>CM075351.1:31707500-33125000 GCA_037693485.1 Kitagawia praeruptora | reverse complement strand
TTCATACTGTCTCCATTTCTGGAGGTTCTACTGGTCTCCATTTCTGGAGGTTCTACTGTTCCCAATTAAGGGGGTGATTCACTGTCAATGCCAGTCTGCTCAGTTTTCCTCAAAAACACATTTCAACATATACCAGTTAAAAACAGTTTAACAAGCATTCATATATAATAATATAAAAATCACAATTTAAACACCTCGATTTAAAAGATATATTTCTTTTAAAAATCCACAAATTCACAATTCTACCCGCATAACACAAAATACGCATAGGTTTAAAACACAGTAAATATGTTAACAGAAATATAACGCATTATCTTCAATTTATCACAGCAAGATATACTTACAACCACCGCTATCCAAGCAGCCTTACGATTCTCCAATCCACCTCTTCAAAACCTTGCACAAGCTTAAAAACAAGTACCAAACTTCAATTAAACCAAGCTTTCACTTTTTCCACCACAAGTACTATTCACCTTCTTCTTCCTTCTTTTACTTTGCAAACCACCACAACTCAAGCAAGCCTTCAATTTAAGCTTCACACACTATGTATATATGATTATCCTTTGATTACAATCCCTAATCAAATATAATCTCAAGGTTTTTCCTCTCTTTTCTCTCTTCTCTTTCTCTCTTTTCTCTCTTTTTCTTCTCCCAAATCCCTAATTTTCTTCTTTTCCCCAATTTTTCCTCTCTCCCCGTATATATTTCTGCGTGTTCTGTGTGTTTTCTAAATGGGCTTGGCCCAAATTCCTTATATTAGCTTATAACAATTATTCTAGACTCCAAATAAAACACTACTTATTCGTTTATCTCATTTTTATTCCAATTGTAATTGTTTTATTAAAACAATTATCTCCCAAATTTTCCAAAATGATTATACTCTTTAATTTTATAAACTAAAGTTGTCGAATATCGAAATCTCGTATTTTAAAATAATTACGAGTCCACTTGCAATTTCCCGGAAATAAATCCTAAAAATTTATCCACCGTCCAATAATAAATCTTTAACATAATAATTTAATCCTTGACCAATGAAATAAATTATTTCCCAAAATCCACAATTTATCGATTCAATCACTAAATTCTTCATGATCTCCAAAACGGTTCAAAATTTAACTGTAATAAATCTTATTCTCAATAAAATAATCAGAATTAATATTTTCGGACTCGGGATGTTACATCCTTCCCCCCTTAGAAAAATTTCGTCCTCGAAATTTAGCGCACTAGGTCTCATCAAAACAAAGTGGGATACTTCCCTCTCATACTGTCTTCTGGTCTCCAAGTTCTTCTTTTATATCCTGTCTCTGTCATATAATATTCATCAAAGGTATTACCTTCATTTTTAACATCTGCTCTTGTCAATCATAATCTCTACGGGGTTTTCTCAGCTCTTTAGTTGTCTTGAACCTTTATCGGTTCATACTCCAATTCCTGGTTGACTCTCCAACCTGAAAGTTGCTATGCAACATTTCTCACGAATACAATCTCTTCACATGATTTCAGCTATAGGCCTTAATCTTCTTCTTAAATAATTATAAGAATCTTCAAAAGAATATCATCAATAATTCATCACAATCATCAGACAAGGATTAAGAAAATGAGTATTCAGACATGATAGGTTCACAAGTTCTACTATTGGGGTTCCCACCCAGCTAACCAACTTGTTAGCTTTACTTCCAACAATGAAGCATCAGCAATTCACAATATCAATGTAAGAATACTCACTTCTCATCCAAAAATCATCAATCAAAAATTAAGATATTCCTCACGAGTCATCAACAGTAATTCAGTACACACATATACTTAAGAATCATCATTTATATGTATCTCCCAATTATAATTACATATCCACTTTAGCATCGTAATCATGTTTCCTTTACATTTCAAAATCATCTCAATACTTGTAATATGGTCTTTCATCAATCGTTAACACGTAACTCTACTGTCATCCACATGTCACGTTCTACACGATTTATCTCTACTATGCCAAAAAGGTAAAGATGTATAAGCTAGCATACACGTAGTCTCCAACAAAAAACTGTAACAAAAGAAAATTATCATCACGGTCCTTAGCATCCTCCTCTTGTAGCTCTCGAAATTTTCAACAAAATCGCATTATCAAGATTTCCCTTTCTAGAATCCTACCATCAGTTCTTATCGTTCTTACTCTCGAAGTTGAATCATCTCGTCCTGACACAAGAAGCATACTCATGATACTATTTATCATATATCCCAAATTCCATAATGTGTATATTCCCAAAAATTCCCAACCACTGCTATTTTCAATAAGCATCTTTAGATACAAATTACGAGATCCTAAATTTAAGCCACAAATTCTCAAATGTCATCACATTCCAAGATTATCATATAACATCCCATCACTTCCTTTTTCCTTCTCTTTTTCTTCTTTCCAAACTATGTCACACTTGTGACGCCTCCGGTCTAAACTTAATAACCTTTCTCATTCATATACGCTGACAATAATTGAACTTAATTCAATAATATATTCTCAATTTCTATTCATCCCAAAATGCTTATATCAATCTCAATCCACGTCACAATATCAATCTTAAATAAATCTATGCATCATCACTCGAAATACTTAATCTTGAATCCATCATACACGTCTCAATGATTTTTCCCAAAAGTTCCTTGTATCAATGTAATCGATCAAATTCTTATTAATAATAACAATTAAAACCTCATATTCTGAAAATCTTAAATCCCAATATCGTCTAAATCTCAAAAGAAGGCTCTTAAAATTAATAACTTCATAATCCTCAAATATTAAAATAAATATTAGTCCATGTCCACAATAACAAAGCGCGTCCTCAAATACAAATATCCATTCGTAGTTGCTAAAATAACGTCATCAACAATATTCTAGTTCCCAAAATCCTTACATTCAGGGTTACACGTCTTATCCCCGAATAAAAATTAAATCCCAAAAGACATCCTCAGAGTCGTGTCCAAAAATTCATAAAATAATTATTTCTCCCCAAAGCAATCACATCAAACTGTTATCATGCACTTTACATTAAAACTCTTCAAATTTCCACGCATTCGTGAATTCATCATATATATCCAATAATATTCTATCTAAAATCTTATTAGCATAAAATTCCAAAACTCATGATTTTCTTCACTTCTAATCCTTGAATAATATATTTTCTGATAACAAGGTCACATGTCAAAAATTACATCTCTCAATAAAAGTCCAGTTGTCAAATCGTATGCTCAATTCTACAAGTTTATCTCATCAAAATAACTAAATCCTCAAACAAGGAAGAAGCACTATCATAGAATTATATATCCTCGAACAATTTTGCACATCCCAAAAATCACATATATCGCTAAACGATCTCCCTTACTCCTCAAAAGTATTTCAGAAACCTATATCCTCAAAATTTATTCATGCTCTAAAATCCTCAATTCTTTAACCAATATCCTTGATAAGTATACTTACTGTCTTACTCATTGGTACTGTATCTAATAATCCACTATAACTCTACACAAGCCCTCATGCTTTTCAACATTCACTAAGGATCTTACTAACTCAAGACCCTAAAACTTAATCTCTCTTCCCATGCGAGAAACCTTTGCCTTGACAATCTTATTCCTCGAAAACTTCAAATTCTACACATCCCTTCTTCAAATCCTTAGTTCCTTGACAATTTCAGTCATACAACACTTTATCTTTATACATATCTCACTCTTCTACTCCATAGCTCTGATACCACCTGTGACACCCCCGACCCCGGTTCGATTTCCTCTGGAAAGAACCGGCTCGAGGGTCCGTCAAACTACATCACAACCTGATTCATCCTGCTAATTTTTATTTTTTTAATTTCGGCATGAAGTATTCGTAAATAGGACTATCCCCTGATTTCAATTCAACAATTCAACTCTATAACAAAAGTCTATCTCACCAAAATGGTGCCACACACAGCGCATCGCAATTACTATTTAAAGTATACTACAATCGGTATAGTCACAATCAACTCTGTCCTGACTTACCTGGCATCAACATACAACCAAAGTCCACAACAAGTGCTTCCACCAAGTCAATCTACACTCCAGTACGTGAAGCACAACCACTAAGTCAACCACCAGCTCTAATGGTCCATCACTTCTGTCTACCTTTCCTAGTATTCTTCTGAAATCTTTAGCATCTTCCTGTGATAATTTATAAAATAAAGGAATGAGCTATAAAGCTCAGCAAGTATATTTTGTAGTGATCCCCTGAAGTTTTATAAAAATAATTTAGTTTTGGAAATCATTATCACTACACAGTTTATAGAAAATATAACTCACACCGAAACCAGATTCCTGCCAATATGTCAGCACAACATTGATAATTTATAATAAAATATAAAATCACGCCGAAATCCGAGTTCTGCGAAAATATTCATCACAACACAGTTTATAATAAAATATAATTCACACCACAATCAGAGTTCTGCCAAAGTACTCATCTTTTAAAACTGAGTAATCATTTCGTAAATAGTTTGATTTCACAATATTCTGAACCTCAACACAATTTCACAACAATCTGAATCTTAAAGCATTTTCACAATATTGCATATAAGCAATCAACAACATTTCACAATTCACAATTTATAATAAAATATAAACTTCCCAATTTACGTGAGGAAAAACTGGACATTCTAGTCACGACAAGTTCATCAAGTTCTACTAGTGGGGGTCCCCGGCCTTTACTTCCTATTTCGGGAAGTTCACACAATTTCCATTTCTGGAAGTTCTACCAGTGGGGGTCCCCGGCCTTCACTTCCTATTTCGGGAAGTTCACAAAGTTTCCATTTCTGGAAGTTCAACCAAATCTCCATTTCTGGAGGTTCATACTGTCTCCATTTCTGGAGGTTCATACTGTCTCCATTTCTGGAGGTTCTACTGGTCTCCATTTCTGGAGGTTCTACTGGTCTCCATTTCTGGAGGTTCATACTGTCTCCATTTCTGGAGGTTCATACTGTCTCCATTTCTGGAGGTTCTACTGGTCTCCATTTCTGGAGGTTCTACTGTTCCCAATTAAGGGGGTGATTCACTGTCAATGCCAGTCTGCTTAGTTTTCCTCAAAAACACATTTCAACATATACCAGTTAAAAACAGTTTAACAAGCATTCATATATAATAATATAAAAATCACAATTTAAACACCTCGATTTAAAAGATATATTTCTTTTAAAAATCCACAAATTCACAATTCTACCCGCATAACACAAAATACGCATAGGGTTTAAAACACAGTAAATATGTTAACAGAAATATAACGCATTATCTTCAATTTATCACAGCAAGATATACTTACAATCACCGCTATCCAAGCAGCCTTACGATTCTCCAATCCACCTCTTCAAAACCTTGAACAAGCTTAAAAACAAGTACCAAACTTCAATTAAACCAAGCTTTCACTTTTTCCACCACAAGTACTATTCACCTTCTTCTTCCTTCTTTTACTTTGCAAACCACCACAACTCAAGCAAGCCTTCAATTTAAGCTTCACACACTATGTATATATGATTATCCTTTGATTACAATCCCTAATCAAATATAATCTCAAGGTTTTTCCTCTCTTTTCTCTCTTTTCTCTCTTCTCTTTCTCTCTTTTCTCTCTTTTTCTTCTCCCAAATCCCTAATTTTCTTCTTTTCCCCAATTTTTCCTCTCTCCCCGTATATATTTCTGCGTGTTCTGTGTGTTTTCTAAATGGGCTTGGCCCAAATTCCTTATATTAGCTTATAACAATTATTCTAGACTCCAAATAAAACACTACTTATTCGTTTATCTCATTTTTATTCCAATTGTAATTGTTTTATTAAAACAATTATCTCCCAAATTTTCCAAAATGATTATACTCTTTAATTTTATAAACTAAAGTTGTCGAATATCGAAATCTCGTATTTTAAAATAATTACGAGTCCACTTGCAATTTCCCGGAAATAAATCCTAAAAATTTATCCACCGTCCAATAATAAATCTTTAACATAATAATTTAATCCTTGACCAATGAAATAAATTATTTCCCAAAATCCACAATTTATCGATTCAATCACTAAATTCTTCATGATCTCCAAAACGGTTCAAAATTTAACTGTAATAAATCTTATTCTCAATAAAATAATCAGAATTAATATTTTCGGACTCGGGATGTTACACCGAGCCTATGAATAAATTTGCTCAGGGAAACCCCCTGTTGGTGTATTAGATATATAATAGATAATAGACTAGGTAACAAAGCCGCGCTACGCGCGACACGAAAATATTTTTAAAAATTATACACATAACATTATTGTTTGTTAAATTTTATTATTTGAAAGTTAATATGATAAATTAAAAATTATGTGAAATGTAATTAAATTTGAATGTTTAAAGATTAAAGAGAAAAGAATTAGGTGAAAAAAACATGTTTCAGTTAAATTCTTGAATATTAATAATAATAATAATTTTGAAGATATTGACGAACCTATTTTATCTCATAAAAAATGCTTTTGAAATCCATTATTGACAAACATTTGCAAAGTTTGACATTGAATAATAAGTAAAAATAATATTTGTGAATCTTTTCTATTGTCGATAACATCATAAAAGACGTGATTGCCTAATTTGTTATTAAATTATTTGTTAGTAAAATTGATTGTACGATTAAAAGAATTAGAATGTAAATGTGATGAGAGGTGTGATTGATTTCACTTGTTGATATATTTGGTTTTATGATGAAAAAAGCAGAATTAAAATGCATATTGTAAGTCATGCTTCATGTTTTTTTGGAGTGATCCGACACCCGTATCTCCACATTTAATTAATTTTGCAGAGCATTTTATAAGAACTGTTTTGTTTGGAACATTAAAATTAAAATTCATGGACACATCAAAGTGATACTCACATATTCTAATATTCTTTTATTAAATTTTATAATAAATTTGTACATATAATTGTTTTTAAAGCCGATGCTCGTTTTATAACACTCTTACTTAATGCTCAAAAAGTGAGAATTTGTTTAAAATAGCAAAAATCAACTCCTTAAACACCTTTTACTTTTTTACATACCAAACTACAATGTCAACATAATTCCTATAATAAAAATTTGTAAATATTAAATATAATTAATTAACGATTTTAAACACCGTCTCCCATCTCATAACATACATGCATGATTAATTGATTAGTAATAGTATAAGAATGTGTTTAATTAGAATATTAATTTTTCCAACACAAAATAATCAAACAACGTATGAGTAATTTTTTTATTGATTTAATTAACGAAAAACAGGGACCACTTGATTCAATCTAATCGAGTTGGTCACACCCCGTGTATAATTTGTTCAGGTATAAATGTAAATTCTACGATATTACTTTTATTTAAATTATGGATGTTAATCGAAAAATATATATACTTATGTATCTTATCATGATTCTCACGATCATTGATTACGAATTTATCAAAAAGTTAAAATCGTCTATTAATTATTGCCAAAAAATTTGCAATGATTTTGAATAAGGATTAGAAATGACGATAAAAATTATTTTATTTTATTGTTTTACCTTAAAATAATGGTATTTTTATATAAATCATTAATATTTTATAACAAAATAATAATAATAATGTTCTAATAAAATTGGTAAACTTTTATATTAAATATGAAATAAACTGTATTTAATATATATTTAATAGGTATTATTAATTATTAATTAAATGCAAGAAAATTATTTTAATAAAAAATAAAAATGTGAAAATTCAAGAAAAATATTTTGAAGCTTCTGAGTGCAAGTCTCTCCAGTTTCCTGCTATTATAATAAATTTTTATAAAAAAATACTGTAATAGATAAATTAATTTATATTATTCTTAAAAATTGATTGGTCTCTTATGAATTTTCTATTAAAAATTAATTTAAAATATTTTTGCATGAATTATTAATTGGAAAAATATTTTCATTATATATATCTAAAATTTTGATAATCTTAAAAACATCACAAACAATTACAATATGAACGTAATATATACAATCAAAAGTTACAAATATTGAATACAACTTAATAACGTTTTTTAAAACCGACACTCCTCTCATAATATACATGTTCAATAATAGTTTAAGAATTTATTTAATTTGAATAATAATTTATTTTGACACAATATAATGAAACAATGGGCATATAATTTTTTTATCAATTTAATCTTCCGATAAAATGGTTGAGTTTGTTCAATTTAATTAGTTTGATCATAACTCATGTGTGTATGCGCATGATTTGTTTACAAATTTCAGATATTAAGTAAAGATCCATGTACTTCCATAATTTACTACGATTCCAAAATCATTGATAATAAAGATTATTTGAGAAGTTGGTTAATAATGTTTTTTAAAACCGACAACCCTCTAATAATATACATATTCAATAATAGTATAAGAATTTGTTTAATTACAATAAAAAATTATTTCAACACAATATTACGAAACAATGGGTGTATAGCTTTTTTATCGATTTGTTCTTCCGATAAATGACTGGATTTGTTAAATTTAATCGATTTTATCATAACTCATGTATTATTTATTCATGTGCAAAATTGAAAATCTATATGTACTATTTGTATACAATTCCAGATATTAAATAAATATCTTGTACTTTCATAATTTATTATGATTTTCACAATTATTGATAATAAAAATTGCTTGAGAAGTTAAGGTCGTGTACCCTATAATCATCCGAAAAGAAATTATAGTGATCTTGAATAGTAAATAAAAAATAACGCAAATAAACAATTGTTATTCGTCATTTTAACTAAAAATAAACATAACTATATATAATTAATATTTAATATTGAAAAAATAACTATAATGTTCAACTAAAGTTTGCTAATTTTTAAACAAATTAAATATAGTAAATTTAATATATGTTTAATAGGTGTAATTAATAACTAATTAAAATGTCATTAATAGCTATTTAATGCAAGAAAAGAATTTTAATAAAAAAAATTAAAAAAACAAAAATTCAAGAAAAATACCTTAAACTGTTCTGGTTCATTTTCGATCTCCAGACATTATAATATATATAGATAGATGCTACATCGAGTCTACATTCAGATTATAATATTTAAATCCAGTTACTACTTACTGAAGCAATAATGAATTTTACAAGTAAATCTGAATCCAATTATCTTGATTCTCAATTTGTGTAATTATCAGTTTCTTTGCTCTTAGTTTTCGCGTTATGCTTTTTCGTCTCAGTAATGTATATAGATTTCAGATTCTCTAGTGGTTCTCTACAGGCGAGATCTGGGAGGATAAAATTTTGTGCAGGATACTCCAAAAAAATGTGAGTATTCCTAAAACAGACCCTCCCTTTGACACTACATCCAGTAACCTTTGCGGCTTTGCCAACAGAGAAAGCTTATTACGTAAATAAATACAGATAAGCTATAAATTTCAGGGTACTCCAAGGGACACGTTAGGCATCAGTACTCAATGTGGCTTACCCTGCAGGATCTCTAATTAAAATTTGTTTAATGTTATGGTTTTCACAATCTTCATCAAGAATTCATGTGTCATGCATCCTTGCATTAGTTGCTGTACATTTATTTAATATGTTGGAATCTAAATTAAATGGAGCATCATATTTGATTTGTCGAAGACCTCTGGAGCTGGAGTTTCTGAAACAGCAGCACGGTATTCATTATCACTCTAGCACTATAGATATCTAATGACTTTGAGTGTTCAGAATAAATCAATTATACGTAAGATTAAGATCAAAATTAAGGATGAACAGTTTTGTGTAATATTGAGATTAACAATTAACAAACAAATATGTTTTAGGAACTTCACAAGAATTGGCGTGCCTGGGAATCTGAGATAGTTTGGGTCGCATTCTACTTGGCTTCAATTGTACGAACCTCCGCGCATTCGCAACAATACATGCATGTATGACTAGCTAGATGAAATTGATGAGAAGTGTGACCTGGATACTTAGTCACTGCCATGTCATTTTACAGGCCATATCATTTTACTGTTTCTTACTATGTCTTTCATTTACCTAAATGAGTAGGGACCAGTCCCAGCTCTTGATCTTTGTTCTCTTTTGGTTTGTAAGGTCTAAGTAGTTATGAACTTTGTCTCTGTCCTCTTTCTGTTAGTGTACTGTGTGGAAGTATTTGGCTATTAAGCCACAGTTTGTATGGGACTATGTTAACGTTTTGAATCTAATATGAGTTGTTGGTGAACTGAGCACTCTCTGTATTATTGTTCTTGATTTCTCAACTTAGTATTATCAATTCCTTAAAAGGTACTCCCTCCGTCTCTAAATATGTTGCCTGTTTCCTCTGGACACGTTTGCCAATGCACACTTTTAATCATTAATATCTTAAATTTCGTATTAGTTTTAAATATAAAAACTTCATTGTATTAAAGTACTCATAAATACGAATCCAACAAGATCACTCATGACTATATTTGGTCTTATAGATTATGCGTAAATTAGTAATTTATCTCATGTTATGAACAGTCCCGACATATCAAATGAGCAACTTAAAAAGAGACAGAGGGAGTATCATGGTATCAGAGACTACTGGTTGAGTTTTATTTATACTTCAGAGTGTGCTAGTCTTTTCACAATCTATTTCTTCTCAGTTCAAACGTTCATCTTTGCTGTTTGATAGTTTCATTCAAGGCAACACTACGCCATAGATGGCCTGCAACAACGTTTTCAAAATGTTGCAGCAAGCCAAAAAAACGTTGCTGTAGAGCAAAAAAACGAAACAACAACGCTTTTTCAGCGTTGCATTTGGCACAGCTGCCGTAGGGGTCTACGGCAACGCTTTTGTTCACTACGGCAACGCTACTACTTTTGTTACCAGAAACTTCTATGGCAACGTTAAACATAATGTATAGCAACACTAAACTAGTGTTGCAGTAAATGTCAACATTCTGAAAATTATGGGTCCCACATGAGATACCCATGTAGGACCCACTTGTGGGACCCACCCATGAATTTTTAAGTGGGCCCCACATAAACAAATTTTGAGCAATTAATGACAACTATATATAATACCTACAACACTTATATAATAAAAATTTAAGAACAATTTGTACATATGCATTTCCCAAAAATTAAAAACGTGTTTTATTACACCAATACCAAAATTCACCAATACAAGTTAATGGGCTTTATAATCCTTAACCCAGAAAAAAAATTATAATCCAATACTACAAGAAAATACAAAAATCCTTATCCATTTCATAGTTTCCCCATGCCCTGTACACACTTCTACAAGTCTTGAGGGTTACTGAAGTTAACAAACATTAGGTACAACCTTTCATTCCTCATGGTCTTTGTAGAATAAAAATGGACAAAATTAAGATGTTTCAATCATGTCTTGACATTCTGGTACAAACTGACAAAATGTATCCTGCACTCTAAAGAATGATCATTGCTTAATTAAGCTCAGCCTTGGTAATTTAGATAGTAAAAGCTTAGGTTGAAACCTGCATTTTCATGCCATCCTCAGCAAGCCATAGATAATCATAAAGTCGTGGCTGATGTAATCTAAAAACCTCAGAATTTGGATCTTCCGCCCAGCAGCATAGCATATTTAGAACTTGGGTAACAAAGAAGTTGTTTAAGTAAAAATTTAGAGACTAGGTAATTTGAAGCACCAACTTGTTAAAAGATGTAACAAAAGAATATTGTGTTGAAAATCTGCTGAAAAGTAATGCTAAGGTTAAGAGTCACAAACGGAGTGAGAGTCAAGAGAAATATATTACAAACTGGTCACACACTGTTAAATTTAGGGAATACCAGATAGTCGCTTACTTCCTGAACTCCACAACGGCGGATAGCATTCCCAACTTTTATCACTATGTCGTATACTTGTTTGTAAGTCAGCCACACATAATTTCCATGCTGCATGTAAAACCAAAGTAATATTGTTGTTACTTTTGAAAATGTAAAGGAAAAAAAGAGGAAGTTGAGGGCAATACTACAGGGACACTTCTATACCTTCCCATTTACAATCTCGCGGTGACCAAGCATTCGATTATTATGATTCTTTTCAACGGACATACTGCAACAAGAATGAGAAATTTTTTGCAGAAAATTTGAACAGAATATCATTCTTTTCATAAAGATTTTGAATTAATCATATATCTTCACTTGTTCTAATATAGTCCACAACATACTTATTTATATTTATATTTGCTTGTATCTATGTTTCGATCGACAGATGATGATATGTGGAGGCTGGTTTAGGAGTTTTGGAATGAGCAAAATGGTGTGTAGCAGTGTAGGACAACAACTTAGCGTAGTGTTTGTTATTTATAAACATCATAATCTATGTAACTTTAATTTTGTAAATTGATTTGATAATTTCTTATGAATCATCAAAAGAATAAATATAGTGTCAATGAGTCCAACATTGTATCTTTACTGCAACAAGTCACACAACAAATGCGGCCTATGATTCAAAACATACCCAATGGCCAGCATCTTCAAGGACATGCATTTCAACTCCCCCTCCTTCTTCAACAGCTTGATCCTCAGCAGAATGAATTCTCTGGAGATCTTCCAGGGCCCATCTGTGCAAGCTTCACTCTGCTTTCAGAAAATTAATATGCACATCTCGAGGCACATCTTCCACTATCTTCCTGAACATATTTAAAAGCATATAAGCACAATGCTATAGAAATTAAAAACTGGAGAGTTTACAGTGCCCAAAAATCCAACAAAAATGTCATTCACTTTGGACAGACTCAATTGACCAGGAAAGATGCTTCCAAGAACAGAAACTTATAATTGTCCATTGAGTAAACCTACTCAAAATTATTTGACCCTAAAATTATTTATGCCACACTCAATCATATCGTAAACAGAACCCAAATGCAGTTACTCAAAAGACTTTGTTGAATTTGTAGTACCTTCAATTTCAAATTCGGAGAAGACAAACCAAATAAGTTTACGTAAAACTGCCAAGAAGCCCAGAAGAATGCTGAAAATATCACAAATTTCCTGATAAATAGCATATCACAAAAAGCCTGATAAGTATCATCATTAAGGATTAAATATATACCTTTAATACTGCAAAAATTAATAAAATAACACAAAATTGAAGTTCACAAGAGGATTTTTTAGAAACAATTTGAAATACCTTGAATCCCAAATCCAAACCTAAAAATCGAAAACCCTAAAATCAAAATTCTGAATCGTAGACTACAGATAAGCAAATCTTAGATTTCAAACAATCCAATATGAGAGGAGAACAAAGAATCGAACCCTAAATTCAAATCCTAGATGAGTTTCAAATCCAACCCTTAACCAAATCAAATGGAGAAGTATGAGGGACAGAACATACAAAGTAATAAAACAAATTAATAATACAAATCAAATTAAACACAAATTCATCAAAATTCAAGATCCAAATCAAAACACAACAAATACGAACAACACACCGAACATATACAGAGCTAACGAGCGAGAGAGAGCAGGGGAGGGAGAGAGAGAGGCAGAGATTTATACCATATCATTCCAAATTGCACCGCTATTCCAAATTCCAAACTACCTACAAATAAAAAAAACCAACAAAACGAAGCTCTATATCGATGTATAGGTGAATATGTGTATGTATTGTGTGCATAGGTGAGAGAGAGAGAGACCTTTGAGAAAGTGGGTTAACAGCGGGTTGTGTTATTGAGGAAACAATGGAGTAAACAGAGAAACCCAGTGAGAGAGACGAGAGAGTGAATGATAATGAAGCCCCGGTTTGTTTTTATCCCAATTATTTTTGCCCCAATTTCATTTTGCCGCTCTCAAAATTAGAACAATTTAGACCGCGCCACAAACTCAACACAGGTGTACTAATTATTTTATTTTTCTTTTTTGTTAAATTTTTATTTGACAATTTCTTCAATTTAATTAAATTTATAAGAAGATATGTTATGTTTATAAAAATTTTATATTTCAGTTCAATAATGCATATTTTTTTTAATATCAAACTTAACATTATTTATCAAATTTTATCTACTATAAAATTAATTTTTTTAAATTCAATTTATCACATTTTTTTAATGATTTGGTCTATTTTTAAATTATAAAAAATGTTATAATTTATAAAAATGCCAATATTGACTCTAATAACAAATTTGGAAAATTTAAATTATTTGTTTTTCAAATTAATTAATTTTAATTCACAATAATTATTTATTTCAATTTTTGTTAAAAATATTGTGTTTAAATCATATTAACGGCAACACTTCACAAGTGTTGCAACTTGCTATGTTTCTTATAGCTACGGCAACACCATGTTTTGTATACAGCAACACAAAAACAAAACGTTGCTGCAGGCCATCAAGTTTAGAGCTACTGTAACGTTTTTCATTGCAACACCGAAAAAAAGCGTTGATGCAGGCCATCTATGGCGTAGTGCAACTACTAGCAAATTCTCTTTTACTGATATGCAGAACCCATTGTTTCTGCATCCTTCAGATAATCCTCTGTCTGTTAGTGTCACTAAGCTTGAAGGAGCCGGTGATTACAGAACATGGAGACGTTCTATGGAGATTCAATTGTCCTCAAAACGAAAAATTGGTTTCGTAGATGGCACTGTAGTGAGAAATGCTTCAGATGTCACTCAGGCTATTCAGTGGGATACATGTAACAGTATGGTTACTTCTTGGATTCATAATAACGTATCAGATGCTATTAAAAAATCTATTCTCTTTATTACATCTGCTTCAGAGGCTTGGTCTAAGCTTGAAACTCGTTTTCAACTCACGAATGGCTCTCGTAAATACAAGCTAAGCAGAGAACTGTTTGGTCTGAAACAAAAAAGCCTTAGCATAGCTGATTATTACACCCGTTTGAGTAGTCTTTTGGAGGAGCTTGACTCAATGAATGCTTTGCCAGCTGTGACCACGGTTGGTGCAGACATCACTAAGCTGTTAGCAGTTCTGAACACTCAAAAGGAAGAGCTACATCTTTTCCAGTTTCTAAATGGCTTGAATGAGGAGTTTAGTCCTCAAAGAAGTCAACATTTGATGGTGACCCCTCTTCCAAGTGTAACAACAGCCTGTGCCATGCTGCAGCAAGAGGAATCTCAACATGAGATCTTGACCCCTCAGTCACATGTTCCAGAACTGTCTGCAATGCTGGGTAAAACTGGTGTCTCTCAAGACAAACCTCCTTGTACTGTGTGTGGGGGGAAGGGACACTCCAGCTCTTACTGCTGGACTGTGACTGGCTACCCAAGATGGCATTACAAATACAAGCCCAAATCTCAAACCAAAAGTCCTAGTGGAAAGTTTTTGAACACCAAAGTTGGAGGGCTTTCTCTTCCTCAGAAAATGAGCAACCTGTCATAAAGCAATGTAGCTGATCAAGGTGATAGTGACAACACATCACAAGATGTCGTACTTTCACCTCGACAATTACATCAATTACTGAAATTGATTCCAGGTACTTCTCAAGATTCTTTTGAAGCCTTGGACAACCCTTTTTCTGGAATGATTACTCGCAACAAAGTGAGTGTGGAAGCAAATGGTTGGATTATGGACACAGGAGCAACGGACCACATGACGTCCAATCTCAAGATGCTGACTAACGTTAAAGTTGTAGACACCAACCTCACTGTGAGACTACCTACAGGTGATAAAGCTACTGTTTCACATACTGGTGATATGCATTTAAAGAATGGTTTGAAATTGCTTAAAGTCTTGTGTGTGCCACTGTTTACATACAACTTGGTGTCTATACAAAAGTTGTCTCTAGATAATAATTGTCAAGCTCTGTTTAGTCCAACAAATTGTATCTTGAGAGACACTAAGACTAATAAAGTCATAGGAGGAGGAAAGTTAACTGGTGGGCTGTATTATCTTTCAACTAATGTTATGTGTGATGGGGAGTCTATGCTTAAATCTACATGTCTCACAGCTGGGAAATAGAACTTGTCACATCAGTATGTCTTATGGCACAATAGGTTATGACATGCACCGTCTTCAAAACTGAAACACATTGAGTGTGTAAAACATTGTGTTACTGATTGTGATAAAGTGTGTGTGACATGCCCCATGGCCAAATTTGTGAAACTTCCCTACAATCTAAGTGAGTCTCAAGCATCAAAACCTTTTGAATTGCTTCATGTGGACATTTGGGGGCCTTACAAGGTGTGTACCAGGCAAAAATATAAGAACTTTCTAACAATAGTGGATGATTTCTCACGCATGACCTGGGTTTATTTGGTTGAGCATAAGTCAGAATATCTTCAATGTATGAAAGCCTTCTACAATTATATTCGAACTCAGTTCAACACAAGTGTACACATTGTTCGTTCGGACAATGCACTTGAGTTTGGAGATGCAGCTTGCAAGGCATTTTATCAGGAACGAGGCATACTTCATCAGACATCTTGCCCCTATCGTCCACATCAAAATGCACGTGTAGAGAGGAAGCATTGCCATCTTCTTGAAGTAGCTAGAGCACTCAAATTTCAGTCTGGTGTCACTGCATCTTATTGGGGGGAGTGTGTTCTTACTGCAGTGTACATAATAAATAGGCTACCTTCCTCAGTGCTGGACAATAAAAGTCTTTATCAAGTGCTGTACAGAGAAGATGTTGATTACTCAGTGATGAGGAGCTTTGGTTGTCAGTCGTTCGCTGCAAATCCTGCTCACAGTGTAGACAAACTTCATGCTCGAGGTGTGCCATCTGTTTTTCTAGGCTATCTACCTACCCAGAAAGGATACAGGTTACTTGACTTAACCACAATGAAGTTGTTTATGTCGATAGATGTGCAGTTCAATGAAGATGTTTTTCCCTTCAACAAAAACTATGAAAGTGCCTACATGATGCCCTTACCTACTGCACTGCCATCTACCAACACATCTGTCGATGATGTTGAGTTTGATTTCGCTGCACCTAACAACGAAACTGAACCTGCATCGAGTGATATGCATGAAGAAGAAAGTACAGATTAGACGAATGAAGAAGAAACAGGTGAGGATGTGCCTCTTCGTAGAACTACAAGAGTCACAAGACCACCATCCTGGATGCAATCATATGTGACCAAGCCATTTCCCTCTTCGTCAACAAATCTGGTGACAATTGCCTCTCAACAAGTGGGAACTAAATTCACATGCTTCTTGGCGTCTCTAACCTCTAAAGCTGACCCAAAGAACTTCAATCAAGCTGTTATAGATGAAAATTGGGTCGAGGCCATGAATCTCGAGTTGGAGGCATTGGAGTCGAATGGCACTTGGGAGATAACTACTTTGCCAGAGAATAAACGAGCAATTGGGTATCAATGGCTCTACAAAACTAAATATCGTTCAGATGGTGAAGTGGAACGGTACAAATCGAGGTTGGTGATATTGGGAAACAGGCAGGTGTATGGGGTTGATTATGAACATACTTTCGCTCCAGTTGTAAAAATGATGACTATTCGAGCTCTGTTAGCTGTTGCTGCTGTTAAAAACTGGTATGCTATACAGATGGACGTTACCAACGCATTCTTGCACGGTGATTTGGATGAGGATGTATACATAAAGATGGCCCGTGGCTACACACACTTTGGCTGCAGAATAGTTCTAAATCAAAGGGAGTCGAAGGCTGCAAAATCTAATCTTGTATGCAAATTGAAACGATCATTGTATGGGCTCAGGCAAGCACCCAGGAACTGGTTTAGTAAATTGTCTACTGTCTTGAAGTCTCTAAACTACATTCAATCTCTTTCGGATTACAGTCTCTTCACCAATGTCAATAAAGGTCATATTACCAATGTGTTGGTGTATGTCGATGATCTGCTTATCACAGGAAATAACTTGGATGAAATTGATCGTCTCAAGTCGATGTTGTCTTCTAACTTTCACATGAAGGATCTAGGTGATGTTAGCTACTTCCTAGGGCTGGAAATCAACAGAAGTGAGGCTGGTTTTTTTGTGTCACAGAAAAAATATGCTTTTGATCTTATTGCCTCCTGTGGTCTGAGTGATGCAACTGCTTTGAAAATTCCTATGGATGTTCACTTACGCTTGAGTCACACAGATGGTGAGTACTTGCAGAATTCGCATCCTTATCAACGAATCATGGGCAAACTTATCTATCTCACGATAAGCAGACCTGACATATGCTTTACAGTCAACATTCTAACTCAGTTCATGCAACATCCTACCTCTGCTCATATGGCTGTTGCTATGAAGCTGTTACGGTATCTCAAATTAAACCCTAGTCAAGGCATACTCCTCTCCTCATCTTCTGCTGCAGAACTTAATGCTTACTGTGATAGTGATTGGGCCACGTGCCCTATGTCTCGTAAATCCACCACTAGGTTTTGTGTGCTGTTGGGATCTTCCCCTATCTCTTGGAAAACGAAGAAACAAAGTGTGGTTGCTCGCTCAACAGCAGAAGCTGGATATCGAGCTATGGCAGTCACATCCTGTGAGATCACTTGGCTGTCCACTTTGCTTAAAGATATGGGTCTCTCCCATCTGCCACCTGCCGTTCTCAGTTGTGATAATCAAGCTGCTGTGGCAATAGCAGCCAATCCCGTCCTGCACGAGCGCACGAAGCATATGGATGTAGATTGTCACTTCATACGTGATAAAATCAACTCAGGCAGCATCGTCACAAGGCATGTTCCCTCTCATTCTCAGCTGGCTGATTTGCTCACTAAGGCACTCTCTTCTAAACAACATTATTACCTGCTGTCCAAGCTTGGAGCTACTGTTGAACCTACCTCCAGCTTGAGGGGGAGTGATGAGAAGTGTGACCTGGATACTTAGTCACTACCATGTCATTTTACAGGCCATATCAGTTTACTGTTTCTTACTATGTCTTTCATTTACCTAAATGAGTAGGGACCAGTCCCAGCTCTTGATCTTTGTTCTCTTTTGGTTTGTAAGGTCTAAGTAGTTATGAACTTTGTCTCTGTCCTCTTTCTGTTAGTGTACTGTGTGGAAGTATTTGGCTATTAAGCCACAGTTTGTATGGGACTATGTTAATGTTTTGAATCTAATCTGAGTTGTTGGTGAACAGAGCACTCTCTGTATTATTGTTCTTGATTTCTCAACTTAGTATTATCAATTCCTTAAAAGGTATCAGAAATTTGGTTAGTTTCAAAAGAAAAAAGGATGAAATTTGGTTAATTTGCTTTCCTACAAGGCTAAAAAATTCAAGTACTGGTTTGAAAATGTATTAGTTCATCCACCTAAATCATGACACCAGTTTTAGGCCAAAACGTCTGATTAAGGAAACTCTGCGGTTATACTCATCACCAATGAAAGTCATGCATTCCCCTAGTCATGCATTCCATTAATTACTAATCGCTTAGTGTGGCAAAATTAATAACTGCTAATTTTAAGTTCTTAAGATGCTGCATCATGATTACAGATGATTTTCATTTAGTTAAAATTATTGTACGTATGGAATCGTTTTTTGGCTGGTGAGAAAATAATGATCAGTTCTTAAATATAGTTCGAACCAAGAACAAAACTGGCCTTTACAGCACTATTAAGCAATAATAAGACTGCTGCCATACAACTTAATAAATCAAACTGAACAAGCTGTAAATTTGGTTAAAAACAATATCAAATGAACTATAACAATTTAAAAATAATATAAATGTATATATTAATTATGTTTCTTTATTGACATATCACGAAGCAAAACCACCATTTCTAATTGTTGTATAGGAGTAACTTTTTAGACAAAAACCAAACACCTAAAACAAATACCAAAATGAAAAAGAGAAAGTATATATAATTCTTTGAAATGATAAGTATACCCTTTAGCCACCCCAATGACAAAAACGCCATTCCAACTAAGGACACGTGGCAAGTTCACGTGGATTCAAGTAGACCCGTAACCCATTCTTCATGAACAGGGTCAGTGACATTTTCTGTTCGACCCGGTGACCTGGAACCGGCAATAGCCGGTAACGCAGCAGCACAGCTGAGGCTACAGATTTCATTTGCAAGTAAGCCAAGTCTTTTCCTAAACAAGTTCTCGGTCCAGCATTAAAAGCCACAAATTTGTACGCATCTTGAGGCGGTTCGAACCGGTCTTCTTCGGGTGACAGCCACCTTTCCGGTTTAAACTCCATGCAATCTTCACCCCATATACTCTTCATTCTCCCCATAGAATAAATGGAATAAGTCACCGTTGAACCGGCTGGAACGAATGTTCCGTTGGGCAAAACATCATCGGAGACAACGTACTTGAAATCCTCGGGCACCGAGGGATATAATCGGAGGGTTTCAGCGAGTGCAGCTTTTAGATAAATTAATTTATCTGCTTCGTCAAAAATTATTGGCTCCTCTACCCATAATTTATGATCTTTACCTCGTGTTTGTGTTAAAACACGAGATATTTCGTTTATGATCTTCCTTTCGACGTCTGGATTTTTCATGACTAACCAAAAGAACCAGCTCATTGCTACTGAAGAAGTGTCACGCCCTGCTAGAACAAAGTTAAGCGCCATGCGTTTGAGTACATGACTCGGAAATGAATTACCATGATTATCTTTTTTCTTCATAAATCGAGATAATAAATCATCTGACGGATTTTCATTACGCGCAGTAATGGTATCCGTCATGTAATTTTCAACAATTTGTAGACATTTTTTCAATTTCAATTCGCCTCCAATTCCGAATAATTTCTTCAATCTCCATAAAAATTCCGGATATAGTAAACGTTGCAGTGTAGCTTCTGTGGCCGAATCAAATGCTTTGGCAAACGGATTATCTGGAAGACCGGGAGAAAGAGTCTCCGGATCTTTACCAAACGTAAGTCCGCAAATATTATCAAACGTCAACCTCAACAACAAATCTTGCAAATCCACGGGTCGTTGATCCATGGATGCTTTTTCTAAAATCTTCCAAAACCGAGTTTTGATTGTTCTACTAACCCACCTCGCCATAGCTTGTCGAAGTGTACGAGTAGTGAACTCAAGCGCCGCCGTTTTACGTTGAATCAGCCATGTTTCTCCATCACTATTAAATATTCCTTGCCCTAAAAGATCATGGAAAGCTGTTTGCCATGTTGGACCTTTAGGGTAATTATCGAACCGGGTTCGAAGAATATGTTCAATATTCTTAGGGTTGCATGTCACAGTGTAAAACCCTTGTTTACGAGCAAAATATGGTATAGCAATGGTAGTTGTTTGGTAAGTGGCAGCACTACCAGTTGCGAGGAGATTTTCAGAAACCCAATCATGGAAGCGCCTCCGGTTCACGAAAAGAACCGGGAGGCTTCCGAGGATCGGCCAGACTTTCGGACCGGAGAGTTTATACGAGAGGGCAAAGAACCAGAAAAAATATGCTGTTGTTGCAGCTACGAGACTGAATGTTATGGGTAGGGTTTCCATTTGATAGTGGTGTTTTAGGACGACACTTGCATGAGAGAGGAGAAATGAAGTGTACTCAATAGTTGATATTATTAATGAGAAAGGATGAATGGTGTTTATATATACATAATTAGATATGAGGTTTTAATTATTACGTGTGATGATTTAGTAAAAGTTTGTTGAGAAATTTATAGAAGCGTGAAATAAAATAGTCGCAGAGTTGATAGAAATCCAACTGTTTTTATTTGGAGTGAGCTTTCGGAGTATTATTTTAGAATCAATAGCATGCAGATGCAGTGTCCCTAATTGATTCGAGCTGAATTAAGTAATGGTAGCTACTAGCTAGCTACATATCTGCAAACTATTTCAAAAAAAAAAATCCCAAAATTTGACGTATCTTTCTTTTGTGAGATTTATATGCATTCATCAATGATTCATTTCAATTATACGAGAATATCTAATAAAATAATAAAAACTAATTAATCTAGCTCGAAGAACGATATTAAAAATTCTAGCATTTCTCGGTCGTCATTTTATATGATTATAGGGCAAATGTCATTTGGTCACTATATTTGCTAGAGCAATAGCTCAGTTTCTTACAAACGTGCCGTTTACAGTTTTGTTGTAGACCCGTGAAAGTTTAGGAGCAACATTATTTTGATGTTTATAAGGATATTATGATTTGATATTTACAAATGCAAATCTCGCTTCATGCTTAAACCAATTTTCTCTCGGAAAGAAGAAAACTAAAGCGGAAAAAACACAATGGTGATTATCCTACATTTTTGCTATTTTTGGCTTAGTAGGACATGGTGGAAGCGATGAGGAAAAATATATATAAAGATAGAGATTAGAAAGGTGTTGGAGACGAAATTACTCTGAGTAGTGCTAGGGACCCCAAATTTAGTCCCCAAAAAAGTCCCCAAATGACATGGCATGAGTGATTTGGCAAAGTATAGTGTTTTAATTGGATGGCCCTGGCGGGCCCATTAGAATTATAACCAATCACATTCATTTGGTAACAATTTTTGGTACCCAATTTGGTACCTCTAGCATTTTTCTTAAATTTATATGTCTCAAAAATATAATAAATTTTAAAATGAATAAGAGTTTTCATCAAAAATGAATAAGAGTTGAATTAAAATCTAATACGATAAGAAGTAAGTCCTACACATTAATGTGAGACTCTCGTTAAATTTATGAGTAGCACTTCATGCAGAATCATCTTACGTGAAAAACCATCTTATTTTTTGATTCTTTAGCAGAATCAAAATTTTTTCTCTACCTTATTTTTTCTGCAGAATCAAAATTTTAAAAAAAAAAACTGGCACTGCCATGTCACCGCTGCAACGTCATCAGTGATTATGTGACAGGTGACATGGCACTGCCACGTCAGCATTGATGAATTTTTTTTTTTTGTAAAACCAAAAAAATATGATCCTTTTTTTATAGAATCCAAAAACTAAAACTTTGATTTTGTCATAAAATTAGAAATTAATAATTTTTCACATATGATGGTTCTCTATAGAACAATGGTCTCCATATGTAAATACTTAAAAATGATACTATTAATACGTACATGTTGTTATGATATGTTACATTAGTAGGTAAGAGTTCTTACTAGACACTCTAAAATAGGACAGAGCACGGTTCGGTGTTTTTAAAAAACTTGGTTCAGTTTTTAACGGTTCGATTTCGATTATAAAATTGAATGAAAAAATCATAAATATATTAAAAAAATTTAAATTTATAAATTATAATGTTATCGACAAATATATTATTTTCAAAGAATCTTTTGTCAATTATATCAAACTAATAAGTAATAGATCAATAATACAACTTTATTTAAATATTTTTATTTTGAATATAATGTCTTATAGTCTTATAAGTGAATATTTATTCTAATAATACAACTTTATTTAAATATAATAAAAAAACGCATTCCAAAATTTGATTTTTACTAACCGCCCCTAGAATATATATAATCCATATGTAACGGTATTTTACTTAGTTGAGCAGTACATTAAGCTTTTCTTTCTGCACACTTTATTATTTAATTAGGTAGAATGTGATTAAACTAATCCTTCCATATTCATTCTGTCTAGACATAATATTAGGGGAGAGTACGGTTCGATTCATATTTAATTATAATTCAAAATATAATACATTTATTAATTTTAAGGATACATATAGATTATATAAATTATATATATATTTATTTTAATAATCGATTCGGTTCGGTTTTAACCTATAATCGGAACCGGAACCGAAAATCTCGGTTTTTAAAAATAAAAAATCGCAACCGTCGATTCGGTTTCAATTTCGGTTGTTTCGATTCGATTTTGGCAAATTTCGGTTCAATTTCGATTTAAATTCGATTTTTGCTCACCTCTACTCTAAATCATATTTCAAAATTGTTGTCAAATTATGGATGACAAAATAGAGGTAAGATCATCATGAATGGTGATGAAACAAGTCTTGAATGCTACAGCCTACAGCTAGCAAGGCTTGCAAAAAGAAGTACAACCAACATGCATATTATATTTATTAAGAAATTGGTTGTCTCGTATTTCTAGTAAAAATTCATTTGCGGAGGAAGAGGTAGTTGGGGAACGGTTTACCCACACGGAGAATTTGGGTTTTTTTAGCAAACCTTGGTAAAAATTAATGTCAATAGAGTGGACAATGTCTTTGACTCCATATATACTTAGTTGCATCTTGTTCTAGAATGATCACATGTATGTACATACATAGCAATCAACGACTACCTACACTATCAAGAAGAGTCTATGCCCGATTGCCCGTCCATTAGGTCGATACGTAATCAGGAAAATTAATTGATCGAATTTAATTAGTCGAATATAATATATTTTCTTGCTGTGTTATGTTATTTTTATACTCCTTGCACGCATCCTCTTATAAGTGAAAGTATATGCACTGTACAATTTGGAAAAAGTTAAATGATAAATCTATTTCCAGTCATGTTACTGTTAGATTCATTCATATGATGAAAATAATAGAAACATGGGAAGCATGGATATTTCGAAATTTTGGTTTCAATCATAATTTTGTTATTATTAGATTCATATGAATGAAAATAATAAGGAAATGGGAGGCAATGTTAAAAGTATAATTAAAGTGATTTTTTCATGATATTAGTTATATAAAAATGGATAATTATTGAATAAGGGAGGAAGATCTGAAGATTAGGTTAGAGAAAGACGCAAGTTAGTTTGGGAGATTGCAGACTTAATTCAGAAGGAGGAAGTGTACTGGAGACAGAGATCGAGGGCCATTTGGTTGTTTTCAGGGGACCGGAATTCAAAATATTTTCATCGTAGAGCATCTCAGCGGAAGAAGAAGAATTCCATTTCATACTTGATGACAGCGGATGGGACTCGTCGTGTTGGTAATGAGGCTGTAGGTAAAGTGGCTCATGATTACTTTCAACTTTTATTTTCATCTTCTCAGTTTATACGCGTCAATGAAGCTTTAGTTGGTATTGAGCGGAGGGTGAGTAACTACATGAATGAGATTCTTTGTGCTAAGTTTACGGCAGATGAGGTTTTCATGGCTCTTAAACAAATGCACCCATTAAAGGCACCGGGTCCAGATGGTATGTGCCCTCTTTTCTTCCAGACTTATTGGCATATAGTTGGTCCTGCTGTTACCTCTCTGGTTCTTTCTATTCTACATGGTGCAGATATTTCGGAATCCTTAAACAAAACTTTTATTGTGTTACTCCCAAAAAAAAAAGGATCCAGATCACATGACAGACTTCAGGCCGATAAGCTTATGTAATGTAGTTTACAAGTTGATATCTAAAGTTTTGGTGAATCGCTTAAAGGTCTTTCTTCCAGAAATTACTTCCATTAATCAAAGTGCATTCATTCCCGGTAGACTGATAACAAACAATATCATGGTAGCTTTTGAGATGTTTCATTTTATGAAGCATTCTGCGAGTGAGGTGGGTTCCTTTGCACTAAAGTTGGATATGGCCAAGGCCTATGACAGGGTGGAGTGGAGCTTTTTGAGAGCTGTTATGGTGAAGATGGGGTTTGCAGAGCAGTGGATTAATCGGGTAATGCACTGTGTTTCTTCAGTATCTTTTTCTGTCCTCATTAACGGTGTCCCTTCGTGTGATTTTGATCCTGAACGAGCTTTACGACAAGGGGATCCATTATCCCCTTACTTGTTTATTCTGTGTGCTGAAGTATTGTCTGGTCTTCTGTCTAAGGCTGTTGAGTGTGGAAGTCTGCGTGGTATTAAAGTGCCGTCTGCTGCTCCTTCTATTTCGCACTTATTATTTGCGGATGACAGTATAATTTTTTCGAGAGCAAACGTGGAAGAAGTATCGACTGTGAAGCATATTCTTAAGGTGTATGAGTTAGCTTCTGGGCAGATGGTGAATTTAGATAAGACTACAGTATCTTTTAGCAAAGGAGTGCAAGAGTTGAAGAAACGAAATTTGGCAGAGTTGTTAGGGGTTAAAGTTGTTGATATTCACGATAAGTATTTGGGGCTTCCAACGGTGGTGGGAAGATAAAAAAAAGTGCTTACCAAGAGTGTAAAAGAAATATTGTGGAAGAAACTTCAGGGATGGAAAGGGATGGAAGTATCTAAGGCTGGTCGGGAGGTTCTGATAAAGGCTGTGGCCCAATCTCTTCCGACCTACGCGATGAGTGTGTTCAAATTTCCTACTTCTTTCTGCGAGGAATTGCGTTCTTTGGTGTCAAACTTCTGGTGGGATCAAAAAAAGGGTGAAAGAAAAATTCATTGGATAGCGTGGAAGAATTTATGTAAACCTAAGGCTGCTGGGGGCTTGGGTTTTCGAGATTTCAAATTGTTTAATGCTGCGCTCTTAGGTAAACAAGCTTGGAGACTGATTCAAATTCCGGACAGCCTGATTGCTAGAATTTTTAAGGCTCGGTAGACTTTTTGAAGGTTATAAGTGATTAAAAGGACATGAATATGTGCAAGATGACTTGGTTTGCATGCTTTGAGTACAAATAGGTGCATTAGAGAGACTTTTACCTGGGATTGATTATGTTTTGCCACCAAGTGAGCTTTTGAGCCTATATGCATATCTTTTGCATCTTATATTCGTTTGCTTGAGTGTCCACATGTTGTTTGCATTGCTAGCAATTGTTTGAGACCTTTCTTAAAATGCATGACATTATTTGATGATAATATGATAAAGGCAGTTAGGTATAACCTCATAATTCCCATATTACCACATCATTTATACATGATCAATTAGTTAACCCGTTGATCTTAATCCTATTCTTTCAGTGACACACCACATTACTTGCCTATACCTTTTTCTTGAATTGGCCTTACATTAACTTGAACCCAATTGTCAAAGGCTAGTATAGTGCTCAAGGGAGTGATAAGGTGTGCAAAAAGGGGGGTTTATTGATGATCATTACTTTTGGGAAAATATTGGGTTTGGTTGTTACTTGTTAGTCGAAGTTTGTAATAATATCAATGGATCATTGTTTTTGTTTATATTTAGCTCTCTTAAAAAAAAGAGAAAAGAAAAAAAATATTATTTATATGAGAGCATACTTATGTTTGTTTGATCCTTCTTTGTTCGACTAATCAAGTTATTTGTTGGAAAAAGAATTCAAGTGTGGGGATGACAGATGGGGAGTGAATGATTTATGTTGTTGGGTACTAGCTTTTGACATTTCACCTTCTTTGGCTTTACTTGACATACCTTGTCTCTAACCCCATTACAACCCGAATAAAGACCTTTTGATTATCATCAGTGGTGTATGTTGTGTTAAAGTTAGATTGATACCAAATGTCAAGCATGCTTATGATTTTGTTGGAATAGAGTGATACACTAACCCTTGTTTTTGAGTGAATATTCTTTTGTGAGTGAAAGGTGAGTTATTACTTGTTTTGGCATATGAGATCCCAAGTTTTGACTCAAAGATGTACTCTTGTGGGCTTAGCATGATTACCAACTTATTCTTACATTTGACATGAACTTTTGAGAACTTATGCATATTCATTGAGTAGACTATGTGAATACTTGCACCTTTGACACCAAGGCATTGCATTCTTCACTTTGATTCTTAAATTGATGTGGCATGAGAGGAATTGTAAGTGTGGTGTTGTATTGGCATTCGATCTTTTACATGAGCTAGATGGATTTTGTGGGTACATTCACTATAGGCCCTCACGAGACAAAACTCGTCCTACTAGGGCTACCTAGGGGTTTAACGGCTTGTTGCATGTGCTCAATGCAATCGTGTCATCTACGAAAGTGGTATTAATAAGTAGTTATTTTATAGCGGTTTACTCGAGGACGAGCAAAGGTCAAGTTGGGGGGTATTTGATACATGTTTATTTTATGTACATTTTATAGCATGTTATCTCTCATTTATCCTTAGTTTGTAATAATTTTGTCCTTGATTAACATGTTATTAGCATTTTAATTTGGATTGGATACTAAGATGATTTTTAATGTTTATAGGATAATCACTACAAGAAATTTTATGTTTACCTACTAATAATTTACCCACCAATTGATATTGGTAGAAAAAAATTATATTTACTTACGAATATTTATTGGTATAGATTATTGGTAGATAAATGTGGAAGTGTTTGAAACTTTACAAAATAGTACCCTCAGGACCCCACATATATGCTCCAATCGTCACATTCCCACTGCATCTTTTGAAGTTAAATTCAAACTCTTGAAGTTATGATGTTATGACATGTCAAGTTATATTTAAATATTAATTTATTAAATATGTATTGTCCCGTCTTTTGCCACATCATCTGAACACTTAACTTTTTTTAAAAACCATGTGAACACTTAACTTTGTTGTTTACGTACAATATAAAAATAAATAAGATATTGCATGCTAATATTAGTGACCTTTTTTATTATTGTTTGGGATATCTCAAAACAATTAATTTATTATTTAAAATAAATAATTGTTATATAAGTGATAAGTAACTTATTAAGTATAAGTTATAAGTTATTGAGGTGTTTATATAAATTTATTTATAAATTAGTCGAGTGTTTGATAAATTTATAACTTTTAAGTTAACATAATTTTTTTAAAAAAATTATATTTTACTTTATTTCCATTCTTTATAATAATTCATGATTTTGTATTTGATTAACGAAATAATATTATTGATTAATTATATATTGTGAAATAGTTAGCTATTTTGTTACAGCCACTATATCATTTATATCTAGCATTTTTTAATTGCACACTATATATCTTCATAATTGTTTGAATTGCACACTATTTTTTATTCCACATGAGAACTACTTTATTTGCTTACCCGCTTCTTTTTTCAACAAAAATTGAATATTCCCTCTTGTTTGTTATTGGAAAACTACTTCAAGTTTATCCCGCTACAAGTTGATGATGATGACATTGGATTCTAATATTTGTGTTGAAAATAAATAATTTGGTTTTTGGTTGGAATGTTAGATAGTGGAGAATGCGGTGCACTCATGTTTGATAGTGTAGTACCATCATTGCATTGCAATGTCACTATTTCTAATTGACAATTAGCAAAGGTTTGTGTCTGCATTTTGATCGACCTGATAGAGTAAAAAAGTATGAATAATATTTAGAGTAATCATCAATATGTCAATTGCAAGAAAGAGTCTACTTTTGATTCAGATATTTTAATGAGGGGATAATGCTTCTACGTGCAGTACTATTTTATGCCTGGTCCATCCTCCAATTATTTACATGCATCTCCACCCAATTATCACTCCTCTTCATACACCACCCATAATTTCTAGAGACTGATCGTTCCTTGAGAAGACAATTTCTTCGAAAGAAACAGCATCTTCTCGTCTTCTTTACTCTTACCATTCTGCTATAGAAGGCTTTGCAGCTCGGCTTTTGGAGTCCGAGGTGGATGCTATACGTAAATTGCATGATGTCATAGCAATAAGACCCGACAGGCGACATGAAGTTCAAACAACTTACTCCTACAAGTTCTTGGGGCTAGGCACTGCGAAAGAAGGTGCTTGGACGGACTCAAATTGTGGCGGAGGCATAATAATTGGCTTGCTAGATAAAGGTGTCTGGCCTGAAAGTCCGAGCTTTAGTGATCACGGGATGCCTCTGGTTCTTAAGAAGTGGAAAGGGATATGTCAAGAGGTAGAGAATTTTAGTTCCTCGAATTGGAATAGGAAGATAATTGGTGCTAGGTACTTCAGCAAAGGTCATCGTGTGGCTTCAGCAGCTTCATCTCCGGATACTGTTGCAGAGTATAAATCAGCTCGAGATTCACATGGCCATGGGACTCATACTGCATCAACTGCTGGTGGGTCTGCAGGTCCTATGCGAGTTTTTTTCAATCCTATGCTATGTACAGGTAGTTCGGTTTAAGTTGAAAGGAACAACCGAATTCAGTAATATCTTCAACCAAGTACGGTGGAATATTGTAGAATTCTGTGCTGAGGAATAAAGCTGAAAATTACTCAAGATGAGGAGATAGTTGGAGAAGGAGATATTTTTTTAATTTTAGTGATTTTGTTTTTAACAAAATTAGCGCAGACTTTAGTCTTTACCTTCTTTTGTTTCATTTGCATAAATTGTATCATGACCAAGTTATATAATAAAAATTATGAATTATATATCAAATATATATTGTTGTAGTTGTTTTAAACTATTTATGAATTAATGTATTATTATTCGTACCAATTTTATATGGCATTGGTATCATCAATAGAATCCACATGAAATGCTAATAAAGTGCCATGTGGAACTTCTACCAAATGACACATGTAATGTTCTGTGATTGCCACTTGGACCATTAGTTGAATGCCACTTGGACCACACATAAGAGGTGCCACGTGGACATTGCCATGTAAGCAGGTGCCAAGTCATTTGATGACTCGTTATTAATTATCTAATAAAGTGGGCTCCACAGAATATTTGCCTACCAATATAAAAAAGTGTAGATAAAGACTCTTTCTCCACTATCTATTACCTACAAATCGTTACAAATATTATATTGGTAACTAAACATATTTGCCTACCAATATATGAGATTTACCTACTTTTACAATTGGTAGGTAAAAAACAAATTTCTTGTAGTGAATTTTGGAAGCAAAAGGAGCCTGATTTCACATCTTCAAGAGACCGTAGATTAGACCTGGACGAGCAATGAGGAAATAAGAATTATCACAAAAATATGGAAAGTGATATATTCTTAAAGCAGGAATCCCGGTTAGAATTAATATAATTTTTGTGAAGCGAAAGGAGTCCGGTTCCAGGCCCTCAATATACCGCAGCTTAGGACAATATTGCCTACCAATATATGAGATTTACCTACTTTTACAATTGGTAGGTAAAAAACAAATTTCTTGTAGTGAATTTTGGAAGCAAAAGGAGCCTGATTTCACATCTTCAAGAGACCGTAGATTAGACCTGGACGAGCAATGAGGAAATAAGAATTATCACAAAAATATGGAAAGTGATATATTCTTAAAGCAGGAATCCCGGTTAGAATTAATATAATTTTTGTGAAGCGAAAGGAGTCCGGTTCCAGGCCCTCAATATACCGCAGCTTAGGACTTAAGAATTTCTTTATATTAATAATTATTTAATTTATTTAGAAAATTATATTTATAAATATCTAATAATATTTGATATTTATTTTTATAATTTCTGGATTTAATTAATTATTTATTAATTAAAGATTATAGCTGTGCGGGTTAAAAATCATTTTTACGGAACCATCCATATAAGGACGAATTAAGCCCCGGTTTGTTGAATGTGTAGCAGGTCACCAGTTCATGCACAAGTTGAATAAACAAAATAATTCAAGAAAAGCATAGTTGTGAGTTGTTTGTCGGCCAGCTTCTGTCTTCACTCGCCACAACGCGCGTGGCTACCACGTGCCCGGAGGTCAACCAGAAATATCCCGCGTGCAGCTCACTTCTTCTTCCTGCGTCTGGTGTTCACTCGCCTGGTTCATTGTTTTTGAAATAAAATAAATATTATCAGGTCACTCATTTAATTGTTTGTGAGTTAGGCGGCTGCTTTTCAATTTTGTGTTGCTGTATTTTGCTTTCGGCTGTATTTTAATTGTAGATGACTAGATGGTGTGCTTATTTTCTAGTATAAATAGGAGAGTTTTCATTTTGTAGAGAGCCCGGAACTTAATGTTCAGTTTATGTATTCTCTAAATTGTTATCAAGTTTCTTTGTAATTTTAGTTTTAATTTAAACACTTTAATTTTCTACAAAGTTCTATTTAGGGTGAAGATTTATTTCGGGTGAAGATTGTAAGGGAGTTACGAGAAGTGCTCGTTTATTTCATTGGCAATTATTTCGGGAGGATAAATTCTTCAAGTTGTACTTTCTTTACTCTAAACTCTTTTAATTATGATTTTAATCGTTAATTTATGCTTATTGTCTCTATTTAGCATGAGTAACTAATTTTATAATCCGAGAATTATGTAGTATTCATTGGTGATATATGCTTGTTTGATTGTGATGCTAGTTCTCTACTTTTGCTAATCTATCATTGAGGGCTTAACCCAATTAAGGGAGTAGCTAACCTTTAATTGTATTCATAGGGATTATGATAAATTGGGAAATGAGTCATAATTCTTGTGATAACCTATATTTTCTTTTAATATTTTATTACTTATAATTTGAAATATTTAAAATAAAGTAATGAACTAGTTTTTAGTGTGGAAAAAAATTTAGTTTAAAATACATTATTTTTGTAATTGAAACTTTTAAAAAATATATATTTATATAGTTAGTTTTCAAGTGTACATTATTTTAAATGTTTAATCGTTTTACTTGGTCAAAATTATTGTTACAGATAGATAAGGTGTACATCAGTTTAAAAGTAGTGGGGGTGATAACCACCCACGAACCTAGAAGTGGGTTAAAGCAAATTTTGTAAATAAATAGACTTTTGTATGACCATTTGTTCTATACACAGTTTCTTCATTTCCAGGTTAGTTTAGTGTACTCTTGTTTTTCTACATATATGTTTCTTTCATTATTTTATTCTAACTCCTTTATTTGAATGCTATTTGTTTTCATAGTTTACCATAACACTTTACATGCTTCATTATTCAATTTAGCCGTCTTTTTCAAGTTATGTGACATGTTTTTTAAATTTATAATCTTATTAGTTTGATTGTATATTGTCAAATGTTATTTTATATAACACATTAGGCCAACAGTAGTGTGCAATTCAATTTTGCCAACAATTTTTATGTTCACAGATACAATTACATGATTTTTGTTCTATTTTGTTAATTTTGAGAATTTGTGTCATTTTGTTAAATTGAGTATAATTATTGTTATTCATATTTATTAAACGTTTATCTTTGACAAAATTAGTAGTAGATGTTAATATGAATTTGTTGTGCATTGTAAGGTTTTTTATTATATAATAAAAAGCATGTAATCTACTTTTAAATGACGCATATACACTCTTAACTGGTTAAATGAGCTTTGATTGAGGTCTTTGTAAGATTTTTGGTGTTCTTGTTATTATTATTATTATTATTATTATTATTATTATTATTATTATTATTATTATTGTAATTATTATTGTTATTATTATTGTATTCCTAGAATATTGTGATTTTGTAAATATTAAACTATTGATTAATTTGATAAATTGGAATTTATGTTTGTATTTATAAATTGCATGAAATTTATGTATGTGTTTTTCTTTACATTTTGTTTATTACTTGGATTTAGTCTGATGATTTCACATCATCTAGGGTATCTAATTTAGTCCAGTAGTTTAATATTTATATAATTAAGTGACCATATTGCTGCAACAGAGTATATATATCTGACAAATTGCTATCCCTTAACTTTATACATATATCATTCTTCATTACAACAAAAATAAATAGAGTTATTTATTAATTTGATTCCACTTCATTTGACTATTTAAATTAGGATTTGTTTGGCACATAATTTGGATTCATTCGACAGATTAAGGTAAGTTAACTTTTCGGACTTTTATTTTATTTTGAAATCTTTTAAATATTTTTGCACTGTTTTTATTTCTAAATTATGGATCAAGTATATTGTTTTAGAAATAAGAATTCCCAGTGAGCTCTGACTTATGAATCGTTAGTAATTGCGTATAGTTCCGGAACTAGCCTATGATACCTTACTAGGGGGTGCTATTTATGATGCCTTCGGGAGTGCACACTTTATGATACCTTAGTAAGGGGCGCATTATTGACAAACTATGAACTTATGATACCGTGTCACCGGGTATTCGTGACCTTAGCGAGCTGTGGAATTAATGTATTTGTTTGAACTATGGATTTTTGAATAATGTTTTGGCTCTATGAAAAATTTGATACTTGATCCAATCGTTTCCGAATTGTTTTCTTGCTGGGCTTGTATAGCTCATTACTTACAAATTTTCAGGTGCTTAACTTTTGGAAACGGGCAGAAAATGGATGTTATATGAGCAAGTACTTTGGAATAATGCTTTAGTGATCATATTTTGCTTCTGGAGTTGTTTTCTTTTATTTGGATTTGTATCAGACTATTCACTCTAAATCGATTTTAATGTTACATTTGGATATTATGTTCAACAATTTATGACATTCAAGACTCGATTTTTTTTTAATTGACAATTATTAGTGTAAAATGTCGGGTCGTCACAATTCTTGTTCATGATTTGATAGACATGGTGCAATTATTGAATCGGGAGATTAATAAGAGGACTATGAAACTTATAATTCTTGGGTCTATATAATCTAAAATTATATTTCGATTGATCATGGGAGTGACTTTTGAGATATAATTGTAGATAATATTTTGTATCTTGGGAGAGAACATTATAAAGGTTAGAAGAATTATTTTTAGCAAAATATGAGAAAAACGTATATCGCATTTTCTAAACAACATTATTGAACCAATTGAAGAACCCTATTTCTCGGATTACTTTTCCTCATCAATTAAATTTTAGTTTTACTTGTTTATAATTAGTTTATTCGATCTCACCTGTTAGATATAATTGATTTGATTTAATGTCAGTGTTTAAGTGTTACAGGTAAAAAGAGTTTAACTTGTTATTGAAAGCAGTCACAACAGAGTTTGATTATACGCTGATAGCTGGAAGCGCAAACGCTGACAGAAGAAAGCGTAAACACTGCTAGCTGAACACATGGAAGCGCAAACACTGTTAGCTTGGAGAGCAACAGAGTTTGCTAAAGTCTGTCTACTGGAAGCGTCTACAAGTCAACAGAGTTTGAAGATTAATTCAAGATTAATATGGAAGCAATATCTTTGAAGATTGGATAGCTGTCAAAGAGATTGAGTTGACTTAGAAGACGTGTAGCAATCGTAATTGATATCAATTGTATAGCTTAATTATAGGAGAATCAATTAACGATTGTACGTAGCTGTATATCTTATAAATACAGTTAGGTTAACCCTAGAAGGGTATCCATCGTGAACGAATATCATTCATTGTAACCTAAGCAGCTCTCTGTGATATTTTACATCACTGAGAGAGGAATTATTAATTCCAAACAGTTTTAAGTACTAAAACGTGTGTTCTTGTTATTTACTCATACAGTACTTGATTATATATATTGTGTATTCGACCTAACAAGTGGTATCAGAGCCAATCTGTTACTTTATTACAGTTAAAGATCCAAAACACAATAGTAATCAATGGCAGAGATTCCTCCTCCATCAGGTTCTGAGAAAGCACCTACAACTGTTAGTAGGTATGAAACAATTAGGGTTCCAATACTCAAGCCATCAGAATATGCAATCTGGAAGGTAAAGATGACCATGTTTCTGGAAGCCACAGATCCAGAATATCTTGATAGAATTTATGAAGGTCCTCATAAACCTACAAAGTTAACTGCTGCTGCTGCTGGTGAGGAATCAAAGGTGGTTCCTAAGGAAAAGAAAGATCTAACTGCTGAGGATCTTTCATCTATTGCTAAGGATGCCAAAGTGAGGCACTTACTTCACAGTGCTCTTGACAATGTTATGTCTAACAAAGTGATTAACTGCACAACTGCAAAGGATATATGGGATGCACTTGAGGTTAGATGTCAAGGAACTGTTGCAATTAAGAAGAATAGAAGGAACATACTCACACAGGAGTATGAGCATTTTGAGGCAAAGTCTGAAGAAACCATGACAGAAACATTTGATAGATTCTGTAAATTGCTCAATGATCTATCATTGGTTAACAAAGAATATGATCTGGAAGATTCAAATCTCAAGTTTCTTCTCTCTCTTCTTGAAAAGTGGGATGTGAAAACAACCACCATAAGAGACAACTATGATCTTGCTGATACTGAGATTGATGAAATCTATGGACTGCTCAAGACTCATGAATTGGAAATGGAGCAGAGAAATAGAAGATCAAGCAGGAAGTCAAAGACCGTTGCACTGAAAGTTGAAGAAAAATCTTCAAAGAAAGAAGCATCAAGGAGAAAGGCAAAAGGAAAAGCCTTGGTCATTCATTCAGAAAGTGAGTCATCAAACACTGATGTTGACTCAAACACAGATGGAACATCTGATTCTGAAGATGATGAGGAGATGATGCAAATGGCTGCATTGATGGTAAAGACCTTCAAGAAGATGGGATTTAAGAACTTCAAGAAGGGAAAGAGATTCTCCAAGGATTACTCAAAGTCTGACAAGAAAAATTTCAGAAAATCTGAGGGAAAGGACTTCAAATCTGGTAAGAAAGACAAGTCTGAGATTCAATGCTACAAGTGTAAGGAGATGGGTCACTATGCTCCTGAGTGCAAAAAGGGTAAAACTGAAAAGGCACTTTACACCAAAGGCAGAGATTGGGCAGACACCTCAGATTCAGATGAGGAGGTGAACTATGCACTCATGGCCTCTACTCAGAATGAAGACTCTGAACTAAAGGTACCTCCAACTACCTATGCTTATAATACAGATAATATAACTGAATTGAGAATTTATCTTAAGGCATTACATATCAGTTATAGGGATCAGACTTTAGAAAATGAGAGAATCAAAAGTGAGTGTTCTCAACTCAAAGAAAGAAATAAACATGTTGAGGAACAACTTGAAAACATGAATAAAATTCAGAAAGAAAGAGATGATGCTGTGTTGATAGAACAGGAGTTGCTAGGTAAGTATAAGCAACTAGAATCTGAATTGGAGGATGCAAAGCACATTATTAAAACTTGGACACATTCTGGAAAAGACACTCAAGAGGTCTTTCAAACAGACACAGTAGGTCTAGGTTATTCTGAGGATGATGTGCTTAGGTTTCAGAATATAGTCAAGATAATACCACCTCTTTCTTCTAAGAAATTTGGTACGTTTGTTCATGTTACTGTTAAAACTGAACATGGAGCTGTTGACCATGAGCCAGTAAAAACCTGTGTCAAACAGGTTAATATTGGTTCAATGACAGATAAACAACTTAAGCATAAGCTTAAAGAAATAAAATCTGTCAACAAACAGAGAATGCCTAGGAAAAACAGAAATGGAAAGGTAGGCATAACATCAGGAATTAAGCCAATGCTTGCTACATTTGCACCTAGAAAAACTTGTTATAATTGTGGTAGCACTAATCATCTTGCTAGTTTTTGCAGGAAGAACAAAGACATTAATTCTTTACCCTCCAAATCTGGAGTGAAAAAGGATAATGTCAAACCAAGACCACAAACTCTGTGCAAACATTGTGGAAGTAGTTGGCATTCAATTTATACTTGCAAGAATTATCATGCTATTTATCATAATTATTATGAACTGAAACCTAATTTGAAATGGGTTAAAGTTGATTCTGCAAGTACTAAGAATGAAAATGTTAGTTTAAACTCTGATAATGCTAAATCCGCTGCAAAAACTAACAGATTCAATAAAGCAAAAGGATCCAAGCAAGTCTGGATCCTTAAAACTAACAATCAGTGATTGTTTGTGATTGCAGGGCACCAGGGTAAGTACCCTAGTTGTGGACAGTGGATGTTCAGGACAAATGACTGGAAATAAAGCCCTGCTATCAGAGTATGAGGAGAAGGCTGGCCCAAAAGTTTCCTATGGAGATGGCAAAATAGGACATACTCTGGGATATGGCAATATTAATCTTGGAAGTGTCATCATCACAAATGTAGCTCTGGTTCCAGGACTCAAGCATGATTTGCTTTCTGTGAGTCAAATCTGTGACAGAGGATATCATGTAGATTTTCAGCCTGAATATTGTCAAGTCATCAGTAAATCTACAGGGAAAGTTGCTCTAGTTGGAAACAGACACAATAACATCTATGAAATAAAATTGTCAACAAACTCTGATGGCAAAGCAGTGTGTCTATCAACAAGAATGTCCAGTGAAGAGAGTTGGAAGTGGCACAAGAAACTCTCTCATTTGAACCTGAACAACATCAATGAGTTAATAAAGAATGATCTTGTAAGAGGACTACCAAAGTCTTTGTTGAATGTAGAAGGCCTGTGTGATTCTTGTCAAAAGGCCAAACAGAGAAAAGCCTCTTTCAAAAGCAAATCTGAGTCTTCAATTGTTGATCCTTATCATCTTCTACATGTTGATCTTTTTGGACCAGTGAATGTCATGTCACTTGGAAAGAAGAAATATGCTCTAGTCATTGTTGATGAATACACCAGATACACATGGGTGTATTTTCTAGCAAAGAAGGATGAAACTGCATTAACACTGGCAGAACATATAATGCAACTGGACAAAGGGTCAGAGAATCAAGTGAAGATTATCAGAAGTGACAATGGAACTGAATTCAGGAATTCAACAATGGAAGAATTTTGCAAGAGTAAAGGAATAAAACAAGAGTTTTCTGCACCTGGCACTCCACAACAAAATGGTGTAGTGGAGAGGAAGAACAGAACCTTGATAGAAGCTGCCAGAACCATGCTAGATGAAGCAAAGTTGCCAACATATTTCTTGGCAGAAGCAGTTCAAACTGCTTATTTTACTCAAAATGCAACACTGATCAACAAGCATGGTAAAACACCATATGAAATGGTGAAAAAGAAGAAGCCAAATTTAAAATATTTTCATATTTTTGGATGCAAGTGCTTTGTGTTGAAGACTCATCCTGAACAGTTGACCAAATTTGACCTAAAGGCAGATGAAGGAATTTTTGTTGGCTATCCACTTTCAACTAAAGCATTCAGAGTTTATAATCTGAGAACTAGAGTGATCATGGAGTCTATTCATGTGTCTTTTGATGACAAGAAAATAACTGGACTTGAAGATGTAGATGAACATGGTAGATTGCACTTCGAAAATGAAGATTTAATCTCTGATGAACTAAACTCTGATGAGTCTGATCTGACAAACTCTGAACCTCTACTGGTAAATACTGAAGAGACCTTTCAGCCAGAATCAAGAGGAGAACCAGTTGAGGGGGAGCATGAAGAAACTCATCAAAGTGATAATTCAAATTCTGATAATGACTCAGCTGAAAATTCTGAATCAAACTCTGGTGACTCAAACTCTGAAAGTCCAAAATCTGACAGTTCACACACTGAGCAGTCCCATTCAGGGGGAGCATCAGAGAATGAAGAAAGGCACCAAGAAAATCAGGAGAACACGGATCGAGGGGGAGGATCCAACTTTGACAGAAGTCAATTGCCTTCAGCTAGGAAATGGACCAAATCTCACACACCTGATTTAATCATTGGTGATCCAGATGCAAGAGTAAGGACAAGAAGTGCAACAACAAATGAATGTCTGTTTCATGCATTCTTGTCACAAACTGAGCCAAAGAAAGTAGAAAAAGCTCTTAAAGATGCTGACTGGATAACAGCAATGCAAGAAGAGCTAAATGAATTTGAGAGAAATGAAGTGTGGACCCTAGTACCAAGGCCCAAGAACAGATCCATTGTTGGTACTAAATGGGTTTTCAGAAATAAAACTGACAGTGATGGTGTTATCACAAGGAACAATGCAAGACTGGTGGCAAAAGGCTATTCACAGCAAGAAGGGATAGATTATGATGAGACGTTTGCACCAGTTGCCAGATTGGAGGCAATAATGATGTTTCTTGCCTATGCTTCTCACAAGAAATTCAAGGTTTTTCAAATGGATGTGAAAAGTGCTTTTCTGAATGGAAAACTTGAAGAAGAAGTGTTTGTTGAACAACCCCCTGGATTTGTAGATCCAAAATATCCTGACCATGTCTACAGGCTAGACAAGGCACTTTATGGACTTAAGCAGGCACCAAGAGCATGGTATGAGACCCTAGCTCAGTTTCATTTAGAAAGTGGATTCAACAGAGGTACAATTGATAAAACTATGTTTTATTTCAAATCTGGAAGTGACTTGCTTTTAGTTCAGATATATGTTGATGATATTATTTTTGGATCTACTAATGATAAACTCTGTAAGAAGTTTGCCAAGCTCATGCAGTCCAGATATCAAATGAGTATGATGGGAGAGCTAAGTTACTTTCTAGGCTTACAGGTGAATCAAACAGATGATGGAATCTTTATCAATCAAGCAAAATATACCAGAAATCTTCTCAAGAAATTTGGCATGCTTGACTGTTCATCTGCAACAACTCCCATGGCAACTGCAACAAAATTGGACAAAGATACAGGGTCATCAGTAGATATGACAAGCTACAGAGGAATGATTGGCTCTCTTCTCTATCTAACAGCAAGTAGACCTGATATCATGTATGCAACATGTCTGTGTGCAAGGTTTCAGGCAGATCCAAGGGAACCACATTTAACAGCTGTGAAGAGGATTTTCAAGTATCTCAAGGGCACTGTAACTTTAGGGCTGTGGTACCCAAGAGAATCAGATTTTAAGCTACTTGGTTACTCTGATGCAGACTTTGCAGGCTGTAAGATTGACAAAAAAAGCACAAGTGGAAGTTGTCAATTTCTTGGTGACAGACTTGTGTCTTGGTACAGCAAGAAACAAAAATCAATATCAACATCTACAGCTGAAGCAGAGTATATTGCTGCTGGTAGCTGCTGTGCACAGATTCTATGGATGAAGAATCAATTGCTGGATTATGGGTTGAGGTATAGCAAAATACCTATTTTTTGTGATAATCAAAGTGCTATTGCAATGACAGGTAATCCAGTACAACACTCAATGACCAAGCACATCAGCATAAGGTATCACTTTATCAGAGAGCATGTAGAGGAAGGCAATATTGAGCTTCACTTTGTGCCTACAGATCAACAACTTGCAGATGTCTTCACCAAGCCTTTGAGTGAAGCAGCATTTACAAGACTGGTCAATGAACTAGGAATGGTATCTGGTTTTGACTAAACATGTTGGTTAGACTCAAAATTTTCTTATAAAATTTGCTGCTCATATTCTTTGAATTGCTAAAGTGTTATGCATACTCTGTTCACATGTTTCTATTCTCACACTGGTAAACTCTGTCAGCATGTTTATTGGTCATACACTATTAATAAGTTTGAAAAACTCTGTGAATTCTGAGTTGATTTTTTGTCTGAATGAAAATACCGATGAAGAAAAATGTATGAAGCATGATTCTCAGTGAATAAATCAAGATTCTTTCTGAGTCACTGTGATCTAATCAGAAATTGTGCAGTAAATTAACATAGCATGATACTGTTTCATATTTAGAGCATCTCTTAGTTTATTTGATCCTAAACTCTGAATCTATGAATACTGTGTGCATTGCCTCTCATGAATAACTTCTGATATTGATGAACTCTAAACTCTGATTAGTGACACTCTGTTTCCAAGACATACATAGTTCTTGATGATTCCTTGTTTGTACTTGTGAAAATTTTAAAACTTGAGATGTGTCATTGTGTAGTTTGGTGAGAAACAATTCATGTCTGCACCCTGTGAGATTTTGAGCCAAATAAGTGATTGATACATTTTATATCAATCAGATTTTATTGATGTGTGATGTTCATCAGTAAGTATGTTGCTCTAGAACTTGTATTAAACCATTTTGAGACTACATGATATGTGTGTGCATGAAAATGATAAAGGCATTAGGATTTACCATCTTTCTTCAAACACTGTTCAAAACTCCTTTGAATACTGTTCAAACACTGTTCATAAATTCCATCCTTAGTAAACCCCTTTGAGCCTAATTAACTGCTCAATCTAAGAGCAGTTATATTCTTTTGGAAAATCAAAAGCAAGCAGGTGAGTGTTTCTCAAGAAAAGAAATAGTTTACTCAATATATATACATTAAAAAAAAAAGAAAAAAAAAAGAAAAAAAAAGGGTATATATACTGATCATCTTGTACAAATATGTACTAACAGTGTGACTGAACACTTTGGTCTGTTAAATTGTTCAGTTCGAAATTCACTCATGATTAAAACATCTCTTCTCACCTGTTTGATCTTACTACATTACAACCCTGAATAAAGTCCTTTTGATTTGTGCATATATGTAATCGAAGTAGTATAGATTTGGTGGACATTCAAGTCTATGGAAGTATCTGCTTTTACTGATTGAATTTGAGAGAAAACACTTCACCCAAACACTTGTGTGCTTTGAGAGTTTGTGAGGAAATTCTTGACATGTAACTCACTGAATGATGCTTTGATGTCTATCTCCTGATCTTTTTGTCTATAAAGACTGTGTGCTTACTTGGATAATCATGAACATAAATGGGAACAGGGATATTCAGATTTCTGTATTTAATGAACTACAGAGTTTAGCATTCATCACATACTCCGTGTTTAATATGAGAGTTTGTGCATTCAGTGTTTATTGATTCGTTTTATGGATTTTATGAAATATTAGATGCTATAAAAATTGATTTGGTAACCTCTGCTACTCACACACAAAATAATCACGACTGTGCATTTTTGAAAAGGTTTTAGTGATAAAGCTTGAAAATTTGACAAACACTGATGGATTGTGTTCTGTACTCTAAGGTAAATTTTCATTAAGATAATTTGAAAATTTTGGAGTAAATGGAGTGGTTGACAACTGTTAATTAGTGTATTTTGTGGTAAAGTGTCTTGATAATTGGAAAGACAGCAGTAATAATGGCTTTTACTGCGCGTGATTAAGTGAATCGCTGCGTGTTTGACATGTGTCCCACTTTCACCCACTCACTCATCATTATGTACCACTTTCACACTTCTCAAGGGAACAGTTGCGTGCTTTCAATGTAAAAACGTTTGAGTTTAATTTTTAATTACTACTCAAATTACTTTTTGTTACAATCACTACTCACCCACTCATATTCACTTTACCAAAATATAGAACTCCCTTGTTTTTCACTTTGGCATTTTCACAAACACCTTTCTTACATATCACTTTCACAGTCGATTCTTGATTATTTCTTAATCTAATGGCAACAAAACCTTTCACTTTGTTTGGTCTTCGTTTTGTGCCTAACAATTATGCAGCTCTACTTGAGAACGACCGTGCTCCTGAAGCGTTTCATCTAATGCAAAACTTTCTTCGCGACTCTGAGATTGGGCAAGCGTTGATTGAACCTGCTACTCTATCTGTATCTCAGGTCGTCACTTTCTGGCAAAACTCAAGGTATATAGAAGGAGGTGAAAATGGAACTCCGTCTATCATCTTCACTCATGAAGAACAAGAGTTTGTGATTACTCCACAAACTGTTCGCGAGACCATGGATTTTGACACACATACTTCGTATGCTGTTGTCTCTGAGCAAAATCTGAGAGACATGTTAACAGAGATTGGGTATATGGAATCTCTTGCAAAGCTGGGCAGTGTGAGGAGGCCGAATCTTAGAAAATAATGGAACTTTTTCTTTGACTGTATCACCAGGACATTCCAGAAGAAAGTCACCAACTGGGATGCCATTCCAATGGATAGTATGCAAATTGGGTATTCTCTACTCTATGGCAGTAATTTTGATTATGGTCGTTATGTGTTAATGAATTTAGGTGATAAGTTGTCAGAGTCTACTACAGTTTATTTTGCTAGATTTTGTCAACTCTTGTTCAATGCATGTGTACCTGGGTTAGAAGTTGATGCAGCTGATGAGATTCAACCCTTTAGAGTCAATAAGAGAATATTCTCTGATATGACAAATAAAGATGTTGGTAAAGACATACCTATTTTTGTCTTGCCACTTGCCTTGCAGAACTTCCTGAACCAACCACAAGATCCCCAATCACCACAAAATGACCCACACCAAACACAACAACCAGAAACACAAAATATGCCTGAACCTTTAGCAACTGACCATACTGAAACCATACCCTCTCATCCTGTACAATCACCTGAGCCAACACCAACAACCACTATTAATCCTACATCACCACAAACACAACCTGAACCACTAAACCCTGAGCCAACAAACCCTGTCACTACTACTCACCCATAACCAACATCTAAACCAAAAAGGAAGAAGCATACTGCCCTCAACACAAAACATTCTAAGGCTAAACAGACATCTCCAAAGGCTGTTTATTCCAGAAGATTCATTAAAAGGGCAAATAGACCTTCAACACCACCAGTTCAGGAAAGTTCAAGTGAAGAAGAAGAACTGATTGAAGTGCCTCAAACAAAGAGGAGAAGGCTCATTCTTACTGATTCTGATGATGAGCATGTTGATGAGGCTCAAGAGAAAATTTCTACTGATATTCCTACTGGTGAAAAAGAGGTTATCATAGAACCTACTATAGCAGAAGCAGGAGTCAAGATTGCTGAACCAGAACTTGCTACGGTTCAAGATGATGAAGATGCTAGAGATGCATTGCCTACAATGGAAGAGTTTGATGAAACTCCATTCTCTTTTGATAATGAAGCATCTACTTCAACACCCATGGAGGCTACACACTCTGTTGATACTGGTGTTGCAGATGGGCCTACTGTTGTTCTTGAAGACACAGAGGTTGCATCACACACTGAATTAAACTCTGATGCCCATCATGTTTCTGATCATGGTGTGGAGATTGATCAACCAGAGAAGGTTATTTCTTTAGAGCATCTTCAAGATGATAAAGGAAAACAGGTTGCTCAAGAACCTGTTGCTGCTCAAGATGAAGACATTGCTTCAGCTGCACCTACTGATGTGTCAGTGAGTGATTCAGTTGAAGACAAAAGTACAGGAGCTGAAAAAGCACAAGCTCAAGCTGATGGTCAGAAAACAGGAGAAAAACCAGATTTTGCTGGGCCTTCTGTTAATGAGATTGATGATAATTATTTGACCCAACAAACTGCTGATTGGTACAAGTCAGAGTGTATTTTTCCTCCTGGCAGGGCAGCTATGTTTCTCAAGGCAAATTCTTCAAAGATTACAAATCCAGATATTTTCACTTGTTTGCAAGGAACAGTGATTCAGATCAAAACCTTGAATCATAGATTTGATGATAATCAGAAAGCTATTATTGATCTTCGAACAGAGGTTGCTACTCATGAGGAGAAATCTCAACGAGCTAATTCTAAGCTTTTTCAACAATTCTCCAAAGCTCAAGAAAATCTTAATGACAGACTGAGCAAAGTTGAAAAGAATCAGCTTTTGCTGACTGAGAAGGTTGATTCTATTGCAAACTCTCTTGAGTTAATCACCTCAATTCTGATTCCAGATGGTGATGATGTCAAAAAGGGGGAGAGAATTGCTAAAACTAAGTGTAAGCAAACTCAAACTCTGCTTAAGAAAGATCATCTGGATGAAGAAGATTCCAATGCTGATAAAGGATTAAGAAGTGCAAATCCTAGACAAGGACATGGAAGGTCTACAAGGTCAAAGCCAAATTTGGTGACAGATACAAATATTCAGAGTACCTCTACTTCAAAGCCAAAGGATTTGTCATTCACTGACAATCCACAAACAGATGAAGAATTGGCTGCTAAACTCTTTCGTGAAGAAAATGCTGAAGCTACACTTGAGGACATACAAGCTGAGGAAAAGCTGTTGCAGAAAGAGCATTTAAAAGCAATAAAGTCCAAGAAAGGGAAGAAAACTGTCAGAGCTTCAAAGTCTTCAAAGCCTGCAATGAAAGGAATTGAAATCAAAGAGAAATTATCTGGTATTCAAGAAGAAGAAGAAGAAGAAGAAGAAGGAAAATTGGTAAGAAAGTCTTCTCTTGATGCCAAGCTGAAGTTAAAAGGAGTGATGGGTGAAGAGAGCAAAAGATGATAGTTACAACCTCTGTTGATACACATGTTGTACAGAAGAATGAAGACACAACCTCTGTTGCTACACAAGTTGTGACCACACCACTATTGTCTTCTCAGTTGAAATCAAAGTTTGGAAAAGGAGTTCTTCATGATCCAAATCTAGCATCTACTGCTCCAATGGATTTCACTGATGGTAGAGCCTTATCTGGTAAAATCGGATACAACAAAGGAGGTATAGGCTCACACAGGGATAAAAGACAACATGTTGTTCCCAGAGATCCTTCTTCACTGGCTGTTCCAGGTCGTGGTGTCACTCAAGAGAGTTTAGACAGACTGGAGTCAGTACAGCTTGTTTATTAGAAGAGTTTACAGAAGGATTTTCTGCTATATTTCATGAATGATGGAACAGTGTTCAAGATTGTTGAGAATGATATTGATTTAAAATACTGGGAAGAACTAGAATATGTTCTGTATCTTTTCAGAGTAAGAAATCAAAGAGCTCAGTCAGTTGCAAATGTTCTCAGACAAAAGATGATTCAAAATCTTGCAAGAAGAAATATGAAATACAACAGCAAGTATGTTCCTAAGTACAGAGATTGGAATGGCAATATGATAGAAATGGAGAAGGGGACTACAAAGCTGAAGACTGATCTTGGAATTACTGTTCTGGATTTTAATGTGAAGTCTGAAGAAGTGAAATATATCAGGTTGGGAAATGAAATGAGAAGAAACAAAATCTACGATCTCAGAGCTGCTATCTTTCAAACTGATGAGAATGATCCAGATTTAAGAGAGATCAAGGAAGCTATGCAGATTGAACTTGAAAATGCTGAGAGAAGATTGTTGATTGATTATCTCAGAACAACTCCAGATCTTGAGGAGGTTAGGTAGACAGAATTTGTAAGTAATCTGAATTTTCTGTAGATTTTGCTAAGTTAAGATTAAACTCTGATTATATGTTAAACACTGTGTTTTTATTTGATCGTTTTGACATCATCAATTACTGTGAACTTGTACATTTTTCTAATGAACAAGTTGGGGGAGATTGTTAGATATAATTGATGTGGTTTAATGTCAGTGTTTAAGTGTTACAGGTAAAAAGAGTTTAACTTGTTATTGAAAGCAGTCACAACAGAGTTTGATTATACGCTGATAGCTGGAAGCGCAAACGCTGACAGAAGAAAGCGTAAACACTGCTAGCTGAACACATGGAAGCGCAAACACTGTTAGCTTGGAGAGAAACAGAGTTTGCTAAAGTCTGTCTACTGGAAGCGTCTACAAGTCAACAGAGTTTGAAGATTAATTCAAGATTAATATGGAAGCAATATCTTTGAAGATTGGATAGCTGTCAAAGAGATTGAGTTGACTTAGAAGACGTGTAGCAATCATAATTGATATCAATTGTATAGCTTAATTATAGGAGAATCAATTAACGATTGTACGTAGCTGTATATCTTATAAATACAGTTAGGTTAACCCTAGAAGGGTATCCATCGTGAACGAATATCATTCATTGTAACCTAAGCAGCTCTCTGTGATATTTTACATCACTGAGAAAGGAATTATTAATTCCAAACAGTTTTAAGTACTAAAACGTGTGTTCTTGTTATTTACTCATACAGTACTTGATTATATATATTGTGTATTCGACCTAACATCACCAATTATTTCTCACATTTCTAGATTGTAAGGAATTAAAACTTGAACTTGTATTAATAGTCCTTCCCTGCGAACGAACTTATACATTGAAAAATACTACCAACAAATTGGCGCCGCTGCCGGGGAAGGCATCAATATTAAGTTTAAGTTAATTATTCCTTAAAGTTTAGATTTTATTTTGTTAGTGTAAAAAAAAATTACAAAAATAATTAGTTTGATTAATTTTCAGTCTCGTTTTATTGGTTAATTCGAAGCCCAATTCTTATTCCTCTGTTTTCTCCCCTGTTCCTTCTTTCTTTTTATCAAACCCAGCTCAAGTCTCTCTCCTTGCACTCTATTTCTTCGATTTTAGCCGCACAACAACTTCTTTTTTTCGTTTATTCTTCGAATCCCAGAACACCCATCCACTGCTTTCTTCTCTTTAATACACGCATCAACAAACTCATCCTCCCCTTTTCTTCTCTCTCCACTGCCCTCTCTTCACTCTCCTTCGACCCAAACACCATCTCCTCTTTCAACCCACCTGCGAATACAACTCCCCTTTTCTTCTGGTACTTGCCTTTGTTTTGTTTCGACTTAATGAATGGAATTGTGAGTTTTTGCTGTGTGTTTAGAATGCAGTATAGTCGAATGGCTGTGGCTGTAATCTGAGTTCGCGTGTTGTTTCTGAGTTCGCGACACTGAGTTGATTGAGTTGCTGCGTACCGTGTTTTGTGTGAAGTATTGATGAGTGAATTGAGTTTATAAATTCTGAGTTCGACTGGTGTATGGTGTTCGTTTTGTTGTTGTTGCAACTTCTTTGAGGCATGTTACTGCGTTAAATGTTGCTGAGTTCGTTGCGTGTGGTGTACTGCCGATTTACCGAGTCTGTCGAGTCGAGTTTTTGTTGTTTGTCCGTTGTTTTCAGAGTCCCGTTGTGTTTGTTTTCACCAGTGGTGTTAAGTTCTCATGGCTGCGTTTCCGAGTTCCTGTTCTGGTGCGTCCTGTTTTGTGTTTGATTTTGTTGAGCCTTGAGTTGCTGCTACGTGTTGTTGCCATTGCTGAGTTTATGTTCGCGTTCATTGAGCTGGGTGTTTAGCATTTGAATACGTATTAATCGTTGGGTTTAATTACCGAGTTTAACTGAGTTCGTTGTTTTAAATTTGTATTTGAGTTTGCTGTTGTGTTGTGTGTATGCTTCGAGTTTGTTGCTACGTTTAGCTGAGTAAATTTTCTGAGTAGTTTTGCTGAATAATTTTGGTTTGTTTTGGTTTGGCGAGCTACATTTACGAATACATCATTTTTTCTTAAATTTCCTGTAAAAAAAAGTAAAAAAATAAATAAAAAGTTTTAGAATAAAATCTAGTTGTTATTTTTTATAATAATTTGTTTTTTTGTTATTTTCTGTTTTATTTACGGTTTTGTTGTTTGTTGAAAATTTAAAAAATAATAAAAAAAACAAAAAAAAAATAATAATTAAATAAAAAAGTGAGTAATCTAGAGCAAGCTTTTGAGGCAAAGATGCGAAATGGATAACAACTATGGTTGGAATAACGCTCAGATTTTCTATAGAAATCAGGAACGATATCAAGACTTCAATCCTTTCCAACAATTCAATGCTTATGAGGATTTTAATCCATATCAGGTGAATTCATTCCATTCTGAGAACTCATATTATGCTTCATGCCCCCTAGCAATGATTTTTCATTTGCCTTAGAAAATCAATATCATGATGATCTTAATCCATATATGTGCAATGATGTTGATACGAGTTTAATTCAATCTGATCCTTCTTTACTTTCGATGGGAGTTTTTAATCACTTTGAGGACCCACCATTAGAAATTGCTAGTGATAATGATATTCCATGTGATTCAATAGCTCGGTACGAGGAGAATGCTAAACTAAATAATTTTATTTGGGAAGTTCGAGCAGTGTGGCATGACGGCTGTTATCGAACTCCCCCTTGTGTCAATTTTCCTCTATGCCATGATTCTTGTTTAGCAATTGATGATAATGTTGTGTCTGATGAGTCTACTTGTGTAGTTGATAATTATCCCATGCGCATTAATGATAATTTGGATGCAATTGAAATTCTACCAAATCTAGAAAATTTTGAGCTTAATACATTGGTAGACGAGATTAAAATTGATGAGTATCCAATTATAAAAGAGAAGGAAGTTAAGATTGGTGAAGTTGAAAATCTTGCGTTAGAGTATAAGGATCCAATTTAGGAGGAGTTTATGAGTCGTATTTATGATGATTATTCTGACGACTTTTCTGGCTACTTTTGCAAGTCTCCTGAGCATGTGAGATTCATGAAAGTTTTCGTAAATTTTAATGAATCAGAGGAGGATCTTCATTTCAAGATGGATGCCTCAATGGCAGTTCTTGGTTGCACACTACCACCTCGACCATGATTCAGGGGAACTCTTTCTTTTCTTCCTAGCATATTAGTCCATTGTGTTGTCACACACACACACACACACACACACACACATATATATATATATATATATATATAGTTTGTTTCTGTAGGTTATATGTGGTTAGTGGTTGTTTCTTGTGGACAAGAAACGTGATAAGTTGAGGGGTGTGTGTGTGTTCATTGTGATGTTTGTGTGTTCATTGTGATGTTTTTAAAAAAAAAAATAAAAATTAAAAATCAAAAAAATAATTCTAGCCTTGTGAAGATTACTTGTTGCAAGTAGCTTGATACATCCATGCATGTTAAAAGAATCTTGTGTTATTGACGCTTCTGATTGAGAAATGGGATGCTTTGTTCTTCCGCACACACATACACTAGCAAGTTGAAACTGGTAGACTTTTTGAAGGTTGTAAGTGATTAAAAGGACATGAATACGTGCAAGATGACTTGGTTTGCATGCTTTGAGTACAAATAGGTGCATTAGAGAGACTTTTACCTGAGATTGATTATGTTTTGCCACCAAGTGAGCTTTTGAGTCTATATGCATATCTTTTGCATCTTATATTCGTTTGCTTGAGTATCCACATGTTGTTTGCATTGCTAGCAATTGTTTGAGACCTTTCTTAAAATGCATGACATTATTTGATGATAATATGATAAAGGCAGTTAGGTATAACCTCATAATTCCCATATTACCACATCATTTATACATGATCAATTAGTTAACCCGTTGATCTTAATCCTATTCTTTCAGTGACACACCACATTACTTGCCTATACCTTTTTCTTGAATTGGCCTTACATTAACTTGAACCCAATTGTCAAAGGCTAGTATAGTGCTCAAGGGAGTGATAAGGTGTGCAAAAAGGGGGGTTTATTGATGATCATTACTTTTGGGAAAATATTGGGTTTGGTTGTTACTTGTTAGTCGAAGTTTGTAATAATATCAATGGATCATTGTTTTTGTTTATATTTAGCTCTCTTAAAAAAAAGAGAAAAGAAAAAAAATATTATTTATATGAGAGCATACTTATGTTTGTTTGATCCTTCTTTGTTCGACTAATCAAGTTATTTGTTGGAAAAAGAATTCAAGTGTGGGGATGACAGACGGGGAGTGAATGATTTATGTTGTTGGATACTAGCTTTTGACATTTCACCTTCTTTGGCTTTACTTGACATGCCTTGTCTCTAACCCCATTACAACCCGAATAAAGACCTTTTGATTATCATCAGTTGTGTATGTTGTGTTAAAGTTAGATTGATACCAAATGTCAAGCATGCTTATGATTTTTTTGGAATAGAGTGATACACTTACCCTTGTTTTTGAGTGAATATTCTTTTGTGAGTGAAAGGTGAGTTATTACTTGTTTTGGCATATGAGATTCCAAGTTTTGACTCAAAGATGTACTCTTGTGGGCTTAGCATGATTACCAACTTATTCTTACATTGGACATGAACTTTTGAGAACTTATGCATATTCATTGAGTAGACTATGTGAATACTTGCACCTTTGACACCAAGGCATTGCATTCTTCACTTTGATTCTTAAATTGATGTGGCATGAGAGGAATTGTAAGTGTGGTGTTGTATTGGCATTCGATCTTTTACATGAGCTAGATGGATTTTGTGGGTACATTCACTATAGGCCCTCACGAGACAAAACTCGTCCTACTAGGGCTACCTAGGGGTTTAACGGCTTGTTGCATGTGCTCAATGCAATCGTGTCACCTACGAAAGTGGTATTAATAAGTAGTTATTTTATAGCGGTTTACTCGAGGACGAGCAAAGGTCAAGTTGGGGGGTATTTGATACATGTTTATTTTATGTACATTTTATAGCATGTTATCTCTCATTTATCCTTAGTTTGTAATAATTTTGTCCTTGATTAGCATGTTATTAACATTTTAATTTGGATTGGATACTAAGATGATTTTTAATGTTTATAGGATAATTTTGGAAGCAAAAAGAGCATGATTTCACATCTTCAAGAGACCGTAGATTAGACCTGGACGAGCAATGAGGAAATAAGAATTGTCACAAAAATATGGAAAGTGATATATTCTTAAAGCAGGAATCCCGGTTGGAATTAATATAATTTTTGTGAAGCGAAAGGAGTCCGGTTCCAGGCCCTCAATATACCGCAGCTTAGGACTTAAGAAATTATTTATATTAATAAATATTTAATTTATTTAGAAAATTATATTTATAAATATCTAATAATATTAGATATTTATTTTTATAATTTCTGGAATTAATTAATTATTTATTAATTAAAGATTATAGTTGTGCGGGTTAAAAATCATTTTTACGGAGCCATCCATATAAGGACGAATTAAGCCCCGGTTTGTTGAATGTGTAGCAGGTCACCAGTTCATGCACAAGTTGAATAAACAAAATAATTCAAGAAAAGCATTGTTGTGAGTTGTTTGTCGGCCAGCTTCTGTCTTCACTCGCCACAACGCGCGTGGCTACCACGCGCCCGAAGGTCAACCAGAAATATCCCGCGTGCAGCTCACTTCTTCTTCCCGCGTCTGGTGTTCACTGGCCTGGTTCATTGTTTTTGAAATAAAATAAATATTAGCAGGTCACTCATTTAATTGTTTGTGAGTTAGGCGGCTGCTTTTCAATTTTGTGTTGCTGTATTTTGCTTTCGGCTTTATTTTAATTGTAGATGACTAGATGGTGTGCTTATTTTCTAGTATAAATAGGAGAGGTTTCATTTTGTAGAGAGCCCGGAACTTAATGTTCAGTTTATGTATTTTCTCAATTGTTATCAAGTTTCTTTGTAATTTCAGTTTTAATTTAAACGCTTTAATTTTCTACAAAGTTCTATTTAGGGTGAAGATTTATTTCGGGTGAAGATTGTAAGGGAGTTACATGAAGTGCTCGTTTATTTCATTGGCAATTATTTTGGGAGGATAAATTCTTCAAGTTGTACTTTCTTTACTCTAAACTCTTTTAATTATGATTTTAATCGTTAATTTATGCTTATTGTCTCTATTTAGCATGAGTAACTAATTTTATAATCCGAGAATTAGGTAGTATTCATTGGTGATATATGCTTGTTTGATTGTGATGCTAGTTCTCTACTTTTGCTAATCTATCATTGAGGGCTTAACCCAATTAAGGGAGTAGCTAACCTTTAATTGCATTCATAGGGATTATGATAAATTGGGAAATGAGTCATAATTCTTGTTCATGATTTGATAGACATAGTGCAATTATTGAATCGGGAGATTAATAAGAGGACTATAAAACTTATAATTCTTGGGTCTATATAATCTAAAATTATATTTCGATTGATCATGGGAGTGACTTTTGAGATATGATTGTAGATAATATTTTGTATCTTGGGAGAGAACATTATAAAGGTTAGAAGAATTGTTTTTAGCAAAATATGAGAAAAACGTATATCGCATTTTCTAAACAACATTATTGAACCAATTGAAGAACCCTATTTCTCGGATTACTTTTCCTCATCAATTAAATTTTAGTTTTACTTGTTTATAATTAGTTTATTCAATCTCACCAATTATTTCTCACATTTCTAGATTGTAAGGAATTAAAATTTGAACTTGTATTAATAGTCCTTCCCTGCGAACGAACTTATACATTGAAAAATACTACCAACATTTACAAATTGGAGGAGGAGACAGAACTTCATTGCTTACGTGATTGTGTTATTGCCAGGCTCATATGGGAAGAAAGTGGGTTTAAAGAAGAGGTGGAAGGAGTTTATAGAAGCTTTGGGGACTTGGCTATGGCCTGGTTGGATCGATTGCCCCGGACAGAACATGGTCTCTTAATGACAATCTGCTGGAGTGTATGGTCAGCAAGGAACAAATGGTTGTTTGAAGGGGAGAGTTGTGATCCTAAAAATACTATGGCTTATGTGTATAAGTTGATGGCAGAGCTAAAAGTAGAAGGATCAACATCTGTTCCTTTAAAAGCTATGGGAAGAAATCGATGGCAACCTCCGAGGACGGGTTTTATCAAAATGAATGTGGATGGTGGATGTGTCGAAGGCCTAGGGGCTTGTGCAGGGGCTGTATTTCGTGATGAAGATGGTAATGTGAGGCTGGCAGCTTCTTGGAATATGGAAGAGTGTTGGTCTCCTTTGATTGCCGAAGCTAAGGCAATGTTGCTAGGTATCCAATTTGCTGTGGAGTTTGGTTTTAAGAAGGTAATTGTTGAAAGTGATTGTCTCAACCTTGTCAACGCAATTTCTGCAAAAGAAAGAGGAAGGAGCAGCTTCCATCTCATTCTTGATGATATAATTCATGTTAACAGCTTTTTAGAATTTGTTTCCTGGAGTTTCATTCGTAAAGATAGTAATAAAGTGGCCCACAAACTAGCTCATCATTTGCCTTGGGTAAGTGGTAGGAAATTTTGGACTACTAATTTTCCATCTTGTATTGTTCATGTGTTACAAGCTGATTCCTCTATTAATGAAAGTTAGTTGCCCTCTGGGGCATTCCATCAAAAAAAAAAAAAAAATGGATACCAGCGACAACGAGGTTATAGCCTAATGACAATAGCTACCTTTTTTTTATAATTTGTATCATTTTTATGATTTAATTAATAAATTAAAAAATCATGTAAAAATTAATAATTAATTATTCCCTTGTAATTTGTACCGTTTCTATAGTTCATTTGGATTAAAAAATGTCATATAAAAATGGATAATTCTAATTCGAATCGAAAAAATCTTTATTGAAATACAAAATTATCATATATTTTCACAAGTTCAAATTTTGTGAGTTCGATTTTTACTTTAGTTTCAAGTACATTTTCTTCAATAGTTGATCAAAATCAAATTTCATGAATTTAATCGATTTGGACTTGAAACTCTTATTTGGACTAGTAGCATATGCGGATCTAGGTATGCATATATAAATGGACCTTGGGCTTGAAACTTCACCATTCCGAGTTTGAAGCAGGGAATAACAATATAACACTATACCCAGTCCAAGTTCTTCCTACACCTTAATTGCCACTTGATAAAGGATCTATATAGGAATGACACGTGTCAAACTGATAGCCAAACATATATGAGGATCAGCTTTTCCATCCCATCTTTTCTCCAACTTCTGTAAATTGGTTTACAAAACATACAAATTCTCTTTTCTGTGTGCATAAAATTATTTTTACACAAAACCATGGTTGTAAAAATCGGTAATCGGTGTAAATCGGTTGAGGTACCGATTTAAGATTAATCGGATAATCGGGGATTAATCGGAAGGATTAATCGGAGTATTAATCGGATATTATAATAATATTTAATATATTAGTCTAATTTACAATTAAACAAATCATTTTAAATAAATTCACAGGATTAATCGGATTTCAAAAATCGAATCGGTTGGTTACCTTACAGAGGATTAATCGGGGATTAATCGGCTAAATCGGGGATTTTTAGAACCATGCACAAAACTATGAACCTAGTAAAATATAATCATTATTTAGGGTCAACTTATGCTTTAACCAAACTCCAAAATTAGCTGAAAGCGCTATATTTGATAAATGAATATTCTCGTTAATTTAAGGGATTTTTAAAAAAAATATCCATGTTATAATTTTTTTCTCAAAAATATAGTATAATCTCGCATGCAATCTGAAAAGCAAGTATTGCAACCTAAAATACAACTGATTTTAATCGCAATCTCATATTCAACTTTTATCATATTTATGAAAAAATTTAAAAACATGAGTATTTGTGAGAATCTCCCTTAAATTAATAATATTTTTTTGCTAAATAATATATTTTTAATCATAATAAATGGAGATTCAAGGATATTCATATATCAAAGTTTAATTCGATCTATCAAAATATTTTTAATCTCGTATTTTATTATTATTGCATATTTTTTTAATAATGAAGATAAATTTTTTTAGTTAGAATTAATTTTTAGTTTATAGTTTGGTTTTAATTTCAACATGGAGGAAAGAAGTCCATGTAGTATATGTTTAAGAAAATAGAAAAGAAGGATAAGATACTTGTGGAGTGCTTGTGCCACAAACAAGTCCATATAATTCTCCAACACAACCCTCTTTATCAGAAAAATACTATTACCATTTCCCATCCTCTCTCTTTTTTATTTCTCAAAAATTCACTATACATCAAAAATGGCTTCATTGAACACATTAATGTTCTCTCCGGCAGTCATCCCCGGCAGGAAAAGACTACCAACAACAAAAACATACGCAACCGCTGCGAAAGGTTCCGGTGGAGGAAGCGAGGAGAAGAGCTTGTGGGATTTTGTACTTGGTGCAATAGCCAAAGAAGAGCAGCTCTATGAAGTTGATCCACTTCTTCAAAAAGTGGATGAGAAGCCTACTACTAGTGGTACAACAGGTACTCGTAGCAGTGGTACAACCGGTACTCGTAAAAGTTCCGCCGTGGTTCCGCCACCGAAGAAGGAGAGTGGTGGATTTGGTGGCTTTGGAGGTCTCTTTGCTAAGAAAGATTGATGCATGAATGATTTTTCTCTATATGCATAATCACTTTTCCAAGTTAATTAAATTGTTATGTTTTGACAATTGTTGTTATATACGAAGATATTATATTTAATTTCTCATTGTGATTTGGCTATCTTTACATTTTAATTGAGTAACATGGTATGCTTTTGTTTTTTTACTATTTGTTATAATCTATTAGGAATTACTTATTCACAAATAAATTTGATGTTACGAATAGGGATGGAATTAAAGAAGACAAATGTAGACCAAATTTTTGGCTAAATTGAAAGGTTTACGGTTAAGATTTCAAGTTTTAGTTAAAAATTTTTAATTAACCTCTACTAATACAAAAATAATATTATATAAAAATAATGACATTATTTTATTTTAATCTCAACTATTTTAAAATCTTCTTTTCTTATCAATTACAAAAATGATGTGCAACAGTTAAAGTAACTACGAAAATGGTGGACAAAAGTCACAAAACAGATTTACATGTGGGGCATAATACTCCTAACAGATACTCACATTTTTCACATATGTTAAGTATTGTAAATACAAAACTAGATGCATAGGTTTTGAATTAAACATATTTAATTTTCTCCAATTTTCCAAAATCAAATGTTTATATTTAAATGTTGATTACATGACTATTAAATCTCATAATCCAATCGTAATATGCTCTGCTGTTTTTTAGAACAAAATAATAAAATTTATGGTGAAATTCATGTAAACTCTCATGCAATATACATCACATGTATTAACCGTGATGACTTCCTCCCATTAGCTCCGCTTATTTTATCTACATCTAAAATTTAGGAGTTTTCTTAAAAATAAGTTTGATGTTACTATTTTTTAGAATCTATTAGAAGTTACTTATTCACAATAAGTTTGATGTTACGAATAGGAGTGGAATAAATGAGGTAAATTTAGGTCAAATCCTCGGCTAAATGAAAAAATTTAGTAGATTTTTTTTTAAGATTTCAAGTTGTAGTTAAAAAAATTTAATTAGCCCAATCAAGGATGATGATCCTAAATATCCATATTTTAGAACATTTGGTCCAAAATATCCACGGTCGTTCAGGTCGGTCCTAAATATTCACGGGACACGCATGTGGTGGTGGAGTGTCCTTCATAAATTGTTTTTTACGCTACCCATGTACAGTTTGAGATACGCATGTTCAACATGCGTGACTGCAGATATACATGTCAAACATGCGTATCAGATGCACTGTTCATCATATTCCCAGCCCGTCGTTGGAGCCATTTTTCGATCGAATTTTCGATCACTTCGTTCACTCCCCTTCCATGATTCGTCCATTAGCATGCTATATGTTAACGGAGGAATTTGCTGATAACAAATTTCGGAGGTTGCTGGAATAACGAAATCATGAAAATAGGGGGATTTAGGATTTGGATGTTTGGGGCTAGACTTGAGAGGTGTCTCGACTTGTTAGATGTGTCGGATCCTTTTCCAAGATGCCTGCGTACCTTATATTTATAAGGATCAAGCCAACGCAGTTCTGTTAAGGATTGATTTTTAATCCCTATGATTGTTAAGGGATGTATTTTGGGAATTGGTATATTTATCTCTTTAAATTATATTCACGTTGGGATACCTTCCTGATTTGAAAGATATCGTTTGGAGATATTTTCTATCATTAATTGGAGATTATTCCTCGTTTCAGAGAGAGGAAATAATTAACTTGGGGATTAAGTTAATTATTATTAGATTCGTATTTGGAAAGTTGTGAGATATTAGAGGCAACCGAAAATATGGTGTAACACTATATACTAAAATGTTCGCCTTCTCACTCTCTACAACCCTATACCATTCATTTTTCATTTATTTCGCCGAATTCGAAAGCCCCAAAACCAACCTCTTTTTCCGATTCCGTTTTCCAATTTGCTCATACACGTCTCTGCGGGGCTAGAAATCAACAAATGAATGGGGGAAAATGGAGAGGCAGGTCTGGACATCATTTTGATGACCTCAGAAGTACTGGAGGTTACCGAAGGGTGAAGAACGAAAGTGGGCGATCGGAGAGACGATTTTGAAGGAGAGAGAATATCGAAACTCCAATTGTGAGAATGACGTTAGCTGATGTCTTCACGCATCTGGGAGATGCGTGACCCGGAATGCATATCGTCGGACACGCATTTCTCAGATGCGTGATTCGTGGGAGTATTTTGGACCGAATTTTCACATATAGGCATTTCGGACCATGCATCTTGAAATCTTGGCATTTTGGACATTTTCTCCAACGAATACAAAAATAAAATATAAAAATAATGATAATATTTCATTTAAGTCTCAACTATTTTAAAATTTTCATTCCCTGCCAATTACAAATGATGCGCAAGTAAAGTAACTAGCTGTGTTGCAGATTTCAGAAATCGGAATTATTTGATTGAGGTACCGATTTACGATTTATCGGGTGATTCAGTTGAAAAATCGACATAATCGGTTCCAAATTTTTGCCCGATTTTTGGCTGATTTGTCGACAAATTTTCAGAAATCGGCCGATTTCTATAACAATGGTAACTAGTAAAATGGCGGACAAAATAATTTTATTAATAACTAATCAATTTTTCTTTTAAGGAAAAAAAATTAAATTTTTTATATTTTATCTCACTAAATTTTTTCCTTTCTAAAATATTACTGTTTAATAAATAAAATAATTATATCATGATCACCATTAACTAATCAATTACCCTTTCAACTAAAACACGTTACTTTTTCTATTTTTTTAATTAAAACATCTCTTTTTTCAATTATATTACGGGCGATTTTATTTAATATAATAGAATAATAATATCATAAACATTAATAATTAATTGATTATGTTTTTAGCTGAAACATATCATCTTTTATATATATTTTTTTAACTAAAATCCTGTTTTTTCTAGAAATATCGCGAGAAACATTTATATAAATATTATCAAATCATGTTATTTAAAAATTTAAGTTTACAAAATTTATTTTAAAAGAAATTCATTTAAATTTTAAAAAAAATTATTAAAAAAAGTTCGTGTATTGAACGATTTTTAGGGTGATTGCCCTTTCTACCAACTTTTTATTATCTGGAAACCAAAATACCCACAGTCGGGAGGGACCATCCAAAATGCCCACTGCATACGCCCATGGTAGAGGAGTAACCAGTTGATACGTTTTTTTTGTAAAAGCGTGTGTTTGATTTACGCCAATTGCAGAGGCGTAGGCCATTGCTTGTGCCAAAGATAGAAACGTATCCGCCAAAGGTTACGCCTGTAGCATAGACGCATATCACTGAGTTACGCATTTTCTGAAGGCGCAACACATGTCACGCATACGTGACATGCGTGATGACGTCAAATGGCGTCATCTGTTATTTTCCTTAGATCTTACGCGAGCTCCTCCCCCATGGTGTTTTTGAGGCGATTTTCGCCGGAAAAAGGAAAATCCGGCCACGTTCCGTTCCAGATACTTTCCCATAACGTGTTATACACTAATCGAATCATCTCACGACTGTTAGTGTAGGTGCCCTAGAGGCAATACATTTTAGTTTATTTAAACTTCGTCATTGACATTTATGTTCTATTTTGATTATATTGATGTTTTATTATGCTTACTTAGTTTTTACTGTGATATAATTGTTAGTATGATAAATGTCCCTAGATTATTGATACGGACTATATAACTATGAGATAATATACTGTATAATAATCTTAAATATCCCTAGTCAAGTATTATTGTTATTGGGACAATAATAATACATCGAGACTAGTATGTTGATTGACTGATGATCATTTCTCATTGATCATAAGTATGATGATACTAAAGTCAATGCATAGGTACATGTATGAGTACGATGTATTGGATAGACCCATTATGAGATTCGACATGGAATGAATAAGTGTGTCATTATGAATCTCAAATGTGATAATGATGTAATGATCCTTAGACATGAAGTCATTACATTTTTATACGAGAATTAATATATTTTGATTCTATCAAAAGTTATCTTTAATCGGGTAATGATAAAGCTAGTCTTGGGTATATTATGAATCGTATGAGAAATGTGAATGATCTAGATGGAATTTAACCCTCCTTAATATATATATATATATATATATATATATATATATATATATATATATATATATATATAGGAGTGATATTATTGGCCTCTTATTTGAGTGAGACTATGAAATGCATGGCCGTGCTCAAATAGTGATTTGTTTGAATAGTCTACTCATCGATCAAGAAAATAAAAATTAAATTATGACGAGGATGACACATTCCATGCCTCCAGTTTAATCTATAATATCATGGTTAAAGGGATTATATTACATGTAACATTATTCACGAAAGGCGAAATCGATTCACCGATTTAATTATTATTATTTGGGTAACAATGATGTATTACTAGATGCCGCTCATTGTTTACGATTTTATTTATTAAATAAAATTGTTGCCAATATAATAATAACCTATTGGGTCACACACAAGAGCGCTTGAAGGATAATTTAATTTAAATAATCGGATTTAAATTAAGATGATAAATCGAATTGTTAATTAATTAATTAAGTATTGACTTGATTAATTAAAGATATTAAATTCGAATTATTACTAATCCAAAATTCAGTAGCTTGCTTATTAAGTAAGACTTAATAAGATGAGAATTAATAGAATTTTGATGAAAACAAACTCTAAAGAGATTAGAGTTAGAACTTCGTTTTTATCTCCAGCTATATAACTCTCTTTAGTGGCTGCAAAGGAGGTTACGCTTTTATTAGTAAAAACACTAAACCCTAACAGCATTAAGGTGAGAGAGCAGGAGAGAAGAAAATCGAATTCTTGGTGCTAGTACACTGCAATTCCTTCAAGAAAGCGTTCGTGTGGATACCATAGAGGCGTATATCGTTCGTGCGGAATACGTGGTGATCGAACAATCCTTTTCTTCACTCTTAGACATTGGAAAGCTCTTTAAGGTACTGATTTCTTATAACTACGAATTAAATATACAATTCTTGCATGGATTCTTGCGGTGAGTTTCAATTTTATTTTTATTTTTCGCGTTTTTCCACTGCGTTTGATTGCTTGAAACCCAACAACGACGATCTACACGACTATACTAATTTCAACCAATTTTTTCCGCCGGATTTGCAACACCTAGGAGGTTAGTTTAGTTTTTCCGATTTGTTCCGAAGAGCTTCGTTCGACCTCTCCGTTAATCCTCCGTTTACGTATTATACATCAATGGAATCGCCTTTTAATTCTCTACACAACCATACCAGTTTTAATCCATATTCATCACCAGATTAGAACCTCCAAACTGAATTTGACGGAGACGAACTGCTACAATATTAATGGGATGCGCCTTACTGAGTGGCGTGTCGCATGGGGATTTTGGGCAATGCTTCATGCGCGTGGATATTTCGATCAGTGGGTACCCAAAAAGTGGGTATTTTATTTTTCCGATTTTTAAGCTAGTTATATTTATAACGAGTGAGAAAAATTGAATAAGTTTGTGTAAGAAAGCCCAGTTTTCCAAATATGGGGCGGTTATCTTGGGCCCAATGGGTCAAAACCAGGTGAATGACATACTTCCATCATTGTTAAATTTTCTACCAAAATAACATAACACTCACTAGTCACTCCCCAGCAACAACAATTCAAGAAACAAGATAAGCAAATAAGATAACATTCATTTCATCTCTCTCTCTCTCTCTCTCGCTCTCGTATGCAATGTCAGTCTCTATAACAACTACTCCATTATCATCTTCAACACTTTCATACTTCTCCTCTTCTTCACTCTTTCTCTCTCACACCTTCAAACACTCTTGCTCTCTCTCTAAAAAGCCCATCACCACTCTCTCCATTTCTCACTCCCCCACGCGCCCTATCCACTCCCAGCTCGCCACTCTCCCTATCCTCTCCTTCGACGGCGAAAAAGTCGGCGAAACCACCCTCTCCCTCAAATCCGCCCCACCGGACACCGCACGCGCCGTCGTACACCGTGGAATTACCACTGACCTGACCAACAAGCGTCGCGGAACAGCTTCCACGCTCACACGCGCGGAGGTTCGTGGAGGTGGGAAAAAACCTTACCCTCAAAAGAAGACGGGCCGGGCAAGACAGGGGTCGAGACGAACCCCTCTCCGGCCCGGTGGAGGAGTGGTGTTTGGGCCGAAGCCCAAGGATTGGTCAATTAAGATTAATAAGAAGGAGAAGAGATTAGCTATTTCAACTGCATTGGCAAGTGCATTAGGGAATGGAATTGTGATTGAGGAGTTTGGTGATAGGTTCGAAAAACCGAAAACTAAGGAGTTTATTGGGTTGTTGAATAGGTTAGGGATTGACCCGTGTGAGAAATCGTTGTTCTTGATGACTGATGTTCCGGATAATGTGAGGCTTTCGGGTAGGAATATTGGGACTTTGAAGATGTTGACACCGAGGACTTTGAATTTGTTCGATATTTTGAATTCGGATAAGTTGGTTTTTACTAAGGATGCGGTGGAGTATTTGAATGAGGCGTATGGGTATGATTTGGATGGAGATAGTGAGGTTGAGGACGAGGATGAGGAGGAAGGTTAGTTATGGGGTTTATTTTTTGTTTTATTCTTGCAATGTAGGAATTTTTGTGTATTAGTATGCTTCTGTGATATTTTGGCATTTGCTATTTGATACTATAACATAAGAAATGTTGGTAAAAATAAATAAATATACATTTTAGAATGAGATATGAGTATTGGTCTTATTGTATATGTTACATTTAGCTGGCTAATATAAATTAGATGAATATTGTACAGGAAATGTTGCCCCAAAATATTGACAAATTGAACTTGTATCACCCTTAAAAGCACACCAGATAAGCATTATGAACGTACAGTAGGCGATGCACATCTGACATCTCTAAGATACATATGTTTTGGAAAATAATGGGACGTATGCATTTCCCAAATGCTTATTTTTAGTGTATGCATTTGCCAAATGCGAATCTCTTAAATATGCATGTCAGATATGAGTGTCTACTCCTTTCATCTTATACGCATGCTGAAAATATGCGTTTGATTTGGTATTTGGTCCATTACTATCCTCATTGAAATTGTGGTAATTTTGGCATTATCATACTGTTGAGCATGTGGGTTCAGCCTATAGTCCTCGTATTCAAATGCAGTTGGTAGAGTTTAAAGAACTTTCCTTCAAGTGGGAGCATTGCCACTGGCGTGACTTTTTTTTTTTGAGCCATAACTTTTATATTATTGACTAGATAAAATGTCAAGTATATTATGGAAAGATTAAGCAGTAAATCTTATAAATTTTTATAGACAGTTTGAAAATGCAATTGCGTGTTTGGATTTATGTATATGCAATATTGTGCAATAGTTGGCGATGCCTTAAAAGAGTGCTTACAGAATTCCAACTTTATAAATACATATCTGAATTGGTAACATGGTCTACCTCTGTCTCATGGTTGCTCAAGCCTCAAAGTGTTCGTATCAGGTCTCCTACTATTACACATGTCTTAATTATCTGTGATGAGATTCTTTTTCTCATGCTCATTCATCTTCATCTAATGAAGTTCATGAATGGAAAATGACATACGTTTACAGTTCAGAAGAAAGCTCATACTCTTTGATGTGTGATACACTGTCTTATGAAGTCAAGTTTTTTACTGTGCATTATCATATGAACTAAAAATTAGGCTTTTGATGTTAAAATGATGATGGTTTGCACGACATTGCTTTGTTTGACGTTTCTGGTTTCCTAATATCCATTCCTTTGATTTGAGTGCAGCAACTGATGAAGAGGCGAGCGCTGATGCGACAGAGTAATGAACTCTTGCTGATGATAGCTAAGAAGAGTTTTCTCTTTTGCCAAAAGTGACAGATCAATGTATGCATCAAAAATCCACATTAGGGTTGTACTGTACTTTAAGTGTCTGCGTATTAGGGTTTGTAAATTTGTTGACAATTTTCACGTTGATAAATCAAGTTTTTCTACTCTGTATCAGTCACCTGAGAATCTTACGGACCCCTTTTTGTAAGATATAAATCTTGATGCATTCTAATTGTAATTAATCTATTTTTTTTTAGCTTATCTACTAGGAGGCCTGTTCAGAGTTCTTGACAGCTACAGTTTGATATCGTTCTAACAATTCGATTAATCGAAGATATATTACAACAATCTGTTTCGAAAATTTAAATGAAATAAAATGAATAGATGATCCTGAAGACATGTACATTTGAAATGTAGCCGGGTGTAACCTTTGATTTGTAGAATTTAGAAGTACAAATATATGTTTAGATTCGAAAATAGCAAGTATATCAATATAATTCAATATCACTCTGTTTCTACTGCAATGAGCAAGATGACTTTCCTAAATTAGGGGATCAACAAAAGCGAAGAACCAAACAAATACATTCCTATTATTAACAACCAAAACAAGCAAGGAGGCTAACCAATCTTCAACTTTAGGTTTTTCAATTTTTTTGCTAATTAATTTTAGGTAGTTTTTACAGACCCCATTACAGTTTCAATTTTTCTTCTTCTTCTGTTTCATCATTCTTCATCAATATCTGTGATTTCCCAGCTTTGAATATGATTCTATTTCTCTATTATTATTTTTCATTTTCCTCTTCAATCTTGATATGAGGGTCTCAACTCTCTCCCTTCTTAATAATTTATTTTCTTAACAATTTTGACTAAAACATAGAGATGGCTATTGATGCAAAGAGTATACAAGTTTTTTTATGGAAAATGATTAGTTCTTCAATGCAAATTTGTTATAAATTTGTATCAGAAAATCCAGTTTTTTCTTCTGTTTCTTTGTTCTTTATCCTTCTGTACATGTTTTCTCCTTCATTTTCCACGTTTATAATATATTCCTTGCTTATTTTGATCTCCGCTTTTGGTTTCTATAGATTTTTCCTTAATGGTGATGATAAAAGTGCTGATATTGTCAAAAACTATAAGAAAAACGACGGAGATCCTTCAAATATGGGCACAAATGGTAGCATTTCGGATTATGTCAATAATAAAAGTAAAGAAAATTATTCGCAGAAGTGTAATATTGAGGACAAAAATATTGCATGTTCTACTAGATCACTTGACGAGAAGATTGACAAAAGTGCAAACGTAGAAGAGAATGTTAAAGACACTAAAGAGGTGAAATTAGATTCTGAAAATGAGAATGCTGAGTGTTCTAAGGCTAATGAACATGGTATCTCCCAAATTTATGTTGATTGTGATGAAGGGTCGAAAATATACTATCGCAAAAAGAAAAATTCAGAAACCTCTGAGGATTCGCTAGAAGATGGACATGAGGATGAACAGAAGATTGTTATGGATCCGGGGGTCTGCAATGTTGAAAGAAATATAAGGTTGGAGACTATGATTGCAAGAAGAAAAGCAAGAAAATTTTTCAGTTTCCAGGTCAGGCATAAACTGATGAAAGCGGGCAACAATGACCCTGTTGAGCATCTTGCTTCCATTTTGGTACCGAGAAGCAACTATCTTGATTCCAACAATCCTACTGATCATGCTTCCCCTGGTTCAGCTCCCCCAGTTTTGGTACCAATGCACAATCCTTTTGATCTCCCTTACGAGACACATGAGGAAAGACCTAACCTGACCGATGAGAGTTTTCAAAAAGAGTTCTTAGCAGAAAATAAGGACGTGATGCTCTGCAAGCAAGCGAGCTTTAGTTGGGGTGCTTTGTTTGCATTAGATGCCCTTGGAGTCGAAGATGAAATGATCGCTAACAATATTTCATTTAATCTAAGGGCTCCGCAGAAACTTAAAAACCCAACCGTAGCTTTAGGAAGTCATTTAGGTAAAATAAGGTGTTATATCCTTAATCCTCTAAAAACTGAATCACAAAATTCTTCTACTTTCTATTGCTTATCTAGGTCAATGTAGTTCTTTATCTTTTTCCTCTACGCTTTTTTCTTGTAGAGAATAAAAGTGTAGCAGAGGTGATTAAAAAAGAATTATGTCAAGAAAAAGAGGCAACATCCAGTGGATGCAGTGCTGAAGATCATGCCACCCAAGAAGGTCAAGCCGCTCAACAGGCAATACCCTCCCAAGAAGACCAAGCCGCTCAACAGGAAATATCCAATGAATGCCGTGCTGAAGATCATGCCGCCCAAGAAGGCCAAGCCGCTAAACAGGCAATATCCAATGGATGCAGTGCTGAAGATCATGCCGCCCAAGTGGGCCAAGCTGCTCAACAAGGACCTGATTCTGTTGACATACATCATAAGGAAGATAAGAGTGACACACTGGAGAACGAAATAGTAGCTGAAAATATTGATGTTGGATCAAGCTCATCATCTTCGTCGGAAGAAAGTCCGCCAACCTGCAGGCCAGACAAAGATGCAATTTTAAGATCCCTTTCTTCTTTCGGAAGGATACCTAAAGATGATGATTATCAAGTGAATGGTCTTACACATGATAGTGATCAAATTATTCTAAATAATATAAAATCAGATGACCGTTTCTTATATGCTGCTCGGGTTATGAATGCTCATGCTCGTACCAATTCTTTAGCTTCAGACATGCTAGTGGAGTTTTCAGAAGTCAATTCACCTAGAAGTATTCCATCTCTAGACGAAGAATATTCAGGAAATGAAGAAATAAAGGAAATTTCTTCCCATCCATCTCAGGTGGATACAAGTCATGAATCAAATTCGAGAGAAGTACCTGAAATTAATGATCAGCAGGACATTTATGGAGGAGTAACAAGAGTGAAGCATAATGCAGAAGCTCTTACATCATATGTGCTGTCAGAAAAAGTTCTTGAAGATAATTCTATCAACTCAAGTGATTCATTGTCATCTTCAAAGACTGGGTTACCGGACAGCACTCAAACCTATTCAATGGATTCTAACATAGAGGTCAGTCATATTTTTAATAGAAGTTACCTTGGACATAGAGCTGTGAAGTAAAGATAATCAAATAGAAGACTAGAAGTTAGCCTTAAGGCGATGTGAACATTATAACCATACACTTGTTTGAGATGGTGGGGTGGGGGATTGGTCTAATAGTCGCAGACATTTTTGAACATATATATTTCATTTTTACTAGTAGATCAGTAGCCAACACTTTTCGTTCCTATTTTCTTAAGTGAAATTTATTTGGGATCTTTACTTGGACATTGTTAATGCGGGGCTAATAGTTGCAATTTCATTGCATTTATTATTAAGACTAAATATTTAAGAGTCTTAAGCAGCCAACAAACAGTTCTCATTGTGTAAGATGCTTGTCATATGGATATCTATATTTTTTTGGTAATGGAAGTTGCAGCACAAGTTTCTCAGAATCAATTAATGGCCTTACTAATGCACTTGTGATGATGAACAGGCAATTAATGGCCTTACTAATGCACTTGTGATGATGAACAGGACTTGCTGGATTCTTCAGAGAACAACACGGGCAATATTTTTAATAATAATCTGAGAGATTCAGAAACTCCAATGAATGATGACCTAAAGAAATCAAACACAACGAATAACATTGACAATGGAACCCCCAAACAAATTCAACCAAGGGACCTTCCTGAATCATCTGGTGGAAGTAACCCTAATTCTGTCAACCATCAGGATCTCTTGGAGTCATCGTTACAAAATCAGCAAAACGAGAAGAGAGGTTATATTATAGATTATAATGGAGAATCAGAATATCAATCTCCACATAATATTTTGTCAGATAACCCAACGTCTATTCAGAGCAATCACAGTTTAAGATCACCTGAAAACAGAAGGGATGAAGAAGTTGTTTCAGAATTTGAGTTCCCTGCATCCTCTGCTGAGAATGAAGCTTCTGGTGTGGTGTCAGAAATTGAAACTGAGCAAGTTTTTAACATCTCATCTTCAGGCTCATCTCCCAAGTCTGTGTTGCAACCAAAGTTTTCAAGTGATCGTGTCTCCTCGATGGATCTTAATCATGGGACATCCACGGAGTATCAACAAGCACATCCACATCGTCTGATTGTTGATGATGATTCAGTGCTACCGGTAGTGGATTTGAATCATTCTGCATTTGGAAATGCATCCCCCAGAGAAGACGATTCGACTCCTCAACCATCTCATGTCATAGATAGACTTCAGGTGAGATAGTATACCTCCTACAAGTAATTTAGATATCTTCTATAAAAAAGTTTTATCCAAGAAGAGATTGTTGCGACACCAGGTGACCCGTGACAGGATCTCTATGGAGATTAATGATCACAGTGATAACATACTGTAGCTTCATGATACTTATATTAACATTCTTTAAAAAATATTGACTTTCAGAGCCCACGATTTGTTGATGCTCTCTATTGCATGCCTTTCCATTCCAGACTTGAAGAACGTCAAAATCATGATGCTCTGATAACAACTTCAGCCAGCAGTTTCAATCAGGACAAACATGTCATAGAAAAACTTCAGGTGAGATAGTATACCTCCTACAAGTAATTTAGAATCTTCTAAAAGAAAGTTATATCCAAGAAGAGATTATTGCGAATCCAGGTGACAGAATCTATATGGAGATTAATGATCACAGTAATAGCACACTGTAGCTTCATGATGCTTAAAAGTTGTAATAACATCCTTTAAATAATATTGACATTCAGAGCCCAAGATTTGTTGATGCTCTCTATTGCATGCCTTTCCGGTCCAGATTTGAAGAACCTCAAAATCCTGATGATTCGGTAACAACTTCAGCCAGCAGTTTCTATCAGGACCTACATGTATATCTCACCCTTCTTCTCTTCTTATCTTTTTGACTACATATTTTTGTCATAGTAGTGATGCTGTATTACAACACAATACAACACATGAAACTAAAGTTAGAAGAACCATATATACTTAACAAAGCTTATACATTATACCCGTTATATTTCAATCTTTCTGTATAAATATTTTAGTTCTCCAGTTCTTCAATTTTTTAGCTGGAGTACTCAATCTGCTTAAGTCAATTTGTGTAATTATTTGCTTATCATTGACATAATTTTTGTTCAAGATGAACAATAATGATACTTTTTAAAAATAGTATAGATTCCTAAGTTTGTTATTATAGTAATTGATCAGGCTATGAGTTCTTACTCAAATATCATATCATAGGAGTAAAACGTGTAAGGATATAAACAAAGAACTAGTATGTATTTGAAGGTTGAGTATCTTTAAGATCTCAGAGGTAGCGGTTTCACCACATTAAACCAAGAAATATTTTGTAGGTCATTGGTTTCTTTTTCAAATTTAACAACTAATAAAGTATTAAACAGGATCCATACCCTCATCAGAGCAATTTCAACCAAGAAGCTAACGCCAGTAATCATATTGACAACCCAGTTGTCAATGACAATCAAGCGAGAACAATCTTGGAGTCTGTTGAAAATATTGAAGGTGATAACCATAACGAGTCATCAATAAAGCAGTCAGTTCTTATGGAACAATCATATTCTTCCAGTTCAAAATCCATTGAAGATACAAAAGAACGTATTGGGGAAATAAATGGACAGGAAGGTACCTTTGGCACATCTAAATCTACACAAGGGAATTCAGAATCAGGCCCTGATGTCACATCGAAAGAGTTACATGAAGCAACGCTAGATGATATTTCAAACCAACGGCATGAAGCTGAGGCAAAGGATAGCTCAGTAGCAAGTAAAGCTTTTAGTGCAGTCTTTGACCAAAAGCAAACCGAGTTGAGTAATAACGCAGAAAATCTTGTGGCACATGTGGACATAAAGGTAAGATAATGCCAATGGCTGTTTCTTCAGTTGTATATAGATTTAATTATATAAAAAAATAGGGTTCTTTATTGAAAAAACGTCCAGGAGTAGAGGTGAGGTATGCACACATCTTACCCTCCTGGTACCATGCTCTACGAGTGTTATTCTATAGACTTAACATCTGGCATGGCGATTGAACAGGAACCAGAAGGCAGTAGGGCCGATCAAAATGATCCAGTTATTATTAAATCGGACGATAGTGAATTACACTCTGTCAAGGGAGACATTGGAGAAGCATCTGAACACGTTATCAGACCGGAATATGTTAATAACTCCTCAGAACTTGATTCTACTTCGGACTCAAAATCTACAGCAGATGTTGAAGGTGGCCTCGCTAACCATAGTGAAGTTGAGAGTAAATCTGATGATCACGAATAGAGGACTAAAGTGTAGATTACATCATAGTCATGAACCTAGGAGCTTGGAAGATATATTAATTAGTAGATGATACCCAGTATATTTCTCTTGTGTTCATAATTTAGAAGCCAAAAGTTACAGGTCACGAGTCCGGAACTTTGACTTACCTTTTTCTTGGATATTACAGGGGGAAAAAACAGAACATCAGCTATTCATTTTCAAATCTCCATGTACTTTTGATGCACATAACTTTGTTTCTCATGTACAGTACTTCATTAGTGACAGATAAATCGAAATGTAGTTAAGTAGGTTGCTTTTAATTGTCTTGAAGAAGCTAAAAACTAAAAAAAGATGTAGAGCATATTTTTGTCTCATCTCATCATGTTGATCAGGTCTCATCACACTTCTTTGCACTCGGGATTTCCCCGGCTTAATCACTTATCTACTCAGGCTTTCCACTTCTTTGCGACTTGTCTCATTTTTTTTCAGTTTCTCCATCTAACAAGAGAGAAGACTAATAGTTACCCTAGTCAATTACCATGTAACAAGTTTCATACATATCTTTTTTATTTTCAAATCATTATAGCAATATAGAACTTGTAATGATCATAATTAAGAGTCGAGAAAGTTATCATAAGATGCTTAATGGCCTTGGACCCTGGTGTTTGTTTTCATCCAAACTTAGAAAACGTCCCGGGAAGATCTTTCACAATTTATTTCATGTTGGTGTGCAAAGACTTGAGCTGCACTTGTTTTTATTTCTCATTCATGTAACTTGTTTATTATAGACAAAATGACAGTTTGTACCCCTCATGTATAGGGGTTTTGTCAATTTGGTCCATTTTTACGTTTTGTGGCACTTTACAACCCCTATCTTCAAATCTCGCTTCAACTTGAACCCCTTCACTAACTCCACGTCTAATTTGAGTTGATCGACGAATAAATTCGTACGAAAAATATTTTCCGAAAATTCTGAAAATATTACTGTAGCTTTCTAAATATTTTTTAAGACATTTCCCAAAATTTCATAATTTTTGGAATAACACATATCGACTAAAAATAATCGAACCAAAATAATGAATAGTAAAAATAGAAGCGAAATTTAAAGATATGGGTTGTAAAGTGCTACAAAAAGTAAAAATGTTAGTAAAGGGGTTCAATTAGAAGCGAGATTTAAAGATAGGGGTTATAAAATGCTACAAAACGAAAAAATGGACCGATTTAACAAAACCCCTATACATGAGGGGTACAAACTGTCATTTTGTCTTTATTATATATTTATAGAAGGCAGCAGGTTGAGTTCTCATATTACAAGGTACAAAAACTATTCTTGTACAAATAACTAAAAAGACAAAACTGCTTACTACACAGAATACAAAGATGCGATTTTGCAAAATAAGATTCAGTCCCTGTTGAGTCTTTGTAATATAGTACTTCATTTACACACATACATGTAAAACAAGTGGCTTCTCCAAATGACAAAAGCATAAAGGCCAGAAAATAACAAATGCAATGAAAAAATTAAAAAATTCATAGTAAAGGTAGCAGCATCATCACATCTTGGTGTGTTGTTGGACCATTTCAAATATCCACCCCCCCCCCCCCCCCCCCCCCCTCCATTCAATCTGTTTAACATGCAAAGCGATCGTATGGGTATTGATTCAGGTTCGTAATTTTTCGTATTTTCCATGCAGTGCTTTGGTTATAGTAGAAGCTTGTTCTTCAATCTTATATTTATCTATAGAGTCAAACCTTTCACTTGTGATAAAAAATTTCTGAGTTTGATGGATCACCCATTGAAGGTCTTGCTCTTGGAGCTATGTATCATGTCCCTAGCATATGTTTATATAAACTAGAATTTTGATTTGAAAACTTAAGCTACATACATATTGACCATTGAACTTGATTTCTACCATTAACATCACTGTTTATCTGCAGTTTCTACTGTGAGGAATTGATAAGATTTCAATTTCGGAGTTAAGTTCGACTATTCGAGATCAAACCGATATGAGGACATCTGTGAACTATGATAACTAGGACTTTATTTTAAAACCTATGCTTTACTTTATAAATCTCTAAATTGACTATTAACCTCTATTATGCCCTTTGACATCGATGTTACTTGAAAATAAATTAGGAAGAAAATTGCAATCCTTGCGATAATAAATCAGAAAGAAAATGATAAGACTTGGACTGAAACAGGGGACGGAACAGGGGAGGGGAAGGAGTTGCCACTAGGCTATCAACGAATCCTTGAATTTATGTTTGAAGGATTTAATTATGTAATAATGTAAGAATTTATAAGATCTTATCAAGCAAACCGGAACCGCATACCAAGTGATTTTAAAACTTATGTATCTGATCATATATATCTGGACAATTGTTTTTATCCCAAATTAGGCATGGCGGCATCTCAGAAAGAAGACAGTTTGGTAAATACATACCGGTTGCTAGAAGACGTCGAAGAAGATGATCAATATACAGAAGATGGGACAGTTGATTATCTTGGTAATGCTGCTAACAGAAGAACAACTGGAAACTGGAAAGCGTGTAGCTATATCCTTGGTACTTTTTAACTCTTGAATTTATAACCATGTTATGTTAATACTTCCCCTTTTTCGGAAGCCCATTTCTTGGGATTGCAGAATTAATAACTACAATCCCATCTTTGGAGCAATGATAAAATTAGCGTCCAAATTATATCTTTTCGATTACTGGGGTTCCCCGGAAGAGCTCCAATACAATGTTAAATTACTGAGTCTCCCAAAACCTTTGGTTGATCGGAGGGCTTAATACGTTTATCGTGCTTATGTTAATATACAGGAGCTGAATTCTCCGAAAGATTGGCATACTGTGGGATGAGCTCCAATCTGGTGCTTTACTTGAAATATCACCTCAATGAGCACAGTGTTACTGCCTCCAAAAATATGGCAAATTGGAGCGGAACTTGTTATGCAATGCCTCTGATTGGGGCGTTTCTGGCTGATAGGTATCTTGGAAGATATGGGATGATTGCTATCTTCTCTATCATCTATGCTATGGTAGGTCTATGTTATTCATATCATATCAGAAAAATTAGCCTGGATCTAACGAGAATTAATTCTCGAATTTCAGCGTGAAGAATAATCAACATGGTCACTTAGATAAGTAAATGCCAATTATCTACTAGTCTCTTGATTTGTGTAATTGTTGTAAATTAATACTCAATAGATGAAGTTTTAATACAGGGGATGTTACTGTTGACATTATCAGCATCAGTCCCCGGCTTAAAACCAGTCTGCACTGAAAGAGATGTTTGCTATGCAACAAATGCTCAAACCGCAGTTTTCTTCACAGCACTTTACCTAGTAGCTATAGGTACCGGAGGGATTAAGCCTTGTGTCTCCTCCTTCGCTGCAGATCAGTTTGATGACACTGATGAGATTGAGAGAAAGCATAAAGGTTCTATGTTCAATTGGTTTTATTTTTTAGTGAGTTTCTCTTCACTCATTGCTCATTCTGTGCTGGTCTGGATACAAGTTAATGTTGGCTGGGGCATAGGTTATGGCATCGCTACGGTTGCCATGGTAATAGCAGTTATTTGGTTCTTTTCGGGGACCACCTTGTATAGGAATCAGAGACCAGGAAGCAGCCCTCTGACATGCCTTTGCAGGGTTATTGTGGCTTCTTTGAAGAAAAGAAATCTTCAGGTGCCAAGTGATGAGTCACTTTTGTATAAGAATGTTGATTCTGAGACTACTACAACAGGAAGCCGTAAGCTCGATCACACTGCTAGCTTAAGGTAATAAAGTTTCTCTAAGAAATTGCACGTGTGCGCTGCTCTGCACATCACAATATTGTAATCCCATTCATAAAATCATGGACAGAAAATGGAACTGGGTTAAATCATTATTCGTATATTGAAGCACAAACAAATGCAACATGTGTATCATATTGTCTCCATCTATCTTGAGCACTTGGAACATTATAGGTCTGTTCATTGTCCATAGTATCTGGAGTGACAAGGTTTCATCACTCACAATTATTGTCCTCTAAAACATGTTTCAGTTTCTTTGACAAGGCAGCCATGGAGTTGGAATCGGACCATGTAGAGGGCTCAATAAACACATGGAGTCTTTGCACAGTGACGGAAGTTGAGGAGCTAAAAGCTCTAATACGGTTGCTTCCTCTATGGGCTACAGGTATAATGTTCAGCACGATGTATGTCCAAACAGGCATCTTTTTCGTGCTGCAAGGCAGTGCGATGGATACTCGTGTGGGAAAATCCAGCTTTGAGTTCCCACCAGCTTCAGTTGGGATATTTGATTCCATCAGTTGTATGTTCTGGGTGCCAGTCTACGAGCAAATAATCATTCCACTAGCAAGAAAAATAACGGGCCAAAAAAATGGCTTAACACAGCTGCAGCGTGTTGGCACTGGCCTCTTCATAGCAATCTTTTCTATGATTTGTGCAGGGATTTTGGAGTTTTTAAGACTTGAACTTGTGAGACGACATAACTACTACGAATTCGATCACGTGCCCATGTCAATCTTTTGGCAGATTCCGCAGTACTTCATAATGGGGTGTGCAGAAGTTTTCTCCCAAATTGGACAGATGGAGTTTTTCTACGATCAGGCGCCTGATTCAATGCGAAGCATTGGGGCTGCGCTTTCGCTCTCTACCACAGCTCTTGGTTCCTATATGAGCTCATTTCTAGTAACTGTAGTTACAATGTGTAGTACTCGAAATGGAAATGTTGGATGGATAACAGACAACTTGAACTATGGTCATCTACATTATTTTTTCGGGCTATTGGCCATATTAGGGACCATCAATTTAGGAGTTTTTATCTTGGTATCAAGGTGGTATACCTATAAAAGGTCCGTTAAGGCTCTAGATTGATGGCCACACAATTGTACGCTTTGCAAAATTGCACTGAGTTTATTCCACTACTGTAATATCATTTAGAGTTATAGCTATATGTAATCTCAATCATCAACTTTATATTTAGTAATGTTTTAAAAAAACTGTATATTAGTACTCCCTCCGTCCCATCCATTTGTTTACACTTTTCTTTTTGGGATGTCCCATTCAATTCTTTACATTTCTAAACTTTCCTAAAATAGTAAAGTTTTATAATATAAAAATCAACTACATCCACTAATTTTCTCCACTAACTCATTTTATACATTATATAGTGATGGGTCCCACCACTTTACTCATTTTTTCTACTTCTCTCCTTCTTCTTTATATTTTTCCTTGGTCTCCGTGCCCAAACCAAATGTAAACATTTGGTTGGGACGGAGGGAGTATAAATTTAAACTATTTATTTATACTACAGATATTATTTTAAAACCGGAACAAATTCCACTCTCCATTTTCCAGATCTACAACCCCCTTCATCCATTAAGCCTATTTTTCCTGTTTTTTTATTTTTTGTTTTCCCTTCAATAAAATCCAATTTGTTTGGGTGTTTGTGTATCTCTCCTTTTGGAGTGTTTGTGTGTCTCTCCAATTTTGGAGTGTTTATGTTTGTTCTTGTTGGTTGTTTTATGGTTCTACTGATGATTTATATGGTATTTTGGGAGATGTGGAAAGCCCGCAATGAGACTGAATCGGATGGTGGATATCACAAAAGGTTACCTTTCAGAACTGAAAATTGTTCATATTTTGAAGGATTTTGATCCTCCAGTTCGGACTTCAATCGTTATTAGTGGGAAGGTCAATTGTGCTGCTACTGATTTCATGATTGGTGTAGGTTATATTTCTCGGGATGTCATAATTTTTTTTAGGTTCAAAGAATTTTATATTCTATATGTTAAGCGATCTGGATACAAAATGGCTATTTGTTTAGCTTGTTTATTTGTTTTTCACCCAGGTTGTATTGCCAGTTTGGGGGTTTGTCCCGACTGTGTTAAAAATGTTTTGTTGAGTGATTTGTCTTAATAAAACCATTTGTTCGTCAAAAAAAATAATATTAAAACCGAAACATTGAACATTTATTGGTTTGATTTTCGATAAAAATTTGGTTTTCGATAGATTATCCTAATTATTAAAATAAATAATAACATAATATAATTAATGATAATTAGTTGATTGCCTTTTTCTTTTTCACGTTTAATTTTAGTTAAAAATATTATTTTTTATAAGCACCTATAAACATTAATCATGTCATATCTTTCAATCATAAATAATATTTCTATCTAATTAAAACACGTTATTTTTTAATTAAAACCTAATATTGCAATAATTAACATATATTCAAAAATATCGCAACACATCTTTCAATCATTAATAAAATACTAGCTTATAACCCGTGCAATGCACGAGTTTCTTTTAAATATAATATAATATTTTCTTATTATTTTTAAAATGTTGTTTGTATATAACAACTTTTAGTATTAAATCCAAATTAATATGTTGTTGGTGGAAATCGAAACTTCAACATTTCTACCTTTTTAGTATTAATTTTAAATTAAAATATTGGTGATGGGATTCGAAACCTTTTTTTTTAAACAAATCGTACTTGCATTAATTAGAAATTATTACTTTCGAGTACATGATTAATAAATGCAGGAGGAGTGGCAGACCACTCTCCATAGCCTGACATAGAATTTGTGTAGCATTTGCAAGCAAAAGAACCACACGATTCGCAGACCGATAATCGAACTAATAGCACTTGATCAATGTGCTTTAGTGATTTTGTCCAAGAAATGGCTTCTCGAAGGCTAATGGCTTCAACTTCTCGTGTTTGCCAATTACCTTCTATCTGACAACAACTCGCTCCAACCTGATCTTCCCTCCAAACTTGGAACAAATTCTGAACTGCAGCTAACATACCAAGCAAGTCAGCAAATAGAAAACACAACCAAAACATAAACCCAAAAATTGGGGATAAATCAACAATCCCAAAAAATTGGGGACAATCAACAACCCAAAAAGATGGGTACGATAAAAGAGATCTCACCCAAAAATGATTGGATCTCGATTTTATTGAAAAACTAAAAATAAATAGAAATTAAAATGGAGGAAACGGGATGAGAGGATGGGTGAAATGGAGGTAGGTTTGATGGAAGGATGGGGTGGTGAAGGGTGGGTGGAGGATGGGTGGAGACAACCAACTCTCAAAACGAGGCAGAGAGTTTAGGGTTTTTTCCTAAGTACTCTTGGACTTACAACAACATTGGATTCGAACCTTATACCTCTATATATAACAACTTTTGGTATTGTATCCAACGATCATCATTTATTTATTTGAGTTGCATGACTTACAATTATAAATAACAGGGATAACCAAAAATGGGATTAACCAAACTATAAAATATACCCCATTTTATTTATTATAGTATAGTATAGTATAGATTACTAATATAATCTAATCAGTAGAATCTAGAAATATTAAAATTTGCAATTTTTTCGAGCTTTAACGAGTCGAGCTCGAGCCGAACGATCTCGAGTCGGGCTATTTTGCTTAACGAGCCGAACCGAACTCTTAACGAGTTGAGTTCGAGCTTGTTCGCGAATAACTTCGTTCGTTTATAGTCCTACTAACAACCAATTATACTTTGAGTAAATTGCAAAACGGTGGCCTTAGTTTACAATGAATTGCAAAAAAGTGGCTGAACTTTCAGATTTTCATTTTAGTGGCTATCGACCTTTTTTAATGTATTTTTTTTTAAATTAAAAATAATTTGGCCACTATTTTAGAAATCAAAAACAATTTTGGCCACTTATTTTAAAAATCAAGAAAACTTTGGCCACTATTTTAAAAATAAAAAACAAAGTGTGGCCACCAAAATAAAATTTTGAAAGTTCGGCCACTTTTTTGAAATTCAGTGTAAACTATGGCCACTGTTTTGCATTTTACTCTTATACTTTTAAAATTAGATCCAACGTTCTCATCTATCTATTTTAACATCTAACTGTCCTTATTAGTTTGGTGTATAATATAAATTGTATATAATTTACTTATTAATTAAACTAGCGTCCTTATTACATCAATATATTTAATTATAGGAAATTGATAAATAACGTTCTCAGTTTACTATTTAAGCTTCAATTAAGATGCAAATGATCAATAGCCCATTATAAAATGAGAGCCAATTAATTTTTTCATAAAAAATTCATGGGTAATTATGTAAATAAAATGTACGAAAACAAAAGTTAGAGTTTAAATAGTAAAATAGGAGCTTATTTATCAATTCCCTAATTATATCCTCACATATAATAAGCGTAAAAAAGTTTTTATCCAAAAATTTGATAGTCAGCAGTACGACCAAATATATAAATAGAGGGAAATGTTGAATCTAACATAAAAAAATATTCTATATTTTAATATCTATACTATACTATAATAAGTAAATTAGGGAATAATGGGTAGTTTGGTAGTTTGGTTCAACCCTATTTTTTAGTCATAATTTTAGTTCAATTAAAAATAAATTTAATTAATATTTTATCTACCTAAAAACATTTCCGGGTAAGCAAAGATTTAGTCGAGAGTTTTGATTTTTACATTTTTTTAATTATAAATAATAGAGATTTAAGCAAATCAAAGAGTGATCAAAATGAGTAACAAAAGAGTACCAAACCGACAACCAAAAATATCCTATTTCGCTTGTAATAGTATTAAACTAGGGGATAATTGGTAGTTTGGTTCAACCCTATTTTTAATATTAAAAAATATATTAAACAAATAACAAATTACACTATAAAAAATTAAAATTAATATTTATAATATTAAAATTAATATTTATAATATTAAAATTAATATTTATAATATTATATTACACTATAAACAAATTACAAAAAATTAAAAGCAACCCCTGCTTTGCACGGGTTATAAGCTAGTATAAACTAAAAGTTTATTTATATTGAAATACAAAAAATATATGTCAATAATTTAAACCAAGCATAATCGGGTTTTTTACATCGAGTAAGATCATCAATGTAGATTTTCTACATCGAACATGATTATCAGTGTAAAAAATTGTAATTGTATTTTTTTTTAATATCTTGAGTTTTTTCATTTGGCTAATAATTTTTAAATCATCACTGAATTAAAAATAATTTTGTGAGCTTCGCGTGTGATGTAAAATCATCCCAAAATAGAGTCCAAATAATAGATATGAACCTTTTTTATATTAATAATAAAAAAATCAATGATATTAAAACCTCTTCTAACTTATATTATTTTTGTATGTATATTGATATACCAAAAAAGTGTATACCAATGATTTAAACCAAGCATAATCGGGTTTTCTACATTGAATATAATTGACAATGTACGTTTTTTATATTGAATATGAATAGAATTATTAATGTAAAAATTTGTAATTGTATTTTCTCTTCACACTCTTGTTTCCATTTGGTTTATAATTTTTAAATCATCACATTAAAGATAATTTTATGAGTTTCGTATGGGCTATAAAATCATGATTTCTAGATCCCAAGATATAATCCGAATAGTAAATATGAACAATTTTTATATTAATAAAAAGTTCAATTATATTACATACACCCTCTTTTAACTTGTATCGTTTTTAGAAAATAGTTTTTTTATATGATATAATCTTGATCATTTATTTTTAAAAATATTAAATCATACGGTTGAGATTATTTTGACGATATTATACCAAAATTTTGGAAAAAAATCCTTTTTACGCTTATTATATATAAGGATATAATATTCAAAATCAGTAAACAATGTTTATAATAAGAAAACATGAGTATAATCCGTAAACATGAATATATCAAATTATATTAAATTAAAATTAAAAAAATATTGAAAATAATGGTTATATAACAAAATAATTATAAAATTAAATAAAACTTATAACATATTAAAAGAAACCCGTGCATCGCACGGATTACAGGCAAGTCTATACTATTAATACCTTATATATAATAAGCATAAGGGAGATCTTATCCAAATTTTTGGTCGTCGTCACTGTACTATCAAAATCATATGATCCGTTGGATTAAAAATAGACGATCAAGATTAGATCACATTAAAAAGAAAATTATAATCTAAAAAGGAATCAAGATTAGATCGTATTAAAAAGAAAATTATAATCTAAAAAGGATATAATTAGAAAATGTTGCATTTGAAGGGAATTTTAAAAAGAAAAATAATATTCTAAAAAGGATATAATTAGAAATGGTTGTATTAAAATTGAATTTTTAAAAGAAAATTATAATCTGAAAAGGATATAATTAAAAAAGGTTAAATTAGAATTATATTTTATTTATTTTTTATTAGTATTTAAAAAAATCATATCTACTACTCTTTGGGCTTTATCTAGAGATCTCTTTCTAGATTTGGGTGATTTTACAATCCACGCGAAACTCATAAAATTATTTTTAATTTAGTAATGATATAATAATTATTATTCAAATGGAAAAACTTAGAATCTCAAGAAAAAATATGATTACGAGTTTTTACATTAATCCTATTTAATGTAGAATTCCTACATTGATAATGCTATTCAATGTAGAAAACCTAATTATATATGATTTAAATAATTGGCATATATATATTCGTATTACAATATAAATACACTTTTTAGTTTATAACATATTAAAATTTAAATATTTTTTATACTAGATCCAACGGTTTTCATTTATTTATTTTAAGATATTTATCGTATAGAGGTCCAGACTACCGATTATCAAAGTTTTGGACAAAATCCCTCTTACACTTCTATACTATTATATAAATTCCGAAACATTAAAAGTTTTGGTACCTGTTTTTTGGTACTTCGTGAATTTACTTAATTACCCTTCATTATAAAGAAAAATAAATACACCTAAAATAAATAATAACATAATATAATTAATACTCCGTAATAATTAGTCGAAATATTACCTTTTATAAACATCTAAAACATCAATCATAGCATATCTTTCCATCATTAATATTTCCTTTCGAATTAAAATACGCTATAATTAATGGTAATTAATCGAATTACATAATAAAATTAATGGTATTTAGTCGATTGTCATTTTCACATTAATATAATAAAATTAATGGTAATTAGTCGATTACCTTTTTCACATTTACTTTTAGTTGGAGATATTACCTTTTATAAACATCTAAGAACATCAATCGTAACATAATATAATAGTAATTAGTCGAAATATTAGCCTTTATAAAAATCTAAAAACATCAATCATATCATATCTTTCCATCATTAATATTTCCTTTCGAATTAAAACATGTTATAATTAATGGTAATTAATCGTATTACATAATAAAATTAATGTTAATTAATTAGTCGATTGTCTTTCTCACATTAATATAATAAAATTAATGGTAATTAGTCGATTACCTTTTTCACATTTACTTTTAGTTGAATTGGTACCTGCTTTTTGGTATTTCGTGAATTTACTAAATTACCCTTCATTATAAAGAAAAATAAATACACCTAAAATAAATAATAACATAATATAATTAATAATAATTAGTCGAAATATTACCTTTTATAAACATTTAAAACATCAATCATAACATATCTTTCCATCATTAATATTTCTTTCGAATTAAAACACGTTATAATTAATGGTAATTAATCGAATTACATAATAAAATTAATGGTAATTAGTCGATTGTCTTCACATTAATATAATAAAATTAATGGTAATTAGTCGATTACCTTTTTCACATTTATTTTTAGTTGGAGATATTACCTTTTATAAACACCTAAAAACATCAATCGTAACATAATATAATAATAATTAGTCGAAATATTACCTTTTATAAAAATCTAAAAACATCAATCATATCATATCTTTCCATCATTAATATTTCCTTTCGAATTAAAACAGGTTATAATTAATGGTAATTAATCGAATTACATAATAAAATTAATGTTAATTAGTCGATTGTCTTTTTCACATTAATATAATAAAATTAATGGTAATTAGTCGATTACCTTTTTCACATTTACTTTTAGTTGAAGATATTACCTTTTATAAACACCTGAAAACATCAAGCGTATCATATCTTTCGATCATTAATATTTCCTTAATCTTACAATCATTAATATATACCCGAAAATATTACAACATAATTTTCAAGAAAAATATAACACCTAAAATAAATAATAACGTAATAATTAATGGTAATTAGTCGATTGTCTTTTTCACATATACTTTTAATTGAAGATATTAACTTTTATAAACACCTAAAAAGATCAATCATATCATATCTTTCAATCATTAATATTTCCTTTCTAATTAAAACACGTTACCTTTTTAATTTACAACAAATCTTATAATCATTAATATATATCCAAAAATATCACACCATATTTTTCAATTATTAATAAAATATATCAAAAATCATATACGTTGATAAGGAAACATTAGTATAATACGTAAACATGAATATATTAATTTATATCAAATTAAAATTTAAAAATTATTTAAAATAATAATTATATAAAAACATAATTATAATATTAAATAAAATTTATATCATAATACAAGAAACCGTGCATTGCACGGGTTATAAGCTAGTATTATTAAAATTGTATTTGGTTGTTAGTAGAACCATCTTCAAATAATTATAAGGGTATTTTGATAATTAAAACGAATTATAAGTAGAATTCAAAAATCAAATAAAATTTTCAATGTAAAAAATCGTCAATTTTTTCTCTTTTTTCCTTCTACGTAGATTTAATTAGAAAAAATTTATTAAACCATCACCAAATTAAAGATTATTTTGTTAATTTCACGTGGGTCGTAATCGTCCAAATTAAATTTTAAAAATTCAAGATAGAGTACAAATATTAAATCAAGCATGTAAAACTTATATATATCAATTTTTAATAAAAATTTGTTATGTAAATTAATAACTTATAAAATTAAAATATATATAATGTAATTAAAGATATTAAAAAAGGAGTCGTGCGTTGCACGAGTTATTAGCTATTTATATATAATAAGCATAATAGAGATTTTATCCATAATTTTCGTCATTGTACTACCAAAATAATCTCAGCCGTGGAATCTATTTTTTAAAAAATAGACGATCAAGATTATATCATATTAAAAGAGAAAATTAAAATCTAAAAAGGATATGATTAGAAAATGTTGCCTTATAAGTGAATTTTAAAAATAAAATTATAATTTAAAAACGATATAATTAGAAAAGGTTGCACTGGAACTGAATTTTAAAAAAAAATTATAATTTGAAAAAGGATATAATTAAAAAAAGTTGTATTAGAATTAAATTTTATTTATTTTTTATTATTAAAAAATATTCATATTTACTATTTGAGCTCTATCTTGAGATCTATAAATCAGATTTGGATGATTTTACAATTTACGCGAAACTTATAGAATTATCTTTTATTTATTGATGATTTAATAATTATTATTCAAATGGAAACACCGACGATTTTCATCTATTTATTTTAAGATTCAACGGTTCTTATTTATTTTGACCATACTACCAATTATCAAAGTTTTTTACAAAATCTCTCAAACACTTATTATTAAAATTGTATTTTATTATTAGTAGAAAAATCTTCAAATAATAACAAGGGTATTTTGAAAATCAAAATGAATTATAAGTATAATTCATAAATCGAATAGAATTTTCAATATAAAAAAGCACCAATTTCTTTTCTTATTTGTTTCTGAGTAGGTTTAATCGGAAAATAATTGTTAAACTATCACTAAATTAAAGTTTTTTTTTTTTGGTTAATTTCACGTGGGCTGTAAAATCTTTCAAATCAAATTTTAATAATTCAAGGTAGAGTACAAATATTAAATCGAAAGTGTAAAATCTTATGTATTATCAACTTTTTAACAATAATTTTATATGTAAATTAATAACATACAAAATTAAAAAAAGTAAAATTATTTTAAAATTTAAAAAAGAACTGTGCATTGCACGGGTTATAGGCTAGTAATACGTAAAATTGGTATATTTTGTAATTTGGTTAACCCATTATTTTTGGTTATTGGCTTAATTTTGGATCTTTCATTCATAACCGTTAGATCTTCAACTTAACTAGATGATAATCGTTAAATATAATACTAAAAGTTATTATAAATCAAGATTAGATACAATACTAAATGAATAAGAGAGATCTTATCCATAATTTTCGTAATTGTACTACCAAAAAAATCTTAACCGTTAAATCTAATATTTTTAAAAATAGATAATCAAATTTATATCATATTAAAAGAGAAATTTATAATCTAAAATGGATATAATTAGAAAAGGTTGCATAAAAAATGAATTTTAAAACGAATATTAAAATCTAAAAAGGATATAATTAAAAAAACGTTTCCTTTATATAATATAGAGATACAAAAGTTTAACGGGTCATAACCCACAAGCTACATACTTTTATCCTACCTATTCAATAAATTAATCGATTTAATGGCAAAATTGATATTTAAACAATTGTATGTCATAAATAACAAAATCAGTTGATCAATTTTTTTTATTGAAAATGCATATTATTTTATATTAAAAACATTATAATTGACCATAAGATATTTCTTTAACCCTTGCAAAGTAAAAAACGAATGAATAATGATCCGAAAAGAACCAAACCATATTAATTCTTCTAAATTTCATCCAATTTTAATAATGAACCGAACCCTATGCATCCTCTGCTCCATCACAATACTTCGTGTTCCTTCATGGAACTACTTAACTCTCTGACTATTAATACTTCTACAGTCCCTACTTCACAAGATCTTTGCATGTCATACACCATATGAATCATTACACATTGTAACAGACCCTAATGAATCTGACTGCAAACTTAACCAAAAAAAAATCTGACTGCAAGATTCTGTACCAGTATCTGTTTCACTTTTCATTGTGTCAGCAAAATGAATTTGCAGCCTTCCATTCCTGTAGAATGCTATGATCTATTGTGTGAAAGAGATAATGGGGTGTTTGAAAGTTAGAGAGGTTTGTGATGAAATTAGAGGTTTGGGATAGATTAGAGGTTTGACCAAATGAAACCTCTAATGTGAGTGTTTGGTTGTTAGAGGTTTGAGTTAGAGGTTTGGGATCAAAAAGCTAATTTTGAAAAAAAAGCTCATTTTAGGAGCTTTTTCAATTAGAGGTTTGCTATGTGTCACAAAAAATTACTCAAAAAACTATTTACCAAACACTTTTATTCAAAACAGCTAATTTAAATCCGCTAGTCAAAACAGCTAATTCAATCCGCTAGTCAAAACAGCTAATTCAATCCGCTACAGCTATCAGCTAATTGCCAGGGCCAATATATTCTGATTCCTTGGCAATTTGGGACCATATTCTCGGTTACTTGGAAGCAAATTTTAGAGAGTCGACAAGGTACTAAATCCCAAGTCACTTATACTGTGTTCCTTAAATATATTTTTGGAAAGAAAAGAAAAGAATAATTTCCACAACCGGTTCCAAAATGATTTTTTTGGAAAGGAAAGAAAAGAAAGCTAAAGATTAGGGAGGAAGTCCTCTTTATATTTGTTTCCAAAATTTTCTTCCCACTTTTGGAAAGATTTGGAGAGAACAGAAAATGAATCATTTTCCATTATTTTCTTTTGTTTACTAAATTGGGAACACGGCGTTAGCTCACTTCTAGGCTACTCATTTTTACACGATGAATATTCGAGTTTGTTCGACCAAATCTTGAATTTTGTAGTTTAAATAGTGTGATGGCATTAGACATTAAAAACCCAAGAAGGTCTGAGAAGTTTGGAGTATACAATAGCGTGTATATCTGGAATGGTAAAGATCAGAGACTGCAAGAATAATCAATCAAAGATGGCAGCAGCAAAACTTGATCAAAATATTCAAGGAAGGTTTGCTGGTTCCAGATGACAATGTTGAAATTGAATGTTTGAATGGTTTGCAAGACCTTGTAGGAGAGTGTAACGACTTTTAATAACTTCTTCACTTATTTTCACGTATCTAAAATTAGCAAAGTAAACATTTTAAAACTGAAAAGCTGCTTGTGTGTAATTTAATGTTAATAAATTTACAGTGCAAAGTGTGAATGTATTCAAATGTATACGTATGCGCACATGAATCCATCTTTCTATAGCGATCCTGTGAAAGTCAAGCCAAAGAGTTAAAAGCAAAATGGATTTGGGCTAGTTGCGTACAAACTTGAAGTTTTCAAGCAAGACTGCTTTTGGTTTCTCTTTTTGGCAAGTGGTAACTCTACTCTATGCAACACTAGACTAATATTGCTTGGGAAACCTTCGCCCTTCATCCCATCCCATGACATAATTTCAAGAAACAGTCGTTCAAGACAAACATTCATGGTCAAATTGATAAAACATCAAGTTAACTTTATAGCACAAAAACCAAATCACGAAGACAAGAAAAAGAAATTTCTAAACATTTGTTGTAGCTACGTGCATCTGTTGTAGTAACCTGTAACTTGAAACAACTGCGACCTACTTAATTTTTTGGCAAAAACACTGTGCAGTGTAAGATAAAAAGTTCAACATCCGAAAATAAGAAGTGGTGAAATTTTTGAACATGATTAACCTCAGTATAACACAATTCAGTCGGTTGACAATGAAAATACAAAGCAGCAGTTGACACATGGTAAATAAAGGGAAAGGGTTAAAAAAACCTCAATCATCCTTCAATCTCCGTAGAAGGCGGGAAGCCCAGCGACGGAGACGACGCTTAAGTGTGAATCCAACAAGTATCCCAGCAACAAAGGAAAACGCACATAGCTTGGAGCAGGTCCACAAAGAAACAAGTTGCCTGTGTGTTAGGATACAGGCATTCAATCATAAAGTAAGTAATAGGACCATAACAGTAAATGGATTACAGAGAAACACTTGTTAATCGTCTATGATGGAAAACATGAAACAAGACTAAGGGGTATGAATAGTAATCAGGGGTTGGTAAGCAAGGGAATTAAAGAGATCAAGTAGGTAATATTATAAAGGGGGAAGAAAGAAAGAGACAAGGGGGAACCTGGGAGAGCGATTGAGCAAGACGCGAGAGCCGTCGTAGGATGAATAAGTCGAAGAAGAAGAAGAAGGGGGGATGTTGTTGGATGTTGCTGCTACTGCTTTACTAATACCACCACTAGAATACTCCTTCCCCATCGCATCGCCCACTGCCTTCTTCAATCCCTCCATTAGGGTTTCAAACTTTCCTTCCAATTAACTTCTACTCTCCCCCAATGTTCCGATTTATTCCACGTTTCCAACACTTTCTTGAGTGACATTGTTTAAAAAAAAACCGAATTTTATAGCAAAATTTGATAACTCATAAACACGGACACACTAACCCAAAAAAAAAAAAAAAATACTCCTTCCAAATATTTGCCGCAATTCCATATTTCCTTCTCCCAAATTTATTGTACATATTTCCTCAACAAAGTAAATTATGTGTTAAATTTTCATAAATATGTTAATAATTATGATTAAATATGATAAATTTAACTTGATCACTAAATACATGAATTTTGGATGGTGGCCAATATTAACGGGACGGAGGGAGTATAAAACTACTAATTTTTTTTTTTGTCAAATAATCTGTTAAATTATAGTCATTTAAGATTTCATCAAAAATTTATTTTCCAATTACCTTGTTATCTTTACTTTTTAAATTAACACAATGAGATAATTTAAGTGATAAAAATTTGTTTCTCGTTATCCCAAGTTGTATGGGTTCGATTCTGCCTCAATTTAAAATTTTAAAATAGAAACTAGTATTCCCTCCGTCCCTTAATATTATTCTCGTTTCATATGGCGAGATTGTTCATAACATTAGATAAATTATTAATTAACGTCTAATATATAAGACCAAATATAGTCATGAATGATCATGTTGGATTCGTATTTATGAGTACTTTAATACAGTGAAGTTTTTATATTTAATACTAATACGAAATTTAAGATATTAACGATCAAAAGTGTGCGTTGGCAAACGTGTCCAGTCAAAACAGGAAAAACATTAAGGGACGGAGGGAGTAATTTTTAAGACATATAAATCTATTTATTTTTAAAAAAATTAAATCAATTTTAGTATTAGATGGAGTATAAATATTTTGATAAAGGAATGTGATAGTAGTACATGTTTTAGAGAAAAAGTGATGTATAATTATTGATTAATAAAATGAAATAAGTATGATCAAAGTACAAAGGATTCTTGAGAAATTTGAAGAATACTTAAAAATATTGTTAGAGCTAAATTTTTCTACATTCTCCTTAATTTTTGATTTAGGAATTAATTAATTCATTTTTTATAAAATTTTTAATATTTAGTGATATAATTGTATGATAAATTGCATTAATTGACTTATATAAATATAAAATTATTCAAGTAATTATTTACGAACTTACCTAAAATTTTACAAATGACTTAAATAATAATTATAGTTAATCATAAATTTTTAATAATTAAAATTAGGTCAAAAGAAAGTACGAATCTTATACTATTCTAAGTATGAGTATAAAAGATGTATGTGAAGCTCAATAAAAATAGCAGATGGACAGCTTAAAAATATATAATTATGTTAACCTCAAATTAAGTTCTATAAAAATCATGATTTAATTGAATAACAAAGATTAATACATAAAAGCTATTGTTGATAATAAAATACACAAAATAATACAGAAGTAGTGGATGTATTATCAAACTTTCTTTTGATTTTCTTTATCTGTTTAACTTGTTTGAATTTATTTGATGATTGTAACTTGAATATATATTTTAACTAACAAATATTGCAGAATAATATCAATACATAAACTCACTTTGAATCTAATATTGTATTAGATTCGAAATTTGCTACAAATTGTGAATATGAAATTGTATTCTCAACTTAATTTTTTTCAAAAAAAGATTCTAAATATTACAATGAAAAACTTAACTAAAGAAGTGAGCCTGTGCACCTACAGAATAAGTGCACAGTCCACTTTTATAAAACTAATAACAGACAAACTAGTAAATTAAGTTTGTCTATACTATTTTGGTGAAATGTGGTATTATGTGATCTCTTATTATTTTGCATTATGACCAGATCCACTTCTTTGGCTGTTTCTCTTTGAATTTCTCTTCGAGCTAGGCTTGTCAGGTACATACTGCGGCAATTAGACACTGTAGGTGCCTTGGTTTATGTAGATTTTATGTCTTGAGAATCTTCATTAATTTGTCTTTTGAAACATTGGAGAATTACCCAAGTACTTAATTCGAGAACTACTTTTGAATATCTAGACATCTCTGAGTTCTTTATAAAGTCTTTTAAGATATTGAATCCATTTCTCGAATGAGTCTTTTAATTCTGTAATTCTTGAGATATCGAATATATCTTTTTACAGATGAAGTCCTTGGGATATTGAATATGCCTTTGACTTGTTTGACTCCTTGAGATATCGAATGGAGTTTTGACATGTTGACTCCTTGAGATATCGAATGTAGCTTTGACATGTTGACTCCTTGAAATCTCGAATAGTGTCTTTGACATATCAAATTCTTGAAATTTCAAATTGAGTTTTGACTTATTGACTTCTTGAGATATCCAATATTGTCTTTGACATATCGAATCCTTGACTTCTCTAATTGAACAAATTACTTCTCGAATTTGTACTAACACAAATTTTCTGCATTCTTCAAACTTCAACTATGTTTATTTTTTTCTTCTTCGACCTTAGTCATGATCCATGAATCTTCTTTCAAGTATTATTAGGTGTCTAATTTGTATAATACACAGGTGAAATTGATGTATATAACTAAGTACAATTACAAGACAAAAATCTAGCTAATGGAATCCCCAGCTAAGGAATCATATAAGTAATACACAATATTATTAAGATCAAGTAGTCTTGTTATTAGATGTGTACATACATGTATATGTGAAAACAATATACTAAATTAAGTTATAATAAGTAAACCATTAGATAATTTGTCGTCATTGCTGTTTTGATAATTTCAATTATTCTTTTTAATTATTGAAAATTTCAACTCAAATGTATAAAAATATTTGGATGCAATACTAAAAAGGGTTTCATGTGTCTGAGGTTGACCTCAGGGTTTTCTATCTGAGATCAGAACAAATTTCAATACATATTTAAGGATGTTTTTGTAAATTACTGAAAAAAGTTTAATATTTACAAAAATGCCCCTGCAGGACCCCTTACTTTATAAATATATTTTGTTATAACCTTAGGAGAGATACCTGAGGTTATCCTCATGCCCAATTTTCTATACTAAAAATTATTATATATATTATATGATATTAGGCTCTTAGTGATAAAGCATAAATACTCGTGCAAGGCACGTGGTGTTAGCTTAAATTGTGTTTTAAATATTATTTGAAGTGTAAAATTGATTTTCATAAAGTTTTGCTTGTTAATGTTATATGTAACTATTGCGTAATTGCTTAAATATGTTCAAGTTTATAATTTGGAAACTAATATAAGTAGTACTGATAGCAGTCATGTTAGTTTGTAATTTTATTGTGGATCATTGAATAGACTCTTAGTGTTCAATAGCTGATGTCTATTATATATAAGTTCCGCAAATCATATATTATACATGATCCTGTATACATATTTTTTTGAAATACCTTTATAAATAATACACCATATATTATATATGATCCTTTTTTCTTCAAGTGTCATATTTTAAAGAGTAAAATGCAAAACGGTGGCTGTAGTTTACACTGAACTGCAAAAAAATGGCCAAACTTTTAGATTTTCATTTTAGTGGCCACACTTTGTTTTTTATTTTTAAAATAGTGGCCAAAGTTTTTTTGATTTTTAAAATAAGTGGCCAAAATTGTTTTTGATTTTTAAAACAGTGGCCAAAATTATTTTTAATTTTCAAAAAAATACATGAAAAAAGATCGATGGTCACTAAAATGAAAATCTGAAAATTTGGCCACTTTTTTGCAATTCAGTGTAAACTACGGCCACCGTTTTGCAATTTACTCTATTTTAAATCGAACACTAGTTAATTTGTATGTAAAATGTAATGTGTTATTTTAAGAATTCGTCTTTTCAAGGCCAAATATTTTACTACCCGAAGAGTTTGACTGATAAATTATTGCATCTGGTGTAATAATATACAATTTTCATATTACGTTAACAACTCAATAATTTCATTCTAATATATTGTTGGATAGTATCCATATTATTAATTTAAATATCATTTTATAACCCAATTATATATTTTTTGTGGTTCGTTAATCAATAAATGAAAATCAATAAAAAATTCAAATCTCATTTAATACCCAATAATATTTAACCAATATTATTTCATATATCATACACATACACATTGTGTGTATGATCTAAAACACATGTAAAAGTGTGGCTTAGTGGTATATAGGGCATGTTTGGGAAACCTTAAAATAAGTCGGGTAAAAATTTCATATTTTGAAAAAAAATTATACAAGTATGGCTTAATGACCTTTTAGCCCTCGAAGTTTTATACGAAATACCTATCAGCCCTCACTATTTCAAAACGTTCCTTTTAGCCCCTGAAGTATCCGTAAACGTCCAATTAACCCTTGTACCGGTACAAAAAATTGTAACGGTACGTATCGGATGCGCAAAATAGACATTACATGTGTCCATTACAATTTGTTTTTTAAATTTGTACAAGTATAAGGGTTAATAGGACCTTTCCGGATACCTCAGGGGTTAAAAGGTACAACGTATTAAACTTGAGGGTTTGATGGGTACAAAAGGTCATTACTATATCTACTAGTTTAATTCAGCCACCATTATCTCCATACCCCTCGAGTAAGACTTACATACACTCTTCTCTCTTTGCTTACCACTACCAAAATAAGTATAGGGAATTCATAATGCTACATCCTATAAGCAGATCGAAGCAGATGCCAATGCAAGGAAGGCATGAATGGGTATTAAGCCTCCATGGAGCCTGTGAAAATTAAATTGAAAATGATGTAGTAGAAACTGAAAATTTTTTAAAGTATACATGCTTGGTGCATACAAGTATAGTTTCCATGTAATCAGTTTGAATACCTTTTATTCAATTAAGGTCCAACTGTTTTTCATTTTAGCATTGTCTTATCTTTATAGATCTTTGAAACTATCTTGGTAGTTACAACTTTGAATGCCTTGAAAATTTACTATTGACTGTTATGGCCAATGCATGTTGAGGGTGCTGAGCTTGAATTTAATGCATAATCTACTATATAAACACCATCATTGGATGTAAGTCTTAATCAATCAATTAAAAGTAAACCTTTTTTAATTTAAAAAGGCAATCAACTTATTATCACTAATTATATTATTTTACTATTTATTTTAATAATTAGGATGACTGTGCTGAAAATCGAACCGAAAAACTTTCAATACCCGTGCGATGCACGGGTTTATTTTATTATGTTATAAATTTTATTTAACATTATAATTATGTATTTATATAATCATTATTTTTCATATTTTTTTAATTTTAATCTTATATAATTTAATATACTCTTGTTTACGGATTATACTAATGTTTCCCTATTATAAATAATGTATACGGATTTTTAATAAATTTTATTAATAATTAAAAAATATGGTATGATATTTTCGGGTATATATTAATGATTATAAGATTAGTTTTAAATCAAAATGGTAACATGTTTTAATTAGAAAGAAAATATTAATGATTGAAAGATATGATACGATTGATTTTTTAGGTGTTTATAAGGCAATATATTCAACTAAAAAGTAAATGTGAAAAACACAATCGGTCAATTACCATTAATTATATAATGTTATTATTTATTTTAATGAATAGGATAACTATACGGAAAACCAAAGTAACCAAAACTTTCAATGTTTCAGCTTTAATATAATAGTATAGATATTATTATAAATTTTAATTTCAATATGTTATTGGAAGAATTCGAACCTTACACTTTTTTATAGAATAATTTTTAGTATTAAATTTAAATTAACATGTTGTTGGGGGGAATCGAACCTTAGACCTTTGTACATAATCACTTTTAGTATTGTTGTATATGACGATTTTGATTTATTTGAGTTGAAAATCTAACGGTTGTAAATGAGGGATAACCAAAACCAAAAAAAGGATAACCGAACTACAAATTATACCCCCTTTCGCTTATTATAGTATAGTATAGATGAGTGGAGAGCGCATTTCATAGTATAGTATAGATGAGTAGATATAGTAATGATCTTTTGTACCCATCAAACCCTCGTTTAATACGTTGTACCTTTTAGCCCCTAAAGTATCCGGAAACGTCCTATTAACCCTTATACCGGTACAAATTAAAAAAATTGTAACGGACACATGTAATGTCTATTTTGCCCATCCGATACGTACCGTTACAATTTTTTGTACCGGTACAAGGGTTAATTGGACCTTTACGGATACTTTAGGGGCTAAAAGGAACGTTTTGAAACAGTGAGGGCTGATAGGTATTTCGTATAAAACTTCGAGGGCTGAAAGGTCATTAAGCCTACAAGTATTTAATGTATGTTTGAGATTCTATAAGTTGCAAAAATAAGTGTTTTTTTTTCTTAAAAAGAGCTGGAATCTTAGATTTTTTTTTTAAAATAAGTCAACTTTTCTGGAAAATAAGCTTACCCAAACACCCCCATATATGCATAAGTTAACTTGATGGGCCAAATTTGATTTCCACTAAAAATGAACTTTTATATATAAATAACAATGTAAGGGTAAATTAGTCATTTTAAATTGTGAATAAAATATCTCATGAATTTTAAGTATTGTTCGTGTATTATATATTTAAAAATAGATTTTAGATTTTAGTTTTATGTACAATCAGTTAATCTTACATATTTATTTTGAATGTTGTTTTAACGAAGAAGTTAAGTATTTTTTCGTTTTAAGAAAATACATATGTTCAAACTATTTCTCATTCAAGTCGCACACACACATTCACATATTATGTCACTAGTACAGACTGGACCTATAGCGTCGGTCAAATGGCGTAGTATATGTAGGCGACACTATAGGTATGGGCCTATAGCGTCGGTTAAAATGGCGACGCTGAAGCATACTTTAGGCGTCGGTCATTTAAATGACCGACGCTATAGGTTAATTTTTTTTAAAAAAAAAAAGCCTATAGCGTCGCCCTTTCAAATGACCGACGCTATAGGTATAGCTTATAGCGTCGCCCTTTCAAATGACCGACGCTATAGATATAACTTATAGCGTCGCCTTTTCAAATGACCGACACAATAGGTTTTTTTTTAAAAAAAACCTATAGCATCGCCCTTTCAAATGACCGACGCTATAGGTCAATTTTTTTTTAAAAAAAATAATTTTAAAATTGGAACCTATTTTTTTTGTTTTTTTTTGGTCAGAAAATTGGAACCTGTTTTATTAATTAATACTTTTATATACACTGATACAGCCACATCAACAAACATTAACTACAAAAAATAAAAATTATAACAAAAATTTTGATTAAAATAAATTTAAATTAAAGAATTTATGCTAGCATACAAAAAATGCAGGATAAAAATGTATACGATAAATGAAGAAAATGGGAAACAGTTTGTATTTCATTTCAACTTTTAACCTACTGTAATAGAAATAATCTGAGAATATCTATACAATCAGAGGAGGATCCCCAAAATGTTCATTCAAACAAAATATTTGATTACTTATGTACAAAAGAATGTTGTTAATCAATATAGGGTCTTCTAAAGATTGAAATATATCTATACTGCATAGTGAATGACTATATTTACAAGGCTCTATCTCGGCTGTGTGCCTGTGTGTATAACAAGTAGATACCAAAACTTACTATTTTCACAGGATCCGGTCTTCAATCTTCACTTCAAACAGGACAATATTAGCTTAATGGCTCTATACCTATACTGGCTATACAATTTGTACATCTGCAAGAATGATAAGAAATTTGAGCATATATTTTATATATTATTCAAACTTGAGGAATAATTAACGCCTCGTGGATGTCAAAACAGTGCATAACAAAGATAAATAATTTAAAAGCTCTAGTGCAATAAAAACAATGCAGTGTGTGCCAAAGCATGAGCAGAATAACCAGACAAAGATCCAACAGAGGCATAGTATTAATGTATTATAAAGTTAAAAACAAGCACATTCCACATTTCCACCTCTGTAACAAAACAAGCTTTTCCATGGTGCCTCTTGGAGCTGCTTTTTTGACTGAAAATTCTTCACAATACCTCGAGAGTTCGAAGTTCTGAGTGCACATAAGGAGATAACAAACTCCATTACAATGATGTATACCAACCTAAAGAAATGTAAATAATGAACTGTAAGTGGTGTAGATAATCAAACAAAAACACTGGTAATTACCAGAAATGTACCACAGACAGCATATACATACCAAAATATAAGAGTGAGATGGTCTACATTGGATGAGGTGTTCCTGAATATTTATCGATGGACTCTTTTTTGCGCTCAAGATCAAGGCTGCATATTTATACACATTAGCAGTGACCAGCGTATGAAATCCATAGTCTGACAGTTGGTCATGAGAGGACTCAGGGGATGCGAAGGGAGAATTACCTATTCCTCACACCAAGAAGAGCACAGTGCACGGCACGTGCACCACCAGAAGCCGGAGCTATGGCAGCTGCAGGAGCTGCTTGAACAGAAGTGGCCAGAGCAGATCCTACACCAGCACCACGTTGGTATCTTTTCAAGGGAGTTTGAACCAATGCAGCAGCAGATTTTCCCAAGCCATCACTTATACTCTCATAAGCCTATTACAAAAGGAAATGTTCATGTCTCGTGAGTTTATTTTTGCTCATAAAAGCCATTGATGCTATCAAATTATCTGAAGGGGAAAGAAGATTCACAGCAAAAGAAGGAAAAGGAAACTCATTTGACACCACAATCACATTCATTTAATATGACAAAGGCTCTAATTTCCAAAAACCTGACAATGATCAAGCAGCCAAAAGGGTTGATGTTGACGCATCCAATTCTTATGTCACCTAGTTCTTATGTTACTATATACAGGTCTAAGGAAGTATATTTACCAGAAATGCGATACATGAACATTAGGCTAACATTCATACGGAAAGGCGCACTATAATTCTCAGTTCAATCATTTAACTGAGAAATCATTCATACGGAAGACATTTAACTTGAATGTCTTCCAAAAGTGTGATCAAATGAAGAATCAGGATCCTATGTCCACAACCTGATTACATCCATTGAACAAGCACAAATATTCTCAACACGATTATGTCATTAGACTAAACAATGTAATGACCTTTATAACTTTCTTATGCTTCTTAGTAAATAAACCTTATATGATGTGTCTTACTACTAAGAGCAAAAAGTTAAAGATCAAGATGATAGGTGATGAGCTAATCACCTTCCAAGGAAACAGGTTAACAAGCTCCACATATTTTCCTCCACTTAAGGCAGCCAAGTCCACATGGCACGGACTGTAGTCCACCCGAATGGTGAAAGGAAGAATATCAAACTTCTGAAAAAGCAAGTAAATAGTATTAGCAAATGAACATAAACCTACAGAAGTGGTCAAAGCTATAATATAACACAAAGAGTTCAGTTTCAATACTCAGTTCAAAGAAATTTTTTAGAGCAGTACGTCATTTTATTTATCATGCCTATTATTTATTAGATTTATATTCTAGAATGCCTACCAAATACAACAAGGTTCATCCAACCACTTTCTTGGCTTAACAGAGGTTAACTTGGCAATGGGTCAATCAGTGGATCTTTTTCTCCAAAGAAGCTGATAAGAAAGTCCAGTTGGCGCTGATGGAGATGCAATAGTATAGGAAGGAGACCAACTCGTAACCTGGAAGATCAACAACACTAAATTGAGTACATTTTCAAAATCAAAATAAATGAATTTATATTGTATAAAGGGCAGAGGCAGTTGGATGCTCAGTTAACTGTCGACTGGTAAAGCTTTTGTCCCAGGCGAACAACAGCTTAGCATACGCAGCAATCAAATCAATAGAAACCAGTAAGTTTATAAGAGACAACAACAAAGAGAGTGATTAATCCATGGCAAACAAGAACCCACTGGACGCCCATTTCAACTCCTTCAATTGAATTGGGGGAACAGGTGATTGAGGAGCGTTGAAAATCCTCATTTATATTCCATGTTCAATTCGATAACATCAATTAAATCCTCATTTGCTTAAATATATTCCATGTTTTTAAACAGGTGATTAGCATATATAAATTTATATGCTACAAATCGATATCTAAAAACATCAATTAACATCTGTTGTGCCCAAAATCTCCATAGACTAGATTTAAGCCCATTAATCAATAGGGTCCGATCCATGCAAGCTAGAAGAATGATCCAGTACGAGTTATGAAGATCAAATAGAAGAAATGAATAAGGAAGTATGAGTATTAGGAGGTTCCCAATGGTCAGAAAGCTGAGTTGAGCACTCGAAGACCAGGTTCCTCCCAGCCGAGGAGTTCGAATTAGCATAACAACAGCCGTAGAGATGATAAAAGCATATAAAGAGTTATCCAGTCTAACTAGTTTGTTATTTGTGCAGGTACTAACACCAAAAGGGAGGTCCCTAAGTGATATGTCCCGAAATAAGGAGGTCCCTGAGAAACAGGCTCCTGAAATGTAGGTTCCTGAGCACCAGGTTCCTACGAGTTGCCAACAGAAAGTTCTAGAAGTCATCTAGAACAGATAAACGAATTGGTATCTGAGTATAATTCTAGGGTGCAGATGATCCTAGAATAACTCAAACCAATGAGAGAATCATAAGTGGGGTACGAACTCGAGTTCTACTCCACTTAGCCAAACTAGTTCGTGAAAGGCTCTAAAGGAACCTGAGTCCAACACGAATTAGATGACCGAATACAGCTATTCCAGTAAGAGACAGAATCATATTAGAACTACGTGAGCTTGATCCCTATAAATACAAGGGTACGTAGGCACCTCAGGGTACGATGCATTAAGTTCTCTAATTTTCTCTAAAGGCACCTGAGATTATTGGAGATACCCTCGAGCTCAGCTCAACCCCCACAAACACAACCCAAACCTAGTTCGAAGAATAGTTGATCGCTAGCCTATACAACTACCTATAGACCTCATATAAGTTGATTACGAAAATCCACTCATCAACATTGGCGCTAGAAGGAGGGGATAGTTAATATCTTAAGAGTGGAAAAGATGTCAGGCAACTCGGATAGCGAAGCAACCCGTTCTGAACGACAGATTCATGAGGGGAACACATCTCCTCCCAGAGCACCGAAGGTTACTAAAGCAGCCATGATGGAAATCTTAAAGACTGTGGGAGAACGTTTGTCGACTTTGGAGCAGGCTTCAAGCAAAAAGAAGAAAAAGAAGGCAAAGAAAGGTAAGAAGTCGAAGGTTACTCCGAAACAGTTGAATTTTGAAGAATCTGAGAATGGAGAAGAGGTTCCAGACGATGGTGGAGAACCGAAGCAAAATAATGGTGATGAAGAGATAGAGAATCCTGAGAAGAGTAAAACTGTTAGCAAGGGCCGTACAGGATCCAAGGGAAAGAAGAAAACCAAGACTGGAGGTTCCTCACAGAAAAAGAAGAAAGATAAAGACCCATCTATCGAGATAATTGAAGAAGAAAGCACGGATTCAGATGAAGATACTGAAGAATCACGTACTGCAGAATCGCAAGAGGAAGAAGGAACGAGTAAGAAGACAAAGGCGGAAGCTACTGGGGAGGTGACAGCAGAAGATGTCAAGAAAATTTTGGCTCAACTCAAGGATGAAAAGAATCTTGCTGTGAACCCTATAACAGCTTCTCCTTTCACCAAGAAGGTCCGAAAGTCGACTCTGCCTAGGTCTTATAGGCCTTCGAGTGAGTTGAAATTCGATGGGACTACTGACCCCATTGAGTACCTTAGTCGTTTTGACACAGAGATGGATGTTTATCAAGTGAAGGAAGCCACCAGGTGCAGGTTACTGGCTGCAACTCTACAGGGCGGAGCCCATCAATGGTTCAAAAGGTTACCTGCAGATTCGATTGGTTCTTGGGCAAGTATGGGGAAGCTCTTTGTCACTCAATTTAGAGCATCTGTTGCATTCGCACCACCAACCAATACCTTAGCCAATATCAAACAAAGACCTAGTGAAACGTTGACAGAATATTTCAAGAGGTTTAATGCGGAGGTTCCTAAAGTTAGGAAAGCATCTGAGGAAACAATAAAGAATTTCTTAATTGCTGGAGTCAAAGGAGGCTCAGAGTTTTGGAAAGCACTGCAGGGAAAAGAACCAGAGACGTTGGCAGATTTTTATGCCCAGGCAGAACCCTTTCGTCTGGTGGAAGAGTCTCTAGCTGAATTAAGGAAGGATCCAGATTTTGTAAGGCAAAGTGGAAGCAAGAGGTCGAGACAAAGAAGCCCCAATGGTCGTGACAACAAAAAGGTGGTTAGTCGCACGTCCCAGGTGAAGCCTGAAGCTGTGAATCCAACTAAACCTGTCATGAGTCAGGTACCGCCACCAGCTTCCTATAACAACAATAAACATGAGAGACCTGTCTATGAAACTTTCACCCCTTTGGTAGCTCCGATTGATCACATTTACGCAGTGAATGAGAAGTCCTCATGGTTTAAGAAGCCTTTCAGAACCGGTCCCCCAGGGAATAAGAATGAACGCCCATACTGTGACTTCCATGATAATAATGGGCATAATACTGCAGATTGTTGTCACCTCAGAGATCTAATTGAAACTCTAATCAGACAAGGGCAATTGAGTGAGTGGGTGGCTCAGGAAGGAAAAAAGTATAGAGATGAGAAGACTCAGAAGACACAGACACAGGAACCTGTCGTGATGGAAGGACCACCTAAGGCTGGGTGCATACGCACAATTATAGGAGGTCCCCACATTGGAGGAAGCAGCAGGAATGCCATGGAGAGGTATACCCGTGAGGCTAAAGAACGTCCTTTAACCAGTATTTACAATCTGTCACAGAGGTCCCCAAAGTTGTTCGAAGGAGAGGATGCAGATATTACTTTCACTGAAGAAGATGCTTCCTGGGTACATCATCCCCATACTGATGCTTTGGTTGTTGAGGCAGGAATTGGGTCTTATGAGGTTCATCGAGTGCTAGTTGATAATGGAAGCTCTGTAAACTTGCTATCTTACTCAGCTTTCAAGAAGATGCATTTTCTGGATAAAGATTTAACTCCAACAAACGATACCTTGTACGGATTCACTAATAATCAGGTTCCTATCAAAGGTAAGATTCGTTTGCCAGTAACTTTAGGTGATAAACCATGTTGCATTACGCAGTTGGCAGAATTCATCGTTATAGAAGAGAATATGAATTACAATGCTATTTTGGGAAGACCCATTTTGAAGGAGATGAGGGTAATAACCTCCATTTACCACCTCACTATGAAGTTCCCGACACCAAATGGGGTTGGTGTAGTTCGAGGATGTCAGTATGAGTCTAGAGAGTGTTACACCAAAGCTTTGCAACATGCTGCTAGAGCTGCTAAATTGCCTGAACCTATGGACGAGGTTCCTGACAATTTTCCAGGAAAAAACCCAGACAAAATAACGGTCGACCTGCGCGGTTCGCCTTTGGAAGGTTTTGTGTCAGCATCCTGTAGAGCTATAAGAATTGAAGAGATCATAGAAGAGGAACCTCATGCTGAGATTCCAGTTTTTCGGGGACCAGATACCCCGTACTTACTGATAGAAAGTGCACCCCCTACGGACAAGGATGGTGACGTGTGTATGGTAGAAGGATCGGATGAAGAAAAATCCCGAAAACTGAAACATAATGGAAGCAATGAAGACAGTCAGCCAGCATCAAAGAGAAGGAATGTCATGCACGAAGTGCAGGAACCGTCTACCGTCCAGGAACCTCAAGAGGACTCAACCACAGAGATGGAGGTAGACTTAGACCCTCGAATGCCAGAAACCATGGTCAAGGCTGGACCAGCTGGTGAAACTCTGGATGTGAAAATCAATGACAAAGATGGTACAAAGGTGTTGAAGATTGGAGCTCAACTCGATCCAGCCTTAAAGGAATCTCTCATTACCTTTTTGGGCAAGAACCTGGATGTGTTTGCATGGTGTCATGCAGATATGGAAGGGATAGATCCAAGGGTCATGTGTCATAAGTTGAATATTGATCCAGAAAAGAAAGGAGTGAGGCAGAAGCGAAGACCAGTTAGTGGAGAAAGGGCTCAAGCATTGAAAGAAGAGGTGGACAGGTTATTGGATGCAGGATTAGTTAAAGAATCTTTCTACCCAGTATGGTTGGCAAACCCTGTTTTGGTAAAGAAACCTAATGGGAAATGGAGAACCTGTGTAGACTTCACAGATCTCAACAAAGCATGCCCGAAGGACAGCTTCCCACTGCCACGGATTGATCAGTTAGTGGATGCAACAGCTGGACATGCCCTCCTCAGCTTCATGGATGCATATTCAGGTTACAATCAAATCCCTATGTATGAACCTGACCAAGAGCATACTTCTTTTATTACGGATAGGGGTCTTTATTGCTATGTATGCATGCCATTTGGATTGATTAATGCTGGAGCCACATACCAACGATTAGTGAATATGATGTTTAAAGACCAAATTGGCCATACTGTTGATGAGTGGATTTCGTAACAACTTTTGAGAGGTTTATGGTGAGTTGTAAAGACTAACGATCAACTAATCTATGGAGAATGGAGGTTTTTTTTGTGGGGGTTGAACTGAGCTCGAGAGCGTTTACAAGAATCTCGCGAGTTCCCTTGAGGCTTGTGTCGTGTGTTCTCAAGAATCTCGTAGGTGTATTGCGAGGCTTGTAAAACATGTTCTCAAGGTGCCTACGTACCCTTGTATATATAGGGATCAAGTTCACGTAGTTCTTTTTAGACTAGAAGTCTGGTTAGGCAGCAATATTCTAGGTTCCTAATTCGTGGGGACCTCCTTTTCTCCAGATTTCAGCCACGAATAGGCGACCTAAGTCGAATAGAACTCGAGTTCTAGTCCGACTAGGAATATGTTTACAAGTTCTCGTCCTATTAGATGTATTCAAGGATAATCTGCGCCCAAGGAATACATTCCAATAAGGAGTTGATGTTCATGACTTGCTCCTAAAGAATAGGAGGCTTTATCGTACTATAAATCTGCTGGAATAAATCTATTTTCGCACAGGAAGCTGTCTCTCAGGAACCTGTCTTCAGGAACCTGTTTCTCGGGAAGCTGTCTGCAGGAAGCTGTCTCTCGGGAAGCTGAACCTGTCCAGATCTATTTCACGTGCTATTTAGCCCCATTTAACTTAAGGGACCTCAATCATAACCCATATTAATCATACGGATTGGATCCTTAAGCCCAATGGGCCTAAATCTAGCACATGGAGATTTTGGGCACAACAAGTACCCCCCGGTTCCTCGAAGTCATAGGATGCGAGAGGAACCTAATTAGCTTGATATTTTAAGGTCCAATCCCTTCAGTGCTCCCATGTTTCTTCTGAGTGAACCATGCGGGTCTTTATCTTCTTGCTTGAATCGTGACAAGGGCACAAAGTGAACCGAATTAGGCGCTGAGTGAATCCTTTGACAAGGGCACAAAGCGAATCTAATTGGGCACTAAGTGAACCTTAAGAATGCTAAGGGAACCAAGTGAATCCAAATAAGGGCATAAAGTGAACCTAGTTGGGCGTTATGTGAACCTATGCTGAGGGCACAAAACGAATCCAATAGGGCACTAGATGAATCCTTAAAAGGGATAAGGTGAATCTTAAGATTGTCAAAGGAACCACGTGAATCCAAATAAGGGCATAAAGTGAAACTAATTGGGCGTTATGTGAACCTATGCTGAGGGCACAAAACGAATCCAATAGGGCACTGGATAAATCCTTAAAAGGGCATGAGGTTAACCTTGAAAATCACAACTTGATTGCTCGAGAGGCTGCTTCATCTTCTATGCTGCTGTTCATCTGACTGTCTAGTGCATGCTGTCTATTAGAGGTAGTCTAGGATCTGTTTGGCTTCTAGATCTTTCTACTGTCTATGCTCAGGAAACTGGTGCTCAGGAACCTCTCTACAGGAAACTGTACCTGCACAAATAACAAATATATTAGTCTGAGGAACCTTTTCTGTGGTTCCCATGTACCTCTTACTGTCTTCATGACTGCTGCTAGGCTGACTCGAACTCTTCTTCAAGGAAGAACCTGGTCCATTTGTAATCTGCTCAGCTACTGGTTCATCAGGATCCTCTTGATACTCATAATCTCTTGATTGTCTTCTCAGCTAGTGCTCATATCTCTACGTTTGATCATCATATCTGGTACTGGAGACAATCTGTCTCCTGGCTCATACAATACTTGTTGATTGGAACCTACGACTTAATAGGTCTAAAACTAGCCCATGGTGATTTTGGGCACAACACTAAGAAAACTTAGGAAACATAGATTAGTAATACGAGCTGATTAGCTCACATATAAGTGATGCATGTATGCAAGTATGAATGATTATCTACATTATAGATGTTGTTACCTTCTCAAGTGGCATATCAATTATCTACTTGACTGATTTAACTAACAAGTTCGAGATCATAAACTAAGCATATACATTGCGTTAACTGTAAACCTATAGGGCATGATAACATCCTAAGCACAAGTTCACATAAACTTCATTTCTAAGGATCATGCAATATGCGCATTAAAAGCTATATGTATCTAAGCATGACAGAATATAAGCTCTCATTGATAGAAAATGTGCATGATAGTTAAGGATATAAAGACATGAAAGTAGAACTTATCTGTGTTTCATTGTGCCGGTTTGGATTGAGGTTCCGTTACTAAACCTAGAATGGAAGCTCTTCTTTGTGCATGCTCACGATAATAAGATATAGGGGAATTGATCTACCCCCCGAGCCGTCATGACGCACGAACCTCCTATAGTTTGTTGAAGCGATTGACTGAAAATTGCTTGTTTCGGCTGAATATCACTGAATCTAGAAGCTGTAGCTATAAACTGTGGGTTGGAAACCGGAAGCTGGAAGCTACTAACTAGAAGCTTCTGATGATCATCAAGGATGCTGTAAGCTACTTTATCAAAAACCTGTTAGTAGTACGGTACTTCTTTCGATCATATACAAGCTTTAAAAAATGAGAGTATTCATCTATGTATCGCTTTGATGAGGGCACAAGGCGAATCCAATTGAGCTCTAGGTGAATCCTGGGAAGGGCACTTAGAGAATTCAATTGGGCGCTAAGTGAATCCTTTTGGCTTTAGGGAGCACGAAGTGAATCCATCCGGGCTCTAGGTGAATCATGGCAAGAGCACGAAGAGAATCCGGTTGGGCACTAAGTGAATTCCTTTGTGGCATCAAGTGAATCCTTATAGGCTCTAAGTGAATCCTGCAGAGGGCACAAAGAGAATCTATAGGGCACATGATGAATCATTTCAAACTCTAGGTTAGGTTACCCATGATTAGGTTCCCAAAACCTTTAACTAGGTGCCCACATGCTTATGGGACTTTTGAATTATGCCTACGATTCATAGGGCTTTTTGATGTGAATCTTTCGTGCTTGCAAATCTTTTCTGGCTATCGAGTGCATGTAGCTGACAGGGCTTTTCTAGGTGAATCTTTCTGGGCTCTATGCAAATCCTTGTAAGGGCATAAGGTGAATCCAACTGGTTGTTATGTGAACCTCTGCTTAGGACAATAACCGTAACCAATCGAGCACCAAATGAATCCCTAAAAGGGTACAAAGAGAATCCATTAAGATTCCAAACAAATGCGTGTGGATGCATGAAGCACCAAGTGAATCCTTTTGGGCTCTAAGTGAACCTATACGGGCACATAGAGAATCCATAAGGGCACTGGGTGAATATATGAAAATTCTTGGGGAACCTAATGAATCCTTCTGGGCTCTAAGTGAATCCTTGAATGGAGCACAAAAAGAATCCAGTAGGGCACTAGATTAATCCTCTAAAGGCATGGAGCTCTTGCTATAAGTACACTTTCTTCTATTCAGGTATCGGCTGGCTGGGAACTTCAAGAAGGAAGCTGCTAATCAGAAACTGTCAACAATTGGCTTCTAACAAATGTCAATGAACTTGGAAGCTATTACATACAAGCTTCAGGTATGTATGAATGAACCTGCAAGATGTCAGTTACAGGAAAATAACAAGGAATCTACTAGACATATATAAATGCAACTAGACCTGGAAGCTGTTACCTACGAGCTCCAGGTGAGTAACACAAAACCTGTTAACTAAAGGTAAATACATGGAACCGGTAAGCTACAGGTAAATATCAAGGAACCTGCGAGGTGCAGGTAAATATCAAGGAACCTGCGAGGTGCAGGTAAATATCAAGGAACCTACGAGATGCAGGTAAATATAAGGAACCTGTAATATGTTAGGTACATGTGCATTCTAACATCTAGAAACATAATCAATACATAATCATAACTTTATCGCATATACGACCACAATATCATAGATGTTTAAGCATGCTTTAGGTATAGTAAGAGTTTGTTGCGCGTACCTGGGAGGTTTCTACTAATATGTAAGCATAAATGGAGAGGTGTCACCTGGATCTTTCTTTAGATTGATCTGCTGTGAAGTGGAAGCCTCCGTTAAGATTTGAAAAATCATTGACGTGTTCCTGATGCAAGCATGCTACTCTTCAAGATACTAGACCAAATCAATCATCAAGGTTCCTGAACCAAATATGAGCTATGAGGTTTCTACACTGCATCCTAGCCGTGAGAGGTTCCTGAACCAAATCGTGAGCTTCCTGGACCTGATGGTGAGGATCCTGATCTGAATTCTCAAAATTTTGAAATCCTCAATTCTCAAACTACCATGTCTTATAGTAATTATACTACCCCCCAGTTCTTCAGGAAAGCTTGTCTTTGATGAAGAACTAACTCCAGGAAGCTTCACAATTCTTCGTTAATCTCTAACAGGTCGTTGAATATTCATCCATGAAGTTGAGTACTGTGTGTTTTCTTCAAGATGCTCATATCAGATTCTTGTAGCTACTCTTCATCAAAATCTTCAACCATATCGAATTTTTCTTAACGCTCGAATAGATACTATAATTACATCATTCCTGCTTGTAGCTTTAACATATCTTCTCTTTTCTTCTTTAACTTCTCACAAAACATGTTGAGAATGAACCTCTATACAAATATCCCAATACAGCACCTCTAAGCTTACGCGAGCTAACTCATTGTAAGAAACAAGAGATACTTAAAGAAATTACTTGTGAGGTATTTCTCGCAGGTCACTGAATTGAATGAGGTATGTTCCTTGTTTTACAAGCTAAATATAAGCTCATGTATGACGTAATACAAGGAAAAGAACTACTCATAATTTCGTTGAAAACTACTCGAAAGAAATAGGTTTACTTGCTAGGAAGGTATACATGCACTACCCCCCAGTTCTAAGAAGGAAATACATATATAAATAAAGGTCTCTCAACTATACTTTAAGGAAGCTCTCAAACTTTCTACTACTGGTCACCTCGAGCTATCCATTCCGCGAGCTTCCCGGCTTCAATCAATTCCTCAATTTGGTCTTTCAATGCTCTGCATTCGGAAGTATCATGGCAATTATCCTCATGGAAGTCACAATATTTCTTTAGATCTTTCCTTGCTCCTATTGGTAAAGGTGCAGGCTTTACAAATATTCCTTCTTTCCCATAAACCGTGAAGATGTGGTCCACTGGAGCAACCAAAGAGGTATAACTATCGCACTTTGTCTTCAAATTTGCTTTACTTCTTTTGGAGGAAGCTCGATCCCCAATAACATATGCTTGCGGGCTTGGAGACCTCTCTCGCTTGCTTCCTTTGTGACTAGCTTCATCTCCAAGATCTTCTGTTTCTCTCAACTTCAACAAGGATTCTTCCACACATTTATATAGTTCAGCTTGTTTATAGAATTCAGCTAGTGTACCAGGTTCACGTACTTGTAGCTCCTTCCAGAAGTCTGAACCAGCTCTAACTCCAGCAATCAGGAAGCTCATAATGACCTCGTCAGGAGCTTTCTTAACTATGGGAACCTCTGCATTAAAACGTTTGAGGTACTCTGTCAAGGTCTCATCTGCTCTCTGCTTGATGTTGGCCAAGGTATTGGTTGGGGGTGCAAAAGTGATGGAAGCTCTAAACTGAGTAACGAAGAGTTTCCCCATATTCTCCCAGGAATTTATAGAATCTAATGGTAACCTCTTAAACCACTGATGAGCTCCACCATAAAGGGTTGCAGCCAATAATCTACACCTTGTTGGCTCCTTAACTTGATAAACATCCATCTCGGTATTGAAACGACCCAGATACTCCACAGGATCCGTAGTGCCATCAAATTTAAACTCATATGACATACGATAGGATTTAGGTAATGGAGATTTTCTAACTTTCTTAGTGAATGGAGATGAGGTCATCGCACCTGTTATTGACTGCTTTTCTTCCTTGAGTTTCACTAGAATCTTCTTGATGTCTTCAGCATTCAAATCACCAACTCCACCGTCCTTTGCATCCTTATCTTTATCATCGGCTTCCTGTGAATCTGCTATACACGAATCATTCGCGATCTCGACTGAACTAGAATCATCTTTAATTATCTCAATGGAAGGTTCCTTAACAGGTGGTTGTTTATCCTTCGGTTCACCATCTTCTTCACCTTCAGTATCTTTCTTTGGGTCTTCGATCTCTTCCTCAGCCTTTTCTTCACGTTCTTCTTTGTCAACGTCCAACTTCTTTAAAGAACTCTTAGCTTTCTTACCCTTCTTTTTTGATGTCAACCTCGACTTCTTCTTCTTCTTTTGTGTTGTATGTTCAAGGGTTGTGAGTCTCTTTTCAATCGACTTTAGATGCTCTAGGACGTCAGCAGGAGTAATCTTCTTTGCTTTCGGTGTTTGATCTTTCTCTACAGATTGCGTTGCTTCGCTATCAGAACTGCCTGCCATCTTTCCACTCTTAAGATAATAACTCTCCCCTCCTTCTAGCGCCAATGTTGATGAGTGGATTTCGTAACAACTTTTGAGAGGTTTATGGTGAGTTGTAAAGACTAACGATCAACTAATCTATGGAGAATGGAGGTTTTTTTTGTGGGGGTTGAACTGAGCTCGAGAGCGTTTACAAGAATCTCGCGAGTTCCCTTGAGGCTTGTGTCGTGTGTTCTCAAGAATCTCGTAGGTGTATTGCGAGGCTTGTAAAACATGTTCTCAAGGTGCCTACGTACCCTTGTATATATAGGGATCAAGTTCACGTAGTTCTTTTTAGACTAGAAGTCTGGTTAGGCAGCAATATTCTAGGTTCCTAATTCGTGGGGACCTCCTTTTCTCCAGATTTCAGCCACGAATAGGCGACCTAAGTCGAATAGAACTCGAGTTCTAGTCCGACTAGGAATATGTTTACAAGTTCTCGTCCTATTAGATGTATTCAAGGATAATCTGCGCCCAAGGAATACATTCCAATAAGGAGTTGATGTTCATGACTTGCTCCTAAAGAATAGGAGGCTTTATCGTACTATAAATCTGCTGGAATAAATCTATTTTCGCACAGGAAGCTGTCTCTCAGGAACCTGTCTTCAGGAACCTGTTTCTCGGGAAGCTGTCTGCAGGAAGCTGTCTCTCGGGAAGCTGAACCTGTCCAGATCTATTTCACGTGCTATTTAGCCCCATTTAACTTAAGGGACCTCAATCATAACCCATATTAATCATACGGATTGGATCCTTAAGCCCAATGGGCCTAAATCTAGCACATGGAGATTTTGGGCACAACAAGTACCCCCCGGTTCCTCGAAGTCATAGGATGCGAGAGGAACCTAATTAGCTTGATATTTTAAGGTCCAATCCTTTCAGTGCTCCCATGTTTCTTCTGAGTGAACCATGCGGGTCTTTATCTTCTTGCTTGAATCGTGACAAGGGCACAAAGTGAACCGAATTAGGCGCTGAGTGAATCCTTTGACAAGGGCACAAAGCGAATCTAATTGGGCACTAAGTGAACCTTAAGAATGCTAAGGGAACCAAGTGAATCCAAATAAGGGCATAAAGTGAACCTAGTTGGGCGTTATGTGAACCTATGCTGAGGGCACAAAACGAATCCAATAGGGCACTAGATGAATCCTTAAAAGGGATAAGGTGAATCTTAAGATTGTCAAAGGAACCACGTGAATCCAAATAAGGGCATAAAGTGAAACTAATTGGGCGTTATGTGAACCTATGCTGAGGGCACAAAACGAATCCAATAGGGCACTGGATAAATCCTTAAAAGGGCATGAGGTTAACCTTGAAAATCACAACTTGATTGCTCGAGAGGCTGCTTCATCTTCTATGCTGCTGTTCATCTGACTGTCTAGTGCATGCTGTCTATTAGAGGTAGTCTAGGATCTGTTTGGCTTCTAGATCTTTCTACTGTCTATGCTCAGGAAACTGGTGCTCAGGAACCTCTCTACAGGAAACTGTACCTGCACAAATAACAAATATATTAGTCTGAGGAACCTTTTCTGTGGTTCCCATGTACCTCTTACTGTCTTCATGACTGCTGCTAGGCTGACTCGAACTCTTCTTCAAGGAAGAACCTGGTCCATTTGTAATCTGCTCAGCTACTGGTTCATCAGGATCCTCTTGATACTCATAATCTCTTGATTGTCTTCTCAGCTAGTGCTCATATCTCTACGTTTGATCATCATATCTGGTACTGGAGACAATCTGTCTCCTGGCTCATACAATACTTGTTGATTGGAACCTACGACTTAATAGGTCTAAAACTAGCCCATGGTGATTTTGGGCACAACACTAAGAAAACTTAGGAAACATAGATTAGTAATACGAGCTGATTAGCTCACATATAAGTGATGCATGTATGCAAGTATGAATGATTATCTACATTATAGATGTTGTTACCTTCTCAAGTGGCATATCAATTATCTACTTGACTGATTTAACTAACAAGTTCGAGATCATAAACTAAGCATATACATTGCGTTAACTGTAAACCTATAGGGCATGATAACATCCTAAGCACAAGTTCACATAAACTTCATTTCTAAGGATCATGCAATATGCGCATTAAAAGCTATATGTATCTAAGCATGACAGAATATAAGCTCTCATTGATAGAAAATGTGCATGATAGTTAAGGATATAAAGACATGAAAGTAGAACTTATCTGTGTTTCATTGTGCCGGTTTGGATTGAGGTTCCGTTACTAAACCTAGAATGGAAGCTCTTCTTTGTGCATGCTCACGATAATAAGATATAGGGGAATTGATCTACCCCCCGAGCCGTCATGACGCACGAACCTCCTATAGTTTGTTGAAGCGATTGACTGAAAATTGCTTGTTTCGGCTGAATATCACTGAATCTAGAAGCTGTAGCTATAAACTGTGGGTTGGAAACCGGAAGCTGGAAGCTACTAACTAGAAGCTTCTGATGATCATCAAGGATGCTGTAAGCTACTTTATCAAAAACCTGTTAGTAGTACGGTACTTCTTTCGATCATATACAAGCTTTAAAAAATGAGAGTATTCATCTATGTATCGCTTTGATGAGGGCACAAGGCGAATCCAATTGAGCTCTAGGTGAATCCTGGGAAGGGCACTTAGAGAATTCAATTGGGCGCTAAGTGAATCCTTTTGGCTTTAGGGAGCACGAAGTGAATCCATCCGGGCTCTAGGTGAATCATGGCAAGAGCACGAAGAGAATCCGGTTGGGCACTAAGTGAATTCCTTTGTGGCATCAAGTGAATCCTTATAGGCTCTAAGTGAATCCTGCAGAGGGCACAAAGAGAATCTATAGGGCACATGATGAATCATTTCAAACTCTAGGTTAGGTTACCCATGATTAGGTTCCCAAAACCTTTAACTAGGTGCCCACATGCTTATGGGACTTTTGAATTATGCCTACGATTCATAGGGCTTTTTGATGTGAATCTTTCGTGCTTGCAAATCTTTTCTGGCTATCGAGTGCATGTAGCTGACAGGGCTTTTCTAGGTGAATCTTTCTGGGCTCTATGCAAATCCTTGTAAGGGCATAAGGTGAATCCAACTGGTTGTTATGTGAACCTCTGCTTAGGACAATAACCGTAACCAATCGAGCACCAAATGAATCCCTAAAAGGGTACAAAGAGAATCCATTAAGATTCCAAACAAATGCGTGTGGATGCATGAAGCACCAAGTGAATCCTTTTGGGCTCTAAGTGAACCTATACGGGCACATAGAGAATCCATAAGGGCACTGGGTGAATATATGAAAATTCTTGGGGAACCTAATGAATCCTTCTGGGCTCTAAGTGAATCCTTGAATGGAGCACAAAAAGAATCCAGTAGGGCACTAGATTAATCCTCTAAAGGCATGGAGCTCTTGCTATAAGTACACTTTCTTCTATTCAGGTATCGGCTGGCTGGGAACTTCAAGAAGGAAGCTGCTAATCAGAAACTGTCAACAATTGGCTTCTAACAAATGTCAATGAACTTGGAAGCTATTACATACAAGCTTCAGGTATGTATGAATGAACCTGCAAGATGTCAGTTACAGGAAAATAACAAGGAATCTACTAGACATATATAAATGCAACTAGACCTGGAAGCTGTTACCTACGAGCTCCAGGTGAGTAACACAAAACCTGTTAACTAAAGGTAAATACATGGAACCGGTAAGCTACAGGTAAATATCAAGGAACCTGCGAGGTGCAGGTAAATATCAAGGAACCTGCGAGGTGCAGGTAAATATCAAGGAACCTACGAGATGCAGGTAAATATAAGGAACCTGTAATATGTTAGGTACATGTGCATTCTAACATCTAGAAACATAATCAATACATAATCATAACTTTATCGCATATACGACCACAATATCATAGATGTTTAAGCATGCTTTAGGTATAGTAAGAGTTTGTTGCGCGTACCTGGGAGGTTTCTACTAATATGTAAGCATAAATGGAGAGGTGTCACCTGGATCTTTCTTTAGATTGATCTGCTGTGAAGTGGAAGCCTCCGTTAAGATTTGAAAAATCATTGACGTGTTCCTGATGCAAGCATGCTACTCTTCAAGATACTAGACCAAATCAATCATCAAGGTTCCTGAACCAAATATGAGCTATGAGGTTTCTACACTGCATCCTAGCCGTGAGAGGTTCCTGAACCAAATCGTGAGCTTCCTGGACCTGATGGTGAGGATCCTGATCTGAATTCTCAAAATTTTGAAATCCTCAATTCTCAAACTACCATGTCTTATAGTAATTATACTACCCCCCAGTTCTTCAGGAAAGCTTGTCTTTGATGAAGAACTAACTCCAGGAAGCTTCACAATTCTTCGTTAATCTCTAACAGGTCGTTGAATATTCATCCATGAAGTTGAGTACTGTGTGTTTTCTTCAAGATGCTCATATCAGATTCTTGTAGCTACTCTTCATCAAAATCTTCAACCATATCGAATTTTTCTTAACGCTCGAATAGATACTATAATTACATCATTCCTGCTTGTAGCTTTAACATATCTTCTCTTTTCTTCTTTAACTTCTCACAAAACATGTTGAGAATGAACCTCTATACAAATATCCCAATACAGCACCTCTAAGCTTACGCGAGCTAACTCATTGTAAGAAACAAGAGATACTTAAAGAAATTACTTGTGAGGTATTTCTCGCAGGTCACTGAATTGAATGAGGTATGTTCCTTGTTTTACAAGCTAAATATAAGCTCATGTATGACGTAATACAAGGAAAAGAACTACTCATAATTTCGTTGAAAACTACTCGAAAGAAATAGGTTTACTTGCTAGGAAGGTATACATGCACTACCCCCCAGTTCTAAGAAGGAAATACATATATAAATAAAGGTCTCTCAACTATACTTTAAGGAAGCTCTCAAACTTTCTACTACTGGTCACCTCGAGCTATCCATTCCGCGAGCTTCCCGGCTTCAATCAATTCCTCAATTTGGTCTTTCAATGCTCTGCATTCGGAAGTATCATGGCAATTATCCTCATGGAAGTCACAATATTTCTTTAGATCTTTCCTTGCTCCTATTGGTAAAGGTGCAGGCTTTACAAATATTCCTTCTTTCCCATAAACCGTGAAGATGTGGTCCACTGGAGCAACCAAAGAGGTATAACTATCGCACTTTGTCTTCAAATTTGCTTTACTTCTTTTGGAGGAAGCTCGATCCCCAATAACATATGCTTGCGGGCTTGGAGACCTCTCTCGCTTGCTTCCTTTGTGACTAGCTTCATCTCCAAGATCTTCTGTTTCTCTCAACTTCAACAAGGATTCTTCCACACATTTATATAGTTCAGCTTGTTTATAGAATTCAGCTAGTGTACCAGGTTCACGTACTTGTAGCTCCTTCCAGAAGTCTGAACCAGCTCTAACTCCAGCAATCAGGAAGCTCATAATGACCTCGTCAGGAGCTTTCTTAACTATGGGAACCTCTGCATTAAAACGTTTGAGGTACTCTGTCAAGGTCTCATCTGCTCTCTGCTTGATGTTGGCCAAGGTATTGGTTGGGGGTGCAAAAGTGATGGAAGCTCTAAACTGAGTAACGAAGAGTTTCCCCATATTCTCCCAGGAATTTATAGAATCTAATGGTAACCTCTTAAACCACTGATGAGCTCCACCATAAAGGGTTGCAGCCAATAATCTACACCTTGTTGGCTCCTTAACTTGATAAACATCCATCTCGGTATTGAAACGACCCAGATACTCCACAGGATCCGTAGTGCCATCAAATTTAAACTCATATGACATACGATAGGATTTAGGTAATGGAGATTTTCTAACTTTCTTAGTGAATGGAGATGAGGTCATCGCACCTGTTATTGACTGCTTTTCTTCCTTGAGTTTCACTAGAATCTTCTTGATGTCTTCAGCATTCAAATCACCAACTCCACCGTCCTTTGCATCCTTATCTTTATCATCGGCTTCCTGTGAATCTGCTATACACGAATCATTCGCGATCTCGACTGAACTAGAATCATCTTTAATTATCTCAATGGAAGGTTCCTTAACAGGTGGTTGTTTATCCTTCGGTTCACCATCTTCTTCACCTTCAGTATCTTTCTTTGGGTCTTCGATCTCTTCCTCAGCCTTTTCTTCACGTTCTTCTTTGTCAACGTCCAACTTCTTTAAAGAACTCTTAGCTTTCTTACCCTTCTTTTTTGATGTCAACCTCGACTTCTTCTTCTTCTTTTGTGTTGTATGTTCAAGGGTTGTGAGTCTCTTTTCAATCGACTTTAGATGCTCTAGGACGTCAGCAGGAGTAATCTTCTTTGCTTTCGGTGTTTGATCTTTCTCTACAGATTGCGTTGCTTCGCTATCAGAACTGCCTGCCATCTTTCCACTCTTAAGATAATAACTCTCCCCTCCTTCTAGCGCCAATGTTGATGAGTGGATTTCGTAACAACTTTTGAGAGGTTTATGGTGAGTTGTAAAGACTAACGATCAACTAATCTATGGAGAATGGAGGTTTTTTTTGTGGGGGTTGAACTGAGCTCGAGAGCGTTTACAAGAATCTCGCGAGTTCCCTTGAGGCTTGTGTCGTGTGTTCTCAAGAATCTCGTAGGTGTATTGCGAGGCTTGTAAAACATGTTCTCAAGGTGCCTACGTACCCTTGTATATATAGGGATCAAGTTCACGTAGTTCTTTTTAGACTAGAAGTCTGGTTAGGCAGCAATATTCTAGGTTCCTAATTCGTGGGGACCTCCTTTTCTCCAGATTTCAGCCACGAATAGGCGACCTAAGTCGAATAGAACTCGAGTTCTAGTCCGACTAGGAATATGTTTACAAGTTCTCGTCCTATTAGATGTATTCAAGGATAATCTGCGCCCAAGGAATACATTCCAATAAGGAGTTGATGTTCATGACTTGCTCCTAAAGAATAGGAGGCTTTATCGTACTATAAATCTGCTGGAATAAATCTATTTTCGCACAGGAAGCTGTCTCTCAGGAACCTGTCTTCAGGAACCTGTTTCTCGGGAAGCTGTCTGCAGGAAGCTGTCTCTCGGGAAGCTGAACCTGTCCAGATCTATTTCACGTGCTATTTAGCCCCATTTAACTTAAGGGACCTCAATCATAACCCATATTAATCATACGGATTGGATCCTTAAGCCCAATGGGCCTAAATCTAGCACATGGAGATTTTGGGCACAACACATACTATGGAAGTATATGTGGATGATATGCTAGTTAAATCTAAGGAAGCTGTTGACCATGTAAAACACTTAGAAGAAATGTTTGGAATCTTGCGGAAGTACAGAATGAAGCTGAACCCTCAAAAATGCGTGTTTGGGGTAGAATCAGGAAAGTTTCTGGGTTTCATGGTAAACCACAGAGGTATCGAAGCCAACCCAGCCAAGATCAAAGCATTGATTGATATGAGGTCACCGAGAACTGTGAGAGAGGTTCAGTCTCTTACAGGAAGAGTTGCAGCTTTGAATAGATTCATTTCGAAGTCCACAGATAAGTGTCAGGAGTTCTTTAAAGCTATAAAGAAAGGAAGCAAATTTGAGTGGACTGCAGAATGTGAGATAGCGTTTGGAAAGTTAAAGGAGCATTTGGGGAGTCCCCCACTGTTAGCCAAACCTGTGGATGGAGAAACATTGATACTTTATTTGGCTGTGTCAGAGTATTCCATTAGTGCAGTTCTGGTTCGAGAAGTGAATGGACAGCAGAGCCCAGTCTACTATGTCAGTAAAAGATTACTTGATGCAGAAACAAGGTACACAGGAATGGAGAAGCTAGTTTTCGCATTGATTCTGGCTTCCAGGAAGCTGCGACCTTATTTCCAAGCTCACAAGATTGAGGTAAGAACCTCATATCCACTTAAGCAAGTGATGCATAGGCCAGAAACTTCTGGAAGAATGTTAAAGTGGGCTGTGGAGCTAGGCCAGTTCGACATAGAATACAAGCCAAAGACAGCAATCAAAGCTCAAGCTTTAGCAGATTTCTTAATCGAGTTTCCACCTCATGTAGAGGTTACTGGCCAGGAGGGGCCAAAAGAGGTGGTAGAAAAACAAACAGACAATGACAACTGTGCACCTTGGTGGATACTATATGTAGATGGGGCTGCTAACAGTAGTGGAGCAGGTGCAGGCATAGAACTAATTAGTCCAGAAGGGCACCAACTCTATAGCTCAATTCATTTTGCTTTTAAAGCCACGAACAATGATGCAGAATATGAGGCATTGATTGCAGGTCTCAAGTTAGCCTTGGAGATGAAAGTAGAGAATATCAAGGTGTTTAGTGATTCGATGTTAGTAGTTTGGCAGATTCGTGGTGGTTTTCAGGCGAGAGGGCCAAGAACAGACTTATATTTGAGGTACTCCCAGGAGTTGATCGCAAGGTTCAAAGAGGTGAAGCTAGATCAAGTACCTCGAGGAAAGAATACCAAAGCGGATGCATTAGCCAAGCTAGGGTCACAGAGAGAATCCACGTTATTGGGAGTAATTCCACTTCAAATCCAGGAGCAACCTAGTGTTTTCAAGGAAGAGATAATGGACATTGAATTCCCAGTTGAAGATTCCTGGATGACCCCAATACATCGTTACCTGGACAAAGGGGAGCTACCTCCCAATCAAAGTGATATCAGGAAGTTGAGGTATCATGCAGCCAGGTATGTAATTTATGATGGAGTTCTGTATAAACGAGGATTCAATCAGCCTTTGCTCAAGTGTGTAGCCGGAGAACAATGCAAGTATATCCTCGAGGAGATTCATGAAGGAGTATGTGGAAATCATTCGGGAGGTAATTCTTTAGCCATGAAAGTCCTTCGACAAGGATATTATTGGCCAACCATCAAAGCAGATGCTACAAAGTTCGTGCAGGCATGCAGTAATTGTCAGAGGTTTGCCAATTTTGATAGTCGTCCGGTAGCACCTATCAAACCGATTGTTAGCCCTTGGCCATTCGCTGTTTGGGGAATAGATCTCATTGGAGAGCTCCCGAAAGGAAAAGGAGGAGTGAAATACGCAGTGGTTGCAGTCGATTACTTTACAAAGTGGGCAGAAGCAGAACCACTTGCAAAGATTACAACGTCAAAATTGACTGAGTTTGTGTTTCGAGCCATTGTATGCAGGTTTGGCATTCCACAGAAACTGATTTCTGACAATGGGAAGCAGTTCGATAGTAGAGAGCTTAGAGGATTATGTGAGCAGTTTGGAATCCAAAAAGCATTTTCAGCAGTATATTATCCGTAGAGTAATGGACAGACTGAAGCAGTGAATAAGATTATCAAGCACACTTTGAAGACAAGGCTTGAAGATAAGAAAGGAAGCTGGCCAGAGGAGCTTCCTGGAGTCTTGTGGTCGTATAACACCACGCCTAGAACTACAACTGGTGAGTCTCCTTTTTCCCTAACTTATGGTTGTGAAGCTATGGTACCTATGGAAGTTGGAACAGGTTCCTTGAGAAGAAAGTATTTTGATCCCGAAAGCAATGAGGTCAATCATAGACTGTATTTGGACATGGTTGAAGAGTTGAGAGCAGATTCGCAAGTGAAGTTAGCAGCATATCAACAGAGAGTTCGAAGGTATTACAACAAAAAGGTGAAGGCAAGACCTTTTAAGGTTGGAGACCTAGTTTTGAGGAAAGTCATGCCAAATACCAGGGTTCTGGCGCATGGAGCCTTTGGAGCAAATTGGGAGGGACCTTACCAGATAAAGTCAGCAATTTGGGAAGGAACCTACCACTTGATGGATATGGATGGGAACCTAATTCCGAGAGCTTGGAATGTAGAACATCTCAAGAAGTATTATCAGTAATTCTTTTATGAATTTTTTTTTCTTAGGAAAAGTAAGGCTCTTTCAGCCCACGAATAAAGGCAGCTTATTAGTTATAGCTGACCAGTATTTTGATTCCAGTATTTAATTATGCATGTACTCGGGGGGTACGTAATGTGAACCTCTCTACTTGCAAGACGATTTTTTTTAGTATTGAGCGATGTATAGCTCTACGTTGAATATTTTGAGTGCATTATTTGCAGCTATAGCTCCTTAATAGTTCTTTTACGTAACAATCATTACCCAAAAGAACTGGGGGGTAGTATTCCTACTTAGACAGAATTGTACATGCTATGATTTGATATTTCATATGTCAATTTGAAATTTTTTGAAACAGGTTACCTAGACTAACAGGTTCCTGTAGCATGGTGTTGTATTTTGCAGGTTACCTGAACTGACCAGGTTCCTGTAGCACTGACAGTATGTGCGAAGTATGAATATGAATTGACAGAATATGTGGACTATGAATGATTGATAAGAAAAGCCCCAGGTAGCTTCCTGGGCATCGAGAAAAGTCCCAGGTAGCTTCCTGGGCATCGAGAAAAGTCCCAGGTAGCTTCCTGGGCATCGAGAAAAGTCCCAGGTAGCTTCCTGGGCATCGAGAAAAGTCCCAGGTAGCTTCCTGGGCATCGAGAAAAGTCCCAGGTAGCTTCCTGGGCATTGAGCAAAGTCCCAGGTAGCTTCCTGGGCATCGAGAAAAGTCCCAGGTAGCTTCCTAGGCATCGAGCAAAGTCCCAGGTAGCTTCCTGGGCATTGAGCAAAGTCCCAGGTAGCTTCCTGGGCATCGAGAAAAGTCCCAGGTAGCTTCCTGGGCATCGAGCAAAGTCCCAGGTAGCTTCCTGGGCATTGAGCAAAGTCCCAGGTAGCTTCCTGGGCACGAGAAAAGCCTCAGGTAGCTTCCTGAGCAAATGTGATTGAAAGCCTCAGCTGACTGAGCATGACATTGTTGCCAAAAGCCTCAAGTTCCTTGAGCACGTGAATTAAAGTCCTGACAAAAGGCACCTAAAGTCCTGACAAAAGGCACCTAAAGTCCTGACAAAAGGCACCTTAAAGAGAAGCCTAATAAGCTCTCCCTCATGTGGAACCGCCTTTGGCACATGGGAAGAAGGGATAAAATCCTTAGCATTTACCTTCATAAGATGTCTAGCCTGACACATGAAGAAGAGGAATCTGTGTGGACTCCTAGAACGGCGCACAGGTTCCTAGAATCGCCTCGAGGCACAAAAAGGAACCAACATGTCTCGAGGCATGTTGGGACCTAGAGAATAGGACTGGGAGCCAAGCAGGCAACCTTTCCAAGAGATGACCCGAATTAAACAAGAGAAAGATTTTACTAACGTTAACTGTTTTTTGTTTTATGTTTATTTTGTAGGATTAATACTCGAGGAACCTGGTCTTGATAAAGAAGAAGTTATTAAAGAAGGCTACAGTTTAGATTATCGATACAAAGTATAAACACAGAGGTTCCAGGTTTTATAACTCAGCTGTAGTTTGTTACATTTATTTTGAGATTTTTCTAGTGGAAATATGCGTGTGTTCTGTTTCTTACAATGGGTTAGCCCACGTAAGCTTGAGCATATGAGTAAGGAAGCTGAATTATTCTCTAGTGCATAACAGTGAAGTATTTCATAAGGTTTTGAAGAAAGGTATGCAGCAAAAGCAAATATCATAAACCATGAAAAGAGTTATGGGTACAGAGACCCAGAAAACCAGCATAAAAGTTATTGGCACGAAGGCCATGGAAACCAGATTTAAAATTACATTTTGCGAGGCGTTACGAGGAGCCCGCGACCTCATCAAAAGTTATCGAAAGTTTTTAAGAATCTTGTTGAAACTATGAAGGATGAATTTCATCAGAACCCTTGGTAGCAACAGGAGAAGTTGAAAGGATAGGTTGAACAATTTCAGGAGTAGGAACCTCTGCAGTCTCAAGGTTGGCACCTGGAGACCTCTCAACCGTTTTCACGGGAGGTACAGAGGTTGCAGCAGCAGCTTCATTCCCAAAATCTTTGATCATCCCTACTACGTCCTCGCCTAGGAGAGACCAGTTTAGCTCGGGCATTTTCTCCCACATGGACCTCATGTAGTCACGAACGCCTTCGTCATAACCTTCATCATACCTAGCTTTTTCCTGGATGAGCAGAGATGATTTGACAGTAACGGCTGCAGCATTTAAGGCATCAACCTGAGCTTTCAGTTCATTGACTTTCTCTAGCATGGATAATTTCTCATCCTGCAAACTCTTCACCTGTTCCTGAAGTTCATCCCTGCTATTCTTTAGTGAGGTTTCAACAGCCTTAGCCCTCCTTACCGCAGAATTGGCAACATTCACACTCTCCTCTCTGGCAGCCAGCTCCTCTTTGAGTTTCGAGATCTCTCCTTGTAGCCTGAGGTCATATTGGATCTTCAAGGCAAAATCATCACAGAACCTAAGAGTAAAGAAGGCGTTCTGGGCCGCAGAGAACCTCATAGCTTCCAGAGCTTCAGTAGAGTCCATTTTCGACCAGCCGGTAATAGTCTCAGCAGGGACATGAGTGTCAATCAAGTCCTTAAATTGGTTTTGGGCAGCGGTAGGATCAGCCTTCACAGCTTTGTTTTTCCTCATGGACCTGGTTTGGGAGCTCCCTGATAAGTCAAGTGTGGTCTGAGCCAATTTACGTTTTGAGGAACCCGATGGTTGAGTCTGGACAGATACAGGGGTTGGAACTTGATTAATTGGAGTTGCAGCAAGCGGAACCTCCTTCATATTGTCATCAACCTTGAAAATTTCTTCCACATTTTTAGATCTTTTCACAAATGAAGGAACTTTTGGAGCCATGTCTGCATAAGCCAATAGATTAAGGTTAGAGGTATATATATGAAATAAGCGAATGAAATTACACAAATATAGTTAATAAGAAAGGTATCACTATAAAGAAACTCCTACCAGAAGTCGAAGGAATAAAGCCTAAAGTCATCAAGTTACCAGGGGTCATTAAGACCAGACTATCTCTAGTGGAGGCTGACAGTTTCAAAATCTCAGTTGCTCTTTCCAAGCAGACTCCCGTGAGGACGGTTTGCTTAGGGATATTGGGACGACGATTAAACTCATATCTAACGTAGGGGCAGTCATAGCAATAAAGAAACTGTTCCGGCCATTGTTCAAAGTTTTGTTTAACATTTTTTATGCACTGACCCTGGTGACAAGGCCAGGCTGAAAGGTAAAAGCAACCAGAATTTCTCCCAGTGTCTTTCAGTCTGAAGAAATAGCCCAATTCAGGGGCTGTCAAAGGAACTGTAAATTTGCTAGAATATAGTATAAAGGTGCTGATGGCTAACCGATAAGAATTAGGGGTGAGTTGCATTGGTGCTAATTCGTAAAAGTCAAGAACCTCTCGTAAGAAAGGATGAAGAGGCATGGAAACACCTACCCTCAAGAAAGCGGCAGATATAACAGCTGATAGCCTTATGGTTTTGATGATCACTCTGTCAGCAAGCTGATAAGCTTGTAATCGAATGTTATAGCTAGCTGTTTGGCTGTGTTCTAACTTTGTTTTACAGGACTTAATCAATAGCTGAGTATCTCTCATTGTCAACAAGCTGATACATTGCAAATAGGGAATGACAGCAAGCTGAGACAGTACAGTCATGATATAACAGCAAGCTGGTTGGATTAATTACAATCTTTATAGTTAGATGTATACACGTGTGGTATAACTTTGTTTTGCAGGATTACATTTAAAGGCTGAACATTATCCTATTAGCAAGCTAAAACAATCTAAACAGAGTAAGACAGCAAGCTACGTCTACTCGAACAGGATGTTACAGCAAGCTCACAGCAAATTTCCAGAAAGTTTGTCATGCAGATTCTAACGGCTAAAATCAAGGAGTTATTATAGAAAACGTGTACAAGCTGTCTAATATATATATATATATTGTAGTATATGTATTAGAGCTCTATTATTCTCCAAAGTTTCTTTCAAAACAAAATCCCTTAAATCAAGGAACTTTTTGACCAACCTTTTGAAAGTAACAACTCTAATAATTCTTGTGGCATGTGCAAGGGAATATAGCTGGTGCTGTTCACTTTCTTCAACAAAAACGGTTTGCAAGTTTGAAAAACTTTCCTTCATCAAAATTCAATGGAAGAGGCATCAATTTCAACATGAGGAGCGTATGGGCAGAAATTCAAGTTCATCTACCTTGCTATAAATTCATGTGTGGTTTATGCTCAAAGGAACAACATCAAGAACACACAACAACAACTCAGTTGTTTACATTGCAAAATCTATAAACAACATTCTTGAGCTCTAAGATATATCATACACAGTTTATATATATATAAAGAGTCATATTATTTGAGTTGTAATATCTATCAATTCAATCTTTGTTAAAGTTGTAATTATAGTTGTTGGATAGTAGTCTTGGGAAACAAGGGTTTGCTGAACTAGAAGCTAGAGAAGTTTGTGCTACGTGGAGTAGTATAGTACTTAGAGAGCAAGTTCAGAAACAGGGTTTCAGCAAGCTGTTATCAACAGCTGGGAATTGGTTTCACTGCATAACAGCAAGCTAGCTAAGGGGATCTTGGTGATCAAGGAGTATTGTGCTCAAGGGGAACTCATTGGTCTATACAACAGGTTGTTCAAGGAACTAGAGGAATTCAGGAAGGGGGACTTCAAGGAATTCATTGTTCAAGGGAGCAAGGCTGTTAGAGAGGCTTTGAGGTTCAAGGGAGCTATCTTACTCAGGGGGAGCAGTTCGTTAGCAAGCTGTTATCAGTAAATTGGGTGATATATTATTGGATCTTGTAATTGGTTTATTGGTGATCAATAATATATTCTCTTACCAAGTTGGTAAGGGACTAGGACGTAGACCATAGAAGATTAGGGGTCGAACCTAGCTAAAAACATTGTGTGTTGTTTTCTTACCGTTTGCACTTAATTTCCTGCACTGCATACATCATATAAGCTAGCTGACAGACTGTTTTATATGGCAATCAGCAAGCTGACTAGTCAGTAATTTTAATATTCGGTAAAGTTTAAAATTGGATATAGTTGACCATAACACTCATTCACCCCCTATAGGTGTGCATATTTTCAATTGGTATCAGAGCTTGGTGTACTAACATTTCTGTAACAGGAAAGTACAGGTCCTATGTCACACATTCAAGTAGAGGGAGAATCATCAAACATGCCACCACTTCTCGTTGGTACAGAAAATTATGATTTATGGAGACTAAGGATGAAGGTGATTCTGAGCAGAAATCCACTTGAATGGCTGGTTATTAAAGATGGTCCATTTACTTTTCTAGATGAAAATGGCAAGCCAAAAGATGTTGATGATCTTACCGGGGAAGAATTGATAAAAGCAAGCTATAATGGAAATGCCAAGTACACATTAATTTGTGGTCTTTCGGATTCAGATTTTGGCAAGGTATCTTCGTGCATCACAGCAAAGGAGATATGGGATACCTTAAAAATGCATTATCAAGCTTCAACAAAATTAGACAAAGTATGTATCAATCCAAAACAGCAAGCTGATTGTCACAAACAGCAAGCTGCCTCAACGGACAAAAAGAAATTTAAGGCGCAAATGACATGCAATGATGATGCAACAACTTCTGGTATTGAATTAAAAGAAGACATGAATCATCTAGCACTTGTTGGACTTAATGTTGAGAGACTTCAACATAACACGGAAGAAGTATTGCTTGAAAGTGATGTTTCAAATTCGGAATCGGATGCTAGTGAGGTAAACTCCTTTTATTCTAATGAAACATTTGAAAATACTAGTTTGGAACAACTAACCGTGCAGGAACATAGTAATGTGACTATGGAGGAATTTCTAGCAATTAAGGCTGAATATAGCAAGCTGAAAGAAAAGAATGCCCATCTTAAAAAGGTGGTTTCTGATCTTATGTTTGAAAACGTCCCGGAAAATACTCATGATGAAGTATCTGACCTTAAGGCCAAGGTTACTCAATTGGAAGGACTGAATAAGGTCATAGTCAAAAGAAATGATGCTTTGCAAAAGGAAGTCAGCAAGCTTAAAGCAGATATTGAGGCAAGATATGTATGTCTTGAGACATTCAACATTGATGAATCTACTTCAGATGAGCCTTCTCAACATTCAGAAACAACCAATGCCTTGAAATTAGAAATTGAGACGCACAAACTTAAAGAATCTACAGTAGGGGAATCATCTCAGCAAGCTGAAATGGTATCTCAGCAAGCTATAAAAATAGAAGAGCTGGAACAGGAGATAAATAATCTTCAAAAGGAAATGGGAAAGTTTGTCCAAGGAAAGGAAGTGCTCAAATCTATGATGAAGCAAACCAAAGTTCCATCGGAAAAGGAAATACTTGGAATAGCTTCAACTTCAAAGGACAAAGCTCTCAAATATGATGGGAAGTTTGGTATTCCTTATGATTATGCTATGCCCTGGAGAATCTGCAACAAATGTGGAAAGAAAGGTCATTTTTCAAAGTATTGCAAAATTAAGAATGCAGACCCAGCAAGCTGGAACAGACAGACAACTTACCGACAGCAAGCTGGCAGAACAAAGAGAACAAGGAATCAAGCACCAAAAGTGGTACAAAAATGGGTAAAGAAATCTGATTTAAACTCTATCTATGTGCTAGCAACTAACCATGCAGGAATGAAACAAGTATGGGTGCCAAAACGTTGAGTTTTTGTGCAACAAAAGGTCCCTAGAAACAGCAAACTAAGTGCAAAAGTTTGGTACTTTAGCTCTTCTTTTTTTTTTTTTGTATTATTTGCATACATATTGTTAATTCTTTTGCATGAAATTTATTGAGTAAATGTGTACTCATTCATTATGTGGTACATCATAATACATACTTATATTGCATATGCTACGTGATTACCCTTTTTTAATGATTAAGGGGGAGAGATTTTAGGAGGTTAACTCTCAAGGAGGTTATGTGTTTGGGATTTTATTTCATATAAATCCTTAGGTGCTTAATTGAATATCATGATGTTAAATCAAGGATGCATGTGTTGAGAGGGAGTATGTACTCCTAAAATATATGTTGGTAATCATCAAAAAGGGGGAGATTGTTAGCCTATTTGATTTTGATGATTCTATGATTACATATATTTTGGAATGTTATTTATTATACTAACATGCTATATATGGATTTTAATTATAAAAATGCTTTGTTATCTAATATTGTTTTACAGGAAGCATAAATTTAGGGGGAGTTTTACTTTCCTATAAATTATTGAGTAATCATCAAAAAGGGGGAGATTGATAGCCTTATGGTTTTGATGATCACTCTGTCAGCAAGCTGATAAGCTTGTAATCGAATGTTATAGCTAGCTGTTTGGCTGTGTTCTAACTTTGTTTTACAGGACTTAATCAATAGCTGAGTATCTCTCATTGTCAACAAGCTGATACATTGCAAATAGGGAATGACAGCAAGCTGAGACAGTACAGTCATGATATAACAGCAAGCTGGTTGGATTAATTACAATCTTTATAGTTAGATGTATACACATGTGGTATAACTTTGTTTTGCAGGATTACATTTAAAGGCTGAACATTATCCTATTAGCAAGCTAAAACAATCTAAACAGAGTAAGACAGCAAGCTACGTCTACTCGAACAGGATGTTACAGCAAGCTCACAGCAAATTTCCAGAAAGTTTGTCATGCAGATTCTAACGGCTAAAATCAAGGAGTTATTATAGAAAACGTGTACAAGCTGTCTAATATATATATATATATATATATATATATTGTAGTATATGTATTAGAGCTCTATTATTCTCCAAAGTTTCTTTCAAAACAAAATCCCTTAAATCAAGGAACTTTTTGACCAACCTTTTGAAAGTAACAACTCTAATAATTCTTGTGGCATGTGCAAGGGAATATAGCTGGTGCTGTTCACTTTCTTCAACAAAAACGGTTTGCAAGTTTGAAAAACTTTCCTTCATCAAAATTCAATGGAAGAGGCATCAATTTCAACATGAGGAGCGTATGGGCAGAAATTCAAGTTCATCTACCTTGCTATAAATTCATGTGTGGTTTATGCTCAAAGGAACAACATCAAGAACACACAACAACAACTCAGTTGTTTACATTGCAAAATCTATAAACAACATTCTTGAGCTCTAAGATATATCATACACAGTTTATATATATATAAAGAGTCATATTATTTGAGTTGTAATATCTATCAATTCAATCTTTGTTAAAGTTGTAATTATAGTTGTTGGATAGTAGTCTTGGGAAACAAGGGTTTGCTGAACTAGAAGCTAGAGAAGTTTGTGCTACGTGGAGTAGTATAGTACTTAGAGAGCAAGTTCAGAAACAGGGTTTCAGCAAGCTGTTATCAACAGCTGGGAATTGGTTTCACTGCATAACAGCAAGCTAGCTAAGGGGATCTTGGTGATCAAGGAGTATTGTGCTCAAGGGGAACTCATTGGTCTATACAACAGGTTGTTCAAGGAACTAGAGGAATTCAGGAAGGGGGACTTCAAGGAATTCATTGTTCAAGGGAGCAAGGCTGTTAGAGAGGCTTTGAGGTTCAAGGGAGCTATCTTACTCAGGGGGAGCAGTTCGTTAGCAAGCTGTTATCAGTAAATTGGGTGATATATTATTGGATCTTGTAATTGGTTTATTGGTGATCAATAATATATTCTCTTACCAAGTTGGTAAGGGACTAGGACGTAGACCATAGAAGATTAGGGGTCGAACCTAGCTAAAAACATTGTGTGTTGTTTTCTTACCGTTTGCACTTAATTTCCTGCACTGCATACATCATATAAGCTAGCTGACAGACTGTTTTATATGGCAATCAGCAAGCTGACTAGTCAGTAATTTTAATATTCGGTAAAGTTTAAAATTGGATATAGTTGACCATAACACTCATTCACCCCCTATAGGTGTGCATATTTTCAACAGCATGGGGGATACCTTGTTTTGGAATTTTCAAATCAAACCTGTGAGCTCTTTCACCAGGTTCTGGGATTGTTATCTTACAGACAGGGCGGTGACATTCCTCAAATAGTTTTTCCAGTTTAACTGAGGTCATGATGGAATCAGATTTTTCACAAAAAGGGACAATCTCTTGTTTGAATGGTTCTCTTTCTACAGATATCTCACTTTGAAAGTCGGGTTCTAGGAAGGACTCAGGTTCAAATTCAGGTTTTGATACCTCTTCATTATCAGACCAGTCATCTCCTAAATCAATTAAGCTTAAAGGCCTTAAGGGATCAATAGCATTTGGAGGTTTCATCAGAATGTCTTGAGGATCACTAGTGTCAGGAATCAAGACCCTAGACCTAGTTCTATCACTTACAGATGCGACAAAAACAGGTTTTACGGAAGAGAGATGGTCAGAATGTGTTGAATCAGAAGACATCTGCAAGAAACAGACGAAGAAAGGTCAGACTTTGGAATACTTAAAGGGAGACCTGTGGTCTAGAGACGATTGAACTACTGTGACTATGTCAAGTAAGTCTTTTAAAGAGTTATATGGAGGTTGTACATTCACAGAGATAAGTATGAACTATGACATGAATACGAGACAAATTGAGATAGAAGACAAACAGACAGTCAAAAGTTTTCAGTAAAATCATAGTGATGAAACCACAAATCGGTGATGGAACTACCAGAAGAGAAGGTATCATTGATGGTTGTGTGTGAGATATGAAGACTATATACAAACAATTTATCAGATAAAAGACAGCATGCAAGATCGAAGTAATCAGATAGTTAAAAATGTAATCGAGATTATGAAAAAACAGAAAGAAAGGATTCAGAATCATACCTTGGATTGAAGAAAACGGCGACAGAGGGTTTGGATTAAGCAGATGACCGTCGGACTCCTTCTCTTTTTGTGACACCCCCCAAATCCGGGGTCAGAAGATTTGGTTGCCACGCAAAAATCCTCAAAATAAAACATCTGATTAATAATAATCATCCATTTGTGATTGTCCAACACTGGAAATATAACATCTGTGACCCCAAACATACCAAGATCTTTTAAGGTTATAGGGCTAGAAACAAGAATCCAAATTCCATTAAATAAAAAGCATTCATTCTTTACAACATTCTCTTTGATCAAATCTTAAACCACTGGTGTAACTTCGATAAGAAGTACGCCAGGCTAACTAGACCATCACATAATAATAATAAATATTAGAACTCAATTATATAAAATAGATCTTACACTAAATCCAGACATCCTGAGCCAAGTCATCTTCGAAATAGCATCACGCCTCTTCTATTTCTGAACTGTGCGGATACATCTTGCCAAACTACCTTACTGAAATGTTAGAATTTACAACAGCAAGTATGAGCGAAAGAAATGCTCAGCAAGCGTATAAAAATTTTGATATAAAACCAGGATTAGTGGGGCATAAAAATCACTGAAATGTATAACAGTTTATAGAGAAACTGAATCAACAACTGTGATATAATTCAAATCATAACTGAAATCATTTGGCATGTCATAAAAAATGAATCATCTGCCAACTCACAATATATAATAGCCATTCGGGCGATATGGATTGGATACACTTATATAACTGAAACATAAAACACCATTGCCCCCTGATCAGGTTCATAAGCAATGGGACCCTCTATACTCCACCGGTATTCTCTTTTTTTTCCGTGTGTGTATAGTCCGGATTTCATGAGGGTACCAAAATAGGCAAGTAATGTTAGCCTATAGGAAGATGGAATGGTTACCATATCCTCCTTAAATATAGCTGGACCAACTACTCAACGTGGCCTCCTACGCTTTACCATTTCCAATCCAATAGAGCAATTTCCGAATTCAACAGGAAATGCTTAGTTTTAAATACTGGTCACATCCTTATTATTTACTACGATAATAAGGATATGAAGAGTTTATCTTCAACAATTCCCCACATCAAGGGTAACAATAACAAACAACTGTGTTCGCACAAAAATATTTAAGAACCACAAATAGCTCTGAACAATAACTATTTGTCATGATATGAATCAATAAAACATAAAATAAACAGTGTTTAAGATGATCAAGAAAATACTTGCCTCTGGTCCTTAGCTATTGCGTAATGCCGAAGTAATACAACTATCTTCTTCTATCTTACGGCACCACAATCTTCTATCTCAATCATTCGTTGGTATGACGCTCTTACGATTGCACGAGTCTGATCCGCTAATATCGAGTCTGCGCGTCTACTTCAATATCTATGTCCGAAGAAAATAATTGGAAATGTCCCCTTTGAACATAGGCATTTTCCCGGTGTTAAAACACCTCACAATAAATCCAACAATCCACAGACAATGCCTTCATCTCAACCTTCTTCATTACAATCCACAAACAATACCGCATCCATCTCTAACCTTCTTCGTCTCATACCAACTTAACTCCGCTGACATTCCTAAGTCAATATTCAACAATTAATCCTTGCGAACATAAACGATATCACCATCGTTGCTAGTAAATTAAAGAAACCATCATCTACTCTTAATGACATCTTATAATATAACCCATATAAACAATTAAGCACACATTAAATATATATCGGTCACAACTCAATTTATAACCTAACCCTTGATACTTAATACCTTAATAATTCACATTACACGTAACGAGACTCAATAAGTAGATCACATAATCATATTAGGATTCATTATCACTGAACAATTTAACTAACACGACACGTAATATAAATTGAAATTCTTTTGGCAAAATATTTCGTCATCTATTGACAATATAGATTAAAAATTCTAAAGTCGTCTCACTCTATTATTAGAAATATTTTTGATTAAATTTAAATGACTTAAATCATTTTTAGAAGTAAATCGAATAATTAAATCAAATTAAAATAATCAATTAATCCCCGGTTTAAACAAATAAATAATCCTCAAAACACAATTAATCCTAGAGATAAATTATAAATCCTCAAATTAAATACATATATATATGTCACGTAAATAATCAACACATAGCAGATACGCCTCACAAATAAAAGAGCACTCAAATTATTATTATAATGTTTAAAAGTATTTTTAGAATAATTAAAAGAATTTTAAAAGATTTAAATACCCTTTTTGAATCAAAAACGATTTCTAATAAACCCTCTGAGTAATTATTGGATCTCCAAAATATTTTAACAAATATTTAATCCGGGTTTATAAATAATTTTAGAATTTTAAAACTATTTTTACCGTTCCCGGATTATTTTTTTAGGATTTAAAACAATTTCTTTCTATTTTAAATTACTTTTAAACAGAAAATTGGTTAATTAAAAATTAAATAATCCTAAATAAATTAATTAGAGTCAAGTAATAATTAATTAATGAAATTATCTAATAAATAATTACATTTATTAGATAATCAAATTAATTAAATCATTAATTGAGATTAATTAATATAATTAAAAGTATTTAATTCTTAATTATTTTTGAATTAAAATAAATAAATAAATAAAAGAAATTAAAAACAGAATTCAGAAATAAATTCTGAATTTACAAAACATTTTCAGAAAATAATTTTTTCCTGAATTTTATAACTAAATTCAGAATTATTTAATGATTTAAAAGTAATTAAAAGTAAATAAAAGTAAAAATAATTGGTAAAAAGTTGAAATCACTTTTCTTTTCACCACACTAACTGAAAAGGGATCAAAAACGGGTCATGGAAACGGGTCACGAAGAACGGATCCGGGTCGCCAAGAACAACCCGCCGGAAACTGGGTTTTCCAGAATCCGGCCGGCGTCCGGCCACCGGAAAACGACGGCAACATCATAAAACACGGCGCACACACTTGTTTCTACAGTCTAACACCTCTGATATCACTATCACATAACAACAACGTTGTTAAACCAATAATAATGATCGAAACTCGACCGAAAACGACCAACTGTGGCCATCTCCGGCGAGCTCGACCAAAACTCCGGTGAAACTCCGATTTGCTTAAATCGGGAACTAAACTACACGTTTTATATACCAAAATGAAGCTAAGCACTTGTACAATCAAACCCCTAACCTCTTAAACACGACATATCATCACAAAGAACGGTATAATCCTTTGAAAATTCGGTTTAAAAACTTAATTCGTATATCACCAAATTGAACACAAACGTATCAATTGAATACATCAATCAACTCCCTAGGATCATGGGAAGCTATACAAACCATCAAAACAATCAACAAATCTCTTAAATAAAAAGCCCCAAATTTTGCACATAAACCCTAGAATTTCGAATTAAAACAGAAATTTGAATTCAACACATACACGCATATACACACCCACATATTCAGGTAGTACAGCATATGAGATTCAATTTGGTTATTCATATGAGAGATTTGGATCCCGAAATCACCTTCAAAAGTGAGTTTGATTCTCAAGAACACCAAGAACAAAAATTCCAGAATTTTCCCTGAAAATTAAATCAGAAAATCTGATTTTCTGATAATTTTAGTAAATAAAAATAATTTAACGGATATTTATATTAACCAAAAATAATACCCCAAAAATATTTTTAACCCCTAATTAAAATTATTAAGCCCTAAAAATAAATTTTATGGGATAAAAATGTAAAAATTTTATTTTTAAACAAATATAATATAAATGTCAAAATTTCCCAAAAATTATGAATATTACAAAAATTACAAAATAATACATTTTTGAACATCCCATTATTATATAAAAATAGTTTTATGAAAAACAGGGTCTCGAATTCAATACAGGGGCTGGGTCCGAAAATTAAAATGCGAAATAACTGTATTCTAAAAATATAAAAATCACAGAAAAATAGAATAAAATATTCTATGATACACAGAAGTCACATAACACGTATGGGATAATTTCCCTATTTAATAAAAATCATAACGCGTTTAAATGCATTAAAAATAAACTAACACACATTAAAATCAACTAAAAATATATTTTAATATAATAAATTACACGTAATTTTCCGGGTCGTTACAGACTTCCCCCCTTATAAGGATTCCGTCCTCGGAATCAGCTAAGGCAACTAGTAGGGTTCCTTAACTCCTTCATCATCAGCACTTGCTTTGCAAAACTGGGGATAATGTTCCTTCGTAAACAACTTCTCCAAAATCTCAATTCAACTATAGGATCTCTATCTGAGGTAGTTATCACTGGAGTCGTACAACCCATCGTTATTCGTTCCAAATATGGCTCGACCAACTTTCCATTAACATAATATCCTTGAGAGAGAGAGGGAGAACCGATTCCATTGATATGTCACTGATATTCTAATCATTTTAGGACTCGTTCTTGCTCTTGGCGATTCCGTTGCGAATCTAACTTCTATCAGCGAATTTCGCTTATCCTGACCTGATTGGCATACCCTTGAAATTCAATAGAGATAACAAAAATCATAAAATTTTGAAGAGAACAGATTCCATATCATAGCAAATGTTCCACAATTGTGGTTATGAATTTTATGAATTTTAAAGCAAACTGATTTGAAATAAGAGAATAACTGAGAGATCAATATGATCACATGAACCCGACGTTGTGTGTCTTACCTCCGACATTTACAAATAAAGGTGGCCAGCCTTCTTGTAATACACAACACACCAGTGATGGCGTCCCATCCAACTTCTATCACACAGACAGATATACCTGGTGTCCCCTATAAATAGGGTTGTTCGTCTCAGTAGGATTAGAGAAATATGAAAGGAATTCCAAATTTGTTATTTTCCGAAAAGAAGAACCAGGAAGAAAGTACCGAACAAGTGGTACTATATTGCAAATAAGGTTATTAATCATTGGTGAAAACAAAAAGTTGAAAGTCTCAGAAATTTAAAAATAGGTTTCATAGTAACCACTGAAACAATTAAGATTCAAAATGGAGATTGAACACAAGTATCAAAATGTCACTGTTTAGAAGAGGAGAAATATCTTTTAACGAATACCTCTTTAGGAGGGATATCAAAATAATTCATAGAAAGAAAAGGTATTGCCAAGGTCTCTACTTATGCCTTCTTCTTCGGTTCCTTCGATAGCTCGTCATTCGATTTTAAGCCTCCACCTTTCCACGTTTTAAGGATATTGATATCGTTCGTCATCGTCACCTCGTAATAATCTCTGAAGATTCCACAGTAGACATCTCCAATCGCAAGGCGGTCTATCCAGTTCAGCACAACTATCTTAAACGAGTACTCCAATCTTAACTTACTAATTGGTACTATATCCAATAGTCCAACAAGAACTCTATATGAGCTCTGACGTTCCTTACTTAGCTATACACACTCCTACACACTCTCGTTTCTAGTTTACTATAACCCTGCTCTGATACCAACTGTGACACCCCCCAAATCCGGGGTCAGAAGATTTGGTTGCCACGCAAAAATCCTCAAAATAAAACATCTGATTAATAATAATCATCCATTTGTGATTGTCCAACACTGGAAATATAACATCTGTGACCCCAAACATACCAAGATCTTTTAAGGTTATAGGGCTAGAAACAAGAATCCAAATTCCATTAAATAAAAAGCATTCATTCTTTACAACATTCTCTTTGATCAAATCTTAAACCACTGGTGTAACTTCGATAAGAAGTACGCCAGGCTAACTAGACCATCACATAATAATAATAAATATTAGAACTCAATTATATAAAATAGATCTTACACTAAATCCAGACATCCTGAGCCAAGTCATCTTCGAAATAGCATCACGCCTCTTCTATTTCTGAACTGTGCGGATACATCTTGCCAAACTACCTTACTGAAATGTTAGAATTTACAACAGCAAGTATGAGCGAAAGAAATGCTCAGCAAGCGTATAAAAATTTTGATATAAAACCAGGATTAGTGGGGCATAAAAATCACTGAAATGTATAACAGTTTATAGAGAAACTGAATCAACAACTGTGATATAATTCAAATCATAACTGAAATCATTTGGCATGTCATAAAAAATGAATCATCTGCCAACTCACAATATATAATAGCCATTCGGGCGATATGGATTGGATACACTTATATAACTGAAACATAAAACACCATTGCCCCCTGATCAGGTTCATAAGCAATGGGACCCTCTATACTCCACCGGTATTCTCTTTTTTTTCCGTGTGTGTATAGTCCGGATTTCATGAGGGTACCAAAATAGGCAAGTAATGTTAGCCTATAGGAAGATGGAATGGTTACCATATCCTCCTTAAATATAGCTGGACCAACTACTCAACGTGGCCTCCTACGCTTTACCATTTCCAATCCAATAGAGCAATTTCCGAATTCAACAGGAAATGCTTAGTTTTAAATACTGGTCACATCCTTATTATTTACTACGATAATAAGGATATGAAGAGTTTATCTTCAACAATTCCCCACATCAAGGGTAACAATAACAAACAACTGTGTTCGCACAAAAATATTTAAGAACCACAAATAGCTCTGAACAATAACTATTTGTCATGATATGAATCAATAAAACATAAAATAAACAGTGTTTAAGATGATCAAGAAAATACTTGCCTCTGGTCCTTAGCTATTGCGTAATGCCGAAGTAATACAACTATCTTCTTCTATCTTACGGCACCACAATCTTCTATCTCAATCATTCGTTGGTATGACGCTCTTACGATTGCACGAGTCTGATCCGCTAATATCGAGTCTGCGCGTCTACTTCAATATCTATGTCCGAAGAAAATAATTGGAAATGTCCCCTTTGAACATAGGCATTTTCCCGGTGTTAAAACACCTCACAATAAATCCAACAATCCACAGACAATGCCTTCATCTCAACCTTCTTCATTACAATCCACAAACAATACCGCATCCATCTCTAACCTTCTTCGTCTCATACCAACTTAACTCCGCTGACATTCCTAAGTCAATATTCAACAATTAATCCTTGCGAACATAAACGATATCACCATCGTTGCTAGTAAATTAAAGAAACCATCATCTACTCTTAATGACATCTTATAATATAACCCATATAAACAATTAAGCACACATTAAATATATATCGGTCACAACTCAATTTATAACCTAACCCTTGATACTTAATACCTTAATAATTCACATTACACGTAACGAGACTCAATAAGTAGATCACATAATCATATTAGGATTCATTATCACTGAACAATTTAACTAACACGACACGTAATATAAATTGAAATTCTTTTGGCAAAATATTTCGTCATCTATTGACAATATAGATTAAAAATTCTAAAGTCGTCTCACTCTATTATTAGAAATATTTTTGATTAAATTTAAATGACTTAAATCATTTTTAGAAGTAAATCGAATAATTAAATCAAATTAAAATAATCAATTAATCCCCGGTTTAAACAAATAAATAATCCTCAAAACACAATTAATCCTAGAGATAAATTATAAATCCTCAAATTAAATACATATATATATGTCACGTAAATAATCAACACATAGCAGATACGCCTCACAAATAAAAGAGCACTCAAATTATTATTATAATGTTTAAAAGTATTTTTAGAATAATTAAAAGAATTTTAAAAGATTTAAATACCCTTTTTGAATCAAAAACGATTTCTAATAAACCCTCTGAGTAATTATTGGATCTCCAAAATATTTTAACAAATATTTAATCCGGGTTTATAAATAATTTTAGAATTTTAAAACTATTTTTACCGTTCCCGGATTATTTTTTTAGGATTTAAAACAATTTCTTTCTATTTTAAATTACTTTTAAACAGAAAATTGGTTAATTAAAAATTAAATAATCCTAAATAAATTAATTAGAGTCAAGTAATAATTAATTAATGAAATTATCTAATAAATAATTACATTTATTAGATAATCAAATTAATTAAATCATTAATTGAGATTAATTAATATAATTAAAAGTATTTAATTCTTAATTATTTTTGAATTAAAATAAATAAATAAATAAAAGAAATTAAAAACAGAATTCAGAAATAAATTCTGAATTTACAAAACATTTTCAGAAAATAATTTTTTCCTGAATTTTATAACTAAATTCAGAATTATTTAATGATTTAAAAGTAATTAAAAGTAAATAAAAGTAAAAATAATTGGTAAAAAGTTGAAATCACTTTTCTTTTCACCACACTAACTGAAAAGGGATCAAAAACGGGTCATGGAAACGGGTCACGAAGAACGGATCCGGGTCGCCAAGAACAACCCGCCGGAAACTGGGTTTTCCAGAATCCGGCCGGCGTCCGGCCACCGGAAAACGACGGCAACATCATAAAACACGGCGCACACACTTGTTTCTACAGTCTAACACCTCTGATATCACTATCACATAACAACAACGTTGTTAAACCAATAATAATGATCGAAACTCGACCGAAAACGACCAACTGTGGCCATCTCCGGCGAGCTCGACCAAAACTCCGGTGAAACTCCGATTTGCTTAAATCGGGAACTAAACTACACGTTTTATATACCAAAATGAAGCTAAGCACTTGTACAATCAAACCCCTAACCTCTTAAACACGACATATCATCACAAAGAACGGTATAATCCTTTGAAAATTCGGTTTAAAAACTTAATTCGTATATCACCAAATTGAACACAAACGTATCAATTGAATACATCAATCAACTCCCTAGGATCATGGGAAGCTATACAAACCATCAAAACAATCAACAAATCTCTTAAATAAAAAGCCCCAAATTTTGCACATAAACCCTAGAATTTCGAATTAAAACAGAAATTTGAATTCAACACATACACGCATATACACACCCACATATTCAGGTAGTACAGCATATGAGATTCAATTTGGTTATTCATATGAGAGATTTGGATCCCGAAATCACCTTCAAAAGTGAGTTTGATTCTCAAGAACACCAAGAACAAAAATTCCAGAATTTTCCCTGAAAATTAAATCAGAAAATCTGATTTTCTGATAATTTTAGTAAATAAAAATAATTTAACGGATATTTATATTAACCAAAAATAATACCCCAAAAATATTTTTAACCCCTAATTAAAATTATTAAGCCCTAAAAATAAATTTTATGGGATAAAAATGTAAAAATTTTATTTTTAAACAAATATAATATAAATGTCAAAATTTCCCAAAAATTATGAATATTACAAAAATTACAAAATAATACATTTTTGAACATCCCATTATTATATAAAAATAGTTTTATGAAAAACAGGGTCTCGAATTCAATACAGGGGCTGGGTCCGAAAATTAAAATGCGAAATAACTGTATTCTAAAAATATAAAAATCACAGAAAAATAGAATAAAATATTCTATGATACACAGAAGTCACATAACACGTATGGGATAATTTCCCTATTTAATAAAAATCATAACGCGTTTAAATGCATTAAAAATAAACTAACACACATTAAAATCAACTAAAAATATATTTTAATATAATAAATTACACGTAATTTTCCGGGTCGTTACAGACTTCCCCCCTTATAAGGATTCCGTCCTCGGAATCAGCTAAGGCAACTAGTAGGGTTCCTTAACTCCTTCATCATCAGCACTTGCTTTGCAAAACTGGGGATAATGTTCCTTCGTAAACAACTTCTCCAAAATCTCAATTCAACTATAGGATCTCTATCTGAGGTAGTTATCACTGGAGTCGTACAACCCATCGTTATTCGTTCCAAATATGGCTCGACCAACTTTCCATTAACATAATATCCTTGAGAGAGAGAGGGAGAACCGATTCCATTGATATGTCACTGATATTCTAATCATTTTAGGACTCGTTCTTGCTCTTGGCGATTCCGTTGCGAATCTAACTTCTATCAGCGAATTTCGCTTATCCTGACCTGATTGGCATACCCTTGAAATTCAATAGAGATAACAAAAATCATAAAATTTTGAAGAGAACAGATTCCATATCATAGCAAATGTTCCACAATTGTGGTTATGAATTTTATGAATTTTAAAGCAAACTGATTTGAAATAAGAGAATAACTGAGAGATCAATATGATCACATGAACCCGACGTTGTGTGTCTTACCTCCGACATTTACAAATAAAGGTGGCCAGCCTTCTTGTAATACACAACACACCAGTGATGGCGTCCCATCCAACTTCTATCACACAGACAGATATACCTGGTGTCCCCTATAAATAGGGTTGTTCGTCTCAGTAGGATTAGAGAAATATGAAAGGAATTCCAAATTTGTTATTTTCCGAAAAGAAGAACCAGGAAGAAAGTACCGAACAAGTGGTACTATATTGCAAATAAGGTTATTAATCATTGGTGAAAACAAAAAGTTGAAAGTCTCAGAAATTTAAAAATAGGTTTCATAGTAACCACTGAAACAATTAAGATTCAAAATGGAGATTGAACACAAGTATCAAAATGTCACTGTTTAGAAGAGGAGAAATATCTTTTAACGAATACCTCTTTAGGAGGGATATCAAAATAATTCATAGAAAGAAAAGGTATTGCCAAGGTCTCTACTTATGCCTTCTTCTTCGGTTCCTTCGATAGCTCGTCATTCGATTTTAAGCCTCCACCTTTCCACGTTTTAAGGATATTGATATCGTTCGTCATCGTCACCTCGTAATAATCTCTGAAGATTCCACAGTAGACATCTCCAATCGCAAGGCGGTCTATCCAGTTCAGCACAACTATCTTAAACGAGTACTCCAATCTTAACTTACTAATTGGTACTATATCCAATAGTCCAACAAGAACTCTATATGAGCTCTGACGTTCCTTACTTAGCTATACACACTCCTACACACTCTCGTTTCTAGTTTACTATAACCCTGCTCTGATACCAACTGTGACACCCCCCAAATCCGGGGTCAGAAGATTTGGTTGCCACGCAAAAATCCTCAAAATAAAACATCTGATTAATAATAATCATCCATTTGTGATTGTCCAACACTGGAAATATAACATCTGTGACCCCAAACATACCAAGATCTTTTAAGGTTATAGGGCTAGAAACAAGAATCCAAATTCCATTAAATAAAAAGCATTCATTCTTTACAACATTCTCTTTGATCAAATCTTAAACCACTGGTGTAACTTCGATAAGAAGTACGCCAGGCTAACTAGACCATCACATAATAATAATAAATATTAGAACTCAATTATATAAAATAGATCTTACACTAAATCCAGACATCCTGAGCCAAGTCATCTTCGAAATAGCATCACGCCTCTTCTATTTCTGAACTGTGCGGATACATCTTGCCAAACTACCTTACTGAAATGTTAGAATTTACAACAGCAAGTATGAGCGAAAGAAATGCTCAGCAAGCGTATAAAAATTTTGATATAAAACCAGGATTAGTGGGGCATAAAAATCACTGAAATGTATAACAGTTTATAGAGATCCTGAATCAACAACTGTGATATAATTCAAATCATAACTGAAATCATTTGGCATGTCATAAAAAATGAATCATCTGCCAACTCACAATATATAATAGCCATTCGGGCGATATGGATTGGATACACTTATATAACTGAAACATAAAACACCATTGCCCCCTGATCAGGTTCATAAGCAATGGGACCCTCTATACTCCACCGGTATTCTCTTTTTTTTCCGTGTGTGTATAGTCCGGATTTCATGAGGGTACCAAAATAGGCAAGTAATGTTAGCCTATAGGAAGATGGAATGGTTACCATATCCTCCTTAAATATAGCTGGACCAACTACTCAACGTGGCCTCCTACGCTTTACCATTTCCAATCCAATAGAGCAATTTCCGAATTCAACAGGAAATGCTTAGTTTTAAATACTGGTCACATCCTTATTATTTACTACGATAATAAGGATATGAAGAGTTTATCTTCAACAATTCCCCACATCAAGGGTAACAATAACAAACAACTGTGTTCGCACAAAAATATTTAAGAACCACAAATAGCTCTGAACAATAACTATTTGTCATGATATGAATCAATAAAACATAAAATAAACAGTGTTTAAGATGATCAAGAAAATACTTGCCTCTGGTCCTTAGCTATTGCGTAATGCCGAAGTAATACAACTATCTTCTTCTATCTTACGGCACCACAATCTTCTATCTCAATCATTCGTTGGTATGACGCTCTTACGATTGCACGAGTCTGATCCGCTAATATCGAGTCTGCGCGTCTACTTCAATATCTATGTCCGAAGAAAATAATTGGAAATGTCCCCTTTGAACATAGGCATTTTCCCGGTGTTAAAACACCTCACAATAAATCCAACAATCCACAGACAATGCCTTCATCTCAACCTTCTTCATTACAATCCACAAACAATACCGCATCCATCTCTAACCTTCTTCGTCTCATACCAACTTAACTCCGCTGACATTCCTAAGTCAATATTCAACAATTAATCCTTGCGAACATAAACGATATCACCATCGTTGCTAGTAAATTAAAGAAACCATCATCTACTCTTAATGACATCTTATAATATAACCCATATAAACAATTAAGCACACATTAAATATATATCGGTCACAACTCAATTTATAACCTAACCCTTGATACTTAATACCTTAATAATTCACATTACACGTAACGAGACTCAATAAGTAGATCACATAATCATATTAGGATTCATTATCACTGAACAATTTAACTAACACGACACGTAATATAAATTGAAATTCTTTTGGCAAAATATTTCGTCATCTATTGACAATATAGATTAAAAATTCTAAAGTCGTCTCACTCTATTATTAGAAATATTTTTGATTAAATTTAAATGACTTAAATCATTTTTAGAAGTAAATCGAATAATTAAATCAAATTAAAATAATCAATTAATCCCCGGTTTAAACAAATAAATAATCCTCAAAACACAATTAATCCTAGAGATAAATTATAAATCCTCAAATTAAATACATATATATATGTCACGTAAATAATCAACACATAGCAGATACGCCTCACAAATAAAAGAGCACTCAAATTATTATTATAATGTTTAAAAGTATTTTTAGAATAATTAAAAGAATTTTAAAAGATTTAAATACCCTTTTTGAATCAAAAACGATTTCTAATAAACCCTCTGAGTAATTATTGGATCTCCAAAATATTTTAACAAATATTTAATCCGGGTTTATAAATAATTTTAGAATTTTAAAACTATTTTTACCGTTCCCGGATTATTTTTTTAGGATTTAAAACAATTTCTTTCTATTTTAAATTACTTTTAAACAGAAAATTGGTTAATTAAAAATTAAATAATCCTAAATAAATTAATTAGAGTCAAGTAATAATTAATTAATGAAATTATCTAATAAATAATTACATTTATTAGATAATCAAATTAATTAAATCATTAATTGAGATTAATTAATATAATTAAAAGTATTTAATTCTTAATTATTTTTGAATTAAAATAAATAAATAAATAAAAGAAATTAAAAACAGAATTCAGAAATAAATTCTGAATTTACAAAACATTTTCAGAAAATAATTTTTTCCTGAATTTTATAACTAAATTCAGAATTATTTAATGATTTAAAAGTAATTAAAAGTAAATAAAAGTAAAAATAATTGGTAAAAAGTTGAAATCACTTTTCTTTTCACCACACTAACTGAAAAGGGATCAAAAACGGGTCATGGAAACGGGTCACGAAGAACGGATCCGGGTCGCCAAGAACAACCCGCCGGAAACTGGGTTTTCCAGAATCCGGCCGGCGTCCGGCCACCGGAAAACGACGGCAACATCATAAAACACGGCGCACACACTTGTTTCTACAGTCTAACACCTCTGATATCACTATCACATAACAACAACGTTGTTAAACCAATAATAATGATCGAAACTCGACCGAAAACGACCAACTGTGGCCATCTCCGGCGAGCTCGACCAAAACTCCGGTGAAACTCCGATTTGCTTAAATCGGGAACTAAACTACACGTTTTATATACCAAAATGAAGCTAAGCACTTGTACAATCAAACCCCTAACCTCTTAAACACGACATATCATCACAAAGAACGGTATAATCCTTTGAAAATTCGGTTTAAAAACTTAATTCGTATATCACCAAATTGAACACAAACGTATCAATTGAATACATCAATCAACTCCCTAGGATCATGGGAAGCTATACAAACCATCAAAACAATCAACAAATCTCTTAAATAAAAAGCCCCAAATTTTGCACATAAACCCTAGAATTTCGAATTAAAACAGAAATTTGAATTCAACACATACACGCATATACACACCCACATATTCAGGTAGTACAGCATATGAGATTCAATTTGGTTATTCATATGAGAGATTTGGATCCCGAAATCACCTTCAAAAGTGAGTTTGATTCTCAAGAACACCAAGAACAAAAATTCCAGAATTTTCCCTGAAAATTAAATCAGAAAATCTGATTTTCTGATAATTTTAGTAAATAAAAATAATTTAACGGATATTTATATTAACCAAAAATAATACCCCAAAAATATTTTTAACCCCTAATTAAAATTATTAAGCCCTAAAAATAAATTTTATGGGATAAAAATGTAAAAATTTTATTTTTAAACAAATATAATATAAATGTCAAAATTTCCCAAAAATTATGAATATTACAAAAATTACAAAATAATACATTTTTGAACATCCCATTATTATATAAAAATAGTTTTATGAAAAACAGGGTCTCGAATTCAATACAGGGGCTGGGTCCGAAAATTAAAATGCGAAATAACTGTATTCTAAAAATATAAAAATCACAGAAAAATAGAATAAAATATTCTATGATACACAGAAGTCACATAACACGTATGGGATAATTTCCCTATTTAATAAAAATCATAACGCGTTTAAATGCATTAAAAATAAACTAACACACATTAAAATCAACTAAAAATATATTTTAATATAATAAATTACACGTAATTTTCCGGGTCGTTACACTTTTTCTCTCCAAGGGTTTTAAAAAAAATATTTGGTAAAGGTAAAAATGAAGATGAAGCCATTCATACGTTTATATAATCGAGGTAAATAGGAGGCAACAGTGAACACGTGGCAGCAATCTACTGGGGCAGTAATTAAAGGGATACACGCACCAGAGGCGTGTGAACCTTGGGAACTCATACATTAACTGCAGCTTTGGTAAGTGATAAGTTTAATTCGAATTTTGAATTATCTCCTGCTTACCAACCGTTATCTCTTCTTAAATTATTAAATTTAAGAAATGTGGAGTTGAGTGACAAGCGAGCATCAAGATGATTTCGAGAGCTGAAGTAAGAAGAAGAAAATAGCGAGATAACAAGTTCCTTAATACAAAGGAAGCTTACTCAAAATTATATCAAGCTGAAAATATTTTATGTCCTGTTTCCTATACCGAGTTAGCTCATATAGGCTTGGATATACAATGCTGAAGCAAGATATAGTTACCAGGATGGGTTAACATTAAACCTCTGATCGTAGAATTGGAATAGGTTCCTTTCACATTACATGATTTCAAGGAACCGGGGGGTACTTGTTGTGCCCAAAATCTCCATAGACTAGATTTAAGCCCATTAATCAATAGGGTCCGATCCATGCAAGCTAGAAGAATGATCCAGTACGAGTTATGAAGATCAAATAGAAGAAATGAATAAGGAAGTATGAGTATTAGGAGGTTCCCAATGGTCAGGAAGCTGAGTTGAGCACTCGAAGACCAGGTTCCTCCCAGCCGAGGAGTTCGAATTAGCATAACAACAGCCGTAGAGATGATAAAAGCATATAAAGAGTTATCCAGTCTAACTAGTTTGTTATTTGTGCAGGTACTAACACCAAAAGGGAGGTCCCTAAGTGATATGTCCCGAAATAAGGAGGTCCCTGAGAAACAGGCTCCTGAAATGTAGGTTCCTGAGCACCAGGTTCCTACGAGTTGCCAACAGAAAGTTCTAGAAGTCATCTAGAACAGATAAACGAATTGGTATCTGAGTATAATTCTAGGGCGCAGATGATCCTAGAATAACTCAAACCAATGAGAGAATCATAAGTGGGGTACGAACTCGAGTTCTACTCCACTTAGCCAAACTAGTTCGTGAAAGGCTCTAAAGGAACCTGAGTCCAACACGAATTAGATGACCGAATACAGCTATTCCAGTAAGAGACAGAATCATATTAGAACTACGTGAGCTTGATCCCTATAAATACAAGGGTACGTAGGCACCTCAGGGTACGATGCATTAAGTTCTCTAATTTTCTCTAAAGGCACCTGAGATTATTGGAGATACCCTCGAGCTCAGCTCAACCCCCACAAACACAACCCAAACCTAGTTCGAAGAACAGTTGATCGCTAGCCTATACAACTACCTATAGACCTCATATAAGTTGATTACGAAAATCCACTCATCAACAACATCAAATTTATAGATGTAACTATAGCTCTTCTTACTCTCATGTAAGTAGGCAGTTTGTCTAGAACTGCCAATCTTAGAGTAACTTCATCCTCATTTGCTCTATTCCATGTTCTGGAACTTCCAAATGCATTTTCCATATTACGACTGACCATTCTGCTCAGCTTCCCAGTCCCTTCTGCAAGAGTCTCCCCGTCCCCCATCTAATGATCGAGTACTTTCCTCACTAGTTGATTCTAACGTTTGTATGGTTTTACCTTAACAAAACAAATCACAACTCAAATACAAAACCCTTAATGAAAATCCCTAATCAGTCAAATACAAAAAAAAAATTACCAATCGAAACCCATATATATTAAATACGATTTACCTAAATTAAAGCCCTAAATGAAAGCCCCACAATTAGAAAGCCCTAAATATTACCTGCAAAATCAAAAAAAAAATTAAAAGTGAGTCAAGAGTATATAATCGGAGAGCAGAAGATGTGTATTCAATTACCAATTGAAGCTATAGAGGTTGCAATCTATTTTATAAAACCGCAAATCGATGTTTTTTTTTGCTAAATAGTTACAAATCGATGTTGTAAATCGATTAATCGGGTGGAGACGGGGAAACAGAGAGAGCCTCTAATCGATTGTGCCCTAATTGATTGGGGTGAAAGAGTGGGAAATGAGACAGTGAGAGACGAGAGAGATGAGTGACTCAGTGAGGGAGCGGTGAATGTGTTAGAATACAAATTGGGTTGAAAAATTTGGTACTAAAATTGAAAGCCCGCCTATGATAAAAAATTGAAAGCCCGCCTATTTTTTCAGTCAACAGGCACATATTGACCAAACCAAAATTGTACACATTTTTGCAACATTTTTCTGTAAAAATTTAATAATTAAATATTTTTATTTTTATTAAAAAATTACACGAAATGTACACGAAATGAAGGTACACAGACACGAAATGAAACGAATCCTTACAGGGTCGATTTTGGATTTGACATTACGTACACGAAATATGAAAGTACACGATACATCATACAAATAGTGAGTATGGCTAATTTGGTGTGTATGAATTTATTTGCAAAAATTTGAATTTTTCCTATTTTTATTTAATTTTTTGATTTATTTGACAAACTAGTTAAAAATGGGGAAAAAATTAAAAAAATGGAAAATTGGTGAAAGTATGTTAAAGGGTGATGGCCCAAAATATTCATATGGGAGCCATGCTGGCCCTTTTTACTGACTGAAAACGCTACACCGTCTACCGTGATATAAGGGGTGTTGCGGAAGACCGTGTTCCGTATCATGGGGTGTTGCGGAACACCGTGTTCCGTATCATGAGGTGTTGCGGAACACCATATTCCGTATCATGGGGTGTTGCGGAACACCGTGTTCCGTATCATGTTAACACGGAAGATGGTGTTCCGTATCATGCATAATACGGAACACGGTGTTCCGTATTATGCTAATACGGAGGACGATTCTCCGTATCCCGTCGGTATTTCGGGCCATTTTTTTCAAAATCAATATTTTGGACAAAAACTTGTGAAAAATAGGCATTTTGGTAATTCTCTCTATGTTAAAATTCATCAAACAAATAGTGAGTATGACTAATTTGTTGTTTTTGAATTTATTTCCAAAAATTGGCGTTTTTCCTATTTTATTTAATTTTATTTCTTTTACAAACTAGTTAAAAATGGGGGGAAAATAAAAAAATGGAAAATTAGTGAAAGTAGGGTAAAATTGATCAAACAAATTGTTAGTATGACTACTTTGGTGTGTATGAATTCATTTTCAAAAATTGACATTTTTCCTATTTTTATTTAATTTTTTGATTTCTTTTACAAACTAGTTAAAAATGGGGAAAAAATAAAAAAATGTAAAATTAGTGAAAATAGGGTAAAATTGATCATACAAATTGTTAGTATCACTACTTTGGTGTGTATGAATTTAATTTCAAAAATTGGCATTTTTCCTATTTTTATTTAATTTTTGGATTTTTTTTAAAAAAAATTAACCTATAGCGTCGCCCTTTTGAGGGGCGACGCTATAAGTAATACCTATAGCGTCGGCATTTAAAAGGGCGACGCTATAGGTATAGCCTATAGCGTCGCCCCTTAAAAGGGCGACGCTATTGGTATAGCCTATAGCGTCGCCCCTTAAAAGGGCGACGCTATAGGTAAGGGCGACGCTATAGGTATACCTATAGCGTCGCCCTTTAAGGGGCGACGCTATAGGCTGTACCTATAGCGTCGGTTGATTCAAACAACCGACGCTAAAGCTTCTGTCAGAAGTCCTATAGCGTCGGTTATTGAAAACAACCGACGCAATAGGTCCAAAACCGACGCTATAGGTCACTAACCGACGCTATAGGTGGCGCCACTATAGGTGTGTTCTGTACTAGTGTGTATGATTTATGACACAAATGAATGGGTAGCTTAATGGTATGATTGTGTCCAAATTTATTACATGACCCATGTTCAGTCCCCACCAAACAAAAAAAACCAATTTAAATTAAAAAAAAATTATATTAAAAAATTCCATATGTTCAAAATATTTCTCATTCAAGTCGCACACACGCATTCATATATTATTTGTATGATTTATGACACAAATGAATGGGTAGCCTAATGGTGTGTTTGTATTCAAATTTGTTATATGACCCAAGTTCAGTCCCCGCCAATCAAAAAATCCAATTCAAATTAAAAAAAATTATATTACAAAATTTCGTGCATCGCACGGGTTTTAAGCTAGTATATATAGAAAGGTTAAATGTTCTATTATCTCCAATAACATATTAATTCAAAATTTAATACCAAAAATTATTATATAGAAAGGTCTAAGTTTCGAATACTTTCAACAACATATTAAATATAATATTATGTGCACTATAATATATGTAAATTAAAAAATAAAATAAAATAACCCGCTAGCATAAAGAGAAAATGCCCAAAATGACACAAAATTAGGATTGAATGTCCAAAATAGCAGTACTTCCTCAAAAGTGAGCCCTCCACTGACACACAGCTCACGCACTCAACAGATGCGTTACCTAAAACGCAAGTAATACTTGCTGTTGATGAGTGGATTTCGTAATCAACTTATGTGAGGTCTACAGGTAGTTGTATAGGCTAGCGATCAACTGTTCTATGAAAAGGTTTGGGTTGTGTTTGTGGGGGTTGAGCTGAGCTCGAGGGTATCTCCAATAATCTCAGGTGCCTTTAGAGAAAATCAGAGAACTTAATGCATCGTACCCTGAGGTGCCTACGTACCCTTGTATATATAGGGATCAAGCTCACGTAGTTCTAATATGATTCTGTCTCTTACTGGAATAGCTGTATTCGGTCACCTAGTTCGTGTAGGACTCAGGTTCCTTTAGAGCCTTTCACGAACTAGTTGGTTAAGTAGAGTAGAACTCGAGTTCGTACTCCACTATGATTCTCTCATTGGTCAGAGTTATTCTAGGATCATCTGCGCCCTAGAATTATACTCAGATACCAATTCGTTTATCTGTTCTAGATGGCTTCTAGAACCTTCTGTTGGCAACTCGTAGGAACCTGGTGCTCAGGAACCTACATCTCAGGAGCCTGTTTCTCAGGAACCTCCTTATTTCGGGACATATCGCTTAGGGACCTCCCTTTGAGTGTCAGTACCTGCACAAATAACAAACTGGTTAGACTGGATAACTCTTCACATGCTCTCATCTTCTCTATGGCTGTTGCTATGCTGACTCGAACTCTTCTGCTGGGAGGAACCTGGTCTTCTAGTGCTCAGCTCAGCTTCCTGACCATTGGGAACCTCCTGATACTCATACTTCCTTAATCATTTCTTCTATCTGGTCTTCATAACTCGTACTGGATCAATCTTCTGGCTCGTATGGATCGAACCCTATAGCTTAATGGGCCTAAATCTAGCCCATGGAGATTTTGGGCACAACAAGTACCCCCCGGTTCCTTGAAATCATGTAATGTGAAAGGAACCTATTCTACGATCAAAGGTTCAATGCTAATCCATTCTGGTGACTATACCTCGCTTCAACATTGTATATCCAAGCCTACATGAGCTAGCTTGGCATAGGAAACAGGACATAGAATATTTTCAGCTTGACATAATCTTGAGTAAGCTTCCTTTGTATTAAGGAACCTTTTATCTTGCTATTTTCTTCCTCTTGCTTCAGCTCTCGAAATCTACTCTATGTTTGCATTCAACTTCCCGGGGAATCTAACTTGTCAGTCAACTCCACGCCTCTTTAAATTTAATAATTTAAGAGGGGATAATGGTTGGTTGTAGAAGATAATTCAAAATTTGAATTAAACTTATCACTTACCAAAGCTGTAGTTAATGTGTAAGTTCCCAAGGTTCATACGCTTCTCACGCGTGTACCTCTTCACTTTACCGCTCCAGTAATGCGCTGCCACGTGTACGAACTGCTTCATTTACCTTGACTATTTAATCGCCATCTCAGTCCCTCAGGTCCATTTTTACCTTTACCAAAATCTTGCAAAAACCCTTGGAGAGAGAACAAGAGGAGTTCAACAGTCATTCGCTTAATTCATCTTCTCCGTCGCCGTTCAACTCAAATCAAGGTATAGTTTCGACTTATTTTCTTTCTATTCTCTCATATCCTTGTCTCGTTTTTCAATCATCTGTTTCCTTGGACTTTGCATGCCATCGTTTTCTTTGTATGTATGCGTCTGTATCTGTTCTTCTCACTTCATATTTCACACACACGAACGTTCACAACCTCTGGTTTATTAGTACCTTAACCATCGATTCATGGTTGCGTTGTCATGGTTTTATCATAATCTTTAGCTGTCTGTCTATTCATGTGTTTCTAATTTCGTTGGTGTCTGTCCTCTTCAAGGTCTTCTGTAATATGCCCTGTTAATAACTGCACCGTGTCTAAACACTTTAGAACCCTAATCTTTTTCCCAGGTTCCATAAAGACTTGACCCTTCTTCGTCTGTCTTTTTGCAGATGTCTTCTGAATCCACCCATTCTGACCACCAATCTTCAATTCAACCCTTAGTTGCTATGCCCAATGTAAATGAGCCTGAGGACATACTCATTAAATCTGTAATATCTCCATTGTCTCAACCTCCTATCCCTACATTTATCGACTTAGGAGACGATTGGCCCTCTGATGATGAGGAGGTGTCAAAACCTGAACTTAAACTTGAATCTTTCTTGGAACCTGATTTTCAGAGTGAGGTGACTGTTGAGAGAGAGTTGTTCAAACAGGAAATTACACCTTTTTGTGAGAAAACTGATTCCATCATGACCTCTGTTAAATTAGAAAAACTTCTTGAGGAATGTCCCCGTCCAATCTGTAGTATTGTGATTCCTAAGCCTGGTGAAAGAGCTCACAGGTTTGATGTCAAAATTCCTGATCGTGGGATTCCTAATGCCGTCATTTCTGCTGCTTTTTTGAGAGTAGGTTTTTCTATACCTCTTCATCCTTTTCTAAGGGATGTATTAGAGTTTTATAACCTAGCACCTATGCAACTGACTCCCAACTCTTACCGTTTGGCCATCAGTACTTTTATTCTGTATTCCAGCAAATTTACAACTCCCCTGTCTGCCCCTGAGTTAGGTTATTTCTTTAGGCTGAAAGATACTGGGAGAAGCTCAGGTTGTTTTTATCTATCAGCATGGCCTTGTCATCAGGGTCAATGTATAAAAAAATGTTAAACAGAACTTTGATTTGTGGCAAGAGCAATTTGTCTATTGTTTTGACTGCCCTGATGTTAAGTACGCTTTTAATCGTCGTCCAAATATTCCCAAACAAACCATTCTGACTGGAGTGTGTTTAGAGAGGGCAAAAAAGATCTTGAAACTATCAGCTTCCATTAGGGACTGCTTGACCCCTGAAAATTTGACTTCTCTAGGTTTTATTCCTTCAAACACTGGTATGAGCTTCCTTATTGTTATGTCTTTCCTTCTTAACTGTATCTTTGTGAATACATCTCTTTACTCCATGCATGCCTCTCTAATTTTTAACTTATTGTCTTATGCAGATATGGCTCCCAAAGTTCCCTCTTTCGTCAAACGGCCCAAGAATGTAGACGAGATCTTTAAAGCTGATGTTGAGACACAGGAGATTCCACTCACGGCAACACCAATCAGCCAAGTTCCTACCCCAACCTCTGTCCAGACTCAACCATCTAGCTCCTCCTGTTGCTACCAAGGGTTCCAATGAAGTTCCTCCTTCGTAATTTCAACAAGATTCTTAAAAACTTTTGATAACTTTTGATGAGGTCGCGGGCTCCTCGTAACGCCTCGCAAAATGTAATTTTAAATTTGGTTTCCATGGCCTTCGTGCCAATAACTTTTATGCTGGTTTTCTGGGTCTCTGTACCCATAACTCTCTTCATGGTTTATGATATTTGCTTTTTCTACACATCTCTTGTCCAGGGTAAGCTCATACATATTTCTTTGTTCGAATCTTAACTTACTACATACTTTTCTTCAAAACCTCATGAAATACTTCGCTGTTATGCACTAGAGAATAATTCAGCTTCCTTACTCATATGCTCAAGCTTACGTGGGCTAACCCATTGTAAGAAACAGAACACACGCATATTTCCACTAGAAAAATCTCAAAATAAATGCAACAAACTACAGCTGAGTTATAAAACCTGGAACCTCTGTGTTTATACTTTGTATCGATAATCAAAACCGTAGCCTTCTTTAATAACTTCTTCTTTATCAAGACCAGGTTCCTCGAGTATTAATCCTGCAAAATAAACATAAAACAAAAAAAAACAGTTAACGTTAGTAAAATCTTTCTCTTGTTTAATTCGGGTCATCTCTTGGAAAGGTTGCCTGCTTGGCTCCCAGTCCTATTCTCTAGGTCCCAACATGCCTCGAGACATGTTGGTTCCTTTTTGTGCCTCGAGGCGATTCTAGGAACCTGTGCGCCGTTCTAGGAGTCCACACAGATTCCTCTTCTTCATGTGTCAGGCTAGACATCTTATGAAGGTAAATGCTAAGGATTTTATCCCTTCTTCCCATGTGCCAAAGGCGGTTCCACATGAGGGAGAGCTTATTAGGCTTCTCTTTAAGGTGCCTTTTGTCAGGACTTTAGGTGCCTTTTGTCAGGACTTTAATTCACGTGCTCAAGGAACTTGAGGCTTTTGGCAACAATGTCGTGCTCAGTCAGCTGAGGCTTTTCAATCACAGTTGCTCAGGAAGCTACCTGAGGCTTTTCTCGTGCCCAGGAAGCTACCTGGGACTTTGCTCAATGCCCAGGAAGCTACCTGGGACTTTGCTCGATGCCCAGGAAGCTACCTGGGACTTTTCTCAATGCCCAGGAAGCTACCTGGGACTTTTCTCAATGCCCAGGAAGCTACCTGGGACTTTGCTCGATGCCCAGGAAGCTACCTGGGACTTTTCTCAATGCCCAGGAAGCTACCTGGGACTTTTCTCAATGCCCAGGAAGCTACCTGGGACTTTGCTCGATGCCCAGGAAGCTACCTGGGACTTTTCTCAATGCCCAGGAAGCTACCTGGGACTTTGTTCGATGCCCAGGAAGCTACCTGGGACTTTGCTCGATGCCCAGGAAGCTACCTGGGACTTTTCTCAATGCCCAGGAAGCTACCTGGGACTTTGCTCGATGCCCAGGAAGCTACCTGGGACTTTTCTCAATGCCCAGGAAGCTACCTGGGGCTTTTCTTATCAATCATTCATAGTCCACATATTCTGTCAAATCGTATTCATACTTCGCACATACTGTCAATGCTACAGGAACCTGTCAGCTCAGGTAACCTGCAAAATACAACGCAATGCTACAGGAACCTGTTAGTCAAGGTAACCTGTTTCAAAAATTTCAAATTGGCATATGAAATATCAAATCATAGCATGTACAATACTGTCTAAGTAGGAATACTACCCCCCAGTTCTTTTGGGTAATGATTGTTACGTAAAAGAACTATTAAGGAGCTATAGCTGCAAAGAATGCACTCAAAATATTCAACGTAGAGCTATCCATCGCTCAATACTTGAAAAAATTGTCTTGCAAGTAGGGAGGTTCACATCAAGTACCCCCCGAGTACATGCATAATTAAATACTGAAATCGAAATACTGGTCAGCTATAACTAATAAGCTGCCTTTATTCGTGGGCTGAAAGAGCCTTACTTTTCCTAAGAAAAAATTCATAAAAGAATTACTGATAATACTTCTTGAGATGCTCTGCATTCCAAGCTCTCGGAATGAGGTTCCCATCCATATCCATCAAGTGGTAGGTTCCTTCCCAAATTGCTGACTTTATCTGGTAGGGTCCTTCCCAATTTGCTCCAAAGGCTCCATGTGCCAGAACCCTGGTATTTGGCATGACTTTCCTCAGAACTAGGTCTCCAACCTTAAAAGGTCTTGCTTTCACCTTTTTGTTGTAATACCTTCGAACTCTCTGTTGATATGCTGCTAACTTCACTTGCGAATCTGCTCTCAACTCTTCGACCATGTCCAAATACAGTCTATGATTGACCTCATTGCTCTCGGGATCAAAATACTTTCTTCTCAAGGAACCTGTTCCAACTTCCACAGGTACCATAGCTTCACAACCATAAGTGAGGGTAAAAGGAGACTCACCAGTTGTAGTTCTAGGCGTGGTGTTATACGACCACAAGACTCCAGGAAGCTCCTCTGGCCAACTTCCTTTCTTATCTTCAAGCCTCGTCTTCAAAGTGTGCTTGATAATCTTATTCACTGCTTCAGTCTGTCCATTACTCTGCGGATAATACACTGCTGAAAATGCTTTTTGGATTCCAAACTGTTCACATAACCCTCTAAGCTCTCTACTATCAAACTGCTTCCCATTGTCAGAAATCAGTTTCTGCGGAATGCCGAACCTGCATACAATGGCTCGAAACACAAATTCAGTCAGTTTTGACGCTGTAATCTTAGCAAGTGGTTCTGCTTCTGCCCACTTTGTAAAGTAATCGACTGCAACCACTGCATATTTCACTCCTCCTTTTCCTTTCGGGAGTTCTCCAATGAGGTCTATTCCCCAAACAGCGAATGGCCAAGGGCTAACAATCGGTTTGATAGGTGCTACAGGACGACTATCAAAATTTGCAAACCTCTGACAATTATTGCATGCCTGCACAAACTTTGTAGCATCTGCTTTGATGGTTGGCCAATAATATCCTTGTCGAAGGACTTTCATAGCTAAAGAATTACCCCCCGAGTGATTTCCACATACTCCTTCATGAATCTCTTCGAGGATATACTTGCATTGTTCTCCAGCTACACACTTGAGCAAAGGCTGATTGAATCCCCGTCTATACAGAACTCCATCATAGATTACATACCTGGCTGCATGATACCTCAGCTTCCTGATATCATTTTGACTGGGAGGTAGCTCCCCTTTGTCCAGGTAACGATGTATTGGGGTCATCCAGGAATCTTCAACTGGGAACTCGATGTCCATCACTTCTTCTTTGAAGACACTAGGTTGCTCCTGAATCTGAAGTGGAATTACTCCCAATAACGTGGATTCTCTCTGAGATCCTAGCTTGGCCAATGCATCTGCCTTGGTATTCTTTCCTCGAGGTATTTGATCTAGCTTCACCTCTTTGAACCTTGCGATCAACTCCTGGGAGTACCTCAAATATAAGTCTATTCTTGGCCCTCTTGCCTGAAAACCACCACGAATCTGCCAAACTACTAACATTGAATTACTAAACACTATGATATTCTCCACTTTCATCTCCAAAGCTAACTTGAGGCCTGCAATCAATGCCTCATATTCTGCATCATTGTTCGTGGCTCTAAAAGCAAAATGAATTGAGCTATAGAGTTGGTGTCCCTCCGGACTAACTAGCTCTATGCCTGCACCTGCTCCACTACTGTTAGCAGCTCCATCCACATACAGTGTCCACCAAGGTGCACAGTTGTCATTGTCTGCCTGTTTTTCTACCACCTCTTTTGGCCCCTCTTGGCCAGTAACCTCTACATGAGGTGGAAACTCGATTAAGAAATCTGCTAAAGCTTGAGCTTTGATTGCTGTCTTTGGCTTATATTCTATGTCGAACTGTCCTAGCTCCACAGCCCACTTTAACATTCTTCCAGAAGTTTCTGGCCTATGCATCACTTGCTTAAGTGGATATGAGGTTCTTACCTCAATCTTGTGAGCTTGGAAATAAGGTCGCAGCTTCCTGGAAGCCAGAATCAATGCGAAAACCAGCTTCTCCATTCCTGTGTACCTCGTTTCTGCATCAAGTAACCTTTTACTGACATAGTAGACTGGGTTCTGCTGTCCATTCTCTTCTCGAACCAGGACTGCACTAATGGAATACTCTGATACAGCCAAATAAAGTATCAATGTTTCTCCATCCACAGGTTTGGCTAACAGTGGGGGGCTCCCCAAATGCTCCTTTAACTTTCCGAACGCTATCTCACATTCTGAGGTCCATGTTGATGAGTGGATTTTCGTAATCAACTTATATGAGGTCTATAGGTAGTTGTATAGGCTAGCGATCAACTGTTCTTCGAACTAGGTTTGGGTTGTGTTTGTGGGGGTTGAGCTGAGCTCGAGGGTATCTCCAATAATCTCAGGTGCCTTTAGAGAAAATTAGAGAACTTAATGCATTGTCCCCTGAGGTGCCTACGTACCCTTGTATTTATAGGGATCAAGCTCACGTAGTTCTAATATGATTCTGTCTCTTACTGGAATAGCTGTATTCGGTCATCTAATTCGTGTTGGACTCGGGTTCCTTTAGAGCCTTTCACGAACTAGTTTGGCTAAGTGGAGTAGAACTCGAGTTCGTACCCCACTTATGATTCTCTCATTGGTTTGAGTTATTCTAGGATCATCCGCGCCCTAGAATTATACTCAGATACCAATTCGTTTATCTGTTCTAGATGACTTCTAGAACTTTCTGTTGGCAACTCGTAGGAACCTGGTGCTCAGGAACCTACATTTCAGGAGCCTGTTTCTCAGGGACCTCCTTATTTCGGGACATATCACTTAGGGACCTCCCTTTTGGTGTTAGTACCTGCACAAATAACAAACTAGTTAGACTGGATAACTCTTTATATGCTTTTATCATCTCTACGGCTGTTGTTATGCTAATTCGAACTCCTCGGCTGGGAGGAACCTGGTCTTCGAGTGCTCAACTCAGCTTCCTGACCATTGGGAACCTCCTAATACTCATACTTCCTTATTCATTTCTTCTATTTGATCTTCATAACTCGTACTGGATCATTCTTCTAGCTTGCATGGATCGGACCCTATTGATTAATGGGCTTAAATCTAGTCTATGGAGATTTTGGGCACAACAAGTACCCCCCGGTTCCTTGAAATCATGTAATGTGAAAGGAACCTATTCCAATTCTACGATCAGAGGTTTAATGTTAACCCATCCTGGTAACTATATCTTGCTTCAGCATTGTATATCCAAGCCTATATGAGCTAACTCGGTATAGGAAACAGGACATAAAATATTTTCAGCTTGATATAATTTTGAGTAAGCTTCCTTTGTATTAAGGAACTTGTTATCTCGCTATTTTCTTCTTCTTACTTCAGCTCTCGAAATCATCTTGATGCTCGCTTGTCACTCAACTCCACATTTCTTAAATTTAATAATTTAAGAAGAGATAACGGTTGGTAAGCAGGAGATAATTCAAAATTCGAATTAAACTTATCACTTACCAAAGCTGCAGTTAATGTATGAGTTCCCAAGGTTCACACGCCTCTGGTGCGTGTATCCCTTTAATTACTGCCCCAGTAGATTGCTGCCACGTGTTCACTGTTGCCTCCTATTTACCTCGATTATATAAACGCATGAATGGCTTCATCTTCATTTTTACCTTTACCAAATATTTTTTTTAAAACCCTTGGAGAGAAAAACAGAAGGAGTCCGACGGTCATCTGCTTAATCCAAACCCTCTGTCGCCGTTTTCTTCAATCCAAGGTATGATTCTGAATCCTTTCTTTCTGTTTTTTCATAATCTTGATTGCATTTTTAACTATCTGATTACTTCGATCTTGCATGCTGTCTTTTATCTGATAAATTGTTTGTATATAGTCTTCATATCTCACACACACAACCATCAATGATACCTTCTCTTCTGGTAGTTCCATCACCGATTTGTGGTTTCATCACTATGATTTTACTGAAAACTTTTGACTGTCTGTTTGTCTTCTATCTCAATTTGTCTCGTATTCATGTCATAGTTCATACTTATCTCTGTGAATGTACAACCTCCATATAACTCTTTAAAAGACTTACTTGACATAGTCACAGTAGTTCAATCGTCTCTAGACCACAGGTCTCCCTTTAAGTATTCCAAAGTCTGACCTTTCTTCGTCTGTTTCTTGCAGATGTCTTCTGATTCAACACATTCTGACCATCTCTCTTCCGTAAAACCTGTTTTTGTCGCATCTGTAAGTGATAGAACTAGGTCTAGGGTCTTGATTCCTGACACTAGTGATCCTCAAGACATTCTGATGAAACCTCCAAATGCTATTGATCCCTTAAGGCCTTTAAGCTTAATTGATTTAGGAGATGACTGGTCTGATAATGAAGAGGTATCAAAACCTGAATTTGAACCTGAGTCCTTCCTAGAACCCGACTTTCAAAGTGAGATATCTGTAGAAAGAGAACCATTCAAACAAGAGATTGTCCCTTTTTGTGAAAAATCTGATTCCATCATGACCTCAGTTAAACTGGAAAAACTATTTGAGGAATGTCACCGCCCTGTCTGTAAGATAACAATCCCAGAACCTGGTGAAAGAGCTCACAGCTTTGATTTGAAAATTCCAAAACAAGGTATCCCCCATGCTGTTATATCTGCCGCTTTCTTGAGGGTAGGTGTTTCCATGCCTCTTCATCCTTTCTTACGAGAGGTTCTTGACTTTTACGAATTAGCACCAATGCAACTCACCCCTAATTCTTATCGGTTAGCCATCAGCACCTTTATACTATATTCTAGCAAATTTACAGTTCCTTTGACAGCCCCTGAATTGGGCTATTTCTTCAGACTGAAAGACACTGGGAGAAATTCTGGTTGCTTTTACCTTTCAGCCTGGCCTTGTCACCAGGGTCAGTGCATAAAAAATGTTAAACAAAACTTTGAACAATGGCCGGAACAGTTTCTTTATTGCTATGACTGCCCCTACGTTAGATATGAGTTTAATCGTCGTCCCAATATCCCTAAGCAAACCGTCCTCACGGGAGTCTGCTTGGAAAGAGCAACTGAGATTTTGAAACTGTCAGCCTCCACTAGAGATAGTCTGGTCTTAATGACCCCTGGTAACTTGATGACTTTAGGCTTTATTCCTTTGACTTCTGGTAGGAGTTTCTTTATAGTGATACCTTTCTTATTAACTATATTTGTGTAATTTCATTCGCTTATTTCATATATATACCTCTAACCTTAATCTATTGGCTTATGCAGACATGGCTCCAAAAGTTCCTTCATTTGTGAAAAGATCTAAAAATGTGGAAGAAATTTTCAAGGTTGATGACAATATGAAGGAGGTTCCGCTTGCTGCAACTCCAATTAATCAAGTTCCAACCCCTGTATCTGTCCAGACTCAACCATCGGGTTCCTCAAAACGTAAATTGGCTCAGACCACACTTGACTTATCAGGGAGCTCCCAAACCAGGTCCATGAGGAAAAACAAAGCTGTGAAGGCTGATCCTACCGCTGCCCAGAACCAATTTAAGGACTTGATTGACACTCATGTCCCTGCTGAGACTATTACCGGCTGGTCGAAAATGGACTCTACTGAAGCTCTGGAAGCTATGAGGTTCTCTGCGGCCCAGAACGCCTTCTTTACTCTTAGGTTCTGTGATGATTTTGCCTTGAAGATCCAATATGACCTCAGGCTACAAGGAGAGATCTCGAAACTCAAAGAGGAGCTGGCTGCCAGAGAGGAGAGTGTGAATGTTGCCAATTCTGCGGTAAGGAGGGCTAAGGCTGTTGAAACCTCACTAAAGAATAGCAGGGATGAACTTCAGGAACAGGTGAAGAGTTTGCAGGATGAGAAATTATCCATGCTAGAGAAAGTCAATGAACTGAAAGCTCAGGTTGATGCCTTAAATGCTGCAGCCGTTACTGTCAAATCATCTCTGCTCATCCAGGAAAAAGCTAGGTATGATGAAGGTTATGACGAAGGCGTTCGTGACTACATGAGGTCCATGTGGGAGAAAATGCCCGAGCTAAACTGGTCTCTCCTAGGCGAGGACGTAGTAGGGATGATCAAAGATTTTGGGAATGAAGCTGCTGCTGCAACCTCTGTACCTCCCGTGAAAACGGTTGAGAGGTCTCCAGGTGCCAACCTTGAGACTGCAGAGGTTCCTACTCCTGAAATTGTTCAACCTATCCTTTCAACTTCTCCTGTTGCTACCAAGGGTTCTGATGAAGTTCCTCCTTCATAGTTTCAACAAGATTCTTAAAAACTTTCGATAACTTTTGATGAGGTCGCGGGCTCCTCGTAACGCCTCGCAAAATGTAATTTTAAATCTGGTTTCCATGGCCTTCGTGCCAATAACTTTTATGCTGGTTTTCTGGGTCTCTGTACCCATAACTCTTTTCATGGTTTATGATATTTGCTTTTGCTGCATACCTTTCTTCAAAACCTTATGAAATACTTCACTGTTATGCACTAGAGAATAATTCAGCTTCCTTACTCATATGCTCAAGCTTACGTGGGCTAACCCATTGTAAGAAACAGAACACACGCATATTTCCACTAGAAAAATCTCAAAATAAATGTAACAAACTACAGCTGAGTTATAAAACCTGGAACCTCTGTGTTTATACTTTGTATCGATAATCTAAACCGTAGCCTTCTTTAATAACTTCTTCTTTATCAAGACCAGGTTCCTCGAGTATTAATCCTACAAAATAAACATAAAACAAAAAACAGTTAACGTTAGTAAAATCTTTCTCTTGTTTAATTCGGGTCATCTCTTGGAAAGGTTGCCTGCTTGGCTCCCAGTCCTATTCTCTAGGTCCCAACATGCCTCGAGACATGTTGGTTCCTTTTTGTGCCTCGAGGCGATTCTAGGAACCTGTGCGCCGTTCTAGGAGTCCACACAGATTCCTCTTCTTCATGTGTCAGGCTAGACATCTTATGAAGGTAAATGCTAAGGATTTTATCCCTTCTTCCCATGTGCCAAAGGCGGTTCCACATGAGGGAGAGCTTATTAGGCTTCTCTTTAAGGTGCCTTTTGTCAGGACTTTAGGTGCCTTTTGTCAGGACTTTAGGTGCCTTTTGTCAGGACTTTAATTCACGTGCTCAAGGAACTTGAGGCTTTTGGCAACAATGTCATGCTCAGTCAGCTGAGGCTTTCAATCACATTTGCTCAGGAAGCTACCTGAGGCTTTTCTCGTGCCCAGGAAGCTACCTGGGACTTTGCTCAATGCCCAGGAAGCTACCTGGGACTTTGCTCGATGCCCAGGAAGCTACCTGGGACTTTTCTCGATGCCCAGGAAGCTACCTGGGACTTTGCTCAATGCCCAGGAAGCTACCTCGGACTTTGCTCGATGCCCAGGAAGCTACCTGGGACTTTTCTCGATGCCCAGGAAGCTACCTGGGACTTTGCTCAATGCCCAGGAAGCTACCTGGGACTTTTCTCGATGCCCAGGAAGCTACCTGGGACTTTTCTCGATGCCCAGGAAGCTACCTGGGACTTTTCTCGATGCCCAGGAAGCTACCTGGGACTTTTCTCGATGCCCAGGAAGCTACCTGGGACTTTTCTCGATGCCCAGGAAGCTACCTGGGGCTTTTCTTATCAATCATTCATAGTCCACATATTCTGTCAATTCATATTCATACTTCGCACATACTGTCAATGCTACAGGAACCTGGTCAGTTCAGGTAACCTGCAAAATACAACACCATGCTACAGGAACCTGTTACTCTAGGTAACCTGTTTCAAAAAATTTCAAATTGACATATGAAATATCAAATCATAGCATGTACAATTCTGTCTAAGTAGGAATACTACCCCCCCAGTTCTTTTGGGTAATGATTGTTACGTAAAAGAACTATTAAGGAGCTATAGCTGCAAATAATGCACTCAAAATATTCAACGTAGAGCTATACATCGCTCAATACTAAAAAAAATCGTCTTGCAAGTAGAGAGGTTCACATTACGTACCCCCCGAGTACATGCATAATTAAATACTGGAATCAAAATACTGGTCAGCTATAACTAATAAGCTGCCTTTATTCGTGGGCTGAAAGAGCCTTACTTTTCCTAAGAAAAAAAATTCATAAAAGAATTACTGATAATACTTCTTGAGATGTTCTGCATTCCAAGCTCTCGGAATTAGGTTCCCATCCATATCCATCAAGTGGTAGGTTCCTTCCCAAATTGCTGACTTTATCTGGTAAGGTCCCTCCCAATTTGCTCCAAAGGCTCCATGCGCCAGAACCCTGGTATTTGGCATGACTTTCCTCAAAACTAGGTCTCCAACCTTAAAAGGTCTTGCCTTCACCTTTTTGTTGTAATACCTTCGAACTCTCTGTTGATATGCTGCTAACTTCACTTGCGAATCTGCTCTCAACTCTTCGACCATGTCCAAATACAGTCTATGATTGACCTCATTGCTTTCGGGATCAAAATACTTTCTTCTCAAGGAACCTGTTCCAACTTCCACAGGTACCATAGCTTCACAACCATAAGTTAGGGAAAAAGGAGACTCACCAGTTGTAGTTCTAGGCGTGGTGTTATACGACCACAAGACTCCAGGAAGCTCCTCTGGCCAGCTTCCTTTCTTATCTTCAAGCCTTGTCTTCAAAGTGTGCTTGATAATCTTATTCACTGCTTCAGTCTGTCCATTACTCTGCGGATAATATACTGCTGAAAATGCTTTTTGGATTCCAAACTGCTCACATAATCCTCTAAGCTCTCTACTATCGAACTGCTTCCCATTGTCAGAAATCAGTTTCTGTGGAATGCCAAACCTGCATACAGTGGCTCGAAACACAAACTCAGTCAATTTTGACGCTGTAATCTTTGCAAGTGGTTCTGCTTCTGCCCACTTTGTAAAGTAATCGACTGCAACCACTGCGTATTTCACTCCTCCTTTTCCTTTCGGGAGCTCTCCAATGAGATCTATTCCCCAAACAGCGAATGGCCAAGGGCTAACAATCGGTTTGATAGGTGCTACCGGACGACTATCAAAATTGGCAAACCTCTGACAATTACTGCATGCCTGCACGAACTTTGTAGCATCTGCTTTGATGGTTGGCCAATAATATCCTTGTCGAAGGACTTTCATGGCTAAAGAATTACCTCCCGAATGATTTCCACATACTCCTTCATGAATCTCCTCGAGGATATACTTGCATTGTTCTCCGGCTACACACTTGAGCAAAGGCTGATTGAATCCTCGTTTATACAGAACTCCATCATAAATTACATACCTGGCTGCATGATACCTCAGCTTCCTGATATCACTTTGATTGGGAGGTAGCTCCCCTTTGTCCAGGTAACGATGTATTGGGGTCATCCAGGAATCTTCAACTGGGAATTCAATGTCCATTATCTCTTCCTTGAAAACACTAGGTTGCTCCTGGATTTGAAGTGGAATTACTCCCAATAACGTGGATTCTCTCTGTGACCCTAGCTTGGCTAATGCATCCGCTTTGGTATTCTTTCCTCGAGGTACTTGATCTAGCTTCACCTCTTTGAACCTTGCGATCAACTCCTGGGAGTACCTCAAATATAAGTCTGTTCTTGGCCCTCTCGCCTGAAAACCACCACGAATCTGCCAAACTACTAACATCGAATCACTAAACACCTTGATATTCTCTACTTTCATCTCCAAGGCTAACTTGAGACCTGCAATCAATGCCTCATATTCTGCATCATTGTTCGTGGCTTTAAAAGCAAAATGAATTGAGCTATAGAGTTGGTGCCCTTCTGGACTAATTAGTTCTATGCCTGCACCTGCTCCACTACTGTTAGCAGCCCCATCTACATATAGTATCCACCAAGGTGCACAGTTGTCATTGTCTGTTTGTTTTTCTACCACCTCTTTTGGCCCCTCCTGACCAGTAACCTCTACATGAGGTGGAAACTCGATTAAGAAATCTGCTAAAGCTTGAGCTTTGATTGCTGTCTTTGGCTTGTATTCTATGTCGAACTGGCCTAGCTCCACAGCCCACTTTAACATTCTTCCAGAAGTTTCTGGCCTATGCATCACTTGCTTAAGTGGATATGAGGTTCTTACCTCAATCTTGTGAGCTTGGAAATAAGGTCGCAGCTTCTTGGAAGCCAGAATCAATGCGAAAACTAGCTTCTCCATTCCTGTGTACCTTGTTTCTGCATCAAGTAATCTTTTACTGACATAGTAGACTGGGCTCTGCTGTCCATTCTCTTCTCGAACCAGAACTGCACTAATGGAATACTCTGACACAGCCAAATAAAGTATCAATGTTTCTCCATCCACAGGTTTGGCTAACAGTGGGGGACTCCCCAAATGCTCCTTTAACTTTCCAAACGCTATCTCACATTCTGCAGTCCACTCAAATTTGCTTCCTTTCTTTATAGCTTTAAAGAACTCCTGACACTTATCTGTGGACTTCGAAATGAATCTATTCAAAGCTGCAACTCTTCCTGTAAGAGACTGAACCTCTCTCACAGTTCTCGGTGACCTCATATCAATCAATGCTTTGATCTTGGCTGGGTTGGCTTCGATACCTCTGTGGTTTACCATGAAACCCAGAAACTTTCCTGATTCTACCCCAAACACGCATTTTTGAGGGTTCAGCTTCATTCTGTACTTCCGTAAGATTCCAAACATTTCTTCTAAGTGTTTTACATGGTCAACAGCTTCCTTAGATTTAACTAGCATATCATCCACATATACTTCCATAGTATGGCCAATTTGGTCTTTAAACATCATATTCACTAATCGTTGGTATGTGGCTCCAGCATTAATCAATCCAAATGGCATGCATACATAGCAATAAAGACCCCTATCCGTAATAAAAGAAGTATGCTCTTGGTCAGGTTCATACATAGGGATTTGATTGTAACCTGAATATGCATCCATGAAGCTGAGGAGGGCATGTCCAGCTGTTGCATCCACTAACTGATCAATCCGTGGCAGTGGGAAGCTGTCCTTCGGGCATGCTTTGTTGAGATCTGTGAAGTCTACACAGGTTCTCCATTTCCCATTAGGTTTCTTTACCAAAACAGGGTTTGCCAACCATACTGGGTAGAAAGATTCTTTAACTAATCCTGCATCCAATAACCTGTCCACCTCTTCTTTCAATGCTTGAGCCCTTTCTCCACTAACTGGTCTTCGCTTCTGCCTCACTCCTTTCTTTTCTGGATCAATATTCAACTTATGACACATGACCCTTGGATCTATCCCTTCCATATCTGCATGACACCATGCAAACACATCCAGGTTCTTGCCCAAAAAGGTAATGAGAGATTCCTTTAAGGCTGGATCGAGTTGAGCTCCAATCTTCAACACCTTTGTACCATCTTTGTCATTGATTTTCACATCCAGAGTTTCACCAGCTGGTCCAGCCTTGACCATGGTTTCTGGCATTCGAGGGTCTAAGTCTACCTCCATCTCTGTGGTTGAGTCCTCTTGAGGTTCCTGGACGGTAGACGGTTCCTGCACTTCGTGCATGACATTCCTTCTCTTTGATGCTGGCTGACTGTCTTCATTGCTTCCATTATGTTTCAGTTTTCGGGATTTTTCTTCATCCGATCCTTCTACCATACACACGTCACCATCCTTGTCCGTAGGGGGTGCACTTTCTATCAGTAAGTACGGGGTATCTGGTCCCCGAAAAACTGGAATCTCAGCATGAGGTTCCTCTTCTATGATCTCTTCAATTCTTATAGCTCTACAGGATGCTGACACAAAACCTTCCAAAGGCGAACCGCGCAGGTCGACCGTTATTTTGTCTGGGTTTTTTCCTGGAAAATTGTCAGGAACCTCGTCCATAGGTTCAGGCAATTTAGCAGCTCTAGCAGCATGTTGCAAAGCTTTGGTGTAACACTCTCTAGACTCATACTGACATCCTCGAACTACACCAACCCCATTTGGTGTCGGGAACTTCATAGTGAGGTGGTAAATGGAGGTTATTACCCTCATCTCCTTCAAAATGGGTCTTCCCAAAATAGCATTGTAATTCATATTCTCTTCTATAACGATGAATTCTGCCAACTGCGTAATGCAACATGGTTTATCACCTAAAGTTACTGGCAAACGAATCTTACCTTTGATAGGAACCTGATTATTAGTGAATCCGTACAAGGTATCGTTTGTTGGAGTTAAATCTTTATCCAGAAAATGCATCTTCTTGAAAGCTGAGTAAGATAGCAAGTTTACAGAGCTTCCATTATCAACTAGCACTCGATGAACCTCATAAGACCCAATTCCTGCCTCAACAACCAAAGCATCAGTATGGGGATGATGTACCCAGGAAGCATCTTCTTCAGTGAAAGTAATATCTGCATCCTCTCCTTCGAACAACTTTGGGGACCTCTGTGACAGATTGTAAATACTGGTTAAAGGACGTTCTTTAGCCTCACGGGTATACCTCTCCATGGCATTCCTGCTGCTTCCTCCAATGTGGGGACCTCCTATAATTGTGCGTATGCACCCAGCCTTAGGTGGTCCTTCCATCACGACAGGTTCCTGTGTCTGTGTCTTCTGAGTCTTCTCATCTCTATACTTTTTTCCTTCCTGAGCCACCCACTCACTCAATTGCCCTTGTCTGATTAGAGTTTCAATTAGATCTCTGAGGTGACGACAATCTGCAGTATTATGCCCATTATTATCATGGAAGTCACAGTATGGGCGTTCATTCTTATTCCCTGGGGGACCGGTTCTGAAAGGCTTCTTAAACCATGAGGACTTCTCATTCACTGCGTAAATGTGATCAATCGGAACTACCAAAGGGGTGAAAGTTTCATAGACAGGTCTCTCATGTTTATTGTTGTTATAGGAAGCTGGTGGCGGTACCTGACTCATGACAGGTTTAGTTGGATTCACAGCTTCAGGCTTCACCTGGGACGTGCGACTAACCACCTTTTTGTTGTCACGACCATTGGGGCTTCTTTGTCTCGACCTCTTGCTTCCACTTTGCCTTACAAAATCTGGATCCTTCCTTAATTCAGCTAGAGACTCTTCCACCAGACGAAAGGGTTCTGCCTGGGCATAAAAATCTGCCAACGTCTCTGGTTCTTTTCCCTGCAGTGCTTTCCAAAACTCTGAGCCTCCTTTGACTCCAGCAATTAAGAAATTCTTTATTGTTTCCTCAGATGCTTTCCTAACTTTAGGAACCTCCGCATTAAACCTCTTGAAATATTCTGTCAACGTTTCACTAGGTCTTTGTTTGATATTGGCTAAGGTATTGGTTGGTGGTGCGAATGCAACAGATGCTCTAAATTGAGTGACAAAGAGCTTCCCCATACTTGCCCAAGAACCAATCGAATCTGCAGGTAACCTTTTGAACCATTGATGGGCTCCGCCCTGTAGAGTTGCAGCCAGTAACCTGCACCTGGTGGCTTCCTTCACTTGATAAACATCCATCTCTGTGTCAAAATGACTAAGGTACTCAATGGGGTCAGTAGTCCCATCGAATTTCAACTCACTCGAAGGCCTATAAGACCTAGGCAGAGTCGACTTTCGGACCTTCTTGGTGAAAGGAGAAGCTGTTATAGGGTTCACAGCAAGATTCTTTTCATCCTTGAGTTGAGCCAAAATTTTCTTGACATCTTCTGCTGTCACCTCCCCAGTAGCTTCCGCCTTTTTCTTCTTACTCGTTCCTTCTTCCTCTTGCGATTCTGCAGTACTTGATTCTTCAGTATCTTCATCTGAATCCGTGCTTTCTTCTTCAATTATCTCGATAGATGGGTCTTTATCTTTCTTCTTTTTCTGTGAGGAACCTCCAGTCTTGGTTTTCTTCTTTCCCTTGGATCCTGTACGGCCCTTGCTAACAGTTTTACTCTTCTCAGGATTCTCTATCTCTTCATCACCATTATTTTGCTTCGGTTCTCCACCATCGTCTGGAACCTCTTCTCCATTCTCAGATTCTTCAAAATTCAACTGTTTCGGAGTACCCTTCGACTTCTTACCTTTCTTTGCCTTCTTTTTCTTCTTTTTGCTTGAAGCCTGCTCCAAAGTCGACAAACGTTCTCCCACAGTCTTTAAGATTTCCATCATGGCTGCTTTAGTAACCTTCGGTGCTCTGGGAGGAGATGTGTTCCCCTCATGAATCTGTCGTTCAGAACGGGTTGCTTCGCTATCCGAGTTGCCTGACATCTTTTCCACTCTTAAGATATTAACTATCCCCTCCTTCTAGCGCCAATGTTGATGAGTGGATTTTCGTAATCAACTTATATGAGGTCTATAGGTAGTTGTATAGGCTAGCGATCAACTGTTCTTCGAACTAGGTTTGGGTTGTGTTTGTGGGGGTTGAGCTGAGCTCGAGGGTATCTCCAATAATCTCAGGTGCCTTTAGAGAAAATTAGAGAACTTAATGCATCGTCCCCTGAGGTGCCTACGTACCCTTGTATTTATAGGGATCAAGCTCACGTAGTTCTAATATGATTCTGTCTCTTACTGGAATAGCTGTATTCGGTCATCTAATTCGTGTTGGACTCAGGTTCCTTTAGAGCCTTTCACGAACTAGTTTGGCTAAGTGGAGTAGAACTCGAGTTCGTACCCCACTTATGATTCTCTCATTGGTTTGAGTTATTCTAGGATCATCTGCGCCCTAGAATTATACTCAGATACCAATTCGTTTATCTGTTCTAGATGACTTCTAGAACTTTCTGTTGGCAACTCGTAGGAACCTGGTGCTCAGGAACCTACATTTCAGGAGCCTGTTTCTCAGGGACCTCCTTATTTCGGGACATATCACTTAGGGACCTCCCTTTTGGTGTTAGTACCTGCACAAATAACAAACTAGTTAGACTGGATAACTCTTTATATGCTTTTATCATCTCTACGGCTGTTGTTATGCTAATTCGAACTCCTCGGCTGGGAGGAACCTGGTCTTCGAGTGCTCAACTCAGCTTCCTGACCATTGGGAACCTCCTAATACTCATACTTCCTTATTCATTTCTTCTATTTGATCTTCATAACTCGTACTGGATCATTCTTCTAGCTTGCATGGATCGGACCCTATTGATTAATGGGCTTAAATCTAGTCTATGGAGATTTTGGGCACAACAGTCCACTCGAATTTACTTCCTTTCTTTATAGCTTTAAAGAACTCCTGACACTTATCGGTGGACTACGAAATGAATCTATTCAAAGCTGCAACTCTTCCTGTAAGAGACTGAACCTCTCTCACAGTTCTCGGCGACCTCATATCAATCAATGCTTTAATCTTGGCTGGGTTGGCTTCGATACCTCTGTGGTTTACCATGAATCCCAGAAATTTTCCTGATTCTACCCCAAACACACATTTTTGAGGGTTCAGCTTCATTCTGTACTTTCGCAAGATTCCAAACATTTCTTCTAAATGCTTTACATGATCAACAGCTTCCTTAGACTTAACTAACATATCATCCACATATACTTCCATAGTATGGCCAATTTGGTCTTTAAACATCATATTCACTAACCGTTGGTATGTGGCTCCAGCATTAATCAATCCAAATGGCATGCATACATAGCAATAAAGACCTCTATCCGTAATAAAAGAAGTATGCTCTTGGTCAGGTTCATACATAGGGATTTGATTGTAACCTGAATATGCATCCATGAAGCTAAGAAGGGCATGTCCAGCTGTTGCATCCACTAACTGATCAATCCGTGGTAGTGGGAAACTGTCCTTCGGGCATGCTTTGTTGAGATCTGTGAAGTCCACACAGGTTCTCCATTTTCCATTAGGTTTCTTTACCAAAACAGGATTTGCCAACCATACTGGGTAAAAAGATTCTTTAACCAATCCTGCATCCAATAATCTGTCGACCTCTTCTTTCAATGCCTGAGCTCTTTCTCCACTATCTGGTCTTCGCTTCTGTCTCACTCCTTTCTTTTCTGGATCAATATTCAACTTATGACACATGACCCTTGGATCTATCCCTTCCATATCTGCATGACACCATGCAAACACATCCAGGTTCTTGTCCAAAAAGGTAATGAGAGATTCCTTTAAGGCTGGATCGAGTTGAGCTCCAATCTTCAACACCTTTGTACCATCTTTGTCATTGATCTTCACATCCAAAGTTTCACCAGCTGGTCCAGCCTTAACCATGGTTTCTGGTTGAGTCCTCTTAAGGTTCCCGGACTGTAGACGGTTCCTGAACTTCGTGCATGACATTCCTTCTCTTTGATGCTGGCTGACTGTCTTCATTGCTTCCATTATGTTTCAGTTTCCGGGATTTTTCTTCATCCAATCCTTCTACCATACACACATCACCATCCTTGTCCGTAGGGGGTGCACTTTCTATCAGTAAGTAAGGGGTATCTGGTCCCCAAAAAATTGGAATCTCAGCATGAGGTTCCTCTTCTATGATCTCTTCAATTCTTATAGCTCTACAGGATGCTGGCACAAAACCTTCCAAGGGCGGACTACGCAGGTCAAGCGTTAATTTGTCTGGGTTCTTTCCTGGAAAATCATCAGGAACCTCGTCCATAGGTTCAGGCAATTTAGCAGCCTTAGTAGCATGTTGCAAAGCTTTGGTGTAACACTCTCTAGACTCATACTGACATCCTCGAACTATACCAATTCCATTTGGTGTTGGGAACTTCATAGTTAGGTGGTAAATGGAGGTTACTACCCTCATTTCCTTCAAAATGGGTCTTCCCAAAATAGCATTGTAATTCATATTCTCTTCTATAACGATGAATTCTGCCAACTGTGTAATGCAACATGGTTTATCACCTAAAGTTACTGGCAAACGAATCTTACCTTTGATAGGAACCTGATTATTAGTGAATCCATATAAGGTATCGTTTGTTGGAGTTAAATCTTTATCCAGAAAATGCATCTTCTTGAAAGCTGAGTAAGATAGCAAGTTTACAGAGCTTCCATTATCAACTAGCACTCGATGAACCTCATAAGACCCAATTCCTGCCTCTACTACCAAAGCATCGGTATGGGGATGGTGCACCCAGGAAGCATCTTCTTCAGTGAAAGTAATATCTGCATCCTCTCCTTCAAACAACCTTGGGGACCTCTGTGACAGATTGTAAATACTGGTTAAAGGACGTTCTTTAGCCTCACGGGTATACCTCTCCATGGCATTCCTGCTGCTTCCTCCAATGTGGGGACCTCCTATAATTGTGCGTATGCACCCAGCCTTAGGTGGTCCTTCCATCATGACAGGTTCCTGTGTCTGTGTCTTCTGAGTCTTCTCATCTCTATACTTTTTTCCTTCCTGAGCCACCCATTCACTCAATTGCCCTTGTCTGATTAGAGTTTCAATTAGATCTCTGAGGTGACGACAATCTGCAGTATTATGCCCATTATTATCATGGAAGTCACAGTATGGGCGCTCATTCTTATTCCCTGGGGGACCGGTTCTGAAAGGCTTCTTAAACCATGAGGACTTCTCATTCACTGCGTAAATATGATCGATCGGGGCTACCAAAGGGGTGAAAGTTTCATAGACAGGTCTCTCATGTTTATTGTTGTTATAGGAAGCTGGTGGCGGTACCTGACTCATGACAGGTTTAGTAGGATTCACAGCTTCAGGCTTCATCTGGGATGTGCGACTAACCACCTTTTTATTGTCACGACCATTGGGGCTTCTTTGTCTCGACCTCTTGCTTCCACTTTGCCTTACAAAATCTGGATCCTTCCTTAATTCAGCTAGAGATTCCTCCACCAGACGAAAGGGTTCTGCCTGGGCATAAAAATCTGCCAACGTCTCTGGTTCTTTTCCTTGAAGTGCCTTCCAAAAGTCCGAGCCTCCTTTGACTCCAGCAATTAAGAAATTCTTTATAGTTTCCTCAGATGCTTTCCTAACTTTAGGAACCTCCGCATTAAACCTCTTGAAATATTCTATCAACGTCTCACTAGGTCTTTGTTTGATATTGGCTAAGGTATTGGTCGGTGGTGCGAATGCAACAGATGCTCTAAATTGAGTGAGAAAGAGCTTCCCCATATTTGCCCAAGAACCAATCGAATCTGCGGGTAACCTTTTGAACCATTGATGGGCTCCACCCTGTAAAGTTGCAGCCAGTAACCTGCATCTGGTGGCTTCCTTCACTTGATAGACATCCATCTCTGTGTCAAAACGACTAAGGTACTCAATGGGATCAGTAGTCCCATCGAATTTCAACTCATTCGAAGGCCTATAAGACCTAGGCAGAGCCGACTTTCGAACCTTCTTGGTGAAAGGAGAAGCTGTTATAGGATTCACAGCAAGATTCTTTTCGTCCTTGAGTTGAGCCAAAATTTTCTTGACATCTTCTACTGTCACCTCCCCAGTAGCTTCTGCCTTTGTCTTCTTACTCGTTCCTTCTTCCTCTTGCGACTCTGCAGTGCCTGATTCTTCAGTATCCTCATCTGAATCCGTGCTTTCTTCTTCAATTATCTCGATAGATGGGTCTTTATCCTTCTTCTTTTTCTGTGAGGAACCTCCAGTCTTGGTTTTCTTCTTTCCCTTGGACCCTGTACGGCCCTTGCTAACAGTTTTACTCTTCTCAGGATTCTCTAACTCTTCATCACCATTATTTTGCTTTGGTTCTCCACTATCGTCTGGAACCTCCTCTCCATTCTCAGATTCTTCAAAATTCAACTGTTTCGGAGTAACCTTCGACTTCTTGCCTTTCTTTGCCTTCTTTTTCTTCTTTTTGCTTGAAGCCTGCTCCAAAGTCGACAAACGTTCTCCCACAGTCTTTAAGATTTCCATCATAGCTGCTTTAGTAACCTTCGGTGCTCTGGGAGGAGATGTGTTCCCCTCATGAATCTGTCGCTCAGAACGGGTTGCTTCGCTATCCGAGTTGCCTGACATCTTTTCCACTCTTAAGATATTAACTACCCCTCCTTCTAGCGCCAATGTTGATGAGTGGATTTCGTAATCAACTTATGTGAGGTCTACAGGTAGTTGTATAGGCTAGCGATCAACTGTTCTATGAAAAGGTTTGGGTTGTGTTTGTGGGGGTTGAGCTGAGCTCGAGGGTATCTCCAATAATCTCAGGTGCCTTTAGAGAAAATCAGAGAACTTAATGCGTCGTACCCTGAGGTGCCTACGTACCCTTGTATATATAGGGATCAAGCTCACGTAGTTCTAATATGATTCTGTCTCTTACTGGAATAGCTGTATTCGGTCACCTAGTTCGTGTAGGACTCAGGTTCCTTTAGAGCCTTTCACGAACTAGTTGGTTAAGTAGAGTAGAACTCGAGTTCGTACTCCACTATGATTCTCTCATTGGTCAGAGTTATTATAGGATCATCTGCGCCCTAGAATTATACTCAGATACCAATTCGTTTATCTGTTCTAGATGGCTTCTAGAACCTTCTGTTGGCAACTCGTAGGAACCTGGTGCTCAGGAACCTACATCTCAGGAGCCTGTTTCTCAGAAACCTCCTTATTTCGGGACATATCGCTTAGGGACCTCCCTTTGAGTGTTAGTACCTGCACAAATAACAAACTGGTTAGACTGGATAACTCTTCACATGCTCTCATCTTCTCTATGGCTGTTGCTATGCTAACTCGAACTCTTCTGCTGGGAGGAACCTGGTCTTCTAGTGCTCAGCTCAGCTTCCTGACCATTGGGAACCTCCTGATACTCATACTTCCTTAATCATTTCTTCTATCTGGTCTTCATAACTCGTACTGGATCAATCTTCTGGCTCGTATGGATCGAACCCTATAGCTTAATGGGCCTAAATCTAGCCCATGGAGATTTTGGGCACAACACTTGCGTTTTCCTGTCCATATATGCCTTTCCCGATACTTAATAACCATGGGAGCTTTAATTAATTAAAATAAAAAAACCAAATCACCCGATAGTTAATAACAATGATACATGTAGATTAATTTGGGGGTTAATAACAATATTTTATCATTTAAAATTTTAGTTTATAAATTTTAAAAATAAAATTTTAATTAACCTTGCGGTTTCAATAATTAACCTTTGGGGTTTAACGTTTCCATTTTAGGTTTAGAAATATTTGGGACGACAAATAAACTGTATACGAACTTAGGGTTTAGGGTTGTTTGCAATCCTAAATTCTAGATCCTAAACTCTAACTTATCCTGATTTTTAAACGCGTTAGCGTTTAAAAATCAGGCCGTCGGATTCAATTTTTTTAGTTAAAATTTTAAATTTTATCTGTATTGCCTTGGGGTTTCAACAGTTAACTTTTGGGGTTCGATAGTTCCATTTTGGGTTTTAAAAATATTTCGAACGACGAATAAACCATATACGAACTTAGGGTTTGGGGTTTGGGGTTTAAGGTTGTTTACAACCTTAAACCCTAGACCCTAAACCCTAACTTATATATCCTGATTTTTAAACACGTTAGCGTTTAAAAATCAGGTCGCCGGATTCATTTTTTTAAAATAAAATTTGTAAATTTTATCTGTATTCATTTAGGGGTTCAATAATTCCATTTTGAGTTTTAGAAATATCCAGAATGACTTAAAAAAATTGGTAAAAATCATTGGCTTATCAAATTATCTATCGAGCCGTGAAAAAGATTCAACAAAAGACAGAAACAAATCCACTATCTATTTTACGTCAAGCAATACGTGAAGTAACTCCCGATATAGCAGTAAAAGCCCCTCTACTTCCTTGCTAGATTAGAAGCCAAACAAGCTGTTTTAACTTCACTTAGGCAACAAGAGCTAATAGTTAGAAGCAACTACAACATTGAATAGCGCTTTCAGCTACAGAATGCGCCCTTAAAAAAAGAAAAAAAAAAGTTAACAAATCTTGCGTTTTGCTGAAAACGCAATCATTACTTACGTTATGAGCTACAACGCAAGTACTACTTGTGTTTTAGGCATGCCAACAACTGTAACAAAAAAAAAAAAGGGAAACGCAAGTACTACTTGCGTTATGTACTACAACGCAAATAATACTTGTGTTTTGGGCCTTCCACCAACTATAACAAAATAAATAAATAAATAAAAATAAAGAAACGCAAGTCAGCACTTGCGTTTTGGGCGTGTGCTAGTGCGGGGTACTATTTTCGGGGAATGCCATTTTGGACATTTTGATCTGAATTTGTGTCATTTTGGCAGTTCACCCTAGCATAAATAAGGGACAAGGGCAAACTGAGAATAGGGTTAGCCAAAATAATAATTTTACATTTTCTTCTTCGTTGGCTTAGCAACGTGTAGAACATGGCGTTGCCAAACCTGCCAGAGGATGTAATTCGAACCAAAATACTGGCGCCATTACCGATAAAATCTTTGATGCGGTTCCGTTCCGTATGCAAGTCGTGGAAATCTCTGATTTTTGAGCCCGGTTTCGTAAAATATCATCTCAGTTGCACCACTCACGACCCTGACGACGACAACAATCTCATAATTAACAAAGTCATCACTGGTAGTCTCAAGCGTAAGTACCATGACATCGATGCATGTAATTACTATGATATAGCTATGCTCTCTCTACCGAATTTATCAGAAACTAAACTGTTTGATGTCCCTCGTTCCAAGCGATCAACAAGGGCTCGTATGAACTTACTTAGTGCTCCTATACACCTACTTGGTTCAGTTAATGGCTTAGTATGTCTTTATGTTACGAAACTACGTTATTTTATAATATGGAATCCTGCTACTAGACAAGCTAAGAAATTTACTGTACCACGATGGTACAACGTGGGATGTTGGAGTTCCGGAGACTTTTTTGGATTTTGTTGGGATGAATTAGAAAACGATTTTCAAGTGGTTATCTGTTATAGAGTAATCAGCACTTTGCACCCCTTATCTTTGGGCGTTTTTTCAATTTGGTCTCAAACTATGTTTCTTGACAGATTGCACCCCTATGGTTTCAAACTCGCTTCAATTTGCACCCTTTTGACCAAATTTCGTCCACTTTGACCGCTACTATTAGGATGAGCGAGGGTAAAAATACAAAGATTTATTCAAGAAACAGTCAATTTACCCTTGATTAGCCTAATAGTAACGGTCAAAGTGGACGAAATTTGGTCAAAAGGGTGCAAATTGAAGCGAGTTTGAAACCATAGGGGTGCAATCTGTCAAGAAACATAGTTTGAGACCAAATTGAAAAAACGCCCAAAGATAAGGGGTGCAAAGTGCTGATTACTCTGTTATATAGATAGGGACCGCCGTCACACTTTTAGCTCACACGTTTACTCGTGCAACTCTAGTTCTTGGAGTTCAAAAGATATTACAGTACTTCCTGGACTTTACCGTTGGCCTGGGCCTGATTTTAGGAATTCTTATTGTACGATCAATAAAGAGAATTCCTGTGGATACGCTATCATTTTGTTTTAAGTGTGGTGGTGAGATTGTGTTTAATACAGGAGGAGAAAACATGTGCTATGATCCCAAAACAAAAAAAAAATTGAGCGTTTTGGCAACCGGGAGGGATTGTTAGGGGGATTTAGTTATAAGGCTACCCTGGTGTTTCTTGAAGGAATGAAGCCACTGCACAAGGTACAGCCTCTATTTTGGAACTAACCAAGGTAGCTACCCACTCCCAAACATGATTCAATTTTTGAATATGCATGTCTTCTGTTTACTTCTCAATTCATATGATTTACGGCTTTTTTGTTTAGTAGTTTTCACTTTTCACATGTCTAAACCTGTGGAGATTGCACGACGGAGCTCTTTTACAAGCAAGAACCGACTCAACAAAGAGCATGTCTGCTCTGCCCCTCGAACGCGCTACGAATTCTGAGCTCTTTACTTCCTTTTTGCAACATTTAGCACTAGGATTGGTAATCCCGTTAGGATCCCAGAAAACCTTGATCATGGTCACTTAACATTATTTGTTTCGACTTTTGGCTGTGGTTTTTTAGTCATTATCTAAAGTAAAGACTTTTTTCAGCTTGCTTTGCGTTATCTAAATGTGTCATGTAGGCCTCACTATGCTTTCAATCCTGAGGGTAAACATGCACTGAAGATGAAACTTTCAAAATTACTTTCGTTAATTTGAAACTAAGCATGATTTGTGATACTAATCCATAAGCTAAGCAGATCATCCCGTCAATTTCTTTGTAATGCATAAATTCAAGTTTGGTTACATAAAGCAAAAACTTCTTAACAGAATAGAGTTCACAACAACAATTAGTATGTACCCTTCTTCCTACAAATGTGGACCAATTTCTTCACTGCGATTTCCAAATCTTCATCTCCTTTCTCCTTCATAGTCAAACTCAATTCTCTAGCTTTCGTCCTCACACCTTCCCCACTTTCGGCCACCAAAACTTTTCTTATAGCATCACTAATCTCATCTCTTTTGAATTTCCCTTCACTGTCACGCCTTACATTCATACCAATCCCAACCTCCTCTGCAAGCTTCGCATTCGTAGGCTGATCCACTTTCATGGGCATGCCAATAATTGGAACACCAAATTTCATGCTTTCAGTGATTGAGCTCCATCCACAATGACTCAAGAAACCACCAGTGCTTGAATGTCCCAATATTTTTGTCTGCGGTGCCCACTCTAAAATAAGTCCCATATCTCCCACCCTCTCGACGAAGCCATCTGGTAGAAGTGCCGATCCTTTTTCCTCTTTTAGTGCAGATCTCACAGCCCATATGAAATTACACTTGGTGTTCTCTAGTGCATTTGCCATTTCTATCACTTCTTCTGCAGACAAATAATTCTCACTCCCAAAGCACACAAAAACGACCGAGGATTTTTCTTTGCTGTCTAGCCACTTTATGATACTTTCCATGTTATCATCTTCAGTTTGGGTTGGATAATGAACTAGTGGACCAACAGGAATCATATTCTTTTCTGCCAGATCCGATAGAAGATCAATATATTTTCCTTCAACTTCTCTAAAACTCTTAACCAAAACAAAGTTGCATGATCCTTCATAGCATAGTACAAAGTTACGAAGTAACTTAATGGTACTTTCAGGAATCTTAGGTTGCTCAATAGAAGAAACAAGAACTTCAGGGAATGGAAATTTTTCACCTGATTTTTTGTATGCATGTAAGCCTAGGCAAGAGGTTGCTGCTGCGTTGACTGAAAAATATACAGCCGGTATGTTGAGGGACAAAGCTACCTCTGCAGGCCATGAAGGCATCACATCATATATAACCAAATCAGGGTTGATTTCTTTGAGGATGTCACTAAAGATTGGAGCTGCCTTTTCCAAAGCTTGTTGAAGGATCGGGTTGAGATGGGACGGAAGGCCATTTGTTGTATGATAAAGAGGTGGCAGTTCCGGAGAAGATGGAAGATGTAGGTCTACTAGTTGTATATGATCATTTTCATCAACTCTGTTCTTGATAGAAGCAAGGTTAACTGGAGTTGAACAAAGATGTATATTGAAACTCCTTTTCGTGAGTTGTTTGGCTAGTTCCAAAAAGGGAGAGATGTGACCATGGGCGACATACGGCAGCATCAATATACTCAACCTGCCATTTTCACTCTCCATGACCAACTCTCTTTTCTTTAGCAACTGGCAAAAAAATTTATATAAAACAGTGACAACCTATGCTTACAAACTTTATAGACAGCTTTACGTCCATATGCTTTTTCTTGGTGTCAAAAGAGAAGTCGTGCTTACTTTTTTTTTCTTTTGATGTTTTGGTAAAATATAAAATTCGTTGTACATCAATGACGCATCGTATGACATATGATATGTCTATTTGTTTTATAACAAGGGCCGGCAAACTAAACTCTTAGCAGACGCTCTGCTTATTACTATATTTGTAAAATGAAAAACTCCAAAGGAAAAAAAGAGTTAATTAATCTTAGAGAAACTTGACTTTAAAATGGGGTGCTCTGGAAATTTAGGGACTAGTGGCAAAGTCATCCCCGCCTCTTCGGTCTTCGCCATTTCTAGTATGCATGTAGAACTTTGCAACCTTATTAAACCATATTGGTAATTTGGTACAGTCAAGTGAAGAATGTACTGAGGGACTCAACCAAGTATTAACCATGTTATGTAAAATCTTAAAGTGCCTTAAAGTGTTAGATGAGGACTCAACTCGATATTTATATTATACTCTAATAAATCCTCTTACTTAAAAACCTATTTTTTGATTGAATAGTGAATTATAGGCTGTTGAAGTATTGTATAGTGAATATTATAGGCCCCTCCCCTTACAGGTGGGTGTTACAAAAGTATTTATAGAGCCTCTAAGTGGGCCTTTAATGGGCTTTACTAACTAGGTGGGTCTGTGGCCCAACATAGGGTTTATCTTTAGAGTATAATTTACCTTCATGTACATATTAAATATTGTGAATATTGGGTTTGGTAGGCAGTTGAACCTGATACATGTTAAGTAACCAACTCATCTAAAATTTTAAGATGTTAAACTGCTAGATAAAGGTTCCAACATGATCTTTATATTATATTCTAACACAAAAAATGTAGAAGCTATTTAGTTTAGAGGGAAGAATGTCGTACAAGGGATACACACGCAGTGAGAGAAAGTCATGCGAAAGCACATAGTTTGAGGCAAATATCACCAAAAAATGGACACTTATTAATCTACTGGTAATCTGAGGAAAGGGCTTGTTTACATTAACAAGACATATTTGTTTTCATCTGTCTTTGAACCATATATTAGAAAAAGTAGGGTATATCTCTTTGGTATTGACGTCTAAAATCCAAAATACATCTGTAAACCTATTAATTTATTATCAGGTGCAACTAAACAACATTAGGGATTTTATTCTTGCTCTTGGAGCAGAGCAACTTTGCCGCTGCTGGGCTACTCCTGATTCTTCATTCTACTTTAGGATTTAAAATGATGAAAATCCATTTTTCCAAACATTGCATGTGCAACCCCTTGTATAATACTATTAACAAGATAGTTGGGCCAGAAACAATTCAACAAGTAAAGTTACACCTGCATTTTTCTTTATATATGTTCTAATGTGTCTGCACAAATATATATGTCAACGAAAGCTTAAAGCGTGGTATGTTTTTCTTGTACTCTTCCTGTAGTCTTGTGTACACGAAACGACACGATTGCCAGGCCTACATCATATAGGTCTTACAAGACTTACTGTTAGAGACATGAGATATGCTCATCTTCATCATGTTCAGGCTATTAATCCTTAGGCCTGGAGGCGCTATTCTTATTTTGGTGAAAAACAATTATTTGCGGTCCTACAGGAGATGGTGATAAAATTAGTAATTGTCATATATAAAGGTCTGTAAGTTGATCATGATTCATGCATACAAGTGATTCCAGGCTTTTGTCTCTTGACCGTGTGCAAAATTGTGTGTACACTATAACACAAAAACACAAAATGCGCTTTAAGGCTCATATTAATTATCAAATTTAAGGGCTTCATTTAGATTTGTGCAACATAGTTTTTACGTGATAGGAAAATTTTAGTTGAATGTGGACTTATGCAGATGAATTGCACAAATGTTCAAGTCACATCAATTTTTGCCTTACTATGCTTTCATTTTTTACGGTAAGCATGATTTGCTATACTAATCCATAAAGCAGCTCATCCCATTGATATCCTGACAGTTCATAAATTCATCTTTTGTTACATAAAAATTAATTAACTAGTGTTTAAAATGATTTGGTGCCTCTTAATGTAAGTGATTGTTGTACCAAAAACAGAGAATGTTAGCAGTAATGCAAAATTAGATGGATTATACGTAGAAAAGATTTGAAACAAAGGGATTGCAATAATTAAACAAATAGTAATGCATGAATTTATCTTTGGACTACATAACCACAACTAGTATGGTAGTTTCTTCTTGCTGCAAACTTGCTTCAATTCCTCAGCTGCCTTGTCCAAGTCATCCTCTCCTTTCTCCTCTATCTTTAACTTCAATTCTCTAGCTTTCCACCTTACACCTTCCCCACTTTCTTCTACCAAAACCTTTCTTATAACATTAGCAATCTCCTCTCTCTTGAACTTCCCTTCATTGTTTCTGGCTATTGCCATACTAACCCCTATCTCTACCGCAAGCTTGGCATTTGTAAGCTGATCCCCTCTCATGGGCATCGCGATAATTGGCACCCCAAGTTTCATGCTTTCATTCACTGAACTCCATCCACAGTGACTGAGAAAACCACCAATGCTTGGATGTCCCAAAATCGTCGTTTGTGGTGCCCACCCCTCCAAAATCAATCCCGAATCTCCTATCCTTTCGACAAAGCCCTCTGGTAATTGTAGACATCTATTTTCCTCTCCATGTGGAGACCTCACAGACCATATGAAATCACACTTGGTTATCTCTAATGCATTTGACATCTCTGTCACTTCTTCTGCAGATAGATAATTCTCGCTCCCAAAGCACACAAATATCACCGAAGATTTTTCTTTCTTGTCCAGCCATGTCATAATATTCTTCATGTTATCATCTTCATTTTCGGTTGGAACATGAACAAGTGGACCAACAGGAATCAAACTTTTCTGTACCAGATCTGACAGAAAATCGATATATTTTCCTTCAACTTCTCTAAAACTCTTAATCAACACAAGGTTGCAGGATCGTTCAGAGCATAACACAATTTCCCTTATAGTCTTGAGTACAGATTCAGGAAATTTAGGCGGGTCAGCTGAAAAAACATCAATCTCGGGGAATGGAAATTTTTCACCAGCTTTTTTATAGAGATGTACAACAACACAAGAGGCTGCAGCAGCGTTCACTGCAAAATAAACAGCCGGAATATTCAGTGACAAAGAAACCTCGGCAGGCCATGAAGGCTTAAAATCATAGATAACCAAATCAGGTTTAATTGCTTTAAGGATGTTAACGAAAATTGGAGCTGCCTTGTCGAAAGCTTCTTCGAGGACCGGGATGAGATTGGACGGAATGCCATTTGTGGAATGATAATGAGGTGGTAAACCCGGAGAAGATGGAAGATGAAACTCTACTAGTTGAATACCATCATTTTCATGAACTCTGCTTTCGATAGAAGCAAGGTTGATTGGTGTAGAACAAAGGTAAATATTGAAACTTCTTCTTGTGAGTTGCTTAGCTAGTTCTAGGAAGGGACAAATGTGACCATAGGCTAAGTTTGGTAGCATCAATACACTCATTCTGCCATTTCCACTCTCCATCATCAACTTCGTTTATCTTTAGCATATACCATATAGCAAACATGCACTGGGGTAATCACCATCCTACACATATATAGTGCCAAATATAAATACCTCCGCCATACCATCAGTTTCTTACCACTTTTTTTTTTTTTTTTTGAGATGTTTCATCCAAAAATTAATTAGGCACTCTTTTTCATTTTTTTTTTACCTCTTTCTAAACTTTCTTACTCTTCCGTTTCTCGACCCAAATGTTAACAATCGGGTGGAACCGAAGAAGTATGATATACGCTTTTGACGACCAAAATAAAAGCTGTTGTTTACATGTTTTGTAACAAAAATTGTGGATGTTGTATAATGTCATGCGATAACTATCTCTTCACTTGTTTCAGGGCCGCTTAAGTCTTGTGCTACATATAAAAGCCACGTTGGCCTTTTTCCATGGACCAAGGTATTTCAATTTTCAGGCCACAATCTTTATAATCTATTATCTACTGGTACTATTTCTTATTATTTCAGGCCACAATCTTTATAATCTATTATCTACTCGTACTATCTATTACTCCCTCCGTCCATTTCATTTCTTTACACTTTCTATTTTGGACCGTCCATTCCATTTCTTTACATTACTAAAAATAGTAACTTTTAACAATAAAATACTCCCTCCGTCCAATCCATTTCTTTACATAAAAAACTGCGTATCTGACACGCATTTTAAGGTGCATTTTAAGGATAGTTATATAACTTATTTTTGATATTTTCTTTTTTTGTATAAAAATAGAACAATCCTATTTTTATACAAAAAAAGAAAATATCAAAAATAAGTTATGGAACTATCCTTAAAATGCACCTTAAAATCCGTGCCGAAAATTGGTCCGCAAATGTAAACTATTGAAAAAAACAGAGGGAGTACATTATTACATCCACTACTTCACTCCACCTTTTCAACCATTTACACTATTACACCCACTACTTCACTTATTTTAATAATAAAATTACTATTACACCCACTACTTCATTTATTTTAACAATATTACATCCACTATTTTGGTTTCCGTGCAAAAAGCAAACGTAAAGAAATCAAATAAACAGAGGGAGTATCTTTGATCTCAAAGCTCATCTTCATCTGTTGAATTTGCCCTGAACTGACTTGTGTTATCGCAACCACAGAAGCAAGATTCATAAGTAAAATATTTACCCTTGCCCCTTGGGTATGCATGAATTTATCTTTGGACTACATAAAGTAAAATTACAAAATTACAACTAGTACATTTCTTTTTTCTTCCTAGAGAGTTTCTCCAACTCCTCAGCTGCCTTGTCCAAATCTTCCTCTCCTTTTTCCTTGATCTTTAAACTCAATTCTCCAGCTTTCCTCCTCAGACCTTCCCCGCTTCCCTCCATTAAAACTTTTCGTATAATTTTGATAATCTCTTCTCTTTTGAACTTGCCTTCATGGTCTCTTACTATCTCCATACCAACCCCGATCTCCACCGCGAGCTTAGCATTTGTAGGCTGATCCATTTTCATGGGCATGCCAATTATTGGCACCCCATATTTCATGCTTTCATTGATAGAACTCCATCCGCAATGACTTAAAAAACAACCAGTGCTTGAATGTCCCAAAATCATCGTTTGTGGTGCCCACCCACCTAAAACTAGTCCTGAATCTGCTACCCTTTGGACGAAGCCCTCTGGTAGTAGTAAACATCCTTCTTCCTCTCCGTGTGGAGATCGTAGAGCCCATATGAAACTACACTTGGATGTTTCTAGTGCATTTGCCATCTCTATTACTTCATCTGCAGAAAGATAATTTTCACTCCCAAAGCACACGAACACCACCGAAGATTTTTCTTTGTTATTGAGCCATTTGATGATTTTTGTCGTGTTATCATCTCCAGTTTCAATTGGATTATGAACTAGTTGGCCAACAGTAACTAGATTTTTATCTGCCAGATGCGATAGAAAATCAATATATTTTCCTTCAACTTGTCCACAACTCTTAACCAAAACAAGCTTACATGATCGTTCAAAGCATAACACGAAGTTCCTAAAAGCCTTAAGCCCCATCTCAGAATATTGTGGTGGGTTAACAGAATAAGCAAGAATTTCTGGAAACGGGAATTTTTCACCTGACTTTTTGTAGAAATGTAAGCCTTGGCAACAAATTGCCGCGGCACTGACCAAAAAATAAACAGCCGGAATGTTGAGGGACAAAGCAACCTCTGCAGGCCATGAAGGCATCAAATCGTAGATAACCAAATCTGGTTTGGTACCTTGGAGGATGTTAACAAAGAGTGGAGCTGCCTTTTCAAAAGCTTGTTGAAGGATCGGGTTGAGATGGGACGGAAGGCCATTTGTGGTATGATAACGAGGTGGCAGTTCCGGAGAAGATGGAAGATGTAGGTCTACTAGTTGTATATGATCATTTTCATCAACTCTGTTCTTGATAGAAGCAAGGTTAATTGGAGTTGAACAAAGATGTATATTGAAACTTCTTTTTGTGAGTTGTTTAGCTAGTTCTACAAACGGAGAGATGTGACCATGGGCTAAAAAAGGTAACATAACTATACTCATCCTGCTGTTTTCACCCTCCATGATCAACTCACTTTTCTTTAGCAAATGGCAAACACTTTGGTTAATCACCATTCCCTACACAAACATAAACATATAACATGTTATAGTGCCCAACAAACCAATAACACTAACAGTGACAATGACAACCACAAAAGTTTAGGTAAAAAACAATCTCCTCCAATATCAATCCCAAATCTCCAATATCAATAATTGTTTGTGCTTGGATGTTTGCTTTAGTTTAATAATTAAAGGCATGTTGAACTGAACAAGTCTCACTTTTTTTACATTGGCGGTTAAAATTTTAATTTCTTGACGGATTACTAATACACAACTGATGAGGTTGCCATGTCACATAGGACTTGGCAACCTCTGCAACCCCTATTGGAGATTCCAATGCTCAGAAGACATAGATGCAATTAAGATAACAATTTTGAAACTAAAGAAGAGAGAATTATGATTAAACAGTACTTCAATCTGTTCCCATTGGGTATCTGCAAAGATGCATGAATTCATTATTGGACAACATTAACTAGTATGTTTCTTTTTTCTTCCTGCAAATTTGCTTCAACTCCTCAGCTGCCTTGTCCAGATCTTCCTCTCCTTTCTCATTTATCTTCAAACTCAATTCTCTAGCTTTCCTCCTCAGACTTTCCCCACTTCCATCCACCAAAACCTTTCTTAAAACATTAACAATCTCGTCTCTCTTGAATTTGCCTTCATTGTTTCTCACTATCTCCATACCAATCCCAATCTCCACCACAACTTTAGCATCCAAAGTCAGATCATTTCTCATGGGCATGCCAATAATAGGCACTCCAAATTTCATACTCTCATTCATAGAACTCCATCCACAATGACTTAGAAAGGCACCAGTGCTTGGATGTCTCAAAATCATTGTTTGTGGCACCCACCCCTCCAAGATCATTCCCAAATCCCCTACCCTTTCGACGAAGCCATCTGGTAGTTGGACAGATTCTTTTTTCTCTCTTTGCGGATATCTCACAGCCCATATGAAATTACACTTGGTTGTCTCAAGTGCATTTGCCATTTCTATCATTTCTTCTGCAGACAAATAACTCTCACTCCCAAAGCACACATACACCACTGAAGATTTTTCTTTCTTGTCGAGCCATTTCATGATATTTTTCGTCTTATTATCTTCACTTTCAGCTGAATCATGAACAAGTGGACCGACAGTAATGATATTCTTATCAGCCAGATCTGACAGAAGATCAATATATTTTCCTTCAACTTCTCTAGAACCCTTAACCAAGGCAAAGTTGCATGATCTTTCAAAGCATTGCACAATGTTTCGGAAAGCCACGAGTGTAAATCCAGAGAGTTGATGTGGATAATACGCAGGAAAAAGGATATCAGGAAATGGGAACTTCTCTCCTGGCTTTTTCGAGTAATGTAAGGCTAGACAAGGCATCGCTACTGTAAATATCGAAAAATAAACAACTGGAATACTGAGGGACAGAGCAACCTCTGCAGGCCATGAAGGCAAGAAATCATAGATAACCAAATCCGGGTTGATGTCTTTCAGGATGTCTACAAAGACCGGAGCTGCATTTTCCAAAACTTGTCGGAGGACAGGGTCAAGATCGGACGGAAGGCCATTTGAGCTGTGATAACGAGGTGGCAGTTCCGGAGAAGATGGAAGATGAAACTCTACTAGTTGTATATTATCATCTTCATCAACTCTATTCTTGATAGAAGCAAGGTTGATAGGTGTAGAACAAAGATATATGAAGAAACTTCTTTTTGTAAGTTGCTTAGCTAGTTCTACAAACGGAGAGATGTGACCATAAGCTAAATATGGAAACATCAGTATTCTCATTTTGCCATTTTCACTCTCCATATTCGTCTTTAGAAAAAGATTCATAGATAAGTTAACAGGGTTCTAAAAATCGGCGATTTAGCCGATAAATCGGAATACGGGAGGTCACCAATCAGATTTACCAAAATCGGCCAGAAAAACGTTTTTCCCAAATCGGGTCAAAATCGGTGACCGCAGTAGTTTCATGATTGGGGAAGAAGCTAACAATTTTATGTCGAGAGAGATTGAGAGAGAGGGGGGGGGAGATGGCAGCGCACGGAGATCTAGATCGACGGATCGAGCAATTGATAGAGTCGGTATGTACTGGTGGCGGGGACGTTGAAATTGGGTGGTATGGCAGAGGGTTGTAGCGGGTTTGTACAGTCAAAGGGGTGCGGGTTTACACCCGGGTCTGAAGTGTGTACTTTTTGATGTGTGCTTGTGTTAGAGACTTAGAGGCAGGGGAGTGGCTGAGTGAAAGGGTGAGGGAGATGATCAGAGGCCTGAGCTGGAGAGAGAGAGAAGCTGTGTCACCTACCGATATTTTGAACTTATCCGCTGTTCTACATACTGTAATTGTAAACTCAAAATTTTTAGAACAAATTATATTATTTTTCTATTTTTATATAAAAAAAATTGTAAAAATAAGTTACGGAACTGTATTAGTTATGCAATTTAAAATATGTATCAGACATTATAAAAGAAATGTATAAAAATGAATGGGACAGAGGAAGTATCATGTTATGTGCGCCCAAATTTTCCCACATTACATCTTCGAAACTTACAAGCTTAAACCTTTAGTCCCTGCCATTTTCAGTCGAGTAATAACTACTAGCAAGTAGCAACTAGCAAGTAACCTAACAAACACTATTGTTAAGTTTCCTTAACCTTATTGCTACTGTCAAATGAGAATGAGTTGTGCCAAGAACTCTACAAAATACTTCTTACCAAAGAGGTACCAATGCAACTAGCAAGTAGCAAGTAACCTAACAAATAATATTGCTAAACTTCCTTAACCTTATTGCTACTGTCAACTCTTACCAGAGAGGTACCAATGCTAAAATGATGAGACAGCCTTACAAGAACACAGAATTTACTGGTACACAGACAAAATAAAATTTACAAAAAAATCACCACAGATTGCGGACATGTTGTCAATCTTTATTCTTTATTAATAATGTGGAAAACCTTATTTTAATTGTGTGCTATAGTTGTACCAAATTACCAAATAATTCAGATTCGATTCTTATACAAGATTTATTTATTTAATTTAATTTTTTCGATTCTCTATAACTACATAATTAAATATTGTTTATTTAGCATATACTTTTATCATTCAATAATGTATAACTACATATTAAAATAATACTTATTAATCATATTTATTCTTGATAGTTTATTAATATTAATTTGAGAATAAATTGATGCGGAATTAAATGAAACAAAATTCAATTTAAATATAATTAATATTAAACTTGCTAGTTGTTACAAATACAAACTGATTAAAACAAATTAGAATAAATTCAAGAGATCGAAATAAATTAAAATAAATTTAACATTAATTTTTCTATATTTGTAATAAAAAAATCGAATGCTTAAAACCAATTTGAGATGAAATTTAGGAATTTTGATCCACTAGATAATTCAACATAATCAATTTTTAGTGGTTACGATATCACAATCAAGCATTCAAGCTAAAAATTAAGAAGTACAAGTAATCAACTTTTAGTGGTTAAGATATCACAGTCAAGCTAGAAATTAATTCACTGCGATAAGCTTTAATAAAGTTTGTCTTGAATTTTGGAGAGAGAACAGAGAATGTGTTTGACATTTTTTTTTATGAAAGTGGTAATTCAATTCATAAAAGTCATACGGCATCTATAAAAATGATCGAAACGATCAAACATAGAACAAGATGACACGTCTGTCTTCATAAAATGAGACAAATAAGCAGTGTGAAAAAAAGTGATATTTCTATAAATACTTGCTCTACGACCAATATCTTCTCCATAGTTAATTTGAGCTATCAACCACAAATGCAATTCGTATCAAGCTCTTATTCTTGAATTCGAACCAACTCTCACAAAAAAGAAGAGAAAATCACCCTCTCACCAAGGAGAGACCACAGCCAAACAAATTGAAATAACAACCTAGAAATCCAATCTGCAAATACAAAATAAAACAAGCAATTCTTAGATCCGGAGCGAACCACAAAAACAAGAGAAACCGAATCGAAAATCCACCCGCTTGAATCGGAGAAGAAGGACAACGCAAACTCTGATGGTTTTAGATCTAAGACGAGACGAAAAATCGAAATTCAATTGAATCTCAAGGTATTTTTTATTTGAGTATATCGACTCAAAACCAAGATAGATCTAAAAAATAAATTCTAAGATGCTTGGTTTTTGTTCAATTTTTATTGAAAATAAAAAAATAAAAACAAAGAAAAGAGGGATTAGATGATTGGGGGAAGATTAGAGAATGGATGGATGGAGGAAAGAGAGATGGTCGATAGGTAGATATGAAGAAGGGGGCGGCGAAGAAAAGGGGAGGAGGGAGGAGGGAGGAGGGGAGGGGAGGGAGAAAAAAAGTGGGGAGGGGGGCGGCTGCTGCTAGGTTTAGAGAGAGTCGACTCTCATATGTAACTACATGTGTTTGACATTTTTAAAGCGGCTCTGTATTTAATTTTGTGTTTAATTTTTAGTGAGTGAATGTTAATTTATTTTTATGTGTTTAATTTTTAAGGCGGCTCTGTGTTTAATCTTTTTTTTGTGACATTTTTAAGGCGGCTTTGTGTTTGAGATTTTGGTACTCCCTTTGTATCAATTTACTTTTCTTGTTTTTCACTTTGAACACTGTTCATTCTAAGCGGTTGACTACTAATTTACACCTAATCTATAAGACCAAATATAGTCATGAGTGATTTTGTTGAATTCGTATTTATTAGTACTTTAATACAATGAAATTTTTATAATAAATAATAATATAAAATTAAAGATATAAACGATTCAAAGTGTGCATTGGCAAATGTGTCAAAAGTAAATAAGAAAAGTATTTTGAGACAGAGGGGGTATGATTATTGAAGCGTGTAATGACTATCCGCTTGATTCTTTTCAGTATGACTATCCAACAACATTTGCAATGACTATCAAGAGCTTCTCTGGGTATGAATATTAAACAGCTCTCTTGGATATGATTATCTGTATGGCTACTATTAATTTAATAAACTCGGTATGATTATCTCTATGATTTTTGGTATGCCTATCAAATAGTTATACTAGTGTAATTTTTCATAATCTTTTTAATTAAATTAATTCAAAATTAATTAATTTAAGGAATAAATTAATTTTGATTGAATTAATTTATTAAGTAAGTAAATTAACCAACTATTTAATTAATTAAAAGGGAATTAATAAAAAGTCTTTTGATAATTATATTAATTTTAATTTAATTAATTTATTAATAAATTTACAGAATAAATTAATTTTGATTGAATTAATTTATAAAATAAATCAACTAACTGATTTAATTAATTAAAAGAGAATTAACACAACTCTTACATAGCATAGCATAACCCTTGTGGTTTATATATCTGACAATTCTGTTCACCCACACAAATTATTCCTTGAGCCAGTCTTGATAGCTTGAACCATTGAAATTAATGACGAACTATCGCTGTACCATGTTAACACTCGATGTCCTGTCTAGTTCATGAGTGAATAACTACAATGATCGTTATTCATATCTTGATTCTAAATTGTGATTCTTTTCTTTTCTAATCCCTCTTTAAATTTCTGTACTGTGTATTTAATGTGTCACTCTATAGAAATCTCTATCTCTTTAAATGAATTCACTTTCTTGATTACTTCACTGAGCCTTGATCAAATAACTGAACTTATTTCAATGCAGTAATTCTTCAAGTCTAGATTGACTTAAATCTTCTTTCTTTAATAAATAATACTTTCTGAGATTCTTGTGACAATTTATATATTATTTACTTATTACAATCTTGTTTAAGTTGAGTCGAATCCTCGATTTGCATAAATAGGCTATGTCATATGCCTTTCACTTAGGTTCGAGTTACTCTATCCCCATTTATTTAATTTAAATATTTGTTATTGGTATTGATATTGATTATATATGTTGTCGTTATCTGGTCAATCGGTACGAAACGTATCATACAATTAGGGATGGAAGAAAAATCTGATTCAATGGATACCCAATCATTCCAACCCGATTGGATTTTATCGAACCCGATTTTTTGGATTTAGATATGAATTTGGATTCAATTTTAAAAACCGAAAGAGTTTGGATTTGGATTTTAGGCATTTCGTTCCAAACCCGACCAAAAATCCATAACTCGATTCAAACCAGAAACCCGAAACCCAAAACCATGTCATTCTAAAATTAAGCTTTTTAATTGAAATTAAAATTTCATGAATTTTTAGGTTCGGACTAAAAAAATAGTAAAAAGCAATTTTTTTTGTTTTAGCAATTTCATAATTTGGATTTGGATAAACCCGAATCCGATCCGAAATTTCTAGGATCGAATTTGGATTTCGATTTTAAAATTCAATTGGAATTGGATTGAATTGGATTGGATTTGGATTTGATAAAATTATTTGAATTTGGATTTGAATATCTCAAAAATTCGATCCGATCCGATCTGACTCGTTATCATCTTTACGTACAATTGAGGGGATTTTATATCCTATTATATAATAAGAGTAAGAGGGATAATAAGAAAGTACTATTAATTTGTCGGAGGACAAGGTCAAGATCGGACGGAAGGCCGTTTGAGTTGTGATAACGAGGTGGCAGTTCCGGAGAAGATGGAAGATGAAACTCTACTAGTTGTATATTATCATCTTCATCAACTCTATTCTTGATAGAAGCAAGGTTGATAGGTGTAGAACAAAGATATATGAAGAAACTTCTTTTTGTAAGTTTCTTAGCTAGTTCTACAAACGGAGAGATGTGACCATAAGCTAAATATAGAAACATCAGTATTCTCATTTTGCCATTTTCACTCTCCATATTCGTTTTTAGAAAAAGATTCATAGATAAGTTAACAGGGTTCTAAAAATCGGCGATTTAGCCGATAAATCGGAATACGGGATAAGTTCCGGAGAAGATGGAAGATGTAGGTCTACTAGTTGTATATGTAGAAATTGTGAGTGTATGTGCGGAAGATTATGTAGCAATGTAAAACTTCATTAATGGAATAACAAAGAAGATACGGGAACAAGTATGTAATGTCTACATTGTATTGTGGTTTTGTTCAACTTGATTATTACAAAGGAGATGAGATGCTTAAATAGAAGAAAATTAGTACATAAATTCAAAGTTTGGTTGGTGATATGAATTGGTGAGATTGGTTGGTGATGACTTTAACATGGTTGGTGAGATGTTGGTGATGACTTTAACACCCCCCCTCAAATTGAAGATGGTTTAAGGAACATCTTGAGTTTGAAGACGAAAGCTACCGAAAGTGGTAGGAGGATTTTGAACCGGAGACACGATGTAGATGAATCGTGCCTTTTTGTTGGTCTTTGCACCTCCCCAAACTGATGTAATTCTGATAGCTAGAGAAGCATTGTCAGAATAATAAGCTAATCTGATGGCTGAAGAAGCACTGTCAGAACGGTAAAACAATTCTGATGGCTGGAGAAGCACTGTCAAAATGAAGATCGAAAAATCAATTCTGATGGCTGAATAAGACACTGTCAGAACGAAAACAATTCTGATGGCTGGAGAAGCACTGTCAAAATGATAAGGAAATTCTGATGGCTAGAGAAGCACTGTCAGAATGAGGATCAACTTGCAAGATCTGCAAAGATTGGATGTAGAATTGTAATTTGTGCCAATAAATCGTGGATTTATTATGTGGCTCAGGTGGGCTAGTTTTAAGATAGGCCAAACAAGATAAATCATTGGCCCAAATAGTTGTCATTGGACCCAACTAAAGAAAACCAATGGGCTCATAAGTTGGCCCAGTAGAGGAAAGTGAAGAAATAAACTGATGTATCCCTTAACTAATTAGAACAGGCGGCCAGTGTATATTTGAGAGAATTGAGACGTACACGCGGAGTGGAGTGAGTCAACCCGGAAGAGAGTTTAGCAACTGGGTGTGTGGACTCGAACGGTCGAACCAAGATGGATTGATTCCGTGACTGTGAATAATGAGTTGATTTGAGGATGGGCACGAAGCGGAAGCAAGTTTGGTTTGAGTTGGGTGAGTTGCCGCAAGCCGAGATGGGCGAGTTTAGTTGTGTTAACTCGTAACGACGAGTCACGGAGTTAAATGGAAACAAGGTTAATGATGTGCAGAGGCTTGGTGTGTGTTTGGTATATATTGTGTGGACGCGTGTAAGGTGTTTGTGAAAATGTCACAAAGAAAAAGCTTGGAAGAGATGAAGCTACCGGAGACAATGGCTGCCACCGGAATCACACTGGTAAGGATCTTAAAGCTCTGATACCATGTAGAAATTGTGAGTGTATGTGCGGAAGATTATGTAGCAATGTAAAACTTCATTAATGGAATAACAAAGAAGATACGGGAACAAGTATGTAATGTCTACATTGTATTGTGGTGTTGTTCAACTTGATTATTACAAAGGAGATGAGATGCTTAAATAGAAGAAAATTAGTACATAAATTCAAAGTTTGGTTGGTGATATGAATTGGTGAGATTGGTTGGTGATGACTTTAACATGGTTGGTGAGATGTTGGTGATGACTTTAACAGTATATGATCATTTTTATCAACTCTGTTCTTGATAGAAGCAAGGTTAATTGGAGTTGAACAAAGATGTATATTGAAACTTCTTTTTGTGAGTTGTTTAGCTAGTTCTACAAACGGAGAGATGTGACCATGGGCTAAAAAAGGTAACATAACTATACTCATCCTGCTGTTTTCACCCTCCATGATCAACTCACTTTTCTTTAGCAAATGGCAAACACTTTGGTTAATCACCATTCCCTACACAAACATAAACATATAACATGTTATAGTGCCCAACAAACCAATAACACTAACAGTGACAATGACAACCACAAAAGTTTAGGTAAAAAACAATCTCCTCCAATATCAATCCCAAATCTCCAATATCAATAATTGTTTGTGCTTGGATGTTTGCTTTAGTTTAATAATTAAAGGCATGTTGAACTGAACAAGTCTCACTTTTTTTACATTGGCGGTTAAAATTTTAATTTCTTGACGGATTACTAATACACAACTGATGAGGTTGCCATGTCACATAGGACTTGGCAACCTCTGCAACCCCTATTGGAGATTCCAATGCTCAGAAGACATAGATGCAATTAAGATAACAATTTTGAAACTAAAGAAGAGAGAATTATGATTAAACAGTACTTCAATCTGTTCCCATTGGGTATCTGCAAAGATGCATGAATTCATTATTGGACAACATTAACTAGTATGTTTCTTTTTTCTTCCTGCAAATTTGCTTCAACTCCTCAGCTGCCTTGTCCAGATCTTCCTCTCCTTTCTCATTTATCTTCAAACTCAATTCTCTAGCTTTCCTCCTCAGACTTTCCCCACTTCCATCCACCAAAACCTTTCTTAAAACATTAACAATCTCGTCTCTCTTGAATTTGCCTTCATTGTTTCTCACTATCTCCATACCAATCCCAATCTCCACCACAACTTTAGCATCCAAAGTCAGATCATTTCTCATGGGCATGCCAATAATAGGCACTCCAAATTTCATACTCTCATTCATAGAACTCCATCCACAATGACTTAGAAAGGCACCAGTGCTTGGATGTCTCAAAATCATTGTTTGTGGCACCCACCCCTCCAAGATCATTCCCAAATCCCCTACCCTTTCGACGAAGCCATCTGGTAGTTGGACAGATTCTTTTTTCTCTCTTTGCGGATATCTCACAGCCCATATGAAATTACACTTGGTTGTCTCAAGTGCATTTGCCATTTCTATCATTTCTTCTGCAGACAAATAACTCTCACTCCCAAAGCACACATACACCACTGAAGATTTTTCTTTCTTGTCGAGCCATTTCATGATATTTTTCGTCTTATTATCTTCACTTTCAGCTGAATCATGAACAAGTGGACCGACAGTAATGATATTCTTATCAGCCAGATCTGACAGAAGATCAATATATTTTCCTTCAACTTCTCTAGAACCCTTAACCAAGGCAAAGTTGCATGATCTTTCAAAGCATTGCACAATGTTTCGGAAAGCCACGAGTGTAAATCCAGAGAGTTGATGTGGATAATACGCAGGAAAAAGGATATCAGGAAATGGGAACTTCTCTCCTGGCTTTTTCGAGTAATGTAAGGCTAGACAAGGCATCGCTACTGTAAATATCGAAAAATAAACAACTGGAATACTGAGGGACAGAGCAACCTCTGCAGGCCATGAAGGCAAGAAATCATAGATAACCAAATCCGGGTTGATGTCTTTCAGGATGTCTACAAAGACCGGAGCTGCATTTTCCAAAACTTGTCGGAGGACAGGGTCAAGATCGGACGGAAGGCCATTTGAGCTGTGATAACGAGGTGGCAGTTCCGGAGAAGATGGAAGATGAAACTCTACTAGTTGTATATTATCATCTTCATCAACTCTATTCTTGATAGAAGCAAGGTTGATAGGTGTAGAACAAAGATATATGAAGAAACTTCTTTTTGTAAGTTGCTTAGCTAGTTCTACAAACGGAGAGATGTGACCATAAGCTAAATATGGAAACATCAGTATTCTCATTTTGCCATTTTCACTCTCCATATTCGTCTTTAGAAAAAGATTCATAGATAAGTTAACAGGGTTCTAAAAATCGGCGATTTAGCCGATAAATCGGAATACGGGAGGTCACCAATCAGATTTACCAAAATCGGCCAGAAAAACGTTTTTCCCAAATCGGGTCAAAATCGGTGACCGCAGTAGTTTCATGATTGGGGAAGAAGCTAACAATTTTATGTCGAGAGAGATTGAGAGAGAGGGGGGGGGAGATGGCAGCGCACGGAGATCTAGATCGACGGATCGAGCAATTGATAGAGTCGGTATGTACTGGTGGCGGGGACGTTGAAATTGGGTGGTATGGCAGAGGGTTGTAGCGGGTTTGTACAGTCAAAGGGGTGCGGGTTTACACCCGGGTCTGAAGTGTGTACTTTTTGATGTGTGCTTGTGTTAGAGACTTAGGGCCTGTTTGGATCGGGGGTTGGGGAGGGATGGGTTGGGTTGGGAGGGGTTCAAATTTGACAACCCTTGTTTGGATAGAAATTTAAAATGGAGGGTTGGGTTTATAGTGGTTGGTGAGGGGTTAGGAGAGGGTTCTAATATAATGTAAATGAGGGAGCATTTCAACACCCCGATTTGGGGTGTTGGACATGGTTGAAAAAATATTTCAATAATAAAAAAAATATTTCCTAATAAATAACAACAATAAAAAAATATTTCTGGATCAGTATTTCTGAAAAAAATATTTCCAAACCAATATTTCAGGAAAAAATATTTTCGAACCAATATTTCGGGAAAAAATATTTCCGAACCAATATTTCGGGAAAAAATATTTTCGAACCAATATTTCGGGAAAAAATATTTCTGAACCAATATTTCCGAACCAAAATTTTGGGAAAAAATATTTCTGGATCAGTATTTCAGGGAAAAATATTTCCGAACCAATATTTCGGTAAAAAATATTTCCGAAACAATATTTCGGAAATATTTTTTTCCGAACCAATATTTCGGGAAAAAATATTTCCGAACCAATATTTCGGAAATATTTTTTTCGGAACCAATATTTCCGAAATATTTTTTTCCGAACCAATATTTCGGAAATATTTTTTTCCGAACCAATATTTCGGAAATATTTTTTTCCGAACCAATATTTCGGAATTATTTTTTTCGGAACCAATATTTCGGAAAATATTTTTTTCCGAACCAATATTTCGGAAATATTTTTTTCCGAACCAATATTTCGGAAATATTTTTTTTCGAACCAATATTTCGGAAATATTTTTTTCGGAACCAATATTTCGGAAATATTTTTTTCCGAACCAATCTTTCGGAAATATTTTTTTTCGAACCAATATTTCGGAAATATTTTTTTCCGAACCAATATTTCGGAAATATTTTTTTCCGAACCAATATTTCAGAATTATTTTTTTCGGAACCAATATTTCGGAAATATTTTTTCCCGAACCAATATTTCGGAAATATTTTTTTCCGAACCAATATTTCGGAAATATTTTTTTCCGAAATATTGGTTCGGAAATTTTTTTTCCCGAAATATTTGTTCGGAAATTTTTTTCCCCGAAATATTGATTCCGAAATATTTTTTTCAAAAATATTGATTTGAAAATATTTTTTCCCAAAAAAATAATAATTAATTATATTATAACCCTTCTCAACCTAATCCTCCATCCAAATAAGGTAAGGGTTGAACCCTTCATTACTCAACCCTTACATCCAAACATGGTAAGGGTTCAACCCAACCCATCCCTTCCCAACCTAACCCATCCCATTCTAACCCAACCCAACCCATCCCTCCCCAACCCTCAATCCAAACAGGCCCTTAGAGGCAGGGGAGTGGCTGAGTGAAAGGGTGAGGGAGATGATCAGAGGCCTGAGCTGGAGAGAGAGAGAAGCTGTGTCACCTACCGATATTTTGAACTTATCCGCTGTTCTACATACTGTAATTGTAAACTCAAAATTTTTAGAACAAATTATATTATTTTTCTATTTTTATATAAAAAAAATTGTAAAAATAAGTTACGGAACTGTATTAGTTATGCAATTTAAAATATGTATCAGACATTATAAAAGAAATGTATAAAAATGAATGGGACAGAGGAAGTATCATGTTATGTGCGCCCAAATTTTCCCACATTACATCTTCGAAACTTACAAGCTTAAACCTTTAGTCCCTGCCATTTTCAGTCGAGTAATAACTACTAGCAAGTAGCAACTAGCAAGTAACCTAACAAACACTATTGTTAAGTTTCCTTAACCTTATTGCTACTGTCAAATGAGAATGAGTTGTGCCAAGAACTCTACAAAATACTTCTTACCAAAGAGGTACCAATGCAACTAGCAAGTAGCAAGTAACCTAACAAATAATATTGCTAAACTTCCTTAACCTTATTGCTACTGTCAACTCTTACCAGAGAGGTACCAATGCTAAAATGATGAGACAGCCTTACAAGAACACAGAATTTACTGGTACACAGACAAAATAAAATTTACAAAAAAATCACCACAGATTGCGGACATGTTGTCAATCTTTATTCTTTATTAATAATGTGGAAAACCTTATTTTAATTGTGTGCTATAGTTGTACCAAATTACCAAATAATTCAGATTCGATTCTTATACAAGATTTATTTATTTAATTTAATTTTTTCGATTCTCTATAACTACATAATTAAATATTGTTTATTTAGCATATACTTTTATCATTCAATAATGTATAACTACATATTAAAATAATACTTATTAATCATATTTATTCTTGATAGTTTATTAATATTAATTTGAGAATAAATTGATGCGGAATTAAATGAAACAAAATTCAATTTAAATATAATTAATATTAAACTTGCTAGTTGTTACAAATACAAACTGATTAAAACAAATTAGAATAAATTCAAGAGATCGAAATAAATTAAAATAAATTTAACATTAATTTTTCTATATTTGTAATAAAAAAATCGAATGCTTAAAACCAATTTGAGATGAAATTTAGGAATTTTGATCCACTAGATAATTCAACATAATCAATTTTTAGTGGTTACGATATCACAATCAAGCATTCAAGCTAAAAATTAAGAAGTACAAGTAATCAACTTTTAGTGGTTAAGATATCACAGTCAAGCTAGAAATTAATTCACTGCGATAAGCTTTAATAAAGTTTGTCTTGAATTTTGGAGAGAGAACAGAGAATGTGTTTGACATTTTTTTTTATGAAAGTGGTAATTCAATTCATAAAAGTCATACGACATCTACAAAAATGATCGAAACGATCAAACATAGAACAAGATGACACGTCTGTCTTCATAAAATGAGACAAATAAGCAGTGTGAAAAAAAGTGATATTTCTATAAATACTTGCTCTACGACCAATATCTTCTCCATAGTTAATTTGAGCTATCAACCACAAATGCAATTCGTATCAAGCTCTTATTCTTGAATTCGAACCAACTCTCACAAAAAAGAAGAGAAAATCACCCTCTCACCAAGGAGAGACCACAGCCAAACAAATTGAAATAACAACCTAGAAATCCAATCTGCAAATACAAAATAAAACAAGCAATTCTTAGATCCGGAGCGAACCACAAAAACAAGAGAAACCGAATCGAAAATCCACCCGCTTGAATCGGAGAAGAAGGACAACGCAAACTCTGATGGTTTTAGATCTAAGACGAGACGAAAAATCGAAATTCAATTGAATCTCAAGGTATTTTTTATTTGAGTATATCGACTCAAAACCAAGATAGATCTAAAAAATAAATTCTAAGATGCTTGGTTTTTGTTCAATTTTTATTGAAAATAAAAAAATAAAAACAAAGAAAAGAGGGATTAGATGATTGGGGGAAGATTAGAGAATGGATGGATGGAGGAAAGAGAGATGGTCGATAGGTAGATATGAAGAAGGGGGCGGCGAAGAAAAGGGGAGGAGGGAGGAGGGAGGAGGGAGGAGGGGAGGGGAGGGAGAAAAAAAGTGGGGAGGGGGGCGGCTGCTGCTAGGTTTAGAGAGAGTCGACTCTCATATGTAACTACATGTGTTTGACATTTTTAAAGCGGCTCTGTATTTAATTTTGTGTTTAATTTTTAGTGAGTGAATGTTAATTTATTTTTATGTGTTTAATTTTTAAGGCGGCTCTGTGTTTAATCTTTTTTTTGTGACATTTTTAAGGCGGCTTTGTGTTTGAGATTTTGGTACTCCCTTTGTATCAATTTACTTTTCTTGTTTTTCACTTTGAACACTGTTCATTCTAAGCGGTTGACTACTAATTTACACCTAATCTATAAGACCAAATATAGTCATGAGTGATTTTGTTGAATTCGTATTTATTAGTACTTTAATACAATGAAATTTTTATAATAAATAATAATATAAAATTAAAGATATAAACGATTCAAAGTGTGCATTGGCAAATGTGTCAAAAGTAAATAAGAAAAGTATTTTGAGACAGAGGGGGTATGATTATTGAAGCGTGTAATGACTATCCGCTTGATTCTTTTCAGTATGACTATCCAACAACATTTGCAATGACTATCAAGAGCTTCTCTGGGTATGAATATTAAACAGCTCTCTTGGATATGATTATCTGTATGGCTACTATTAATTTAATAAACTCGGTATGATTATCTCTATGATTTTTGGTATGCCTATCAAATAGTTATACTAGTGTAATTTTTCATAATCTTTTTAATTAAATTAATTCAAAATTAATTAATTTAAGGAATAAATTAATTTTGATTGAATTAATTTATTAAGTAAGTAAATTAACCAACTATTTAATTAATTAAAAGGGAATTAATAAAAAGTCTTTTGATAATTATATTAATTTTAATTTAATTAATTTATTAATAAATTTACAGAATAAATTAATTTTGATTGAATTAATTTATAAAATAAATCAACTAACTGATTTAATTAATTAAAAGAGAATTAACACAACTCTTACATAGCATAGCATAACCCTTGTGGTTTATATATCTGACAATTCTGTTCACCCACACAAATTATTCCTTGAGCCAGTCTTGATAGCTTGAACCATTGAAATTAATGACGAACTATCGCTGTACCATGTTAACACTCGATGTCCTGTCTAGTTCATGAGTGAATAACTACAATGATCGTTATTCATATCTTGATTCTAAATTGTGATTCTTTTCTTTTCTAATCCCTCTTTAAATTTCTGTACTGTGTATTTAATGTGTCACTCTATAGAAATCTCTGTCTCTTTAAATGAATTCACTTTCTTGATTACTTCACTGAGCCTTGATCAAATAACTGAACTTATTTCAATGCAGTAATTCTTCAAGTCTAGATTGACTTAAATCTTCTTTCTTTAATAAATAATACTTTCTGAGATTCTTGTGACAATTTATATATTATTTACTTATTACAATCTTGTTTAAGTTGAGTCGAATCCTCGATTTGCATAAATAGGCTATGTCATATGCCTTTCACTTAGGTTCGAGTTACTCTATCCCCATTTATTTAATTTAAATATTTGTTATTGGTATTGATATTGATTATATATGTTGTCGTTATCTGGTCAATCGGTACGAAACGTATCATACAATTAGGGATGGAAGAAAAATCTGATTCAATGGATACCCAATCATTCCAACCCGATTGGATTTTATCGAACCCGATTTTTTGGATTTAGATATGAATTTGGATTCAATTTTAAAAACCGAAAGAGTTTGGATTTGGATTTTAGGCATTTCGTTCCAAACCCGACCAAAAATCCATAACTCGATTCAAACCAGAAACCCGAAACCCAAAACCATGTCATTCTAAAATTAAGCTTTTTAATTGAAATTAAAATTTCATGAATTTTTAGGTTCGGACTAAAAAAATAGTAAAAAGCAATTTTTTTTGTTTTAGCAATTTCATAATTTGGATTTGGATAAACCCGAATCCGATCCGAAATTTTTAGGATCGAATTTGGATTTCGATTTTAAAATTCAATTGGAATTGGATTGAATTGGATTGGATTTGGATTTGATAAAATTATTTGAATTTGGATTTGAATATCTCAAAAATTCGATCCGATCCGATCTGACTCGTTATCATCTTTACGTACAATTGAGGGGATTTTATATCCTATTATATAATAAGAGTAAGAGGGATAATAAGAAAGTACTATTAATTTGTCGGAGGACAAGGTCAAGATCGGACGGAAGGCCGTTTGAGTTGTGATAACGAGGTGGCAGTTCCGGAGAAGATGGAAGATGAAACTCTACTAGTTGTATATTATCATCTTCATCAACTCTATTCTTGATAGAAGCAAGGTTGATAGGTGTAGAACAAAGATATATGAAGAAACTTCTTTTTGTAAGTTTCTTAGCTAGTTCTACAAACGGAGAGATGTGACCATAAGCTAAATATAGAAACATCAGTATTCTCATTTTGCCATTTTCACTCTCCATATTCGTTTTTAGAAAAAGATTCATAGATAAGTTAACAGGGTTCTAAAAATCGGCGATTTAGCCGATAAATCGGAATACGGGATAAGTTCCGGAGAAGATGGAAGATGTAGGTCTACTAGTTGTATATGTAGAAATTGTGAGTGTATGTGCGGAAGATTATGTAGCAATGTAAAACTTCATTAATGGAATAACAAAGAAGATACGGGAACAAGTATGTAATGTCTACATTGTATTGTGGTTTTGTTCAACTTGATTATTACAAAGGAGATGAGATGCTTAAATAGAAGAAAATTAGTACATAAATTCAAAGTTTGGTTGGTGATATGAATTGGTGAGATTGGTTGGTGATGACTTTAACATGGTTGGTGAGATGTTGGTGATGACTTTAACACCCCCCCTCAAATTGAAGATGGTTTAAGGAACATCTTGAGTTTGAAGACGAAAGCTACCGAAAGTGGTAGGAGGATTTTGAACCGGAGACACGATGTAGATGAATCGTGCCTTTTTGTTGGTCTTTGCACCTCCCCAAACTGATGTAATTCTGATAGCTAGAGAAGCATTGTCAGAATAATAAGCTAATCTGATGGCTGAAGAAGCACTGTCAGAACGGTAAAACAATTCTGATGGCTGGAAAAGCACTGTCAAAATGAAGATCGAAAAATCAATTCTGATGGCTGAATAAGACACTGTCAGAACGAAAACAATTCTGATGGCTGGAGAAGCACTGTCAAAATGATAAGGAAATTCTGATGGCTAGAGAAGCACTGTCAGAATGAGGATCAACTTGCAAGATCTGCAAAGATTGGATGTAGAATTGTAATTTGTGCCAATAAATCGTGGATTTATTATGTGGCTCAGGTGGGCTAGTTTTAAGATAGGCCAAACAAGATAAATCATTGGCCCAAATAGTTGTCATTGGACCCAACTAAAGAAAACCAATGGGCTCATAAGTTGGCCCAGTAGAGGAAAGTGAAGAAATAAACTGATGTATCCCTTAACTAATTAGAACAGGCGGCCAGTGTATATTTGAGAGAATTGAGACGTACACGCGGAGTGGAGTGAGTCAACCCGGAAGAGAGTTTAGCAACTGGGTGTGTGGACTCAAACGGTCGAACCAAGATGGATTGATTCCGTGACTGTGAATAATGAGTTGATTTGAGGATGGGCACGAAGCGGAAGCAAGTTTGGTTTGAGTTAGGTGAGTTGCCGCAAGCCGAGATGGGCGAGTTTAGTTGTGTTAACTCGTAACGACGAGTCACGGAGTTAAATGGAAACAAGGTTAATGATGTGCAGAGGCTTGGTGTGTGTTTGGTATATATTGTGTGGACGCGTGTAAGGTGTTTGTGAAAATGTCACAAAGAAAAAGCTTGGAAGAGATGAAGCTACCGGAGACAATGGCTGCCACCGGAATCACACTGGTAAGGATCTTAAAGCTCTGATACCATGTAGAAATTGTGAGTGTATGTGCGGAAGATTATGTAGCAATGTAAAACTTCATTAATGGAATAACAAAGAAGATACGGGAACAAGTATGTAATGTCTACATTGTATTGTGGTGTTGTTCAACTTGATTATTACAAAGGAGATGAGATGCTTAAATAGAAGAAAATTAGTACATAAATTCAAAGTTTGGTTGGTGATATGAATTGGTGAGATTGGTTGGTGATGACTTTAACATGGTTGGTGAGATGTTGGTGATGACTTTAACAGTATATGATCATTTTTATCAACTCTGTTCTTGATAGAAGCAAGGTTAATTGGAGTTGAACAAAGATGTATATTGAAACTTCTTTTTGTGAGTTGTTTAGCTAGTTCTACGAACGGAGAGATGTGACCATGGGCTAAAAAAGGTAACATAACTATACTCATCCTGCTGTTTTCACCCTCCACGATCAACTCACTTTTCTTTAGCAAATGGCAAACACTTTGGTTAATCACCATTCCCTACACAAACATATAACATGTTATGGTGCCCAACAAACCAATAACACTGACAGTGACAATGACAAGCACAAAAGTTTACTTTTTTTACATTGGCGGTTAAAATTTTAATTTCTTGACGGATTACTAATACACAACTGATGAGGTCAGTTTACTTGAATTTTACATCTTGTTAATATTTTAATTTAATTTAGAACCAAAGCTTAGAAATCTTAGTAAAGCAAATTAACATCAGATGCTACAGCAGCATTCAGCAACAACCTCAACTGGAAGGAACAGATGTCTTTCACAGCATACAGAACTAGTAACAGAGCTTCTCCGCAGAATATAAGCCTTGTTAATGTAAATTACAAACGAATGTGCAAGACATTAACATAGATGCAATTAAGATAACAATTTTGAAACTAAAGAAGAGAGAATTATGATTAAACAGTACTTCAATCTGTTCCCATTGGGTATCTGCAAAGATGCATGAATTCATTATTGGACAACATTAACTAGTATGTTTCTTTTTTTAATTCTTCCTGCAAATTTGCTTCAACTCCTCAGCTGCCTTGTCCAGATCTTCCTCTCCTTTCTCATTTATCTTCAAACTCAATTCTCTTGCTTTCCTCCTCAGACTTTCCCCACTTCCATCCACCAAAACCTTTCTTAAAACATTAACAATCTCGTCTCTCTTGAATTTGCCTTCATTGTTTCTCACTATCTCCATACCAATCCCAATCTCCACCACAACTTTAGCATCCAAAGTCAGATCATTTCTCATGGGCATGCCAATAATAGGCACTCCAAATTTCATACTCTCATTCATAGAACTCCATCCACAATGACTTAGAAAGGCACCAGTGCTTGGATGTCTCAAAATCATTGTTTGTGGCACCCACCCCTCCAAGATCATTCCCAACTCCCCTACCCTTTCGACGAAGCCATCTGGTAGTTGGACAGATTCTTTTTTCTCTCTTTGCGGATATCTCACAGCCCATATGAAATTACACTTGGTTGTCTCAAGTGCATTTGCCATTTCTATCATTTCTTCTGCAGACAAATAACTCTCACTCCCAAAGCACACATACACCACTGAAGATTTTTCTTTCTTGTCGAGCCATTTCATGATATTTTTCGTCTTATTATCTTCACTTTCAGCTGAATCATGAACAAGTGGACCGACAGTAATGATATTCTTATCAGCCAGATCTGACAGAAGATCAATATATTTTCCTTCAACTTCTCTAGAACCCTTAACCAAGGCAAAGTTGCATGATCTTTCAAAGCATTGCACAATGTTTCGGAAAGCCACGATTGTAAATCCAGAGAGTTGATGTGGATGAAACTCAGGAAAAAGGATATCAGGAAATGGGAACTTCTCTCCTGGCTTTTTCGAGTAATGTAAGGATAGACAAGGCATCGCTACTGTAAATATCGAAAAATAAACAACTGGAATACTGAGGGACAGAGCAACCTCTGCAGGCCATGAAGGCAAGAAATCATAGATAACCAAATCCGGGTTGATGTCTTTCAGGATGTTTACAAAGACTGGAGCTGCATTTTCGAAAACTTGTCGGAGGACAGGGTCAAGATCGGACGGAAGGCCATTTGAGCTGTGATAACGAGGTGGCAGTTCCGGAGAAGATGGAAGATGAAACTCTACTAGTTGTATATTATCATCTTCATCAACTCTATTCTTGATAGAAGCAAGGTTGATAGGTGTAGAACAAAGATATATGTAGAAACTTCTTTTTGTGAGTTGTTTAGCTAGTTCTACAAACGGAGAGATGTGACCATAAGCTAAATATGGAAACATCAATATTCTCATTTTGCCATTTTCACTCTCCATATTAGCAAACTCTACAAAAATTATAACTCTGAATTCGTTTTTAAAAAGATTCAAAGATAAGTACTCTATACATACTGTATATCCTCTGTTAACACCTTATCATGTTAGAGCATGTGATTGCCAAGAGATTGTCTTGACGTGGCAAAATAATTTTAATATACTCTTGTTTACGAATTATACTAATGTTTCCCTATTATAAATAATGTATACGGATTTTTAATAAATTTTATTAATAATTAAAAAATATAGTGTGATATTTTCGGGTATATATTAATGATTATAAGATTAGTTTTAAATCAAAATGGTAACATGTTTTAATTAGAAAGAAAATATTAATGATTGAAAGATATGATACGATTGATTTTTTAGGTGTTTATAATAGTATAGATATTATTATAAATTTTAATTTCAATATGCTAATGGAAGAATTCGAACCTTACATTTTTTTATAGAATAATTTTTAGTATTAAATTTAAATTAACATGTTGTTGGCGGAAATCGAACCTTAGACCTTTGTATATAATCACTTTTAGTATTGTTGTATATGACGATTTTGATTTATTTGAGTTGAAAATCTAACGGTTGTAAATGAGGGATAACCAAAACCAAAAAAAGGATAACCTAACTACAAATTATACCCCCTTTCGCTTATTATAGTATAGTATAGTATAGTATAGATGAGTGGAGAGCGCATCTCATACTATAGTATAGATGAGTAGATATAGTAATGACCTTTTGTACCCATCAAACCCTCATTTAATACGTTGTACCTTTTAGCCCCTGAAGTATCCGGAAAGGTCCTATTAACCCTTATACCGGTACAAATTAAAAAAATTGTAACAGACACATGTAATGTCTCTTTTGCCCATCCGATATGTACTGTTAAAATTTTTTGTACCGGTACAAGGGTTAATTGGACCTTTACGGATAGTTCAGGGGCTAAAAGGAACGTTTTGAAACAGTGAGGGCTGATAGGTATTTCGTATAAAACTTCGAGGGCTAAAAGGTCATTAAGCCGGAAGGTTATATTAATATTCTAACATGTACTGTTATCATTTTCCAGATTGCATGGTATAGCTTACCCCTTGCTTTATTAGAAATTCTTCATGCAAGTTGAGTTACATTTATCATTACCACGGTTTAAGCAATTTTCAGAAGTACAAAATGTATGCAATTACACATTAGTCGCATCTGTTTCCACTGGATGCCACAAAGATGCACGAGTTCATATTTGGACAACGTTAACTCCTTAACTAGTACGTTTTTTTGTTCTTCCTGCAAATTTGCTTCAACTACCAGAAGATCTTCTCCTTTTCCATTTATCTTCAAACCCAACTCTCTCTAGCGTTCTTCCTCAGACCTTACTTTCGTCCACCAAAACCTTTAGTAAAACTTTCCATTTATCTTCAAACCCAACTCTCTCTAGCGTTCTTCCCCATACGTTACTTTCGTCCACCAAAACCTTTATGTTGTGTTTGGTTGGGGAGATTGAATTGGAATGGAATGGAATGAGCAAAATTACAAGGAAATGATGGGCATAAAAGAGAAGTTCTGTAAAAAAAATGAGTGAGTGCAAATTTCTTATGATAAGATTTGAGAATAAAATGAGTATGATGGAGAATGGGGCATTCTTTCTCAAAATAGTGGGTTTGAACTCTAGTATAGATGGTTAGGAATGGAATGGAGGAAGGAATGAAAAATTTAAACTTTTACCCATTTTATAGTTCATATTTCATTCCATTCCATCTCATTTCATTCATCCCAACCAAACACAACATTATGGTCCGTTTGGATTGGGGGTTGAGAAGGGTTGGATTGGGTTGGGTCAGGTTCTAATTTAAAAATTCGTTTTTGAGAAAATTTTAAAAGTAAAGTGTTGGGTTTTGGTAGTTTACGAAAGAATTAAAATAATATTACATATTAAATCCAAAATCCAACACTTTACTATTAAAATTTTCTCAAAAACGAATTTTTAAATTTGAACCCGACCCAATCCAACCCTTCTCAACCACAAATCCAAACGGACCCTAAGTAAAACTTTCAATTTATCTTCAAACCCAACTCTCTCTAGCGTTCTTCCTCAGACCTTACTTTCGTCCACCAAAACCTTTAGTAAAACTTTCCATTTATCTTCGAACCCAACTCTCTCTAACGTTCTTCCTCAGACCTTACTTTCGTCCACCAAAACCTTTAGTAAAACTTTCAATTTATTTTCAAACCCAACTCTTTCTAGCGTTTTCCTCAGACCTTCCCTACTTTTGACCTTTCGTAAAACATTAACAATGTCCTTTCTCTTAAATTTGCGTTCATTGTTCCTCACTATCTCCATACCAACTCCAATTTCCACCGAAAGCTTAGCATTTGTGGGCTGATCCATTTTCGTGATAATGCCAATAATTGGAACCCAGAATTTCATGCTTTCATTCATAGAACTCCCCTTTATTCACTTTAAGACTTACATCACACACTAGTCTTACTTTTATTACACACCGCACACATTATTGTTGTCTTACATTAAAAAAACAAAATTATTAAATCCCATATGTTATGCATGAGTTTATCCTTGGACAACATATGTTTCCTTTTTCTTCCTGCAAATTTGCTTCAACTCCTCAGCTGCCTTGTCCAGATCTTCCTCTCCTTTGCCATTTATCTTCAAACTCAACTCCCAAGCTTTCCTCCTAATATCTTTTCCAATTTCTTCCATCAAAACCTTTCTTATAACAGTGACAATCTCGTCTCTCTTGAATTTGCCTTCACTGTTTCTCTCCATCTCCATACCAACCCCAATCTCCACCGCAAGCTTAGCATTTGTAGACTGATCCACTTCAATGGGCATGCCAATAATTGGCACCCCAAATTTCATGCTCTCATTTATTGAACTCCATCCACAATGACTTAGAAAGCCACCAGTGCTTGGATGTCCCAAAATCATTGTTTGTGGCGCCCACCCTTCCAAAATCAATCCCAAATCTCCTACCCTTTCGACGAAGCCATCTGGTAGTAGAATAGATTTTCTTTTCTCATTTTGCGGAAATCTCACAGCCCATATGAAACTACACTTGGATGTCTCTAATGCATTTGCCATCTCTATGACTTCTTCAGACAAATAATCCTCACTCCCAAAGCCAATAATAAGTGAATAAGTGGACCAACGCCAATAATATTCTTACCAGCCTGATCCGCTAGAAGATCAATAAATTTTCCTTCAACTTCTCTAAAACTCTTAACCAAGGCAATGTTGCATGATCTTTCATAGCATTGCACAACATTTCGAATAGCCATTTGTACAAATTCAGAGAACTGAAGGAACAAGGATTTCCGGAAATGGGAACTTTTCTTTACCATTTTTGAAGTAATGTAAGCTTAGACAAGACATTGCTACTGCAATCATTGAAAAAAAAACCGGAATATTGAGGGACAGAGCAACCTCTGCAGGCCATGAAGGCATGAAGTCATAGATAACCAAATCCGGGTTGATGTCTTTCAGGATGTTAACAAAGACTGGAGCTGCATTTTCCAAAGCTTGCGGACTACAGGGTTAAGATCGGACGGAAGGCCATTTGTGCAGTGATAACGAGGTGGTAAATCTGGAGAGGATGGAAGAAGAAACTCTACTAGTTGTATATTATCATCTTCATCAACTCTATTCTTGATAGAAGCAAGGTTGATAGGTGTAGAACAAAGATATATATAGAAACTTCTTTTTGTGAGCTGTTTAGCTAGTTGTAAAAAGGGAGAGAGGTGACATACTGACATTGTGACCAGAAAAATGCTACAGCCACCAAATTAGTTCCCAAATTTTGACACCAAATGACATGACATTAATTTGATTGGTTATAACAATAATGGGCCCGTCAGGGCCATCCAATTAAAATATCACAAAATGCCAACTAATTAGTGCCACATCATTTGGTGTCAAAATTTGATACCCAATTTGGTGGCTGTAGCATTACTCTTGTGACCATAAGCTAAAAATGGAAACATCAAAATGCTCATTCTTCCATTTTTGCTCTCCATGACTAAACAAAATACTCAGATTTGTTTTGCAAGCTTCATATAGACAGTATTATAGGGGGTGTTTGGGAGAACTTATTTTTCAGAATAAGTCAACTTATTTTAAGACAAGGTTAGAGATTCTTAATTTTTTTCTGAAAAACTTAACTTTTTTTTTACAACTTATGTAATCTCAAACCTACATTAAATACTTATACAAAATTTTTTTATCAAAATATGAAATTTTTACCCAACCAAATTTAGTGAAATTTAATGAAATTTCCTACTTTTCCATCCTTACATAAAGACATTACATAAATATCCGCCCCACAAACTCGGTGTATTTAATATCCTAAATACGCGTGCCAAAACGTCCATGAGGAGTCCAAATCTTCTACACCAGTTTAGGTGGTTGTTTTTGATTGGGTGGTTGATGCGAATGCAGGGATCCCATTTATATTAATGAGAGATGAGCCAATCAAAAACAACCATCTAAAGTGGAACATGGGGTGGCACACCTAAAGTGGTGTAGAGGATTTGGACTCGCCCATGAGGCCACATCAGTGTATACCATAATACCACCTTGTTACAAAACTCAGTATGCAATGCCACGTGGTAGGGGGGAGCACGGATTGGAACGGTTCGATTTTAGGTTAAAACCGAAACCGCAACCGCAAACCCTCGGTTTTTAAAATTTAAAACCGAAACCGCAATCGCAACCACAACCGACGTTTCGATTTCGGCTTCAAAATTGTCGGATCGGTTACAATCGGTTCGGTTTCGGTTATAAAACCGCCTCAAATAAAAATGACAAAATAAAAATGATTACAAGAATTTTTAAGCATAGAAAGTCCATTTGTTCTTCCGAAATAGCATACAAAGTTTTTATAAAAAATTACAAAGTCTAACATAATTCTTGAATAATGAAAATTCAACATAATCTTCCATTGTTATAAATACGTTGTTATAAATACGCCTAAGTTGTTTCTCGATCTGCAATTTGATAACCGTGAGAATTGAGACTTGAGAGTGTCAAGTTCCATTGTTATAAATACGTTGTTATAAATACGCCTAAGTTGTTTCTCGATCTGCAATTTGATAACCGTGAGAGTTGAGACTTGAGAGTGTCAAGTGATGCGAAAGGCAGAAGCAGCAGAACTTTAGAACAAGCAGAGAGTGAGAGTTTGTAACGGCGTCTGTGTTGTAAACATGTAAAAGATTTGGATTAGGTATTAATCTAACTGGGTTGCAGGCTGCTAGCCCAAATTATAAATACAAAGCCCAACCGAACATAAAACTGCTGCCTCTTTTAATTATAAATATATATACATATAGGCAAGTGCTCAGAAGAGAACTTATTTTTTGAAGAAAACTAAGGTACTAATCCTAGCCATTAGATGTATTAAGATCAATGGCTCCGCCAGGGGCACCCACACACTAATCAAATACACCCTCACACACAAAATCACACCTAATCCCCTCCATTTTTAATTTGATTTTTCCCGTCAATCAGTGATATTTTTTTTAAATCTAATTTCACCACATTTTTCTTCATCTCCCAACGATTAGTTTGCATACCATATATGCTATATTTCGATTTAGTTTTCTAAGTTTTCCATTAAACGAGATTTTCCCTAGATCCTTACTCATATATATATATATATATATATAATTTATTTATTTATTTATTTTTATCGGATCGGTTTGGTTTTTTTCGGATCGGTTCCTACTTAAAACCGCAACCGCATAATCGATTTCGGTTTTGGTTTTTAATTTTTCGGTTTCGGTTTCGATTTCGGTTCGGTTTTTAGCGGTTTCGGATTTTTTCGGTTTTTTGCTCGACCCTACCAAGTGGTACCAAAAAAAATGAAACATACATATCTAATATTTAAAACTAATTTAATACTGAATAATTTTATTTTTCTTATAACAAAACGAAATAGCTAATTAACAATGTCTAACGTTTAATATGAAAAATTTAATATAATATTAAAAGTTTAAAAACAAATAAAAATTTGAAGTTTTCCTAGAATAAGTATGATCAATAAATTTTCCTTCAACTTCTCTTAAACTCTTAACCAAAACAAGTTCGTTTGATCGTTCAAAGCAGAACTCAATGTAAGGAGTCTAGAGAGTATTCTTTACCTTGAGTGCAAATTCAGAAGAATGAGGTGAATCACTAGTAGAAACAACAATTTCTGGGAACCGGAAGCACTCACCTTCTTTTTTGCAGTAACGTAAGACTACGCAAGAGGCTGCTGCGGCATTGACACGTGGACAGCCAGAATATCAAAGATTTTGTTATAATTTCAATTGTTTCGTAATTTGTGTCTTATTGTTTTGCTGGTTATCTATACTCTTTTAAAACAGAAACCCCCTTTAAATGGTATGCCATGTATACCGCGGTATGCACGGTATATCATTTAATTAATTAATTAATTAATTAATAATAATTGTCCTTCATTCTCATATCTGTTCCTTCCCCGCTGCCCCCTGTCCTTCATTCTTCCATCTTCTCCCCTTATCCTCTCTTTTTCAATTATCACAGTTTTTTAATTCAATAAAGCTCCGAAAATTCCTTCGAATTTTCTCAGATCTGTTCCGATCTTGAGTTAGTTTGTGCAATTAAAATTCATCTTTGTTGGGTTTTCGTCTCGCCTCTTAGCGTGTGTATCGCTTTATGTGCGATTGTTATCGATTAACTTATTATCGTTTATGTTTCTGGTTTTGTTGGTGCCGTTATTGACTCCACTGAAATTGGTTTATTTGGCATTTTGGGAGATCTTGAACGCTTGCATCGATGTTACTTGCGGCATGTCCATAGCTGATTTTTGGCATGTAGATAGTTGGGGTATCGGCAGGTCTATAGCTGTTTTACGGCAGGTAGATAGCTGGAGTATTCTTGAGATGGTAGTGGAATTCACAAGAGCTCACCTTTCACAATTAAAATTTGTTCCGGTTACGGGGGTTTATGCTTCCCCAACTTCAGTTGAAGGTGTACTTGCAACAGATGAGTAAAAAGGGGGAAAGTAAAAAACCTTTCCTTCATTCTGCATATAGTCTGTTCTTCACTTTTTTATGCTAAATATTGGTGTTTCAAGTCTAAAATTGATATTACTCGTCTTGCTTTTATGGCAAGTTTTTTTATCTGTCTATATTGACAGTTTATTTGTTGACAGTTTATTTCGTTGTGATTCTAGTTTGATATCTCAGATTACTCTACTAATATAAGTATCTTATATAATTCTCCTTCATCATACTATAAGTATCTTTCTCCTTACCCTCCTATCAAGTTCATCAACTTTTATTATAGAAAGTTTTAAGGGGTCTCTTTTCCACTTGGTTATGGCAACATCAAAATCAGCATTGGAGGAGCTGTACTCACGATTATCACTAGAGGAAGAAGACGAAGAAGGAGTTGTGGTGGCAACAGGGGATATTACACCACGTAATACTTATGTTCTAGTGGGCAAGTTCCTCACGGAGAGAAATATAAACTTTCATGCAATGAAAAACGTCATGGCTTCCTTGTGGCGGCCAAAGGAAGGAATGGAGATAGTTGATCTGGGGAGTCAGAGGTACTCTTTTGTTTTTTACCACATATTAGATATGCAGAAAGTCCTAGATGGCGGTCCATGGACATTCGAACAAAGTCTATTGCTGTTTCACAGACTCAAAGATACAGAAGACATGCACAGGGTCAAGTTATCTACCATAGATATCTGGGTCCAGATTTACGACCTTCCAACAGGTTTTGCATCTGAAAATATCTTTCGTAATATTGGAGATTATGTTGGTACATTTGTCAAATCAGATCCTAACAATATTAAAGGAAGTTGGAAAATGTACACTCGTATTCGGGTTACAATGGACATTGAGAAACCCATTAAAAGAAGAATGAAGATTAAAAGGGAGGGAGGCGACTGGAGTTGGGTTAACTTCAAATATGAAAGGCTTAGTTCATTCTGCTTTGTGTGCGGTATGCTAGGGCACCAAGAAAGGGATTGTGCCATTGTGTATGCGAATCCTGATAAAGAAATCACGCGTGCATATGGTGGATGGTTGAGGGCACCAACAAGAAATGAAAAGAATATGGACCTAGGAGCAAAGTGGCTGCGAAATGGTGGAGAAAGTAGTCAAACATGGAATGAAGAGATGGTAAAAAATGACAAAAGGAACAACAGGCAGGGCAGTGAGGGGGGGGCAGCACGTTTCATGGAAGTGGATGGAGTAGTGTCCGAGATTCAAGAAGAAGTGGGGAGCATCAAGGTTATGCCAAGGAATATAGAAAATGCCCAAAGTAGTGTGGATAAAAATATTACAGGAGACAAGTTACATGAAAAGAAGGAAGGGATTACTTTAGAAAAAGAATTGATTATAGCTGAATCAAAAAGGAGGCGTGTGGAGAATATTCAAGAGGTGGGCTTGACAGATGACACAGATGTAAATGGGCTTGCCAACTTGGATGGGCCAAAAAACTGCTTAGAGGCGGGACCTGTGGAACAGGCCCGCCTAGATCAATGAGTATTCTAGCCTGGAACTGCCGTGGACTGGCCAACCCACGTGCAGTGAGATTTTTACGGGACATGGTCTCGCAGCTAAGGCCTAGCTTTGTGTTTCTATCTGAGACAAAAGTTAAGAAGGTGACAGTAATTAAGGTGTGTAGGAAAATAGGTTTTGTTAATTGTTTTAATGTCGACTCTCAGGGTACGAGTGGGGGTTTGGCTTTGATGTGGAAGAGTGAATGTGATATTGTCATAAAGCAGAGTTGCTCGCACTACATAGACTTCGAAGTGAATGTGGAGCAGGTGGGGAGGTGGAGATATACTGGATACTACGGATGTCCAGAGCGGGAGAGAAGACAGGAATCATGGAGTATGCTGCGTGAGTTATCTGAGAGATCAGCTTTGCCCTGGTGTATTATAGGTGACTATAATGACATTATGGTAGCAGATGAAAAGTGTGGAGGGTGCTTACAGCCTAGAAGACTTATGGATGGTTTCACAGATGCTATAAATGACTGTCAGTTAGTGGATTTGGGTTTTACAGGTAACAAGTTCACATGGGAAAGGTCAAGAGGAACAGATAGGTGGGTGCAAGAGAGGTTGGATCGAGGCTTGGCTAATAGACAGTGGAGGGACCTGTTTCCCTTAGCATCTATAGCAGTGATGGATGTCTCGACGTCGGATCATTTGCCTCTGCACTTGCAGCTTAATAGGAAAATGTATGTGCCTAAACCTCACAGATTTAGGTTCGAGCATATGTGGGTTAAAGACAAGGATTGCTTGCACATTATTCAACAATGTTGGAGAGCAATGGAAAATCGAAGTATTGCAGAGAAGATAGAGTATTGCTGTCTTAAGTTAGAAGAATGGGGGGGAGGAATGATGAAGGAAATCAGAGCTAAAATTAAGAAGCTCAAGCAGAGAATGTCGAAGCTGAGATCGAGAAGGGACGTATGTGGAATTAATGACTACAATAAAACCAGATGGGAGTTCTTAAAATTGTTGGAGAAGCAAGAGATTTACTGGCACCAAAGAGCCAAGCAGTTCTGGTTACAAAATGGTGATAAAAACACTCGGTTCTTTCACAAATTCGCATCGTCTAGACGAACAAATAACAGTATAACAAGAATCAAGGATCAGCATGGGAATTGGAAAGAAGAAGAAAAAGATGTCCAAGACGTTATTGTTAATTACTTTGATGAATTGTTCAAGACATCAGGAGGTACAGAACCAATTTTGACGTCCCGTGAGGTCGTCAAACAAGTAACACGAGAGGAAAACTTGGACCTGATGCAAGATGTCTCCTATGAGGAAGTAAAAGCAGCAACTTTCTCAATGCACCCCGAAAAGTCTCCAGGTATGGATGGACTGAACCCAGGTTTTTTCCAAGTATTTTGGAATGTAGTTGGAAATGATGTGACAGATTTTTGTAAAAATTTCTTTAATACGGGGGAGTTACCAATGGAGGCAAACCGTACCTTAGTCTGTCTTATTCCGAAGGTAAGAAAGCCTCAGCAAATGACAGAATTAAGACCGATTTCACTATGTAACGTGTTGATTCGGATTGTGTCAAAGGTCTTGGCGAACAGAATTAAACCATGCTTAAAAAACCTCGTTTCAGCAAATCAAAGTGCTTTCATTGAAGGGCGTCTTTTGACTGACAATGCCTTGTTGGCGTATGAGCTTAACCACTGTATTAAGAGACGTACCCAGGGCAAAAGAGGAATTGCAGGTTTGAAATTAGATATATCTAAAGCATACGACCGTTTAGAGTGGAGATATATTGAAGGTATGCTTGGTAAGTTCGGTTTTAACCAAATTTGGATTCAAAGAGTGATGACCTGCATTAATTCTGTGACATATAGCTTTGTTAATAATGGCAGAGTTTTTGGTGACGTGCAGCCGCAAAGAGGCATACGTCAGGGAGACCCTATATCCCCTTATATTTACATCTTATGTGCAGAAGGGTTAAGCTCTATTATTAGAAGACATGAGGAGGCTGGCCTAATCCATGGCGTGTCAATTGCAAGAGGGGCGCCTTCTATATCACACCTCCTTTTTGCCGATGACTGCTATATGTTCTTCAGGGCAGGTGGAGTAGAGGCCAATACAATGAAGAGAATTCTGAATCGGTATGAGAGGTTATCTGGTCAAGCTGTGAATCTTGGTAAATCAAATATAGTCTTCAGTCCAAATACTCCGAGGGCAGAGCGAGATGTGGTGTGTAGAGAATTGCAGGTGAATGAAGTTTCTGAACCAGGTAGGTACCTAGGGATGCCAATGATTGTGGGAAGAAAGAAAACATCTGTCTTTCATTTCATAACAGATAAAGTCAAAAAGAAGTTACAGTTGTGGGGAACTAAGGATATCTCGAAAGCAGGTAAATGTACCTTACTGAAAACGGCAGCACAATGTGTTCCAAACTTCTGGATGAACCTGTTTCTCCTGCCTAATGAAGTATGCGAAGCTATTGAGATTCAAATGAATGGCTTCTGGTGGGGTCATGGTCAGAGTAATCGAGGCCTAAGATGGAAAAATTGGAGGAAAATGTGTGTCATGAAAGAAGCTGGTGGGCTTGGTTTTAAAGAGATGAGGAATTTTAACATCTCCATGCTGGCAAAACAAGGGTGGAGGCTCCTAAATAATGATAATCCATTGGTAACAAGGTGCATGAAAGCGAAGTACTTCCCATCGGGGGACTTTTTGACAGCTCAGTTAGGCTCTAACCCGAGTTACATGTGGAGGAGCATTATGACTGCCCAAGATATCGTTTTAAAGGGGTGTAGAAGGCGTATTGGAGATGGAGACCAAACTGAAATATGGAAGGTTCCTTGGCTTCCATGTTCTGAAAATGGTTTTATGTCTACGGAAATGCCTACACAATTGGAAGGAAGTAAAGTCTGTAATCTCATGCAAATACATCAGAAGAAATGGGATGAGGAAGTGTTGAATGACATATGCAATCAAAGGGATAGAGAGCTTATAAAAAGGATCCCTCTTACAATACGCGTTGATACTGACTCTTGGTTTTGGCTCCCGGATGATAATGGTTGCTTTACAGTAAAATCATGCTATAGGTTGTTGCACGGAGAGGTTGATGCACCTTATGCAAATTTCTGGAGAAAGCTATGGAACTTAAAACTTCCAGGTAAAATTAACCATTTTCTGTGGCGTGTGTGTTCTTTATGTCTGCCTACAACGGTTCGATTAGCTTCAAAAAGGGTTCAGGTAGACACGGTTTGCCAGTGGTGTCATATGTACCAGGAAACGGATGTGCATACATTGTTTGAATGTCAAATAGCGGTTGCAGTTTGGAGCGAGGTTGGCCTGCAAGGAAGCCTTAATATATCTCCAGATGATAGTGCCTTCGACGTCTTTTGCAGGGCGTTCGATCGGTGTAACAGGGAGCAATGCACCTTATTAGCTTTGATGTCTTGGAGCATATGGAACAGAAGAAACAAGTGGATATGGAACAGGGTTAATATGTCTACTTTTGGTATAAAAGCAATGGCCCTAAACTTATTTACTGAATGGAAAACAGCTCAAGATCAACAAGGCATAATCCCGACTGCTAGAGGAATACCAGTTGCAGTGAAAAGATGGGAGAAACCACAGGCCCCGTGGGTGAAGGTAAACATTGACGCTGCTTTGTTTGAAGATATTCAGTGCAGTGGCCTTGGTGCTGTAGTTCGAGGAGCGGACGGTCAGTTCATCATGGCTCGAAGTAGAAGGCAAGACTTGTTTATGCCACCAAGGGAGGCAGAAGCTTGCAGCCTCAAGGAGGCCCTGCTTTGGTTGAAAGATAAGGGATTGCAGAGGTGTATTTTTGAGACTGACTCCCAAGTTCTGGCTCGAGCATGCAAAGGAGGAGATGGTAGATCGTTCTTTCATACAATCGTTAGAGATTGTATCGACTTATTTCAACACTTTCATGAAGTGTCAGTTTGTTTTGTTAGTAGGTCTGCGAATATGGTTGCTCATGAATTAGCAAAAGCGGCCTATTCAGTGTCAGGCTTTCGGGAATGGCATGAAAATGCCCCTGATTTTATCCATGGTGTAATTTGTTCTGAAGTTTATGAGTAATGCAAGTACGTTTTTTCGTCAAAAAAAAAAAAAAAAAAAAACTTCAGTTGAAGGTTTGGACATTGGACTTGAGTACGCATTTATGTGAGGGTCAATTGTGCTACTACGGATTTCAGGACTGATGCTGGTAGGATTGATCGGGATACCATTGTAACCTTTTTTAGTTCGAAGAATTTTAATATTCTATCTGTTAAGCGATCTGAAAACAGAACGGCTATTTGTTTAGTCCGGTTATCTGTTTTCTACTCAGGTTGTAATGTCAGTACGGGGGTTTGTCCCGACTGGATGCCACTGTTTTAATGAATCAATTCTCTTTTTGTCAAAAAAAAAATTAATAATAACTTATTTTACTATTTGATCTTATTTTAAAAACTGTTTTTTAAGTGTATAGAAGGCCAATAAGAATAAGAACTACTAATGAAACAAGTCCTCTCTGAACTAAAATACGGTATGCCAATTATTTAATTAATTAATTAATGTCGCCATGTATACAGCGGTATGCCACTAAATATTAATTAATTTAATTAATTAAAATCATAATATTAAATATTAATTTAATAATGAAATTATATACTAGGAGTCTAATAACTAAAAATTTAAATAAAAATCGAGAATATAGGACTTAGGGCTCCATTAATTAATATTTAAAATATATCTATAATAGATTAATAATAAATACAATTAATAATATAACTATTCTTATATTACCAGAGATAAGTTATATAAATTTAATTAATTAAAATAATAAAATTAAATATTAATTTAATTTATTGTTGAAATTATATACTAGAAGTCTATTAACTAACAATCGAAATAAAAGTCGAGAATATAGTATTATATACAACTTGATGGTTCAAGATTTATTAAAAGCAGAAACCCCCTTTAATGGTATGCCATGTATACCGCGGTATGCATGGTATGCCATTTAATTAAATAATTAATTAATAATAACTTATTTTACTATTTGATCTTATTTTAAAAATTGTTATTTAAGTGTATAGAAGGCCAAGAAGAATAAGAACTACTAACGAAACAAGTACTCTCTGAACTAAAATACGATATGCCAATTATTTATTTAATTAATTAATGTATACCGCGGTATGCCATGTATACAGCGGTATGCCACTAAATATTAATTAATTTAATTAATTAAAATCATAAAATTAAATATTAATTTAATAATGAAGTTATATACTAGGAGTCTATTAACTAAAAATTTAAATAAAAATCGAGAATACAGGACTTAGGGCTCCATTAATTAATATTTAAAATATATCTATAATAGATTAATAATAAATACAATTAATAATATAACTATTCTTATATTACCAGAGATAAGTTATATAAATTTAATTAATTAAAATTATAAAATTAAATATTAATTTAATTTATTGTTGAAATTATATACTAGGAGTCTATTAACTAACAATCGAAATAAAAGTCGAGAATATAGTATTATATACAATTTGATGGTTCAAGATTTTATTCATTTAAAAAAGTTAAAAATTAGGAATGTAAGATAATTTATCACAATTCGTGCTTCGCACAGGTTATCAGCTAGTTTTTCTATAAAGGGAAATAATGAGACCACAATCTTTTGTTGGCTAGCCACCTGTTAGATAAAAATCTAGCCATTTTGGTGTTTGGTCATTTTTTTGTCAAACTGAATTCGAATATTTTATGAGAAAAGTTTGAACGCTTATAAGCTAATCCCCACCATTTTCACTCAATTTGTAGCAACTAGCAAGTAACCTAACAAATAATATTGGTAAGCTTCCTTAACCTTATTGCTTCTATCAAATGAGAATGAACTGTGCCAAGAACTCTTCAAAAAACCTCTTACCAGAGGTACCAGTGCTAAAATGATGAGACGGAGCCATACAAAAACACAGAATTCATCACTGCTACAAAAAGAAATAACAAAGAAAACACTGCAGATTTTTATAAAAAAAACAAAAAAAATTGTGGGCGTGTTGTCGTAAACAAGAAATATTTGTTTTCTTATGTCTGTTAAGTACATTTAAAGACAATAGGGTACTCTTTGGTATTGACGAGGAAATTCAAAATTCCATCTGTAAACCTATCAATTTATCAGGCATAATAAAAACAATACTTCATCAGTCTTTCATTATTTAGCTAAAACCCATAATTGTTTGATCAGGTGCTCTTTCGGATCATACTTCTTTATGTTTTTTTATGTTTCTCCAGAAGTTATAGCATCAACTTACGAAGAGAGTCATTTATATTTCTATATGTCCATGGAAGCTCAAAGTGTGGTTGTGATTCAAGATGCATCAAGTGAAGTTTGTTGGGAGGCCATTAGATGGATCTTGCAAGGCTTATCCTTGAAGACGGGGGACATGGTCACCCTCCTCTCCGTTCTTACCCCTCCTAGTTCACAGGCTTACATTGGAACAAAGAGATCGGGTAAGATTTCATGTCTTATATTGGGCCTTTGGGAAATCTTATTTTTCAGAAATAAGTTACTTATTCTAGAAAAAAGTTAGAAAATATGTACTTTTTTCTGAAATAAGTAACTTATTTTTTCAAGATAACGAATATTAAACTACTCGTACACATTTTTCTCTAAAAAAAAGTATGTAAATACGAAATTTTTTCCGAAATAAGTAACTTATAAGTTGATTGCCAGATTTGGCAAACGGGCACATTATCTTCTCTGCAACTTTGGAGTCATTTTTCAGTCCGGTTTCTTATAAAATTACATAAAAGATATCAAGAATTTCTAGTGTCATTAGTAATTGTCTTAATAATCTTGTCACACAGCATGATTTATATTTAAATCGCATAATTTTTCTGAATCTATAACCTTTATTAATAAGCGAAATCCTCTTTTAAAGGTACCTAAATTTTGATTCGCACTATATTTTGGTTTCACCCGTTTTTGGTTCGCACTATATTTTGGTTTCACCCCTAAAATCATATTTTCCCTAGAATTCTATGTTGTTTTTTTAAAAAAAATAAAATACAAATAGAAATCCTATCATAATTATAATTCTTTTTGTAATTTTTATCCTATTATAGTTATAATTCTTTTATTTGTAATTTTAAAAAAAAAATCATATTTTCCCTAGAATACTATGTTCCTTTAAAAAGAGTTAAAAATAGAGTTCTTATGATGATTATAATTCTTTTGTTAATAATTTTTTTAACTTGAAAAAATCAACGATCAAAAATCACCAACAAATAGAGGGTAAAACACCAACGAATACGTAGCCAGATCGTATAACATTTGATAAAACAATAAAGAATCTATAACATTTATTAATAAATTTCTGTTTAATGATATTTTCGTAACAAATTTGGTTTCACCCTTATTTCATCACAGATTCCTACTCCCCTAAAATTCATATTATTTTCTAAAACAATTGTTTGGAATTTTGTTATAATTATAATACTTTTACTATAATATTACTGAATTGTACAAATAACGTATATATTAGAACCAGAACCATGTATGTTATGTTTTCTTGATTGTTTAAAATATAATTTTAAATAAATAATAAATAAATCTATATCTATAACGTGTATTAATAACAAAACCCCTTTTTAATTTACTATTTTATACCAAATTTGGTTCGTACCATATTTTGGTTTCACTCCAAGACTTCTATTTTCTCTAGAATTCTATGTTATTTTATAAAATAAATAAATAAATTATATTACAATTATAATTTTTTTTATTACAACTTAATAAAAAAAACTACGAATACAAATGTTAATCTACGGTGACATGCTTATCCTTAACAAACGAAATACATTTTTAATGGTACTTCGGTACCAAAAATTGGTTCCACCCATAAGATTCCTATTTCTCCAAGGATTCTATATTATTTTTTTTCTCGATTTCCTTAAATAAACTTAAATAAATAATATATAAAATGACTTTTATTAATAAGCAAATTCTTTGTAAATAACGTAATTTTTTATAATAAATTAATGATCAATTTAAATAAATTTTCTCGGGCCCTTATCATCTAATATCTTATTTGTAAGTGAAATCACGTTTTGATGATACTTACTTCTAGATTTGTGTCTCCTAGAAATATTGGAATTTTGAAGTAATTATAATTCTTTTTTTATAAACTACTGAGTTCCATAAATATCGTAATTTTCTTTTGTACTTTTATCATTTTTATAATATTTTTTAATGATAAATAAAATATTTCCTATAAAATTTAATAAAAAATGATCAATTTTAATAAATTATTTCGACCGTGCTTGGCACGGGCTATCATCTAGTAAATATTTAATACCATATTCGTAGAAACATGTCTTATTTCGGAATGGACTAAATCACAGAACAGAACGAATAATTATATTATGCACCTGAAACTAGTATAAGATAACGTGCGAGATTAACTTTATTGAATGACCTGTTTCGTTGATATTCTTGTCAACCCTCTGTCATAGTTGGACACATAAGCAAAGAGGATAGTCCAATGCTTGGATCAAATCATGAAACAGTCGAAGATCTAACTGCAAGGAAGATGGAAGAGTATCAAAACAGCATAGAACACATTCGGATCACCAAGCTATATCACATGCAAAAGGTCCTAACAAATCCGATAAGTAATAGCGATAATAACTAGGTGACTGTAATTACATTAGAAGTATTAGAATAGAAGAAAACAAGTACTTCATCACAAAAGCCACTTCCGCTAATTACAGTATTGTATAAGTATCATATTATTCAATACCTAGGATTCTTTCCATTTAATTGATCTGGTGGGATTCAGGTCTTGTTCAACATCATGGTACTGGATGCAGGACACTCGGCAAAAGTGGTTGCTCTAGAGGCAGCTAGACAACTAAGTGCAACATGGGTGATACTTGACAGGTTCGGCAATGTTAGGCAAAGTCTGAGCAAAACTGATAATTCAGTAGTACAACTTTAAAATTAATATAATTTGCACTTCGAAAATGTTTTGCTCTTTTTACCCGCAAGTAGTATTAGAACTTAAAATGTGTCAAATACTAGTATAAATTAGGGGACCAGTAAGATACATATCTGGCTTCATTCATGACTAATAAACAATATTCATAACGCTTATGTAACTCAGATTTTACCAGATTACAGCATATTTGCTAATGTATATGCAGATTCTAAGCAGGATATGATATTATCTACATACACATCTCAAATTATGGCTACAATTTCTAAAGTTTGTGTCCTTTTTATGTGTAGAGCATTGACATTAACATCATAACATGTGCATGAGACATAACAGTTCGAGTTTTCCAATTCATGTTGTGTTTTCAGTCGTAGTTTAACAGTTACACTCCAGGTTTTGTTGAACTCAAAAATCGATAGGTCTAATGTTCTTTCCATAATACAGTAGCTTGGTATGCTTGACTTAGCACCAGCTTTATATAAATATTGTTGCTTGTAATCGTTTGATAGACAGATAAAGATTGTAAAACCACTATATCCTTATTTCCTATGTGAGAACAATGACTTTTATACAGGAAAATAAAGAAAGACCAAAGATATTTCCTCGAAAAACTTTCCTGTGGAATATCAAGGATGAAACGCTATAACAACGTCAAAAAATTAAGAGGACCTAAAGGGAATAAGATTGACAGGAATCTCTCAGCAATAAGATGTTCATATGATGAAATGTTACCTGGACCTGATGAGGGTGATGACCTTTTCAGCATAGAACTTCTTCCTATAGGTACTCACCCAAATTCTACTGCTATAGTCTATGCATATCTGTATGAATCCAATTTAATTTTTTTAGGATATAAAACTGTACAAATATTCTAAAACCAATCAACTAGTTACTCTCTTGCATAATCTTATAATTTCTCCTACTTTTTAAGAAGGAAAAAATTTAATCATCTACCTCAAGTAAAAATGACTGGAAGCAAAAATTTAAGGTTACTCTGCAAGGCCTCCTACTTTTCACACAAAAAAATTATGTATAAAATACCTAGACTTGTTTCCCAGGAGTATCTGTTTGGAAATTGAAACATATATATCAACTCATCAAATAATAATTTATATTATACGAAGTCCACCGGATCTAATATTGATTATGATAGATGATGCAGATTTAAGTTCAAGTGAAGGGAGTATCAAATCAACAACCTCCAGTTTAGGCGAAGATATGAGCATTGCTTATTTCGATCTTGGTGAAATTGGGAGGATAGCAATCAAAGCAAACGTGGATAATCTTGATAACAAAACAGTAAGCAACAACAGCACAGAAGAATCTATCAGATGTTTGAATACTGATAACATGTCTGATAATTCACCATGTTCAATCTGCAAAATGAGAAGGCCAACGATTTTGTGGGAAAGCCAATTTTCCTACTCAGCACTTATTGATGCAACTGGTGGGTTTTCGCCAAATAACTTGATTTCTGCTGGTGAACACGGTGCTGTTTACAGAGGTACACTATTAAATGCCGTAAATATTGCTATTAAGGAACAAAAGTATGCAAGCTTCCAATGGGAGAAGAAATATGAATCAGAAGTTGAAGTAATCAGAAATATCAGACATAAAAATGTGGTCATGCTTCTAGGATCCTGTTCAGAAGATAGCAAAAGGTTTCTTATCTACGAGTATGTGTGTAATGGATCACTAAACCAACATATAGCAGGTAAGAACATATCATGCAGATATGAATTTGAAGTATTGTCCGATTAGTAACAATATGAACTTTATGGCATGATTCAGATCAGAGCTGTAGGACTATGACCTGGAAGGAAAGACTAAGAATTCTGCTTGGTGCATCAAGAGGTTTATACTATTTGCATAGGAACAACATAATCCACAGAGACATAAGGCCAAAGAATATACTTCTGACCCATGACCTTGAACCAGTGGTAATGACTAAAACTGACAATAATCTTTAAGCATAAACATGAAACTTAGAAACCATTTACACCGGAGATAGTTAACATTTGAGTTTTGAATGACAAATCTATCAGCTAGGAGGCTTTGGACTAGCAAGGACAGAATATGAATCAGATCAATCCTGCAATCACCAAGTAGTAGGCCCTTCTGGATACTTGGCACCAGAATATGCAGAAAGTGGGAACATAACAACGAAGGCAGATGTGTATGCTTTTGGGGTTGTTCTGCTAGAGTTGACTACAGGCCGGACTACAGAGAAGAGAGCAGAGAAGAGAAACTTGCTGGAATGGGTAACAAAACCAATCAACCATAATATTTCTTTATTACTTAATATTCCTAACAAGTCAAAGTACAACAAATTCTTCTGCATACTAGTAGTGGGATTGTTGAACATTACTGCATAAAAATATGCAACGGACAACCATACCAGGATAGACCTTCGTAGATTAACCACTCTTAGCTTAGTTGTGCAACTCTTCTTTCTATATGCCACCCTTTTTAATTACGAAATTATAAATGCTCTCATTCTAAATGACACAAGAATTTTCAAAGATATGGAAATGCCTAGCTAGCTTGCCTTATCAGCCTCTAGGGATACAGTCAATTCTTTATACTGTCAAGCAAAATCGCATAATTATACTTCAAACAATAGTTTAACCAATCCAGACCTTTACGTATCATAAGGTTTGAATGTGCATTATTATCTTGTTCCCACAGGCAAGACCTTTAATAAAGGAAAGGAAGTATGCTGAGTTGATTGATCCTAGAATTGTTGGTCCCAGTGAGGCTTACCAATTCTTTTTGATGATGCGATTAACAGAAAAATGTCTATGTGAGGATCCGCAGAAAAGATTGTCAATGGATGAGGTAACATATGCCATGGACTTCGCTTCAATTATGTGCATAGCAATTTTATCATGTGATTCTGTGTCGTAAATGTTACAGTACATAATGGTAGCCATACATCGGGGAAGACCCAATTCCACATCCGAATTCAGAACAGGAACTGTCATAAATGTCGTAAATGTCGAGCTTGGCACTAATATCAAGATTGTGTGCTTCTGTTTTACATTCAACTGCATATTGTCCAAACCTACGTCTGATAGTTCTAATACGGGTGCTCTGGTGAAATAAATATGCTGGAAAACATAGGCAGGAAACACTAAGCCATACTTGCTTATACTTCTTATTCAGATTTTAATCTTTTGGCTTTTCTGAAGGTGGTTTTAACACTAGAACATATCATGGAAGCGAATACGCGGAGTGAAGCCAAAAAACTCAATCGTGAAAACTCTAACTTACCAAGCATCATATCAAAGACAAAAGAACAGAAAAAATCTACAGAACGAGTTAAATTCAAATTCCCAAGTGCAGGAGCTGAATCAAGCAATAACACAACTCAGATCATCAATAACAACGTATCGGTATCAACAGCAACTGTGTCAGGTAGAAGATCAAATGCAAATTCTAGCTCGTCGCCCTACAAACGTAACAGTTTCAAGGGTTTCTTTAAGGATGGACCGCGAATTCGTTATGATGAAATGCTCAACTGAAAAAAGACCTCTTCATCATAATTCAAATAGACATTGCTAGTACAAATAATCACCTTGCATGGAGTATAAATTAGCTGATACAGTTAAAGTACCAGCATGGTCTAGGGATGAAATGAGAACCAACTATGTGGAAATTAAATTTTAACACATACATACCATTGTTATAGAAATCGGCCGATTTTGAAAAATCGCCGATAAATCGGCCAAAAATCGGTCAAAATTTTTTAACCGATTTTGCAAAAGATAAATCGCCGATTTTTCAACCGAATCACCCGATAAATCGTAAATCAGTACTTTAACCGAATAGTTTCGATTTCCGAAATCTGCAACACTAATACATACACATGTGACGGGGGTTTTACATATATTACTTCTATTTTTTTTTTGAAAGTATATATTACTTCTATTTTTAAAAAATTGTTAGAAAATCCAAAATTTCTCGTAAAATTTGTCTAAAAATACATGTGTCAAATGAGTAATTGATAAGAGAAAAAGGTTCCTGAGATTACCTCAGGAACTTTACCTGAGGCACTAGTGTATTTTCATATAAAATACTAATGGCATTTTTGTAAATGCATACAATTTTCTGTAATTACAATAATGTCCTTCTATATTTGTATGTAATTTTTTTTAATCTCAGGAAAAGTTACCTGAGGTTACCTCAGGAACCTTAATCTCAATTGATAATCTTCCTAATAAAATGATACTTGTGTACATGTATAATTCACGAATTAATATTTATCAACTGTCATGTCACGTCACATCTGGAAAAAAATTTGGAAGAATTTTGGCTTGATGTTGATCCGTTTATGCGTTTGATAATTTGAAATTGGTGGTTGTATGACTAAACTCCTCCTGCTCAGTTATTTTACTAAGCTTCTGCTCAGTTATTTTGTTGAATCATATGTTTTAAACCGTGATATGTCTCATTTTACTTCGCACCTAATTAGTGAGATTAGTGAGACTTTAAGGTTTAGAAACTGGAAAAAAATTAGCGAGATTAGAATTAGAACTAGACCCTAACCTAATCGTATTACATGGATTTATAAACGTTTCGATTACACTTAGGGGGGTGTATTCAACTGGGATTTTGAAGGATTTTCGATAATCCATGGATTTTAAAGAATTTCTAAAATCTACGGATTGTTTAAAATCTACAAAGATTCTACAAAGAATTTGTAAATTTGATGTAGAGTTTTTGAGATTTGAAAAGTTTTTTTAGAAATCCATCAAAATCTCATTGATTTTTGCAAGATTTCAAAATTTACAAAAACAACTAGCAAATCCACCAAAATCCATGGATTTTAATAAATCTAAAAAATCCATGGATTTTTGAATACCATCAGATTTAAATGGATTGTTTTAAATCCAGATTGAATACACCCAGATTTTAAAAGACTTTTTGAAATCCTAATCGAATACCCTCAGATTTCAAATGACATTTTGAAATCCAAATTGAATACCTCAAGATTTTAATGGATTTTAAAAAATCCAAATTGAATACTCCTAGATTTCTAAAATCCCTCAAAATCCTTCAAAATCCCAATTGAATACACCCCTCTTAATTAAACTTGTAAATTACAAGATCTTCCAAATCCAAATTTCATCAAAGCTAACCATTAATCACTTCTTTTCTTCCTAATCCCCTATCATTATCGCCATTTTTTTCAAATGCTATCAAACAACACTTAATCACTCTTCTACTTGGTCTCCTAAGCCTAAATCTGTTTGAGTAAATGCCTCAACGAATAGCTGTGTGATTTTTCTTGTTCTTCTGACAAGTTGTAGTTTTGTCTTGTCCATGTGACAAGTTGATAAGTTGTATTTTGTCTTGTCCCTGTGACAAGTTGTCTTGTTCTTGTGACAAGTTGTCTTTCTCCATTCACGTCAGTCTTAAATAATATTTACTCCGTTTTTTTAGTGGATTTCAGTATGGTGAGCCAAGGATCTAGCTGGGTTTCTACCTGCCCTCTATTGATATTTTTCTCTCCATGAAGTGTGAGAGCTTTTTGTTCTTCTCTCCGTTCAGTGTCTTCTTCTTGAATCTGAATCGTGTGAGTCTTTCTGTAACCATGAATGCCATCAGTTGGAATTGCCGAGGGTTGGGAAATGCCCGAGCAGTTCGGTCTTTAGGGGACTTAATTAAATCTCGTAAACCTAATATTCTATTTTTAATTGAAACCTTATCGGACAGGGATAGGATAAAGAAGCTGTGTTCTAAGTTTGGGTTTGATAATTTTTGGGCAGTGGACTGCGTGGGTAGAAGTGGAGGTCTGGCGCTTTTCTGGGACAAGAGTGTGCAGTGCTCTGTTTTTGACTACGACAGTAATCATATAGATGTTAATGTCCTAAGGAACAACATCCCAATTTGGAGACTGACAGGGTTTTACGGTTTCCCTGATAGAGCCCAAAGAAGGTTTTCCTGGAATTTTATCCAAGTACTCAGTAACAAATCATCGTTACCATGGTGTTTGATAGGGGATTTTAATGATATGCTCAACGAAAAGGACAAAAAAGGTCTCCACAAACATCCGCAATGGCTGCTAGATGGATTCAAAAGAACGATCGAAGAGTGTGGTTTAATTGAGCTCGAGTTGATGGGTGGTAACTTTACTTGGGAGAAAAGCAGGGGCAAAAAAGATTGGGTTAGGGAAAGACTTGATCGTGCTTTCGCCTCAGCTTCTTGGTGGCAAATGTTTCCGCTTTGTAAGTTAACTGTTCATCACACGATTTATTCTGATCATGATCCTGTGCAGATGGAACTCTATAGTGTTAATCACTCAAAGAATAAGTTTCGCTTTCGATTTGAAAATACCTGGCTAAAGGAGAAATCCTTTCATGAGGAGGTATCAAGTTACTGGAAAAACCTAGCTCCGATTCACTTTTTACCAAAACTTCTGGATCTTTCTGCGTTCATGGGTAAATGGGGTCGACAGTTTTTCAACAAATTTCGAGAGAAAGTCAGAAACCAAAAGGAGAATCTGAGATTGTATGAAAGTTGTGCGAACGAGGAACAAACGAAGAGATATTTTGAAGAACGAAACAAGTTGGAAGAGTTGCTAATTCATGAAGAAGCATATTGGAAGCAACGAGCAAAATCATTTTGGCTGCGGGAGGGTGATACGAATACAAAGTTCTTTCATGCTTTTGCAACTTCTAGGAAGAAAATGAGTAATATTACTCAGATTACAAATGATGATGGAGTGAGAGTGTCTGATCATGAAGGTATATGCAATGTGGTAAAGGAATACTTTGATCGAGTTTTTGGTAATACAGAGAACTTGCACGAGGAAAACTTAACTACTTATGAAGCTGTAATCACAGAAACGCAGAATAGCAACCTGATAAAGGACTTTACCTTTGAAGAGTTCACTACGGCAGTAAAACAAATGCATCCAGACAAGAGCGCAGGTCCGGATGGACTCAATCCAGCGTTCTATCAAAATTTTTGGCACCTACTAGGCAACGAGGTTTTTCAATGTTGCAAGAAGTGGTTGAATGAAGGGGTGTTTCCTGCTAATTTAAATGATACCACTGTAGTCTTGATCCCGAAAAAAGAGAATGCAGATTCAATGAGGGACTTACGCCCTATAGCTTTATGCAATGTACTTTATAAGGTCATTGCTAAAGTTCTATCAAATCGCCTTCGTGATATCTTACCAGACATAATCTCTGAAAATCAATCAGCATTCGTTCCAGGCAGGAGCATAACAGATAATGTTCTTGTAGCTTTCGAGATGTTGCACTATATGAAACAAAAGAAACGAGGAGATGAGGGGGAAGTAGCGCTAAAGCTTGACGTGAGCAAGGCCTACGATAGAGTGAATTGGAGTTTTTTAAAACATCAAATGCATCAAATGGGCTTCTGTAGAGAATGGGTTGCTTGGGTTATGTTGTGTGTCACAACAGTTTCATACTCAGTGAATGTCAATGGTACACAAGTTGGCCCAGTAATTCCAAGAAGAGGTTTGAGACAAGGTGACCCGCTGTCACCTTATCTGTTCTTACTTGTTGTAGAAGGTCTTTCGTGTGCTATCCAGAAATCAACTACGGAAAGGAAGATATCTGGGTGTAAAATTCATATTCAAGCTCCAGCAATAACGCACTTATTGTTTGCAGATGATAGCTTTCTGTTTTGTAAGGCTACAATGGACGAAGTAAGGGAGGTTAAATCGATCTTACAAAAATATGAGCTGCAGTCGGGCCAAGCAATTAATTTGCAAAAATCAGGCATGTATTTTAGTGCTAACGTGAGGTTGGATAAACAAGCAGAGATCATGAATGAGATGCAGGTTTATTCTGACCTTTCTGAAGGACGGTACTTAGGATTACCTTCTCTTATAGGAAGATCAAAGAAACAGGTTTTTAATTTTTTGAAAGACCGGTTATGGGCAAAGATTCAAGGATGGAGTCAAAAATGTTTATCTAAGGCGGGAAAAGCTATTCTTCTCAGGAATGTAGCTCAGGCAGTCCCTTCTTATGCAATGTCTTGTTTCTTACTTCCAAAATCTCTATGTAAGGAGCTAGAAAGAATGATGAACAGCTTTTGGTGGGGTTCGAAGGGAGACAACAAGAAAGGTATAAAGTGGCTTTCGTGGACAAACATGAGCATGTCAAAGAAGGCAGGGGGTTTAGGTTTTAGAGATATATATGGTTTCAATCTCGCTTTATTAGGGAAACATTGTTGGAGCTTCCTGAATAACCCGAGCTCACTGGTTGCTAGGGTATATAAAGCTAGATACTTTAACAGCACGAGCCTCTTCGAAGCTACCAGGGGTGGAGGTGACATTTTTGTTTGGTCAGGGTTGTGGCAGGCTAAAGAAGTGGTGAAAAGAGGTTTTAAGTGGGTTCTAGGGGATGGGAAAGATATCAGAGTTTTTCAAGACCCGTGGATCAGAGGAAAGGAGCAATTCAGAACCGATAATACGTATGCTAGTACATCTAGGGAAATGAAAGTAATCGAGCTGTTTATTCCTGGTGATAAGAAATGGGATGCTACAAAGGTAAACAATCTATTTTCGAATAGAGATGCCAAAGCGATTTTGGCTATTCCTGTCCCAAAGAATCAGGTTCCAGACCGCATTGCTTGGACCTTCACAAATGATGGAAAGTATTCGGTGAAGTCAGGTTACAAGTACTGGCATGACCAATTCAGCGAATGTAGACGAGAACCAAGTAGTCAAGGGTGGGCGAAGCTTTGGAGATTAGAGGTTCCTCATAAGATTAGAGTTTTTCTATGGCGTATTTGCAGAAACAATGTCCCTGTGCGAAACCTCCTGAGAGGAAAAGGGGTCCAAACTACCATCATATGCCCAATGTGTTCGGTTGATGTAGAACATCTGATGCACATATTTCTGGACTGCAGTTATGCGAAGGAATGTTGGAATATTCTCGACTTAAGCTTTGACACTTCAACTGTGGAATCCTGCTCAGAATGGTTATTGCAAAGCCTTGATGACAATAATAACGAGAAAATGGTGCAAGTGGCCACTATATTATGGGGCATCTGGACAGCAAGGAACATGAAAATCTGGGAGAACAAAATTTTATCTCCAGAAAGAGCTATGCAGTTTAGTATAAATCAAGTAACCCAGTGGCGTGAGATGCAAGTTCTGAAGCCTAGCAATATCAGTACAGGCCTGCAGAGTTGTCAAAGGCAGATAGACCATTGGGTGGCACCGGCCGCAGGCAAAGTTAAAGTTAATGTGGATGCTTCTGTGATTGCAGGTAGTACCAGTTACTCAGTTGGAATGATCCTTCGAGATCATGTAGGGAACTTCTGCAAAGCCCGTAATTATCGAAAGGATGGGGAACCATCAGTTCTTGAGGCGGAAACAGACGGGGTGTTGGAAGCTATTAGGTGGGTTCTCGAGCTAGGTAGTGAGAACGTGGAAATTGAAAGTGATTCTTTGATCACAGTTCAAGCCATTTCCAAAGGCACAATAAACTACCTTGAAGTGGGGAATATGCTGCAAGAAAGTCGGAGTCTATTAAGTAACCGCCCGGATATTTCTATCTCGTTTGTTAAGAAGAATGCCAACAAGGTTGCCCATTTGTTAGCTAGGGTGCCTTGCGAGGTCAATTGCTTCAATGATTTCTTGTCTCCTCCACAATTAGTGTTGGAGAATATCTTGTATGATGTTCTGATGTTATAATGCATATCGTTCTATTTCAAAAAAAAAACTTGTAAATTACAACATAAACATCGATAAGAAAAAATTTGACTACAGTACTTACATATTGTAAATTAGGGGTTTACGAGTCGCACAATAAGAGACTTAAATGTTTATATAAAGTCGAGTTTTTTTTTTAAAAAAAAATAAACTGAGTTGAATTTTTCAATTGAACGGAATATTACAAATTTGACTCCTATACTCCTATACCTTAGAGAAAATGCCCAAAATAACATAAAATTATGGTTAATTGTCCAAAATAGCACCATGCCATATACTGGCACACGCTTAACGCCAATAATAGATACGTTAGGTGACTACCATTGCAGATCTCTTCTTCTCCTTCTATATACCTAAACTTCATCTGACATCCCAGATCATTAACCCTTTTCTCTCCTTCTATACTCTTTTCCTCTCCCTCTTGAATTCTTAAGCAAAACTATGTGACGTGACCATCACCTGACCGGCATCTGATTCCGGCAATGGGGATTAGAATCTGACAGATGCATATATAGCCTGCGTGAACACAAAAACGCATATATAATTTGCGTGTATACCTAAAAAAATGCACATATATGATGCGTTGTTGTTGAAGCGCTGGTGTTAGTTACGTTTATAACGAAACACAACCAGTACTTGTGTTGAACGAGTAAGTGAAACGTACATAAAAGTTACGTTTTGGAGAAAATGTTGTTTTTACATGCGTTAGGTGAAGTTTCTAACAGCTGCAAAAGCAAAAACGCAATACAGCCATGCATGTTAGCCGTAACGCAAGTAGCAGATGCGTCACCTTTGTGCTACTGTAGGGCCAGCTTTCTTATATGTGCTATTTTGGGAATTTTGTTTCAGATTTGTGCCAATAAGGGCAATCACCCTATACCTTATTTTTAGTGAATTACTATTCAATCCTTTATATCATTTATATCAATATAAAATTCATTTTTTTTACTCCGTATCTTTTAACTTCTTTTTTCTCTCTTCATTACACTTTTTGTCCTTTTTTTTCAAATTTATTATTGTAATAATAAGAAACGAGTATAAATATTATTGTTGATTCAAATAAGAAAACATGTCCTAAATATTTATAAGCAACACATTAGGACATTGTTTGCTCTTAATATAATATGCTTGTAAAGGACTTTCTCTACTTTAAATAAATCGAACAAGAATTTGGTAGCAAACAAGTTATTGGTCTAAACTTTAGGAATGACTTCTGCTTGGTTCTAAAATAATTAATAATTTTTTAATTGATTAACTGCATTTAACTATATACTTGTATAGATTCGAATATTATAATAAAGAATTCTCAATAAAAAAATTCGTTTCTCTCATGTACTCCAAAGAAAAAAAATATCCTTATGCAATATTTTATCATTAAAGTGATCATATTTGTGAAAACAAAGTATTAGAATCAAAATTATAAAAAGTACACACATATTCAAAATATATTTCTTTTACATTCATAGAATTTTTTTTATATTAAGATTTTATTTGCATAAAATAAAATCTTATAAAAATCTAAAATATTCATTTTTTTTCATGTATTTATAGACACATATATCTGCCGGACTCACAATACATACATACATTCATACTCATTCCCATTATTTCATCTCGCTCTCTCTCTCGATCTCTGTCAAATTCAACCGGAAAATGGCGGATCAGCTGACCGACGATCAGATCTCCGAGTTCAAGGAAGCTTTCAGCCTCTTCGACAAGGACGGCGATGGTCTGCTTTCCCTTTCCCCTTCTTCGCTTTCCATTTGTATATATGTCTGTATCTATCATTGGTTTAGATCTGTTAATTTTTGATTTTATGTATTTATTTCTTTGATTTATGATTTGATGCGAGCGTTAGATGTGTGGATTTATTTGATTTTTTGTTGTTTATTTCTGTTAATTAGGGTTTTGTATGATATGATTTGAGAGATTGTATAAATTTGTTGTTTATGTATGTATAGGTGTATTATTTAGCTTATGTTTTTTTATGGGTTTGTGATTTAAACCTGTTTTAAATGTTAATTTTAGAAATGCAGTCAACGTGGAAAATTAATCCCCAATCTATGTTCCGGTGAGAATAAACTGAAATGAGAATTATAAAACTTGTGATGTGTAGTTGAAACCCGTGATTTGTATGCAATTTGGTTTTGATTTGTTTTTAACATGTGATTATTGATTTGCATCCTAATAAACAGTTTCAGCTATACAAATGACGAGTTCTACGTTTTCATTTTTATTTGGTTCTTACTGGAGCACGAGATTTATACTTGTATATGTACATGATTGAACTGATTTAGTTTACAAACCTGCAAACTAGTATGTACTATATTTATGTATTATCTGTGTATTTTATTGTGTGTATTTTTACCAGTGATTATAATTGTATTTGTGGATTTTGTATTAGTGAATTAGAAACTATTTTTTCTTTTAAATTTTTGTGATTCCTTGAGGTTTATAGAGTTTGTAGGCTAAAATGGTTTGTTGTGGAACATGATCTATATGTAAGTATATTGTTGGTGATGTTTAATTGGTTTTCCATAAAGTCGGTTGGGGCTTTTGGCTTGTGTTAGTTTGGATTGCGTTTTCGCCTTGTCTGATTCAGGTGAAGCTCTATGTGCAGCTTGTTGGATTATAATCTTCTTTTTGTGGGCTTTGATTTCTCATCTTTCATCAGTTTCAGTAGAATCTAGATTCTTTTAACCATTTATTTACTTATCTATTAATATTTCTTTCACAACTCATGGTTTACTCCCACTAAACGACTTAAAATTATAATTGTATACCAATTCAAAGAACCTCCCAAGTTTGTAACTCCCCCAGCCATCCCTTACAGCTGACTGAGGGTCCTGATGATGATCATGACAATAAATGTAGACAACAATGTCGACTGGTCATGACCTTGGTCATCCATAGCTTAATGGATGTGATCTTCTCTTGTCACCCAAGACTCCATCTGACAACACACCATCTTCCACTAGTCTCCATTTCTGCTAACTTTATCACTCCGATATGCCAGCATCGTGCCTCACTTACCTAGCTTAAATTCCAAGTCTACCATGCTGGCAATGCCAGCTATAACCCATGTTTTTTCCACTCCATTTTAATATGTTTTCCAAGGATATTCGCTGATAATGTCATTTGAGTTGTAGATCCAAGTGTGCGCATTGCGCGACGAGTGCTAGAAGCTCTTTAGGCTTGTGTGCTTTCTGAGGCAAACTATTGTGATTTAATTGCTCTGAACTTTTACATGTCATGCGATCAAATTAAATGCGCGTGTTATAATTATTTCATTTTCAGGATTCTTTGTTTATTGTTGCCATCAAATTAGATTCCCATTTTTGTCACGAGTGAATTAAGTTTATTAACTATAATTATAAAGCTAAATACACCATGTTGTAGGCTCGTAGCCGTAAACATTGGACTGCTTGGTGAATTTTTTATAGTTAAGTTGTATTATATGAAGTTTATCCCTTTGCTCACAATACGGTATACAAATTGATTTGTACTGTTTTACTAAGCGTAAGTTGGGAAGTGTGTGCACAGGAACTTTTGCTTTAGTGATTTTAATTGTGTGAATCGTCCATGATGTCTTTTTTTTTTGTTGAACTTGTACTTTATATGAAGGGACTGAACAAGGATCGAGTTCTTTTGAATTGTGTGGAAATATACATTTGGATCTAATTGTAATGTATATATAACTCATTGTATCATGCATCTTTCAATGTAAGCAGCTATTCTGCATTTGTTTTTTTTTTCAGAATCATGCAGTGTGGATGCTACTGAGTAGTATTATATCTTAAATTTGTAGTTACCGATTGAATGTCTATGTTGTAATTGCTGTTTGACATGGTTACAGGTTGTATCACGACCAAGGAGCTTGGAACCGTGATGAGGTCCCTGGGACAGAATCCAACAGAGGCTGAGCTCCAGGACATGATCAATGAGGTTGATGCAGATGGGAATGGAACAATTGACTTTCCTGAGTTCCTCAACTTGATGGCAAGGAAGATGAAGGACACCGACTCCGAGGAAGAGCTCAAGGAGGCTTTCAGGGTGTTTGACAAGGACCAAAATGGCTTCATCTCTGCAGCCGAGCTTCGACATGTTATGACAAACCTTGGGGAGAAGCTGACTGATGAAGAAGTTGATGAGATGATTCGTGAGGCTGATGTGGACGGTGACGGCCAAATCAATTATGAAGAGTTTGTCAAGGTCATGATGGCCAAGTGAGAACCTCTCATTCCAAAACTAAAGCTTTTCTTTTTAAATTATAGTGAAGGGAACTGGGAAGGAATGTTTGAGATTTCTATTTATCTCTAGGTGTTCTTAGTTTTTCGTCGCCGTTGTCTGCTTTGTTTATTTTTGGTATCTGTACTCTTTTGCTGGGTTTCGGCTTTGCATTTGCGCTCTTTCTTGTGTTATTTTGGTGATTGAATGATGAATCTTAAACAATCGCGACATTTCTTGTTTTTGCTTTTTAGCATTTTTTTTTTATTTATTGGCTTTTGCTCTCCGTACAATACAGTTTCATCTATTTTACCCTTTGCTATTACTAGTTAAATGAGTGTTTGATGGTTGCTGCCTTTTATGCAACATATATATTGATATATTTATTGGTCTCCTAAGCAAATGTATGATAGAAGAAACCAACATATGGCTCGCAATCTTGTGGCCCCTCAACTCCTCAAGGATGTAACAAAATGAAACAGTTGTTGGATTTAGATATGTACAGCTATGAAGCTCATAAACGTAGCAAGGTTGATATTTTGTGTAGTGTGAGCTCTTATATCTGTGCAGGGATAAATAATTTTAAAGATGACTTCTACTGTTATTAATATATGTTATGAACCGTATGAAAATCTTGTATTGTGAACACCCTGGTAGTAGGGATGGGAAAAAAAATCCGATCCGACGGATACCCGATTCGAAATCCGATTTTTTATCCGATTCGAACCCGATATTTTGGATATGGATATGGATTTAAATTTTAAATCCGAAAAATTTTGGATATGGATATGGATTTCATGAAACCCGATCCGAAACCCGAAACCCGATCAAAACCCGACTTCTATTTATTCTATTTTATATATTATATATAAATGTATATTATAAATACATATTATACATACACTATTTTATATATATATATATATATATATATATATATATATATATATATTATATATAAATGTATATTATAAATACATATTATACATACACATATCTTTGAGACATAAGATATGGAAAGATCGAGAAAATAAATTGTCATGGATGTAGCGGTATTTTTTAACTTACACAATTTTTTTTATTTTTTTGTTAAGCAACTTATTTACACTATTTTTAATTTTGAATACCCGAAAAAAACCCGATCCGATCCGAAACCCGACGGATTTGGATTTGGATATTGAGTTTTGGATCCGAAACCCGATACGATCCGAAACCCGAAAATATTTGGATTTGGATTTTGCAAAACCCGAGCCGAACCCGACCCGTTCTCATCCCTACCTGGTAGACTCTGGGTTGGAGGGATGGGGATGTATGAAGTCAGGCAACATGAGTTGATAGGGAGGACTTAAAAAGACGTGAGAACAGAACATGGTTCCACCAAATTCGTTTATATCAATGACTTAAAAAGTGCAGCTCCTTCGAATTAGCTTATATAGAGCAAAGAAAATGAATAGTGGTAATTTCAACATTGGTATTGCTTGCATACTCTTGGTGGATTTCACATGACGTAGGTTGAGACTATTTGCTCTCTAATCTGGAGGCGTTTTTCCAGACCCACGAACTGGAGAACTTCTGAGGGAAACCCACGAACTGGAGAACTTCAGAGGGAACTCCAGACCCACGAACTGGAGAACTTCAGAGGGAAAAATGGATCACTTAGAGGGTGTCTGGCTCCTTCGTTTACTAAGATTCTTTTTCCCCCCTAAGAATGGGACAACTTGCTTTTCCCATTTAACTACGAGCTATGACAACATTTCTTAGTTGCAAAGTCTATCTCAATGGTATCTTAATACTATACTCCCATAACAAACACATAACTTGTACCTTTTTCCTCGCAAATTAAAAATAGCTAGTACTTCAGTAGTCATTTCACGGTATTATTAAAAGGGGCCTGATCTTTGGTAAATGGTTGATGCAGCATACCGTATCGCAAAAACTTTCTACGGTACGTGTACAGTAGAATTTTTGGTGTAAAAATAGGGGATCCCATCTCTCAACGTACCGCAGAAAATTTTTGCAATACGGTATGTTACAAACAAACGTTTGTTGTTGACCACCGGCCTTATTAAAATGATAGTCATGAGACAAAACACATAATCACTGAATGATAATTCTCATCTGCCCATGTGGGTATAAGAGCATCTTAGTAGAGGTTGTCAAAAAAATTGTCAAGGCAATTTTAAAAGTTGTTAATATAATTTCATACATAAATTTTAGAAAAATGATAATAATATGAGATATAAAAGTAGATAGAGTTAAATTTTTTTTGAATATTTGCATGTGTTTTTAACAAAATAAGAAAATTGTCAACTTTTGGCAATTTTGGTTAACACTTTTTGGCAATTATACAACTCCAATATGATGGCAATCAAAGATGTCATGCCACATAGGATTTGACAACCTTTTTTTTATAATCCGGTATCCGGGTCAGCTTACGCGCACCTCGACTAATCCGGAAGGCATACTAGCACACTCATACCTCGAGCATGGTAGCCCACTTAATTCCGAAACGCTCAGAAAATCGAACTCGTGACCTCAAGACAGCAAGCCTTAAATGCCACTGTCCGACCATCTGAGACACGGTGATTTGACAACTTCTTGGCAACTCTTATGGGGAATATTTACCTGTGTTTGATTTTTTATAGTCCAATTGACTCAATTTTGATTGTAAATTGGAAAATCTATTTTAATTATTTTGAAAAACTGAAAATACATATTAAAGTAGATTAAATATACATTTTAGTAATAGTATTAATAATTATTTTTGATTATATATTGTATGAAATTTTCGGTCCAAGTTAGGTTTGGTGATTATCTCTTTAAAGTTTGATTATTTTTGATTATTTTTTATTATTTTTTTTAAATCAAACCCTAGGTTTGGTGATGATCTCTTCAAAATTTGATTTTTGTTAGTGATCATTTTTTCAAAAGGAATAAAAACAACTGCAGCAGTACTTTAGTTGTCCTCTAATTTTGATTTTACTTTTATACCTGAACTGATTTCACACATTACCTATACCGTATGTAATCATACAATTACATTCTATATCCGTATGTAATCATAAAATTACAGTTGGTATAGATATTACCCCCTATATTCAAAATTACGTCGGTATTCAAACCCATAATAATATGTTACCAGAGAAATCATTTCGAATGTTTTGGTAAAACCAAACCGATATCACAAAAAGGCAAGAATGCAAGATGCAATTTGGAACTGGCTGTGCAACACATAAACCAGTCCCTAGAGCACAGTTGAGAGGTTATATATTTAGACTTCATGTCAATATTAGTCTCTGGAAAACGTACATGTGCCTGTACGAGTATGTAAAACCGACTATACAGATCACTTCTGCCCACTTTATGATATTTAAACCTTACATAACATTCTAGCAGCAGCAAATCGATTGAACAAAACTCAGAAATGTGTTCCTAAATATCAATACTTTATAACCTGAAGGGAACAATTCAATTCCCCAGTACACAGCTAGAAAACAGACTAGATTGAGGTCAAAGTATACATCAGAAGCAGATCTTAAAAAAACTAAAGGGAGTCCAATTCACAATTTGGGCCTTCGCCTGTCAATTGTGGATGCTAACATTTACAGGATTTGATATGGAAGATTAGAGTGTTCACCTGTTAAGTGGCTTATAGAGGACAACTGTTACGTACTTGGACTGGAATCTATTAGTCATGCCAAGAGCAACAACAGCCTGAGACGCCCATCCTTTCTCTATATAGAGGTGGTTAAGCACTACATGTTGGGGTTTCCCAGGGGAGGAAGATTCGTCATCTGAGTTTTCGGCTCCAAGAACTGTTTTATGGAGCTGGGATGGAACTGCCACAGGCTCCTTTGCATAATCTTCATCTCCAGGAAAAGCTTGGCAATAGCTGGAATCTGGTGATGACGGAACCTCAAACTCTGCAACACTATCCAGGTTCTCAGGAATATAATCCTGCACAAGAATTCAACAGGTTTGAATCCCCTTAGCATATATACACAAGGTGAAATAGAAGAAATTCATGAGGTAGAATACTTCCCATAATCATGCTATAGATATGAATAGAGCAAGTTATTACAAACCAATAACTCGTATACAACAGTTCACATAAAAGAGAAACACACTCATTTGTAAAGCTACTATAAAAATTTACTCAGCTAAACACTATCTTCAGACCGCATTCAGTATTGCCAAATAGAAATTCCATTTAATTTGAAAAAACAATCCATTCTAAGCTCATATAGTTAACAGTGACACTATAAAGATCAAACGGAAGCAAGTCACACAATTTACCGAGTGCTTTGAAAAATTTATTCAAGTTTGTTAAGCATGACATCTAAAGTTAGATGGTCCTCTAATAACCAACTCAAATTAGGGATACACAAGAACAGAAAATAATTAAAAGAATGTTTTTATAACTAAAGATTATATACATGTACACATACAATTCTTTCATTTTGCGCATCAAGGCAGCATGTGCAATTCGTAATATACATGGTAAGTTATAGACATAGTCAATCTTATCATTAACATAAACCAAATATTGGTTTAAAATATATTCTAAATCTAATCAAGTGCAGGAAGTCAGCAATAAGGACTGTCTACTTGAATTAAACTCACATTGACATCAAGAAGATTACAAACACCACCCACATCATCAGCTACTGAAGGAAGATCTGGAATATATCTGTATTCACCATCCACTATGAATTTGTAATGATATATTCCTGAAGGCAGTACCACAAGAATTGTATGATCCTTTCCCGCTCTTTGCAAAGCCCTCCTGCATACATATATTACACGATTACTTAGATACGTTCTGGCATCGACGTAAAATATAACACAATCACCAGCAAGAGCACTATTTACACTGTAATAAATCCTTAATCTAAATGTACATTATCTTATTGTTAAACACACCTTGACTTCCAGTTATCCCAAGATCCCTCCAAAGAAACCTCATTACCACCGTAGCTCCATGTTATAAGAGTAGGGATTCCTCGCTGAGGAACATCCATAGCATCATCAACTTCAGTCTGCCACATTTGATCAGAAGAAGGGCCATCAGGCCGTTGCAGAGGAGCTACAGGCACCTGTAGTTTAACCCGAGGAAGAAAAATGAGTTACTTAAACAGACACAGGCAGTGAATGTATTTGATGCACCAGAGCCCTACTAGCAATCACAGTTTGTATATGAATTATATGTGTATAATACATGCATACAAGGTATTTTAAAAAAAAATTATCCCACCGGAGCTTAGCATTAAATAGACTCAATGGAAGAAACTCATGCCTCACTGACGCGTTCAGGAGACAATGAGACATAATATTAACCTCCTAACCTTTGTTATTATTTACAAGCCTCAACTCTACCCAAGCGCTTTATATGATTATTACGAAACATTTAGTCGTAAGCTTTAGCTAACAAAATTCAGAAACACAGTCACAAACAAGTCAAAAACCGCAATGTTCAACTATCACAAAACAACTCACCTTCCAGCTCAAGCAGATTCCATCATCGAAGTCGAAAAAATTAACTTAATAAACTTCGAAACAAGCTCGATAAGTCTCGCTTCGCAATCGAAACATTATAGACCGCCAGCATAACACTTCAACCATACATATACACACAACAATTAAACTAAATAAGATGATTCAACTTAATTTCTATCAGAAATTATAACAAAACACAAATTACAAAGCCAAACCCTAATTTCACAAACAAAGTCATAGCAAAGTCAAACAACAAGTTGATTTGAACAATTTTCAAACAAGTCAATAACAAAACAAACAGTGTGTGTTTGTGTGTGTATAGATACAGTGAATATGTAAGTATATACCTGAGGAGCGAAGATGAGAGGGGATCTGGAGCGAGGAGGACTATCAGAAGGAGAATGAGTCATGGAATCAGAGGACGCGCGAAGAGGCGCGTGAGGATCACGATCACTGGATCTTACATCTTCTTCTTTCGCGCTTGCATTTCCCATTCATACAGATCTGTGTATTGTAATATTGTATAAGGGAGAGGGAGAGGGAGTTGGTTAAAATGGTGGTTTGGTTTAAATATATACGTACAAAAATGTGTATGTATAGGTTGGGGGGAGGATATGGATAAAGGGGAGGGATGAATTGATTGAGGGATAGGATTTTGTACAAACTGGATTTATACAAGGCAGCCAGCTCAGCTGCCTACTTGGCGACTAATTCTATTTTGTCACATAAAAAATGTTTTAAAACATTTCTATACATATATATAAAGTGTTTTTAAATAAAGTGGTTTTATACATTTATATTAAAGTGTGTATATATATAGAATGGGTTGGACTCCATAACAAACATCTTATATAACAAACAATAAAGAATACCTTAGATCTAATTGATCCAATGCCCCTGGCGGGGCTACCCAATACAAAAAGTTCTTATTTTTTTAGGCTCTATCCATCCAGCAAAAAAAAAAATTGAAAATTTACTGTTCATCGATGACGTCATGATGACGTCATCAGTGACGTCATCGATGAACAGTAAATTTTTATTTTTTTTGCTGGATGGATAGAGCCTAAAAAAATAAGAACTTTTTGTATTGGGTGCCCCTGGCGGGGCCAATGGATCTAATGGAATAAATGATTTTATAGTGTTCTTTATTGTTTGTTATATAAGAGTGTTTTGTATGGAGCAAAGGCCTATATATGATTTTGTTCTAATAGAAACTAACTTAGAATATAAACTAGAAATTAAACCTAAATTAAATATTTCAAGCTAATCTAATGACCAAATTAGGGGTAGTCCAATACAAAAAACGTTTAAAATTATTGGCTCTATTCAACAAAAAAATAAAAAAATTAAGAAAAAAAAAAAAAAAAGTTACTGTTCACGTGATGACGTGGCACGTGAACAGTAACTTTTTTTTATATTTTTTTTAATAGAGCCAAAGATTTTATAAGTTTTTTGTGAAGGTGCCCCTAGCGGGGCCATTAAAATTAATGAAATATAATTTATTTAGTGTAGGTTTCTAGTTTCTATTCTAAGGTTGGTTTCTATTTGAACGCTAGCCTATATATATATAGGTAAATGATCAAATACAAACCAATATTAAAATGAGAACTACAAACCATTACTATTTTGTACAATCAAAATCACTATTTTTATATTTAACTTTAAAAATATAAAAAAATCAAAATTACAAAAATAAAACCCACCCCCACGCCCCCCCCCCCCCCCGCCCCCTGCCCTGCCCTGCCCTGCCCTGCCCTGCCCCTTGCCATCTCCACCAGCAACCCTACTACCACCGCTGCCACCCACCACACCACCGTCACAGCTACCACCCACCACCGCCGCCGCCGCCGCCGCCGCCACCCACCACCACCACCACCACTGCTACCACCCATCACACCACCACCGCCACTACTACCACAGCTGCCACCATCATCACAGCTCCGGTCATCTTCTCCGGTGAGCTCAAGTTTTTCGGCGAGCTCGATTTTTAAAGATCTGGCTCCGACGAGATTCCTAATCGATCTCCTCTTCCATTCTGACCTCTGACCCGCAGGGGCGCCATCTTCATCGTCAAATCGCGATGTATTATGAGTTTAGATTTCTTGCTGAACTGGTAATAGCCAATGATTTCCAACGTATAAATTAGTGATTTTCGTAGTATAAACGGTTGATTTCTGTAATAGATTTTAGTGATTTATGTATTATGGACTGGTAAATCAGGGAGATGATAGATTACAGGGGTTGGTACGAGGGTTAAAAGGTGGGTGAGGTTGGGTCTGGTGGGGGAGGGGTAGTATGGTTGATAGAAATGTAGAAGGGCAAGGAGAAAGAGAAGAAATCCGATGATGTGCCCAGAAAAGAAGAGACAGGGGTCAAAGACGGGGGTGGAAATGAATGTATTAGTGTACAGACTACTGTGTGTATTTTTTTAAATTTAAATCAACAGGTTCAGAGTGTTGGTTTTGGGCTGGACCATTGCATTTATTTGGGTTTGGTTTGGTTTGTAGGTTTGTAGTTTAATTTGGTTTGTATTGGAGTAGCCCTATATATATATATATATATATATATATATGGCGCCTTCTACAGCCACAGTTGGATACTCCCTCTGTCCCTAAATTTTCTTCTCATTTGATTTGTCGGCCCTGTTCATAACATGAGACAAATTGCTAATTTACGTCTAATCTATAAGACCAAATATAGTCATGAGTGATCTTGTTGGATTCGTATTTATGAGTACTTTAATACAGTGAAGTTTTTATATTTAAAACTAATACGAAATTGAAGATATTAACGATCAAAAGTGTGCGTTGGCAAACGTGTCCGGCCGAAATGGGAAGAGTTTTAAGGGACAGAGGGAGTATAATCTAATATCCAACCAACCCATATGTGACCTTCCAGTAAACTAATGCACGGCTAGGATTAGAAAAGCTTACGCTACATTATATAGCGTATTACGCTATATAATATAGCGTAAGTTTATACCCAAATCCCTCCGTTTCTAATTTGATTTTTTCCGTCAATTGGTGAGTTTTTTTTGAAATCCGACTTCACTGTATTTTTCTACATCTCACAACGATCATTTTGCATACCATTGATAAGTGGATTTTATATCTACTTGGAATGCCTCCGTTCGGCTTAAATTGATTGTTTTGGACTCAAGTTTGTGTAGTTTTGATGTGTTTTGTGTAGTTGTGCAGATTTACGAGAATGTTGATTAAAGTTGATGCTTCTATCGTTTTTGGAGATTTAATTGATTAAAATTCGGATTTTCCGGGAAGGCTGCGCAGCTTATACTGTTTTGGCCATATCTGGAGTTCTAGAAGTCCGTTTTCAGCGATCTTACTGCCCACGCGAAGCTTGAGAGATTTTCTACAATATGGGATAGGTCTTACACGACCAGGCCGCGTGTGGTGGGCCCAGAAAGCACGACCAGCAGATAGATGAGAGCAGAGAAATTACTGTTTTGCCCTTTTCTAGTTCTAATTGTATTTTGGGCAATTTTTAATACCTTAATTGAATTCTAATTGTAATAGAAGGTAATATCTTGCTGGGCAAGATTTGTAGAGCCTATTTAAACACATCCTACCATTGTAAATCATAACAATTCATAGCTTTTAATCGTTTCAAGGTACTTTCGATCTTCAATTCTTTCTTCAATATTATGTTTTCATTCATTATCATTATTATTATGTTTTCTTTAATTATGCGTAACTAATCCTCTAATCTGAGGATTGGGTAGTATTCCTTGGTATTCATGTGTGTTTAATTATCTGTGATTTTCTTGCTTTGTTGATTTGTTATTGAGGGCTTAACACAATTAGGGGAGTCATGAACCTTTGATTGGATTTTAGGGATTGTAATAACTTGGAAAAGGAGTTGCAATTTTAGTACATGATTTAACAGACATAACTCGAATATTTGATTGGAAGATTAATAGGAGAGTTGTGAGACTTATAATTCTTGGAGCTTAATAGTTTATGATTGTCTTTGATTGTATCACGGAAGTGACAATTAGGGTATAGTTGTAGACATTATATTGTATCTTGGAAGAGAACATTATAACCTTAGAAGAATTGTTTTCAGCAGAGTAAGAACGTAGACATCACATAGATATTGAATGTGCATTGAAACCAAGTGAAGAACCCCAGTTCTTGGATTGTTTTCCCATATATTTGAATCTCAGTTTAAAATCAATTCTTAGTGCTTATAATTAGTTCTTAGTTAATTTAGTTAATACACAAACCCAAAAATTCTTCTCACACACTTCTAGACGAAAAGAGATAAGAAACCTGAACTTTGTATTAAATTTAGTCCTTCCCTGCGAACGAACACACAAAAATACTACTAACAACCATATTTGATATATTTCGACACAATTTAAATGGGGGTTTTGAAAACTTTAACTTACGCTATATTATATAGCGTAATACGTTATATAAGATAACGTATTACGCTATATTATATAATGTAAGTTAACCTAATCCTGATCGCTGATTATACATTTTAATGGTATAAGATGGGTTGGTTAGATGTTAAAAAATATCCAACTGTGGCTGGTGACCAGTTTCCTATATATATAAGGATCTAGGAAAAACCTCGTTTAATGGAAAACTTAGAAAACTAAATCGAAATATAGCATATATAGTATGCAAACTAATCGTTGGGAGATGAAGAAAAATGTGGTGAAATTAGATTTAAAAAAAATATCACCGATTAACGGGAAAAATCAAATTAAAAATGGAGGGAATTAGGTGTGATTCTGTGTGTGAGGGTGTATTTGATTAGTGTGTGGGTGCTCCTGGCGGGGCCATTGATCTTAGTACATCTAATGGCTAGGATTAGTACCTTAGTTTTCTTCAAAAAATATGTTCTTTTTTGAGCACTTGCCTATATATATATATATATATATATATATATATATATATATATATATATATATATATTGTATGTAATTTGTTAAAATATATTCGAATAATTGATTATAATTATATTCGTAAACAATTCAAACAATGAACCAATATAATTTCTCATTTACTCTTCGCTGACGACTGCTATTTCTTTTTTAAAGCAAATGAAACTGAAGCAAGGGTGATGAAAAATATTATTCAACGGTATGAGCTATTATCTGGCCAAGCTATTAATTTCAACATATCTACTATTACTTTTAATCCAAACACTCGGGTGAAATTCGTCAGGCAGTGTGTGGAACGCTTGAAGTGGGTGAAAGTTTGAAGCCAGGGAGGTACTTGGGGCTCCCAATGATAGTGGGTAGAAAGAAAAATGAGGTTTTCAATTTTTTGTGTGATCGAGTTCGGCAAAAGTTACAGGGATGGGGAATAAGGCGTTGTCCAAGGGTGGTAAATGTCTCTTATTAAAGTCAGCAGCTCAAACAATCCCGAACTTCTGGATGAATCTTTTTCTTATTCCAAGTGATGTGTGTACTACAATACAACGTCAAATGAATGTTTTTTTGTGGGGCGGTGGAGGCAATAAAAAGGGAATTCGTTATATGCCGTGGGATAGGCTGTTTGCGGTGAAAAAAGATAGAGGATTAGGTTTTAAAGACCTCGGGAAGTTCAATATTGCAATGTTGGCGAAACAAGGATGGCGGCTAATAAATGATTCTAATCCATTTGTAACAAGTATTATGAAGGCGAGGTATTTCCCGAAGACAGACTTTCTAAATGCGAGGTTAGGAGATAACCCAAGTTACATGTGGAGGAGTTTCATGGAAGCTCAAGATGTAATCAAGCAGGGCTGTAGGGCTGTAGGAAAAATATTGGGACGGGGGAGGATTACAAACTTTGTATGGAAAGTACCATGGTTGCCCTCTGGAGATAATGGCTACCTGACAACAAATATGCCTGATGAGCTGGAGTTTATTAAGGTGTGTCAATTAATGGAGGAAAATGATAGAATGGAATTTGGCCATTTTGAATGACATATGTAATGACAGGGATGTTCGGCTTATTATGCAAATCCCATTATCTAATGTGGCTCGACAGGATTAATGGTTCTGATTTTTTGAGGAGAAAGGAGAGTTTACACTAGAACTGCTATCGTAAATTAGTGGGAGAGTATGATACACCAGATGTAGGGTTCTGGAGAAAATTATGGACAATGGATTTACTTGGAAAAGTTATAAATTTTCTATGAAGGATGTGTAGGTCGTGTTTAATTACCTACTGTTGCAGCTTTGATAGAAAAAAGAGTCACTATGGATAGCAAATGTTCGTGGTGCCGAATGTATGATGAAAATACAATGCATGTCTTGTTCGAATGTATTTTTGCAAAACATGTGTGGGAAGCTTCTAGCCTTATAAATTATATTCAAATTTTTCCAAATGAGACGGTTGTAGATATGTTTAAACGGCTGTTGTTCAGCAATGGAACAATGGAGCAGAGTGTTTTAGTAGCATTGCTTTGCTGGAGTATATGGAACCGTCGAAATAAGTGGGTGTGGGAGAAAGTTGATATGCCTATTTTTGGAACCAGAAATGGCTGCGCTAAACTTGTTAACGGACTAGAAGAAGGCTCAGATGGACGATGCACAACATAAACCAGTGGTGAATTCAAGTAATAGACAGTGGCAACTACCACAAATGGGCTGGGTAAAAGTTAATATTGATGCGGCTATATTTGCTGAGATTAATGCTATTGGTATTGGGAGTGTAGTTCGTGATGAAAGGGGAAGATTTATGCGAGCTATGTGCAAACAAGTTGAAGTTTTGAGGCAGCCTAGAGAAGCGGAAGCCATAAGTCTCAAAGAAGCTCTTTCTTGGACAAAGAGACATGGATTTGCAAGGTGTGTGTTCGAGATGGACTTTAAGCTTCTTGCAGATGCTTATAATGGAAATGGAGGAAAATCTTATTTTCATTCTTTAGTTAGAGATTGTGTTGAAATGGCTATGCACTTTGATAAAGTAATAGTGCAATTTGTGCATCGATCTGCGAATGCAGTAACTCATTCGTTAGCTAGAGCTTCTCATTCTATGCCAGACCTTCGGGAATGGAGCGATATTGCTCCTGATTTCCTTTTTGATGTAATTAATTTGATTTAATGAAAGTACGCACAGTTTCAAAAAAAAAATCTTTTATATCCATCATTCCGATATTGACACAAACATAAATCAACTATTAAAGATAGAGAGGACAAAACTTAATATGTGGATAGAAAAAAAATTATCAATCGGATATTAAGACTTTTAAAATAAAAAGATAAATTAATTGAAAAATAATATAACAAAAAGTACTAAAAGGGGATTTATCAACTAAAAAGCTGTCTACAGTTCTTAAAATAAGGAGATGTTAAACACGGGACAAACTCCTGATACTATAAACAGTTTGAGAAATAAATAATCGCTTTATTTTCAGATCGCTTAACATACATAATAAATAAGTGATTTTTGCAATTTCCAACTGAAATTGGAAGAACAAATGCCATAGTAATATGAACAATATTTCGTTATAAAAAAAGGAGCTTTTGCGATTTTCATTACGGCCCAATGTGGACTTTCCAGATCTCAAAACAAGATGAGCTTTTACGATTTTCATTACCAACCCAATTAATGCGGGCTTTCCAGATCTCAAAACACCAAATGAATAATTTTCAGAAAGACAAAACAACAAACCAAAATTACCAAAAACATATCAATCATTCCAAAAGAAGGAGGACAAACAAAACACCCAAAAAATTGGGTATAACAATAATCCTCACAAAAAAAGAATAGGGTCGGTTCTCTCAATGAAAGTCGATCTCCAATTCTAATTCACCGCGCTATCCCATTATTCATTAATTAAGCCTTCTTCATTTGCATAAATTCACTTTAATCTTCATTTTTCTCATCTAATCATCATAGTTTTTTTTTGGCAAAAAAAATCATCATAGTTTTTTTTCCTTTAATAACAATCATTGAATCATTAAATCTTATTATTTATGTGTTTTATTCATAGATAAATGGATGTTGATGTGTCTTGATTTTTGTCTAGAGATAATTCTTAATTATAAACGTCATTTCAAAGATAGATATTAGTGAGAGTAGTCGTTTTAGTGTTTGAGAACCTACGAAAAAATGGGCTATCTTGAACTAATAATGCATCTAAAGCAGAAACTGCTAATAAAGAATACAAGTCTGCAGGACTGCTCCCTATCGATCGTATCCCTCTCCTTATAGTCGAGTGGCTTTGCCCTAAAAATCGAGCAAATCGAGTCATTCGAGATCCAAGTACAAAGGCTATAAATTCACTTCTTATATGATATTCAATTCTTTTGTCTATTTTTTCTATTCTACTAGCTTGAACCTAACCATACATTCTACTCACTTGTATATCTTCCAAATCGTCTACACTAACAATCCATCCTTCCCCTCCAAAGGGAGATTTTAGTAAATAACCAAATAAAAATGTTTTTAAATAAGGAAATTAGGTAGGCTAAAACTAAATATCAAGTAATTATCACGATACAAGCATAGATAGATTCAAAGTATAAAATTAAATATCCTACCAAGTAATTATCAAACATTTGATACAAGGTTTTTTTTTTTTTTGTCAGGTCTTTAACGATACAAGTTTAGATAGATTCAAAGTATAAAAATAAATATCATATCCGTTCCACTTTAATTGACTTATTTGAGTTTTTTATGATCATATTTTTTTTGAAGTTTGATTAAAATTTACATATATCACATAACTAAAAATAATTACAAAATATATATCATTAGAAAATATATTTAATTTATTTTAAAATGTATTTTCCGGATTTTCAAAATTAAAATTATATAATTTTTAATTATCAATCAAAAATAAATAAATTTGACTGTTGAAAAGTCAAATAAACTATTTGAAGTGGGACGGAGAGAGTATTAGACTGATATATATACTCACTTCTTAAAGATTGGATTCTGTAAAATTCACATCAGAACTCCAATTCATGGACAAGCAGGTGAGAGTAAAACAGGGAATGTTACAGGAAATTGCACAGAACATAGTTTTCTCATTATATTTTGCATAGATCATAGTTTATCATTATATTTTGCATAGAACGATAATTGCTCGTCATTAAAAAAAACATATCAATCTCAAAATCATCAATAGCACAAATGTACTGCATGAGTAGTCCAAATCGTGCAACAATAAGAACAATAGATCCGCTCAACGTCTACAAAGGCCGAAACAACAAAATTTTAAGCAAGATTACTTTCACAATCTGACGATCATAAAGAAAAAAAAGTCCACGGAATTCAAATCGAGCGTTCAAAGAGCTTAATGATTGTCAGAAATTTGGCAGATGGAAGTAGACATATCCCACTGACGAGAACATGCACCAGCCATGGCATCTACTGGCCTGCAATCATAGCTGAAGTCCTCGCAAAGAAGTGCACCGATAGCATCTGTCAGATTAGATTGCTCCTTGCCACGCTCACTGCTCGAACCATACCAATTTGAGTCAAGCAGCACATCTGGTCTTGGAGAAACCATCAGACATGAATTTCGACTATTTTCTTCACAGCACACGGTACCACATTCCACTTCTTGTTTAACTTTAGACCGATCAAAAAAACAGCAACCCTTGAATTAGAGCCAACTCCATCAAGAAAATATAATGAAGTATCAATAAGAATATACTAGAGTGCAGAATATTACCTGGAAGCAACTTCACCAAATGGGGATCGTCCAATGAACTTGCACTAACGGGTGTGTATTCACTGAACACTGAGGCAACAGATTGCCCAAGAGGAGAGTTTGGTTCAGCATACATGTTCCACTCTACATCATTCTCTTCCGTGCTGTAGGGAACATCCCCAAGCGTAGCAGACACAGGAGAAGTCAACTGGCTGGAGTTGTTCTTTGAGTTTTTCAGAGCTTGAGATTCGTACAGTACTGACTCTAGCAGGCCATTGTTATGCGGTGAGAAACAATTTGAGTGTGCCTGCTCATTTGAAGGGGTTTGGATCAAAGTATCAACAGACTCAAGGGAAGGCAACGGGGAAGGTGTGCCCCAGTTACCAATTTGAGTATCTGAATTTTGAATTGAAGGGAGCTCCAGCTTCGTCGCCCAAGAGATGGGCTCAGAAGAAGAAGAATCGCCATTTAATAGGGCATGGCTACCAGGAATTAAACATGAGGATGATGATAGGCTGCAGTCAAATGAAGAACCTCCAAAAGATTTAGCAATTTTCCTAGAACCCTCATCCTGATATTCACTGAAGACAGGGAGAACATCAGTGCCAACACCACTAAAACCAGAAAGCAAGGATTCTGATTCTCGATGACGCTTGACTGGATACATGGTTGACAACATGTAGCCATTTCTAGACGTAGACCCAAGAGCTTGGGTATGCAAGCCACTTCCATGATCAAGGAAAGATGGATATATATATTGCTGGCCTGCTTGTAAAAATTCAAATTCAACAGATGGAATCTCCAAGTTATTGGTTGGTAAAAGCATGGGATAAGGTGTGTCAGCAGTAGAAAATGTGCTCATATCCTGACTTGAATTATTTTCATCTAAGGCTTGCAAACAGATATCAGGAGGGTAAATAGGTAAACCAGCCCGCTGCCGTCTTTTGATTCTAGTGTTCCAAAAATTCTTTATTTCATTGTCAGTGCGCCCAGGTAACTGAAAAAACATGACACAAGTGAGAAATACTAGCAGACCAAAACATTTTGAACATATCAGAGTAAAAGTAACATAAATGCTCGCCAATAAGTAACATATCTGGAGAACAAGTTCTTCACAGCTGCATACCACAATGGGTTATCACAATATATGATTATTTTTTAGTGTACTACATCTCTTTATACTATTCATCTTTATTTACATTGTGCTTGTGATGTCCGTTACTTTGATGTTCGATTAAAAGCTTATAATTTACTGTCTCTCACCTTGTATATATATGGGTTAGGTTTCACATAGAACCACATTAAACTTAGAACCTTAGAACTATTTTACATATTTTTCTATAGAAAAATTTATTACGTACTGCAGAAGTACCTCATATTCTATAATTCGCAAGAAATATATTGTGTTCTGCAGCAGAATCAAAAACACGATATACTGCAGCAGAACGAATACATATGGATCATTGATTAAAAAATATCTAAGGCTGATACTGGTTCCAAGTTCAAATTTAGAACCAAGTTCTACTTTGAACCTGACCCTATGTATATACTACTCTATGTGTGTTTTGTTACTAATATATAACAGTCAAAGCCGGGGGTCTTGTACACAAAAACAATAAAAACAAACAAACAAACAAGGATACTGGGTATGCTAATTTTGGTTTGATTTGATCAAGGGTCACCCCTAATATCTCCTCCAAAACAACTATCATTAAGCACCATACTGATGAAGGTAAAGGTAAGCTTATCCAAGAGATGCTCGATAGTAGTAAAATGAAGGTAAAAGCTAAGCTTCTCCAAGCAGATGCTCGATGTTAGTAAGATTTATTTACTTTTTTACAAAAATAATGAAAATGATAAGTGATAACGTAAACAACCAGAGTAACCAAGATACTTATCAGATAGATTTTAAAGACAACCAGTTTATTATTTAGATGAATGAATAATAAAATTAATTTAGAGTTATTGGAAGTTTATATATATAGGCAAGTGCTCAAATACAAACCATTCTTAAAATGAGAACCTACAAACCAACACTAAATTAATTATATTTCATTTATTCTAAGGTTCCCGCCAAGGGTACCTTCACAAAAGATGCTTAAAATAATTGGCTCTATCCAACAAAAAAAAATAAAAATCTTGCCGTGGAAATGCGAAGCATTTAAGACAGTAAACGGATGAGTTAGGTAGTCATGAGGGCCGAAGGCTCTCGACACACCCGTCAATCGTCTATTGCCTTTACCATTGATTGCCATTCCTTACAACTTTAGAATGATAAAGGCGCGAAGCGCCGTACAAGAAGGTGTGAAGCACCGTTAACCAGTGAAATCCACTGCCACGTCATCACGTGAACAGTGAATTTTTTTATTTTTTTTTTGGGTTGGATAGAGCCAAGTATTTTAAACGTTTTTTTGTATTGGGATACCCCTAGTTTGGTCATTAGATTAGCTTGAAATATTAGATTATGCTTGGTTTGTAGGTTTGTATTGGAGTAGCCCCCTATATATATATATATATATATATATATATATATATATGTTATCTATGTTTCTTGTATGCCAATGTTGTATATGGTTATATCAAATCAGCTTAAAATATTATTAGACATGTATAGTATTATAAGTATAACGAATGACGATCAAGCATATGTTCGAATTTGCCTATAATGTTTAATTGCCAAAAAGTCTTTAGGTTGCTTGGCTCCACCTACTGCAGGTCTTGTGGTGTAGAAGTGAAGTAATTATAAGATTATATAAAATGTTTATTCATATATATATATATATATATATATATAGAGAGAGAGAGAGAGGGTAAAGTTCTATGGAGTACTGTTTAATTGGAGTACTTGGAGTACATATACGTTCTGCATTAAAAATATTTTAAAATTTAGTATTTTGCAAACCTTGTTACATGAATATCATAATTTCATTGATAATCTTGAAAATCATGTATGTTTTGCAATATGTTCATCTTGAAAATTCTTTATGTTTTGCAGTCAGAACATATATGTTTTGCAACACAAATGTGTTTCGCAGAACAATTCGTTTTGCCATATTTTGTTACCAAAGCATACAAAATTTTCAAGATTTTTAATGAAATAATGATATTCACGTAATAAGCTTTGCAAAATAATAAAGTTTGCAAAATTTTGAATACAGAACGTATATGTATTCCAAGTACTCCAATTAAAACAGTACTCCATAGAACTTTACTCTATATATATATATATATATATATCATGCAGCAACAAAGGCTGTCACTCTGTTAGATTAAGGAACAGTGAGTACTTTTTAGTTACATGATACTCTACAATTTAATTATTATTAATTGCCCTACCCTGTATTTGATCTTTCTGCCAAGCATTGGCTAAATCCCTGATCGACTGAATGCTACTAGCCTGGAATTGCCTAAGAGCATATGCACCCATGCAAGAAAATAGTTAATTCGTTAGACAGATCAACTGATTGACGGAGTTTAGTAATGCAGCAGTTTTTTATTGGTCCATCAATTAAATAGAACTCCATCAATCCGTTAGCTACTCCATCAAAAATTGATGGAGTTGGTGATGGATTGATGCCATCAATTTAATTGATGGATCAATAAATGGCCGCTGCATTGATAAAAGTTCATCAATTCGTTGATTCGTTGGACGGATCAATTATTTTGCTCGGTAATCGCTGCATTAGAAATGACAAAATAGTTAACTTTTTTTTTTTGCATGGTAACAAAGTCCATCAAGTTAATTGACGAATTAACAGATTGACGGGGCTTGATGGGTGGCTATGAAGCAAGGGTGCGGGTGCGGGTGCGGGGATACGCGGTGCGGGGATACGTGAATTCGGCAAAATCAAAAATATGGGGATTCGGGTGCGGGGGGATTCGGCAGATATTAAATTATTAAAAATATATATTTTATATATAATTAATTTAAAAAAACAGAAAATAGCATTCAAATTAAAATCATCCTATAAAAGTTACATATTAAGTCTATTTATTTTAATTTCTGAAAAAGCAGAGGTTAAAAAGAAGTCTAAGAAAAAGTCAAACATTCATGTGGACTGAGGTCTTATGACTCTTATCTACGTATACAGACACATCATATACACCATATTTACATACAAGTCATATATACATACGCTGAAAAAACTGAAGAAAGAAGCGAACAAATCGATACAATCCATACATATATATACAAATCCTTCCAAATCCATGCCTATTTAGAGGGGAGGAAGAAAGAAGAGTCCCCTTCCAGAACTGGGAAGGGGACGACGCCAGCTACGGAATTGACACCCGGAAGGGGATACGCCACCCGGCGCACCCAGTACGCACCCGCCGCACCGTGCCGCACCGCCGCACCCGAACCGCACCCGGTGCGCAGTGCGGTACCCTACTGCCGCACCCATGCTTCCCAGATGGGTGGGGATGCTCTAAGCAATTCAGATTTTTTATTTTCAATTAAATTTTTATACTATTTCTTCGATCCTTCAACATTACCTTATGAAACCCAGTTTCTAATAAAACATTAAAAATCTCAGCTCATTGATCGCTGATGGGTGTGCTAGTAGCTCAACCCATTGATAACCTTCATGTTTCCATTTAAGTGTGTGAGTTTCTCCGGTCCAAATCAAGTAATTGGCCGAGAGTCTAAAGTCTTAGGAATTTACACGAAAATGATAAAACTTCTAACTCTCTTCATGGATTTTAGAATCTAAACTTTTTATGAAAGAGTATCCTATAGCACTAGTGTGAGAAATTAGACGAATTTAGTGGGGGCAAGGGGAAAAATACGATAAATTAGATCTCACAGCTACGCACACCAAGTCAAGCGACCAAAAGATAAACTTCAAAGTAACAGTATCTACCAAGTCAAAAAATTCACTTTATAACTCACTTCTTTGATATGAACACACGGTTATACACTATGTAACCCAAACTTGGCTGGAAGTGTCCAACATGAATACGTATCCAAGTGTCGGACTCGGCAATAATTTTAGAAAAATACACGTTTTTGGCTTAAAATTCAGGTTTGAGTGTCCATACCCATGTACGAGTGTCAAGTGTCCGACACGGATATTTAAGGCAAAATGAAGAGACGGGGTAACATAGGTTATACAAGTGTCCCACATGATCTGATGCATAAATACCAAAGTAAGATTTATTGATAGATATCGGAGTTCAAGAAAAAAAAAAGACGTTGAACTTTACATTCCCTGGGAAATATTAATATCAATGGCTGAAGTAAAAATCTACAAGAAAAAGACGAAAAAGAAACAAATTTACCATCCGGGATAAGTTTTGTGGCTGATGCACACAAGTCAAGATACAAAAAGCTTGAGGGGAAAGGCACATGATGATGTAATTTTCTAGAAATAGTAGATATAAAGTTATTACCATGCTTGAGGAAATTACAAATAAATTAAGTATACATTTAAAAAAATTACAATTGGTTTGCAGAACAATATTAAAACACAGTGCTTCAGAAATTCTTATGTGATCCTGTTGTTGATTGGAATATCTTAGCTGTTATATTTTCATTTACTAGTGTGATTTTAGAACAATAAACTACTAATTTACCAAAAAACAGAAATGTAAATAACCATCATTAATAATTAATAATATAAAGGAAAAGTGAAATGTTAAGGTAAATTTTGATGATGTTATGATCATTGCCGCTCTGACCTAACATTATAAGCATGCACATCCATGAGAAACTGAAATTTGGAGACGGGTTATACAATATCGATAACTGAAAGAAAATATTGAACAAAACGACATTACACACCTCAGCAGCCATTCGAGCCCACTTATTCCCCATCTTAGCATGGAGTTCAATGATACGGCGCTCTTCATCAGGCATAAATGCCCCTTTCTTAAGATCTGGCCTTAGGTGGTTGGCCCAACGCAAACGGCAGCTCTTCCCACAGCGAGAGAGTCCAGAGTTCTTTTGGACAGCATTCCAATTTCCCTCTCCGTGTTTGTTGACATAATCAACCAAAATGGCATCTTCTGCTGAAGTCCAGGGTCCTTTCTTAAGCAAACCACCTACTGCCATATTTTCTCCGCTGCTAGCTTCATCAACTAACGATGAGTCTCCGTCTACATAACCATTGCCCGCATTCCTATCCTCACTGTCACTAGTCCTATCACTCATATCCTGAAACATGTGACAACATTGTACACTTTAAAATCAAAACATCAGGGTTCAGAAATCTTAAGCACATGAACCCTGTACAGGACATTTGGACCAAATCCTATTAAAAAAAATCTCTATTGTTCGATAATTGCACAACATAACACATTGGGTTGGGGGGGGGGGGAATATGAACAGAACTACTTACTTAAGATATTGACTCCCGTGATAACAAATTTCGATTCCACAAGGAACCAGAAATTCAGTCCTCTTACGAAACTGAATATAGGAACAAATCAACCCACCTCACTGTACAATCAAACAAAAAACATGAGAAGTGCAAAAATCAACCAAGATTCAAAGACCAATTACGCATAATCAGAACAAGTATATAAATGCCATATAAACATATACACGATGACATTTCATAAGCTCACAAAAAACAATCTTTAGACGTCAATTAATTATGGAAACCCCAAAATCTCAACCAAAAAAAAAAAATGCAATCACATGATCAAAACTCAACAGCAACATAAATAAATTGCAGTTCACACATTACAACATTAAAAGTTCAAATAAACAATCTTTAGACATCAATTAATAACGGAAACCCCAAAATCTCAACACACAATACGCAGTCATATGATCAAAACTCAACAGCAACATAAATACATTGTAGCAAACACATTACAACATCTTAAAAGATCAAAATGAACAATCTTTAAATATCAAGTAAAAAACCCAAAATCTCATCACACCATACACGATTACATGATCTAAACTCAAACGCGACATATATAAATTGCACTATACACAATTACTTAATACAATATTTCATAAGTTCACACTAAACAATCCTAACACATCAATTAAATAAACCCAAAATCTCAACACACAATACACAGTCAAATGATCGAACAGAAAACAACAATACAAAAAACAAAAAATCAATTTTTTCGTACCTAAGTGAAGACTCCGAGAGCTGGGAAAACTGATTAGAGCTCCTAACAATACAAAGAATCAAAACTAAACCAGACAAAATTACGAAAAACAACCACAATGCACAACGAAATACTATGGAAATCGAAACCGAAAGAAATGAAATCAGTGACCTAATGAACAAAAAAATGACTCCAAATACGCTACTACTGATGAGCTCAATTCAACAAAATTCAATTACATAAATAGAAATAAATGATTAAATTAGAGATAGATAGATAGATAGACAGATAGATAGATCTAATAAGTGATTAAATAGGAAATTAAGGTGTAAAAAAAAGGGGGTGAGAGTTTGAAAGAATTAAAGGTGAGGGATGGAAATGAAAGCCTAGCCGTAATCAGTGAGGAAAAAGGAGCAGGAGGCGATCATAGATGAGAGAAGTGATGGTGTAGGGGTGTGTGTGTATGTATGTATAGGTAGAGAGATGGCAACTGGAGAGAAAGATTAGGAGAGAGACTAGGACTGACTCCTCAGCTCAACATTTACAATTCTTGTAGAGAGAGATTGCGAGAGAGAGATGAGAAATTATCATTAAACATTTATTGAGAGAGATTGCGAGAGAGAGATGAGAAATTGAGAGAGATAGAGAATTATCATTTCATTTCAAATTATTTTGAAATTTTATTAGTACCATGGTTATTTTACTCTCTCCATTTTTGATAAATAAATAAAGACAGGGATTAATGAGATGTTACTTGGAAAGTTTAATGTATTACTGAGTATTTTTTTGATACGTATTTTAAAGTGTATATATTTTTTACAAAAAACAATATTTAAAAATAAATTATAGAATTAATCTTAAAATGTATTTTAAAATACATGCCAAAAATCTCATTAATTCTGAAAGATAAAAAACCTATTGAAACGAGGTAGTAGTATAAGTTGTTTTGTATTAGAAAATGAGTGTTTTATTTGGGAAAGAATTGATGGTTTGAAGTGTATTTAAGAAAATGTGTGATTATTGATGGCTAGTTTATGGAATATGGTACATAGCATTGTGGTGGTTTACTTGGGAATTTTGAGTTTGTTTGTACTTGGTAACTCACTAACTGAACTCACGCGGCTAACATGTAAGCAAATGGACTTTTTGCCTTCACCTACCTTCTTTTTTTTTTTTGACGAAATGCGGAAGATTATATTACTTATGATCCGTTTGAAAAATCTTATCTTTTAGAAATAAATTACTTATTTTGGAAAAAAGTTAGGAAATATGTACTTTTTTCTGAAACAAGTAACTTATTTTTGCAAGATACCGAATATTAAATTTCCCATACACATTTGTTTCTTAAAAAAAGTATGTAAATAAGAATTTTTTTCCAAAATAAGTAACTTATAAGTACATGTACAGATTTGCCAAACGGACAGTTAATCAAACCAATACAAAATAAAACAGTGGGACAACCCCCGACTGTCGATACGATCAGGTTGAAAAACAAATAAATTGTTTTCTGATCGTTTAACAAACTGAACTTAAAAGTTCTTGAATCTAAAAATGATTTCGAAAACATCCGAAGCGGTCCAAACTGCGCCAATATCCCTGAAAGCAGTGGTATTACAATTGACCACTTCACGTAAGAACCGTTGATACCCCAATGTTCAGAAGCCTCAGTTGCATAAACTAAGGTTAGAGGAACGACATCCCAGCTATCTACATGCCGGATACCAGCTATAGACATGCCGAAAATGGGAATCCCCAAAGGATGAGTAATACCCCAGCTATCTACATGCCGGATACCAGCTATAGACATGCCGAAAGTGAAAACCCACAACAGATGATGAACAATCTTTGGTTGTGAGTGATGAGCTTTTGCAATAATCGTCAGCTTCCCAGTATCGATGCGGACTTTCCAGATCCCCCAAAACATCATCAAAATCATTCTTAGCAGATCTGATCTGTTATAGATCATAACACAAACCAAACAAATTAAACAAACTCTCACAAGGAGAGACAAACAAACTCTCACAAGGAGAAACATATAAACCCAATTAAGGGGTAACCAAGCCAAAAACTCACAATCCTCTCAGAAGAATGATGATTATTGAAAAATATAAAAAATTGAACAAGAAAAGGGGCCTCCGGTATCCACCGACCGAAGGAGGAGGGCCTGAAGAAGACAAAGAAGAAGTAGGGAAGGTAAAGAGCAAAACTTTGCTTTCGGTGGAAAAGTTTTTTTCCTTCACCTACCTTCTACTTCTCTTGTGTGTGCAAACACTCCACAAACTCTCATTTCAAGTCCTCAATGTGTTTATATTTTTTAATTTAATATTGTTGATATCTAACATTGTGTAGAAACTTTTTAAAGGAAGAAAAGAAAAAAAGTGAAAAATTTAATTTCTTCAACTTGTTCCTGAATGATTTTTTAGAAAAGAAAAAAATTGATTTCTAAAGATTTAGAAAGAAATTTAATGTATATTTGTCTCCAAAATTTTCTTCCCATTTTTGGAAAGATTTGGAGAGCAAAGAAGATTATCCATTTTTTTTTTTTTTTGTTGTTTCGAGAACACAGTGTAAAAGTTTTAGAGCCCGGATCCTCTATCTCCTTCTTCATGCCCCATGTATTAAAAAGAAGTTTTAGAGCCCGGATCCTCTGTCTCCTTCTTCATGCCCCCTGTATTAAAAAGTGCTCCTGATGAGGTTCATTTTAAGAAAAAATATTTTTTTCCCCATTTTCCTTATAATGGGTCCCGCCAAGGGCACACTTTTTGTACAGGGGACACAAAGGGGGTATGAAGAAGGGGATATAGGATCCTCTCCCAAAGTTTTATGATGCGTTGATGCAAATATTGTAACTTAAATATTATATATATATATATATATATATATATAAGTATACATTAATAAGTATACATATTTAAAATAATTTTAAATATATTAAAATAAGTATAGAAATATATAATAATTTTAAAATGTTAACTATTTTAATAAGTATACATTAAATAGACAGTGAACTAATTTTAATAAGTATACATTAAAATAGACAGTGAACTAATTTTACAATTAATATCGTACTTTATGAAAATCTTTTTCATCACAAAATTTTTACTTAATTTTTTATGTTATATTACACATAAATGGTTATTAAATCGTTTTTCAGATTTAAAATTGATCTTTTTAATGCTTAAAATAGTACCATAATAATAATTCTTAACGAGTGAAAATCGAATTATATCAACGCTTTACAGTTTGTTTCATCACTTTCCGAATTTGAACTTTATAATCAACATAAATACAAGTTTATCATTTGATATTAACAAGTTAAAACAAGTACTGTATAAGTCACATTTTATATCAACTAGCATTTTGCCCGTACTTCGTACACGGCTTCTTATTTAATTTAAAATGATAATACCAAAAATTTAACAAATTTTATTGATTTCTTAAAACATCTTATTTAATTTAAATTGACAATACCAAAAATTTAACAAATTTGATTGATTTCTTTAAAAGATATTGTATGCAATTATATTAATAATCAATTCTTAGCAAGAAATTATATACAATTATATAAGTATTTAATAAAATAATGATATGCTAAAATTTATATAAAAAAGTAGCATACAATTCTATTTTAACAATGTTGAAAATTTATTTAATCCATCAAAATCTGCAATAAAAATAATAAATATTTTTACAAATATTGTTCTCTAATTGAAAACAATAATAAATTGTCTTCATTATTCAAATGCGGAAATAATAATCCCTTCACCCCCAATGACTCCAAAACATTAAATGGCTCCAAAACATTAAACCTCATAAAATATCAAGAACATTTTATATTAACTATGAGACCTCATAGTTAATATAATCTGTAAATGTTGGAGAACAATGAGATCACATTTCAAGCAATTTTTAATTTTTTTTGTTAAATTTTTTTATGAATGGATAGAGTGTAGAATTATAAGACTTTTGTGTGAAGATGCACCTAGCAGGGCCCTTTAAAATAGTTTGAAATGTAGCGAATATGTGTGTTCTCACTGTTCTCATTTTAAAATTTTTTTGTTAATTTATTTATGAATGGATAGAGGGTAGAATTATATGACTTTTTTAGGTGAAGATGCCCCTAGCGGGGCCCTTTAAAATAGCTTGAAATGTAGTGAATATGTGTGTTCTCACTGTTCTCATTCTCACCAGAGTGTGACCATTAAACTGTATTAGTAAATTCATGTATGAAAAAACAGTGTATATATATTATTAATATAGATTCTTTTATTAAAAATAAGTAAATTATACAATTAAATAAGCAAGCCAAAATATCAGATAAACATTCTAGTAGATTTATTGTTTTGTTCAAATTAAGGTCTTTCACCATGGCTGACTTTATTATATTAAAAGTATGTTCTTATTGAAATGAGTATAATAATTTGAATTTGAATATATTTTTAAACTACTTATTTTGATGGGGTGTTAATTTTTTTGTGATCAACTTAGGAGGGTAACCAAAAATAAAATTAAGTGGAATACATAAACCCATTACCCACGTTATGATAAACAATACCTATAAAATGGAAGTTGCTTATGTGGTTCAGGCTTGTTAATTACTTCAATACTTCATTAGCTTGATCATCATGTGGACCATCTTTCTTTTTATCACTTATGTTGCTGCTATGTAGTCTATCTGTAACTAACATCTTTCTTTTTATCACTTATGTTGTTGCTATGTAGTCTATCTGTAACTAAACATCTCTCTCTGCTTGTAATCTATATTTATAAATGCAAACTTCTTCTTGTATTGTATTTTGTTTTCAATATTTAAAATTATGTAGCTGGAGGAGAAGAGAAAGGCCGGAGGTACAATCGTAGTACTACAACATTACTGAAAATAAGTACAATATCATATTAGAATTTTTTGTTCCAATCTAAATTGGGTTGCTCCAAATTCTGTGTAATGACAAAAATGGGCATTAAATAAATAAAGAAGATTAAAAAAATGAAGGATAATACTGTTTACCAAAAACACAGGTCTCCGCAAGAAGTTCACTTATTCACTTTTATCTTCAAATAATGTATGATTACAAATTATAACAATCACATTTTCCATTACCTATTTTCTCTCAAAAAGCCAACTAAACTGAAAAAGGGAAAAGTTAGTGCTTTTATATTTTAATATGGAGCTCTAGTGAAAGTGCTAAATATGAGATCATATATGAAGTGAAATTGAACGCGAGTAAAGAAGATATTTAGAGCATAAATAAGAGCAATGTTACCTGACCCAGAGGGTGAGGCTTGTGACGTGGGTCTGAGCTTCTAAGTATGCTATTCCATAGTCCCTTCGGAGACATCCGATAAAAAGTATGCTATTCCATAAGACCTTCTGGTACGTAGCATGTCTACCCCATGAACATTAAGTTGAACAAATCCATAAAGAACATAAACTTGCTTGAAAACAAAATAATGTCTATAAGTATCAAACTGAGTCCCAAGATTATTTACAAATAACATGGTCCGTACTGTGTCAATGTTATTAACTGGTAATCTTTCCAACTACCTTTGTTATTACGACATGTAAAATAAAAAATTGAAAGGCCAGACAAATATTTTAAAGGTACCTTTCTGGTGTCATGTATGTTATTATAACATCGGGTAATTCATTAAAACTTTAATTCTTAAATTCCAAACCAAAATCAAAACCAAACAAATATTATCCTGTCTAATTTTTAATATTGTGAAATCAATAAAAACTTAACTCTTATGGCCAAACTGAAAACTGGAACCAAACATATATGACCCGTACGGAAGTCTAGTACACATACCTTAACCCTACTTCAGGGGGTTGAGAGGTTAATTTGGTGAAAAACCCAGCTTTCAAATCTGAAAAGTGCAAACATGCATTAAAATCCAGCAGTGTGAAGATTTGAGCGGCTTGGACTTGAAGGTGAAAAATGACAGAGATAGATTTGAGTAATGACAAAACGGAGAATCAAATAAATAAAGAAAGATAAAAAAATAAAGGATAATACTATAGTAGAGGTTTAGATTTGGGTCGATCCAATTGGGTTACTCCAAATGTTGTGTAATGACAAAAAATAGTATATGTTTAGATTTGGGTCGATCCAATCTAATTTTGGTCGCTCCAAATGCTGTGTAATGGTAAAAAGGGGCATCAAAGAAATAAATAAGATTAAGAAAATGAAGGATAATATTATCGTTGACAGAATTCGAACATTGAAATTTTAGTAAATAAATTTAATCATGTAACATATTTAATCATTAGATCTAACAGTTCTAATTTTAAATAAAATTCTAAAGGATATTATTCGTTGTATACGAATTTTTATTATATTTTGTTAGTGGTTAGAAGATATGATGTTATATTTTTGGGTATGCAATTAGTAAATAAATTTAATCATGTAATATATTTAATCATTGAATCTAACAGTTCTAATTTTTAACTAAAAATCTAACGGATATTATCCGTTGTATACAAATTTTTGTTATATTTTGTTAGTGGTTAGAAGATATGAAGTCATATTTTTGGGTATGTATTAATTATTGCAATATTATATTTTAAATTAAAAGTCAACGTGTTTTAATTAATAGAAAAAAAATTATTGATTGGAAGATATGATATTTAAGGTATTTATAAAATGTAATTTCATCAATTATAAGTAAACATCTTTTAATTGAAAAAGACAATCAGCGAATTATCATTAATTATATTATTAATAAAAAATGAAGGATAATAGTAGAGGTTTAGATTTGGGTTGATCCAATTGGATCGCTCCAAATACTGATTAGAGAGAAAAAAAATATTGATTGGAAGATATGATATTTTAGGTATTTATAAAAGGTAATATCATATCAATTATAAGTAAACATCTTTTAATTGAAAAAGGCAATCGGCTAATTATCATTAATTATATTATTAATAAAAAAATGAAGGATAATAGTAGAGGTTTAGATCCCCTCGGATCTCCTTTATATATTTATATAATAGTTCTAATTTTTAACTAAAAATCTAACGGATATTATTCGTTGTATACGAATTTTTATTATATTTTGTTATTGATATTTAATTTTCACTATTAATAAAATTTAAAATGCAATTGAGTTGTAGATTTAGTTTTCTCGATTAGTAAAAATTTAAAATGCAATTTAGAGAAATTGATTATTTTAATATGTTTTACTTGAAAACAGAAATTGATTAGTTATTAGGAGAAATTTTATTTATATTTAACTAAGGGTAATTAATTAAAAACAATAGGTACCGACCAATCAACCGACTGACCGGCGCCATATAATTAGAAAACTATAGATTTTAGCAAAAGGAAATAGAAAAGGTAACATTTTTTAAAAAAAAATTGATTATTTAATATGTTTTACTTGAAAAAGAAATTTGATTAACTATTGGGAAATTATTTATTTATAATTAAGTAAGGGCGTCATTTAATTGAAAAAAAGAGATTTTAGCTAAAGAAAATAGAAAATGTAACGTATTTTAGAAGGAAATTGATTATTTTAATATGTTTTACTTGAAAACATAAATTGATTAGTTATTAGGAGAAATTTTATTTATAATTAAGTACCGACCGACCGACCAACTAACTAACCGACCGACCGAACTTTCAATGTTTTAAAATGCAATTTTAAAGGTAAGGATATTGAAATTGTATATTTAGTTTCCTCGATTAGTAAAAATTTAAAATGCAATTTAGATATTTAGTTTACTTCATTAGTAAAGATTTTATAGGTAAAAAATAATGAAACTATATATTTAGTTTCCTCTATTAGTAAAGTTTTAAAATGGAATTGAGATTTTTTTAACCATTGGAATTATTAATTCAAAAATTTGAGAAATTTAACAAAATAGAACCGAGCTATTTGACCAGCGCCACTTTACCTCCCCTCGTTTTCCCTTTATATAAGTATATAACAGTTCTAATTTTTAACTAAAAATTTAACGGATATTATTCGTTGTATACGAATTTTTATTATACAAGCTTAAAACCCGTGCGATGCACGAATTTTTTTTAATATTATATGATTTTTTTCATTAATTTAAGTTAATTTTTTAAAAATATAAAGTTGGGAGGCTTAAATTTTTATATGAGATTTGATAATAATTATATGAATGTTATCCGTGATATTTCTAGAAAATGAGGGATTTTAGTTAGAAAAAATAGAAAAAATTATAGGTTTTAATTGAAAAGGGTAATCGGCTAATTAATAGTTTTTATATAATTATTATTTTATTTCATTAAATAGAAATTGATACGTTTTAGATAAAAAATGCAATTGGTTAATTATGAATATTATAATATTATTAGTTTATTGTATTAAATAGAACCACCCGTGATAAAATCGGAAAAAGAGAGATTTTAGTTTTAAAAAATAGAAAGATAACGTGAAAATTAAAAAGATGTCATAATTTATGTGAAAAATGTAATTGATTAGTTTATAGTAATTATAATTTAATTATGTTATTTTACTAAATAAAATTGCTCATAGTTTTTAGAAAATGAGAAATTAATGTTGTCCCTGAAATTTCTAGAAAAAAAGGGAATTAATTCGAAAAAATATAAAAGATGATACGTTTTAGTTGAAAAGGTAATCAGTTAATTAGTACTATAATATCATTATTTTATTTTTATTAAATAGAATCGCCCGTGATATAATTGGAAAAAGAGAGATTTTCGTTAGAGAAGGGAAAAAAGGTAACGTGTTTGAAAAAGGTAACCGTCCATGATACAATTGGAAAAAGAGAGATTTTAGTTAGAGAAAAGAGAAAAGGTAACGTATTTTGGCTCAAAAAGGTAATTAATTATTTAATACTGATTAAAATATAATTATGTTATTTTATTATACAAAATTGATCGTAGTTTTTAAAAATTGAGAAATTTTAGTTAGATAAAATGTAAAAGATATTGTATTTTACCTAAGAAGTAAAGGTAACATATTTTGGCTCAAAAAGGTAATTAATTATTTAATACTAATTAAAGTATAATTATGTTATTTTATTATACAAAATTGATCGTAGTTTTTAAAAATTGAGAAATTTTAGTTAGATAAAATGTAAAAGATATTGTATTTTACCTAAGAAGTAATTATTTAGTTATTGTTCGTCAAAAAAAAATTATTTAGTTATTGAAAAATAGAAAAGGTAATATGTTTAACCTGAAAAAGGAAATTAATTAATAAAGGAGATTTGGGTCGATCCAATCTAAATTGGGTCGCTCCAAATATTGTGTAATGACAAAAAGGGACATCAAAGAAATAAAGAAGATTAAAAACATAAAGGATAAAAGCTGTAATTTTCCTGTGTAATGACAAAAAAGGGCATCAAAAAAATAAAGAAGATTAAAAAAATGAATTATGTTATTTTATTATACAAAATTGATCGTAGTTTTTAAAAATTGAGAAATTTTAGTTAGATAAAATGTAAAAGATATTGTATTTTACCTAAGAAGTAAAGGTAACATATTTTGGCTCAAAAAGGTAATTAATTATTTAATACTAATTAAAGTATAATTATGTTATTTTATTATACAAAATTGATCGTAGTTTTTAAAAATTGAGAAATTTTAGTTAGATAAAATGTAAAAGATATTGTATTTTACCTAAGAAGTAATTATTTAGTTATTGTTCGTCAAAAAAAAATTATTTAGTTATTGAAAAATAGAAAAGGTAATATGTTTAACCTGAAAAAGGAAATTAGTTAATAAAGGAGATTTGGGTCGATCCAATCTAAATTGGGTCGCTCCAAATATTGTGTAATGACAAAAAGGGACATCAAAGAAATAAAGAAGATTAAAAACATAAAGGATAAAAGCTGTAATTTTCCTGTGTAATGACAAAAAAGGGCATCAAAAAAATAAAGAAGATTAAAAAAATGAAGGGTAAAAGCAGTAATTTTTAAAATGCAATACTAGCAGACATTAAGAATATATTGATTCAATCATCTTTTAATAAATAGATTTATGATCCGGTATGCTGTAGTAATGTACTTAGAATTAGAAGTAACATGTTCAAAGAACATCGTATACTTCCTCTGTTCCATTCATTTTTATACGTTTTTTTAAGTGTTTAACATGCATTTTAAGGTGCATAACTAGTATAGTTTCATAATTTATTTTTAAAATTTCATTTTTTTGTATAAAAGTAGAATTGTTCTATTTATAAACAAAAAAAAATTGTAAAAATAAATTATGTAATTATAATAGTTAGAAGCCTTAAAATGCGTATTACACCCTCATCCCCCAATATATATAAAAATCATTGGAACGGAGGGAATAGGAGTATAAAAATCCTTAATATGTACTCCCTCCGTCTATTTCATTTCTTTACACTTTCTATTTTGGGCTGTCCATTCCATTTCTTTACATTACTAAAAATAGTAACTTTTAACAATAAAATACATTATTACATCCACTACTTCACTCCATTTTTTCAAACTTTACACTATTACACCCACTACTTAACTTATTTTAACAATAAAATTACTATTACACTCACTACTTCATTTATTTTAACAATATTACATGCACTTAGCTCAAAGGAAAGAGAAGGAAAAAGGAAGGGAATCGATGAAGCCAATGATACAGGTAAGAATGGCCTGCTCTATTAGGGCTTTTGTGCTGTCAAACAAAATAGCCTAACTCATTAAGTTAGGTTAGTAGCAGAGCTCTTGAAGATCCTTCTTTTAAGATCTTGGAAATACATTCTATGGCTAAAATTGAGCATTCTATCGCGCAAAAGGGACTCCGTGCAAAAAACAAACGTAAACAACTGAAAAAAACAGAGGGAGTAAAATTTTTTGAAAGTTCCTTAATATGTAAAATAAAAATACTGGAGGTACATGAAAATCTTTACGTCGCAGTCTTGCAGATCAGACCTCAGTTAATGCACGAGGCCTCGGAGAGGCAAGTCTGAACTCTGAAGTCTGGGACTCCGTGCGTACTGTACAAAAGGCCTTGCACAAAACGCGTTTTGACATTTGAACTCTTTTCTCTGTTAAATAAAAAAATTTATCAAGTCAATGTTTTTTTTTGAGACAATTACATTTAGGGGCGAGCAAAATTTTACAAACCCGTCCAATTCAAACCGCCCAAACTATAATTTATGGTTTCGTAACAGTTCGGGTTGGTAACGGTTTCGATTTTTTAAAAACAAAAAAATAATGGTTGGATTCGTTTTGCCTTGTCAAACCGACCAATATAACCCGTTCCACCCGAATATATAATAATATATATTGATTATTTTTTATTATTATTTAAGAAATATAATTTAAATTAATAATTAAAGCATTTTTGAGAATTATTTTGTTCTCATGTCACAACATGTGGTCTGCTGGTATGCTAGTTTACTATCAAGTGTAACTATTTGTGCAACTTAATTACATGTCAAGTGTGTTTGTTTTTTTTTTTGAAGAATCAAGTGTGTTTGTTTTATAATTTTTTGTTAATGTTTCACGTCACTTGCCTGTTGAAAGAGGCGACAGGTTGAAGGCTTGTGCATTTCATATCTGATTTTTAATTATGTAAAACTTTGAATGGTGATGTATGATTATATTTTATGAGACGTTGTACGTTTTTGCTAGTCGGTAAGACTTTATAGCTTAATTACCAGATTTTGATGATATTTTGTGATGTCACTTCATTGATGCATTATACATTTGTGTCGATTAATTTTTTGCAAGTTTAAAATTTTTCAAGTAGTTTAAAACTCAACCCGTCCAAACTAAATCATTATAATTTAGACAATTTTATTTAGTATTAACGGTAACGGTTATGGTAACGGGTTGCTAAATTCTAAAATCATAAAATATGGGTTGGGTGGTTTAGTACTTTCAACTCGACCAATTCGACCATTGCTCACCCCTAATTACATTTGATAATTGATACCCTCAAATAATTATTTAAAAATAATATTGTATTATAACTTACAGAAATGCAGGTTATATCCCTTAACTTCAATTTCAGATTGCATCTCTTTGACAATTTTTTGTTACTATTCGATGTTATCGTTAACTTAATGAGAAATAAAATGGACATTTTTGTATTAAATTTATACAAAATTTATAGTTAGAAATTTTAAATAGGTAAAAATATTTATATTAATGAATTTATTTTATATTAAATATTTATATTAACATCATATTTTTCTATTAAAACTGTAATAATGTTAAATAATTTCTAAAAAAATTTCATAAGTGAATTTTACATTTAAATTAAATGCATAATCAAAATAAATGTTGGAATTTATATAAAATTTATTATTAGGAAAAAACTAAAATTTTGGAATTAACATTATGTAATAATTAAAACGAGTCTAATTACTAGTATGATTTAGAAATTAAAAAACAAATATTTAGATTTTCTATTTGATTTTTTATTATTTTTCAAAATACCTAAAATTCATAATATTTAGATTTTATTCAAAAATTCCCCATTTGCCCCTAATCATTAAACGGTAACCCGCAAATTTAAGGGTAGAGAGACGCTAGGGATATTTTTGAATTGACGGATTTAAGTTGGGGGTTATAAGTTTATAACTCGTATTTTTTGAATTGATGGATTTAAGTACAGGGATATAACTTGCATTTTTCTAAGTTCTCGTACAATTTTGTTTTTAAATAATTATTGTAGGGTGCAAATTGCAATTAAAAAACTTCAATAGTAAGTTAATATGGCCTCAAAGAAGATTAAATTATCTTTTAAATATAATAATTTTTGCTGTTTCGCAATAATACAACCAAAAGATTGTAAATGGAGGGTTAAATACAATCTTTTAGTCTCTTTTTCAAAATTCTTATATAAGATGAACACAAAAATTAAAACAGTTGAATGATGTAAATAGAAATTCAACAATTATAAAAATTTCAGGAGGTCTTATATGATCCACCTAAGATATATATATATATATATATATATATATATATATATATATATATATGTAGGCTTTTGCTCAAATACAAACCAATCCTTAAATACAAACTACAAACTAACACTAAATTAATTATATTTCATCTATTCTAAGTTTCCCGCCAAGGGTACCTTCACGAAAGATGCTTAAAATAATTGGCTCTATCCAACAAAAAAATATAAAAAAAATCAAAAAAAAAAATCCCTGCCGTGGAAATGCGAAGCATTTAAGACAGTAAACGGATGAGTTAGGTAGTCACGAGGGCCGAAGGTCCTCGACACACCCGTCAATCGTCTATTGCCTTTACCATTGATTGCCATTCCTTACAACTTTAGAATGATAAAGGCGCGAAGCGCCGTACAAGAAGGTGCGAAGCACCGTTAACCAGTGAAATCCACTGCCACGTCATCACGTGAACCGTGATTTTTTTTTTTTTTTTTTTTTATTTTTTTTTGTTGGATAGAGCCAATTATTTTAAGCATTTTTTGTATTGGGGTACCCCTAGTTTGATCATTAGATTAGCATGAAATATTAGATTAGTGTTTAGTTTTTAGTTTGTAGTTAATTTTAGTTTGTAGTGGAGTAGGACCCTATATATATATATATAGGCCTTTGCTCCATAAAGAACACTCTTATTATATAAAGAACAATAAAGAACACTATAAAATTATTTATTCCAATAGATCCATTGGCCCCGCCAGGGGCACCCAATACAAAAAGTTCTTATTTTTTTAGGCTCTATCCATCCAGCAAAAAAAAAAAATGAAAATTTTACTGTTCATGATGACGTCACTGATGACGTCATCGATGAACAGTAAAATTTTCAATTTTTTTTTTTTTTTTTTGCTGGATGGATAGAGACTAAAAAAATAAGAACTTTTTGTATTGGGTGGCCCCGCCAGGGCAATGGATCTATTAGATATGAGGTGTTCTTTGTTGTTCTTTATTTAAAGTGTTCTTTATGGAGTCCAACCCATATATATAGGCCTTTACTCCATAAAGAACACTCTTATATAACAAACAATAAAGAACACTATAAAATCATTTATTCCAATAGATCCATTGGCCCCGCCAGGGGCACCCAATACAAAAAGTTCTTATTTTTTTAGGCTCTATCCATCCAGCAAAAAAAAATGAAAATTTTACTGTTCATGATGACGTCACTGATGACGTCATCGATGAACAGTAAATTTTTTTTTTTTTTTTGCTGGATGGATAGAGCCTAAAAAAATAAGAACTTTTTGTATTGGGTGGCCCCGCCAGGGGCAATGGATCTATTAGATATGAGGTATTCTTTGTTGTTTGTTATATAAGGTGTTTGCTATGGAGTCCAACCCTATATATATAGGGGCTGCTCAAATTAGACCCCTCTTATAATGAGACCCTCTTTTATAATGAGTTCCTCTCATATTTCTTTTATTTTAAAGGGCCCCGCTAGGGGCACCCAATACGAAAAATGCTTATAATTATATCCTCTATCCATTCATCAAAAAAAATTAATTTTTTTAAAAAAAAAAAAAAAAAACTTGGTGCCACGTCATCATTTTTTTTGGGAAAATTTTTTTTTAAATTTTTTTTATGAATGAATAGAGAGTAGAATTATAAGACTTTTTCGTATTGGGTGCCCCTGGCGGGACCATTTAAAATAGATGAAATATGAGGGGGACTCATTATAAGAGATGGTCTCATTATAAGAGGGGTCTCATTTGAGTAGGGCTGTCAAAAAAATTCGGAAAATCCGATATTCGTCCGAAATATCTGTATTCGTATCCGGAAAAAAACGGATATTATCCGTATCCGAGTTAAATCGGATATTATCCGGATCCGAAGCTTTCAATATCCGACGGATATTATCCGTATTCGTATCCGAAAATATCCGTATCCGAAATTAATTAATTAATTAATTAATTATTATTCATAATATATTTTATATTTTATGTATGTACTTATGTAAATTGGCAAGCTACGTGTTTCATTCAGCAAGCTATGTGCTTCACTTATAAAACCGGAAAATAAACATTCAGCAAGTTATGTGTTTTGTCACGGATTATTGTTTCTATTTTTAAAAAAATATTTTTGAACGATCCAACCGTACGGATGTCAATATATATCTAATATAATGATATTCCCAAAGTTTCAGAAAATAAAAAATTAATATGATCGGAGATCTTAGTAGATCACTACTATTTTCAATATGACTCGTAACTAGTGCTTTGTCACGGATTATTGTTTATATTTTTTTAAAAAATATTTTTGAACGATCCAACCGTACGGATGTCAATATATATCTAATATAATGATATTCCCAAAGTTTAAGAAAATAAAAAAATAATTTGATTGGAGATCTTAGTAGATCACTACTATTTTCAATATGACTCGTAACTAGTGTTTTGTTACGGATTATTGTTTCTATTTTTTTAAAAATATTTTTGAACGATCCAACCGTACGGATGTCAATATATATCTAATATAATGATATTCCCAAAGTTTCAGAAAATAAAAAATTAATTTGATCGGAGATCTTAGTAGATCACTACTATTTTCAATATGACTCGTAACTAGTGCTTTGTCACGGATTATTGTTTCTATTTTAAAAAAAATATTTTTGAACGATCCAACCGTACAGATGTCAATATATATCTAATATAATGATATTCCCAAAGTTTAAGAAAATAAAAATATTAATTTGATTGGAGATCTTGGTAGATCACTACTATTTTCAATATGACTCGTAACTAGTGCTTTGTGAGAGATCACTACTATTATTAATTTTTTATTTTTTGAAAAGTTGGGAATATCATTAAATTAGATATATCTTGACATCCATACGGTTGGATCGTCGAGAAATATTTTTTAAAAAATATAAACAATAAATGGGACAAAATATCCTTATTTTCTATATTTATTTTACTCTATATTAAGAGTGGAAAATTTTTCTCTTTTTTTGACAAACAAACATGTGTTAATGTATTATTAGTTGACAACATAGCACAAGGATTGTGCTTCTTTAATCATTTTCTGACCCTTGATTAAAACAAAAAAAACATAGATCTAATGGTCCTCATTAAACCCTAAAGACTTTGGGTCCAGTCTTTATTTCATATATCAGCCGCCGCCCACCTCCATTTTCTCTCTGTTTTCCATATTTTCTCTCTTTTCACTCTCATGTTCATCTTGGTCTTCAACCAAATCACAAATCAAGATTCAATATGTAACATCAAATTCTGGCAGTGATAGATCAGTTCCGTCGATTTTTGGTGATGATACAAGAGGATTTCATTCATGCAGCTACACATATTTCTCATTTTTATTCATTCCAACATTATTCTGTGATTTCGGTGGCATTACTGGTTGCATAATTGATGCATTAGGGATCCATTTTCTGAAACATCCTGTCAGTTCTACGCATATTTAAAACTGCTTCTAATAACCATAGTTTATTTCACAGGGCTCGAAGTCCGACAGAAAACCAATTTGGAGCAAGATCTCGAACGGTCACTTGCAGAGAATGATATTAAGGCAAAAACTGATGCTCAGTTATTCACTTTCAGAGAGCTTGCTAGTGCAACAAAATTTTTTAGAAATGAGTCCATTTCTGAAATTTCAGAAATTTCCTTTAACGGGGAAGTATTCAACTTTTTTGGCAGAGTAGAGATGCTTGAGAAATTGTACTTATTTTCTATTAATTTATTGTATCTTATTAACGTATGAAGTTGATTTTGAATTTTGATTATCTGGGTATGCTGGTTTATTTTCTTTTGGGTTGCTCATCCTGGAGCAAGAAAGTTATTATTAAATTAAAATTGTCTTATGAAAACAATTAGAAAAAATGATGGTTCTTTTAGTATTGAAGTTCCATTAATTTGAAGAATTTATCACTTTAATTTGTTTTTTTCCTGGTAATTGCAAATTTTATAAAAAAAATTCTAATTTTTGGAAATGAATTCGGATCCGGATATTATCCGTATCCGGATATTATCCGTCGGATTCGGATACGGATATTTTTCCCCGGATATTTTCGAATCCGGATACGGATTCAGATACGGTTTCGGATTCCCGGATTCGGATTCGGATATAGCTGTATCCGGATCCGAAATATCCGTTTGACAGCCCTACATTTGAGCACCAATAATTTTTCAATTACACAACTGCAGTTTTAAGTGCTTTGCTTCTACAGGAAACTCTAACAATTCTAAGAAAATGCACTTATGTTTTTTTAATTACAAAGCTGTTGGGATTTATGGGTGATAGCATAGAGACAACTTAACTATATTTCCCTGTACTTAGTTTTTACTAAGTTGAACATACTGTCACAGCCAGAGTATGTCTTCGTATTCGAATAATTGCCGTCATGTAATAATTGTATGATTTGGGAGAAGTTCATACATTTGTTCAAGCCTCAAGGAATACATCGAGAAGACAGCAAGGATAAAAGTTACTGTCATGTTCTTGATAGTAAAGTTACAAGAAGACAAATGTTGCAAAGTCACGACAAAGCTATATCTGACAGCAACATTGGCTGAAGCAAGAGACAGTGACATTCTCACACTTGACAGCAAGTCTGGAGTTCCGACAGCAACATTGGCGGGAGCTCGTACTGTCAACCACTGAATATTCCTTTGACAGCAGACTCTGCGGTTAAGGTTACTGTCACCTTGAATTATTTGAATTGGGTATTTTCTCAGTCAAAGCCCGTGACAGGTTACATGTTCAAGAAACAGATTTGCTGCAACACACTATCGTTTGTAGCAGACCTGCAAGACTACGACAGAAGCTTAAGAGATTCACAAGACAAGGCTGGTCAATTCGAGGAGTATGTAATATCCACATCTACTAGAATTGTATTAGCTAGAAATAGAAAGAATCTAGGTTGCTTTACTTATAAGGTTTATCCTGTCTGTATAGCAATTTGGGAAAGTCACATGGGTGTGCAAATTGTAATGAGCTGCCACTTGAAAATGACAGCAGCTCAACACCCCATGCGATAGAGACAACAGAGTATCTTAGTCTACTTAGATACATCTTAGATTCTTTTCTATTAATGTACGCACACGAAGCAATCTGTATCTCTTGAGATATCGAAGCTGGAGAAACACTCTCTCCAGGTTGTAGCAACACTTCACACAAAATAAATAAAACATTTATTTTGTGAGAAATCTTGTTTCACTTATTGCTTGCATACATCTACTGATAATCTATAATCTTTATCTTTGTTGTTGATTTAAAGATTCGATTCTATCAGTATTGCATTCAACCCCCCCCCCCTTCTGCAATACTCCGGGACCAACAACTGGTATCAGAGCATCCAGATTGATACACAAATCTGAAGATCATGACGAGTGTTCAGAAGTCAAGTGGAATCAAGATTCCAGTCTTTGATAAAGAGAACTACAATTTCTGGAAAAGAAAGATCTTGTTATTTATCAAAGCTGCCCATCCACTGTATTTGGGAATTCTTGAGAACGGCCCCTTCATACCTCAAAAGGAAGTAGCTGCTGCTACTGAGAATGGTGAAACCATTCCAGCCCATTGGGTTGCAAAGAAGCCTTCAGAGTACACAGAGTCCGAAAAGGAGAAAGTAGCCTTGGATGACTATTTACAACTCATCTTGCTCGACTCACTCACATTAGACAAAGCCATGTGTGGTAATGTCATGGGATGTAGATCTGCAAAAGAGACGTGGAACAAGATAGAGTTGTTGTGTGAAGAAAGTGAAGAAGTTCGCGAGAACCAAAGACAAATCCTTGTATCACAATATGAAGCATCACAATATGAAGCCTTTATGGCTAAACCAGGCGAAGAACTCACACACATGTTTGAGAGGTTCAGTAAGCTAATAGTTGAGTTATAAATTCATGGGAAATTCTATGATAGAAAGGAGATTAACATCAAATTTCTGCTCACTCTCCCTGAGCATCTTGAGCACAAAGTAACAGCCATAAGAGAGGGAAGAAACTTGAGTGATGTCTCTCTTGAAACTCTCTATGGTGTGCTCAAATCATACGAACTCGAGCTTTTTCAAAAGAGAGCTATTCAAACTGGAACCAAAGGAAAGTTAGCAAACATGTCAGGAGCCCTCATAGCTCATGAACAACAAGTAGCTTGTCCAAGTGAACCATCACAAAGTTCACAACCAACACAGATGCCATCTTTGAAGATTGAGGATGTGTTGGATGACGAGGAGAAGGTGGTTCTGTAGCTGAAAGATGTTGAAGATGAAGACTTCTACACAGTAGAAGAGATTGAAAGCATGGATAATCCAACCATGACTTATATGGCTAAGAGATTCAAGAATATTGTTAGAAATGATTGATGAAAACAGTGTTTGGAAACTAAAGTCAGAAAACAGAGTTTAGTTGGAAGCAGTCAGAGTTTGATTAAACACTGACTGGAAGCGCAAACAGAGTTTGTTAAACTCTGTAGCGGTATTGTCTGAAGAGTCAACAGTGTTTGAAGATTGATAAATATGGAAGCAATATCTTTGAAGATTGGAAAGCTGTCAAAGAGATTGAGTTGACTTGGAAGACTGGAGCAATCGTGATTGATATCAATTGTATAGCTTAATTATAGGAGAATCAATTACTGATTGTACGAAGCTGTATGTTCTATAAATACAGTTAGGTTAACCCTAGAAGGGTAGTCGAACATTGAGATATTCATCCATTGTAACCTAAGCAGCTCTCTGTGATATTTACATCACTGAGAGAGGAATTATTAATTCCAAACAGTTTTTAATTGTGAAACAGTGTGTTCTTGTTAAGTTATTCATACAATATTTGATTACTTATTGTGTATTCGACCTAACAAGTGGTATCAGAGACAAATCTGTTATTTTATTACAGCTAAAGATCCAAACACAATAGTAATCAATGGCAGAGATACCTCCACCAAATGAGAAAGCTCCTACTACTGTTAGTAGGTATGAAACAATAAGGGTTCCTATACTTAGGCCATCAGAGTATGCAATTTGGAAGGTGAAAATGACCATGTTTCTGGAGGCTACAGATCCAGAATACCTTGATAGAATATATGAAGGTCCTCACAAACCAACAAAATTATCTGCTGCTGCTGCTGGTGAGGAGGCAAAGGTCATTCCAAAGGAAAAGAAAGATCTAACTGCTGAGGATCTTTCATCTATTGCAAAGGATGCAAAAGTGAGACATTTACTTCACAGTGCATTAGACAATGTTATGTCTAATAAAGTGATTAATTGCACAACTGCAAAGGAAATATGGGATGCACTTGAGGTTAGGTGTCAAGGAACTCCTGCAATCAAGAAAAACAGAAGAAACATACTCACTCAGGAGTATGAGCACTTTGAGGCAAAGTCTGATGAAACCATGACAGAAACATTTGACAGATTCTGTAAACTGCTCAATGATTTGTCATTGGTTAACAAAGAATATGATTTAGAAGACTCAAATCTCAAGTTTCTTCTTTCTCTACCTGAAAAGTGGGATGTGAAAACAACCACTATTAGAGATAATTATGAACTTGGTGAAACAGAGATTGATGAAATTTATGGGCTGCTCAAAACCCATGAATTGGAATTGGAGCAGAGAAACAAAAGAACAAGTAGAAAGTCAAAATCTGTTGCACTCAAGGTTAAGGAGAAACCATCAAAGAAGGAGGCATCAAGGAGAAAGGAGAAAGGGAAAGCCTTAGTCATCCATTCGGAGAATGAGTCATCAAACACTGATGTTGACTCAAACACAGATGGTTCATCTGATTCTGAAGATGATGAAGAGATGATGCAAATGGCTGCATTGATGGTAAAGACCTTCAAGAAGATGGGTTACAAGAACTTCAAGAAGGGAAAGAGATTCTCAAGGGACTACTCAAAGTCTGACAAGAAGAATTTCAAGAAAGCTGAGGAAAAGGACTTCAAATCTGGAAAGAAAGATAAGTCTGAGATTCAATGCTACAAGTGTAAGGAGATGGGACACTATGCTCCAGAGTGCAAGAAGGGTAAAACTGAAAAGGCACTCTACACCAAAGGCAGAGATTGGGCAGACACTTCAGATTCAGATGAGGAAGTCAACTATGCTCTCATGGCTACTACTCAGACTGAAAATGATGATCTCAAGGTACCTCCAACTACCTATGCTTATAACACTGATAATATAACTGAATTGAGAATTTATCTTAAAGCATTGCATATCAGTTATAGGGATCAGACTTTAGAAAATGAGAGGATAAAGTCTGAGTGTTCTCAACTTAAAGAAAGAAATAAACTTGTTGAGGAACAGCTAGAGAACATGAATAAAATTCAGAAAGAGAGAGATGATGCAGTGTTTATTGAACAAGAGTTGCTAGGTAAGTATAAGCAACTAGAATCAGAATTGGAGGATACTAAACACATCATTAAAACTTGGACACACTCTGGTAAAGACACTCAAGAAGTGTTTCAGTCAGACACAGTAGGTCTAGGTTACTCTGTTGGAGATGAACTTAGATTTGAAAATAAGGTAAAAGTTAGACCATATTGTTCATCTGAGGGTAATGTCATGGGAACAGGTGGACCTAAGACTGAAGCACAGAAAAAGGCTGTTAAGGAGTCATATGCTAAAACTTTTGTTAAAGAGGCTAACATTGGTTTAATGACAGATAAACAACTCAAGCATAAGCTTAAGGAGATAAAATCTGTCAACAAACAGAGATTGCCTAAGAAAAACAAAAATGGAAAAGTAGGCATAACTTCAGGAATTAAGCCAATGCTTGCTTCATTAGCTCCTAGAAAAACATGCTTTAATTGTGGTAGCACTAATCATCTTGCTAGTTTCTGCAATAAGAATAAGAACATTAATTCTTTGCCCTCTAAAACTGCAGTAAAGAGTGATTATGTGAGAACTAGACCACAGACTTTATGCAAACACTGTGGAAGTACTTGGCATTCTATTTACACTTGCAGAGATTATCATGCTATTTACTATAATTACTATGAACCCAAGCCAAATTTGAAATGGGTTAAAGTAAACTCTGCAAATGTAAACTCTGAAAAAGTTAGCTTAAACTCTGTTAATATGAATTCCGCTGCAAAAGCTAACAGATTTAAGAAAGCCAAAGGATCCAAGCAAGTCTGGATCCTTAAAACTAATAATCATTGATTGGTTGTGATTGCAGGGCACCAGGGTTAGTACCCTAGTTGTGGACAGTGGATGTTCAGGACACATGACAGGAAATAAAGCCCTGCTATCAGAGTTTGAGGAGAAGGCTGGCCCAGAAGTTTCCTATGGAGATGGCAACATAGGACATACACTGGGATATGGCAATATTAATCTTGGAAATGTCATCATCACAAATGTAGCTCTTGTTCCAGGACTCAAGCATGATTTGCTATCTGTGAGTCAAATCTGTGACAGAGGATATCATGTAGATTTTCAGCCTGAATATTGTCAAGTGATCAGTAAATCTACAGGGAAAGTTGCTCTAGTTGGAAACAGACACAATAACATCTATGAAATCAAATTGTCAACAAACACTGATGGCAAAGCAGTGTGTCTGTCTACAAGGATGTCCAGTGAAGAGAGTTGGAAATGGCACAAGAAACTCTCTCATTTGAACCTGAACAACATTAATGAGCTAATCAAGAATGATCTTGTAAGAGGTCTACCAAAGTCCTTGTTGAATGTAGAGGGACTGTGTGATTCTTGTCAAAAGGCCAAACAGAGAAAAACATCTTTCAAAAGCAAATCTGAGTCTTCAATTGCTGATCCTTATCATCTACTACATGTTGATCTTTTTGGTCCAGTGAATGTGATGTCTCTTGGAAAGAAGAAATATGCATTAGTCATTGTTGATGAATATACCAGATTCACATGGGTATATTTTCTTGCAAAGAAGGATGAAACTGCATTAACACTGACAGAACATGTAATTCAACTGGAAAAAGGGTCAGAGCATCAAGTGAAGATAATCAGAAGTGACAATGGAACTGAGTTCAGGAATTCATCAATGGAAGAATTTTGCAAGAGTAAAGGGATAAAACAAGAGTTTTCTGCACCTGGTACTCCACAACAAAATGGTGTAGTGGAGAGGAAGAACAGAACCTTGATAGAAGCTGCCAGAACCATGTTAGATGAAGCAAAGTTGCCAACATATTTCTGGGCAGAAGCAGTTCAAACTGCTTGTTTTACTCAAAATGCAACACTGATCAACAAGCATGGTAAAACACCATATGAAATGGTGAAGAAGAAAAAGCCAAATCTAAAATATTTTCATATTTTTGGATGCAAATGCTTTGTGTTGAAGACTCATCCTGAACAGTTGACCAAGTTTGACCTAAAGGCAGATGAAGGAATTTTTGTTGGCTATCCACTGTCAACTAAGGCATTCAGAGTTTATAATCTGAGAACCAGAGTGATCATGGAATCAATTCATGTGTCATTTGATGACAAGAAGATAACTGGACTTGAAGATGTAGATGAACATGATCAACTGCATTTTGAAAATGAAGATTTATTCTCTGAAAAAGTAAACTCTGATCAGACTGATGTGTCAAACTCTGTTGATCTAAACTCTGAACCTCTACTGGTAAATACTGAAGAAACTCTTCAATCAGAAACAAGGGAAGAACCAGTTGAGGGGGAGCATGAAGAATCACATCAAAGTGAAAATTCAAACACTGATAGTGACTCAAATGATAACTCTGAATCAATCACTGTTGATTCAAACTCTGATCATTCAAATTCTGAGCAGTCACATTCAGGGGGAGCATCTGAAAATGAGGAAAGACACCAGGAAAATCAGGAGAGCATGGATCAAGGGGGAGGATCACATGATGACAGAAGCAATCTGCCTTCTGCAAGAAAATGGACTAAATCTCACACACCTGATTTGATTATTGGTGATCCAGATGCAAAAGTAAGGACAAGAAGTGCAACAACAAATGAATGTTTATTTCATGCATTCTTGTCACAATCTGAGCCAAAGAAAGTGGAAGAAGCTCTTAAAGATGCTGACTGGATAACAGCAATGCAAGAAGAGCTAAATGAATTTGAAAGAAATGAAGTGTGGACACTTGTACCAAGGCCCGAGAATAGATCCATTGTTGGTACTAAATGGGTTTTCAGGAATAAAACTGACAGTGAGGGTGTTATCACAAGGAACAAGGCAAGACTGGTTGCAAAAGGCTACTCACAACAGGAAGGAATTGACTATGATGAAACATTTGCACCAGTGGCTAGATTGGAGGCAATCAGGATTTTTCTAGCATATGCCTCCCACATGAAATTCAAAGTGTTTCAGATGGATGTAAAAAGTGCATTTTTGAATGGAAAACTTGAAGAAGAAGTGTTTGTAGAACAACCACCAGGGTTTGTAGATCCAAAATATCCAGATCATGTCTACAGGTTAGACAAGGCACTCTATGGACTTAAGCAGGCACCAAGGGCATGGTATGAAACCCTTGCCAAATTTCTACTAGAAAGTGGATTTCACAGAGGTACTATTGACAAAACTCTGTTTTATTTCCAAAATGGTAGTGACTTGCTTTTAGTTCAGATATATGTGGATGACATCATTTTTGGGTCTACTAATGATAAACTCTGTAAGAAGTTTGCCAAACTCATGCAGTCAAGATATCAAATGAGTATGATGGGAGAGCTTAGTTATTTTCTAGGCCTACAGGTGAAGCAAACAGATGATGGAATTTTTATAAATCAAGCAAAATATACCAGAAACCTTCTCAAGAAATTTGGTATGCTTGACTGTTCATCTGCAACAACTCCCATGGCAACTGCAACAAAATTGGACAAAGATGCAGGGTCATCAGTAGATATGACAAGCTACAGAGGAATGATTGGTTCTTTGCTCTATTTGACAGCTAGCAGACCTGATATCATGTATGCAACTTGCTTGTGTGCAAGGTTCCAAGCTGATCCAAGAGAACCACATTTAACAGCAGTAAAGAGGATATTCAAGTACCTGAAGGGCACTATGACTTTGGGGATGTGGTATCCAAGAGAATCAGAGTTTAAACTTCTTGGTTACTCTGATGCAGACTTTGCTGGATGTAAGATAGACAGAAAAAGCACCAGTGGAAGTTGTCAATTTCTGGGTGACAGACTTGTTTCCTGGTATAGCAAGAAACAGAAGTCAATATCTACATCTACAGCTGAAGCAGAGTATATTGCTGCTGGTAGCTGTTGTGCACAGATTTTATGGATGAAGAATCAACTGCTGGATTATGGATTAAGGTATTCCAAGATACCTATTTACTGTGATAATCAAAGTGCTATTGCAATGACAGGTAATCCAGTGCAACATTCAATGACAAAGCACATCAGCATAAGGTATCACTTCATCAGAGAGCATGTAGAGGAAGGCAACATTGAGCTTCACTTTGTGTCTACAGAACAACAACTTGCAGATATCTTCACCAAGCCATTGAGTGAAGCTACATTTACAAGACTGGTCAATGAACTAGGAATGGTCTCTAGTTTTGACTAGAGATGTTGGTTAGACTCAAAAACTTATTTCTAAAATATGTTGCTCATGTTTCTGCAAATTGTTAAGTGCTATGTGAACCTTAGTATTAAACTCTGTTCTGCATGCTAATGTTTAAATCTTTTTAAACTCTGTCAGCATGTCTGTCTGTTAAATACTGTTAACATGTTAGATATACTCAGTGAATTCAGAATTGATTATTGTCTGAATGAAAATACCAATGAAGAAATATGTATGAAGCATGATTCACAGTAATTAAATCATGATTCTTTCTGAGTCACTGCTATCTAATCAGACTTTGTGCAGAAAATTAACACAGCATGATACTGTTTCATATTTATAGCATCTCTTAGTTTATTTAGTCCTAAACTCTGAGTCTATGAATTTTGTGTGCATGGCCACTCATAAATAATTTTGGTTATTGATGAACTCTAAACTCTGATAAGTGACATTCTGTTTCCAAAGGTATGGTTCATGATGATTCCTTGTTTGTACTTGTGAAAATCATAAAACTTGAGATGTGTCAGTGATTAGTTTGGTGAGTTCAGACTCATGTTTACACCCTGTGAGAGTTTGAGCCAAATCAGTGATTGATGCATTTTCTATCAATCAGTATTTATTGTTGTGTGATATTCATCAGGTAGTATGTTTCTCTAGAACTTGTATTAAACCATTTTGAGACTACAGGATATGTGTGTGCATGAAAATGATAAAGGCAATAGGATTTACCATTCTTTCAAACACTGTTCGAAATTCTTTTGAACATTGTACAAACACTGTATAAACACTGTTCATAAATTCCATCCTTAGTAAACCCCTTTGAGCCTTATTAACTGCTCATTTTTCTTATACTCTGAAGTATTAAGAGCAGTTAAATTTTTTTTTTCAAACAGATGAGTGTTTCTCAAGAAAAGAAAAAGTTTACTCAGTATATATGCTAAATAAATAAAAAAAATAAAAAAAAAATGAAAAAAAAGAAAAAGAGCATATATACTGATCTTGTACAAATATATACTGTGACTGAACACTTTGTTCTCTTAAGATGCTCAGCTTGAAGTCACTCTTGAATAAAAATATCTCTTTTCATCTGTTTGATCTTACTCCATTTAAACCCTGAATAAAGTCCTTTTGATTTGTGAATACATGTACTCAAAGTAGTGTAGAAATTGGTGGACATTCAAGCATATGGTAGACTCTGCTATTTCTGATTGAATGTGAGTGTAAACACATCACCTAAACACTTGTGTGCATTGAGAGTTTGTGAGAATATCCAGTTCATGACTGTTATTCACTGAATGAAACTCTGATTTCTATCTGTTGATATTTTTGTCTTTAAAGACTGTGTGCTTACTTGGATAGTCATGGACATCAAAGGGAATGGAAGTTTTCAGATTTCTGTATAACAGTAACTACAGAGTTTAGTATTCATCAAACAATCAGTGTTTAATATGAGAGTTTGTGCATTCAGTGTTTATTAACTGTTTGTTATGGATTTTATGAAATATTAGATGCTTTAAAAATTGATTTCAGTAAACTCTGCTTCACACACACTCATATTCACAACTGTGCAATTTTTGAAAGGGTTTTAGTGATAAAGTTGGAAAATTGATAAACACTGTTGAGTTGTGTTAAGTACTCTGAGGTAAAGTCTTATTGAGATGATTTGACTATTTTGGAGTAATTGGGGTAGTTGACAACTGTTAATTAGTGTTAATGTGTCTAAGTGTCGTGATTATAGGAATAACAGCGGTAATTATTAAATGATCCATTGGCTGTTTGACACGTGTCCCGTGATTGTGTCCCACTCACACACAACTCTACATCAGTTGCGCACTTTTACTAAATAAACGATTGAGTTTTAATTTTACTCTAATCGTCTTTAGTCTCTCACTCCATATCGATTCACATTCACCCACTCACAGTTACTTACATACTTATTCATTTTCACACTTCTCTTATTCTCTCCTTCGCTTTTTGATAAACACTTACAGTGCATACAAATTTTTTCTCTGAATATCTTCGTATCTTGTTACTAATGGCAACTAAAGCATTTGATGCAGCAGGGTTAGTCTTTCTCCCTAGTAACTATGCAGCACCATTGGAGAATGAAAATGCTCCACAGGCGTTTCACTTGTTCCAAAACTTCTTGAACGATTCTGAGATAGGGACGGCTCTAACTGCACCACCAACATTATCTGCTTCACAGATTGCTACTTTCTGGACAAACTCTGAATATGATGATGGGGGAGAGGCTGGCACTCCAACAATCATTTTCACTCATGAAGAATCAGAGTATATCATTACTCCAACCACTGTCAGGGACGCTTTGGACTTTGAGACACACACTTCTTACAGTGTTGTTGGTCATGATAGATTGAGGACAATGTTGGAACAAATTGGATGTGCAGGAAACTTGAACAAGATAGGGTCTTTGAGACGGCCAAGTTTGAGAAAGGAATGGAGTTTCTTCTTTGATTGTATAACAAGGGCTTTTGGAAAGAAGACAACAAACTGGGATGCACTACCTCTGGATACTCTCCAAATTGGTCATGCTCTACTATATGGAGGTAACTTCGATTTTGGTAGACTAGTACTAATGAACTTGGGAGAGCGATTGTCTGAGTCTACTACTGTTTATTTTGCTCATTTTTGTCAATTGCTATTTACTGCATGTGTGCCTAACATTCCAATTGATGAAGCTGATGTAATTCAGCCTTTTCAAGTTGCTAAGAGAATGTTCACTGATTTGACAAACAAAGATGTCACTAAACAGCAAATACCTGAGTTGTTTATGCCTTTAGCCTTACAAAACTATGTGAACCAACCACAAGACCCTCAATCACCACATCAAATGCCTGAACCACCAGAAACCATAAACTCTGAACCAACACCTCCAACACCCACAACTACTGTACCTACTACATCTCAACAACCACAACCAGAAACTTTAAACTCTCCACCAATAAACTCTCCACCCTCAAACACTGAACCATTAAACACTGAAGCTTTAAACACTGATACCTTACACTCTGAGCCAGCACCTACTGAACCAGCCAAAACCAAGCCAAAGAGAAAGAAACACACTGCCCAAAACACTAAACATTCAAAGGCTAAACAGACATTACCTGGAGCTGTTTATACTAGAAGAATGAAGCAACATGCAAACAGACCTTCACTTTCACCACCAAAAGAAAGCTCAAGTGAAGATGAAGAGGAGATTGTTGTGCCAATCAAGAAAAGGAGATTAATTCTTTCTGATTCAGATGCAGAGAATATTATTGAAGCTCCAGAGGTGGTTTCACAGCAAACACCTACTGTTGAGGATACAGTGAATGTTGAAGTACCTGCAAAAGTTGACATGCCTGCAGAGAATACTGTGGATGATAAAGTTGAAATACCTGCAGAGGTTGAAATACCTACAGAGGATAAAATGCCTGTAGAAGAGGATCAAAGAGATGGTTTGTCACCAGTACATGATGTTCCTGAATCAATTCTTGATCCTGTCTCACCTTTTGTTCATGTTGAAGCTCCTGGTGTAGCTGATGAGCCTGCAGTACATGTTCCTGAAGCTGTTGCATCACACACAGAGTTAGTAACTTCTCCAATTCAAGACAAAGGTGATGAAACTACAAAGGTAAACTCTGTTGCAGAGCCTGTGCAACATGAGGTCATTATTGAAAAGGTTGCAGAAGTTATTGCAGAAACTGTGGCTGACACTGCTCAGCACAGTGGTTCTTTAAAAGATGATCAATCTAAGGATGCAAGTGCTGAAGATGAGTCTGCTAGTAGTGCAAACTCTGACTCTTTTGTGAGTGCACCTGCACAGACAGATAGTAAACATACACCTTTTGCTCAGCCTTGTCCATCACATGCTGTTGAAGTAGAGCATCTTGCTAAAACTGCTGAAAATTGGTATAGACAAGATTGCATTTTTCCAAAAGGGAGAGCATCTGAGTTTGTTAGGCAAACTGCAAAGCAAATTTCAAATCCAGATATCTTATCCTGTTTAAAGGCAACTGTGGTACAAGTCAAGACACTGGAAGGAAATTTTGCTGACACTAAACAAGAAATTGCTTCCTTGAAGACTGAGATTCAGTCAAGAGAGTTGAAGATGGAAAGAGAGTCCAAAATAAAAGCTGTTCAGCTGTCCAAAGTTCAAGACACTCTCTTTGCCAGGCTAGGAAGGGTTGAAGAAAATCAGACTGCTTTATCTGCTAAGGTGGATTCAATTGCAAACTCTTTAGAACTCATTACATCAATACTAATTCCTGATGATGTCAAAAAGGGGGAGAGAGTGACTAAGTCTAAATGCAAAGTTTCTCAAACTCTGACTCAAAAGGATGATGCTGGAGATGGAGGGGCAAGTGATAGAAGCAAGGTTTTAAACTCTGAAAGGCAAACTCTGAGATCTGGCAAATCTTTTAAATCACAGTCTGTTGGAACAAACACTGAAACTCAAGGTACTTCAAAGACCAAGAGTTTGGAATTAACATCAAACCCAAAGACTGATGAGGAGTTAGCTGTTAAGCTTTTCATGGAAGAGAATGCAGAAGGAGTGACCATAGAAGATGCTAAAGCTGAAGAGAAGAGTTTACAAGAAAAACATCTGAAAGCTTTAAAGTCTGAAAAAGGAAAGAAGAATGTGAAAGTTGCTAAAGCTGCAAAGCCTGTTCTTAAAGGTATTCAAATCAAAGAACCAGTTGGTACAGATCAAAGAATGCAAGTATTCAGAAAACCAACAGATGCAGAAGCTAAGCAAAAACTGAAAAGTATAGTTACAACCTCTGTTGATACACATGTTGTACAGAAGAATGAAAACACAACCTCTGTTGCTGCACAAGTTGTGACCACACCATTAGTGTCTTTTCAGTTGAAATCAACATTTAAAAGAGGTGCTCCTCATGATCCAAGACTAGAAGCTACAATTCCAATGGATTTTACTGATGGTAGAGCTTTATCTGGTAAAGTTGGATACAACAAAGAAGGTATAGGTTCACACAGAGATAAAAGGCAATATGTTGGTCCTAGAGATCCTTCTTCACTGTCTGTTCCAGGAGGTGGTGTCACTCAAGAGAGTTTAGACAAACTGGAATCAGTACAGCTTGTATATCAGAAGAGTCTAGAAAAGGATTTCTTGCTATATTTCATGGCTGATGGAACAGTATTTAAAGTCTCTGAAAAGGATATCGAATTAAAATATGCTGAAGAACTTGAATATGTCCTGTATATTTTCAGAGTTAGAAATCAAAGAGCACAGTCAGTTGCAAATGTGCTTCAACAAAGAATGATTCAAAACCTTGCAAGAAGGCAAATGAAATTCAACAGTAAGTATGTTCCTAAATACAGAGATTGGAATGGCAATCTGATTGAAATGGAGAAGGGGACTACAAAGCTGAAAACAGATCTTGGAATTACTGTTCTGGATTTCAATGTAAAATCTGAAGAGGTGAAATACATCAGGTTGGGAAATGAGATGAGAAGAAACAAAATCTACGATCTTAGAGCTGCTATCTATCAAACTGATGAGAATGATCCTCAGTTGAGAGAAATCAAAGAAGCTATGCAGATAGAGCTTGAAAATGCTGAAAGAAGGTTGCTTATAGACTATCTCAGAACAGTGCCTGATCTTCAAGAGATTAGAGATTAAAGTCTGTAAGAATTTTCTTATTTCATGTAGAATTTGTTAAGTAATAGCTTAAACTCTGTTTGTATGTTAAACACTGTAAACTTTGTATTTGTTTTGACATCATCATTTACTGTAAAACTTGTACATTCTTGCTAATGGACAAGTTGGGGGAGATTGTTAGAAATGATTGATGAAAACAGTGTTTGGAAACTAAAGTCAGAAAACAGAGTTTAGTTGGAAGCAGTCAGAGTTTGATTAAACACTGACTGGAAGCGCAAACAGAGTTTGTTAAACTCTGTAGCGGTATTGTCTGAAGAGTCAACAGTGTTTGAAGATTGATAAATATGGAAGCAATATCTTTGAAGATTGGAAAGCTGTCAAAGAGATTGAGTTGACTTGGAAGACTGGAGCAATCGTGATTGATATCAATTGTATAGCTTAATTATAGGAGAATCAATTACTGATTGTACGAAGCTGTATGTTCTATAAATACTGTTAGGTTAACCCTAGAAGGGTAGTCGAACATTGAGATATTCATCCATTGTAACCTAAGCAGCTCTCTGTGATATTTACATCACTGAGAGAGGAATTATTAATTCCAAACAGTTTTTAATTGTGAAACAGTGTGTTCTTGTTAAGTTATTCATACAATATTTGATTACTTATTGTGTATTCGACCTAACAAATATCAAGTTCAGAAGGGACAAGTCATACAAGCCACAGGGTCAATCATCTAAGTTCAACAAGGGAAGTTTTTCAATGGCCACTGGTGGAGCCACAAGAGGAGGATACAAGACAGGGTTGGTGGATAGGTCGAAGTTCAGATGTTACAACTGCAATGAGCTAGGTCATTTTGCTACTGAGTGCAGAAGACCAAGACATAATCAAGGGAAAGGATCTGGAAATCAGTTTAAGAGAAATCGAGGGAAAGCCTATGTGGCTAAAGGAAAATGCTGGGATGATTCTGAAGATGAAGAAGAAGAGGAGTTTGTGAACTTAGCCCTCATGGCTAAATCTGATGAAGAAGCTTCAAGTTCATCAAATCAGGTACCATCTCTAGTCTTACTTGATATGTCTAAAACTGAGTATAAGCATACCATTGAGGATTTAAGTGCTGAGATGTTTAACATTCATGTTAGTTTATCTGCTGCTCACGAAGAAATTGCTAAGTTAACTAAACAGAATGAAGCTCTCAAATCTGAAAATGAAATGTTGTTGCTAAGAACCAGTCACCTAGATTCATTAGCTCAAGAGAATGCTAGATTGAAAAATGATATTGTCTGTGCTAAAGAAATAGAAGAATTTCTAAGGAGTCAAATTGGAGAAAACGAGTTTAAACTCAAAGCTTTTAGAAACTCTTCTAAGTTAGTCCAGGAATATCATAATAATCACATTGAGAATCAGAAGGTAGGAATAGGTTTCGAGTATGGTAGAAGGCATGGTAAGGCAATTGCTCTTGATGATAGTGATGCTGTCAAACCTCAAATTCTCAAAAGAGTTTCCAATCCGATTTTCAAAAATCTTCAAGCTGATTTTGATGAAACTTCCTTGTTCATCAAACAAGAGCTACTTGATGAAGATGAGTGCATTGACAGTACACTGAGCAAAGGAAAAGATATTGTCAAGTCTCCCATGACAGAAACTCTACCAAGTAGTCAGACAGAATATTCTAAAGTAGCTGACAGCAAGGATGAGACAGAAACTTCAAAAGATACTGTCAAGAGAGAACCCAAGACAACAACTTTCAAACCTGATGTCAAGACATAGGCAAAGAAAGGTACTGTCAAGGGTGGCTCGACAGCAACTTCAGAACATACTGTCAAGGCAAATGTCTACAAGCCTAAGAATAGGAATGGCAAATTAGGGATTGATAAGAAAAATGGATATAGCCATGTTAAGGATGCCCCTAGGAAGCTTTGAAATAATTGTGGATCATCTCATCATTTAACATTTGTTTGTAAGAAACCCAAACAGGATAAGGTTAATGCGTCCAATGTTAGTGGTAACTTACATAGAACACCCATTATGCAAAGAAGTATGGATATCTGTAATAACATTGACTGTATGCCATGCAAAATTGTTGTTATGAGTACTTGTTTCAATCTGCCTATTCTGTCTACTGAAAGATGCTCCTACTTAGAAACTGCTGAGACTTCTGTGCCTGCCTATGTTGGTAAAAAGGCAGCTTCCACTAAGAGAAAGACCAAGTCTAACTCTAGAACCAAGTGGACAGCAAAAGAAGTCAAACAGGAGGATTCTAGTGTTGATTTAAATGTGAAGCAGAATGATATGAACAATGATGCTATAACTGCAGGACCCAACAGAGTTTGGGTACCAGATGCAAATTAAAATCATCTATTTTGCAGGGCAAGAAACAGAAACAGGTCATGTGGATCATCGACAGTGGATGCTCGAGGCACATGACTGGTGATATAGCCCTGCTATCACATTTTGTGGAGAAAGCCGGTCCAATCATAACTTTTGGAGACAACAGCAAAGGTTACACTGTGGGATATGGCTGTTTGGAAATTGAAAATTTTGTCATTGAAGATATTGCTCTTGTTGATGGATTAAAGCACAACCTACTCAGTGTCAGCCAGTTCAGTGACAGGGGATTCAAGGTTGATTTTGATATGATGGTTTGTAATATCTATCACAAGAAAGATCGAAGCCTCTCTTTGAAAGGAGTCAGGAAAGGAAGTTTGTTTGTTGCAGACTTAAATTCTGTCAATAAAGACAAGGCTTACTGTTTTTACAGTAAAGCATCAGTTGGTGAAAGCATGCTTTGGCACAGCTTATTCTAATGAAGAAGGATTTGGTGAGAGGACTACCTCAACAGGAATTCTGTCAAGAATGACTATGTGAGGATTGTCAAATGGGCAAATTGAAAAGATCTGTGCATAAATCAAAGCAAGTGAATACCAACACTGAGCCACTCAAATTAATTCACATGGATTTGTTTGGTCCAATAAATGTTCAATCTCTTGCAAGAAAGAGATATGCCCTGGTAATGGTGGATGACTACTCAAGGTACACTTGGGTGAAGTTTTTAGAGACTAAGGACGAAGCTGCTCAAGAAATCATTGATCACATAAGAGTTCTTGAAAGAACCCCCAATGCTCAAGTTCAATATCTGAGAAGGGACAATGGTACTGAGTTCAGAAATGCCACATTAGGAAACTTCTGCAAAGAAGAAGGCATTGTCCAACAATTTTCCATTGCCAAGACACCACAACAAAATGGAGTTGTAGAAAGGAAGAATAGAACTCTCATCGAAGCTGCGAGAACTATGTTGAATGATTCTAAATTACCAACATACTTCTGGGCAGAAGATATTAATACAGCTTGCTACACACAGAACAGAACCTTGATCAACAAGACTCGTGGAAACACTCCTTACTATCTGTTAACAGGAAAGAAACCTACTGTCAAGTACTTTCATGTATTTGGAAGTAAGTGTTTCATGATGATTGACAACCATGAAAGGAAAGGAAATTTCGATGCTAAAGCTTATGAAGGCATTTTCATGGGATATGGATTGGAAAGGACTGCCTACAGAGTCTGTGTCATTGATCACAAAGTCATTGAAGAAAGTGTGAATGTCACATTTGATGAAACCAAATTCCCAGGACTGCAAGAGGATGGTCAAATGGAGCCTCTTAGATTTGAAAATCAAGGGTATTTGGAAGAAGAAGAAATTGTTGCTGATGAACCTACTGGTACTCAGGATATTGAGTTTGAAAGAAATGTTGTCAACACCAATGATGCTACTCCAACTCCAGCTCAATCTCAAACTGTATCAGCTAATCATCAGAATGAGAATGACTCTGGAGATATTGAAGAACGTGAAGGAGAAAACATCAATGGTGGAGAGTCAACCCCTCAACGAGGAAATGATCAAGTAGATCAAGAAAGAAGCTTGCCCAGAACCACTAAGTGGAACAAAGATCAAACTAGCAATCTAATCATTGGTGATCCCACTATTGGTATAAGGACAAGAAGAAATGTTTCTGCTGACAGCATGTTTTCATGTTTCCTATCTCAAACTGAGCCAAAGTCAATTGATGAAGCATTGTTGGATTCAGATTGGGTGATAGCCATGCAAGAAGAGCTAAACCAATTTGAGAGAAACAGTGTATGGAAGCTGGTCCCTAGACCTAAAGGGAAGTCAGTAGTTGACACAAAGTGGGTTTTCAAAAACAAGTTGGATGAAAGTGGAAATGTGACAAGAAACAAGGCAAGGCTAGTAGCTAAAGGTTACTGTCAACAGGAAAGGATCGATTATGATGAAACATTTGCACCTGTTGCTAGACTTGAAGCTATTCGGATATTTTTAGCCTATGCTACACACTGTAACTTCAAAGTGTTCCAAATGGATGTCAAAAGTACTTTTCTTAATGGAGAATTAGAAGAGGAAGTGTATGTTGAACAGCCACCTGGATTCGAGGATGCTGAGTTGTATGACTTCGTCTACAAGCTGTTCAAAACACTTTATGGATTGAAGCAAGCCCCTAGAGCTTGGTATGAAACTCTCTCTACTTTTCTCATTGAGAATCAATTTACAAGAGGTGTAGTAGATAAGACACTATTCTACAAGCACCATGGCAAGGACATCATTCTAGTTCAGATTTATGTTGATGACATAATCTTTGGTTCTACAAATGAGAAGCTGTGTAAAAAGTTTTCATCTCTTATGAAGAGCAAGTATGAGATGAGCATGATAGGAGAACTGTCATTTTTCCTAGGTCTACAAATTCATCAAAAGGATGATGGCATCTTCATAAGCCAATCGAAATATGTCAAAGGACTTCTCAAAAAGTTCAACATGGAAGATGCATCACCTGCCAAGACACCTATCTCTACCGCAACCAAACTGGATTTGGATCCTAAAGGAAAGAAAGTGGATTCTAGTACCTACAGAGGCATGGTGGGATCATTGCTATACCTAACTGCTAGCAGACCAGACATTATGTTTGCTACATGTCTCTGTGCAAGGTTTCAAGCTTATCCAAAAGAATCACACTTAGTAGCAATCAAGAGAATCTTTAGATATCTCAAAGGTACTCCAAACTTAGGCCTTTGGTATCCTAAAGATACTGGATTTGACTTGGTTGGTTATTCGGATTCAGACTATGCTGGATGCAAAATTGACAGGAAAAGTACAACAGGAAGCTGTCAATTTCTTGGTGGAAGAATAGTGTCATGGTTTAGCAAGAAGCAGCATTCTATATCTACTTCAACTGCAGAAGCTGAATATATTGCAGCCGGAAGTTGCTGTGCTCAAATTCTTTGGATGAAAAATCAGCTAATGGATTATGGTTTAGAGTTGTCCAATATTCCCATTTATTGTGATAACACTAGTGCCATAGCTATCTCAGACAATCCAGTTCAACACTCCAGGATAAAGCACATTGATATCAGACATCATTTCCTAAGAGAGCATGTTGAAAAGGGAACTGTGAAGCTGATTTACGTTCCAACAGAAAAGCAACTTGCAGATATTTTTACGAAGCCACTAGATGAAGCAACCTTCAACAGGTTGGTAAGTGAATTGGGAATGCTAAATCTGGTATGCTAACCTACTAGTTTTTTCATTTTCAATGTGGTTGAAAATTGCAGCTTGTGACCTTAACTTTCAATGTTGCTGTCATGAGAAGTTACTGTCCTATGTGCTACTTGTTTATTTGACAGCATGTTTGCTATGACTATGCTAAATTCAAATCACATGCCTGTTTTAATTGTTGTAATGAGTAGTCACGTGACATTAACTTATTTCATACACATGCTCAGTGATAAGTATTCGTGTCATTTGAAATGACCCCGGGTATTTGTTAGTCTTTTTAATTTAAAAGTTAATTACTTCATTAAAAAGAGGCAGTTGGGAGCTGTAGAGTCACTCATTATGTTATAAATAAGACAAAGGCTAAACCCTTTGTTCTCACTTAACACACTAAGAACTCTAGAGTCATTATGAGTAAGAGGAAGGCAGAAGAAATGTCAACATCCGGTGTGTCCAAGCCACAAGAGGAGGCTGCTGCGGCTGAGCACCCCCTTGATCCATTCTTCGATAAGCTTCAGGCTTATCTAGATGCTAAAGGGATCACGAAGGAGGAGGAGATAGCAAAAGTTGTTGAGCAGCTGCTGGTGGAAGCTCTTGGAGAGCTTAATAAGAAATGATGTTTAGTTCTTAAGAACTACTTTTGTATTTTTTTAATAATAAAAAGTTCATCGTTTCATCTTCCCAGTGTTTTGCATGCTGCTCATCTTCTTTACCATTAGCCATCTTCAAATGGTTGTCTGTTTGATTGCTTGTGTGTATGGATGTTTGTGAATGTGTGCTAAAACTAACAAATATGTGCCTAAATCGATTAAAATGCTATTTGGTAATTTTCGCTTAAGCAATAGGCAAGGTCGATTAAAATTCATGACATAAATTATTTCCGCTTAAGTTGCTGTCAATAAGTGAAAATGCTGTCACGATGTGCCTTGACAACAAGTTTCTTAGACGACACAATGGAAAAAGTCTCTGTCATGAAATTTAAAGGAAATTGTATAAATTGCTTAATGATGACAGTATGTTCTTGCGACGATGTTACTGTCAAGCAAGACCTGCTATCATCCTCTCAAAATTACTAATGAATTTGTTACAACGCACAGGTTACTATCAACATTAGTGGACCGAATTAATTGGGATTTTACCACCACGATTTATAGCCACTAAAAAGTAACTACCCACGACACCACGTGACTGATTAATGGGCTAAGACATAGTCACTTTCCCTTTCTCAGTAAGACATTTGCTATTTTCATGTAAGCAACTGTCAAACACACAACCACACAACTTTAAACAGAACCTCTCTCTCTCTCAAAAGGCAAAAGTCTCTCTCCAAAGCTCAAAGCAAGAAATGGCACCCAAACAATCCTCTTCTCAAACTAACTTTACTGGTATTCTCACTGCTGGAGATGCTGGTGAAGGATTTAAAGGACTCGTATCCTTTATCAACAAGTCCTATCTGGGTCATGCTATAACATCTACACCATCCTTGAACCTAGAAAGACTTGAAGAATTCTGGAACACTACCTATGTTCCAGGAGGTGCAGGTAAAGACACCATTCAATGCAAAATTAAAGGAGTTACCTGTATCCTCACAATCAAAGACATCAACGAAGCTTTGGGAACCGGACTGCAAGCTAAAGAATCATACAAGGAACTTGCAAGTGATGAAACCCTAAAAAAGTTTTTCTTGAAAATTAGGTATTCTGGTCCTGTTCTTGAAGAGGGTACATCAAAATGGTACTCGACTGGTGAAATGGACAGAAAGCATTTGAGGAAAGAATGAAGCATGATTTTTGATGTCATGGTGAAGGTTTTCTCAACCAAAACCTCTGGATGGAATGGAATTCCCTCATATATCGAGAAGCTTACTCACTCTTTTGTCCATGGATACAAAGTGGATGTAGGAAAGTTGCTTATGAGTCAACTCAAGTCAGCTCTGAGCAGGAAGGTACATGTTTATCCTCGCTTTCTTACTATGTGTTTGAATTCATTATGTGGTATTGATGATAATGCATCTCTCACTATAGAATGCAATGTTTCAAAAAGAAATACACACACATCACTCAATTCACAAAATTCAAACGCACGTATTCCACTCTGTTTCACCAAGCACATGGCTGATCAAGAGCCTCATCTTGATGTAGCACTACCCTCTGGGTATGTTGTCTTCTCCCTTGAGAATGAAGCTGAATTAGACCCAAATTCAGTTAACCCACATTCTACTCCATACATTCCTATCAGATCCTCTAGACAACCAAAGACCACAAAAACAACTTTGCAAGAATCCAAGAAAAGACCCTTGGAAACTGGTGTTGGTAGTAGTTTTGAGAATATTGAGGGAGAAACTGCACATGATGCAATAAATAAGGATGTTAGTGAAAGTGAACCCACAGTGGTTCCTCTTGAGCCTAAGAAGAAGAGAGCTAAGAGGACCAAAGCCACTGTCAGCCACCCCACAGTCTCACAAAAGGCTGTGGAGGATAAAAGGGAATCAAACACATCCCTAGGTGCTTCTTCTCAGTAAGAAGTATCTATTGAAGCTGGCCTGTCTCCCAAGGCATCCTGTAAAGAGTCAGCACAACCTCATGTATTCACTCATGAGGAGCCTACACTTGCAGAAATACATATAGAGATAAGGCACAGTGAGGGTCATGAAACTTCTACTCTTGATGTTCCACAAGTTACCCCTGTGGAACAGCCAAAAATCTCTTCTAAACCATCATCTTCTTTATTCTCTAATCCATCAATTGTTTCTTCTCAACAACCTAGAGAAGGGGACAGTCCAATCCCTTCAGGTTTTGATTATCCATCTCAAGTCATGGATGAGCCCCCATCAAGTGGTCCACAAGAACCCATTTCTCAAAGTGAAATGGACACCACTCACTCAAACACTGAGCTAGATCAAGATGGTACTCTGCCAGAAAATGAAACAGCCAATATCTTGGTCAAACTCCAAAGAGCAACTGACCTTCAGGAAGTTGCTGTCACAGCCTCAGCTGCTGTCAAAGACACCACAAAAGTTGCTGTCAACCCACCTGTGGACAGTAACATTTTGGGTAAAGATGTTGTCACCTCTGCAAAGTTTGATCATGATACTGTAATTGTTGAAGATGCTTCAGATGATGATCAACTAACTATCTCTGCTTTAAAGGTACAATCTAAACTTTCTACTTCTTCAACTAAAATGCATACAAGTACTGCTTATACCCATGCATCTAGGATGAGTGAGGGAGTGAAAAGAAAAAGAGAGATAAAAGAAAAGAGAGGTGAGCATAAAAATGAGAGGCAGCCAAACGAGCTGGCAAAAGGTGAGAGACTTGAGCATGTCCAGAGTGAACTTGAGGGAACCCCACACACAAAGGCATTAGGCCTTGAGAGTCATTCTGTGAGGAGTGATGAAATCACTCAGAAAAATAATGAGTGTGTGAGAAACCCCATAGCCTCCTTGCCCCAGTTTCTTCCTTTATATCCAAAAAGGTTGAGAACTGGTGGTCCTTCTAAACAAGCTGAATCAAGGTTGAAAGCCCTTGAGGGCAGTGTGCATCCATGGAAGCTAAACTTGATGCTCTGTCCACTATGGTAGCTACTGGTTTTGCTGATATTCAACAAACTCTTTTCTCATTCTCTGTCATCCTTAGTGCTGCCAACTCAACTAAGGGGGAGAAAATGGTAGATCAGAATGAAGGTAAGGGAGAGAAAGTGGTAAATCAGAATGAAGCAAACCTGGTAGAGAAGGAGAAGCAAGGTGGAGCTACAAGTGAGGGGGAGTCAACAAGTGAGGGGGAGCAAGATTTGGATGAAGAAGATGGAGATGAAAGTGAGGGGGAGCAAGAGAAAGAAGAAAGAAACTTTGGTGAAGAACTAAAGGCAGCAGGAGATGGTGAATTGTTTGAATGAGAAATAGATGGTGAGGCAGTATTGTTATCCAAGGAAGTGTTGGAGCAATTAAAGGGGACTCAAAAGTCTAAAAGAACAGTATTGCCTCCACTAAAAATCAATGAGCCAAATCCTGAGGAAGTTGAAGCTCCATTCCAGAAGTTGCAGAAGGAATGGAGAGAAAAAGAAATTCAAAATGCTCTGGGTAAAGGCAAAATGCCTGAGTATGTGAACATGTCTACTGGAACTACTTGGTCAGATGGAAGTGAATATGCCCTTGAAGATGCAGAATTGATGATGGTTGATCACATGGAGAGTACCTTGAACAACAAAGATGAAGAGTTTAGTAAGTTGGTGGATGAATCAATTAGTGAAGCAGGGGGAGCTTTTACAAAATTGGCATCAACACTGAAGAGCAAAGTAATAAGTATCTCTGTGAGAATCAACTTGGAAAGAAGGTGGGCTGTTCAGGTTTATTTGAAGAACCGTTTGACCATATTCATCACAATGCAACTTTGACAAAGTTTGCATGCTAGAGTATTCCAAGTCCTTGGAACCATGGTAGTTAGAAATTCAACAACCTTCAATGATAGTCTGATAGCACAAATCAAAAGGATGGTTGAAGATAAACTCCCTGAGCTGATTCAAAATCCTTATGGTGTGTGTTTCAGAAGGATCACAAAGACAGGAGCAAGAAGGCTGGATTTCTTACCATTGGATAGAGTCTCAGGACTAAGCACTGAAACAATCATGACAGTTCTGAAGAAACTTCTCAAATCCAGTATCACCAGTGATAAAATTAAAGCTGTCAAAGATATTCATAGGCTGTTAGCAAAAAGAGATGAGAAAATTAGCTCAATCATAAAGAAGCTGATCTCTGATGCTAATGCCAAGATGGGAGGAAGCTGCTACTATGATGATACTCTGGATGATGATGAGGATGAAATTGGAGGAAGTGGTGAACCTGGAAAAGTCAGGAGTTCTAGGAGAGAAGCATCTGAGAATGTTGCTACACAAACTCAGATGGATGCTGCCCAAGAAGAGCAAGAAACTCCCAATACTGAAAAGAAAGATGTTGTCAATGATGAAGGGGAGTTAGAAATTTTTGAAGCCTTGGAGGCAAGTATCTTGAGACTGGTAGTTGAATGCTTTAATGCTGAAAAGGATACTATCAACAAGGATACTGTCAGATTGGCTGAAGACACCCAAGTGAAAGATACTGTCAAGAGCCAAACAGTCGAAGCTGTCAAAGTTGCTGTCATGAAAGATGCTGTCAAGGGTCAACTTGAAGAAACTGTCAAGGTACGAAAGCTTGTCAAGAATTTCTCATCTAACAGAAGAAAGACAAGAGCACGAGCCTATCGTACAACCAAGATAAAAGGGAAGACAGTTGCAGCAGCAAAGAAAAAGAAGCATGGAGCAGTTTTGACAGAGAAGCCCATTAATAAGAGAAAAGTAAATAGTTTTGAACTATTGAAAAAGTCAATTGATGGGAGCATTACATCTGTCTTAGTGGAACTGGACCCAGTCAACAAAAACGTTAGCAAGTATGATCTCAAGAACTGTGGAACTACATGTATAACTGTAGAACCAGATTTCACTATGGAGATAGTTTCACATGTGATAGGCATGCGTGATCTCTCATGCAAAACGGTAAAGGTAAGGAGAAGAATTGATTTCTTCATTTTGGAAAGGATGATCACTCTCATGGAAACAGATCAAGATGTTTCCAGCAGTATTTTAGAGCATGTCAAAGAATACTATGCTCAAAGATATGCTGAATTCTATGAGAAGTATGGTGACTGGAGAGCACATGATGATGCAGACCTTGAAGTCAGTTCTGATGGGGAACCAATGCCTGATGTGAACCTTACAGAAGCACATCGTCCTTTTACAAAGGCTGGCATGGCTGAATATGAAGCAGAACAAGCTTATCAGGCTGCTAAAGCTAAATCATCCCAATCTACCAAACCCACCAAACCTGCCACATCTGCCAAACAAAGTGCTGAAGACCTAGAAGCTCAACTGAAGGAAAGCTACAAGAAACTCAACAAGCTATTCAGTGAGGAAGCAGGTTATCAGCCCTGTGTACTGGATAATCCTCTGAGAATCAAGGATGATAAGCAAGAAATCTAAGTTGATAGTTTTCACAAATTGAGGACCAGTATACTGAAGGATCTCTAATGAAAAGTTGTTGGATTTGTTCATAAGCTCGAAATGCTAGTTGCTTGGGAACTAGAAGTAATATTTGATCAAAGGAGAGATGAAGATCCAAAGCTAGACAGAAAAAGAAGAGAATCCTTAAATGCTTTTCCTGGAAGGAGGTTCAAGTTCATCCAAGGAATTCTGAAGTTCAGAACATACACGTATGATTTTGAAACTTGGTTTGATCTAAAAGATGCTGAAGTATTTATTCTAGAGTGATACAAGGGTACATTGAAGACATTGAAGATGATGCCAGATCACTAGAAGAAAAGGCTTTAGTTGAAGACCTCAGAAAAGCAAGACATGAAGCTCTCAGAAGAGAGGGAAAAATCTGAACAACCGGAGACTGCCAAAATCAAGCTAAGTTATACTCTGATTTGCTCATTCAATATGAGCAATTGATTTGCAGTTAATTCATAAGCTTCATGTTCTAGATTTTTCTTTAACATTTATCAGATATGGTATTTCATCTACTCTGATCTATGTTAGTTAAGTTGTCAGCACGTCTTGATTGTAAATTTGTTGTTGTTGTCCATAAAAACAAATTGGGGGAGATTGTTGAGATTTATGGGTGATAGCATAGAGACAACTTAACTATATTTCCCTGTACTTAGTTTTTACTAAGTTGAACATACTGTCACAGCCAGAGTATGTCTTCGTATTCGAATAATTGCTGTCATGTAATAATTGTATGATTTGGGAGAAGTTCATACATTTGTTCAAGCCTCAAGGAATACATCGAGAAGACAGCAAGAATAAAAGTTACTGTCATGTTCTTGATAGTAAAGTTACAAGAAGACAAATGTTGCAAAGTCACGACAAAGCTACATCTGGCAGCAACATTGGCTGAAGCAAGAGACAATGACATTCTCACACTTGACAGCAAGTCTGGAGTCCCGACAGCAACATTGGCGGGAGCTCGTACTGTCAACCACTGAATATTCCTTTAACAGCAGACTCTGCGGTTAAGGTTACTGTCACCTTGAATTATTTGAATTGGGTATTTTCTCAGTCAAAGCCCGTGACAGGTTACATGTTCAAGAAACAGATTTGCTGCAACACACTATCGTTTGTAGCAGACCTGCAAGACTACGACAGAAGATTAAGAGATTCACAAGACAAGGCTGGTCAATTCGAGGAGTATGTAATATCCACATCTACTAGAATTATATTAGCTAGAAATAGAAAGAATCTAGGTTGCTTTACTTATAAGGTTTATCTTGTATGTATAGCAATTTGGGAAAGTCACATGGGTGTGCAAATTGTAATGAGCTGCCACTTGAAAATGACAGCAGCTCAACACCCCATGCGATAGAGACAACAGAGTATCTTAGTCTACTTATATACATCTTAGATTCTTTTCCAATTCAGGTACGCACATGAAGCAATCTGTATCTCTTGAGATATCGAAGCTGGAGAAACACTCTCTCCAGGTTGTAGCAACACTTCACACAAAATAAATAAAACATTTATTTTGTGAGAAATCTTGTTTCACTTATTGCTTGCATACATCTACTGATAATCTATAATCCTTATCTTCGTTGTTGATTTAAAGATTCGATTTTATCAGTATTGCATTCAACCCCCCCCCCCCCTTCTGCAATACTCCGGGACAAACAAAAGCTAATGCTACACTTGGTTATATAGTCAAGTTTACAACACCTACTAGAGATAAAATATTACAATAATCTAGCTCCAGCAGGCATGTAAATATTACAATAATGTAGCTCCAGCAGGCATGGAACTCACTTCTTGTCTTCATGTGAGTCAAATTTTATAGTTGTCTTTGATAAAATTACTTTGAAAATACTATCCAATTTACTTACATAGAAAATAAATGCTTCTTCTTCTTCTTCACGATCTCCATTTTTTAGCTTCCATGTACTTTAAGTATCTATCAACCCATTAGCCTTGTCAAGTCACTATAACTGCTAAGGATTGAGATGGGGTTAATTGGCTAATTCATCGTTGAACTGAGCCTCATCTTGCAAGTGAGTAATTGAACTCAAAAAACTTGCATTAACATTATCAGACTAATTAAACCTTGCAATCTCATAACTAAACTATTAAAAACTTGCACGTCCGTTAACTTTTGTTGACTTTTAACGGAAGTCCGTTAATTTTGTACAAATAAGCTGCCATGTAGACTTTTCTCTCACCTCACATTTGACAAATCAGCTGCCAAATAGACTTATAAACAGAATCAATCAAAAAAACAAACAAAACATTAATAAAACAAATAAACCTTATTCACCACATTAATAAAACAAATAAACCCAATCCACTTTCACCTCCCTCCTCTCTGCTCTCACATCTCCGTCTACTCCACGCAGCCCCACCGCACCTTAAACACCGCCGTTCAACCTTCATCAGCCTCAATCACCACCAATCGAAGTCCGCCGCACCTCCTCCGTATTCCCCACAACTCCGTTCACCTTTCAGCTATCTTCGCCTCCTTCAGTTCAAAACCACCACTCGCCTCCACATATCTCCTTATTCCTCCACCCATAACCTCCATCAACCACTGCCGCCCATCCATTCCACCACCGTCAAACCCCACTGCCTCACTTCTCCCCTCTCCTTCTTCACCAACAATCAACACACCTCCGCCTGCAACACCTCACTTTCATTCGAAGTCCAATTACAAATTCCATCGAACCCAGCTCTTTTTTCTTCTCGTTCTTCGATTTATATAAACAATCCCAGCCTCCTTTTTCCTTTCTTATCTTCTTCCCCCACAAATCTCTATTTTCTTTTCTCTTCTCTGCAAACACCATACCCTCCTCTTGTTTTCTCCCTCCTAAATCGTTGCAAACCCCTTTTCTTTTTAGTAAATTTTCAGTGGATTTCATTAATTTGAGATGTGTGGGTTTCGAGTTCTTCTTTTCCCTTTTGTTTTTTTTGAGCTTCTGTGCTGAGTCTTAATCGAGTTCTCTACTGTTCTTCGCTGAGTTGCTAAATACGAGTCTTGTTTTTGTTGTTTTTTTCCTATTATTTTGCTTCCAGGTTCTTTGAATTCTCCGGTTTAAGTTTGAGCCTTGTTTTTGTTGTTTGTTCGTTGGTTAAGTCGTTGTTTGTTCATTGTTGTTGAGTGTTGTTTGGCGCCAACACTCACCGGAGAAGAAGGTGGAGGTGGTGATGTAGTAATAATAATAAAATGAAATAAAATAGATGAAATAGATGAATTTTTTGGGAAGACATGTGGGGGTTAGAAAATAAGAAATAAAAAAATATTTTAACAAATCAGCTGATCACGTGTAACCACATCAATTTTCCGTTACAAACGTTACATGGAGTTAATGGCAGTTACCCAACTGCAAATTTTAATTACTTTGATGAGTTGACTGCAAGTTTTTTGAGTTCGATTATCCAACTGTAAGTTGAGTACGAGTTCAGTTATGAATTTGCCAATTAACCCGGATTGAGATGTTATCCATTGATGTAGTATACTTGTCATTTGTTTAGGGTTATGGAGCCTTATCCATTTATGGAGATTGTTTATCCATTGAGATATTATTTTCACCACATGCTATTTACAATTAGCTAACTTATTCTGTATATTCGTCGATAGTCAACATGACTTATAAAATCTATCAACTATACTCTTGAGTCTTTCGGTGCATGTTATAAAAGAAGTTATATCCGTTGATAATTTACATCATCAACAGATGTTGTGAAAGGTGTCATCCGTTGAACAGCTAAAAACAAAACAGATGTTGTGAAAGATGTCATCCGTTGAATAACTACAAACAATTATTTATACAAAATATGCTTATATGTTTTGAATTATGATCAAGAACAACATAATTCCTAACAATTTCTATAGTTTTACCAAATACCGAAGTGACATGCTATTCAAAATTAATCTACTAATATACATTAAACTTCAACACAGTGCAAAAAAATGCCAGTAAAATGATTATAAAGTTATTATTCTACCCTTATTTTTTGAAAAATAACGATAATACCATCTCTCCATAATTTTTGTAGAAAATGGAAGAACTTTTGTTAGTATTGGGAATCGAACCATCAATATTTTTCTTATAGGTTTATCCGTTCATGCCATGACCACTATGCTACATTATTTTTTGAGTTTAGTTCAAAATTTTTTTAATAAACCACGTTCTTTTCGATTAACTTATTTTCTATTTGATTTAAACTTTTGAGTAAATAAGATGTTAGTTTATATTATCTATAACTCCAATTTTTAAATTTCATAGTTTTTCATAACTATATATTCAATCATTTTATAAATTTTAATTTCAACTGCATTTGATTAAATATGTATTAATTATGTGATTTATGTATGTGTTATAAATTTACAAAAAAAAAATGCGACCTCTATAATTTATGTACAACTGGAAAAATTTATGTTTGGATTAGAAATTGAACCTTTAATCTACTCCTATAAAATTCATATACCAATCACCACGTTAAATTTTTGATTTCTTTTCAAAAATCTTACTAAATAAGTCACTTTTTTTTAATCTTTTTTCAATTTTAACTTTTGTGTAAATGTTGGTTTACATTACTTTAAAATTCCATTTTTTTCCCAGATTTCATAATTTTACCTATAATTATGTAATCAATCATCTTTATAAATTTTCATTTATATTATTAATTGGTATAATTTCTATTTTTATATCTTTTACTATACTTTATTTTGATTATTTAAGTATTGACACATAAAATATTACGTAAAATTAGATGAAATTAAGTAAAAAATTATATGTAAATATATCTTATTATTACTAGGTATATATTTTTAAATTAAGAATATTTCTATTGAAATAACTAGTAAATAAAGCAATAATTATTTTAATATCCTCCGTTTGGCGTTCTTATTTCTTAACAATTTTGTTTGCGAAAAGAACACTTCACTTGTTATTATATTCTTAGATGACATGTCATTTTTTATTAATTTTGATATGTTTCGCATTCTCATTAATTTACTTACTTCTTCTTCCATTATATTTATCTACTTGTTGTGGAATAAAAACTAGGTTACGAAATTGTATTTAATGCTAGGGTTCGGGAGCTTCGTGCTTTAATGGCTATTTCCGTGTCCGGGACTAATCGGTCCTCACAGAGTGCCTATGTATCTCATATTGAGAATCAAGCCAAGACGTAGTTCTGAGAATGAGGGGTCAGACCCTTTATATAGGCTGAGAAGCCTTAGAATCGTAGTAGGGTTAGGTGACTTGGTGGGCAAGTCACCGCCTAGAAGAAGGTTCCAGATCCTAGTATGTAGGAACCAGTTTCCATGTTGAAATATGTATCTTGGAGGCTAAGTCAGGCAAGAGTAATATCCTTGTTTGACTCTTATAATTGCTGAGCTGGTTATTACCCCTAATATTAATTACGAAATTAATATTATAAATAGGGTTTGGGCCCATCTGGTGGGCCCCACGTTTTGACCATATTGGGTCTAATTACCGCCACATTAAATGTGTCTTTAGGGCTTACTTTTAGCCCATATCATTAGCCCCCCAACTTCTAGGAAAACTGATAAGGTTTTCCTTAAAGTTTTAACGGCCTTTCCGAGACTTGGGTCAGGGTTTATTGCTCTTACGCGAGTACTTTCAACAATATCATCTTAATGTAAAGCGTGGAGCGACCGACGCATTTACGACGATGTTGAATGACACTAAACGGTGTTAAACGGCACTACACAGCGCTAATCAGCCTTAAACAACGTTTAAACAGTGTTAAACGATGTTAAACGGCATAAGACGGCACTAACATCACTAATCGGTGCTAATCTGTGCTTATCGGCACTAATCTGTGCTTATCAGCACTAATCTGTGCCTAAACAGCACTAAACTGTGCTAATTGGCACTAAATTGTGCTAACAGGAACTAAACGGTGCTAATCGGCACTAAATTGTGCTAACAGGCACTAAACAGTGCTTAAACAACACTAAGCGGTGCTAATCTTGACCTCTTTTTAGTACTGAAAATCATCCAGATTCGCTGAAAAAGTCGAGATCTAAGACCACAACTAACCCGTGATCGGCCGGATCAAGGGCTAGCTCGTGGTTGGCTAGCTCATGATCGGTCGGAGGGCTTGAAGCCACCATGGTCGACTGGGAGGTGGTCGGCCGAAAGGCCCTGACACGCCGTGGTCGGCCGGGAGGTGGTCGGCTGCGGTGCCTCGTGCGCCGTGGTCGGCCGGCGTCCCTCGGGCACGGTGGTCGGCTACCTCGTGGTTGGCTAGGAAACCCGGACCTGAAAGCCATCTGTGGTCTTGAGGATCAAGAATCTTGATCTCGAGTCATCCGTGATATTAAGGATCAAGAAACTTGATCTTGATCTCGAATCGTCAGTTTGGTCATTCGTGACTCCTAATGACGTTACTCCTTAATTCATGATTAGCACTGCTAATCTTGTGCTTAAGGCTAAACTCGTTACCTAACTTCTTAAGCGCAACCATCTGTGCAGCAAATATTTCAGCTATTTCTTTTCTGGCATATATAACTTATAACGATTCTTTCCGTATATCGCGGATAATTTCTGTGCTTTTTTTATCTTTAAACGATAGATGACCTGTAAACGCGAACCAAGCTGAAGTTCAACTTGATGTAGCAGGTCATGCTTTTTCTATAAAAGAGGGGAAGCAACCTTCATTTCACTTCACTTCTTCATTTCGAAGCTCTCAAATTCTTAAGTTCTCTAGCCTTCAAGTTGCAAGATCAAGTTCAAGCTTCAAGATCAAGTTTCAGCTTCAAGATCAAGATGTCGGAAGGTGATCGCCCACTGGCTCCCCCTGTCTCCATGATGGAAGCTATGGCGAAGAGGAGTAAAATAAGGACCACCAAAGGTAAAGAACAAATCAAACCTCCTTCATATGTTGAACATAGATTTGAATCCTTGCTAGATCTTCTAAACATTATGAGGGAAGCATTCCCAAACTGTGCCAACTTAGATTCTTTTAATAGTCCGAGTAAGTTGTCGAAACGAGATGTACAAGAAATAAGGGAGACATACCACTTTCCAAGTGCCATTAAGGTTCGTCTTCCAAACCCATCAGATAGAACATGCAACTGGCATGCTGAAAGGATTTGCGTTTACTGGGGTGCCTTAGATGCTGGGTTCAGATTCCTGGTTGATAATTTTATCATTAGATTGCTGGCGGAGTATCAAATCCACCCCTGTCAGTTGTATCCCAACGCTTGGAGGTACATCTCTATTTTTCTTAATAAGGTGTCGCCAATTGGAGATTCTTCCGACTACTACAATGTTCCGAAGTATCTTCGGGGCCAGAAACTCTTCTGACTCCAAGAAAGGATGGGTTAGCCTTCAGCACCGAGCTAAACTTCCACACATAGTGAATCCTTTCTCCTTTCCAGATTCACAGCATTTCTGGGAAAGGGAGTTTGTAGTTTTTGAGTGGAAAGGTGGTGACTGGGGCAACTTCTTTGTGAAGAGATTTGGATCCGTAGAAGATAGTTCACATTTCGTGTGTGATCTTAGTGACTCAGAATTGTGGGATCGAGATAGGCTTCTTGCTGACGACGACCGTACACACTATAAAACTTTTCTGAATGAAAAGAATCTTATTGAGGCTGGCCTTAGCTTTCTTTCCATTGAGGGTAACTTTCTTACTTGAGCTTATTATGAACTCTGTTTGTTCTTATCCCGATGTTTTTCTCTTTGTATTTCAGCTGTCGAGGAGATTGATAGTCATCCTCAAAACCAGCCGACTGTGACTAAAAGGATGAAGAAGAAGGCTGAGGAACTACTGAATCCTACTAAGCCTCATATCCCTAACTTCTTGGAGCGCTGCTCTCAAGGCGGGAAACGATCCCGGAACGCTGATGGGGATGTCAGGACTCCTTTCATACCTCCTTGGGGTATATGTGAACAAGACTCAGTCTTCGGGAGCCCTCATCTAGCTCTAGACTGGTCCAAGCTTTCAATCACTCCTCCCGATCAAGTGACTATGCACGCAGGTGACAAAATGGATGAGTCTCAGCTTATGGGCGCTCAAGCCTTGTATCAGGTATGAAATTCCCTCTATTAAGTTCGACACTGTTATTGATTTCGACTTTGTATATTCCTTGTAGCTCACCCATTTCCTTATTGTAGGCCAATACTTACTTTCAAACTGTCTCAACTTAAGGCCGGGTTTTTAGGGATGATAATATTAGCTTGAAGAATGACTCTGCAAGGTTCAAGGAAGAGATTGAAGATCTGCACTCCCAAATTGTTCGTGCCGAAGCTAATGTTGTATCCACCCGTAGACAACTTTCTTCTTTAGCCCGAAAGAAGGCGTCTGATGCTGATAAGGTGATCCAGGCCTATCATAAGACCCAAGATTTTCTTAAGTTCATCGATGATCATGATGATGAGATGCGTCCCTTCAACATGTCTGTTGGTTGGGATAAGGCCATCAACGCTGTGAGCCATAGGCATCCTTCTATTGTCAACCCGGCTGATTTTCCTTGCCCTAACTGGGGTGTCAACCCGGTTACTCTAGCTTCTGGTTCGGGAACTAAAGTTGTTCCTTAGACATCGGGATCCGGCTCCAAAGGCAGTCATCGACGCTCTGGATCCAACTCCAAGGGAGCTGTCCAAGTTGCTAGCCAAGATTCATCTTCTTCTGGCTCCCGTGGGAAGAAACCCCCGCCCGCAAGGAAAGTTGGAATGGTTCGACAACCAATCCCTGGCAAGAGGCTGATCCGAAACGAGGGCAGTTCTTCTTCTGATTCATCCTCTGAAGAAGAAGGGGCCGGAGTTGCTGTGGTTCAGCCTATGGTGGTGGCCGAGCCTGACAATGACTCCGGTGAAGACTCGGAGGAGGAGAGCGGGGAAGAGGAAAGCGGCGAAGAGGAGTCTGCAGAGGAGTAGCTGGTGTTGGTTTGTGGCCTTGCATGGCCTTATTAGCCGCGTGTGGCTTTATATTTCTAGCTTTCAACCAAGGTCCTTCGGGATCAAACTTTTATTTGCTTAGGTGATGTAACTTAACAGTTGGCCCTTCGGGGTCTTTATTTATGCGCTTGTTTTCCTCTTTTATCTGTTTACTTGCTTTCGGTACTTGGTCTTTCTAGACTTACACTCAACATGTGCTTGGTACATAAGCAAAATCACAGAATCATTGAAGGAAAACAAACTTGCATTAATAATTCAAAATGGGCTTAGCCCTTACATAACTTATCATTGTCCTACTCGGGGCGTTAAGCCCTGAAATGGTTTCATCGAACCTTATTTCTACTTCTCCTAATAAATAGATAATGAGCTAAGTCCTTACAACGATAGCTCAAACATAATAAATCTTGAGGTTCAAAGCATGCCAGGTACGGGGCACCTCATTCCCATCCAAAGTCTCCAACTTGTAGGATCCTCGTCCTAATGTCTTCCTGACTCGATATGGTCCTTCCCAATTAGGGGCTAGTTTTCCCTTCTGGCCAACTCCAGAAGCCTCGATCTTCTTCAGAACTAAGTCACCTTGCTGGAAGAACCTTTCCTTAGCCCTGTGGTTGTAATAAAAGGATGCTTTCTTTTGATGCTCCACATTTCTAGCGTTTGCCTCGTCCCTGACTTCATCAATCAGGTCAAGGGCGAGTCTCATGCCCTCTTCATTAGTCTCTGGTTCAAATGCCTCAACTCGAGGTGACGCATGCATGATCTCCAGTGGCACAACTGCCTCGTCTCTATAAGCCAGCAGAAACGGGGTTGCTCCGGTTGTCACCTTGCAAGTGGTGCGATAAGCCCAGAGTATAGGCAGCAAATCATCCACCCAAGTGTTCCTTGAGCGTTCGACCCTTTTCTTTAGTCCATCAAGGATGATCCGATTAGCTACCTGTCCATTAGCTTGTGGATGTGCTACTGAAGTAAAACGAAGCTCAATAGCATTTTCCTCGCAGTACTTCTTAAACTCTTCATTGTTGAACTGTGTCCCGTTATCTGTCACAAGGATTCGGGGAATTCCGTACCTGCAAATAACGTTTTCCCAAAAGAATTGGGCAACTTGTTTGGTGGTTATCTTGGCCAAAGGTTTAGCCTCAATCCACTTGGTGAATAGTCGATAGCCACTATTAGAAACTTTCTTTGTGCAGAAGCCATAGGGAAATGACCAAGTATGTCCATCCCCCACATCGCAAACGGAATAGGAGAGTTAACTGAAGTTAACATCTCAGGCGGCTGCCCTACAATTGGAGTGTGCTTCTGACATCTGTCACATCTCTTGACGTAATTCTGTGCATCGGCCAACATCTCCGGCCAATAGAATCCTAGTCGAGTAATCTTGTGAGCTAAGGCTCTGCCCCCCAAGTGTTGCCCACATATCCCTTCATGAACTTCCTCCAAGGCTTCTCTTGCCTCTTGGGGTCTCAAACATTTCAAGTACGGGATGACAAACGATCTCTTGTACAGGATGCCTTCGATCAGGGCATATCTCAATGCTCTCATTGACAGTTTTCGTGCCTCCAAGGCATTGTCAGGGAGCCATCCGGATTTGAGGTGAGTTTTAATAGGATCTATCCAACAACTACCCACATCAATTGGTGCTACCAACTTAGAGTTGATGGTCGGGGCCCTCAAGACCTGGAAGTAAACACTCCCTGCATAGCTCAATTTCAGATGAAGCGAATTTAGACAAGGCATCGGCCTTAACGTTCTCTTCTCTCGGAATGTGTTCAACATAGCATTCCTCAAACTGAGTCATAACAGCTTTCACGACTCTCAGGTATTTTGCCATAGTCTCATCCTTGGCCTCAAATTCACCATTCACTTGCGAGACTATCAGTCTTGAATCTCCACACACTTTGAGGTTCTTGACCCTCATGACTTTAGCCAAACCCAATCTGGCTATCAATGCCTCATACTCAGCTTCATTGTTGGTAGTAGGAAAATCTAACTTCAAAGCATACTCAACTGTGAACCCATCGGGGCTTTGCAAAACCAAACATGCACCACTAGATTTTGTTTTTGATGCTCCATCAAAATAGAGCACCCAATATTCCTTCTGATCAGCTACCAGTTCTTCATCTTTATCTCTATTCTCAGGGGTGGTTATCATCTCCTGCCCCCCGACTTCTTGGTTGTTAATGGTGCATTCAACCACGAAGTCAGCCAATGCCTTAGCCTTGATGGCTATCCGAGGCTAATACTTGATATCAAACTCTCCAAGCTCTATGGCTCATTTGATTAGCCTTCCGCTGGCCTTTGGGCTATGCAATATGTTCCTTAACTGCTGGTCTGTCAGGACTTCAATTTTGTGCGACTAGAAGTATGGTCGTAGCTTCCTCGAGGCCGTTACCAAAGCCAATGCAAACTTCTCTATGGTTGAGTAATTCAACTCAGCCCCATGCAAAACCTTGCTCACATAATAAATAGGTTTTTGAATCTTTCTCTCATCTCGAACAAGAACAGCACTCAATGCTTGCTCAGATACCGCCAGGTATAAGTAGAGAGTTTCCCCAGGGCTTGGTTTGGCCAACAACGGGGCCTCAGCCATGTATTTCTTCAGCTGCTCAAAGGCCTCTTGGCTTTTATCAGTCCATTCAAAATTTTTCACCTTCTTTAATGCTTGAAAGAAAGGCAAGCACTTATCACCGGACTTGGAGATGAATCTCCCTAGAGCAGCCACTCTGCCCGTTAACTTCTGTACGTCCCTCACAGAACGCGGTGGTTCCATGTCTAAGATTGCTTTGATCTTGTCGGGATTGACCTCTATGCCTCTTTTCGAAACCATCAAACCCAAAAACTTTCCAGATCCAACGCCAAAAGCACACTTGGCTGGATTCAACATCATCTTGTGGTGCCTCAGCACTTCAAATGCCTCTCTGAGGTGCTTAATGTGATCTGCCTTGAGTAGGCTCTTGACTAACATGTCATAAACATAGACCTCCATGGTTTTTCCAATCAGATGGGCGAATATCTTATTCACCAGTCGTTGGTAAGTAGCTCCTGCATTCTTTAGACCAAAAGCCATAACAAGATAGCAGAAAACACCAAAGTCAGTTATGAAAGATACCTTAGGGATGTCATCCTTGTGCATCTTAATCTGATTGTAGCCACTGAACCCATCCATGAAGCTCAACATCTCATGTCCAGCTGTGGCATCTATCAATATATCAATCCTTGGCAGGGGAAAACAATCCTTCGGACATGCATCATTCAAATCAGTGAAGTCTATACACATCCTCCACTTCCCATTCGCTTTCTTGACCATTACAGGGTTTGCTAACTATTCGGGAAACTGAATTTCTTCAATAAACCCAGCCTCTAAGAGCTTGTCAACTTCTTGTTTAATGGCCTCCTGCCTTTCAGGAGCAAAATTTCTCTTCTTCTGCTTTATTGTCTTCCGCCCAGAATCAACATTCAACTTGTGGGTTATGAGTTGGGGATCAATCCCAGGCATGTTAGCTGCAGTCCAAGCAAACACATCACTATTTTCTTGCAAGAATGCTATCAACTTGCCCTTCAGGGGTTCTTTCAAAGATGCTCCCACATAAGTTACTTTCTCAGGGTTGCCCGGCTCTAGAGGGATAGGAACTAAATCCTCAGCTGGTTTCCCTCAGTGTTCATCATCATCGCGGACATCCATGTCTTCAATCGGGAGTACCTGCCCCCTCCCCCGACTCCATCAGCTCTTAGAGCAGATACATAACAACTCTTTGCCATCTTCTGGTCGCCCTTCTGTTCTCCAACTCCGTTTCGGGTTGGAAACTTAATCTTCATATGATAAGTAGAGGCAATAGCCTTGAACGCATGAAGTCCAGTCCTTCCCAAGATTGCATTATAAGTCGAGGATGCCTTAATCACCAGAAAAATTAGCATCTGGGTATCCTCCTTAGGTTCTTGCCCAATAGTCATGGGTAACTGAATAGTTCCTTCAACCTTGGACTCAACTCCGTTAAATCCGTAAATTGGCATGTTGGTCGGGGTCAACTGAGAGTCAGTGTACCCCATCTTTATAAATGCGTCATGAAACAAAATATCAACAGAAGCTCCATTGTCTATCAAGACTCGCTTCACTTCCGAGTTCCCAATCACAGGGGTTATGACCAACGGGTCGTCATGGGAGAACTTCACCCCTTCCAAATCAGAATCATCAAAACCGATTGCAATTTCAGTTCTAGCACGCTTCGGGGCCTCTCCTATAATGTGCATCACTTCTCTAGCATAGGCCTTTCGTGAATTTCGAGTTGTATCGGCCGCTGTCGGGCCTCCCCAGATCATGTTGATAACTGGCCCTCGGGGCTGTGTGTTACGATCACGATCATGATCCCTTCTGTCATTGTCTCTCCTATCGTAGTCCCTTCTTTGGGTTCCACGATCTTCACCCTTTGTAAATTTATTCAACTTTCCTTTGCGGATCAAGAACTCAATCTCATCCTTCAACTGCCTACAATCATCTGTATCATGCCCTACATCTCGGTGGAACCTATAGTACTGTTCCTTGTCTCTCTTTGCGGGATCACCCTTGAGTGGCTTCGGCCATCGAAAGTCCTTATCCTCAATCTCTAGCAGAATTTGACTCCTAGGAGCATTCAGCCTTGCATAGTCAGAAAACCTTGGTCCAAGATTCTTTTTTGGTGCTGATTCAGAATCTTTGCTAGTACGGGGATACTTGTCCCTAGCATCATACTCCTGATCCTGCTTTCTCTTCTTTGTATCATTGTTACCTCGACCATTGCTTACTGTGGCCTCCTTCTTTATACTATCCTCAGCCTTGATATACTTGTCAGCCCTTCGCTGGAGCTCAGCCATATTCTCGGGAGGATGCTTCGCCAACGACCTTTTAAAGTATAGGTCGGTGGTGCCATGCTCCAAGGCTACCATTGCCACCTTATTTTCCAGATCAGTGATGTTCAAAGTCTCCTTGGTGAACCTCTTAAGGTAGTCTCTCAGATTTTCGTTCTTCCCTTGTACCACATACATAAGGGATGCAGAACTTTTCTCATGAACTCTTCCGCTGATAAACTGACTAACGAAAGCAGCACTTAACTCCTTAAAGGAGCCAATTGAGTTTGCAGGTAGCCGGCTATACCATCTTTGAGCCATGCCCGACAAAGTTTGAGGGAATGCCCTGCACTTCAAAGCGTCACTTGCAGGCTGCAACAACAGTGCGTTTGAGAATGTCCTAACGTGGTTTGCGAGATCACCCGTTCCATCATAAGCTTTAATTGTCGGCATCTTGAACTTCTTTGAGATACGAGCATTCATCACCTCCTCAGTAAACGGGGGTGTGGGATCATCAGGATCCCCAAGTGGCATCAGATCATTGGGGTTGCTCTTCGGGGTTTCCACCCTCGTTGTTCTTCCAGTTGGGGCATCAGCCCTTCTTTGCCTTCTTGAAGACCTCTCCAGATCTATAAAGGGAATCGATCCTGATGTTGGAGGAGGTTGAGTCTAATTTTACCTAGCTTGTTCTCTTGCAATATCGTCCTTCAACCTTAAGATCTCGGCCTCATGAGCCCTGATCCTCTCAGCGGTTGTCAAAGGAGGTCCGTCATGGATGGTTCGTGTTCTTCTTCTTGGTTCTCTGCTAGCATGTCGCCTCCTCGGGGCTTCATCACGATCATCCTCATCAGACGATGAATCATCAGTATAGGGGCAAGAGTAGTCAACATACTCTCGATCTCGGATTTGCAAGGCGTGACCACTAGGTCCAGCTCCTTGAGTAGGAGGGTAGTTAGGCAGCCCATACATTGGGTTGGTGTTCACGGGGAGATAAGTAGTATGGATCTGAACCCCATGTGGGGGGTTGTTAGGATCGACAACCAAGGGAGAAACCACCACCTGAAGAGGATGGGTCCCTTGATTTGTGTGGATGATCGGAGGTAACGTACTCTCAACATGGGAAGTTGTCCCTAGAGGTTGAGAAACTTGATGTTGAACAATCGCCCCGGTCGTCTGGGGCGCCGGATCCGTAGTGGGTGGTGCAGAACTGAGTGGCAGTGGCTCGATAATTGTTGGTGTCCTTCGAGTTTGAACCATGGTTGATGTCTTCTTCCCACAGACGGCGCCAAATGTTGTGGAATAAAAACTAGGTTACGAAATTGTATTTAATGCTAGGGTTCGGGAGTTTCGTGCTTTAATGGCTGTTTCCGTGTCCGGGACTAATTGGTCCTCACAGAGTGCCTACGTATCTCGTATTGAGAATCAAGCCAAGACGTAGTTCTGAGAATGAGGGGTCAGACCCTTTATATAGGCTGAGAAGCCTTAGAATCGTAGTAGGGTTAGGTGACTTGGTGAGCAAGTCACCGCCTAGAAGAAGAAGGTTCCAGATCCTAGTATGTAGGAACCAGTTTCCATGTTGAAATATGTATCTTGGAGGCTAAGTCAGGCAAGAGTAATATACTTGTTTGACTCTTATTGCTGAGCTGGTTATTACCCCTAATATTAATTACGAAATTAATATTATAAATAGGGTTTGGGCCCATCTGATGGGCCTCACGTTTTGACCATATTGGATCTAATTAACGCCACATTAAATGTGTATTTAGGGCTTACTTTTAGCCCATATCACTACTCATCTTTTTATATCTTATTATCAACTCCAAGCCTTAACAATTACATTGAGACAGAGTGAGTAACTAATTTTTTTTTTTCACTCTATTCACTTTTTTTTAGTTTCTTAGCAACCGAAACATGGATGTTAACTATTTAGTGAAATGTAGTGAGTATTAAACTTTAATAATCTTTTTCTTGATTTTTATAATCATTATCCAACTAATTAGTCTAACATTTATAATATAGTAATGATTTAATATATATTATATTAACAAATTTATTTTTAATTAATATTTTTTAAAACAATATACATATATATGTATATATGAATATAAAAGTGTATAAATATAAATATGCAAGTATACATAAAAAAGGAGTAAGATAATTTTGTTATATGACTGAAATTATAATCTTATTATTATTAGGGATTCTACTCTAGTTATAATTTAGAGCAACAACAAATAATCTCTTCAATTTTTATAATTTGTTCCTTTCATTTAATTTTACCAAGTTTCTTGGCAAAAAAAAAAAAAAAAAATTTACCAAGTTTTATGTTTCATGGGATTTCTTATGTTTATGCCTCCCCACTATCTTACGGATATAACGGGTCTCACATACAAATAATTTCACAGCAAAAAAAGTGATTTCCAATTTTCAAAGATTACTAAAATTAATTATGTTGTCCGTTTTAATTTTTATTTATCCCAAAATTTACTATCATATAAAAGCCGAAACATTAAAAGTTTGGTTAGTCGGTTGATCGGTCGGTACGGTACCTGTTGATTTTACGTATTTACCCTTACTCAATTACTACTAACTAATCAATTTCCTTTTCCAAATTAAACATATTATCTTTTCTGCTTTTCAAGAATTAAATGATTTCCTTTTTCAAGTAAAATACAATATCTTTTATATTTTATCTAACTAAAATTTCTCCTTTATGAATCAATTTCTTTTTCAGGTCATATTACCTTCTTTATTTTTCAATAATTAAATAATTTCCTTTTTCAGGTAAATTAGGATATCTTTTACATTTTATCTAACTAAAATTTCTCTTTTTTAAAAACACTACGAGCAATTTTGTTTAATAAAATAACATAATTATATTATAATTACTATTAACTAATCAATTACCTTTTTTCATTCAAAACACGTTACCTTTTCTCTTTTCTCTAACTAAAACCTTTCTTTTTCCAATTATATCATGGACGGTTACCTTTTTCAGCCAAAACACGTTAACTTTTTTCTTTTCTCTTACTAAAACCTCCTTTTTTTCCAATAATATCATGGGCTTTTCTATTTAATAAAAATAAAATAATAATATTATAATACTAATAATTAACTAATTCAACTAAAATATATAATTTTTTCTAATTAAATTCCCTTTTTTCTAAAAATATAACGGGCAACATTAAATTTCTCAATTTCTAAAAATTATGAGCAATTTTATTTAGTAAAATAACATAATTAAATTATAATTACTATAAACTAATCAATTTTTTCTAATAAAATTCCCTTTTTTCTAGAAATATAACGGGCAACATTAATTTCTCATTTCCTAAAAACTATGAGCAATTTTATTTAGTAAAATAACATAATTAAATTATAATTACTATAAACTAATCAATTACCATTTTCACATAAACCATGTCATCTTCATGTTATCCTTACTTAATTATTTATAATTACTAATAACTAATAAATTTCCTTCTTCAGGTAAAACATGTTACATTTTCTATTTTTCAATAACTAATCTCTCATCACATAAAATATGAAAAATTCTTTCCTTTTTCACGAAAAATATGCTACATTTTCTATTTTTCAATAGGCAAATTTTTTTTTACGTAAAATACAGTTTATCTAGCTTAAATTTTTCCTTTTCTAAAAAAACTATGAGCAATTATGTTTAATAAAATAACATATTATAATTACTAATAATTAACCAATTACCATTTTCAGCTAAAATACATTATCTTTTCTATTTTTTTATTTTTTTCAGAAAAACCTATTTGGTTTGCTTTATTTAAGTACAATAAAATAATAACAATATAATAACTAATAACTAATCGATTACGTTTTTCAGCTAAAATATTTCATCTTTTCAATATTTTCAAACTAAAATCCATCATTTTCTAAAAATATCACGGACAACATATATTTAATTATATCAGAACATATTTTTCTAAAATTTTAAGCCAAGAAAGTTTATGTTTTAAATTTTTTGATTCAAATAAAAAAATATTCTGTTATATTAAAGAATATCCGTGCATCGCACGGGTTTTAAGCTAGTAAATATAAATATGCAAGTATACATAAAAAAGGAGTAAGACAATTTTGTTATATGACTGAAATTATAATCTTATTATTATTAGGGATTCTACTCTAGTTATAATTTAGAGCAACAACAAATAATCTCTTCAATTTTTATAATTTGTTCCTTTCATTTAATTTTACCAAGTTTTATGTTTCATGGGATTTCTTATGTTTATGCCTCCCCACTATCTTACGGATATAACGGGTCTCACATACAAATAATTTCACAGCAAAAAAAGTGATTTCCAATTTTCAAAGATTACTAAAATTAATTATGTTGTCCGTTTTAATTTTTATTTATCCCAAAATTTACTAGAATGACAATATTCTTGTCATTTATTTGATACTCCTCGTCCCCTCAATTGTTTACATTGGGGGACGGGGGCGTGTCACGCTACTAAAAAGTATAGTTCTATAATTTATTTTTATTTTTTCTTTCTTTTGAACAAAAGTTTTAAAAAAAATATTCAAAAAAAGAAATTAAAAAAATAAGTTATGAAACTATACTTTATATACACCTTAAAATGTATGTCAAACAATGTTAAAAACATGTAAAGAAATGAGAGGGGCAATGAGTATAAAATATTTCACTTTTAAAATAACTAGGTATCAAATGAGTTATTTGTAGGCTTAATGACCTTTTAACCCTCAAAGTTTCCACGAAAATACTCATCAGCCCTCACTGTTTCAAAACGTTCCTTTTGACCCTCCAAATATCCGTAAAGGTTCAATTAGCCCTTATACCGGTATAGGAAATGGTGAGTTTGGGTGATTTGTGGTTCGTTTTAATCGGTTTCTAGCCGGATTTTTGCTGTATTGTTGTTGTGTCGATTAAAACGAACCAAAAATCACCAAAACTCACCATTTCCTATACCGGTATAAGGGCTAATTGGATCTTTATGGATACTTGGAGGGTCAAAAGGAACGTTTTGAAACAGTGAGGGCTGATAGGTATTTTGGTGGAAACTTTGAGGGCTAAAAGGCCATTAAGCCTTATTTGTAAGATATTTCTCAAAAAAATTGAGATGTAAATATTTTATTTACTTTCTTAGTAAGCCGCCTTTGAATTATCTATACTATTATATAAAAGCCGAAACATTAAAAGTTTGGTCGGTCGGTCGGTCGGTACGGTACCTGTTGATTTTACTTATTTACCCTTACTCAATTACATATCTATTAACTAATCAATTTCCTTTTTCAGGTTAAACATATTATCTTTCCTATTTTTCAAGAATAAGTAATTTTCTTTTTCAGATAAAATATAATATCTTTTATATTTTATCTAACTAATATTTCTCCTTTATGAATCAATTTCCTTTTTCAGGTTAAACATATTACCATTTCTATTTTTCAATAATTAAATGATTTTCTTTTTCAGGTAAATTATAATATCTTTTATATTTCATCTAACTAAAATTTCTCCTTTTTAAAAACATTACGAGCAATTTTGTTTAATAAAATAACAAAATTATATTATAATTACTATTAACTAATCAATTACCTTTTTCGATCAAAACACGTTACCTTTTCTCTTTTGTCTAACTAAAATCTTTATTTTTACAATTATATCATGGAGTTACCTTTTTCAGCCAAAACACGTTACCTTTTTTCTTTCTCTTACTAAAACCTCATTTTTCCCAATTATATCACGGACATTTCTATTAAATAAAAATAATAATAATAATAATATTATAATACTATTAATTAACCGATTACCTTTTCAACTAAAATATTTCATCTTTCATGTTTTTTTCTAATTAAATTCCCTTTTTTCTAGAAATATAACTGGCAACATTAATTTCTCATTTTCTAAAACCTATGAGCAATTTTATTTAGTAAAATAACATAATTAAATTATAATTACTATAAACTAATCAATTACCTTTTTCACATAAATCATGTCATCTTCACGTTACCTTTCTATTTTCTCTAACTAAAATCTCTCTTTTTCCAATTATATCACGGGCGGTTCTATTTAATAAAATAAACTAATAACATTATAATATTATTAATTAACCGATTACCTTTTTCAACTGAAACGTATTATCTTTTCTATATTTTCTAACTAAAATACCTCTTTTAATAGAAATATCACGGACAATATTAATTTCTCCTTTTCTAAAAACATTATGAGCAATTGTATTTAGTAAAATAAAGTAATCAAATTATAATTACTATAAACTAATCAATTACCTTTTCCGCCTAGAACATATTACCTTTTTAATTTTGTCTAACTAAATCTTCTTTTTTTCTAATCATATCACGAGCATTCTATTTATTAAAATGAAGTAATAATTTAATAATTACTAATAATTAATCGATTACCCTTTTCAACTGAAACCTATCATCTTTTTTATATTTTCAAAACTAAAATCCCTCCTTTCTGGAAATATCACGTATAACATTTATATAATTATTTTCAAATTAATTTAAATTAATGATTTTTTTTAATAAAATATTAAAATAATCCATGCATACTTATCTTATTTAATTATTATACTTTATTACCCTTAATAAGACATGTAGATCTATATTATAAAATAAAATAACGATATTATAGTTCCTAATAACTAATCAAACATTAAAAAAATTTGTACCTGTTTTTTTGTATGTTAACACTCCTCCTTAGTAATAACTAATCAATTACAATTTTCAGCTATTACCTTTTCTATTTTTTCAAACTAAAATATATTCTTTACAAAAATATGATTGTTCTAATTAATGAAATAAACTAAAAATATTGTAATTACTAATAACTAACTGATTACCTTTTCCAGTTTAAATGTAATATCTTTTCTATATTTTCTAACCAAAATATCTCATTTTCTCCTAAATAATAACTAACCAATTACCTTTTTCAGCTATTACCTTTTCTAACTAAAATGGTTTCCTTCCAAAAATATGGTTGTTCTAATTAATGAAACAAACAAATAATATTATAATTACTAATAACTAACTAATTATCTTTTTCAGCTAAAAGCTAATATCTTTTCAATATTTTCGACACAGTTATCCTAATTATTAAAACAAATTATAAAATAACATAATTAATGATAATTAGCCAATTGTCTTTTGATTTAAAATACGTTTAATTTTAACTAATGGTATTACCTTTTATCAACATCTAAAATATCGTATAGGAAAGTTGGTTCATATAGGGCTTTTGAATTGTTGATGTACTAATCCTAAGCATTCTCATATGTGGAGATGCTTGACATTGTAATTTTTAAATCAATACAATGTTGGCTTATAAAAAAAAAAAACATCTAAAATATCGTATCTTTCAATCAGTAATATTTTTTATAATCAAAACACATTAACTTTTAATTTAAAACATAATATTTCAATAATTAATATATACTCAAAAATATCATACCATATCTTTTAATTAATAACGAAATATAATAGAAATTCGTATGCAATGAATGATGAGCATTAGATTTTTTGTAAAAAAATCAGAATCGTTAGATCTAATGAGTAGCTATATTATATGATTAAATTAATTTACTAAAACTTCGAGGTTCGGATTCCGTTAACGACACGTTTATTTTAAAATTTTATAAAATAAGTTTTAAACCATGCATATCATTAATTGAATTTATATTAAATGAGTTAAATTAAAATGAAATAAATTATTGAAAAAAATGATTGTATAAAAATGTAATTATAAAATAAAATAAAATTTATTACATAATAACAAGAATCCGTGCATCGCACGGGTTATAAGCTAGTTTTCTTAAACAACAAAATATATAAAATTAAAAACAAAAACTTTTATACAGTACTTTAGAAACAAATTTAGTATATCTTTGGAGTAAAAAGCAAGAGGTTTTCGCACTTTGCACCCCTTATTTTTGGATGTTTTTTCGTTTTGGTTTCATACTTTCATTCGTTACACTTTACACTTAAAACTTTAATTATCCTCACACTTTGCACCCTTTCCGTCAAATCAATCCGTTAACATTAAATAACGAGGGTAAATTAGTCTTTTTATGTACAATTACACAACACTTTGCACCCCTCATCTTTGGATGTTTTTTCGTTTTGGTCTCATACTTTAATTCATTACACTTTACACTTAAAACTTTAATTATCCTAACACTTTGCACCCTTTTGACAGACTTCTGTTAAATCAAGTAGTGAACGTTAAATGGCAGGGGTAGGAGGAATAACGGTTAAAAATTGATTCATACCCATATACATACCCCCACCTATACATACTAATTTGTATCTTCATTTGATACATCTTTTTTTTTTTTTTTTTGAGGGTCAAAGAAATGACATTAAGAAGAAACAGACATGAAGTATGAAGTTACAAACGGAGTTATTACAGAAGGAGAATTAAGAACCCAACATTGTTCCTGACCAAACGGAACTACCTTAGCTAAGTAGTGCGCAGCTTTATTACCATCTCTTTTAACATGAGACCACTCCAAATAATCGAACTGAGCACCAATCCTACTAATGTCCTGTAATAAGATATCAATGTCCAGTAATCCTGACAATGAGCTTCTGATCTTATCGACTAGAGATTTGCTGTCCGTTTCTAGAATAATGTTTCTGAACCCCAACTCTTTCGCCTTCTTAAGACCAAAAAGGGTTGCTCTGCACTCTGCAATAAGAGGAGACCATCTAGCTCTTACCCTCCTGACTGCAGCAAATTTGATTGGCTCCTGGGAACTTCTCGCCACTGCCGCCATACCAACCCAACCATCATCCGCTAAGCTAGCATCCACATTTATTTTCACAATTCCTGCAGGGGGAGGCGACCACACGTCTCTACTTCGAGGACCTGGGTTACCAGACTTTGGACCATAAATATTCTTTTTATACTCTCCGTTCTCAGCCATTAGTCTGTCCACATTAGCAATATAATAACTGTCCAGCCTTTTTTCATTCTGGAAGACTAGCAGGTTCCTTCGCCTCCATAGAGTCCACATCATGAAAAAACACCATTCTTTCTGATCTGTGGTTAGTGAATTGTCCCACATTTCCAGTACTTCGAACATGTTTCCGGCCTCCCCGATATTAGCTGCAGACCTGCATTGGGACATGTTCCAAATCGAACTCACAAATGGACACTGAAACAGCGTATGGAGTATGGTCTCCGACGCATTGTTACACCAGGGACAGATATCCTCATCAATTATGTGACGGTGATGAAGGACAGCCTTAGTTGGAAGAGTAAACGAGCAACATTTCCACAGAAAATGACAGACTTTCGGCGAAACCTGGGCCTTCCATATATCGCCCCAGCCTCGATTCACATTCTCAATATTAAAAGACATACCATTAAAATATGCAGATCGAACCTGGTACTTACCATCTCTGGACCAGGCCCACACTAGTTTGTCTTCCGGAGGATTATCACTGATCGGGATTGCTAAAATCAAATTCCTGTCCCTCTCGTTGAAAACCTGTTCTAGAATGTCCTCCCTCCAACACTGATTCCCTTCGTCCATAAGGTCTGCAACTAGCTCAATCTGAGTATTCAAAGGCTTATCGGTCGACACAACTCTCCCTTGCTGATTCGAAATCCATGGCTCGGTCCAAACATTAATTTTCCTGCCATTCCCCACTCTCCACATTAATCCTTCTTTTACGAGGGCTTTAGAACTCCATATACTACGCCATGAGTAACTGGAGCAAGGACCCAAAGCTGCCTCTAAAACCGTCGAATTTGGAAAGTATTTCGCTTTAAGAACCCTTGAAACCAACGAACTCTCATTATGCAGGAGCCTCCAGATTTGTTTACCTAAAAGGGCATCATTAAAGACTGACAGATCTCGAAAGCCCATCCCCCCGATGCTTTTCGGTTGACACATTTTCTCCCAACTTTTCCAGTGAATCTTCTTTTTTGTAGCATTCGAACCCCACCAGAATCTGGCCATCACCGAGTGAAGCTCCCTAATAAGATTTGACGGAAGCTTGTAAACACTCATAATGTAGGTGGGAATTGCTTGAATGGCACCCTTGATAAGCACCTCCTTTCCTGCTTTTGAGAGAAGTTGTTCCTTATAACCCTGAACTTTCTTCCACATTCTATCCTTGATTGCCCCAAAAACCGCTTTCTTTGATCGCCCCACAATGGTTGGAAGTCCCAGATACTTGCTATATTCGTTAACAACATTCATCCCTAAAGTCGATTGGATCTCATCCTTCTTAGAACTAGAGACACCCTTGCTGAAAGTAATTTCTGACTTAGCATTGTTAATTTTTTGTCCGGAAGCCGCTTCGTATTTGTTGAGTATGTCAACAATGACTGAGCATTCCTGTCGATTAGCTCTCGCAAAAAGGATACTATCATCTGCAAAAAACAAATGAGTTATCTCTGGACCTCCTCTACTTGCCCGAACCCCATGAATAGCTTTTTTCTCAGCAGCTGATTTCAAAAGACCTGAGAGAGCATCAGCTACCATTATAAACAGGTAGGGAGAAATGGGGTCGCCTTGACGGAGTCCTCTAGTAGGCTGAATAATCTTTGTTTCATTACCATTTACCATAAACGAGTAAGAGACAGAAGATACAAAGTTCATAATGGTATCAACCCACGCCCCAGCAAAACCCAATTTGATTGGAAGCTTTCTCAAAAAAATCCATTCGACCCTATCATAGGCTTTACTCATATCCAGCTTCAAAGCAACCGATCCTCGTTTCCCTTTCATCCTTTTTTTCATAGTATGAAGAAGTTCCATTGCGATCAGAGCATTGTCAGTAATAAGCCTATTTGGAACAAAAGCACTTTGGTTTTCAGAAATAATATTATGGAGGATCAATTTGAGTCTATTAGCCACCACCTTAGACGCAATCTTATACAAGACATTGCAGAGGGAAATTGGTCTAAATTCATTCATCTGCGAGGGATTCTTCACTTTCGGAATAAGAGCCACTCTGGTCTGATTGACTGTGTTACAAGCTATTCTCCCAACAACAATATCATTCACAAAACGGGTCACATCACTGCCAACCACATGCCAGAACCTCTGATAAAAAATTGCATGAAAGCCGTCTGGGCCAGGAGCTTTACAGGGGGCCATTTGAGACAGGGCCTTGAACACTTCCTCCTTTAAATATGGGCGCAGGAGCATCTGATTTGCTTCTTGAGACACCTTACCACACACTCCCTCTAAAACTTCATCAATCACCTCTGTAGAAGCATTAGCTGATGAGAATAGATTCTCGTAGAAGACCGTAACTATATTCTCCAAATCTTTCTGATCCGTCTTCCAACTTCCTTCTGAATCGAAAAGACCCGAAACAAAATTTTTGCTTTTTCGCTGAGATGCTTTATGATGGAAATATTTAGTATTGCGATCCCCATCCCTAACCTCTGCCACTCTGGATCTTAGATACCAATAAGCTTCATTTTTCTCGAGAAGTCTATCTAGATTCGCCTCCAGAGCGATACAATCTTCCATATCCGCATTAGAGTTGCAACTAAGGCGGCGAGAGGCCAGCACTTTCTCAGCTTCCTGGATTTTTTTGTCCAAATTCTCTATTTTCTCCTCACCCCAACCTGCTAGATTGTTTGCCAAATTTTGCACTTTGTTACACATATCAGTCGACCCATCACCTTCCCAGGACTCTTTGATAATCTCTTCTACCCCTGGTTCCAGCAACCAACTGGTTTCAAATCTAAACAACTTCCCTTTCCTCACTCTAGTGATGCGTTTTTCAGTATTTAGTAATATCACCGCATGGTCTGACTGGTGCTTAGTTAGGTGTTGGACCTGAAAATGCGGAAACCTGTCACACCAATTAGGGGTCGCTACAAACCTATCCAACCGCTCCTGGATACGAGTCTCCACTGTCTGCCCTCTATCCCAAGTAAAGCAATTTCCTGAAAAACCCAGATCCCGAAGAGAACAGTCATCCATAACATCTCTGAAGTTCTGAATCAGTCTTTGGTCTCTATAAGCTCCTCCCCGTTTCTCTTCATTACTCAGAATTTCATTGAAGTCCCCTCCAATCAAGGTAGGCTTATTCGTATCTGAACAAAGCTGTCGTATTAGGTCCCATGTTTTTCCCTTATTTGGAACATCTGCCCAACCATATATACCCACAAAACGCCAACCCATACTCCCCTCTTCTCTGATGTCACCACAAATATGGTGCTCTGAAAACGACACGAGAGAAAAATCCACATTATCTCTCCAGTAAAGACATAAACCACCAGACCTACCAGAACTATCCACTCCTATAGCATTACTACAACCTATCTTCCACTTAATACCTTCTGATTTGGTTTTTTTAATCATTATTTCCGACACGAAAATGATGTCAGGGCCTAATTTGCTACTCCATCTCTGGAGAGCTCGAACTGATCGAGGGTTGCCAATCCCTCGACAGTTCCAACACAAGGTAGCTACAAGAAGTATCTACTTCGTGTAGTCCAGATTTCGTGGACCTCTACAAATATAGGTAGGCGATTTGAGGAATGTCCTGATCGAGTCTTAACTTTTTTGTCTTAAGAAGAAGTATTGTAACAAAATTTTGTTTTTCTTAGTTTTGACCTGGATGTTGTGAGTTACCATCTTTCTATATTAATTATCACAATATTAATGACAAATACCAAAACCTAAAGAAAAAAGATGGTAATTAAAGAAAACCTCATTCGAAGAAGGCCTAATTCATGTAGCTTGTTCAGAACAAGATTGAGAGGGGGTGAGCTAACATGAGAGAGAGAGTTAGAGTGAGAGATAGATAGAAAGAGGGAGATAGTGGATGATGAAGAGTGACAAAAAGAGAGAGAGATAAAGATAGAGATGGAGGGAGAGAGAGAGAGAGAGAGATATGCAGAGAGGGAGAGAGAGATAGAATGAAATCTAGACAATATTTTTTCTAATTTGCTAAAATTTGGGCCAAGGGGGGAGGGGGTAGAATTTGCCGCTCGAGCCTAATTATTTTATTTTTGAAAACATTTTTTTTACAAAATTTGTTTAATTTTAAAATTATTCAAAAAAAATCATCATTCAATCCTATTTAATTTAATATTTTCAATATAATATATAAATTCATTTTATAATTTTTTTACTTTTTATGTAAAGTGTTATTTATTGTAAATTATTTTTAATACACATATATTATTTCTTAATTAAAAAACATAAAATTTTTAAATTGTTAAATTTGTTAATTTAAAATTATTGAAATATACGTTACATTACAAAAAAAATGCTATTCACTCCAATTCAAATTCCAATAAAATAAATAAATTATTTGTTAAGAATTTTTATCACTTTTATGTAAAATGATTATTTAATTGATTTTTAATTATCCATATACAACATCCAGGCCAACACTTTATCATGTCTAGGTTAACACAATGACTCGATGTTGTAATAGGAAAAGTTGAACATAGCTACGACAACATTTTTTTAGACGACAACACTATGGAAAAACGTTGTGAAAAGTCAGCATAGTGTTAATATGTATAAGTGAGAGTATATATAAAGGTAGGAATCAATTTTTGACCGTTCTAGAGCTCCTCCTACCCCTACCACTTAACGTTCACTGCTTGATTTAACAGAGATCTATCAAAAGGGTGCAAAGTGTTAGGGTAAATAAAATTTTAAGTGTAAAGTGTAACGAATTAAAGTATGAGATCAAAACGGAAAAACACCCAAAGATAAGGGGTGCAAAGTGTTGTGTAATTATACGTAAAAAGACTAATTTACCGGGTATTGGCCCTTTCTGACACAATTTAAACAAAAATGGTCCAAATTATCACAATTTTAAAATATGGTCCTTTATATCACACAAAAACGTGACTTTACCGTGCGTTTTTTAAAAACGAAGTTTTAGTTTGCGTTTTTGCTGATTTTTGAAGTAATTAAAAAATAAAAAAAAACTGAAAATGCAATCAAAATATGCGTTAGTGGAAAGGAAACGCAAATAAAATTTGCGTTAACGCAAATAAAATTTGCATTGTAAAGAAACGTAAATTTATATTACGTTTTCTGTTGATACATGGTACCTACAATTTACAAACACACCCTGGGATCCACCTCACATGCATCTGCATTGCTCAATGACTATGCACTGTGCAAGACTTTCACGCAAGTGTATTAAAAAATAAAATATGGTGTTAGAGTTCGGACGCTTGACATTCAGAAGGTCCCATCATATGCATTACATGTATATCAGATCTGATAATATTTAAACACTAAAAACGCAAATTTTAACCACGTTATTCTGTGATGTAAAGGGCCTTATTTTTCAGTTGTGATATTTTGGACATTTTATTCTCAAATTGTGAGAAAAAGGACCATTTCTCTAATTTACCCTTGTTATTTAACGTTAACGGATTGATTTGACGGAAAGGGTGCAAAGTGTGAGGATAATTAAAGTTTTAAGTGTAAAATATAATGAATAAAAGTATGAGACCAAAACGAAAAAACACTCAAAGATAAGGGGTGCAAAGTGCGACTAAAAAGGAATTAACTTACAAAGAATAAGAAGTACTCCCTCTGTCCCATCCATTTCTTTACAATTTCCTTTTTGGGTCATCCCACCATTTCTTTACATTACCCAAAATAGTAAGTTTTAACACTATTACACCCACTACTTCACTTATTTTAACAATACTTTACACTATTTCACCCACTACTTAACTTATTTTAACAATAAAATCACTATTACACCCACTACTTCACTTATTTTAACAATAAAATCACTATTACACCCACTACCTCATTTATTTTAACAATATTACACCTATTTTACACCCACTATCCTTGACCTCCGTGCCCAGCCGCCATGTAAAGAACTGGCTGGGACGGAGGGAGTAGCTGCCTATTTTCTAGAAATACACTTTTCTTCTATTAATGTAGTGGAAATACAATAAGCAATGTCCTTATCTGAGAGACTGAGACACTGAAACCTCTATTTCATATAAAAACATCGATTTAATATTCTAGTAAAAAAATACATATCTACAAAAACAAAATATAGAATGTTTTGATGAAAATTGACCATATCTTAAAAAGAAACCAAAAAAGAAACATGGCATGCTTCTTTACACTTGTATATGTACAAAAGAGTGTGGGAATGGGAAGTGTCATTTTCTATTTTCTTATGAAACATGGCACATGTTTATTTCTTCCCTCTCACTCTAACATGTCATCTCAGAAAGTGTCATTTTCAACACAATATGGGCCAATGGCCAAAGCCCATAAGCCTAATAAGATGGAAAGGAATGAATTGTAATCAAACTATGTGGCTATAAAAACTGGGCCTAATATTTAATGGATCCGAAACATTTATATGCAGGTAATAAGTTGTTTGGGAGTTGATTACTGGTAATAAGTTTTTCTGGGAGTTGATTACTTATAAAGTACTGCAGATAATTTGCTAACTTAACATGCACTTGATTGATTCTTCAAAACAACTCCATACATTACTAAGTTCACATGCATTATCGCAAACCTAACGATCACTTGATTGGTGTTGCTTTGAATTGTAGATTGAGTTTCAAGATACATTGAGCAGAACGGGATCATGGTAATAAAATGTCGTTTTTATAAGTCAAATCGGGATTACTTCTGCGAGTTTGGCCTGATTTCAGATGGTTGCAGAGGTCCTAACCATGCAGTTTCAAAGTAGAATTTTCATGGGCTGCAGTTCTGCTTCAGTGATAGAATAGTAGCTAGGCTAGCAGATGATCTTATATAATAAGCCTTTTGCAACCAGATACCCTTAACCATTTTTTTGCATTATTTGAGAAGTCCAAAAATTAATATGAAATTTTTTATGACAGCAACTAACACATACAAAAATAAACAAAGTTGTGCTAACAATAAACTATTCAGCAAGTTTGATCTGGATGTAACTGAAATAATGGAAAGTTCTTACTTAATATAATCATAGTCTTTTTGGATGAAACCTACTTATTTAAGCCACAACTGTGGAGCATCCCAATCAGAATAACATAATAAATTATTTCAATTATAATATTAATAAATTTATCCAAAATTTTAGTACATCCCCCCTAGGCCTGAGGCATTTTAGAATCAATTTTTGGTGTCCCCTCAATTTCAAGCCTACATGTTTGACTTGAGTACTAAATAATTTATGCCCATGTGCTCTTAGGTTGTTGCTGCCCACAACCCGGGCCTGATGCTTTAAGCCACTATAATAAAGGGGCTAACTAATTATTTATTTATGGGTTTCATGGGCCTGAGGTCATCCTCTCAGGTTCTACCTGAGGTTAGACCAAATTTCAATACAAATTTAAGGGCTTTTTTGTAAATTACTGAAAAACAATTTATATTTACTAAAATGCCCATGCGGTGCCCCTTATTTTATAGCTATATTTTGTTCTAACCTTAGGAGAGGTACCTGAGGTTGTCCTCAGGCCCAGTTTTCTCTTTATTTATTAACAAATAATATTTTATTATTCTTAGCATATCTTATACGGAGTAACTATACTTGGGAACTTATTATTTTTCAATTAAATAAAACTGTATACAAAAGTTAGGACTATAATCTAGTAGGGAAATATTAAAGTTGACAATTTCCAAATAAAGTATTATATACTTTTTTGAGGGAGAAACTTGCAGAACTAATCTGAATTTCATACTCCTACTACTCAAGGTGCACATTAATGGGAGAACTATAATTAATTTATTTAATACTCTCGTCTAAAAATGGTCCATGAACAATGAATCTATCTAGCACTTCTGTATATTCTCTTGTACTAATGTACACCACCCTGTCCATAACACAATACTATGTTGCCATGTCTAGCAACAATAATTCAATAAAATTGAACAAATTAGCTGAATTTATGGTCATGGACAAACTCTAGTGACCATGCATGTCTGTGGTTAAAGTTTCAAAACTTCTAACAAAGATCTCAAAGTTAGATGTTGAGTTGCTTCTAGCATTTTCACATGGCGCACGGTCCCTGGCAAACATTTGCCAGGGAACTGTTACACAACATATGATTTCCCAGCCGTTGGATCGTTGATCCAACGGCTGGGGTTTAAAAAAAAAATTTATACCGTACCGCAGAAACTTTCCGCGGTACGGGGTAATTACAAAAATGCCCCCTGTTTTCACATCAAAAATCTACTGTTCACCGTACCGCAGAAACTTTCTGCGGTACGTGAACAGTGAGGACATTTTTGTAATTACTCCGTACCGCGGAAAGTTTCTGCGGTACGGTGTAATTTTTTTTTTAAATCAGGACCGTTGGATCAACGATCCAACGGTCCTGGAGCCATATGTTGGGAAACAGTTCCCTGGCAAATGTTTGCCAGGGAACGGACCCCTTTTCACATTCATCAAATGAGTAATGACAAAGACATCTGCCCAACTTGGCACCCAACTTTTACTATTTTAGAACCCTACTTTCACTATTACACAGATGACCAAATAGATAAATTCAAAGGTTTCCAGATTTTTTTCATCATCACCAACTTGATAGCATTATCAGATTCTTGAAAATAGGTTATGGCTGATGTATAACAAAACAAAATCCAACTATATTATTTATTCAACATTGATTAATATACTACACATTGGATTATTACACCACCATCTTTAAGGGTTACTTCTACAACTATATGGTATTAAAAATTAGAAGGGCAACAAACAACCAAACTGCAGACATTTTCGAGTCGTTAGAACAAGCATTTAGAACCAAGAGACTGGCATTTTAAGGTTTACTAGTACCAAATTGAGACATCTTGTTTCGACAATGTGTCTCTTGAAACTCCAGTTGGATTCCCCAAGTAAGCATTTGATGGTCCGTTGAACGATGATCCATACATTAGGTGGAAACTGTCTGCAGATTGAACATTTGAGGGACCAGTCAAAACCTTGCTTTGGTCGAACTGATGATCTTGGATAAATGCTGAATGGTTCATGGGAATGTTCGTCTCTTCGAACATATTATCTTCTATCACAATCCTTTGACCATGGAGGAAGTTGTCATTGTGACAATGAATGTTTGGTTGATGAAGGAACTGATCTTTGGCTATAGGGAGATTACCAACATTTGTAGTTCGATTTCCTTGAATATTGTTGTCATAGAAAGACATAAGGTCGCTGATCATTTTCTGCCCGTCCTCTGGAACTCCTAGTCCTGTCAGGTCAAAAGTAGGAGGGACTGAATTGGCAACTGTAGGCTCTGGATTGGTCTTGACAAATGAGTGATTGAACACTGGTTTCACTCCATTCATATGGAAGTTAGAAACCCCGAAATCCAACGAACCACTTCTATACGGACAATTCAATTGATGGTTGTCTCTGGACAACCTGTCCGAGAAGCCATGACATAATTCACGATGAGGGCACCTAAGGAACTCGCAAGTGTATATCTTGTGATCGATCATATTGTTCATTTCATTGGTAGGCTTCCTTTTCCTGGTGAAATCAAATCCACTAAAGGCTTCATCCTTGATGGGGTGGCTTAATTGCTGAACTGGAAGCCTGTCTTTCGTTCTATCTATATTCAACAGATTCAGATTGCTGGGTTTACACTCTTGTATTTCAAAGTCGGGCTCTTCCTGAACCCCTTCAACATCATACTCACTACTGTCATTGATCATGAAAGATCCACTCATGCCTGATGAGGCCAAAGGGGGGCAACAATCAGGGTAAAGTTCACGGGCTATGCTTTCCTCTTGGTTGATGATGGCAATCCAAGTGGCACTCTCCTTTGCAGTCATCTTGTCCTGCAAGCATTTTGACTGTCTGACAAGCTTGCGAATCTTGGCAATGTCAGGAGACATGTGTTTGATGACTGCTGTGAGAACACCCACTTTCCATGCCTTCTTGAGATCATGCGGCTTCTTGTAAGGCGGGGGCCCTTGATCCTTTTGCAAACCCAATTGAGGCCACCATTCCTCGTTCCCTGAGGGCCACCATGGTGGGGAGACACCTTTCTCTAGTGGAAACCGTCTCTGTGGAGGATCACAATGCTGCATGAGAGCTGATAGTAGTGAACCGAGTGTGGTGTCCTGAAGCTCTTGCAAAGTATGTGGTGTTGGACCAATTGAATTACAGCCATCATTCTTTCCCGGGATCGAATTATCCACCTGAAATTTCGCTATAGCTGCCGGTCCATTACGATCAAACCTGACCTTGTCCTTCCACCACTCGCGAAGATTATCTGATGCCCCGCTAACTGGTTTTCCTTTCTCTGGAATAATTCCATAAACAAAACCTTGCGCTTTACAAACTTCCATCATCTTCAACATGTATTTCAGAATTCCATCTTGTGCCCTCGACATCTTTTTCCTCCTCGCTTGCTCCTGAGACTGTCTTTGCTTGGCAACATCAACATATTCTTTCCCCTTGTTTAATTCTTTTAACCTTTTCAATCGCATTTTGTCCCTCCACATTCTCCTCTCAAGCTCATCGACATCCATCTCCTCGTCAGTATAATCATCCTCGACTGCAGCCTCAAACTCGGTCTGTGGAGCTGTCACCTCTCCTTCAACCGCAGGAGGAGCTGAAAAGAAATCAAGATCTCCGCAAAACCCAATTTCATCAAACATTATCATCTCTTCAGGTCAACCTCAGACTAATAACTTGCACGATCTGCTAAAAGATATTGAATCAAAACCCTCGATTCTCGGACAATCTTGATGCAAATTTTAACCAGAACGTATAACTTCAAGCTGTAAAAATCACATAATTATGTGACCTGCACATGCAGTTCAAGAAAATATAAAAATGAAAAAAATTCCACGAAGATTGATACAAACATTTTCTCTATCCAAATTCCAAAGCATGGAAAGAAATTAAACTAGTACCTACAGTATAAATTTCAACCCATCCCAACAAACACATGTCATAAGAGGAAATAAACATAAACTACTGCCTAAATTCATGGATCAGTACAGGACACTTATATCTAATGTTTCCCTGTGGCAAAAAAAATAAAAAAAAATTCTAAAGTTTTCCCTTGGTAGCCTGCTTGCAAACTAATTACTTTCCTGTCTCATCTACTTGTAGCAAAATTCTTATTCAATTTCAAGGGTGAGTGGAGAAACATGGTATTTAAAAGGCTACTCTGCCTCCATAAATCATGGATCAGTACACAGTCTTTTATGTGTTTCACTAGATCAAGAAAGATAAGTTTCCTTAAAATTGATTGTTTTCCTATATATCTTCTAATTCTAATTCAGTAAGATTCAAAAACTCTAGCCATATCCAATTATAGATCATCTATTAACAAAAGCTATCAACTTCAAAGCAAGAACCAAAGAAAACCAAACATCAATCACAAGAAACCAGATCTACACATTAAATTGGAAAACAGAATCAAATTCTACATAAAGAAAAAACTCAACAATCAAATTTCCCATCAGCAAAAAAATAAAAAAGATTCAATCTTTACAAGAAAACAAGCCTAAAACCACAATCATAGATTCACAGTGATCAGATTCAACATAGATACATACAAATATAATAAAATAGATACATACAAATATAATAAACTAACTTATACCCATTTCTCCAAACCCCAAATAAAAAAACACCCATATAGCAAAAACTTCACAACAAGCTTCAAAAATCCAATCTTTACCCACCACCAAGAACATAAAAAAATCAAGAAAACTCAAGAACCAAACTTTAAATTTGATTATAGTATAAACCAACTTGTACCCATTTCTGAAAACCCCAAACAAAAAACACCCAGATAACAAAAACTTCAAAAATCCAATCTTTACCCACCAGCAAGAACACAAGAAAAGCAAGAAAGCTCAAGAAGCCAACTTCGAATTTGATTACCTCAACAAGATGTATGTATAATTTTCCAGCTCTTTGTACAACTTTGACTCTAGAATAGATAGGACTACTAGTAATAAGAAGAAGATAAAGAGAGCTAAAAGTAGGGGGATATAAAAAGTGGAGGAATTTTATTGGGTGATACCAATATAGGGAAATGAAAAGTGTCGGCAAATGGGTGCATTTATTTTGGTGCTACACAAATATAGAGATAGAAAAATGTAAATTACATTTATATAGTTAGAGATGAAGAGTGAGTTTAATCCAATGAACCAAGAAATTGCGGGAAAGGGAGAGAGTTACACTAATTTTGAGGAAATAAAATTAATTTTGTGTGTGTTGGGAGCGCGTGCAATGAATGGGACCCATTAAATTTGTAAGCTAGGGATGCATTTAGTTTTGTTGGGTAGGAAACTATGAAGAGATGAGATTTCAGTTTCACTACTGCTGTCGTTTCTTAATTCTTGCCCTTAATCTATATTTATAATCAATAATTGTATCTTTAAATGGATCAAGTTTAGCTTTTTGTTTTCCTTTTTGTATTTATTACTAATAGCAGTACATTTCATATATTTTTCTTTATGTAAAATGGCATGATCGTAAAAATCGGTAATCGGTATAAATCAGTTGAGGTAGTGATTTAAGATTAATCGGGTAATCGGAGTATTAATTGAATATTATATTAAACATATCATTTTAAATAAATTCATAGGATTAATCGAATTTCAAAAATCGAATCGGTTAGTTACCTTACACGGGATTAATCGGGGATTAATCGACTAAATCGGGGATTTTTAGAACCGTGGAAAATGATATAAACTTTTTATAGTTCTGATAGCTGAAAATTTTAATTTTTTTAATAAATATCATTTTGTAGGTATTAAATTTGAGATTTTATGATTAGAGAATTTGGTAACACCCAAATATCGAAATTATTATCAATTTTTCATAATTTTATCACAATTTTTAAGAACCCAAAAGTGATCGACAAGTGAGCAGGACCACTCTCCACTAAATTAATCGGAGTATTAATCGGATATTATATTAATATTTAATATTTTTTTTGAAAAACAAAGGTGTTAATTCAATAATAAAAAAACATACGGCATCTACACCAATGATCAAATTGATCAAACAGAAAATTGCAATCGCCTGTTCTCATTAACAGACGGTTAAACGATATTTTAAAGATAATGTATATAAAAATACAAGTTGGATTCCTGGTACCCTCTTTACCATGCCCCGATGGAGCTATCGTTTGAGTTATCGATCAAAACTGTTATCCCGTACAAACTTTATTCACTAAATCGCGACCCCTCTTACAATCAAGAAGCGAAAAACAAAACTCTCACAAAGGAGGGAAGCCAAATTGTAGAATACAAGTCGAAAAAAAACAAAATTGAAAATGTAAAAGAAAATCCAAAAAATCTTAGATCTGTTAACCGAAACCACAAGATAAGCTGTTAACTCTCGAATCCCCAAGTGCCACTTGAATCGAAGAAAAGAGAAAATCAGAAGCTCTGATGATATAGATCTAAAAAAATAATCCAAATCAAAATAAAAGGATAAAAATCCTTACCCAGAAAAGGAGATTATTGAACAAAACAAATCAAACCAAACAAAAGAAAGTATTTTGGGCTTTCCATCGGAAAATCGATGGAAGCCCCTTCGGTAAAAGAGAGAATGAGACGGGAAGCAGAGAGATAAGGGAGGGAGAGAGAAAAGGGAGGTACTACCGATGGGTAATTAAACATAAGATTTAAATAAATTTATAAGATTAATCGGATTTAAAAAATTGAATCGATTAGTTATCTTACAGGGGATTAATCGACTAAATTGGGGATTTTTAGAACCGTGGAAAATGGTATAAACTGTTTATAGTTTTGATAACTGAAAATTTTAATTTTTTTAATAAATATCATTTTGTAGGTATTAAATTTGAGATTTTATGATTAGAGAATTTGGTAACACCCAAATATCGAAATTATTATCAATTTTTCATAATTTTATCACAATTTTTAAGAACTCAAAAATGATCGACAAGTGAGTAAACTGTAACAGTTTCTATTCAGGATCACTACCATAATTCTTAAACCATAAATCACCTCATCATGAATTTTATATGCTTGGAAACTAAAAGACAAGACATTTTCAAATATGTTTTCTCTTTAAGAAATATGAACGATTTTCGATAACTCAATTGGCTTACAGCTCTACTCGGAAAGAAATATGAACGATTTTCGATAACTTAATTCGCTTACAGCTCTACTCGGAGGATTGAGTATTTTACCACAGAAATACATTTTAGTCAATGGCATCAGTATATCTGTCGAATACTATATACGTTAACTTCCACCAGACCAACTATCAAAAAAAAATAAAATCCACCAGACCTCTGACTCTTGCGACTTCAAAGGGTGGATGCGATCTTATATTATTGCTAAATCCGATCGGGTTGTCCGTTTTAATTTTAAAAACTGATATTTAAGTTAAATTTAACCAAATAATTAATAGGATTAGGAAATTTAACCAAATAATTAATAAGATTAGGAAATCTAAAATATGTTAACACCTTTGTTTTTAAAAAAAAAACATGGGGTGGGCATTTTTGTAAAATCAAGATTAATTTAAAATTTTACAATATTATTAATTAATTAATCTTACAAACCCAATAAATTTTAAAATTTATTTTTATAATATCTCATAAAAAATTTCTGAAATCGAGATGAAGCCTACTATGGAATCGAATCTATGGTCGTCGGTTCAGAACAGTTCGATGATTGCAGTAAAAACATGTATATATCAATTATCTTCAAATCGTTTGGTTGCCTTTAGAAAGGATTCAACAGCGATCCTCTTAAGCGTCTGTTCTTGTGATTGTTTTTGTAGATGCCGTATGGCTTTTGATTAATGGATTGATTTCTTTTGTTCAAAAAAAAAATTCTGAAATTAATTTTAGGGTCATTTTTCTCATATTTAATAATCATTGATAACTTTTATTCCTTTTATAGATCTTGTACGTGTACAGGTTCATCACTAGTTAAAGCGGGTGTTAGCGAAGTCTTACACCCAAATTGCAAAAGTTTACATCAAGACAAGTTTTGAAATATACTGCAGCAGTACTCCCTCGGTCCCTCGTGATTTTTTATGTTGGATTTTTTCACGGAGATTAAGGATTATGATTAAAATAAGTGAAGTAATGGATATGATAATAATTTTATTGTTAAAATAGGTGAAGTAGTTGGTGTAATAGTGATTTTATTGTTAAAATAAATGAAGTAGTGAGTGTAATAGTATAAAGTGTTGAAAAAGTGAAGTGTAATAGTGGATGTAATAATATATTTTATTATTAAAAGTTACTCCACTATTTATAGTATGTAAAGAAATGAAAATGACATTTTAAAATAGAAACTGTAAAGAAATGAGAGTGATCAGTGATGGAAGGATTATAAGACTATGTCCCATAGTTTCGTAGCAAAAAGACGCAAGACCTTCGCACAATATACACAACATAATACGGAGTACTTGTGATAGGTACCCGCTGTAAGTCTACAGCGGGCACCTGCTGTTGACCAACCAAAAATATTACTTGCTTTTCTATACACGTGTCATAAGATATTATCTTTCCTAAATTACTCAATTTGACCACAAATATCCTATCACCCACTTGCAATGATATATATCACAAATATCCTATCACCCACTTGTATACAACAAATATCCTATTACCCACTTATATACTACAAATATCCTATCACCCACTTGCATGCCACAAATATCCTATCAGCCACTTGCATGCCAAATATCCTATCAGCCACTTGCATGCCACAAAGATCTTACACCCACTTGCGTGCATAAAGCATTTGGTACAGTAGCCGCATTTGGTACAGTAGCCAAAAAGCCCAACCTATAAATACATGTCTTTGCTCACATAAGAAGAGGCTCACAATTTTCATACAAAAAGCTCATAAATATACACAGACAATCTCAGACACACAAAAGCTTACAATTACATATTTACATCAGATACATTTTTCACCAGCTTGATTATTATTATTCCGATTACTGATTCTTACACCGAAGGTGCTTGACGGCCACCACCCCCGGGCAAGCATTATTTTGCAGATACCCAAACTCAGGTGAAGTATCCCCGGAACAGTGATCGGAAGTCTCTAATCGGCCGTAGGAATTATCATTTGGCGCTAGAAGGAGGGCTTTTTTTTTCCTTAAGAAAATCCTCCACCAGCTCTACCATCTCAACACTGGGCAAACCAATATGCGTGTGTTCGTTGTCAAAAATGGACCCGCTGTCAGAAAAACGTCCGCTGTCAAAAACGTGTCAAAAACGGACCCGCTGTAAGAAAAACGTCCGCTGTCAAAAACGGACCCGCTGTCAAAGCGCCCGCTGTAAAACAAAATGTCCGCTGTCAACAAAATGTCCGCTGACAACAAAATATTCGCCATCAATCAAATGGGCATTCAACTCTTACAACATTCAACATCGAGCCCGCTGTCAAAGAGCCCGCTATCAAACAATATGTCCTCTGTTAACAAAATGTCCGCTGACAACAAAAATTCCGCTGTCAACAAAATGTCCGCTGACAACAAAAATTCCGCTGTCAACAAAATGTCCGCTGACAACAATGTGTCCGCTGTCAAACGGACATCCAACCTACAAGTCCCTAACGGGCAGCAACTCATATCAAGCAACTCACATCGAGCAACTTACAACTTACATCATGCAACAAAGCAACCAAATGTGCAAATGGGAAGGGTCAGGTCCGTCGAGTCAGTGATGGCCACCACCGACAGCACACGGAATAAACCCAATACCTAGCCTACAACTTGGTACACTTACAACCTACAATAGCAACATACACACAATAGCAAATTTCTTAAAGTCCCTTAAGCGGGGAAGCAACCAACTACAATAGCAAATTTCTCAAAGTCCCTTAAGCGGGGAAGCAACCAACTACAATAGCAAATTTCTCAAAATCCCTTAAGCGGGGAAGCAACCAACTACAATAGCAAATTTCTCAAAGTCCCTTAAGCGGGGAAGCAACCAACCACAATAGCAAATTTCTCAAAGTCCCTTAAGCGGGGAAGCAACCAACTACAATATCAAATTTCTCAAAGTCCCTTAAGCGGGGAAGCAACCAACTACAATAGCAAATTTCTCAAAGTCCCTTAAGCGGGGAAGCAACCAACTACAATAGCAAATTTCTCAAAGTCCCTTAAGCGGGGAAGCAACCAACTACAATAGCAAATTTCTACAAGTCCCTTAAGCGGGGAAGCAACCAACTACAATAGCAAATTTCTACAAGTCCCTTAAACGGGGAAGCTACCAACTACAATAGCAACCAACAAAGTCTAAGTCCCCTGGTGGGCAAGCAACCAACAAAGTCTAAGTCCCTTGATGGGCAACAAATATCAACAAAGAAGTGCTACTTACAAAAGTTCACGAACGGTTACATACGACATCCTACAACTCACAAGTCCATATGCGGGCAGCATCCTACAAAGCCCCTTTACGGGTCGTATCCTACAAATGTCCTATGCGAACAACTCACGTACTTGGCAACAAAAGCAAGCACACAACAAAAGCAAAAAATCAAGCAAATAACAAAAGCAAGCACACAACAAAAGCAAAAAATCAAGCATACCTCCGGATCACTACGACAACTACAGGTTTTTCCTTCAATACTAAAAGCACTATTTATATCCACTGATGCTATCACATACCTGCTTATCTTATTTTTACTTATGTAATTGCCTATAACTATTTCAGATATTATCAATCACATGAAATTCATACACCAAACCACCGCTCCACAAATTTTAGCAAAATTTCTCTAACTCATAAGTGTTGTCTGCCAACACTTGGGGGGCACCAAAAGCACAAATTTTAGCAAAATTTCTCTAACTCCTAAGTGTTGTCTGCCAACACTTGGGGGGCACCAAAAGCACAAATTTTAGCAAAATTTCTCTAAATTTTTCTAACTCCTAAGTGTTGTCTGCCAACACTTGGGGGCACCAAAAGCACAAATTTTAGCAAAATTTCTCTAAATTTTTCTAACTCCTAAGTGTTATTTGTCAACACTTGGGGGCAGGGTTCTAAAAATCGCCGAGTTAGCCGAGTATTCATTCCGAGTACTCGTTTTTAACCCCTCGTCCGATCCGAGTTCCGAGTTTCGGAGTCAAATCGAATTACACTTACTCGTATTTTTAATGTTTATCTATTGGTTTTAATATTATTGAATAATTATCATTAGTATATATATATATATAATATATATTATCGTTAAATTCTAAATTTTAACACATGTACATTAAAATATGAATGAATAAATTTAATATATGAGAAAAAAAATTAAAAAAATATCCGATTTGTTCTCCGAGTACTCATTCCGAGTACTCTCCGAGTTTCCGAGTACTCGTTTTTCCGGAACAAAATCGAGTCGGACCGAGTTCCGATTTTTACAACCTTGCTTGGGGGCAATTTCACAGCAAAATTTCCTAACCCCCAAGTGATGACCGCCAACACTTGGGTGGCACACATAGCAGCCTCTTCAAAAATACTCAAAACAAAACATTGTCGCATATTATTTTTGACAGATTCTTTCTCTACTCCCCCTGTCCGCTAAAGCGCACAGAAGGAGTGGGGGGCAATGATAGGTACCCGCTGTAAGCCTATAACGGGCACCCGCTGTTGACCAACCAAAAACATTACTTGTTTTTCTATACACGTGTCATAAGATATTATCTTTCCTAAATTACTCAACTTGACCACAAATATCCTATCACCCACTTGCAATGATATATACCACAAATATCCTATCACCCACTTGTATACCACAAATATCCTATCACCCACTTGCATGCCAAATATCCTATCACCCACTTGCATGCCACAAAGATCTTACACCCACTTGCGTGCATAAAGCATTTGGTACAGTAGCCGCATTTGGTACAGTAGCCAAAAAGCTCAGCCTATAAATACATGTCTTTGCTCACATAAGAAGAGGCTCACAATTTTCATACAAAAAGCTCGTAAATTTACACAGGCAATCTCAGACACACAAAAGCTTACAATTACATACAATTACATATTTACATCAGATACATTTTCACCAGCTTGATTATTATTATTCCGATTACTGATTCTCACACCGAAGGTGCTTGACGGCCACCACCCCCGGGCAAGCATTATTTTGCAGATACCCAAACTCAGGTGAAGTATCTCCGGAACAGTGATCGGAACAGTGATCGAAAGTATCTAATCGGCCATGAAAATTATCAACTAGTAACTACATTTTCTTTAATGCTTCAATTGAATTTAATATTTGGAAATCTTATACACCCACTAAAAAATGCATCTGACAAATGGACTATTGTGACTACATCTTCATATTGAACTTCAAATACTGGTATTTTCAAATATTAGTGTGGGTCTTGTGAAAAAAAAATATTATTCCAAGTAACGGATTCGATTCTCTCATTTCATTTATAATTAGCACCGGTCATTTTGGCTCATTAGGCTGACAAAACATATTCAGTTTCTCTTTAATATTTAAATTATTAAGGGCTCCCTTGGTTATTGACTGATGTTGTTACCAAATGACTTTCCAGTCTGGGTTGGTTCACTAAAATTCATGGGAAGCCAATGCAATGTTAATTTTATATGGTAATATCATATGCTAAAACGACTTGATTTATCCTAGTTTAAATATGGTAATATCACATTAGGCTCCCGGTCATTACCATACGTATGGTAAGTACTGTTTACGGAACATACGTTTCCAGAGCCATCCAACGGCTCTGATTTAAAATAAAAAATTGTACTGTACGGAGAAATTACCAAAATGCCCCCTGTTTTCACATAAAAAAATATACTGTTCACCGTACCGCAGAAAGTTTCTGCGGTACGTGAACAGTAGGAACATTTTGGTAATTTTTCCGTACCGCGGAAAGTTTATGCGATACGGTACAATTTTTTTTTTTAAAATCAAAGCTGTTGGATCAACTCTAGAACCGTATGTTCCATAAACAGTCTGGTGCGGTTGCACCAGAACGGAACCCCATCACATTATATGCTAAAACGACTTGCGACTTGACTTGATTTGTCCTAGTTTAGTCTGAAATATGTATGGTTTTCCCGCCAGGCCTGATTGCCTTGTCCCATTAAGAGAACTTCTACTTAAAAAAAAGACTAAATTGCACTGTAGTGGCCAAAATATTTTCAATTTTGCACGGAGGTGGCTAAATTTTAATTCTTGCCAACGTAATGGCTAAGTTTTAATTTTTGACGCAAAAAAGGTGCTCAGACTCCATTCCGTTAAATCAACATTGACAGAGTTAGTTAATAATAATCCGACGAGATTTTGCAGTTTCCGGCGACCCACAACAGCTCCGGTGAGCTTCCTTAACGCACTAAATCGACACTAACATGTTCCACAATCACTGGGCATCCTACAAAGTACTACAACCATAACAAACGAATCAAAAACAACCATAAACGATCAAATCCGAGCAAAATCCGACGAGCTCGACATGGATTCCGGCCAACTATGGTTTCAATCATTTATAAATCAAACTCAGAGTTTTTAATGTCAAAACGAAGCTGATAACATGTACAATCCAACCATGGAACCGGCCAGTTTATACAGACAAGCAACAAAATTCATGAACGAATTGATTTTATGATCGGTTAAAACTCAAAGATCGAATTATACAATCCTTTAAAACAACGATGCAATTAAACACATACACATGCTCCTTAGGACCCCTAGAAGCTATATGAATCATCAAATCAATTGAAAAATTTCAGAATAAAAAAAATCCTAATTTGACTCAAGAACCCTAAAATTCGAATTAATAAAACTAACAATAGAACGGTGAAATTGAACATGGAATTGAACTCCTGGCATCAATATGAAGCTATACAAACAATCAATTCAACCGGAAAATCAATGAATCAAAAAGCCCCAAATTTCATGAAGAACCCTAACTAACGCCGTCAATGTTAATTTAACGGAATGGAGTCTGAGCACCTTTTTTGGGTCAAAAATTAAAATTTAGCCATTACGTTGGCATGAATTAAAATTTAGCCACCTCCGTGCAAAATTGAAAAAATTTTGGCCACTACATTGCAATTTAGTCTAAAAAAAATGCAGGACCGAACTTAGATCCTGGAAAACAAAAACATTCACTCTTCTTTCAGTATTGTTCGAAAATTCAGTTTCTATCACATTAGTTCATTCTACCAGGTCCATCCCTGGCAAAATATAAAAACCCAACGAACTTGCATTGTTGCATGCACAAAGTCATCAACATTCCCAAATCATCCTCCCGTTAAAAAACAAAGGAGCAGAAATCTCAGATTGCCTGTTTAGACCGCAAAGGTTCAACTACAAAGACACAGATAATGCTTCTTTCAAAAACATCTGTGTCTACAAACAACATTAATCAACCAGGAGACAATGGTCAACCCTGTCTACTCTCACCAAATAAAGAAACAGTAACAGTAAGAAAGATTGTTACAACACAACAAGATTCTGAAAACCAACAAATCATCCTCTTTACGGTTCCACAACTTCACTTCATTTTTGGTGCATGTCTTCTTCTGTTTTCCATACTACATCATTCAGGCTTGTTGACAGGCTCTTGTAGAACTGTCAAGTAAAAGCAAAATATCACCATATATTGAAAAGTTCTTAGATGTCATTGATGAAATGCAGCGAATATTACAGCACTGGAATATGTAATTAGAGTGTGTTATCTACTACTTGGGCAAGTAAACTAGATTTAACTTTTTAACTTAAAATAGGTGTTAGTCTCTACTGCTTCTTAGGCAGGTAAAGCAAGTGCAAGTATTGGACTCGTTTAGTGTTTTCATTTGAAGCATGAGGTCTATCATAGTTGACTTGATGCCAACACAGGCAAATTTATCAAATTAGAAAACGCATGCTCCATTCTAATAATGTAGATTCACAGTGGTGATCGGTAGACCAACTAGAAAAAAAATAGAAAGGACTAACATGTATTACTTATCTATTTTGTGCTTCAGAAAACTCTTTTCCCTTATAGTTCATACTCTAGGGGTACATATGGCTGAATTCAAGATAAATCTATTATCAATGGATCATTTCTTGTTTTAGAAAAACTATCTGCCTGTCATATAGTTCCACAATCACAGAAACATTGAAGTTTAGTTTGTCCAGTCACTGTTATAACTTACACATACTACACAACAGATTCTTAGCACTCAAGCAGTAAGCCAGTAGTAGAAACTTTCAATACGCAAAAATTACAAACAAAAAGCTCCATGTAATTAAAAGCAAATGGTAATTAACAATAGATTTAGAATAATGTACCTTATGAAACTCCAAAGTGTCACCTTTTGCTTTTCGCACCTCAACCATATGAAGAGAAGGTGCCACTTGAAACACCTGACCGCAGATATACAACATAATTATTTATAAATTACAACAAATTTGATTCAGGATTTATTGTATTTAATTGCTGCAGCTCTCACTTACCTCGGTGGCAACATTAAGGTTTCCTTTTCTCCCAGCTTTAATATTTTCAAGCCTCATCTGGACATAGTAAAATATTCAATTCAATTCAGAATCTTAATAGTATATGTTATTCAATGCAGTTAATGTTGGTCATACTTCGAAGTGAAAAAACGCTAAAGTGTTTGCATAACATGTTGCCAACCATAACACAAGCTTTCCTAGATTTCCTACGTTTTGGTTAGAAACTATAGAAGGTTTCACTTTGCTGAGATTTCTGTTGCAGGGTTTATGAGTATGGAACGATATTTTAATCACTCCAGCTACTCTACATTGTATATACTTAATATAATGACCAAATCGAGGCATCTTTACTGTGGATTGTGGAAAGCAGAAAGCTAGTATACACTGATCAAAAGCCGGTTTATCATTAGGACAGAGGCTTATTTTATAAGCTTATGCAAGAAAGATCAACCAACAAATCTAGTTAAAAGACGTAAAGGTTCCCAATTCTCAAGCAATCATAGTTCTCCTCATTTAGAAGATGGAATGACCAAGCACTTTTTTTTTTGCTGAGTAATGAGCAAGTATGTTTACTATTAGATGCTACTATAATACCAAGAAGCACCAATGAAAATATATAATATTCTCTAACAATTCCCCTTCTTACACGGTTTAAATCATTAAAAGTAGAGAACATACTAAGTTGATTCACAGCCAACATACTGCCACGTATTCTAGTACATTAATCAGCACACCAGAGAGTACTAATAAAAATAAGTAGATCTTTTTCTCTGGAACCGAACTTAATTTACCTTGTAGTTTTTCTTGTGAACATCAAAACCAAGAGGTTTTGCAGCTTCTTCAATCTTACTGATTATCTCGTTGGCCGGGCTTCTAGAAGTAAACATTGTCTCCCTCTTGAATCCCTGTAGCCAAAAATTGCATATTTAGAAAGAAAGATACATAAAAGAAATTCAATTTTCACCAACTATCTGAGTGTCTAACAGATAAATCACAATGTAACTACATTAAATTCTTCTGCCAAGTACCACGTATAGTCATACAGATAACTGTTCCATCCCACAAAATAGTACAAATATATCACAGCAGCAAGTCAGAAGATTCCATTAATAAACCATAAAATCTAAGATTTTATCAAAAAAATGTTAATTTTTTCAAAAAATTGAAAAAACACTTGGCATATGAATTTTCATTTCTAGCAAATATAAGGCAGGGATTATGCAGAGAAAGTTAGGGAGGGAGACTAAGAGACCCTACAAGTAAAGTCAACAGAACAAAGGCAATACAAAATCTTATCCATGAGTATTGAACTGGGCCTACTGGCAATATACCTCTGCCATACACCTTATAGAAAGTTTAAACCTTAGGTATCAGTACGACCACCCTCTTGATCAACAGCTATAATCATTCAATACATTTACATCTAAAACACAAACAGATTAACAAAATTCCTAAATTGTAGAGAAGCTATCAAAATCTAACCTGCTCCACATCAAATAGATTTCCAAGATTGAGTCCCTTTGACATGGATATCAACTCAAATGCATTCTTGGCTGCTGGCCGCTCTTCTGTTTTTTCAGTCACATGGAACTCCTGTTGCAAGAAACAATTAAAAAAAAGACAGAAAGATTTCCATTGAGTATAAACAATGTGATTTAAAAAATTTCTTCAGATTTAATCAATTATTTCATAAGTAAAGATAATCCCACCTCAGAATCCTTAAAAACAGCTTCGACATCATCCAAATTGGTTTCTAATTTATCTTCAAACACGGGTGGCTTATAGTCTTTCTTAAACCATTCATCCCTCAAAACATCAGCTATTGTGATCCGCTGCGAATGGATGCATATAGACAATGTTAAGAAACTGATTAATATCCATCACAATGTCATGTGCCTAATTAGGAAGTGATAAGACACCAGATACATGTTTGACCATTCACAAAAGATATAATTAAAAAAGGAGATGTAAATTATAATTTTCATCTTTAGCAAATAAGTTGACCCCTGGTCTTATGTCAGTGAACCTATATGAAACGAATGTCCAGGTTGACTTAAATTTCATGGTTAACATGTCCGTTAACAGTGCTGTCGCTGTCATTAATTTCTGGTTGACATTTATTTCTAATATCTAAGCAGCGCCTCGAGTAAAAATGACCATTCAGAAAGAAATTGGATTGTTCAGTTAGTCACTAGACAATGGTGTGATTTCAATGTCTTGACTAATTCTCATTTGCCTCTTGTTATATAAATTTTTGCTTTTAATTTCATCTTCAACAGTATGTACACTTGCTTAGTCATAAAAGGAATATATCTAATCACGGTCAAAATAGTACAATAAGAGAAATTATGAAATATAAACAAGAATACTACAAGCATATATCAATATCTGCAAGGCCTAACTAGCCTAATGGATACTCCTCTCCTCTCTTAGTAATAAGATTATAAGAGGTCAAGGGTTCAATCCCCAGTGGAGGCATGTGAAATGTTTGCGTGAGTATTTAAATTTCTGTAATTGACCAGAGAAAAAAAAAAATCAGTGTTAAGCTATTCATCGTCAAGTACAAATAATGCCAAGTTCATCGATAAATTAAAGTGCGAGTATAATTTCTTACAGTTTTAGGATTGGGATCCAAGATTCTAGTGATCAATTTCATTGCACCAAATGAAAGCCAAGGAGGGCAAGTGAACTCTGCAGCTGAGATCTGCAAACATACATGCAAATTAAAACATACGATAAACTGGAAGGATGAACTATGTAGAGAGAATGTCTATAAGGCTCACTTTTTTATACAGATTCACAAGATTAGAATCATCAAAAGGCAAGTACCCTGCAAGTAAAACAAAAAGTATGACTCCACATGACCACAAGTCTGCGGTTGACCCATCATATCCTCGATCATTTAGGACCTGTATACAGATTGTGATTGTAACTATTGTATGATACACAAGAAATCAGAAGTTGAAAAACAAAAGAAAAATATGCAACTGAAAATACCTAATACAGCAAAAATTAACTGCCAACTCACCTCTGGAGCAACATAATTTGGAGTTCCACAGGTAGTATGAAGCAAGCCATCATCCTTCAAGAAGAAAACAATATGAAAGAATTAAATGCTTAGACTTCTTAGTAAAATCTCATTCTACGTTAAAACTCAGCAATTATTTTTAGAAAGAAACATAAAAATTATATGGCATCAGAAATTCTGAAAACATTGCACCTAAGACTCAGTTGAGTCTACAAAATATGGAGTCTGCGCTTAATTCACAGATAAATTACAATCTCTTGTTTTTTTATCCTAAACTAGCGAAATTTGTAGTCGATTATAATATCCTAAACATATTAGATCTGTGTGAATGCCACCAAATATATTACGCCTAGTACAGCTAAGTTAGGTCCCAGCTTTAAGCCATCTCTGCAAACCATCGAGACTATGTGCAATAAGTGAAAAGGATGTCATAGAATCTTACAGTACCACGACAATTATAAGTTCAGTTTCATTAGTTGGTTGTCATAAGGCACAGATGCATAATGCCAGTGAGTAAAAAAGTGGTTTGTAATTTATTGACAATGTTGGTAGTGTCAATATTAAAACAGATGTCTGTTTGAATATTGAAAACCATAGAATTACTTATAAGAAGAGATGTGCAAGCAACAATAGCAGGATTTGGATATTCAGATGTTCAAATTACCCTGACTTGCTGAGACAATGCACTTAATCCAAAATCCGAAACTTTGAGGTTTCCAGAAGCATCCAGTAGCAAATTCTCAGGCTGTTGAATAATATGACAAAAAGGAGTGGAACTTTATTAGGCAAAAAAAATCGAAGTAGATTCTAAGCCTAAACGAGGACTGGAATTTCGAAGGATAAGGTTAAGCACTTTCAAATCTCTGTGGAAGACACCCCTGCTATGACAATAGTCTACAGTATTAATGAGCTGCTGAAAATATTTTCGAGCTTCATCTTCTTGCATTCGTCCATTGTTTACCTTCATAAAAGTGAAAACCAAAAATAAGATAAGTTAGTATATACATTACAAAATACCAAAGTTACTATGTCAGATGTAGATAAATTTTAGTAAGCGAAATTACAAAGAGAGCCGATAATTAACTAAAATAATAATTTGCCTCTAACCCCATTAATCTTTATAAATAAAAACTTACCATGATAACTTCAAAAGTTTTTTCCTATGTATTTAAACAACACCAATTGCCTCTTTCAGTAACCTCGCATTCTTAGTTTCAATAACTAAACACTTAACAATCTCACTGCACTACCAACCCAATAGGCAGTTAATTTGTTTGCGAGAAATTGACTTACAATTTTGTCAAACAGCTCGCCTCCGGTAACAAACTCGAGAACAATAAATATCTTGGTCCTGCTACCCATGACCTGTACAAATGAAATCAATTAAATGGTAATGTATGCCAAGTCATCAACAAAAAAATAAATGCATAAAAATAGACATGCAGCGTTGGTATTACTGTACAATTTTGCATAAGTAGTCACTTTAGTTCGGCACATTAATCTTTTCCCAGTATCAAACAGACGGTAGAAAGATGTCTTCAAACTGAAAGTCAACAAAATTCGAGATACTTTTCCCCAAAAAAAAAAAAAGAAGAAAGTCACAAGTTAAATGCTCAAGCTGTTGAGGGTTGACTCAAACAAAGAATATAAACTGTAATCAGAAGTGGGTCAAGATTCCTGTGTGGAATCAAGCATCTATCAAACAAACATGTATGAATATTACCTAGACATTCAAATTTTAACTAGTTGTACTTTATTCAGCATGAACAAATATCAGATATAGGTACAACCAAGTAGAACAAGATGACTCTTTTAGACTTGTCGATTTCTGTTATGGCTTGCTCGGGAATCAGAAATTCATTTAAATGGTGGAGGAGATTTGGTTCAATTCCACGACATTCAAAAAGCCTAAGTTTGAGAATAAAGAGTTGAAAACTCAATTCTTCTCATTTAAAACAAATTCCATGATTCCGAAGATTTGGTTCAATTCCATGACATTCAAGTATAAGCCTAAGTTTGAGAATTAAAATTGAAAACTCAATTCTTCTTATTTAAAACAAATTCCATGATTTCAACCACATTCTTAATTATTTTATTTTCCAGTTGATAATAAAACAGATCATATCCGCCCGTCAATAAGAATCATTTTCAATTGTTTAGTTAGATACCCTGCTGACCATAAACTAGAGATTGAATACAACAATAATAACAATGCATGAGCAATATACATCGAGGATGTCATGTCTTTGAGGCAGTGGTAGTTACTTGTTTGGTTCTTTTGTTGAAGAAAGCATCGAAGAAAACATGGTATATGCAACAAGTAAAAATCATAATTAGCAATCAGGAAGCATATAAAGTGGGCAAAACCCTCAACTCAAAGGTAAGATTTTAAACTGTAATTTACAATGGTATTTATAGTTCTTTACTTCTTTCTCTGGGTAAGCACTTTTTTAAATTTACAATAACACCAGCTTGTTGTTCCGACATCATAGCTTATGATAGTATTGACCGAGACTTATCATACAAAGTTGAATTAAATAATTCAGACTGAACAGATCCAAAATAACAATGACCGAAGCACATTGTTAATACTTCTATGAGGAATTCAAATAGAAATATGGGATAGGGTGAGGTTAAGGGTAAGGGTAGAGAGGTAGACCTCAAATAGACGAACAACATGTGGATGCTTTATCAGCTTCATTGTTGCAACTTCCCTCTTTATCTGCAAAATAGGCAGATCATATGTAAGAACTTCTGCATGCGAGGAAGTCTGTAAATTGGATAACTGAATTCTTTAATAAAACAATGAAGGCGGTAAACTTTTTTTTACCAGAAACGGTAAAGTATATGTAAACAGATTATGTATATCAGAACAAAGAAGTCAGTAAGCAATCCATGGTTTAAACTTAAGACTTCAAAGAAAGAATTACAAACCTGTTCAGCCATTTTGTGTTTCAGAACCTTTTCCTTGTCTAGAATTTTCAGAGCCACTGGCTCATTATTCTCCGTATTCCTAGCAAACTTCACTTTCGCAAACGTTCCCTCCCCAATTGTCCTTCCGACCTCATATTTACCTACTAAACGCTTAATTTTTGACTTATTCATTATCGATCAACTCCTTGTACTTGTCAAGAATTCTCCGGGAATGCTTACAATCTAAACAAACAGTCGGCCTACAATTAGCAACTCTTATTCTTAAAAAAGGAGTATCAAGAATATTTGTTCCCAGTAAATATAATATCAGTAACCTTGATTACAATAATGAGAAGAACTAAACTGAAGTAGATCATATACAAAATATATATTCGATATGAAACATGACTTGTCAGAGTTGCTAAGCTGATACGTAGTATAATTTCAACAAACACTATATTATATGTATACAGATCACATCGAAGATGCTACTAATAATGAAATAACTAAAAAAATGAATCATAGAGACAGTAGAGACCAAAACCGCAAGTTAATTAAGCTCGCGGCGATTAAACAATACAAACTCCACGCACACACAGAGTAAGTTTATACAGTAGTAGAATATACTAATACTATGCTAGTGGTTGTTTAGTGATCAAATAAGTTAAGTTAATTAAGAAATCAATACTTGTTAGTAGTTGCTAATCTAATATAAATTACAGGCGAAAGCAACACTTCAGTCCACAAACACACCACAATTTCCGAGTATGCACATAATAACATCGAACTACACAGAATCACATCGAACTAATATGACGCAGGGGAGAAGAGGGAGAGGGAGGGAGAAAGAGAGAGAGAGCTAACCAACCTTGTAACTACATAATCGAGAGAGAGGGGGGGAGGGGGGGAGCGAGAGAGCGAGAGAGAGAGAGAGCTAACCTTGTGAGTAGAGAATCAAAAGCAAGTGAGAAATATACAGTGATGATTTATATATATATACAAATTAAAAGGTGTGTGAGAAGCAAATTTATGGAGAAAAGAGTGGGGAAGAAGATAAGAGAGAGAGAGAGAGGGGGGGGGTTGTTTTAACTTTTAAGAACCGAGTGGAGTCAGCTGAGTTGATAAAATTGGGTCACTGAGTCAAAACTCGACAGAGAGGGGATCATTGGATATTCTATAAACAGATGATGATCGAGTAGCTGTCACCAAATGACCAAATGATCAGTCGACTTTTATTTAAAATAATAAAACAAGTGATCAATCACTTACCGAGTGCTAAATTCATACTCTCTACCTCTGCTGCTTGGTGGAGTAATATTTGGTGACATGTCCAGTTTTATTAATTAAGTAAAGTAATATTATTATAAGTTTTTTAAGTTAATTAATTTGAGAATAATGTTTATGAGGTAACCTCTTACCTGAGATTTTAGTATAAAATTTTAATGACATTTTTGTAATAATTGAATGTAGCCTCTCCTGTATTTAAAAAATAAGCTTATTCTTTTACTATTTTTTTAATTAACTCAAGGATCTTACCTGAGGTAATCTCAGGAAAAGCAATCCCATTAATTTGATGCAAGAAATTTCACATCAAGCACATGACATCCACTATTTTTGCTGGTATTAATTCCACCCAATAAAATACATTTCTAAATTTTGACTGAAAATAGAGTGTAACCGATTTGAAAAAAGAAATTTCATTTTAAAGGAAAGCACTGTGGTCCAGGTGTTCTTGTGGTGCAAAGTACGGGGAGCCATTTGAGAGAGTCTGTGTGAGTACCAAACAACGGGCCAAACTATACGGGCTTATGGGTACAATTCACTCTGTCCTCATATATATGTAAGTATACGTGTGTGTAATTCCCTGTTTATGTTTCTCATCAACCTTAGGAACCTTCCTGGCACATTCCTAACAGATCTTTGGCCTGTTTTTTTGCAGGTGAAAGGAGCCACGTAGAATTATATGTTTGGGTTTGTTTTATAATTATATGTCGATTGGATGAATTTTGTGATGATAGAGAGATCGAGAAAGATCTCGAAAATTATTTTAAAAAAAAGGAGAAATTGGAATTTTGGTAGCTAGTTGAAGTTGGTAAAAATGTGTATTAATTTCGGTGTGCATGTGATGGACGTATTTATCGGATTTTAGAACACCCATGACCATGAGTCCATGACCCAACACACATGCTGTATGGGTGGTTCTATCCACACCATGCTTTTCATTAGACATGTGGTTTGTAAGTTGTAATCGGGATGAAGCCGCAAACATTCACAAGGGGTCAGTTTTTTAAGTTGATCCCTTTTGTGAATATAAATAAAAATATAAATTTATATAAAATCTTAACGTACATAACTAGTAGTATTAGACCATCTCCAACCCAACACACTAAAATAGTGTTTTAGGGACACTATTTTGGTGACAAAATTACATCATTTACAAAATACATTCCAACCCAAGATCACTATACTTGACACTAAAAGTAATCTTTCATCAATAAAATAGAATATTCTAACTTTGTTCAATTTACATTATTAATATCTATTATATTTTAAATCGTAATGTTATGGTCGCATAATATTAAATTTATTTATATAAATTTATTTATAAAAAAAATTAATATCCAAATTTTGTTAGAAATTGATATTTTAGAATTACGACATTTTAGAATTAACAAGAGTTAGGAACAAATAGTATGTCATAGATAAAAATTTAACAAGTACTAAGAAGAAAAGAAGTTTCAATTGATAAAAATTTAAAGTTAAAAATTATGAGAACAAACAAGTTGGAAAAAAATTACAAGAACAAATAGCAGGACATAGATGGAAAAAAGTTGTTTTGTTAACAAATATAGGGGTATTGTTGGAATTTTGAAAGTCACCAAATTTGGTGATCAAGGATCACCAAATGTACTTTTATCACCAAATTTGGTGACCCAAAACTCATTTGGTGATCTTGGGTCACCATTTTAGTGTTGCATTGGAGTGAGTTTGACACTATATCCATCACTATTATAATGATTTAGTGATGGGTTGGAGTTGCTCTTATGACAATCCTAGGGAGGTTAATGGTCCATATGAAGCTTCGTCCTTGATTTGTAATATTTGCCATACAATTAGTTGTCTTTTAGTTAGGATGAATGGAATGGAATGAAATAAGAGATATTCGTTCATTTTATATTTCAAATTTCATTTTATTCCATTCCATTTCATTAATTCCCAATCAAATATAACATTATAATTTTGCTATTATCCTAAAATAAAAAAATCTATACTATTTAGTTGTATTATATTATTGAAAACGAAATATTAAACATTTTGGTACCAAATTTTTTGTACGGTGTTTGTCTTAATTAATTATTCTATTTAATTGTCTTTACTTTACTGTTACTAGCCTAAACCCCGTGCGATGCACGAATTTTTTTTAATATTATATAAAAAATGTCATTAATTTAAATTAATTTGATAATAATTATATAAATGTTATTTGTGATATTTCTAGAAAATGAGAGATTTTAGTTTAAAAATATAGAAACGATAATAGGTTTTAGTTGAAAAGGGTAATCGATTAATTATTAGTAATTATAAAAATATTACTTCATTTTATTAAATAAAATGCCCATGATATGATTAGAAAAAAAGAGGATTTAGTTAGAGAAAATTAAAAAGATAATATGTTTAAGGTGAAAAAGGTAATTGATTAGTTTATAGTAATTATAATTTAATTACGTTATTTTACTAAATACATTGCTCGTAATGTTTTTAGAATGGAAGAATTTAATATTGTCCGTGATATTTTTATTAAAAGAGAGATTTTAGTTAGAAAATATAGAAAAGATGATATGTTTTAACTGAAAAAAAAGTAATCGGTTAATTAATAATATTATAATGTTATTAGTTTATTTTTTAAAATAGAACCACTCGTGATATAATTGAAAAAAAAGAGAGATTTTAGTTAGAGAAAATAGAAAGGTAACGTGAAGATGACATGATTTATGTGAAAAAGGTAATTGATTAGTTTATAGTAATTATAATTTAATTATGTTATTTTACTAAATAAAATTGCTCATAGTTTTTAGAAAATGAGAAATTAATGTTGCCCGTTATATTTCTAGAAAAAAAGGGAATTTAATCAGAAAAAATAAAAAAGATGATATATTTTAGTTGAAAAGGTAGTCGATTAATTATTAGTATTATAATATTATTATTTTATTTTTATTTAATAGAAATGTCCATGATATAATTGAAAAAAAGAGGTTTTAGTAAGAGAAAAGAAAAAAGGTAACGTGTTTTGGCTTAAAAAGGTAATCATCCATGATATGATTGTAAAAGAAAGATTTTAGTTAGAGATAGAGAAAAGTTAACGTGTTTTGACTGAAAAAGGTAATTAATTAGTTAATAGTAATTATAATATAATTATGTTAGTAGTGTTTTTAAAAATGAGAAATTTTAGTTAGATAAAATGTAAAAGATATCTAATTTACCTGAAAAAGGAAATTATTTAATTATTGAAAAATAGAAAAGGTAATATGTTTAACCTGAAAAATGAAATTGATTCATAAAGGAGAAATTTTAGTTAGATAAAATATAAAAGATATTATATTTTATCCGAAAAAAGAAATTATTTAGTTCTTGAAAAATAGAAAAGATAATATGTTTAACCTGAAAAAGGAAATTGATTAGTTAGTAGATATGTAATTGAGTAAGGGTAAATAAGTAAAATCAATAGGTACCGTACCGACCCACCGACCGACCAACCAAACTTTTAATGTTTCGGCTTTTATATAATAGTATAGATTACTCGATTACCCTCTTACTTAATTATTTTACTTATGAATATACATAATCTATCTATACTATATTATACTATAATAAGCGAAAGGGGGTATAATTTGTAGTTTGGTTATTCCCTATTTTTGGTTATCCCCCGTTCACAACCGTTAGATCATCAACTCAAATATATCATTACCGTCAGATATAACAATACTAAAAATTGGAGGTCTAAGGTTCGAATCCAGCCAATAACATTTTAATATAAAATTAATACTAGCTTATGTTATATAGAAAGCTTGAAGGTTCGATTCCCACCAACAACATATTAATTTAGATTTAATATTAAAAATTATTTATATAAAAAGTCTAAAATTTGAATTCTCCCAACATTAAAAGTAATGTTTATAATATTATATATACTAAACTATAAATTAATTAAAAAAATTAAAAATAACCCATGCTTTGCACGGGCTATAAGCTAGTAAGATCTAATACTAAAATTTATGTATCGAAACGGGACTTTATTCCTTTGTTTCATTATTTAGGCCCAAAATAGAATATTAACATAATTTATTTTTTTTGTCAAGAACATACATTCTTGTATATGAATTGTATCGAAATATAATACCGGCAAAACCGGAGAAAGGGGTTTAGTTTCTTTCATTCAATAAAGTTTATCATCTAATCGAAGTGCATGCATAGATGTCCTCGGAAATTTAGATAATAAGACTTTAAATTCCGAAAAGATACTTCCCAAAGTCTTCTCACCTGAAAAAACAACAAGAAAACTGATTAAAAAATAATATTTATAAATAATATTAAAGTAAATATCACAGCAAAATTATTCCTAAATCCTAGTGATATTAAAAACATTATTACAATGAAAAATAAAAGTAAAATCTAATTAACTATAAAAATAAAATTTAATCAACCCTTTGATTAGACACAGTAACACTCATCTAGACCTATAAAATTTAATTACACACATACAAACAACTAACTAATAGTCAAACTCATAATAAGTAGTTTACTATACCGGCCTCCTGGAGTTGATTACAAATATGACAAAATAATAATCATCAATAATGACCCAACTCGTCAAAAGACGACATCAAAATAATCCAAAATTGATCCAAAAAGCCACAATAAATGGCACACCCTCAGAGGTAAACAACCATATAAAATGGTACAATCATATCATTTAAGACTTCTCAAAATAAGAAATCAAACCAAAAATAAAACACAATCAATTAGTCCACTTAAAAGTCAAAGACTCAAAAACAAGAATCAATTAGCATTTAATAAAACTGATTTCGAACTATCATTAAAATTATTAAAAAAAACAAATTAATCATTTACATATGATTACCATTCACCAAAAAATAAGCACCCATAAAATAAGCCTAAACAAATACATATTAAAGACACACTAATATCTATTAATATATAGATAACTCAGCATAACTAATAAGTCTTTCTATATATAATAGGAGAACGGATACTTGTCAAACCTGCATCCTGAACATCCTGAGCAAATAAATTAGCTACTAAACCTAACTCAATTATAATATTTAAAAATTAATGTAGTTCCAAGGAGTTGAACCCATGACCTCTCATAGTGAAACTAAACTCACCAACCAATTTGGCTAGATGGACATTTATACTTATAAATAATGGAATTCATTAACCACATACATAAATACTTTTTGGGTTATATTGTGACAGCCCCAAATCCGGGGTCATGAATCTGGGCCATCACGGACCAACTTCCATTCAAAATCAATATCTCTTGGGATTTTTTTTTTATTTAATACTTATGCAATTGACCCCACAGTAATACACACACACACCAGTCATATGCTCAGAGAACAACATTCACCATAATAAAAGTTTAGAGTTAAACAGTTATTACAAACCCAGAATCATACTTAAACACATTGCTGAATAATACTTCGACATGAAGCATTTCAACAATAAAAAGTTATTACACCAACTTACACACTTAATGTACACAATCTATCAATACCCAACCGTCCGCTAGCTACCTCGGAAAGCGTTTCCAACACTCTCTCAAAAGTTCGTCTTTCCCGTACCCTCTTGCGGGGTGTAGTACGGAGTATCGGCGTACCTAGCTGTATATAGATAAGTAGCAAGAGTGAGCTATAATAGCTCAGCAAGATAATATTGTAAACTGGAATTTAAAATGTAACCAAGTATACATGTATACATATGTAAGTAGTAACCAATTATAAACTTCAAGGGAGATTAAAACTCTTATTTAATAATACATCATCCACTTACTTTTATAAGAAAGAAATCTAGAATAATACAGTATCAGTTTCTCTTCTTAAATAATATAACAATCAATATAATCTTTCAGTGTAATATTTCAGGATAATATGAATACTTACTTAAATCTCTTACTATCATCATTTCATTTCCTTCTTATGTAACAATTTTTATAAATTAATATAAAATCAGTTTCTCTTCATCTATAACAATAATTCCACCTTTCATATCATTTTCCCTTTCCAGTATACCAATCTGACTTTATCATTTATTCTTTATTCACATATTGTAGGGGTTTTCACTGTTGCCGAATACGTGAGGCTCGATGATCAGTCGCCCTCCGTATCCGTCCCTTTTTACTACCGGTAGAAGGAATGAAGGCCACCTGCTAACATCATCCCTGGAGGAAGGCCACCTGCTAACATCCTCCTGGAGGAAGGTCTACCACTACATCCTCCTTCGGCAACTCTTGGGCCGAAATGAAACATTAAGTGCTGGACTGTGCAACTTCCACACGGCCTCTTACGCTTATTAAGTGCTGGACTGTGCAACTTCCACACGGCCTCTTACGCTTATTAAGTGCTGGACTGTGCAACTTCCACACGGCCTCTTACGCTTATTATTGTAAATTCCCCTTTTTATAAGATCATCATTCAATTTATCAACACCATTTCACATTTTCATTTCCGTATATCACTTCCATTATCAATTATCATTCACTCATATCATTTTCATTCTCGCACATTATTTCTATAAAATATATTCATAACATAATACTTTGATTATGATTCAGACATCTCTTTTATATTCAAGAATTTAAATATGCTTTTATATCCATAACATATTCCATCTACTTAAAAAGTAGTAATTAATAATCAAATAATATTTATAATACCACTAACACCAAAAAGAATATTTTTAATATAGTATTATAAACCATATAACCCTGGATAACAACTGATACCATTCTTTCATATTCCCTTAATCATAAGGCATGTTCACTTCATGCATAATCATCTCTATGTATATTCATATCCATCTCATACTCATACTCATATCCTTATTCATACCATACTCATATACCTTCCCTTTTTACATCAATAATCGAGAAAAACCATTTCTTAACAATATAGTAACAATAGCATCTCATATATATATTTCATGAAATCAAGTTTCTTTGAAGATAAATAATTTCCAAGTAGGGATAGAAAAGATCTTGCCTCGGTTCCTGTATCCTGACAGTAAGGCTGGTCCCTCTTCCGGAGTTTCTATAAACACAAAAGGACCGTCATTAGAATATCACATCTCTTACTCACTACACTCTTGTATAACATTACCCTTGATACTTCAATATATGCCTAACGTATCACTATTACCCCAAAGGTTCAAGAACTTAACCATTTATAAGCTCAAACGAAGTTTCAGTGGTTTTTCACCATTTTCCCTAACGACCACACTTAACTGTAAAAATTTTCAGAAAATATTGATTTCGAATTTTAATGTAAGGTCAACTGTCAAGGGTCCTCTGACCACCCTACTACCTTATCCCAAAATTTTGTGGCTTATAAAAATGTCCAAGTATGGTAACGTTAGCCTCAAAGTTGATACAATTACGTTTTCTCGGTTATCGAACGTCTTTCACTAAAACTGACTTTTCTCCTAAACCGTTCATCAGATTTTAACGCACCTTATATCAAAACGATCTATGAACTAAGCTCTATCATTTCATGGTCAATTGGTAACCTAGGCAGTGAGGTACCGTATGAATGCAGGGGTCACAAAACAGGGCAGTTTTCGTTCTAACGAAAATCGGACATTATAACTGCTGTAATTTCATACTTTCCAAAATCAAACTCCTCCAAATCAATCATCCACCTTATACACCATCACCTACACCATGTGGTCATCTTACCAACCATGGTTACAAGCACATACTCCTTCCAAAATCAACTTTAATCACTTACAAACACTTATAACATCATAATCATAACATTTATACCACTTAATCACTAAACACAACTATATCCATCATAAACATAAAAGAGCAAGCATGATTATACCTTCTTGAAGCTTTGATAACCCTTAAAAATCCTTGATAAACCTTGGGCACTCCTTAAACAACCTTAGATTAACTTGAATCAACTAAGGAAACCATGAAAACAAAGTTAACAATTCGGAATTACTATTCATCAGCTGAAAGAACATGAAAAACGACCCCTTTACCTTGCTTTTCTGGAAAACTCTTGTGAAATACGACTTGTAGGTTATCTCATGGGCTTTCTAAAAAGCTATAGAACGCAAAATTTGGCTGAGAAACGAAGAAGTTATGGTCATTTTACTGGGCTGTTCTTGTTTTGGCCGAAAATTGTAATATGGATGGGGGAGAGAGTTTTGTTCTTTGTTTTGATCTTATCCCTCTTTAATCTTGTTAATATTTGTTAGCTTTAGCTTGTCCTAGAAGCCTTGGAAGATATTTAGTGATTAAAAGCTTGCAAAGTTACTAATTTACCCCCTTAAAACAAGTTAATGGAAAGTGATACCACTTGGATTTTCTAATCTCTTATTTTCTAAGTTTTCTAAGTAAAATGCCCATCACATTGGTAAATAATATGGTATGTATCCTTGTTATATTACTAATCTTGGTTGCTTGGTTTCCATACTCGTCTAATTGTGGTTCGTTTCGAGTAAACCTCATTATCTCAGTGGTTTTCGAAATCATTTACGAATCCAATTTCCTTTGGTATTCTCTTAACTTAATAATCCCTTGGTTTAATCTAAATTCACTAATCCCTCAATTTGTCATTCTTATAATATTTCCATGCTCCTCAATATCCAATAGAAGCTTATTCGAAATCAAAATCCTCAAAATCCATATTCAGGAATTTCTGAAATCTATCGTCATTTCGAGTCACTTAATTTCAGTGTATAATATTAATATGGTTTCTGTTTATTCATTTTCTGTTTCCATTATAGGGTACCTACGTACCATTTCTCTAAATCCTCGAAATTTACTATTCATGTGACCACTGTAGCATTACTGAAGTTAGGGTTATTACATCCTTCCCCCCTTAAAAGGATTCCGTCCCGGAATCACGTCAGAAATGTCCATAGATACCTTTTCATCTACACCTTATAACTTCTATACCACTTTCTCCATCCTTTTTCCTTCATAATATCTCTATCTTGTTTGCGCAAAAATACACCAACATAAACTTGCTTGTCATTCATCAACATTCCTCTTTTGGTTATGGGTATCGGCCACCACATTGGCCTCCCCTGAATGGTAGTATATCTCACTTATGGTTTATCCCTATGTTGATCTCTATCATGACATAAAATATACACACTTCGATCTTATTATATCTTGTCTCTGTAAAATCTTCCAGAAATCCGACTAGAATAAGATTCTTTGAAACAATTGTAAGAAAATATTACCTATAATATATATTTCCTGTTCGTATATAAACAAGTCTGTGGTTTACCCCCAAAATACTATTATTCTCCTTTTCATAGAATTTCTAACCCCTAACAGATACTGATTTTCCTTATCTAGATTATCAACCTACCTATACCATTCATTGACCACATTGATTCCTAACCAAACATTTACACTAAAAATTTAAATACTAGAAAAATGTTCACCTGTATCTGTATCCGGCTTTCTCAATGCCTCTTCTAAAGTCATATTGTACACCCTGGCAGTAGGTCTATTTGAAGCAGTCATACTTTGTCCTGGTGCGGACGACTCACCGGAACGGCAATCTCTGGCAAAGTGTCCTAATTTCCCACACTGGTAACACTTCATGTCACTCCTATCGACTAATGGACACTTGTCTAGAAAATGCCCCTTTTGTCCACACTTAAAGCAAGTTATTCCTAACACTCTACACACTCCTGAATGCTTCTTACCACACGTGTTACAATCTGGCAATGGTGGTCGCGATTGATTAGACTGAAAGGTTCCTGTGGATCTACCACCTTGATTCACCGTCTCACTGTTAGTCTTATTATTCCCTGACTTTCCAAACTGGGGTTTTTGTCCTTTACCAAATTTATTAAAGTAGCTTCCCTCACTTGAACCTCCTTTTGGACCCTCAAATTTTCTTTTCTTGTTCTCTCGACCTAATTGGTTTTGTTCACTCTCGGCCTCGATAATAGATGCCTTCTGAACCACCGCAGCATAATCAGTCAACTCAAATGGTGCCACTCTTGTCCGTAGCCATGGTTTCAATCCTTGTTGAAACCTTTTCGCTCGTTGTTCCTCAGTACGCACAAATTCTGGAACAAACCTAGACAGTTCGGTAAATTTCGTTTCATACTCAGCCACTGTTAGATTTTCCTGCTTTAGCTCCAAAAATTTTATTTCCATCTGGTTCTCTAAGTACCTAGGGGAATATTTGTCTAGAAACACCCTAGTGAAACGCTCCCAAGTTATCACTCCCGCTCCCTCGAGATTTTTCTTAGCTTCCCACCAATAATTTGCCTCTCCCTTTAGGAGATAGGCTGCAAAGACTGTCTTCTGATCTTCCTCTACCCTCAGTATCTCAAAAGCCTTCTCCATCTCTTTCAGCCATGCCCTGGCTGCTACTGGGTTAGTGGTTCCCTCAAATTCTGGGGGTTTTAATGACTTAAAAGCACGAAAAGAGTTAGCTGCCTGGTTGGGAAGAACAGGTGGTTGTGGCGGATTCTGTGGATTAGCTAAATTCTGCCTCAATAGTTCCATAAATTGGTTAAAAGGGTTACCACCCTGATTTCCCTGTTGACCAGTTGATTCATCTTCTTCTTCCTCATGATCTTGTTCATTATGAGCGTTTTCACCCTGCCTATTATGACTTCCTTCCTCTCTCTCATTTTCCCTTGCATTCATTCTATTATTACGCTTAGGCGGCATGATTCTGTATATAACAATATTCTTCATTAATCACCCAAATTTAGGGTATAATATACATCATTTCTATATACACATTCTCATATACACAATTATATCACTAGTTAACTCATTTATATACCATAATATTCTCAACTCAACTTTAGTAATTAAGCGTATCACCTTTAGCACAATAACCTTTTCATTTAAGTCAATCACCTTATATACATCAATATCCTTGAATCTCAACATTTAATATCAAAATACAATAGAATTTAGACAGAATACACAAACTTCATTAATTATCCCCACTTCCTTTGTTTATCCTTATTCTAACTTTTCCCTCAAAATACACCTTACTCTCAATAGTAAATCTCAATTATACCTTAAAATTCCTAATATTCTTTTATCTCAATAATCCTCAAATATACCCATTTCTTCTCAAGAAATTCCTTCCTCTTTTATATCAAAACGCTTCTAGCTCTAATTATCTCTTATTGAAATTTCCCTTGAAATCTCGAGTTTCCTCATATAATCACGTATACTCTAAACTTTGCTTCCATTATCCCATCCTTTACTGAAATCTTCTATATTCGAAACAATTGATAGAATTTAGGAAACTTTGAATTGAAACGAACCCAGAAACAAGCAAGGGTTCCACAATAATTTATAAAATTAAGAGTTTTAAATAACTTTTATTTGAAACAAAAGGATATTTGAGAAATCAATATGATGGAAGAATGATATGTCAAATTATACCTAACCGCAAGCGCACGGTGTCTATTGCTAGTACAGATGGCAAGCGGGTCGAATCCACAAGGACACAGGTTCTACTAATTCCTTTTCAGTTATCGCTAATTGTTTCAAGGGTCAAACGATTATTGAAGAATTATTAATTAACTAATTAAACTAGATTAACACTAATTAAATAGATGATAAACAAATTATTTAAAACCTAGGGCAATCAGGTCCACCATGCTTACACAATTGGCTCTTAAGCTAAAGCAATCAATGTGATCCTATAACTAGAGTATGTTAATCTCTTTCAAGCATTAACACTCTCGAAACATTCAACACAATTAACCACTTTTAGTAATTCAATCAATCAGGTAATTAGAGTCAAGTTAATCTCTTTCAAGAATTAACGCTCTCAGAAATCCAATGATGCTTTCGCACTCAAATTCAATTCTGCTAATCGTATGTGTGCCTCTAGTAAGTAAATCTCTCGATCCATACCCCTATTTGCATATAATTAATCCATGATATTGGCCAATTACACAAATTAATGATTAAAACATATCAATCAGAATTAACCATAACCAATCAAACCACTATGAAAATCATGCCAATATTAGTGCAAACATGGCTTCCCTTTAAGCCCTAGAAATAACTACTCGCTAATAATTAAACAAGTAAAACAACTAGTAAAACAAGAAAACATAATTAAACTAATAAGAATTGAGAAGAAATTCAGATAAGAAAACCTGCAATCATCAATCCTGTCACAAGAATGAAATTCATGGTCTCCTCTCCAAAACCCTAGCTCCTAAGAGTAGGAGCACGTATGTATCCCCCCTATAAAATAATACCCTAGATGTGTTTATATAGGCTCTAAAAGTCTTGCCCAATAAAAGTATTTTAATACTCTAAATAAATTACAAGTAGGATTCCATAACTGAATAGGATTCCTTAATTAAAATTCGTCACTTCTTTTTCTCCTCTGTTTCTGGGCTCTTCCAGTTGGATTTTGATTACTGGACCACCTCTGAATTAAAGAAAATTCCACAAGCTTCGCGTGGACAGTTTACGGGCCTTAAACGGACTTCTGGAACTCAAGATATGGCCAAAACAGTGTAGAACAGCCCATGTAGCCTAATAATACGAATTTTCTCCTATTTTATCTCCAAAATAACTCTTTTTGCTCCAAATCCTTCCAAGTTATGAATTCTTTATTTCCTACAATAAAACAATAAAATCTATTAAATAAAAATCCAAATCAATGCAAAACACAATAAATATGAGAATAAAATCATCTAAAATATATATAAAAATATACTCTATCAAACATCCCCACACTTAGCATTTGCACGTCCTCGGGCAAATAAGTGAAATAAAAACTAAGTCCTAACAAACATCACTTTCGTAGATGACACGATTGCATTGAGCATATGCAACAAGCCGTTAAACCCCTAGGCAGCCCTAGTAGGACGAGTGTTGTCTCGTGAGGGTTTATAGTGAATGTACCCACAAAATTCATCCAACCATGCAAAAGATCAATGCTAACACAACACCACACACACAAGTCCTCTCATGCCACATCAACTTAAGAATCAAAGTAAACATACGATGTCTTGGTGTCGAAAGTGCAAGTATTCACGTAGTCTACTCAACCAACATGCAGAAGGTCATAAAAATTCATGTCAAGTGTAAAAATCGTTGGTAATCATGCTAAGTCCACAAGAAATACATCTTTAAGTCTAAACCCGGGATCTCCTATGCCAAAACAAGTAATAACTCACCTTTCACTCAAAAACAAATATTCACTCAAGAACAAGGTTAAGTGTATCACTCAATTCCAACAAAATCATAAACACAACTTGACACTCGCAATCAATCTCACTCTCAACACAACATACATCACTGATGACAATCAAAAGGTCTTTATTCGGGTTGTAGCGTGGGCTAGGGACCAGGTATGTCAAGAAAGCTAAAGAAGGTTAAGTCAAAAGCTAGTACCCAACAATATAATTCATTCCATTCCCTTTCTATTAAAACAAATACTTCCCCACACTTAGATTTTTCAATAACCCTTACATAATAACTTGACTAGTCGAATGAAGAAGGATCATACAAACATAAAAATGCTCTCAAATTTATTCTTTTTTTTTCTTTTTTTTTTCTTTTTTTTTCTGTTTTTTTTTTCTTTTTTTTTTCTGAGAGCTAAAGAATAAACACAATGATCCATAGATATTATTATGAATTTCGACTAGCAAGCATCAACCCAAAATTAATATTCCCCAAAAGTATGATCATCAATAACCCCCCTTTTATGAACACCTTATTACTCCCTTAAGCACGATACTAGCCTTTGACCATTTAGGTTCAAATTCAATATAAGGCCAATAGAATAAAAAGGATAATGGCAAATAATGTAGTGTGTCACCGAAAGAATAGGATTAAGCTCAACGGGTTAACTAATTGATCATGTTTAAAAGGTGTGGAAATATGGGAAATACGAGGTTATACCTAAGTGCCTTTATCATCTCATCATCAAGTAATGTCATGCATTTCAAGAAAGATCTCAAGTAAGTGCTAGCAATGTAAACAACATGTGGACACTCAAGCAAACGAAAAATCATGCAAAAGATATGCATATAGGCTCAAAACTCACTTGGTATGACAAAACATAATCAATCCCAGGTAACAAGACTCTCTAACGCACCTACTTGTACTCAAAGCATGAAAACCAAGTCATCTTGCACATATTCATGTCATTCTAATCACTTACAACATCCAATTAAGTCTACCAGCTTCAACTTGCTAGTGAAAGTGTGTGCACAAGAACAAAGCACGTCACTTCTCATACAAAAGCGTCAATAAACACAAGAATTCTACGCATGCATGGGTGTATCAAGCAAAATACAACAACTAATCAAATTGCATGGCTAGAATTATTTTTGGTATTTTTAATTTTTTAAATTTTTTTTATATAATTTTTTTTAATGAATTTTTAATCGTTGAGAACTCATCCCCACACTTAAGTGGTTCATTGTCCTCAATGAATAAATAAAGAAAAGAAAGGAAAGAAAATAAAGAAAAGAAAAATATATATATATACAAAAAGATTCCTAAATAAAATACAAAAAGAATAAAGAAAAATAATAATAATAATAATAATAATAATAATAATTACAACAAATATACAAAGAAAGGTGTAGAATACTCCCCTAGTACAAGCTTGAAGTGGCCCTCCAAATATATTGGAGAAATGTTGCTCCAATTTTATTAAAACTCCTGGTGCCTTTTCAAGTGTATATAGCAGCAGCTCCATTTAATATCACAAGAACCAGGTAGCACAGTTGGTGGCAAGGTGCAAATAGAATCAACTAGGCCTCACCCCATGGTAAGGGGTTCAAATCCCCACAGCAACAGAATTTTTTATAAAGGGTGAGTTAAGTTGAATTTTCAGCAGGTCCATTTGGAGCTTATGTAAAAGCAGCTTCAATATTATTTCAACAGTTGTGATTGCCCATATGGTTGGAGGTGGCAAATAGAATCAGTATTTTACTCTCCCCAAGGTCAGGGGTTCAAACCCCAGGTGCCACCAATTTATTTTTAAGTACCACCATAACTGATGTACAGCAGGTCTGGGAACAGGTGCACAGCAGGCTTCGGGAGCAGGCGTGGAAGCAACCTGCGTAACATGCAGACACGCATGTGCAGGTTGCGCATCAACAAGGCAAACTGCGGGAGATGCAGTAACTCTAGCGCAGGTTGCGTTACAAGGGCGCAAACTGCGGGAAATTTCACTGTTCACGATTTTTTTTTTTTTTTTTTACTACACTCATTCTTTTTTTTTTCTTTTTTTTTTTTCATACAACACTCAATTTTTTTTTTTTTTTTATTACAAATACAACAAAAAAAATTTTTTTTTATAAGAAAATGAAATAAAAAATCTACTAACCTTATAAAAATCATGGGTTGCCTCCCAAGCAGCGCTTCTTTAACGTCAATAGCTTGACGTTCTCAAAAATACTCCGATGGAGACGGAATATTAAATTTCTCGATCCTAAACTCGCCACCACAAAAAGTATCAAGAGTGTTAGTGGTTGTCTTTATCCTGCAGAAAGTCTCCAAACAAGCATCAGTAAAATAAAATATGTCATTAATAAGCAATAAAGAGTATGCTTGTGCAGTTTTGGAAAACTTTGTGATAAAACAGCGATAAAATTCAACACCATGAAAATATTGAACTCCCTTGACATAAGGTGGAGGTTCTGGTGGTGGCTTTTCTTCACTCCTCACTTTCACTGGAGTCATTCGGACATCTTGGCTTATCACATCATTGGCTAATAAGACACTTCCATCTTCTCCCTCTTCTCGAGCTTGAAACGTATGAGCCACTTTGTATGGATCCTCAACCAGAATTTGAGAAATATCATCTTGGACAATATTCGTTATCATATCAACCTTGTAATAGGTAGTCTTGAGCAAAGAAGCCTTGTAAGTAGAGGCTAGATCGAGAGCAAATTTATCAATACATGGTAGCTGAGGCACAGGTTGTGGAAGAGAAACAACAACCATCTCTGTATTGCTTTCCTTTGTAGCCTCATCATCAGTCACATTGTTCTCAATAGCAGCAACATCATTGATCTCGTCATCGGTGGCATGCTCCTTCTCTTTATCAATGGCCTCATCATCAACATACATGGAGAAACTATCATATTCCTGATCGCTTGTGAGATTGATAGCAGTCAGGTCCTCTTCGGATCGAATAGATGATGATGGTAAATAGTCGAGCTGCCCTGTAGTAGAAGATTTAACCAACTCTACAATTTGAGATTCAATCGCCAAACTTTGAATTTCTAATCCTTTGATCTTCTCGGCTTGTTCTTCAGAACTCTTTAGCAGTTTATTCAAGATATCCCACATCTCATTTGTCTGATCATCTTGCACATCTACACTGGATTGAGAAACATGTAGATCTTCTTGTAGAGGAGGATATTGATATTCTTGCTGTGGCGGCTGCTCATATGACTGATAATATTGTTGCTCAAATTGTTGCTGATTATGATATGAAAAATTTTGAGCACCATTGTCCTGGTAGTAGAAATCTGGTTGATTCACGCATTCTTGATCAAAAGTGTTTGAATACTGATTGTACCCATATCCTTCTTCAAAAGAATTCATTTGTCCCAACTGAGCATTCTGAGAATTATAGACATTGTAATAGCATTCCAAACCATAATGACCCTGGACACCACAAATTGGACAGAAGTTGTAAGTTTTAGGGGCCACTTGTGACATCTCATTGATACTCATTGGACGCATAGTGGGCTCTGTAGGGTTGAATGAGGCAATTTCTTGAGTGCGTGCCTCCAACATGGAAGAGAGTAGTGCAAAAGTATCAACTTCACCCATTGCAAACCTGTAGACACTCAACAAAGCCAAGAAAACGTAGTAAAATCTGCCTCAATTGGAACTAAAGTTCCAATGAGACAATGGAAACAATCTAAACAACTAAATTAAAATCAATAGAAACTTGCTGTCTCCCCGGCAGCGGCGCCAAAAACTTGATATGTCAAATTATACCTAACCGCAAGCGCACGGTGTCTATTGCTAGTACAGATGGCAAGCGGGTCGAATCCACAAGGAGACAGGTTCTACTAATTCCTTTTCAGTTATCGCTAATTGTTTCAAGGGTCAAACGATTATTGAAGAATTATTACTTAACTAATTAAACTAGATTAACACTAATTAAATAGATGATAAACAAATTATTTAAAACCTAGGGCAATCAGGTCCACCATGCTTACACAATTGGCTCTTAAGCTAAAGCAATCAATGTGATCCTATAACTAGAGTATGTTAATCTCTTTCAAGCATTAACACTCTCGAAACATTCAACACAATTAACCACTTTTAGTAATTCAATCAATCAGGTAATTAGAGTCAAGTTAATCTCTTTCAAGAATTAACGCTCTCAGAAATCCAATGATGCTTTCGCACTCAAATTCAATTCTGCTAATCGTATGTGTGCCTCTAGTAAGTAAATCTCTCGATCCATACCCCTATTTGCATATAATTAATCCATGATATTGGCCAATTACACAAATTAATGATTAAAACATATCAATCAGAATTAACCATAACCAATCAAACCACTATGAAAATCATGCCAATATTAGTGCAAACATGGCTTCCCTTTAAGCCCTAGAAATAACTACTCGCTAATAATTAAACAAGTAAAACAACTAGTAAAACAAGAAAACATAATTAAACTAATAAGAATTGAGAAGAAATTCAGATAAGAAAACCTGCAATCATCAATCCTGTCACAAGAATGAAATTCATGGTCTCCTCTCCAAAACCCTAGCTCCTAAGAGTAGGAGCACGTATGTATCCCCCCTATAAAATAATACCCTAGATGTGTTTATATAGGCTCTAAAAGTCTTGCCCAATAAAAGTATTTTAATACTCTAAATAAATTACAAGTAGGATTCCATAACTGAATAGGATTCCTTAATTAAAATTCGTCACTTCTTTTTCTCCTCTGTTTCTGGGCTCTTCCAGTTGGATTTTGATTACTGGACCACCTCTGAATTAAAGAAAATTCCACAAGCTTCGCGTGGACAGTTTACGGGCCTCAAACGGACTTCTGGAACTCAAGATATGGCCAAAACAGTGTAGAACAGCCCATGTAGCCTAATAATACGAATTTTCTCCTATTTTATCTCCAAAATAACTCTTTTTGCTCCAAATCCTTCCAAGTTATGAATTCTTTATTTCCTACAATAAAACAATAAAATCTATTAAATAAAAATCCAAATCAATGCAAAACACAATAAATATGAGAATAAAATCATCTAAAATATATATAAAAATATACTCTATCAAAGAACCGTACGTCACACAAGTGAGGGCGTCCCCTCCGACTTTCTATCACACAGACAGATTGTCCTTGTGTATACATATATGGTTGTTCCTCTTAGTTGGAGTAAGAAATATAGAGGAAAATTTAAATCACAATGATAAATACCATCTTCCAAAAATAATCTTAGAGGAATATTTTGACTAATACAATTTTGAAACACATTTCAAGGATACCAAAAAGTTTTGAAAAGATACCGGCCCCTTTTGAATAAGAGATGATGAATCACCCTGGAATTACTCACGAGGTTATCTAACGTACACTTCCCGATACATCAAGTATTCCCCTTTTTCATATCGATCTCGTGTGCTACATAAACTTAACACTTTTGGCATAATAACCTTTATTAGCAATAATCTATAAAATTATAATCACTACTTAGAATAAACGCTTCGTTCGATAAACCCCTCCTTGAACTCGATGTGAGTTCAAAATTTCTATTATTAATAATATATTTATTATTATCACTCTTGTTCCTGAGCATTATGACTCTAAGCTCTGATACCAAACTGTGACAGCCCCAAATCCGGGGTCATGAATCTGGGCCATCACGGACCAACTTCCATTCAAAATCAATATCTCTTGGGATTTTTTTTTTAATTTAATACTTATGCAATTGACCCCACAGTAATACACACACACACCAGTCATATGCTCAGAGAACAACATTCACCATAATAAAAGTTTAGAGTTAAACAGTTATTACAAACCCAGAATCATACTTAAACACATTGCTGAATAATACTTCGACATGAAGCATTTCAACAATAAAAAGTTATTACACCAACTTACACACTTAATGTACACAATCTATCAATACCCAACCGTCCGCTAGCTACCTCGGAAAGCGTTTCCAACACTCTCTCAAAAGTTCGTCTTTCCCGTACCCTCTTGCGGGGTGTAGTACGGAGTATCGGCGTACCTAGCTGTATATAGATAAGTAGCAAGAGTGAGCTATAATAGCTCAGCAAGATAATATTGTAAACTGGAATTTAAAATGTAACCAAGTATACATGTATACATATGTAAGTAGTAACCAATTATAAACTTCAAGGGAGATTAAAACTCTTATTTAATAATACATCATCCACTTACTTTTATAAGAAAGAAATCTAGAATAATACAGTATCAGTTTCTCTTCTTAAATAATATAACAATCAATATAATCTTTCAGTGTAATATTTCAGGATAATATGAATACTTACTTAAATCTCTTACTATCATCATTTCATTTCCTTCTTATGTAACAATTTTTATAAATTAATATAAAATCAGTTTCTCTTCATCTATAACAATAATTCCACCTTTCATATCATTTTCCCTTTCCAGTATACCAATCTGACTTTATCATTTATTCTTTATTCACATATTGTAGGGGTTTTCACTGTTGCCGAATACGTGAGGCTCGATGATCAGTCGCCCTCCGTATCCGTCCCTTTTTACTACCGGTAGAAGGAATGAAGGCCACCTGCTAACATCATCCCTGGAGGAAGGCCACCTGCTAACATCCTCCTGGAGGAAGGTCTACCACTACATCCTCCTTCGGCAACTCTTGGGCCGAAATGAAACATTAAGTGCTGGACTGTGCAACTTCCACACGGCCTCTTACGCTTATTAAGTGCTGGACTGTGCAACTTCCACACGGCCTCTTACGCTTATTAAGTGCTGGACTGTGCAACTTCCACACGGCCTCTTACGCTTATTATTGTAAATTCCCCTTTTTATAAGATCATCATTCAATTTATCAACACCATTTCACATTTTCATTTCCGTATATCACTTCCATTATCAATTATCATTCACTCATATCATTTTCATTCTCGCACATTATTTCTATAAAATATATTCATAACATAATACTTTGATTATGATTCAGACATCTCTTTTATATTCAAGAATTTAAATATGCTTTTATATCCATAACATATTCCATCTACTTAAAAAGTAGTAATTAATAATCAAATAATATTTATAATACCACTAACACCAAAAAGAATATTTTTAATATAGTATTATAAACCATATAACCCTGGATAACAACTGATACCATTCTTTCATATTCCCTTAATCATAAGGCATGTTCACTTCATGCATAATCATCTCTATGTATATTCATATCCATCTCATACTCATACTCATATCCTTATTCATACCATACTCATATACCTTCCCTTTTTACATCAATAATCGAGAAAAACCATTTCTTAACAATATAGTAACAATAGCATCTCATATATATATTTCATGAAATCAAGTTTCTTTGAAGATAAATAATTTCCAAGTAGGGATAGAAAAGATCTTGCCTCGGTTCCTGTATCCTGACAGTAAGGCTGGTCCCTCTTCCGGAGTTTCTATAAACACAAAAGGACCGTCATTAGAATATCACATCTCTTACTCACTACACTCTTGTATAACATTACCCTTGATACTTCAATATATGCCTAACGTATCACTATTACCCCAAAGGTTCAAGAACTTAACCATTTATAAGCTCAAACGAAGTTTCAGTGGTTTTTCACCATTTTCCCTAACGACCACACTTAACTGTAAAAATTCTCAGAAAATATTGATTTCGAATTTTAATGTAAGGTCAACTGTCAAGGGTCCTCTGACCACCCTACTACCTTATCCCAAAATTTTGTGGCTTATAAAAATGTCCAAGTATGGTAACGTTAGCCTCAAAGTTGATACAATTACGTTTTCTCGGTTATCGAACGTCTTTCACTAAAACTGACTTTTCTCCTAAACCGTTCATCAGATTTTAACGCACCTTATATCAAAACGATCTATGAACTAAGCTCTATCATTTCATGGTCAATTGGTAACCTAGGCAGTGAGGTACCGTATGAATGCAGGGGTCACAAAACAGGGCAGTTTTCGTTCTAACGAAAATCGGACATTATAACTGCTGTAATTTCATACTTTCCAAAATCAAACTCCTCCAAATCAATCATCCACCTTATACACCATCACCTACACCATGTGGTCATCTTACCAACCATGGTTACAAGCACATACTCCTTCCAAAATCAACTTTAATCACTTACAAACACTTATAACATCATAATCATAACATTTATACCACTTAATCACTAAACACAACTATATCCATCATAAACATAAAAGAGCAAGCATGATTATACCTTCTTGAAGCTTTGATAACCCTTAAAAATCCTTGATAAACCTTGGGCACTCCTTAAACAACCTTAGATTAACTTGAATCAACTAAGGAAACCATGAAAACAAAGTTAACAATTCGGAATTACTATTCATCAGCTGAAAGAACATGAAAAACGACCCCTTTACCTTGCTTTTCTGGAAAACTCTTGTGAAATACGACTTGTAGGTTATCTCATGGGCTTTCTAAAAAGCTATAGAACGCAAAATTTGGCTGAGAAACGAAGAAGTTATGGTCATTTTACTGGGCTGTTCTTGTTTTGGCCGAAAATTGTAATATGGATGGGGGAGAGAGTTTTGTTCTTTGTTTTGATCTTATCCCTCTTTAATCTTGTTAATATTTGTTAGCTTTAGCTTGTCCTAGAAGCCTTGGAAGATATTTAGTGATTAAAAGCTTGCAAAGTTACTAATTTACCCCCTTAAAACAAGTTAATGGAAAGTGATACCACTTGGATTTTCTAATCTCTTATTTTCTAAGTTTTCTAAGTAAAATGCCCATCACATTGGTAAATAATATGGTATGTATCCTTGTTATATTACTAATCTTGGTTGCTTGGTTTCCATACTCGTCTAATTGTGGTTCGTTTCGAGTAAACCTCATTATCTCAGTGGTTTTCGAAATCATTTACGAATCCAATTTCCTTTGGTATTCTCTTAACTTAATAATCCCTTGGTTTAATCTAAATTCACTAATCCCTCAATTTGTCATTCTTATAATATTTCCATGCTCCTCAATATCCAATAGAAGCTTATTCGAAATCAAAATCTTCAAAATCCATATTCAGGAATTTCTGAAATCTATCGTCATTTCGAGTCACTTAATTTCAGTGTATAATATTAATATGGTTTCTGTTTATTCATTTTCTGTTTCCATTATAGGGTACCTACGTACCATTTCTCTAAATCCTCGAAATTTACTATTCATGTGACCACTGTAGCATTACTGAAGTTAGGGTTATTACATATATCATGCTTAATATATATTAAACTATTCATTTAAGATAAAATTAATTATATTATAACTTGTGCGCATTATTTTTTATAATTATTTATAGACCTACCCATCTAAATAAATTCAGAAAATTTTCTTATATTTTTGAAATGGAGAAAATAATTATTATTTTGAGATAAATTTTTTTGTTCATAATCTCATATACGAAATGCATGGATAAAATAATTATTCTTTGAGATCAACTATTTTGTTAACAATATCACATATGAAGTGCTCGTGGTTAATTTTGTTGTGAAATTTAATGAAAAATGCACTAAATTAAATTTGGTTGGTCTAATTAGAATCAATTAAACTATAGACATACTAAAAATATGAATTTTAAGAAAATTTATAAAAAAAATGTACAAATGCGATTTGAATTACATATCGATTATTGGTTAATAATTACATATAATAAATAGTTTATTTATAAGACGGTATGATAAATACTATACAAAATATAACAAATTAATTAGCGAAATAAGAAAGATATGAAGTTTTGAAAGGAAATTTGAAACATTTATATATATATATACGAGATTTGTACTCCATGTCGGTTATCAGTTATCATTTAAATAACTAAATAAAATATATAGTTGAGTTATGAGACGATACTATAATTTATAGTTGATTTATAAGACGGTATGATAAATACTATACAAAATATAGCAAATTAATTAGCGAAATAAGAAAGATATGAAGTTTTTGAAAGGAAATTTGAAACATTTATATATATATATGTGTGTGTGTGTGTATGAGATTTGTACTCCATGTCGGTTATCCGTTATCGATTAAATAACTAAATAAAATATATCATTGAGTTATGAGACGATACTATAATTAAGATTACGTATATAGTGCTATATATATAACAGTGTATCTTTTTCTACATATAATAGGAGAACAAATGGAGTAACTCATACTTTAATTTTAATAAGTAAGATCTTGTATGTTACAATAATTAAGGTCTTGTAATCTTTAAAATGTATTGTAAAATGTCTAAAATTTCAAACATGAAAGCATTCAATAATTTATTGCATGGTCATTTCCCTTTAAATGCTTGCAAAAACATATACTTGCCTATTGGTGGTTGAGGAAGAAGTTGCTTTGACATCAGAAGCCACAATGGTATCCTCCCACACTTTTGATTTTTGGTGATCGTGCATTTCTCACATACGTACTCCAAATTTGTTTCATATATTTTTAATATATTAAAATATCACCAAATCGTTCAAATAATACATATATTTGCGATGTTCAACGATGCTAAAAATGACCCGTGCCTCGCACGGGCTATTATGCTAGTTACCATAAAAGCCAATCAATCCATTTAATGAAAATTAAAATGTGCTTATCAAATGTATAAGTAAATAAATACCATAAATACCATAATTGCAACTAAACAACCGCGTAATTCATGCAACAAATTTGATTATAAAATTAACACTAACAAGATTTGTGGAGAAATTATAAGGTTGACATTTAAAAAGTAACTGAATACTCCATAATTATAAGATTTGTGGAGTATTAATTAAATATCTTTAAAACCACCGTGTCACAATTAAGGCACAATAAAAACACATTTAAGACATATAAATCAAAATCAGTTATGAAAATTAAAATAAACAAATAATAGAAAAAAGCAAAATTCAAATATTGATTGAAGCTATTTGACCGAAAACATAGCAATGTCAATAACACTAGTTAGTAGCTAAGAGCATCTCCAACCCTATACATCTATTAGCTAAAATTGATTAGGTGTCATAATTTTTAGATAATAGGTATATTTTTTATTCTCCAACCAAGCAACCTATTAGGTAAATTTTTTGATAATCATCTTGACATCCTCTATATTTGGAGGACATCTATAATATATAGATAATATCTATAATTCATTATCTCCACTTATATTATGACACATCATCAATATTATTTACTTATATATATATATATATATTATTAAAATAATAATAAAATACTATTTTTAAAATATAGCTATTCATTATAGCTAACACCATTGGAGTAAAATATCTTACAGTTGAGCAACTTTTTAGATAATCACTATATAGCTAATGATTTTAGCTATTACCATTGGAGATGCTCTAACATGTATGACAAGACAACAATACTAAACTGATTACTAGGAATCATCAACCATGTGACCAGCATAATGAAATAGAACTTCATAAAGTAAATAACTTGTTTAGAAGTGAAAAATCCAGAACAAGACAGATTGTCTAACCAGCCAACCTTTAACAAAATAACATAGCCTGTTGTTGCTAAAGAACAACAAACTAACCCAGTACTACAAATAAAATAATAATCATTCGAAGCCAGATGTTATTGATACATAGAAAGTAATCAGTCTAAGAAAATAAACATTGTATCTTACAAGATGAATAAAATCCAAAATCCAACGGGAAACTACTCATTTGTGTGTGTGAAATATGGGCAAACCACAAAATTAGACCCAAAACCAGAGAAATCAAGGTAGATTTGATTCCAATCTTCGAGAACATCATTAAGTATACAGGACAACTATAAATAATTGTTAGTCACAGAGACATGCCTGTACTCATAATATAACAAGCCTAAGTGTGTGTAATGTTATGCATTACCTACATGACCTCTTAATTGAGTGAACCTCTAGTTGTAGAGTTTCTACTTGTTTAGTACTTGTAATAGGCATCAATTTCTGTCTGTGTAATTGTACTTAAAAGTCAGAGAATAATGTTTGAAAGAAGTTCCAAGGTTCATGCCTCAAGCTTGAAGAACAAGGCTGACAAAATAAACACAGTTATATTTTGGAGAATGAAAGTTTACCTAAGTACCAATTCGAGAAGTATGTTTGTTATATTCGAGAAGTCTAGCATTCGACAAGTCAAGGACTCGATATCTCAAAAGACACTATTCGATATCTCTGAATACACTGTTCGATATCTCATTCGATATCTCATTCGATATCTCTGAATACACTGTTCGATATCTCATTCGATATCTCTGAATACACTGTTCGATATCTCATTCGATATCTTAGAGATTCGATATGTCTACTACTCTATTCGAGAACTCAGGAAGTCAACAAGTCAAAGCATCATTCGAGTTCTCTAGGAGTCAACAAGTCAAGGTCCATTCGATATCTCAAGGACTCGGAAAAGCTATTCGACATCTCAGGGATTCGACAAGTCAAGTGTTCTATTCGACAACTCAAAGATTCCTGGAGAAAAGAGTTATTCGAGAAGTGATTCGATATGTCAAATATACAGTATTCGAGAACTCGGAGTTATCTAATCCTAGTTCTCGAATCAATCACTTAGCCATTTCTCGAATACAATCTTGGAGACAAACTACTGGAGAAATTGTACAAGTCAGAAACCTGCAACAAGCCAGAGTACTTTATGGACCACAATCTGTAATGTACTTTGGAAAGCCTACAAAGAAGTTTGGAGAGATGTACACGAGACAAAGAGCTAAAGAAGTGGATCTGAACAGAACTTTATAAAGTCAAATCTGTAGCCGTTTGGATGCTTACTCAAAAAGGATAGACACACTGGAAAGTAAACTTGTTTAGCTACCTATTTGTAGTAAGTAGGTTGTATTCATGTTCTATAAGAATACAACCTCAGTTCTTTAGAGATTAAGTTTTTAACAGTTTTTCACATACATTGTAAGAGACATCTCTCTGAGAAAAACGAAGCTAAGAATACTACCATTTGTATTCACAGATTGTAGCAAATCTTTATCTAATAATATATTAGGTTAAAGTGATATTGTGTCTCGTGTTGTTCTTTATCTGCACCTACACATTTGCACACACAAACACTTATCTTGCTACATAGATTCAAGAACGAGAAAAAGTTCAAGAATCCATTCACCCCCCCTCTGTATTCTTTAGTCGTATTCAATACTCAACAATAATTATGCCTAGCCATTCAATCTGTTTGAAATATACACAATGTAAATAAGTATACAAAACTGGAAGAACAACTAAGATCAAATCAATAATCACAGACTCACTCCCAGATGACACAAACACCAACTTGACAACCAGATGTTATAGGCAAAACCATTGAAAACGAAACAACAAAATCACATAATAAACAAAACTAAACAATCTTTACTCAATAATCAAACAAAATGAAAGAAACCCACCATCAATAATCATTTTAACAAACACCCGTTATACAAACTCGAGATGGGGATGAAGAAAATCAAGAATAAGACATGAAAAGCACATCAAGAACAACATATATTAATATTACGATTTACCAATGAAATCAGACAAGGCGGCCATTGGTGAACTTTCCGGTAGGAATGTAACCCAAATTGATAGTGAACCAAGAAAACAACATAAAACTTGCTTGGGCACCCTAGATTCAGAAAGAGAAACACCCGAGATTCGATCCGAGAGTTCCATTATTAGTTCCATTATTATACTAGAGAAATGAAACCAATTCTCCTCTTTTGTTAGTTGAGCATAGATGTTACAGATACTAGAGAAACTTACCATATGCAATATTTGAATTAGAAGATACTAGAGAAACTCACCATATGCAAATCTGCAATCATTGTTTAAGGGTTTGTACTTAAATTTGAAGGTGCTGCAAAAATTTACGGTTCTTCCATTACTGAGCAATATATCTTTTAGGGCTTGAGGTGTTTGAGGTTGTCCTCAGGGTTTTCCCCTGAGGTTAAAAGATTTGCAATATAATTCTAAGGCTATATATGTAAATTACTATTTTAAAAAATTATATTTACAAAATTGCCCCTGCGGGGCCATTTGATTTATAGGAATAAAATCTTTTAACCTAAGGAAGATTGCTTGAGGACAACCTCAGGCCCAGTTTTCTCTATCTTTTAACGTCATTGAAATTTAAAAATCCAATAAGTACTACAATCGTTACGTAAACACATTAAGACACAACATCATACGTAAAAAAAAATTATTTACATAAATTTAGATCGTAATCGTTTTGCCAACTTTTTATGAATTTTATTATTTAAAAGCCATTATTACTGGTTCAATTATTTTACAAATTGTTTTAATTACAACACATATGATAAGTGGATTTTATATCCACTTGGAGCGTTCCATTTCGGCTTAAATTGATGTCTTGGTCTCAAGTATGTCGTGTTTTTGATTCATTTTAGTGAGTTTGTGCAGGGTTATTATCTTGAGGTTGGATGATATAAATTGCATATTTTATGGTGGAATTGAGTTCTAGAAGTGAAAAATGACAATTTGCAAAAGAAACGAAGGAAAAAGGAGTTAAAATGAAGACAATCAGCTTCCGGCAACCAGGAGGGCGCAGCTAGCGCGTAGAAATTCTGCCAGATTTTGGATTTTTGTTTTGGCCATATCTTGAGTTCTACAAGTCCGTTTTGGACGATCTTACTGTCCACGCGAAGCTAACGAGATTATCTATCATTCTAAAGTGGTCTAGATGTCCAATTACGACTGGAATGACCCAGAAATACTAATGTCCAATTACGACTGGAATGGCCCAGAAATACTGAAGAAAAGTAAGTTACGAATTTTCCTTCAAAACAGAATCAGTTTAGTAAACGTATTTTGCAGAAATTCTATTTTAACTCTATTTTGGGGAATTTCTTGCTGGGCAAGACTTCTAGAGCCTATATAAACACATCATACCATTGTAATATTGTAACATCTTTAGATTACATATCAATTACTTAGGTTTATTTGTATCTTTTCATACTTTATTTTTATCATGGTTTCACTTGATCCCATGACGACGAGAGGTTCAATTACGAACTAATCGTTGTCATGAGATTCTAACGGATTTATTTCTGGAGCTTTAGTATCTTGATGCTTTAAAGATCTGTGTGTGGTGTATAATTGATATCCTCGTATGGTTGTGCTTAATTTTTAGATGCGTAGCTAACATCTAATTTGTTAATCTCTTGTGAAGTGAAAGTGGATCTTGAGATTTAGAACTTGCCATGCTAGCATAGGTTCATAATTGTTTATCAATATGATTCGTAGTGTAAGATGAAAATACTTATACTGGCATGTGTGATCTTTATGGATAACTTGCTACTCAACCATTATGTTTTCAAATTCTATAGACATATAGGGTCTAAGCATAATTGGTGTCTATTCATCTTCTATCTCTTTTGTGGATGTATGGGTAGTTTGGTATACGTATGCTGACAGGTAGCGTGTACTTGTTTCATGTTGTCTGATCAGATATCATAACCATCACATGCATTGATTAAAGGCATCAACTCTAAGCGAAGTATTTAATGAAGTTAGGATCCCATGTTTACTCTTGTAGAAGTAATTCGATTTTAATTTTCATTAGATAATTAATTCTTAGTTGTTAATTTATTTCTTAGTTAATTTAGATAATCAAAACCCTAATTTGTTAATTGTCTTAGCAGTGAATAATAATCATACATTGTTTCATAGGTACATCTACTGAATTAAAACCATTACTAGATCTCTGTGGGAACGAACTTGACTTATTCATATATTACTTGTGACCACGTACGCTTGCGTGATTTAGTGAAAACAAGTTTTTGGCGCCGCTGCCGGGGATCATCGGTGTTTTATTTTTGGTTTATGTGCTTGTCAATAGTGGTCGTTAGAGTTCGCTGACTCGGATTAGTTACTTACCTATCTTGTTTAGTTCGGTGTGTTTCAGGTACTTGAGTGTTTGATCATGGCAGGCGAGGAGTTGCCATGGTGGCCATATTCGAGGACATCCATGCCTCAGCAATGTGAGCAGTGTTTGAGCGTTCATGAGACCTCACAATATTGTTACTACGAAGGAGTTAATCCATATGTCACTTATGAGGAACAACCATATTTTCAATATCATCCTCAATAGTACCAGCAAGATGTTCCAAATATGTCATATTTCTTTGGTAGTGAAGAGTTTCAACATCAGCAACCTACTCCTACTTTTCAGTCAGATGAGGTTGATGTTATGGAGGATATTAGGATGCTTACAAAGAGTAATGAGGAGTCTCTCAAATCTTTGGAGACACTAGTTGCTCAAGTATTGAGTGTCTTGGAACAAGAGAAACAACAATTCGTACTAGAGTCAATTCCAAAAAATAACGGTGACTTGGAGCAAGGTACTGCATGCATAATTGAGGAAGACAAATTCCAAGGTGAGGTGAGCGTTCACAAGCCATGTGAGGAATTTGATCATGCTGGAATGGTGGATGATTTGGAAACACTACAAGAAAACAGTCAATAGACATCACACTTTAGACATCGGTCGTAAATGTCCATGATGTTAAAAGATGTAATAACATCATCCCGCATTAAACTGATGTCTTTGCTTTTCATAAACATCACTATTTTTAAAACCGATGTCTAAAGTCACCTTTTAAAAAATGAAAACAAGCGCCCTTGCTTTTTATTTCCCCCTTAGCCAAAATTTTCCCCCCAAAGTCAAAATTCTCCCCCCTTTAACCAAATATTCTCCCCCCTTTACCAATTATTTCCCCCCAGCTTTTCAGACAAAGCTAAATAAACTAAAACAAAAAACTAAAAAACTAAACTCACTCTCATCTCTCAACCAAACCACTCTCTCTCTCTCTCTCGACTCTCACTCATCTCCCTCGTCTTTCACCACCACAACTCACCTCCACCACTCACCTTTGCTCTATCTCTTTCACACTCGAACCCCCGAAGAGCTCTCTCTCTTTCACATAATCGAACCCACGAAACTCTCTCTCTCTCACACTTAAATCGAAATCGATTTGTTCGAAGTTCAAAGCTCGAAGGTTCAAAGCTGGAATTAGTTTGATTTGTCAGTGGGTAAGCCTAAGTTTGATATGTTCAAACTTACAAGTTCGATTAATTTGATTTTCCTACAAATTGGGGGTTTAAAAATGAAACCCTAAGTTTTAATTTGGGGTCAATTTAATTTATGTATATATGTATGTGTATTAATTATTCTATTTGTAATTTATGTACATATGTATGTGTATGTAGTGAACATGGGTATCAAGGATAATGAAGATGATCCGTATGAGATTTTGAGGCAAAGTTATCATATGTTTGCTTCTATTCATCAAAGAAGGTCAGTTTTATTATGGGTTTTACATTTTTGAATTTTAATTTTTTTGGTGGATTTAACTTCCGACAAAACCACCTAGTACTAAACTCAAATTTCTCAGACAACACACCTCGTCAATGGCTTCTCCTCTTCAAGTCAACGCTTCCACTTCAATCACTGGTCACCTTTTTTAACCTCTTCTTCCTTATCTACTTATTTTATTTTATCGTTTGTATGTAGTTAATGTTGGATTTTTTGTGTTGTGTAGGCAATGAAGAAATGTCGTCTTTCGGAGCCAATGGTTTGCTTATTGTTGCCCTGGAATTCTCGGACGATTAGTAGCTAATCTCTGGTGCCAGGTTTCTTACTTGTTATTTTTCATTTTTGTAGATAATTGACTTGTTTACTAATTTGCTTGTTGTTTGTTATGATTGTTGCACATTATCTTATGTTTCGAGTAGCATGTGAAAAGTACTGTTTGATTGATATTGTAAACCTCATAATTATAATTAGAGAGGGAAAATGTATACCATATTCTGATGGCATATTTTATTGTCGAGTATCCCTATTGGATTATATTTTGCAGTTGTTGCATATCAGGTTAGCTTGGCTGTCTTTCTTGCCATTACCTCTACCGTGTCACATACATCCCACCTCACAATTGTACCAGTGATTTTGTCTTGATGATAAATTCTTTATATCTGTATCTTGTCCTTACTTTTTATAAAATTAGTAAGTCTTTGTGCTTTAACATGTTAGGAAAGTTCTACCAAAAGGGGCCTAAACTTTGTAGTTGCTGCAGCATGTGTGTTTGATGAATATACCAATGATTTACTTTACCTACGTGAAGGCTCCTGCTTTCCAAGGTTAGAAGGATTACACATCTACACTCAGATTCTAATTATAAAGTTATAAGGTCAGTGTTTATTTTAGTAGTTGTTTGAAAAAATATGTATAATAATATAATGAGTTTTATCTCTTCACTGTAGTAGATATATGTATAGAAGTTTACTTTTGGATATTGAAAAATATGCAGGGAAGCAGCCTCTTACTGGAATGGTGAAGGTTCATTCCTGTTTACCTCAAGCTCTGCGCCATATGACTGCTACGAAAATGGATATTGTTATGAGGTGTACATCTGTTACTTAGAAATCTAGATGCCTAAATATAGCTTAACACCTGTGGTTAGCATTTGTCAAAAAAAAGATTTTTGCTGTTATTTTATAGCTGATTAACAGCCAAATATGGTTCACTCATGTAAATAGCAGTGATTGCACATTTTATCCTAAAACAAATATATGTGCAGTTGATATAGTATCTTGCTCTACTTTTTTCTGCACGATGGAACAGGATAGTCCAGTAGTGCCAATAGGGAGGAGCCCTCGGACAGATGTCCTTCTAAAAGCAGAGAAAGAAGTGATAGCATCTAGCGGTTGTGTGCTTAGATTGGCTGGACTCTATATATCCTTTATGGACCTCGGTAGTACTTATACTCTCAGTGTCTCTACTTGGTTCTTATTTGCCATGGTTGAACTTTGAGTGCGACTGAATTTGCAACCTGGATAGTTAACCGAACATAATACTTTTTCTTTTTTCTTTCTTTGGTTGTAACAATCCATTATTATTGTTCCCTTGCACATAGAGTTGAGAAGGCAATCAAGGAAAAAACTTGCAATGCTTGTCATCTTATACAAACAAACGGTAAGTATGCAGGTCCCAGAATATCATAGTTATTGATATTTAGGTATTCAAACAAACTTGCAATCTGATCCTGTTAATGTTTGTTATTAAAACTTACAGGGACAAATCAAAACTGGAGCCCCGTGTAGGTCAGAGCGTCTTGCAAAATACAATCAGGTTAATATATAATTGTCATCCATCATAACAGGGGAAAAAATCAACAGCTTTAATCATGTCGAAGGTCCATCCAACCTAGTGGCATTTGTAAGTAGTATTATTTATACTCACCCATTTTAGCTAGGACTGTGATTAACTAGTCAAATTAAACTTAAAAATTAACCCATTATTTTATTATATTATGTGCAAGGCTTGGGAGTTGTGGAATAGAGATGCTGCATTTGATCAGGTACATGGTACAGGACTATGCTATATGTTTAACAATGCAGTAGCTGGTAAAAATGTAATTTGCTACCGAATAATGTAACATAGTGGGCAAGAAGAGGCAGGGGTGTGGTCTTAAAAAATGAATAATTGGGTCAAGTGATCCCGAGTCACACCCCTGACAAGAGACTAAGGATCGAGTGTCTAAGGCATCACTGTATGACTATTGATATTTATGAAACTGATCACTGAAAAGATTATTGGCAAACCAGGTAAGGAGATAAGTGATATTCTAGAGTTCTAGTCTATTTTTTTGATCAGGCGTTTAGGCGACTGAAAAAATAAAGTTGGTACAGAACTTTGAGCTCTCGAATAGAGGATCAATACATCTGAAAGCTATTTTTTTTACGTTGATTAGTGTGTTAGAATACCTGTTTCCGAACTGGACAACCAGCAGCCATGGTGCACCTATAGTAGGCTCGAGGACACGGATTTCCTTTAGCCATCTTCTGTCCATATTTTCTCCACTAACATCCATCAGTAATCTGACATTACCAAAAATATACCAAGGATTTACAATTTTGTAAATTTCAACCAAATTTAACATTAATGATCTGAGTCAGAATGTTCATCATATACATACCATTGGTGCCTCTGATCTAGCCCTGACAGAGACTCGGGCTTTCCTAATGGTAGCCTCAGTGGCCTGGTCAACCTCTTTATTAGAAGGGTTCAATCTAGAAACTTTATTAGGACCTCCCCAGTGTTGAGACCCTTGATTTGGACTATCATTTTCCCTAAACATTAGCTTTTGATAACCATAAATTACATTTTTTTTTTGACAAATAAATTACATTTTTACCAGCATTAGCTTTTGATAACCATAAATTACAGCAGCTAAAAGAATCTGTGTTGCTAATTGTCGTGGAGTGTATATTCTTCTTGGGGGTAAATCAGCAACCACTTATTGTTGGTGATAACCATAAATTACAGGTGAGTATAACTTAGCATTTTGTTTTGAACTGCAGAAACTAATCACTTTCTTCCCATTCATCGTGAAGCTCCAAAATTTGTGGACCAAGCAACTGACCAACAGATCCTTTCCACTGGAATTAAGGTGATATATAAGAAGTTAAACAAATAATATTCTATAAATCCACAAATTTGTGATAGTGCTCAAGTCACTATTGAATATTGAAAGTTGATTTACTACCTATTTACTGGCGTGGGATGGACTATTTTATATGATATTTCTACTTCTTAACTACGACTTACGAGTCCTTCAAATACCTATGTTGCATCACACGTTGTAGATTTACTTGTTCCGTATCAGAAAGGAGGAAAGATTGGCATGTTTGGTGGTGCTGGTGTGGGAATGACAGTGCTTATTATGGAACTAATTAACAATGTTGCCAAGGCTCATGGTTTGTATCGACTCCACTGTCTAAAATCACTTGTATGTTTCATGTTATCTAAGTGGTTCTATTTCTATACGCAGGTGGTTTTTCTGTGTTTGCTGGTGTTGGTGAGCGTACTCGAGAAGGCAATGATTTGTACAAGGAAATGATGGAGAGTGGTGTTATAAAGCTTGGAGATCAACGGGTTTGTAAGTTGTAACTGTAACCCATCAATTTGTAATGGAACTGCTATTTGAAATGGCATTAAAAGTTGCTGCTATTTGGAATAGCAAAAGTGGCCTATGAGAAAGAAAGGACTATTGGATGGGTTTGTGTAGTTGTAATCAGGATGATTTTTTTGGAGAGCTACAAAGAATGCTTCTGGAGATACCTGAATTAACAGAATTACACCCCATACCTGATGCTCATGTTCCGGTGCTGGGATTCAAGTTTAAAGGGGTTTCTATAGATATTTTATATGCTAGACTCTCTCTTTGCTTTGTGGATGGGTACTTTGTTTTGTGTAGTTGATTTTGCGGATATGTAGTCATGTTTACTTGTTTTGGATTTGGTACATTGGATATGCAGTTTATGTAGTAATTTGGATGTTGATGACATTAATTTTTATTTTGTCAATAGCCACATAATGACAATTGTCACATCTATTATTAGCAAATAAAGTGATTTTACCAAATAATGATGTCTAAAACAAAGATATACATCACATTTTTTCTGCAATGTTCGATGTCTAAAAAAAAATAGAAATCACTTTTTATTTATAAAATCTGATGTCTAAGAGACATATAAATGAGTTTTTTCAGAAAAAACTGATGTTTATACCTACATTAGACATCAGTATAGGATGATGTCTAAGATAATTATACACATCACTTTTTTTTAAAAGAAACTAATGTTTATAAGAACATTAGACATCAGTCTAGGATGATGTCTAAGATAACTATAGACATCACTTTATCTGCTAAAATTATGATGTCTAATATCCAAATAGACATCTTTTCCAAAAAAAGAAAGTGATGTGAATGTGAAAAATAACTTAGTTTATTTTATGTTTTCTAGAATATAAGGCATGCAAGTTGTTTATAAAATTAATTATATGTAACCTATTTTGTAAAACAACTGATGTGTATTGAAGTAAATAACGATGTCTATGTTAGCACAGACATCAGTTTCTGGCCGATGTCTAGAATAGACATCTCCAACCTAGACATCACATGCAAAATAACATAGACATCGGCCATAAATTGATGTCTATTGACCCTTTTCTTGTAGTGAAAGGGCACTATTTGGGATAGACACTGATGAGCTACATAAATTTCAAGAATTGGTATGTGCGTACCAAGAGGCTGATGAACATGGGAAAGATTAAGGTCTTCTACTTGTCTCAGAGTATAAAGATGGAGGTAGCGCATTAGAGCCAATGGAGGAAGTTCTCTTTGAGGAACCAAAGGCTTCAGCAACTTACATTTACCCTCCTCCATTGTATTCAAGCGAAGCCCGCGAATGTGTGTTGTTATACAAATTGACAGATTTTGGGTCAACCGATGAAGGCATTGGAATAGGACATAGTTGTTATACGAATAGGCCAAGCGATGAGAAGGGGCATAAAGTGTGCCGTCGTGATGACGATGAAGTCTCACGAAGAGATGACCAAGCCAACTATACACTGTTCGATATCTCATTCGATATCTCAGAGATTCGATATGTCTATTACTCTGTTCGAGCAAGAAGTCAACAAGTCAAAAGTAGTATTCGAGTTCTCAAGGAGTCAACAAGTCAAAGTTTCATTCGATATCTCAAGGACTCAGAAAGCTATTCGATATCTCGAGGATTCGATAAGTCAAATGTTCTATTCGACAACTCAAGGAATCCTGATGAAAAAGAGCTATTCGAGAAGTAATTCGATATGTCAACATAACAGTGTTCGAGAACTCAGAGTTATCGATCAAGTCAATTCTAGTTCTCGAATCACTTACTTAGTCACTTCTCGAATACATTCTTGGAGACAAAATACTGGTGAAATTGTACAAGTCAGAAACCTGCAACAAGCCAATGCACTTTATGGATCTCAATCTGTAACGTGCTCTGGAAAGCCTACAAAGAAGCTTGGAGAGATATAGAAGAGACAAAGGGCTAAAGAAGTGGATCTGAACAGGCTTTACAAAGTCAAATCTGTAACCGCTTGGACTTTTACTCAAATAGGATAGACAGACTAGAAAGTAATTTGTTTTAGCTACCTTATTTGTAGTAAGTAGGTTGTATCCATGCTCTATAAGGATACAGCCTCACTTCCTTAGCAATTAACTTTTTGGAGAGTCAAGTTTTTCATATTCATTGTAAGCAATATCTCTCTGAGAAAAACGAAGCTGAGAACACTATCATTTGTATTCACAGATTGTAGCAACCTTTATCTAATAATACATTAGATTAAAGTGATATTGTGACTTGTGTTGTTTTTTATCCGCACCTATATCTCTGCACACACAAACACTTATCTGCTATACAGACTCAACCAAGAAAAGTTCAAGAATCCATTCACCCCCCCTGTATTCTTTTACTGTATTCCATACTCAACAAGTGGTATTAGAGCGGGCTGTTTATTCAAAAATAGAAAAACGATCATGAGTTCGAATACACCAAAGACTACAGGAACGGTGAAAGTACCTAAGTTTGACAAAGAGAATTACAAGAAGACTAACACCAAGAATGTTGACAAGTCTGAAACCTCAGGTTCCAAGACTTCTAACAGTGACAAGAAGACTAACACCAAGAAAGTTGACAAGCATGTTGTTTATGATAAAACTGTTTCTAAGTCACATGGATCCAAACTTGTTTGGGTACCAAAGGAGAAGTAATACCTTTGTGTTTGCAGGGCAAAGAAAGTGAAAAGAAGGTCATGTGGATTTTGGACAGTGGATGCTCAAATCCTATGAGTGGTGATATGGCCCTGCTATCACAGTATGAGGAGAAGGCTGGCCCAATGGTTGCTTTTGGAGATGACAGCATGGGTAACACATTGGGATATGGCAAGTTGAAAGTTGGAAATGTCATCATTGAAGATGTAGCACTGGTCAAGGGACTCAAGCATTATCTGCTAAGTGTTAGTCAGTTTACTGATAAGGGATTCAAGGTGGATTTTGACAAAGATGAATGTTTGATCACCCACAAGAAGACTGGTGACTTTGCTCTATCTAGAGTAAGGAAAGGAAGCCTGTTTGTAGCCAATATGGATTCTGCAAACAAGGACAAAATTTGCTGCTTTTATTCAAAAGCATCAAATGAAGATTGTTGGCTGTGGCACAAGAAATTATCACACCTGAACTTCAAAGCCATTAATTCTCTAGTCAAAAGAGAGTTAGTGAGAGGCATTCCCACACTTGAGTTCTGTCAAGAAGGAGTGTGTGAGGCTTGTCAAAAAGGAAAGATGAAAAGATCAAGCCACAAGTCAAAGACAGTGACATCAATAACCAAGCCCCTACAACTCATTCATATGGACTTGTTTGGACCTGTCAATATTATGTCACTAGGAAGAAAGAAGTATGCCTTGGTGATGGTTGATGACTTTACAAGGTATACATGGGTGGAATTTCTGGCATCAAAAGATGAGGCTCCACAAGTAATCATTGAGCACATAAAGAAAGTTGACAAGGAAGCAAAGGCCAACAATGCAAGTGTGATTGCATTAAGAAGTGATAATGGAACAGAGTTCAGAAATGCCATACTCGAAGCATTTTGCAAAGAGAATGGAATTTCTCAGCAATTCTCAGCTTCAAGGACTCCACAACAAAATGGAGTTGTTGAGAGAAAGAATAGAACTCTGATTGAGGCTGCTAGAACAATGTTACTTGATGCAAAGATGCCTACATGTTTTTGGGCTGAGGCTGTGAGCACTGCATGCTATATCCAGAACAGAACCCTCATCAACAAAAACACTGGAAAGACACCTTACAATTTGATGACTGGAAAGAAGCCTACTCTAACGTATGTTCATACTTTTGGAAGCAAATGCTTTGTATTGAAGGATAATTCTGAATATGTTGGAAAGTTTGATGCAAAAGCATTTGAAGGAATTTTTCTTGGTTACTCTATGGAAAGAATTGCATACAAAGTTTATGTCATCAGTCAAAAGAAAATTATGGAAAGCACAGATGTGACAATTGATGACAGCAAACTACCTGGACTAGAAGAAGCCAATGATGAAGATAAAGATCCATTAAAGTTTGATAATCTAGATGATTCTGATGAAGAGACTGAAACTGAAATTGAAACTCAAGTTCAACAGACTCAAGTGAATGATAATACAAGAGAAGAATTTGTGCCAATCAACAGTGGAGGAACTAGCATCCAAGACACACCTGTGAGCAGTGGCAACCTCACAGGGGGAGGAAATCAGGATGATCATGTTTTGGATGATGAAGCAACATCAAGAATGAGGAATCAGGCTGAGCACTCAAGGAAATGGGATAGATCACACACTGCAGAGCAAATCATTGGAGATCCTAATGCAGGAGTAAGGACTAGGAGAGCAACTCAGAATGAGTGTCTTTATGGTTGTTTCCTATCTCAGGTTGAGCCTAAGAAACTTGATGATGCACTGTTAGATCCAGATTGGATTATTGCCATGCAAGAGGAGCTGAATCAATTTGAAAGGAACAAAGTATGGGAACTTGTGCCTGCACCAAATAATAGAACCATTGTTGGAACAAAATGGGTTCTGAAGAATAAGATGGATGAAGATGGTGTAATAGTAAGAAACAAAGCAAGGTTGGTTGCAAAAGGATACTCTCAACAGGAAGGCATTGATTATGATGAGACATTTGCCCATGTTGCTAGATTGGAAGCCATCAGAATATTCTTGGCATTTGCTGCTCATTCAAACTTTAAAGTTTATCAAATGGATGTCAAGAGTGCATTTCTGAATGGAGAGTTGGAAGAAGAAGTTTATGTGCAACAACCATCTGGCTTTGAGGATCCACACTTCCCAGAATTTGTCTACAAATTGCTTAAGGCTTTGTATGGACTTAAGCAGGCTCCAAGGGCATGGTATGATACTTTATCACAATTTCTTCTTGAAAATCAATTCACTAGAGGCACATTGGACAAAACACTGTTTTACAAGAAACATGGTGATGATATTATCTTAGTTCAGATCTATGTGGATGATATCATATTTGGTTCTACTAATGAGAAACTGTGTGAAAAGTTCTCTAAGCTAATTCAGAGGAGATATGAGATGAGTATGATGGGAGAGTTGACATTCTTTCTTGGGTTGCAAGTTAGTCAAAGGAAGGATGGTATCTTTATCAGTCAAACCAAGTACATCAAGGATTTATTGAAGAAGTTTGATTTGGAAGATTGCTCACCTGCAAAGACACTCATGGCCACTGCCACAAAATTGGATGAAGATGCTAAAGGCAAGAAAGTAGATATCTCAGTCTACAGAGGCATGGTTGGTTCTCTACTCTACCTCACTGCAAGTAGGCCAGACATCATGTTTGCTACATGCTTGTGTGCAAAGTTTCACTCAAATCCAAAAGAATCACATTTGATTGCTATAAAAAGGATCTTTAAATATCTGAAGGGCACTCCAAACTTGGGTCTATGGTATCCTAAGGACAAATTCTGATGCTGATTATGCTAGATGCAGAGTGGATAGAAAAAGCACCTCAGGTAGCTGCCAGTTTCTTGGACAAAGGTTAGTCTCTTGGTATAGCAAGAAACAATAATCTGTGTCAACTTCTATAGCTGAGGCTGAATACATAGCTGCTGGAAGTTGCTGTACTCAAGTGCTTTGGATTAGAAATCAACTTAGAGATTATGGACTTGTGTTGGAAAGAATTCCAATCATGTGTGACAACACAAGTGCAATCTCTATAGTTGCCAATCCTGTCAATCATTCTAGAACAAAGCACATTGACATCAGATATCATTTCATTAGAGAGCATGCAACTAATGGAACCATTGAGTTGCATTATGTCTCTACAGATAAAGAACTAGCTGATATATTCACTAAGCCATTAGATGAAGCCACCTTCACAAGGTTGGTTAGTGAGATTGGAATGCTGAATTCTTCAGATTCTGGCTAAGTGAATACAACATCTAGTTTGTTGCAGCAGTAAACACTTACTTTATCTAAATTCTCAATATTTTTGGAGTAAGTGTTGGCTGAAATATGATTTATAAATATTTCAAATCTGTTGCATATTTGGAAAATCATATTTTCTTGTTAACTTGAAATTTCTATGAAATTTTGAGAAAATCACTGTTTAATTTGCTAGAATATTCTTAAATGAATATGGCTGGTGAATTTTAAAAGATAGTGAAAATTAATTTTTGTGAGTAATGAGTATATTTCGATAAGTCAGACTTCTCGAGTGATTCACTATTCGACATCTCTAACAAGTCTCATTAGAGCACTCTCAAGTTCTCGAATAGAGTCTTTTAAAGTTATCGAATAGAGGTATTCTTGACTTCTCGAATATAGTGTTTTAGTTCTCTATTGATTGAGTTCTCGAATACTATATTTGAGTTCTCGAATCATTTGAAAAGGTTGAATTCTCGCTGAATCTTAACCGATTTTGGATTTCTATTCAAAATTCAGAATTACTCATAAAAATATATTTTACCTAATTTAGAATTTATTCTAAGTTAGATAGCTGCCAGCTGTGAGTTTTCAACCTGCTTGAGTTATCGAATAAGCCTTTCTTGACTTATCGAATAGTTGTTTTCTACTTCTCGAATGCTTGACTTGTCGATACAAAACATACACATCTGATCGACAATACGAGTACTTCATACTTATACAATTTCACATCTATTCGATTCATCTCATTCGATTTCTCAAGCATCAAAGCTCCCAAAACCTCTGAAAACCCTAACTGCCAAAAGCTAAATTTCTTCTTCAACCCTTTACTTTCTCTTCTTTCTGTATCAATGGCAACAGTGAAGTTCAACACCAATTTTATCGCCCTAACCAGTGATGTTGAAGCACCCAATGCGAACTTCAAGTGCTTTGTAAAGTGGATGGCTGAATCATACATCAAGGATGCACTCTCTGCCAACCCAACACTGTATCTAGACATTCTGGAACAATTTTTGGGGAACTGCTATTATGGAAGTTGTAGCCCTGGAAAGCGCAATAACTTCATACATAATCTACTGCAAGATTCAGGACCAAGAGATCAGTATCACCACTGCAGATATGAATCAAGCACTGGGCCTACAACAAGAGTCATATGACATACTGGCCACGAATGCATAGTTAGAAGAATTCTTTGAGTTCATCAACTACTCTGATGGGATCAATCTTGGAAAATTAAACAGGAAGAATCTGAGAAAGGAGTGGAGCTATGTGTTTGCAACTCTTCTTCAAGTCTTCACTGCCAGGAAGTCAAGCTTTGATCAAATCAGTGCACCTACGCAACAAATTGGCTATGCACTGGCCTATGGAAAGAAGATAAATGTTGGTCAAATCATCCTACAAGAGCTGTATGGGAGACTTGGTAAGAACACAACCAAGAGAGGTACTGACATTTTCTTCCCTCGCTTTATTCAATCTGTTCCTAATTTTAAAAATGCTCAATTGATTGAACTGCCTGGGATAGATAGAAATAGAATAGGCTATCCTAAATCCATGACCAAACTCATTTTTGGTAATTTGGAGACTAGGAATGATGTGGATGTAAGACTTAACATAACTCCCCATATGGAGAGTTTGTCTAGGACTTACCCCCACAACATGCCAACATTTGACTCAAAGTCACAGTTAGCACAGCCCAAGCAAGTAGTACAAAATGCTAACCCAGGGTCTGCTAACCAACCACCTCAACCAAACACCCTACCAAACACTGAGCCAACTGCATCATCCTCTCAAAAGGGTGATGTTAGTAAAAAGGAGAAGAAGAGAAAATAGGTTGCTTCTGCACCTTTAACAATTTTGTCTGAAGCAGCATTGGCGGTAGAATTAGAAAGTGAGGCACCTGAGTCACCCCTTATCAGGCCAAAGAAGAAGAAAACTAAAACCACCTCTTCAGTCACACAAATGGCTGAAGTTGTAAAATTAGGGGCAAACAGTTCACTAGATGTATCCTCTCAACAGGGTGCATCTATAGAATCAAGCATCCTCCCCAATGCACCTACCTGTACAGAGTCAGCACATGGGAGTGATAAGGCTGGCACGACACTGAGTGGAGAGCACATCACAATTGAAGCTCCCTCTATCTCTCAGGGGGAGTTGCCAAACTCTAATCTAAAAGACACTTCTCTTCCAAACTATACCACTCAAATTTCTTTACAGCCTGCAACTCAAGCAATTGAGGAGCAAGGCATTGATCATCAAGAATTCTTTTCTTTTGATGAGCCACTGAATTCAAGTGACTTGGTGCGTGACACCTTGCTCATCACCCAGGACCCACATTTAGATGGTGAGAGAATGCATGTTGGGGCATCTCCTAATGACACCATCACAAACACAGAGGTTCCACTAGTCTTTACTAGAGACTCTATGCCTGTGTCAATTACTGGTGTAACTCATCCCACTTCTGTGGAGACACCAGTAGTAGAGTCAATCCATCCGGTTACAGAAGTTGCATCTATAACTGAGGAGTCTAGCTTGCCTAGCTCTAGCTATGACTTTCTGTCACAATGGCTAAAGCCTGTGCAACATGACAGTGCTTCAGGATCAGGGTCTGTTCCACCACAATTGACGGTTGAAGCACTTCAAAGCTTAGTTGTGGATCAGATTCCTGAGTTTGTCAAGATTGTTCAGAACTTGGTCACCTCCAACATCCCTAATCCAGACTATGAAGCCATTCTGCTATGCCATAGGGATGATGTGGAGATGTAGAAGACAAAGATAGTTGATGATGCTGAGAGAGATGGCAATATAGATGCCTGGTTGCAAGGAACATATGATATTACTCTTGATGAAGCACTTCAATATCTCAGGGAGGAATACATCACTTCACTAGGATCCAATGCCAAATCTCTGACACCTGGTGAAGTGTATGAGGCCATGAATGATTCACACAAGGGATTCCTCAAGGCTACCCACTATCTTGGAAAAGGAGTCAAATCTGAGGTCAGCAGGGTGTGTGATAAGACAGTCACTAATGTGGAAGAAATCAAGAGGACCTTTGATGCCAAATTCCCTCAGTTGGACAGTGTGTTTAAAGACCTCAAATATTGTAACACCACCTGCACCAAGATGGATCATGGGCTAGCACTGCTAAAGGGTACTGTCACAAGTCTGGGGCATAAATTTCAATCTCTATCTGATCAAACCACAGACTCCAATGCCATGCTGAAGACAATGTTCAAGAATTTATATGGAGACAGGCTGGTAACTGAAGTTCCAGTGCATGACATGTCTAGGTTTGAAGTGCAGAGACTTAAAGACCAATCCCTGTCTGGCTTCAAATCTACTGAATTGTTCAGCAAGGTAGATGCACTTGAAAAGGAGGTAGCTACTCTCACTAAGTCTAATGCTCATCTTACAGACAAGGTTGCACTTCTCAATGATCAGTTGGACACTCAAGCAACCACCACAACTAATGTTCTTCTGCATCAGCAATCTATGTTGGCTGCCATGATGAAGCATATGGGTCTCCCTCTACCTGAAGAGTCTTCAAACCCAAAGGTCACTTCTAAAGCCTCTGTGCCTGACAACAAGCCTAAGGGGGAGAAAAGGATAAGGAATTCAAATCCAAAGGGGGAGAAACCTAAGGAGATAGGCATACAGATAAAGGAGGGTGGTCACCAAAGGGCTTCAAAATCCATACATAATGTGCCAGGCAAAGGAAAATCCAAAGTTGATGAGCCTCCTACCTCACTGCCAACTATCACTCTACCAACTGTGCATGTCATTACTCCTAGTGGTCAGAAGCAATCTATCACAACCACAGTGGTTGCAGGGAGCATGCCAGTTGATGAACCTCCATTATTCAAATCTGAAAGTGCCAAGCCTGTAGAAGCTGAAGTCATTACTGAGGCCAAGCTACAAGAAGTTGCTAATTCAAATGTCTATCATGATACAGCCTTCTTGGAGTTTCTGAAAGCCACAAGGGAACAGGCTGGTGATACTCAGTTCTATCTGAGAGAGTTGAAGGAGTAGATTGACTACCTCACTGTTATTCCTAGGAAATTCAACAACTTATGGTTCAAGGAGATAATGATGGTATCCAAGTCAAAAATATGGCATTTGACTTTCAACACTCTACAAAGCCTAAAGTACTCAGAAGTGGATGTGTTCCTTGGACGGATTGAAAAAGGGAATGAAAATAACAAGAGTCTCTTTGATGACTTAAGGAATGATCAACCCTCAAGGCTACCTGAAGTAATCACAAATCCTAGAACCATCATCTATCAAGCTACAACCAGAATTGATGATGTCAAGCAGCTGTGTTAGTTACAGAGGCATGCCTGTATACATCTAATAACAAGCCTAATTGTTTGTAATGCTTTGCATTACTTACATGACCTCTTAACTGAGGGAACCTCTAGTTGTAGAGTTTCTGTTTGTATTGTACTTGTAGTAGGCATCAAATCCTAGTTGTGTAACTATACTTATAGAGTCTAGAATAGTGCTTGAAAGAAGTTCCAAGGTTCATGCCTCAAGCAAGAAGATAAAGACTGTCAAATAATCACAGTTGGGATTTGAAGAAATGAAGAATTTGCCTAAGTACCAATTCGAGAAGTATATTTGTCTATTCGATAAGTCCAGCATTCGAGAAGTCAGGGATTCGATATCTCAAGACACTATTCGATATCTCTGAATACACTGTTTGATATCTCTTTCGATATCTCAGAGACTCGATATGTCTATGTACTCTATTCGAGAACTCAGGAAGTCAACAAGTCAAAGTAGTATTCGAGTTCTCAAGGAGTCAACAAGTCAAAGTTCCATTCGATATCTCAAGGACTCAGAAAGCTATTCGATATCTCAAGGATTCGACAAGTCAAGTGTTCTAATCGACAACTCAAGGAATCCTGAAGAAAAGAGCTATTCGAGAAGTAATTCGATATGTCAATATAACAGTGTTCGAGAACTCAGAGTTATCGATCAAGTCAATTCTAGTTCTCGAATCAACTACTTAGTCACTTCTCGAATACATTCTTGGAGACAAAATACTGAAGAAATTGTACAAGTCAGAAACCTGCAACAAGCCAATGCACTTTATGGACCACAATCTGTAACGTGTTCTGGAAAGCCTACAAGGAAGTTTGGAGAGATATAGAAGAGACAAGGGGCTAAAGAAGTGGATCTGAACAGGCTTTACAAAGTCAAATCTGTAACCGTTTGGACGTTTACTCAAAAAGGATAGACAGACTATAAAGTAATTTGTTCAGCTACCTTATTTGAAGTAAGTAGGTTGTATCCATGTTCTATAAGGATACAGCCTCACTTCCTTAGTCAAAAACTTTGTAACTTTGTGAGTCAAGTTTTTCATACACTACAAGCTGTATCTCTATGAGAAAAACGGAGCTGAGAATACTATCATTTGTATTCACAGATTGTAGCAACCTTTATCTAATAATACATTAGATTATAGTGATACTGTGTCTTGTGTTGTTCTTTATCCGCACCTTCACTTCTGCACACACAAACACTTATTTGCTACCTAGACTTTAGCCAAAGAAAAGTTCAAGAATCCATTCACCCCCCCTCTGTATTCTTTTATCGTATTCAATACTCAACAAGTGGTATCAGAGCGGGCTGTTTATTCAAAAATAGAAAAACGATCATGAGTTCGAATACACCAAAGACTACAGGAACGGTGAAAGTCCCTAAGTTTGACAAAGATAACTTCAACCTCTGGAAGATAAAGATGATGTTGTTCATCAAAGCCTCTCATCCTTTGTATCCTGAGATTCTTAAGAATGGTCCTTTTGTTCCACAACAAGAGATACCAGAGAAAACTGTTGGAACCACAACTATCCCAAGATCTTATGAGGCCAAGGATCCATCAAAATGGACAGAATCAGAAAGGGAGAAGGTTGCTCTTGACAGCCACCTCATGTTGCTTATCATTGATTCCATGGACATGTCAATGTTTGCAAACATTGCATCATGTACATCTGCCAAAGAAATGTGGGATCACATTGAGGTGTTGTGTGAAGGAACTGATGAGGTTAAGGAAAACAAGAAACAGATACTGGTCACACAGTATGAGGCTTTCATGGCACAGCCCAAGGAAAGCATTACTGAGATGTTTGAGAGATTTCACAAGCTAGTTACTGAGTTGCAGATGAATGGCAAGGTTTACAGTACCAAGGAGTTAAACATGAAGTTTCTGCTATCCTCACCAAACCATCTAGAGCAAAGGGTCATTTCTCTAAGGGAAAGAGATTTGAACAAAGTTACATATGATGTGCTCTATGGAGTTTTAAAAACTCATGAGCTTGAGTTGCTTCAGAAAAGGGCTATCCAAGCCAATCAAGGCAGAATGGTAAACACATCATGTGCCTTGATTGTCAACAAATCTATTCAAGACCTAGAAGCATCCACAAGCCAGTTAAGGATAAAGGAGGTAGTAGAAGAGGAAGAAACTGAACCTTAGGTAAGTGAACCTGTTGAGGAGAAGGAGAAAGAAGAGTTTTACACTCTTGAAGAACTAGATGGGATGGAAAACACTTCATATGCTTTCATGGCCAGAAAATTTCCAAACATCAGATTCAAAAGGAATCAACCCTTCAAACCCAAAACCCAAAACCATTCATTCAACAAAAGCAAGGCACCTGTGAAACCAAACAAGAATAAGTTTAAATCCAGCCATGTGGATAGGTCATCTGTAAGGTGCTATAGATGCAATGACCTAGGGCATCTTGCCGGTGAATGCAAGAAGCCTAAAAAGAAGGATAGAGATTATCTTGAGCTTGAAGCTAAGTATGAGGCCCTTCTGAAAAAGTAGACACAAGGTAAGGCCTACATAGCTGAAGGGAAGTGTTGGGATGATTCTGACAGTGATGGAGAGGAGCAAGAATTCTGCAATTATGCCTTGATGGTCAATTCCAAGGATGACACATCTTCATCAGACCATCAGGTACCATCTCTCACTATTATAGACATGTCTGTTTCAGAGTATAAATCCATGATTGAACAACTATCTGTTGAAATGTTTAACATTCATACTAGTATGACTGCTGCTAATGAAGAGATTGCTAAACTGTCTACTAGAAATGAAATGTTAACCAAAAAGAATGAGGAACTTGAGCTAACTGCTATGCAAGTAGAAAACCTTAAGAAAGAAGTTGAATATCTCCAGAATAAGGTTTTGTGTGCTAGTCAGGTTGAAAAGGCTCTTAGGGATGAATTAGCTGAAAATGAATTCAAACTAAAAACTTTCAAGAAATCATCTGGTCTAGTGAAATCCTACTGTGAGAAAATTGAAGCAAAGCCCAAGGCTGCTATTAGACTTGATTATGACACTCTTAAACAGAGAAAAAGCTATGCTGTCATTGTAGATGACACAGTTGTTCATGAGGAAGTGCCTCACATTTTGAAAAATACTGAAAACCCAATTTTTAAGGAACCAACATTTGAAATTGATGAGGATGCCTTACTCATCAAACAAATGTTGAATGATGAGGATGAGGCACAATCAAATGAACAACAAGCATCTTCCAAGAGTGAGAGTGTCAAGTCAAAATCCAAGGAGCCAGTAGTTCATAGGCCAAGACCTAAGAAGTTTGTTAAGTTTGTTTCAGCTGGGAAGAGTGAATCAGAAAAGAAAGTGACTAAGAAGAAACAGAACAGAAATGGCAAGTTAGGGATTAACAAAGATAACAACTATGCTTATGTGCCTAATGCCCCTAGGAAAACTTGTCAGAACTATTTCAGTACCAATCATTTAACTCATGCATGCAAGAAACCTGCTGGTAGTGTATCTAAACCTTTCTATGATTGTTCTGTGCCTCTAAGACATAGAGATGCACCATTTTGTGATAAATTTGACTTTATGCCATGCAATATGAATGTTATGACTAGTTGTTTCAATCTGAGAAGGCAATTCATTGATGGTTGTATCAGTCACAATTCTCACACACACTACACCAGGTCAAAGTCTTCGAGTCCTCCTAAAGCTAGGAAGGTACCTCTGTCACCTAAGTCTGAAACCTCAAGTTCCAAGACTTCTAACAGTGACAAGAAGACTAATGCCAAGAAAGTTGACAAGCATGTTGTTTATGATAAAACTGTTTCTAAGTCACATGGACCCAAACTTGTTTGGGTACCAAAGGAAAAGTAATACCTTGGTGTTTGCAGGGCAAAGAAAGTGAAAAGAAGGTCATGTGGATTTTGGACAGTGGATGCTCAAATCATATGACTGGTGATATGGCCCTCCTATCACAGTATGAGGAAAAGGCTGGCCCAATGGTTGCTTTTGGAGATGACAGCATGGGTAACACATTGGGATATGGCAAGTTGAAAGTTGGTAATGTCATCATTGAAGATGTAGCACTAGTCAAGGGGCTCAAGCATAATCTGCTAAGTGTTGGTCAGTTTACTGATAGGGGATTCAAGGTGGATTTTGACAAAGATGAATTTTTGATCACCCACAAGAAGACTGGTGATTTTGCTCTATCTGGAGTAAGAAAGGGAAGCCTGTTTGTAGCCAATATGGACTCTGCAAACAAGGACAAAATTTGTTGCTTTTATTCAAAAGCATCAAATGAAGATTGTTGGCTGTGGCACAAGAAATTATCACACCTTAATTTCAAAGCCATTAATTCTCTAGTCAAAAGAGAGTTAGTGAGAGGCATGCCTACACTTGAATTCTGCCAAGAAGGAGTGTGTGAGGCTTGTCAAAAAGGAAAAATGAAAAGATCAAGCCACAAGTCAAAGACAGTGACATCAATAACCAAGCCCCTACAACTCATTCATATGGATTTGTTTGGGCCTGTCAATATTATGTCACTAGGAAGAAAGAAGTATGCCTTGGTGATGGTTGATGATTTTACAAGGTATACATGGGTGGAATTTCTGGCATCAAAAGATGAGGCTCCACAAGTAATCATTGAGCATATAAAGAAAGTTGACAAGGAAGCAAAGGCCAACAATGCAAGTGTGATTGCACTGAGAAGTGATAATGGAACAGAGTTCAGAAATGCCATACTTGAAGCATTCTGTAAAGAGAATGGTATTTCTCAGCAATTCTCAGCTCCAAGGACTCCACAACAAAATGGAGTTGTTGAGAGAAAGAATAGAACTCTAATTGAGGCTGCTAGAACAATGTTACTTGATGCAAAAATGCCTACATGTGTTTTGGGCTGAGGCTGTAAGCACTGCATGCTATATCCAGAACAGAACCCTCATCAACAAAAACACTGGAAATACACCTTATAATTTGATGACTGGAAAGAAGCCCACTCTAAAGTATGTTCATACTTTTGGAAGCAAATGCTTTGTATTGAAGGATAATTCTGAATATGTTGGAAAATTTAATGCAAAAGCATTTGAAGGAATTTTTCTTGGCTACTCTATGGAAAGAATTGCATACAAGGTTTATGTCATCAGTCAAAAGAAAGTTATGGAAAGCACAGATGTGACATTTGATGACAGCAAACTACCTGGACTAGAAGAAGCCAATGATGAAGATAAAGATCCATTAAAGTTTGATAATCTAGATGATTCTGATGAAGAGACTGAAACTGAAGTTGAAACTCGAGTTCAATAAACTCAAGTGAATGATGATACAAGAGAAGAATTTGTGCCAATCAATAGTGAAGAAACAAGCATCCAAGACACACCTGTGAGTAGTGGCAACTTCACAGGGGGAGGAAATGAGAATGACCATGATGTGGATGATGAAGCAACATCAAGAATGAGAAATCAGGCTGAGCACTCAAGGAAATGGGATAGATCACACACTGCAGAGCAAATCATTGGAGATCCTAATGCAGGAGTAAGGACTAGAAGAGCAACTCAGAATGAGTGCCTCTATGGCTATTTTCTATCACAAGTTGAGCCAAAGAAACTTGATGATGCACTGTTGGATCCAGATTGGATTATTGTTATGCAAGAGGAGCTGAATCAATTTGAAAGGAACAAAGTATGGGAACTTGTGCCTGCACCAAAGAACAGAACCATTGTTGGAACAAAATGGGTTCTAAAGAATAAGATGGATGAAGATGGTGTAATTATAAGGAACAAAGCAAGGTTGTTTGCAAAAGGATACTCTCAACAGGAAGGCATTGATTATGATGAGACATTTGCTCCTGTTGCTAGATTGGAAGCCATCAGAATATTCTTGGCATTTGCTGCTCATTCAAACTTTAAAGTATATCAAATGGATGTCAAAAGTGCATTTCTGAATGGAGAGTTGGAAGAAGAAGTTTATGTGCAACAACCACCTGGTTTTGAGGATCCACACTTCCCAGAATTTGTCTACAGATTGCTTAAGGCATTGTATGGACTTAAGCAGGCTCCAAGAGCATGGTATGATACTTTATCACAATTTCTTCTTGAGAATCAATTCACCAGAGGCACACTGGACAAGACATTGTTTTACAAGAAGCATGGTGATGATCTTATCTTAGTTCAGATCTATGTGGATGATATCATTTTTGGTTCTACAAATGAGAAGCTGTGTGAGAAATTTTCTAAACTCATGCAGAGCAGATATGAGATGAGTATGATGGGAGAGTTGACATTCTTTCTTGGGTTGCAAGTCAGTCAAAGGAAGGATGGTATCTTTATCAGTCAGACCAAGTATATCAAGGATTTATTGAAGAAGTTTGACTTGGAAGATTGCTCACCTGCAAAGACACCCATGGCCACTGCCACTAAATTGGATGAAGATGCTAAAGGCAAGAAGGTAGATATCTCAGTCTACAGAGGCATGGTTGGTTCTCTACTTTATCTCACTGCAAGTAGGCCAAACATCATGTTTGCTACATGCTTGTGTGCAAGGTTTCAATCAAATCCAAAAGAATCACATTTGGTTGCTATAAAAAGGATCTTTAAATATCTGAAGGGCACTCCAAACTTGGGACTATGGTATCCTAAGGACACAGGGTTCAATCTGGTTGGTTATTCTGATGTTGATTATGCTGGATGCAGAGTGGATAGGAAAAGCACCTCAGGTAGCTGCCAGTTTCTTGGACAAAGGTTAGTCTCTTGGTATAGCAAGAAACAACAATCTGTGTCAACTTCTATAGCTGAGGCTGAATACATAGCTGCTGGAAGTTGCTGTGCTCAAGTGCTTTGGATTAGAAATCAACTTAGAGATTATGGACTTGTGTTGGAAAGAATTCCAATCATGTGTGACAACAGAAGTGCAATCTCTATAGTTGCCAATCCTGTCAATCATTCTAGGACAAAGCACATTGACATCAGATATCATTTCATAAGGGAACATGCAACTAATGGAACCATTGAGTTGCGTTATGTTTCTACAGACAAACAACTAGCTGATATATTCACTTAACCATTAGATGAAGCCACCTTCACAAGGTTGGTTAGTGAGATTGGAATGCTGAATTCTTCAGATTCTGGCTAAGTGAAATAGTGAATACATCATCTAGATTGTTGCAGCAGTAAACACTTACTTTATCTAAATTCTTAATATTTTTGGAGTAAGTGTTGGCTGAAATAAGATTTATAAATATTTCAAATCTGTTGCATATTTGGAAAATCATATTCTCTTGTTAACTTGAAATTTCTATGAAATTTTGAGAAAATCACTGTTTAATTTGCTAGAATATTCGTGAATGAATATGGCTGGTAAATTTTGAAAAGATAGTGAAAATTGAGTTTCTATGAGTATAATTCGACAAGTCAGACTTCTCAAGTGATTCACTATTCGACATCTCTAACAAGTCTCTTTAGAGCACTCTCGAGTTCTCGAATAGAGTCTTTTAGAGTTCTCGAATAGAGGTTTCCTTGACTTCTCGAATATAGTGTTTTAGTTCTCGATTGACTGAGTTCTCGAATACTATATTTGAGTTCTCGAATCATTTGAAAAGGCTGATTTCTTGCTGAATTTTAACCGATTTTGGATTTTTATTCAGAATTCAGAATTACTCATAAAAACATATTTTACCTAATTTAGATTTATTTCTAAGTTAGATAACTGCCAGCTGTGAGCTACAACCTGCTTGAGTTATCGAATAAGCCTTTCTTGACTTCTCAAATAGTTGTTTTCTACTTCTCGAATGCCTGACTTGTCGATACAGAACATACATCTAATCGACAATTCAAGTACTTCATACTTTTACAACTTCACATCTATTCGATTCATTTCATTCGATTTCTCAAGCATCCAAACTCCCAAAACCTCTGAAACCCTAACTACAAAAGCTAAATTTCTTCTTCAACCTTCGATTTCTTCTCTCTCTCACACAAATGGCAACAGTAAAGTTCAACACCAATTTCATTGCTCTAACTAGTGATGTTGAAGCACCCAACGCCAATTTCAAGTGCTTTGTGAAGTGGATGTCTGAATCGTACATCAAGAATGCTCTATCTGTTAACCCAACTCTGTATCTCGACATTCTAGAATAGTTTTGGCAGTCTGCTACAGTGGAGGTGGTGGCTCTTGACTCTGCAATATCCTCGTACATCATCTACTGCAAGATTCAAGGCAAAAATCTCACTATCACCACAGAGGATATGAATGAGGCACTTGGGATGGGTACCAAAGGAGAGGTGTATGACCCACTTGCTACAAATGCTGAATTGGAAGACTTCTTTGATTTCATCAAATATGCAGACAGAATCAGTCTTGGACACTTGAACAGGAAGCATTTGGGGAAGGAATGGAGTTATGTGTTTGCTACACTTCTTCAAGTCTTCACTGCAAGAAAATCTAGCTATGACCAAATCAGTACTCCTGCACAGCAAATAGGCTATGCCTTAGCTTATGGAAAGAAGATAGACGTTGGTCTCATCATTCTGCATGAGCTGTATGGGAGACTTGGTAAGAATTCAGCCAAGAGAGGTAATGAAATTTTTTTCCCTCGTTTTATTCAATTTGTCCTTAACTTCTTAGATGATAAATTGATTGAATTAGATGGGATGAATAAAAATAGAATAGGCTATCCTAAATCCATGACCAAACTCATTTTTGGTAATTTGGAGACTAGGAATGATGTGGATGTAAGACTTAACAGAACTCCTCATATGGAGAGTTTGTTTAGAACTTACCCCCACAACATGCCAACATTTGCCTCTAAGTCTGAGTTAGCTAAGCCCAAGCAAGTAGAACAAAATGCTAACCCAGGGCTAGCTAACCAACCCTCTCAACCAAACACTTTACCAATTATTGAACCAAGTGCATCATCCTCTCAAAAGGGTGATGTTAGTAAAAAGAAGAGAAATGAAGTAATGTCTGCACCCTTAAATATTTTATCTGAAGCAGCATTAGCTGTTGAACTAGGTCTAGAAAGTGAGGAACCAGAGTCACCCTTACTAAGGCCAAAGAAGAAGAAGAAAACTAAGACCACCTCTTCAGTCACACAAATGGCCGAAGTTGTAAAATCAGGGGCAAACAGCTCACTAGATGTATCCTCTCAACAGGGTGCATCTATAGAATCAAGCATCCTCCCCAATACACCTTCTTGTATTGAGTCAGCACATGGGAGTGATAAGGCTGGCACTACACTGAGTGGAGAGCACATCACACTTGAAACTCCCTCTATCTCTCAGGGGGAGTTGCCAAAATCTACTCTGCAACACACTACTCTTCCAGAATCTTCATCTCAAATTTCTTTGGAGCCTATAATTCAAGAAATTGAAGAGCAAGGCATTGATCACCAAGAATCCTTTTCTCTTGGTGAGCCAATGGACTCAAGTGACTTAGTGCATGACACTTTGCTCACCACCCAGGACCCACATTTAGATGGTGAGGGAATGCATGCTGGGGCATCTCCTGATGACACCATTGATAAGTGGATTTATATCCACTTGGAACATTCTAAATCGGCTTAAATTGATTGTCTTGGGCTCAAGTTTCTGGTAGTTTTGATGTGTTTTGCTTAGTTGTGCAGATTTACGAGAATGTTGACTAAGGTGGATGCTTCTATAATTTTTTGGGAATTAATTGATTAAAATTCGGATTTTCTGGGAAGGCTGCGCAGCTTACACTGTTTTGGCCATATCTGGAGTTCTGTAAGTCCGTTTTCAGTGATCTTACTGCCCACGCGAAGCCTGGGAGATTTTCTACAACTTAGGATAGGATTCCCAAGAGCAAATTGCGCCAGGTAGGAGCAATCTGCGCGAAGAACAGACTGCTGGGCGCAAGTTGCCCTGCAAGTTGCCCCTGAAAAATACAGTTTTTACTATTTTGGCCATATCTTGAGTTCTACAACTCCGTTTGGGGCCCGTAAGCAGTCCACGCGAAGATAACGAGATTCTCTATCATTCTAAGGTGGTCCAGAAGCCCAATTACGTCTGGAACGGCTCTGGAAAACAGAAGAAAAGTCAGCTACGAATTTCCCTTAAAAACAGAATCAGTTTAGGAAACGTATCTTGCAGAAATTCTATTATAATTCTGTTTTGGTATTTTCTTGCTGGGCAAGATGTCTAGAGCCTATATAAACACATCCAACCCTTGTAAATATCATTAGGAAGATCATTATCATTAGAGACACAATTACATATCAATTACTTAGGTTTATTTGTATATTTTCATACTTTGTTTTTATCATGGTTTCATCAGATCCCATGATGACGAGAGGTTCAATTATGAACTAATCGCTGTCATGGGATTCTAACGGATTTATTTATGGAGCTTTAGTATCTTGATGCTTTAAAGATCTGTGTGTGATGTATATTTGATATCCTCGTATGGTTGTGTTTCATGTATTTAGATGCGTAGCTAACATCTAATTTGTTAATCTCTTGTGAAGTGAAAGTGGATCTTGAGATTTAGAACTTGCCATGCTAGCATAGGTTCATAATTGTTATCAATATGATTGTGGTGTGAGATGAGAATACTTATACTGCCCTGTGTGATCTTTATGGATAACTTGTTCTTCAACCGTTATGTTTTCAAATTCTATAGAGATATAGGGTCTAAACATAATAGGTGTCTATTCATCTTCTATCTCTTTTGTGGATGTATGTTTAGTTTGGTATTCGTATACTGAGAAGTAGCGTATACTTGTTTCGTGTTATCCGATCAGATATCATAACCATTGCATATAGTGATTAAAGGCGTCAGATCTAAGCAAAGTATTTAATGAAGTTAGGATTCCATGTTTACTCTTGCAGACGTAATTAGATTTTAATTCTTGTTAGTTAATTAATTCTTAGTTTTGTTAATTTGTGTCTTAGTTAATTTAGTTTAATAAACCCAATATTGTTATTGTCTTAGCAGTGCATAATAACCATACATTGTTGCATAGGCATATTTACTGAATAGAACCATAACTTGATCCCTGTGGGAACGAATTTGGACTTAACCTTATATATTACTTGTGACCACGTACGCTTGCGTGATTTAGTGTAAACAACCATCACAAACACAGAGGTTCCACTAGTTTTCACTAGAGACTCTGTGCCTGTGTCAACTGCTGGTGTAACTCATCCCACTTCTGTGGAGACACCAGTAGTAGAGTCAATCCATCCGGTTACAGAAGTTGCATCTGTAACTGAGGAGTCTAGCTTGCCTAGCTCTAGCTCTGACTTCTTGTCACAATGGCTGAAGCCTGTGCAACATGACAGTGCTTCAGGATCAGGGTCTGTTCCACCACAATTGACGGTTGAAGCACTTCAAAGCTTGGTTGTGGATCAGATTCCTGAGTTTGTAAAGATTGCCCAAAATTTGGTCACCTCAAACCTACCCAATTCTGACTATGAAGCCATCTTGCTATGCCATAAAGAAGATGTAGAGCAGCAACAATAGAAAATAGCAGATGAATCTGCAAGAGATGGTAATGTGGATGCTTGGCTGCAAGGCAAATACTCTGCACCTCTCTCAGAAGGCCTCCAACATCTAAGGGAAGAATACATCACTTCACTGGGGTCCAATGCCAAATCTCTAACTCCCAGTGATGTGTATGAGGCTGTCAATGACATCTACAAGGGGATCTTGAAGGCTGCACACTTTCTTGGTAAAGGCCTGCAATCAGAAGTGAATGAAGTAGTTGCAGCCACAATCCACCAAGTCAATGAAGTCAAAAGAGAGTTCCTCTCCAAATTTCCCCAGTTGGAGTCAGTCATCAAGGACATTCTGGAATGCAAGTCTACATGCACCAAGATGGACAATGGTTTGGCTCTTCTAAAAGATTCTGTCACAGGTCTGGGGCATAAGTTTCAATCTCTGTCTGATCAAACCACAGACTCAAATGCCATGCTGAGAACACTGTTCAAGAATCAATATGGGGATAAGCTGGTAACTGAGGTCCCTGTTCATGACATGACCAAGTATGAAGTCCAGAGACTCAAAGATCAATCACTCTCTGGTTTCAGGGCACAAGAGCTATTCACTAAAGTGGATACTCATGAAAAGGAGGTGGATACTCTCACTAAGTCCAATGCTCATCTTACAGACAAGGTTGCACTTCTCAATGATCAGTTGGACACTCAAGCAACCACCACAGCTGATGTTCTTCTGCATCAACAATCTATGTTGGCTGCTATGATGAAGCATATGGGTCTTCCTCTCCCTGAAGAATCTTCTACCCCAAAGGTCACTTCTAAAGCCTCTATGCATGACAACAAGCCTAAGGGGAAGAAGAGGACAAGGAATTCAAATACTAAGGGGGAGAAACCCAAGGAAAAAGGGATAAAGTTAAGAGAGGGCTCAACCTAGGAGAAATAAGGATGATGACTCTGAAGACAAAAGTGATGGGAGGAGGAGACATCACAGGAGAGATAAGGGTGATGAAGATGAGAAGAAGAAGAAGGATGATAAGAATAAGAAAGATGGTGATGACCAAGGAAAAGTCTATGAGAGGAAAATTGGAAAACAACAAGCCTTAGGCATTGCTAGCAGTAACCTCACCACAACACAAGACTCTGAGTCTAGGGTGAATACTGTTAGCAATGACCTACCAAAATCTGACTCGATGGCTTTTGCAACTGTTTTGCCACCTCAAGAAGAGAAGAAGATTCAAGTCAAGAAACCATGTGTATGTTTCAGAAAGCAAACTGCTAATGGAACACTACTATGGTCTACCAACAAGGGTCATAAGTTTCTGCCTAGCAATCATTCAAGGAGGAGTAAATTTAAGCATGCTGCAAGAAGGGTGAAGATATCGAAGTCAAAGGCACTGACAATAATTCCAGGATTGAACCTACCACCTCTGGATGAAATCTATGATGAAGACCAACTGCAGTTCATATGGGCTCAAAGAATCTATCATGTTGCCATTGTTGATGACTTTCTTGAAATAAAATATACTGATGGAAGATAGAAGAAATTCAGACAAGGAACGTGTCAGCACTGGGGCAAGCTATATGACATAGAAAGAATAATTGCAATGTTGGATTCTGAAGACAGCGTGGAAAGGGTATGGAAGCTGGAGCTAATTGACTTTGTCAAAATGAAGAGAGATCACCAGGCAGAAATGAGAAAGAACAGTGAGGAGCTACTAAAGAAAAGGGAGGAGGAGTTTGCTACAATGGAAACTAAGGCTGATGAATTGAGAGCTATGGGTCTGTGTAGAGTCAAGTTTAATCCTTACATCATTGAGTACAAGAAATATGGTAGAAATGTAAAGATTAGAATGGACTACATCAGTTCCTATTCTGAGAAACAGCTGAATGAAATACTTAAGGATTTATCAGGATCCCCTCTAATTGAAGAACTCACTGCAATGGAAGACATTATTCTTGCCATGGAGGAAAATACAAAGAAGAAAGCCAAAGAAGCTGAGGAGAAAATGAAAAATGAGAATCTGCAAGCCAAAGCTCAAGAGATGAATCCAAAAGGATATGGCTAGTAGTTTCTCATAACTTGTAAGAACACTTCTATGTACTTTCTTCAATCAATCTACATACCCGTACTGTTAAAGTTTTATCTTTATGTATGTTAGGCTTGTTATCAGACATGAAATTGTGACTAAGAGTCTCACTCACAATTTGGGGGAGATTGTTAGTTACAGAGGCATGCCTGTATACATCTAATAACAAGCCTAATTGTTTGTAATGCTTTGCATTACTTACATGACCTCTTAACTGAGGGAACCTCTAGTTGTAGAGTTTCTGTTTGTATTGTACTTGTAGTAGGCATCAAATCCTAGTTGTGTAACTGTACTTATAGAGTCTAGAATAATGCTTGAAAGAAGTTCCAAGGTTCATGCCTAAAGCAAGAAGATAAAGACTGTCAAATAATCACAGTTAGGATTTGAAGAAATGAAGAATTTGCCTAAGTACCAATTCGAGAAGTATATTTGTCTATTCGATAAGTCCAGCATTCGAGAAGTCAGGGATTCGATATCTCAAGACACTATTCGATATCTCTGAATACACTATTCGATATCTCATTCGATATCTCAGAGATTCGATATGTCTATGTACTCTATTCGAGAACTCAGAAAGTCAACAAGTCAAAGTAGTATTCGAGTTCTCAAGGAGTCAACAAGTCAAAGTTCCATTCGATATCTCAAGGACTCAGAAAGCTATTCGATATCTCAAGGATTCGACAAGTCAAGTGTTCTAATCGACAACTCAAGGAATCCTGAAGAAAAGAGCTATTCGAGAAGTAATTCGATATGTCAATATAACAGTGTTCGAGAACTCAGAGTTATCGATCAAGTCAATTCTAGTTCTCGAATCAACTACTTAGTCACTTCTCGAATACATTCTTGGAGACAAAATACTGAAGAAATTGTACAAGTCAGAAACCTGCAACAAGCCAATGCACTTTATGGACCACAATCTGTAACGTGTTCTGGAAAGCCTACAAGGAAGCTTGGAGAGATATAGAAGAGACAAGGGGCTAAAGAAGTGGATCTGAACAGGCTTTACAAAGTCAAATCTGTAACCGTTTGGACGCTTACTCAAAAAGGATAGACAGACTAGAAAGTAATTTGTTCAGCTACCTTATTTGGAGTAAGTAGGTTGTATCCATGTTCTATAAGGATACAGCCTCACTTCCTTAGTCAAAAACTTTGTAACTTTGTGAGTCAAGTTTTTCATACACTACAAGTTGTATCTCTCTGAGAAAAATGGAGCTGAGAATACTATCATTTGTATTCACAGATTGTAGCAACCTTTATCTAATAATACATTAGATTAAAGTGATATTGTGTCTTGTGTTGTTCTTTATCCGCACCTTAACTTCTGCACACACAAACACTTATTTGCTACATAGACTCTAGCCAAAGAAAAGTTCAAGAATCCATTCACCCCCCCTCTGTATTCTTTTATCGTATTCAATACTCAACAAGCTGATCATTCCTAAGCATCTAGTCCCCCAGAACAAACCCATCATTATTGCCATCATTGAGAAGCTGAACAAGGAGAAGGGTGTAAGAACAGCAGAAGAATTGGAAGCTATATCTTATCTCAGATCATACATTGCAACTGGCATTGTACCTGAGTCTGCTAAGTTCAACCCAAGCAAGGATGGTGATCAAGACAAGGATAAAGATAAAAGTGATGGAAGAAGAAGACATCACATGAGTAATAAGGGTGATGAAAACAAGAAGAAGAAGAAGGATGACAAGAAATATGATGATGACCAAGGCAAAGTCTATGAGAGGAAAATTGGAAAACAGCAAGCCTTAGGCATTGCTAGCAGTAACCTCACCACAACACAAGACTCTGAGTCTAGGGTGAATACTATTAGTAATATTGACTTACCAAAATCTGATTAAATGGCTTCTGCAACTGTTTTGCCACCTCAAAAAGAGAAGGAGATTCAAGTCAAGAAACCATGTGTATGTTTCAGAAAGCAAGCTGCTAATGGAATACTACAATGGTCTACAAGCAAGGGTCATAAGTTTCTGCCTAGTAATCATATAAGAAGGACTAAATTCAAGCATGCTGCAAGAAGGGTGAAGTTATCCAAGTCAAAGGCACTGACAATTATTCCAGGATTGAACCTACCACCTCTGGATGAAAGCTATGATGAAGACCAACTGCAGTTTCTATGGGCTCAAAGAATCTATCATGTTGCCATTGTTGATGATTTTCTGGAAATTAAATATACTGATGGAAGACAGAAGAAATTCAGACAAGGAACATGCCAGCACTGGGGCAGGCTATATGACATAGAAAGGATAATTGCAATGTTGAATTCTGAAGACAGAGTGGAAATGATATGGAAGCTGGAGTTAATTGACTTTGTCAAAATGAAAAGAGATCACCAGGCAGAAAGGAAAAAGAACAGTGATGAGCTACTAAAGAAAAGGGAGGCGGAGATGGCTGCAATGGAAGCTAGGGCTGATGAATTGAGAGCTATGGGTCTGTGCAGAGTCAAGTTTAATCCTTACATCATTGAGTACAAGAAATATGGTAGAAATGTAAAGATTAGAATGGACTACATCAGTTCCTATTCTGAGAAACAGCTGAATGTACTCAAGGATCTGTCAGGCTCCCCTCTAATTGAAGAACTCACTGCAATGGAAGATATTATTCTTGCCATGGAGGAAAATGCAAAGAAGAAAGCCAAAGAAGCTGAAGAGAAGATGAAAAATGAGAATCTGCAAGCCAAAGCTCAAGAGATGAATCCAAAAGGATATGGCTAGTAGTTTCTCATACCTAGTAAGAATACTTCTATGTACTTTCTTCAATCAATCTACATACTTGTACTTTTAAAAGTTTTATCTTTATGTATGTTAGGCTTGTTATCAGACATGAAATTGTGACTAAGGGTCTTACTCACAATTTGGGGGAGATTGTTAGTCACAGAGGCATGCCTGTTTACATCAAATAACAAGCCTAATTGTTTGTAATGCTTTGCATTACTTACATGACCTCTTAACTGAGGGAACCTCTAGTTGTAGAGTCTCTACTTGTTCTGTACTTGTAATAGGCACCAAATCCTAGTTGTGTAACTGTAATTATATAGTCAAGAATAATGCTTGAAAGAAGTTCGAAGGTTCATGCCTTAAGCAAGAAGATAAAGACTGTCAAATAATCACAGTTGGGATTTGAAGAAAGTGAAGAATTTGCCTAAGTACGAATTCGAGAAGTAGTTTTGTCTATTCGAGAAGTCTAGCATTCGAGAAGTCAGGGATTCGATATCTCAGGACACTATTCGATATCTCTGATTACACTGTTCGATATCTCATTCGATATCTCAGAGATTCGATATGTCTATTACTTTGTTCGAGAACTCAAGAAGTCAACAAGTCAAAAGTAGTATTCGAGTTCTCAAGGAGTCAACAAGTCAAAGTTTCATTCGATATCTCAAGGACTCAGAAAGCTATTCGATATCTCGAGGATTCGATAAGTCAAATGTTCTATTCGACAACTCAAGGAATCCTGATGAAAAAGAGCTATTCGAGAAGTAATTCGATATGTCAACATAACAGTGTTCGAGAACTCAGAGTTATCGATCAAGTCAATTCTAGTTCTCGAATCACTTACTTAGTCACTTCTCGAATACATTCTTGGAGACAAAATACTGGTGAAATTGTACAAGTCAGAAACCTGCAACAAGCCTATGCACTTTATGGATCTCAATCTGTAACGTGCTCTGGAAAGCCTACAAAGAAGCTTGGAGAGATATAGAAGAGACAAAGGGCTAAAGAAGTGGATCTGAACAGGCTTTACAAAGTCAAATCTGTAACCGCTTGGACTCTTACTCAAATAGGATAGATAGACTAGAAAGTAATTTGTTTTAGCTACCTTATTTGTAGTAAGTAGGTTGTATCCATGCTCTATAAGGATACAGCCTCACTTCCTTAGCAATTAACTTTTTGGAGAGTCAAGTTTTTCATATTCATTGTAAGCAATATCTCTCTGAGAAAAACGAAGCTGAGAATACTATCATTTGTATTCACAGATTGTAGCAACCTTTATCTAATAATACATTAGATTAAAGTGATATTGTGACTTGTGTTGTTCTTTATCCGTACCTACATCTCTGCACACACAAACACTTATCTGCTACACAGACTCAACCAAGAAAAGTTCAAGAATCCATTCACCCCTCCTCTGTATTCTTTTACTGTATTCAATACTCAACATATACGAATAGGCCAAGCGATGAGAAGGGGCAGAAAGTGTGCCGCCGTGATGACGATGAAGTCTCACGAAGAGATGACCAGGCCAACTATTATCATCCTTAATGGAGGCTTGGACGTAGTCAAGCTAATTGACTCTAAACAAGCGCTTCGTGGGAGGCAACCCACGCTTTTCGGCATTTTTATTTAGGTATGTTTTCTGCTATCCCTTGTATTACCTTCAATTCAATGGGGACATTGAATATTTTAAGTTTGGGGGGTGGTTTGGGGGATGAGTAGTGTATAGGTAGTTATTTGTGATTGTGAGTCATTGTGTTCATATAGATGTTAGTGGTAGTTCATTCATGTATGTTCGTATTATTTATGTTTGTTTCATAAAGGACATTCTGTTTTTGTTTTCGTATACCATGTGAGTTCATGTTAGTTGCATTTTCATGGCATGCATATTTCATGATCTCTTAGGACGAGCTAATTCTGATTGGTATATGTTTAATTGAGTGTGGTAATGATGAGTAGAGGGTTGATTTATAGTTCCTATGAAATTGACTTGCATGTTTCAGGAACAAATTTTTTACACAAACTCATTGGGTGCTTGTGGGCTAGGTTAGGGTCATGCCTGTTTGGATGCATTGATATTTAATCACTTGATTATATTTAGAATTTTCGTTATTCCCTTGATGGCGTAGGAGCACTAAAGTCTAAGTTTGGGGGAAACCAGGGATTTCATGCTAGTTGTAATATTTGTCAATAATGGCTAGGTGTCAAATGGCTAGTAGCCGGCTCATATTTATATGAGTAATCTAGGGTTGGAAATGAGAAAGGCTCATTCCAGATTGCGAAAAAAAAATCAGAAAAAAAGAAAGAAAAAAAAAGAGTCAATAGTTTAATGGTTTATATGCAAAATTAACCACGAGTGAGCTCTTTAATACTCGAGTAATTAAGTCTGAGGGGACTTAGTCCTAGTAACCTAAAGCCCTTGTGGTTTGGGATTGCTAACTAGGGATGGGAAAAAAATCCGATCCGACGGATATCCGATCCGAAACCCGAAATTTTGGATAACCCGAACCCGATTTTTTGGATTTGGATTTGATTTTCAGACCCGAAAATTTTTGGATTTGGATTTGGATATTATGAAACCCGATCTGAAACCCGATTCGAAACCCGAAAACCAATCCAAACCCGATCCGAACCCGAAACCCGAAAAAAAACCCGAATATATATATATATATATATAATTTATAGTATAATATATTTCATAATGTAATACATTTTATATAAAAGTCATTGGTGCATCGTATAAAAATAACCTTGTATTATTAAAACCGAAATATTAAAACAATTTTAGACTCTAAGTGTTTAAGATGTATTTCATATCAAATCTATTTGGTTATTTTAATGGTTTAAATTAATTTAAAAATTGATTATATGTAAAATTTTATAACAAAATTAAATATTAAAATTAATGCACGGAATATAATTTATTTATATAATATAAATAATACTTTTTTATACTGTATAAAATATTAAAATGTGTGTTATATAAAACTTGATTGAAAATTTCGGGTTTTCGGATTTCGGATTTCGGGTATTATCCAAATCCAAAAATTTTCGGGTTTCTGGTATACCCGAAATCCATTGGATCGGGTTCGGGTTTCAGTTTTCGGGTTCGGGTTTTATCCAAAAAATCGGGTTTGGATTTGGATTTTGCCAAACCCGACCCGATCCAACCCGATTCCCATCCCTATTGCTAACCTAACACTCGCTGCATGGGTATTATTGTATAAGCCTTTTGGGGTCTCATTCATTGCACGGTTAAATAAGCATGCGTATTGTATATAGTATTATGTGTCGTAGTGTAGTAATAAAGCATGAATTCCTGGCTAACTTGAATAAGGATGGAGGTGTTCCTAGGTTATGAAGTGTCTACAGTTTATTCTATTTATAAACCTGTAGAATTTATTCTATTTAAATATCAAGAGAAAATATAATTACGAATTTTTACATTAATCCTAATCTATGTAGAAGTTCTACATTGATAATGCTATCAATTGTAGAAAACCTAATTGTATATGATTTAAATCATTGACATATAAATTTTCGTATTTTAATGTAAATATACTTTTTATTTTATAACATATTAAAATGTAAAACATTTTTTATGCTAAATCCAACGATTTTCATCTATTTATTTTAAGATCTTTGTCGGACGGAGGAATAGACGATTATCAAAATTTTGGACAAAATCTATCTTATATAAATGTACGGAGTACTTTTTAGTTTATAACATATTAAAATATAAAATATTTTTTATGCTAGATCCAACGGTTTTCATCTATTTATTTTAAGATCTTTGTCATACGGAGGAATAGACTACCGATTACAAAAATTTCGGACAAAATCTCTCGTACACTTATTATTAAAATTGTATTTGGTTGTGAGTAGACCTATCTTTAAATAATTATAAGGATATTTTGATAATCAAAACGAATTATAAGTAGAATTCATAAATCAAAACGAATTTTTAACTTAAAAAGTCGTCAATTTATTCTCTTTTTGGTTTCTGTGTACATTTAATTATATTAAACCATCATTAATTTAAAGATTATTTTGTTAATTTCATGTGGGCTGTAAACGTCCAAATCAAATTTTAAAATTCAAGATAGAGTACAAATATTAAATCGAACATGTAAAATCTTATATATATCAATTTTTAAACACCAATTTGATATGTAAATTAATAACTTATAAAATTTCATAAAAGTAATATAATTGTAGATATTAAAAAGGAGTCGTGCGTTGCACGGGTTATAAGCTAGTTTTAATAAATTTCTCTAAAAATGAAAACTATCGAGTGTGTTAAGATAATATATACGTAGGCCATTGTTCCATGGAGACCCCTCTTACGTGGAAAACCGTGGAGAACCCCATATGGTTCCATAGTAGAATCATTTTTTTCCCCGAAAAAAAAAATTTAATTTTTTTTTTAAAAAAAAAATTGGGGGGGGGGGCAATCTGACATGCTGCCACATCATCAATGCTAACGTGGCACTGCCACGTCAGAAGTGATGTCACCAGTGCTGACATGGACGTGGCACTGCCACGTCAGCACTGCTGGCGTCACTGTTGACGTGTTAGTGACACGGCAACAATGTTGACGTCATTGCTGATGTGTCACTGCCACGTCATCAGTGACGTGGCTTTGTTGACGTGGCACTGCCACGTCAGCTGTGTTGATGTGACACTGTCACGTCAGGAGACAGTTTTTTTATTTTTTTATTGGAAAAAATGATTTAAAAAAAATAAACGTTTGGTTCTATCACAGAATCAACAAATTGGTCTTTTTTTTGTTATAGAACAAAAAAAAATTGGTATTTTTTTATAGAACAAAAAAATTAGAACTTTGATTCTATTATAGAATCAAAAATTAATAATTTGTTCTCCACGTAAGATGATTCTCCAATAGAGTAGGACTCTATATACGTAATCACATTTTATCTGAATTTAAATTTTTCTACACATCATTATATCGTTAAAAAATAAAACTACCACATTGCATCATATTTCGAGTAGGTGATTAACCTGGTTTCACAGATTAAATTTCTACTTTCAACATGGTTGCTTCAATAAAAATTTTGAACATATGACCAGAATTAGGCTCTGTTCAATAAAAAATTAAAACACAAGACCAGAATTAGGTTATGTTTGAAATCGTTGTTATAAAGTCTTGTGCTTTGAAAAATCAGTCAACTATTTCATAATATTTTTTATATATGCATGTTTTAGGTATAATTAATAAAAAAGTAATATTTTGAATGAGTTTTGATGTTAAATCAATAGCTACTTTCCGCAAAAATTGAAAAGCATTTTTTTTTTAAAAGTATGAGAAAAATACTTTCTCTAAAATATAACTTTAAAAAATTGTTTTTAAAATTTAACAAACAAATTTTTATCCGTTTTTCAGAAATAAACTATTTTAGTGTATCCAATTGACAGGACCTTAATTAATTCAAGCACTATAAGGTTGGGTGGTTTACTGGTTTTGGCGTTGGGTTGAGTCTTTTGGTAAGTGGGTACACGCTCTCGTGAGAATCTATACTATACTTCTATAAGTGAAATAGGGTATATTTGGTTTGGTACTTTTTTTTTTGTCATTCTTTTTTTGTACTCTTTTTTTGGTCACTTTTTGATTTGGTTAAATCTCTATTATTAATAAAATTAAAAAAAAAACACACGCACACTGCAAAGTCCACGAGAGTCCTTTCTACAGCAAACAAGTCGTCAAGACGTCAAGTAGTTTGTCTGTTACAGTGCACAATTTTTGTAATCACCATTAAAATTAATTTTGTCACAAAAAAAATTAAAAAATAATTAATTATTAGAAAAGATCGTTTCGAAATTTTGGAATTTTGAAAGATATAATGATCTGTTTTATATTTAAAAAAAAAGACTATCAGTTATATCAAAAACCAATAATCATATTTTATTATCTTTTATAATTTATATTATTACTAATTAATTGGCAAATATTAAAATTATAAACAATCAAATAAAAATATTAAGATAAAAATATTTAAAATGTTAAAAAAAACTACTTTTATATAATATTTTCATATATATATATATATATACTATACTATTATAAGCGAAATAGGGTATATTTGGTTTGGTACTCTTTTTTAGTAATAATTAAAATACGTAATTAGAATAACATTTATTTTCATGAGATTTATAAAATTCAAAAAATATTTTAATAATAAAAACATATATACAACTTAAAATTTTAATGAAATATAATTAAACAATTTACAAGCAACCGTGCATCGCACGGGTTATAGGCTAGTATATGTTAGTGTTAGAACAGTGAGAACACACATATTCACCACCTATTTTAAAAGGCCTCGCTAGGGGCACCTTCACAAAAAAGTCTTACAATTCTACCCTTTATCCATTCATAACAAAAAAAATTAAAAATAAATAACAATTTTTTTAAAAAAAAAAAACTGCTGCGACGTCATCATTTTTATTTTTTTTTTAAAATTTTTTTAGAATAGCTTGAAATGTGGTATTCTCATTCTTGTCCAACATATACATGTTCTCACCTGAAACATACCCTATTTTGATGATTATTTTCGGCTTGATCGTGGACTCCGGGTTGTAATTGCGTACTCAAACTTAGATACTAGTCAGTTAAGCCCATGTTTGGTTGTGTTTCATTCTAAACAAGAGCCCATGTTCAGTTGTTGGGTTTGGTTGCTCGGCCTCTTTTTTGAGCACCCTTTTCTTTATAGACTCTTTTATGGGCACTTTGTAATACTACTTCACAAAAAAAAAAAAAAAGTTCTCATTAATAATATACAAAGTTAATAAAAGAATTACTCAACTGGACTTGGCTTTGTACATATAGAAGAAAATCATAACATACAACACATCATAACTCCAAAATAAAAATAACTGCTTTTTTGATTTTATTTACATATAGTTTATAGTTTAAAGTAATTAAATATAATTTAGTTAGTTCATTCGAAATTTAACTATATTCATTGTAATAAAACTAAAATCAAACCGTTAAATGTTTTAAAAGAATCTATGCATTTTAATTTATATAATGTTTATTCAATAAATCATACAGCTTACTATATTATATAAAAAAATTAATTAATATAAAAAAATTAGATGTCCGATTCGTGTTTGGATTTAAATTAAAACAATGTATATAAAAACACACACGGGTACATACATCATCACCACCATATACATATAGTATAATCTAATCTTCTAAACCCTAGCCTCCTCCACATCTTGAACCAAATTTGTGTAATTGCGATGGCTAAAAAGCGAAAGGTCCGTTCCACACCCACTCCTCAACAACCAATCCAAACCGAAGAAGAAGATCCACAACAACAAATCGAAGAGGAGCCACAACAAATTAGCGATCCACAGGTTGCACAAAACGACGACGTAGAAGAACAGATCGAGGAAGAGCAACAAAACGAAGACGACGAAGAAGAAGAAGAAGAAGAAGAAGAAGAGGATCCGACTGAAGAACGACAAGACGGAGAACAAGATCAGGAGAATCAATCGGACGGTGAGGAGAAAGAGGAGGAGAAGGATGCAAGTAATGGTTCGGGAGAGAAAGCGGAGGAGGATGTGGAAGCGGATGAGCAGGAACCCGTTGAGAAGTTAATTGAACCGTTCTCCAAAGAGCAATTGGCGGTGTTAGTTAAGGAAGCGGTTGACAAGTTTCCCGAGTTTATTGAGAGTGTTCAGAGGCTTGCGGATGCGGATCCTGCTCATAGGAAGATATTTGTGCACGGATTAGGGTGGGATACCAATGCCGAGACTTTGATTTCCGAGTTTTCCAAGTATGGTGAGGTGGAGGATTGTAAGGCGGTTACGGATAAGGTTTCGGGGAAATCCAAAGGGTATGGGTTTATTTTGTTTAAACATAGGGGAGGAGCGCAGAAGGCGTTGAAGGAACCGCAGAAGAAGATTGGGAATAGGGTTACTTCGTGTCAATTGGCGTCTGCGGGGCCTGTTCCTGCTCCTGCTCCTGTTGCGGCTCCTGTTAGTGAGTATACGCAGAGGAAGATTTTTGTGAGTAATGTGTCTGCGGATATTGAGCCTGCCAAGTTGGTTGAGTTTTTCTCAAAGTTTGGGGAGATTGAGGATGGGCCGTTGGGGTTAGATAAGCAGACTGGGAAACCAAAGGGGTTTGCGTTGTTTGTGTATAAGAGTGTTGAGAGTGCCAAGAAGGCGTTGGAGGAGCCTCATAAGACTTTTGAGGGACATACTTTGCATTGTCAGAGGGCAATTGATGGTCCGAAACCAGGGAAAGGAGGGTTTCATCAGCAACATCAGCAGCATCAGCCCCAGCAACATCATCAGGGATATCATCATGTGGCAAAGAAGAGTAGGTATTCGTCTGGTGGTGGTGGGCATTTGATGGCGCCTTCTGGTCCTAGTGTTGGGTATAATCCGGGTGTGGCACCTGCGGGGGCATTGACACCTGCTTTGGGACAGGCTTTGACTGCTCTGCTTGCGACACAGGGTGCTGGTTTGGGGAATTTGCTTGGAGGCTTGGGTGGAGCGGTTAACCAGGCAGGGATGCCGGGGATGACTAATGCTGGATATGGAAATCAAGGAGGGTATGGAGGTCAGCATGGAATGCAAGGTGGGTACCAGAACCCGCAGATGGGTCCGGGCAGCAGTCGACCACAGCAGGGTGGAGGATCCTACATGGGCCATGGTCATTAGAAAGGTACAACATTTAGCTTGTGACTTGTGATTACGTATGCTATTTATTTGGATGCTTAAAGTGCTTGCTTAGATTGTATGAAAAATCATTTATACAATGTAAAAGGTGCACACTCTTGGTAATTAGTAGATGTAAACCTATGCAAATTACTTGCATGATACACGTTTGTTCTTTAGATATTAATTAGATGATGAACACCTATTGTAACTGGAGGACAACAATTATGCATTAGAAACAGTATGAAAGTAGTTGAAAATTGAAATCATATATTTCTGTAATAGTGATATTGTTGGAACCATTTATTACCCAACACTCCCTATTAAGATCTAGTTGTACTGTTTTTAGTTGTTGGCCTTACTTTTACTGCATTTGATTCTTATATTATCGTCATATGAAATTAGTATACATTTGGTGAGTGTCCTGTGGCCTGTGGGAGTGTATTCTAGTGCTTTAGCATTAACTAGAGGACAATAAGCCATTTAGTTGCTGGTGCTTCTGTCGCGATCTTCTAATCATAATAACAGCTTAATGTTAGAATTTAGAAAGCTTTACTTATAAGCAGATATGCATCATACCATATGTCTTCTCTGCTTAACTTCCTCAATCCTCATCTTGACCATTACCCTGCATTTTATATGTTATGTACTGCAGTCTTACTTTGCATGCTACTGAATTTTTGTTCTGTTATGTTCTCTCTTGCAACTTCTATTTGATAAATAACTAGACTCCATTTTTGTTTCACCAGGAAAAGAAAGATTGTCTTGTGATGCGGTGAGAATTCACTTTATAATTTTTTTGCATCTTCTGCTTCTCTCTGTTTTACCCGTGATCCCCTTAAAGGCATATTATTGGATTTTAGTTTGATTAGATGGCGACTTTTTAACTATTCTTGTGATTTAAACTAACTGAGTTTTTTGGATTATATTTTGCATATATTTCTACTAAAAATCGTTGGACTTGAAATAAAGCTGTTTTTGCAAATTCGTTGTGCAGATTGCTTCATATATGCATCTGTGTTTTTCTTTTGGACTATGGTGAATCTTCTGAAGTTCCGAGCATCTTGCAAATGACGTCTTCATATTTCTAGCAAAAAGTTAGTGTTTGCCAAAAGACAAGAATCTTAAATTTGTATTTCGTTTTTATCAAGTACTTTGGTCTTTTCAAATACTTTTAAAACGATGTAATTCCATTCTCGTACTTTGTTTCCTAAAAATCTCGGGGAACATGTAGATGTTCCTACAGAGAACGTCATGACTCCTTAACTTTCTAGTCCTTAATCAGTTAATGTTTTTATTATTAAATCATCGGCTTGCTGTGATTTTTATTATTTTTTATGTCCCATTTAACTGCATGCACTTGGTGATCTTTTGTTAGATTGTACTATTTTCAATAAAACTGCATCACAAAAACATACTATTTATCTATTACCGCATATGATTTGTTATCGTTTTGGAAATTGTATCTACTGTCATATATTGATGTGCCTTAACTTTTTTGTAAGTCCGTATGTGCTACCACAGTATATATTGCCTAAAAGCAATTGTTGCAGGGTAAGAAGTCCCATTCCCGCACAGGTGATATCTTTTGTTACTGTGTTTGTTTAGTTACTGCTTACCTCTCCGAAACAATACTCCTTTGTGTACATATATTTTTTTGTTCTTAGCATAACTGCACTGGGTGGCTATTTCACGTTGCCTACTCCCGCAGATTTCATCTTTGTTTTTGTGAATTCCTGTAAATTTCTTAAGAACCTCCGGCAGTTTGAGGGTGTTTTTTATAAATAAGATATATTAAGTGGGGGGATTTAAATTCATTTTTTCATTTCTACTTTGACGGAGGTATATCTCATTATTCTGACCGCAGTGATGAGGTTTTCCTTTAAATAAACTCTTTAAACCTGGGGTGGGGGGGGTGTTTTTTACATCATGTTGTTTCACTGAATCTTACCTCAGTGTGAGTCTTGTATGGCATGAAATGCCTATCACACAAACCCAAGTTGAACAAGAACTCTATTGTAGGATGCGCAAAGCCACAGTCTCCAAGATCTAGTAAAGTTAATTGAGAAGCAACTTCTCAGGCATGCAAAGGTAATGTTTCCTTCTTGAACTAGTGTGGTGGGTGTCATGAAATTGTATCAAAAGTTTGTTAGAAATCAGAAGTGCTTTAGTAATACATAGTTCAAGAATGTCAAACTTAGATTGTTTATTTATATAAGGTTATTACCAGATTAAGTAGATGCTTTGGTAATCCTCCATTAAGACTGGTTTGGTAACCTTTACGAAGAGTATTTGCTCTTCAAAAAAATCCTTCTGATTTTGTCATTATATTAAGATGTGATAAATTTTTTAAGAGAAAAAAGCTCCTGAGGTTACCTCAGGAGAGTTACCTGAGGTTACAGTATAAACATATTGTGGTATTTTTGTAAATATTGAAAATCTTCTAAAAAAAGTTTGTAATTACAATTATACCCTCGTGCATTCATATGGGAATCATAGTTACCTCAGGTAATTTTTCTGAGGTAACCTCAGGAACATCAATCCCATTTTTTTAATATAAATGGTAGAATTTCAATATCATGCTATTTTGTTGATGGCAGTCATTTACCTGGCTATTCAAGTAAGAGGGCGGGGAGCAAGTCATTTTTTGGTCCATGTCGAGTAACAAATTGATTTCGGCGTTTTATAAATATTGGCTTATTAAGTTCAAATTAGGAGGTTTTTGGTTATAGACTATAGTACTGAAAAGCTCAGCCTTTTTTTTTAATGTGAACAGTGATATATTATTTCACAAAAAAACCATGATCCGTCCTCCACCCCCGTCACCTCGTTATTTGTTTGAAATATTACTTGCAGAAAAAGAACCTTTTATCCTTTTGGTTGTATTGACATTTAGATGTTTGTCTTGACTGAACTTGGTAGACTGTCAGCTGTTTCAAGTAAATGGTTGTATGAGATGGCCTTGGTATCAGTGGTACTAACTTATCATATACTAATGTTGAAAATGTGCCTAAAACTATGTTTGGAGGAGCTATATTACTAATGGATATGTTGTGATAAATCTGTGTAATTGTCCTAGTGTTCCTTCAGTTTTGGAGGAGCTATATTACTAATGGATATGTTGTGACAAATCTGTGTAGTTGTCCTAGTGTTCTTTTAGTTTTTCTGCTGGCAGGTAAGTTGAATGTGTGAGGTAGCTCTTCTCCTCATTCATCATATCCGGTTGCGTTTCTCCCAGGTCATGGTGCTGAATTTTAGTTTAGAAGACTTGTATATGGAAAGCTTTGAATTGAATTGTTAGTATATGATGATGAAAATATAAATGTAGTTGTGGATCTCTTTTGGGTGTGTGCAATACTTTGTGGTATAAATGGTTGCACAACACATAATAATTTTAAAAAGTTTTCAAAAACATTTTTAAATGCAAATTTCGTTCGGAATTATACATTTATACTACAGCCGGCAATTTCGTACACGACACGAAAACACGACACGGAAATGACACGAAAATTACGGGTTTGGGTTGACCTTTGCGGTACACGAACACGAAAGTACATGAACACGAAATTACACAGATGAATTTAGTGTCGGTTTTGGGTTTACCCTTGGGTACACGACACGAAACGAAAATACACGAAATAAATAAATATTTAAATTAATTTTATTAAAATTATATGAATCTCTGTTCTAAAAATCCCCGATTCAGCCGATTAATCCCCGATTAATCTTCTGGAAGGTAACCAACCGATCCGATTTTTGAAAACCGATTAATCCTTTTAATTTATTTAAAATGATATGTTTAATTGTAAATTAGACTAATATATTAAATATTATTATAATATCCGATTAATGCTCCGATTAATCCGTCCGATTAATCCCCGCCTACCCGATTAGGCGCTAGGCGGTACCCCGACCGCCCTGGGCCGCCTAGCGATTTCTGGAACACTGATATGAATACATATTTTAAAATGATATTTTATATATAATTTTTACATAAGATAAATACAAAATAGTTTCAAATTTTAGTTTCACAAGACTTAATCACACTTCATTCCTTATGATATATTGACTTAAGACTCAACTAGTAAAAAATTAATATTTAAATATTTTTATTTTTATTCAAAAATTACACGAAACACGACACGAAACGTACACGAACACGAAATGAAACGAATCCTTAACGGGTCGGTTTTGGATTTGGTATTACGTACACAAAACACGAAAGTACACGACACGAAAGTATACGAAACGAACGAATTGCCAGATCTAATTTATACGCATGAAATCCAACCTAAAGTGCTAAAAAGATATACTCGTAGGATTCTTTTACGCTCTTTTACCGTGAAGTCCTCATTTTGCCACACAACTCCCCCAAGGACTCTTTCGATGGTTCAGTTCACTTTTACCATCGCATAATAAAATATTGGTTTTGTTGTATAGAAGTTTTTAGTTAAGGCTTTTAAAAAAAAAAAAAAAAACTTTTGCGTCTAATTATTACATGCTCGCTTTGACGAGGATATAAAAACGAAGAGAAATAATACATTACTGTATATTGTTTGAAAAATTGGACCACGAGCCTGATTTAGCTCCTTTAATTTTTTATAATTTTTTTATAGCATATTTCATTTTCAATTCAGCTGGAGTATTATATTTTCTTACCTAACCTATTGTCCCGTGTACTTTATGGGAATTTCTTTATGAGTAAGAATTTTTTTTTATTTATATACGTGTTCATGGTTGTAAAAATCGGTAATCGGTATAAATCGGTTTAGGTACCGATTTAAGATTAATCGGGTAATCGGGGATTAATCGGAAGGATTAATCGGAGTATTAATCGGATATTATAATAATATTTAATATATTAGTCTAATTTACAATTAAACATATCATTTTAAATAAATTCACAGGATTAATCGGATTTCAAAAATCGAATCGATTGGTTACCTTACAGAGGATTAATCGGGGATTAATCGGCTGAATCGGGGATTTTTAGAACCATGACGTGTTCATATTTATCTGGCTTAATGACTCTAAACTGGGCTTCTGCCGGGTCGGGCATGCCTGAATTTTACCTAAAAGTATGTCTTCAAGGTCCTAAAATTGGTCGGAATCGTGCTGGACTTTTTCAGGTCAACTTTTCTCTGGATATAAGAATTTTGGAAAAATAGAACTTAAACAATTCATTTTTTTATTAATGAGTGAGAAAGAATAACAATTACAGTTTTTTTTTAAGATTTCAACCTCAATTTGTGATTTTTCTTATTGGTATTTGAAAAGCAGCGGGAGAAAAATTTAAAAGACACGAAGATGAAAACCTGAAAATAATGTCTTATCTTAAAAGTTAAATTATTTTCTATATTTTTAACAAGTCACGCTAAACTAATGTCAACAAGTTACGTCCGTGTTCTGTACTAGTACGACTTAAATGTTTTCGAATTCTCGCAAACTCACTCCACGTACTACAAAACAGAGAAGTTGGTCTAAATTTTTAACGTTATACTAAAACAAATCGCTTTGGATTTTAACCTACTTGTGCAGGCTAGTCAGTTGAGTACAGAGGGGAGGGAGGGACCATTTGAACTTTAGAAACTGATTAGTCAATGGTCAACACTTGGGAAGTCAAAGGTTTTGTTAGCTAGCTCCATAGTTGGGGTATTGGGTAAGAGGAAACACAACTTTTGCTGAAATATACTCAAAGTAGCGGAAATTAAAAGAAAATTTATTATATCATTGATAAAAATTATTTAATTTCTTTTATAATTTTAACTTTTTTAAATAATAAATTAATAGTTAGTAATATCGAGCCAAAACTGAATAATTAATTTTTTTTTTAAACTTAAAACAAACATGTAATTATGGACGAAAAGATTAATACATATGAGCATAGGAATTAGCAGTCTTCTAAATGTTTTAAGCGGATCTAAGCGGGGGTGAGAGAACCATCTAGCCAGAAACCGAACCGAAGGGGGTACCGGTACGGGTAGCTCATGTCCCCCAAAAAGCTATAGATTTGCTGTTTTGTACCTATAAATTTGGAAATTTCATTTTATAGTCCCCCAACATTACAATAGTATATGATCCCCCACTTCACATTTATAGGAAAAAATTTATTATCAGGACATGGACACATGAATTGAATGGCTACTAATAATTCACATACCTTTATTATATATACAAAACAAATTAGTAAAGTACAAACTGAAGGAATTTATGCCACAGCGGAAGCCCCGAATAACAATTATTTGCATAAAAACCTTATTTAATGAGCATATAGATTTCAAGAAAAATTCCAAGATAAGATTAATACCTTAAAACGCTTTCCGGCAACAGCTAGAGAAGACCTTGTTCTTCATCCTTGCAATCATCCCTCAAGTGTGGAATGCTCTAATAGTATCCACCAAGAAAAATCATTTGAAGAAATGAAGATATTAAAGCTTTTAATTGAGATAATTTGAGAGAGAGCTTGTTTTGTTTTTCTCCTCTTCCATATGCTCTCTACGGAAATGAAGAAGACTAGTAGGAGTAACAAAACAACCTCCTGCACCTTTTACTAACCACACACATGTATATGTAGTTTAGTAAAATAATATTTAATTAATCTTATTAATTAAACAATTAACAATTAAAACTCTTTTAATTATTAATTCCTTTTTCTAAACTCTTTAGAAAATAATTCTCTCAACTAATTTAATTTCTCAAATTAAATTCATAATTAATAATATTAAGAACTCTTTCTTAATATATTTATAATCCATTAAATCTCATTTAATTAATTATAAATACAATTGATAATTCATTATTTATTTCTCAAATAAATAACTATTATCCATTATTAATTATTTCTTCCATCTTCAAATAAAATCTCTTTTATGGTGTGACCCATTAGGTTCAATATTAAGCCGGTAGTAGAAATAAATAATAATAAACTATTTATTATTATTTATACGAATTACTAATTAATTCGTTAAATATAATTATCGTAATAATCAATATTCATTCTACATCGTGAGTGATACTTTTGAATATATCGCGACTATCCAGATAATATGAATTCATTGCTAGGAATACTTAGAACCTATTCAGCGACTGGTTACCGTACAATAAATTCCTTCTACCCTTACAATATCCCGATTAAATACAAGGCATAGATCTCGTGTCAAGCCTATCTAATTTAATCATATGATTTCTTATTCATAATGCTTAGTTCATGTTAATGCAAATTAGAAACTACTTTCTAATTTCATTCGCTTTGGCCAAAGACTCCTGAACTAGCATATTAAGAATAACATAGGATATTCACTCCCTTTACTGGAAGGGGTAGATCCTTTATCGATTGTTAATTATCTCCATATATAAATTCCAATGCCCAGAATAGAACTATTTATTGCCCTTGAGACTAAGGACTAAACCAAAGCAATGTTCATTATATACAAGATGACTCTAACAATCTCAAGTCTAAGGATACTTGTACAACCATCACTATATGAACAATTACTGACACGTGAGTAAACTCTATTAATTGTTCAAGTGATCGAGTCACGTTCAGTGAACTCATTCCCAAATGAGCACCTACATACTAACTATAGTGTCACCACACAAATGCCTATGAGAACAGACATCCTTCGTAGGAAGCAAGTATAGTATGTACCGATCTTTACGGATTGACTAATTTCCAATTAGTTATCCTATGATCAGGAACAGTTTAAATTTAGTGTTATCATCTTCTAGATCTCACTATTATAATCTCATTATAATTCTAGAAGCTTTACTCTAAACTATGGAACTTCTGATTTAAACTCTTTAAATAGATAAAGCCCGAATTAAGACAAACATGTCTTTAATTAATATTTATGAAGCTTACTATTTTATAAGAAAGGTCATCCTAACTCATCATCCATGATTGGATTTAGGACACTTTTCCTTCAAACTCCCACTTGTACTTAAGCCAATCACTTTTGTATCTTATACCCATCTTCACTATGTGACGATCGAAGTGAGTTTCAAAACCAGCTTTATGTATGGGTCTGTTATGTTGTTGTGTGTGTCAATACTCTCAGCATTGACATCCTTTCTTTCAACGATTTTCTTAATCAGATGAAAGAGATGCAATATGTGTTTAGATATTAGGTGGGATCAATGTTCCTTTGCATGCGCAACTCTGATGCCCATGTGTTGTCACTATACAACTCAATGGCCTATCATCTGCGAGGAACTAGCCCAAACCAGAAACTAGTCTTTCAATCCATTGCTGCATCACACTTGCAACAAAACACATTATGCATACTTTTCTAATATCTATGTATGTTTACCACTTGGAACTATTCTAACTCACTGTTTTTCCACTCAGGACTATCAAGCGCCCCGAACTGAATCTACTATCAAACTGATCTTGATTAAAACTTGAGTCTACCAGGACATTTAGTTTTAATTAGATTCATCAGAGAAAATAAATATATTGCCATGCCTTATCAAGTATACTATGACATTTTATTGTCATCTGATCCTTTTCTCCTAGGAGTAGATTGATATTTGCTTGTCATAACAAGAAACATCATTATATGTACATATCATTTAACACGGAATGGATTAAAAAAAATATTCTCAGGGACATTCATTCACGTGTCCTCTCTCTCAGAGAGATATTCTCCCATGTTCATCATTATGAAACATCACTTAGAGTGTCCGTGCTAAACACTTTAGCATCCAATCAATGTACATCATTTGCGTCAGACCTCTAATCCTAATCATGATTTATCAGCATAGATCATCAACACTTAGTTTATTTGAGGTCTAACTTTAGTCCAAGGAGAAATTCTTTGATAGTTTAATTCTAATGAAAACCAAAAATATCGAAGGTATATAATTATTAATATATCCATATATATTAATATGTTACATTACTCCCACTAAACTCCTGTACCATTAAATGGATCATTCACTTTTTTGATAAAGTCAAACTCTTTGACTGTCTCATCAAAATTAATGTTCCATTTCCGAGAAGCATGCAAGCGAAATCTTCATGGTTTTGTTCATGGCTATTAGATAAAAGTTTCTTTAAGGTGATCACATTACCTTCATTTAAACCTTTACAACTAGCCTGACTTTATAGGTCTTTACCTTGCCATTAATTCAAAATTCTCTACAAAACCATTAGAGATTCCATGACACTCTATCACTCCTCAGAGTCATCAAAACTCAAAACATTGTCGCTATCATTTATAATGGATATCGCATCACCAATCTAAATGATGAAACCATGATACCCTCATAGATTACAACAATGTTGTTGTACAGAAAGTTCAACTACTCAAATAGGTTCCATACTGAATCCGCGATGATTTGTGGTTCTTGAACTTCAACAAGTTCACTATCGCTCCCACTGAGCCCTTGAAGAGTAAACTAATTTTTCCAAAAAGATGGAGTATCTACAAAACACTCCAAGTGTCTATAAAATAAATACTCCTTGCTCAGCAAGATTGCATATAGTTGTCCTAAACTCTGTTTAAGACTAACCACAAACCTTCTCTATTCAGATCCAGTCTCTAACTTATTCAACTCTTGATATAGGTTAGACAACTCCAAATCTCAAGACAATTGAGACTTGTGTTTCCTTAATCCACATCTCATGGAGACTTTAGTTAACGTGTGTTGAGGATACCTTATCGAGTAGTTTGACTAATCTACTAAGTCATTTTCTTAATAGGTACCGGAATTATCGATATTATTCACTATGAACTGAACCTTGTCTAACAAGAGTCTTCAGTGAACTAATATCATGATATGTGAGATAATTCAAGAACTGACTATTTAAATATTGAAAAACCTCGATCTTATTGAATATTTCCAATACTCTTAAATAGTTCGTTGTCATACCTCAGCATTCATTGAACCTATCAATAAAAACTTGGATTTTGTATTTCAACAAATACACATATCCTTATCTACATTGATCGTCATTGAATGTGACAAGGTATCAAACATGATCTATCTCATTATATCTAGTTTGTTCAATATGAAACATATAATCCATAAGCATGACAAATCAACAAGTTCTCATAATTGAAACAACAACAGTTGTTCTATTTCAATTATCTAGGACTTTAACGATGTCTAGCTATTTACTTGTTCTTTGGTTAAGATTCATAATCCTTGAACCAAAGTGGTGTCTAATACTCAAGTAAATGATTGACTTGTTTCAACTCTTAACAAACTTATATTGAAGTAGAGGTTACACTAACCTTTTACTTCCTTGATTCTATAAGACTTATCTTACATAATCCAATTCCAATATCCTATCCTTATTCAGTGGAAGTCTAATACCTTTGCTTTCTTGGTTAACACTTATCTTAAAGATTGTGTCTTTTCAACTTACCTTCCTATTCTTATAATAAGACCTCAAGATCACATCTTGACTTTATCCTTACAATGAGATTTCAAGATCACATCTTGAATTAACTATATATCTATCTTAAAAACCAGTTATATTAACGAACAATCTAATTGATCATATAAAACAAGGTCATTGACAGAAATATTGTTAAACCTTTGTTATCGATAAACAACATCGATATCTAATATCTATGTCCCTAACTTATTCATCTAACAACCTTGTAGATGAACAAAAAATGAGACATCTTACTCATCGTTAGATACATCTCTCACAACTTGCGAAGATTGGTGAGTTCAAGACGAAAAACAATCTAATCTACCTGTGAAAACTATTCTCACTTTCCTTATCAACTAATTGTTGACATAACATCTAACATGCCATTAACAGTGTTGAAGACATTACATATTAATATAGAAAGGTAAATTAAAATAATAACAACATAAACAGATCATTCAGTTTCATATATTCAACACCATATGAATCGGGTCTTTATTCATTAGGTGGCTCCCACTATTTTATCTAAGTTATACAACCCCCTTCATGTACAACTGAGCATTCATAATGCTAGTGAGAATAGGGATCCTATTTTCCATCACACAGCCTCGGCTGTAGCACGAAACACCATGTAATGTTCCATAGGCAGATAACTCTTGTCAATTATATCTCATATTACTCCCTTACAGCTTTAGCCTCTTGAATTATTGAATTACGGCTGTAGCACGTCTAAATTCAATATTCTAAGTCAAGTCAGACCCAACATCTCGTAAAATTAATAAGATTCAATAGCCCACGGCTGTAGCACGTAACGACAATTGAATTCTAATTAATTATGCGCATCTAATGTAATAGACTAGTACTTCCTATTTTTCGAAACGAAGCCCTCGGCTGTAGCACGAAACGACAATGCCCAAAAAACAGGAACCACTATCTACCATGTTGGAAGGCTATGACCGACACAAGCCCGTTGTGCCTTTGGCCATTTATCACTTGATATTTAATTAAAGAGGGTTTTTATTTTACTTAGGTCACGAAACATTTTCGTATGAACCTTTAAGTCTAACGTGTTTTAAGTTTAATAGATAATCTAAATCTATAATAAAAACACGACAAATCTCAATATTATTAAGTCAGGTCAGAACCAACATCTTATACAATTAAATCAGATTTCAATAGCCCACGGCTGTAGCACGTAACGACCACTGTAATCTAACTTTTGTACACATCTAATGTAATAGACAAGTACTTTCATGTTGATCGGTAACAAAGCCCTCGGCTGTAGCACGAAATGACAATGTACCGAAAACAAGAAATACTTTCTATCATGATGGAAGACCATTACCGACACAAACCCCTTTTGTGTCTTTGGTCAATTTCGACTTGACATATTTAATATTTGAGGGATTATATTATGTTACAATCATAATCATATTATAAAGAAATTCTCCTTTTAAATTAAATATTTCAAATCAATAATCGATAATTGGATGATTTTCAGAATACCCCATTCTTACAGATCGTAATCCGTTTTTGACAGAATCATCCTTTCTCTCAATTTTGAAAATTCATATTTAATTACGTGTTTCACAAACACAAAAATCTCATTATTGTATACATAATATTAATATTAAACTTGTGAAACAATTTCGCAAATCCTAAATCGTCTAAACTACGCCTTATGTCAATTTATGTTCACTTAAATCTAGCATCGCATGGTAAACATAAGCATATATCACATATATAAACATAAAAGAACATAAACGTAAGCATGTTATAACATATAACACAATTATATACATCCCTATGTATCATTAATTGCATTAAAAGAAGTTAAACATTTAAAAACCTGCTTTTAAAACACTATCGAAGCAATAGTTCAAATTACCATTTAAAATAAATGGGTTTTAATCATATTAAGGATACGAAACACTTTCGTTAAAACCTAGATGTCTAACATGCTTCGTATGTTTAAGGAATCAGCCTAAATCTAACATCTCATGTTTAACCTAGACATATATCATCTATATATTCATTCAATAAAACATAGGTAGGCATGTTAGATCATGTAGTACTGTTTTAAACCTATGTATGGATCATTGGTTGTGTTTAAAAGTCGTTAAACAGTTAAAACAGGCCTTAAAAACACTTCCGGAAGCTATAATCGTTTCAAAATTATTTTTATAAAAATATTTGACCCCTCCATTAGAACCGACTCGTCAATACGAATTCAACGGCACCGACCACGCCCCGAAAGAACAGTCCACGCGCCCTCACGCGCTCTACGAAGTTCTGTTGCAAATGACGCCTTGTAACGCATACCGGTTATGCGTTACAGGCTGTTGCGCCACTTCAAAATGCGTTACAAGCCTATAACGCATTTCAGAAATGCGTTACAGACCATGCCTGGCGCGCGGCCCCATCCCCACGTGTAGTTCAGCCGACAGTGTATATTTAAAGTATATAATCCAGCAGCCCATTATAATGGTAGGCCCAAGTAATTATAAGCCCGCCACTCTTGACAATCTAGCAGCCAAATTTTACATATTTTATATATATATTTTTAATAATAGATTATAATTATTAATTTCAAACTTCTTTAAAAATTAATAATTAATAATCTGTTCATTCAAAAAATATAATAAAAATATCCTGATTCTATACAACACTTGTAGAATCTAAATCCAGAGTCATTGTATTTTGAAAAATTAATTTCGAATTAATTCATAATTAATTTGATTATAGCTTCCATGAACTTCAAAAATTCATAATAAATCCATACAAGCTCTAAAAATTCCGAAATTTTTTCTGGGAATCTATATGCATACAACCTATGCTCTGATACCATTGAAGGAATTTATGCCACAGCGGAAGCCCCGAATAACAATTATTTGCATAAAAACCTTATTTAATGAGCATATAGATTTCAAGAAAAATTCCAAGATAAGATTAATACCTTAAAACGCTTTCCGGCAACAGCTAGAGAAGACCTTGTTCTTCATCCTTGCAATCATCCCTCAAGTGTGGAATGCTCTAATAGTATCCACCAAGAAAAATCATTTGAAGAAATGAAGATATTAAAGCTTTTAATTGAGATAATTTGAGAGAGAGCTTGTTTTGTTTTTCTCCTCTTCCATATGCTCTCTACGGAAATGAAGAAGACTAGTAGGAGTAACAAAACAACCTCCTGCACCTTTTACTAACCACACACATGTATATGTAGTTTAGTAAAATAATATTTAATTAATCTTATTAATTAAACAATTAACAATTAAAACTCTTTTAATTATTAATTCCTTTTTCTAAACTCTTTAGAAAATAATTCTCTCAACTAATTTAATTTCTCAAATTAAATTCATAATTAATAATATTAAGAACTCTTTCTTAATATATTTATAATCCATTAAATCTCATTTAATTAATTATAAATACAATTGATAATTCATTATTTATTTCTCAAATAAATAACTATTATCCATTATTAATTATTTCTTCCATCTTCAAATAAAATCTCTTTTATGGTGTGACCCATTAGGTTCAATATTAAGCCGGTAGTAGAAATAAATAATAATAAACTATTTATTATTATTTATACGAATTACTAATTAATTCGTTAAATATAATTATCGTAATAATCAATATTCATTCTACATCGTGAGTGATACTTTTGAATATATCGCGACTATCCAGATAATATGAATTCATTGCTAGGAATACTTAGAACCTATTCAGCGACTGGTTACCGTACAATAAATTCCTTCTACCCTTACAATATCCCGATTAAATACAAGGCATAGATCTCGTGTCAAGCCTATCTAATTTAATCATATGATTTCTTATTCATAATGCTTAGTTCATGTTAATGCAAATTAGAAACTACTTTCTAATTTCATTCGCTTTGGCCAAAGACTCCTGAACTAGCATATTAAGAATAACATAGGATATTCACTCCCTTTACTGGAAGGGGTAGATCCTTTATCGATTGTTAATTATCTCCATATATAAATTCCAATGCCCAGAATAGAACTATTTATTGCCCTTGAGACTAAGGACTAAACCAAAGCAATGTTCATTATATACAAGATGACTCTAACAATCTCAAGTCTAAGGATACTTGTACAACCATCACTATATGAACAATTACTGACACGTGAGTAAACTCTATTAATTGTTCAAGTGATCGAGTCACGTTCAGTGAACTCATTCCCAAATGAGCACCTACATACTAACTATAGTGTCACCACACAAATGCCTATGAGAACAGACATCCTTCGTAGGAAGCAAGTATAGTATGTACCGATCTTTACGGATTGACTAATTTCCAATTAGTTATCCTATGATCAGGAACAGTTTAAATTTAGTGTTATCATCTTCTAGATCTCACTATTATAATCTCATTATAATTCTAGAAGCTTTACTCTAAACTATGGAACTTCTGATTTAAACTCTTTAAATAGATAAAGCCCGAATTAAGACAAACATGTCTTTAATTAATATTTATGAAGCTTACTATTTTATAAGAAAGGTCATCCTAACTCATCATCCATGATTGGATTTAGGACACTTTTCCTTCACAAACTAGTAGGATACAGTATTAAGATACAAAATCCCGAGAGATTAAGAAATAGACTTGCAAACAAAAGGAAAGAATCAAGTTCTCCTTCTCCATAAATATTGACAAATTAAGGTAATATCTTCTTCTTTTTACTCTCTCTTTTTTTACTTAGAACTATAAACTAGTACTTTACTTAGAGCAAATCCAATACTAAATGTTAAATTGCTATTGCTATAATATAAAACAAAAAAATGAATTTTGGTGATTCTTTTAATTTTTATCTAACTCTTTTAACTTCTATTGAATATTCTCAACAAACTCATCTCATTCTAGTTAAATGGTGATGTGGCATGGATGCATAAATGCATCCTTGGTTTCAAATTTAGCACCAAGGATGCATAAGAGCAAGTGTAACACCCCAGTCCCACATCGAGAAAATTTGGGACTTCTGTTCAGTTTATAAGGCAAAGTACTACTACTAGTTGCACCAACAAATCATGATCTTTTGGGGGCCTGTGGTGGGCTTGTGGACTACCCAAGTTGGCTGCATTTGGGCCAGTTTGCTTTGGCTTATTTCGGATTCAGAGTCCGGAATCGACCCGATTCTCGAAAAAGGCTCGGTATTTGACCCGGGTTGTCACATATGGTATCAGAGCCGACTCTCGAAAGCTTGATTAGTCAAGTTGCCGGAGGTGGGGACACGAAGGCTGGTGGTAATATCCCACAATGGATAGAGATCCGGAGGTGGGGACACGAAGCCAGCCGGTATTATCCCACAAAGGCTAGGGAGGAACGATCTTGGACCTATGGGATTTCCGTTCGGCCTGACGAGGACGTCAGGAGTTTAAGTGGGGGAGTTTGTAACACCCCAGTCCCACATCGAGAAAATTTGGGACTTCTGTTCAGTTTATAAGGCAAAGTACTACTACTAGTTGCACCAACAAATCATGATCTTTTGGGGGCCTGTGGTGGGCTTGTGGACTACCCAAGTTGGCTGCATTTGGGCCAGTTTGCTTTGGCTTATTTCGGATTCAGAGTCGGGACTCGACCCGATTCTCGAAAAAGGCTCGGTATTTGACCCGGGTTGTCACATAGTTGTAACACCCCAGTCCCACATCGAGAAAATTTGGGACTTTCGTTCAGTTTATAAGGCAAAGTACTACTACTAGTTGCACCAACAAATCATGATCTTTTGGGGGCCTGTGGTGGGCTTGTGGACTACCCAAGTTGGTTGCATTTGGGCCAGTTTGCTTTGGCTTATTTCGGATTCAGAGTCGGGACTCGACCCGATTCTCGAAAAAGGCTCGGTATTTGACCCGGGTTGTCACAACAAGTCCAATGCAATGCTATATCTAGTTCTATTGCTATATTATAGCATCAAATGCAAAAAAAACCAACTCCAAAGGAGTTTCATATTTGGATGCATCCATGAAAAAATGCATCCTTGGTTCTATATTTGAAACCAAGGATGGAACCATCCTTATTTGTCCCATTATCAAGTACTACAAATGGAGGATAATAATTAAACAATTATTGTATTATATATCACTAAATACCAAAAGTATACTAAAATGGGGGAAAGTTAGTTAAATTTGAAACTAGTTATGAAAATAGCATTGGAGTGCAACTTTTATTTTAGCACCAAAACACACTTTTTGATGCTATATTATAGCAATAGCAATAGATATTTAGCATCTAGCATTGGACTTGCTCTAAGAGCAAGTCCAATGCAATGCTATCCTTGGTGCTATTGCTATATTATAGCACTAAGTGCTAAAAAACTCATTTCCAAAGGGGTGCTATAGTTGGATGCATCCTTGGTGCTATTGCTATATTATGCATCCTTGGTGCTAAATTTGAAACCAAGGATGCATTTATGCATCCATGCCACATCATCATTTAACTAGAATGAGATGAGTTTGTTGAGAATATTCAATAGAAGTTAAAAGAGTTAGGTAAAAGTTAGAATAGTTGGTTAAATTTAAAACTAATTATAGAACTAGCTTTGGAGGGTGAGTTTTATTTTAGCACCAAAATTCACCTTTTGGTTCTATATTATAGCAATAGCAATAGCAATTTAACATCTAGCATTGGACTTGCTCTAATATAGCAATAGCACCAAGGATGCATCTAAGAGCAAGTCCAATGCAATGCTATATCTAGTTCTATTGCTATATTATATCATCAAATGCAAAAAAAACAATTCCAAAGGAGTTTCATATTTGGATGCATCCATGAAAAAATGCATCGTTGGTTCTATATTTGAAACCAAGGATGGATCCATCCTTATTTGTCCCATTATCAAGTACTACAAATGGAGGATAATAATTAAACAATTATTGTATTATACATCACTAGATACCAAAAGTATACTAAAATGGGAAAAAGTTAGTTAAATTTGAAACTAGTTATGAAAATAGCATTGGAGTGCAACTTTTATTTTAGCACCAAAACACACTTTTTGATGCTATATTATAGCAATAGCAATAGATTTTTAGCATCTAGCATTGGACTTGCTCTAACTATAGCACCCTTTAGAGCAACTCCAATGTGGTGCTATCCTTGGTGCTATTGCTATATTATAGCACCAAATGTTAAAAACTTCAACTCCAAAGGGGTGTTATAATTTGATGTAAGAATGCATAAATGCATTCTTGGTTCTAAATTTGAAACCAAAGATGCATTTATGCATCCATGCCACATCATCATTTAATTAGAATTGGAGAGAAATGACTTAAACTCATATCAACTACCTACATATTTATGTTCCAACAACTAAAAGAAAAGCTAAAAGTTAAAAGAATTGGTTAAATTTGAAACTAGTTATAGAACTAGCTTTGGAGTGTGAAATTTATTTTAGCACCAAAATTCACTTTTTGGTTCCATATTATAGCAATAACAATGACAATTTAGCATCTAGCATTGGAGTTGCTCTTATGAGTTTTTAACAATTGGTGTTATAATATAGCAATAACACCAATCATAACATTGCATTGGACTTGCTCTTAAACCCTTAACTGATATACTCCTATCTTTTATTGTGATTTTTTTGATGACATAATCATGCCTCTTTTTCTTTATGTATACAATTAGGACTATAATCTTTGTTAACTAGAATCTTAATCATTAGTGTTGGTCCCTTAACTTTTATAGGTTTTAATATCAAATTTATGATTATGATTTCTTGTTTATATATTGTTGCATATTTGATTAGATTTATGAAAATTGGGAAATGGCAACTAAAAGGAAAGGGAAATTACATTCTTTTATAAAAAAAGATCAGAGTCTCAAGATGTGTAGAAGAAATCCAACAAAAACCATTGCATACTCCTGTTTTAGAGCCCGAAATTCACCAAGCTAAATTTTCTCGGATTGAGTCAAATGAGTTCGATATGTCGATCTTAGAATGCGATCCTGGATTAAGAAGGCCAATATCATAATATCCACAAGATCTCCACGATGAAATTCGACGAGCGCACATTAATTTTGGACTTTATTAACCGAAGCCTCCTCCAAATCAAACTATTAAAGTCACTAATAAGCGATGGTTTGTGACTACTTGGTATAATTTATTTCAAAATTGGTTGGAATATTCACCAATTAAAGATCGTGCATTTTGCCTACCTTGCTATTTATTTTGTATTACAAACGGGCGTTCTGGAGCAACTTCTTTCATTATTGATGGATTTAAATCATGGGAAAAAGTGAAGGATGGAAGGATTTGTGCATTTTTGGGTCATGTTGGTAAGAACTCACCTCATCGACTAGCTGTACAGCGCTGTCATGATCTTGCAAGGCCATCTCATAATCTCATGAGAGTAATTGAAAAGTAAAGTACACAACAAGTTCTGAATAATCCCTTGAGATTAAAAATCTAGATTGATGTTATTATATGGCTCACTTTTCAGGGCTGTGCTTTTCGAGGAAATAATTAAAATGTACAATCAAAAAACCGAGGTAATTTTATTGAAATGCTCAAACTTTTGGCAATGTACAATGAAGAGGTGAACAGCGTCGTCTTGGAAAATGCTCCACAAAATGCTACTTATACCTCTCATTTGGTCCAAAAATAAATTCTTTCAATATTTGCAACAAAGATACAAGAAGCAATTCGTGGTGAAATTGGAGATGCAAAAATTTGCATTATAGTTGATGAAGCTAAAGACGAATCAAAACGAGAATAAATGGCAATTTTTTTGCGATTCGTGGACATATGTGGGTACATAAAAGAGAGGTTTTTTTAAATTGTTCATGTACCGGATATTACATCATTAACTCTGAAGAAACATCCGGGGTCAAGGCTATGATGATGCGAGTAACATGCGCGAATGGAACGAATTACAATCTTTATTCATCAATGATTGTTGGTCCAGGAAAGTATTGCAGAAGGGGGGTTGAATGCAATACTAATAAATTTCAAAAAAAACTATTTCAACAACTTAAATAGAATTTGTAATTTACTAGTAGAAGAAATGCAAACACAAGTAAAATCAAATACGAGGATTTCACAAAATAAATGTTTTATTTATTTTGCAAAGTTTTGCTACAACCTTAAGAACAAAATAGTTCTCAAGCTACAAAGACTCAAGAGATTACAGTTGTTGAGCTACTTATTTTACAAGTAGAGTATTCTATTTATAGAGTGATAATCTACTGTACTACCACTATCAACATGGGTTACTGAGTTGCTGTTATATTCCTTTTGCAGCTCATTCCAGAATTCATTCCCATGTGATCAACACAAAGTAACTTAAATATACTTTCCACATTTGAGCCACCCAGATCTAGCCGTATTCAATTTTGTCTGTTCTAGACTTTACAGGTTGTTCCATGTGATCTCTTGAGCTTCTGTTATAGACTTTCCAAGCTTGCTGTAAAGGTTGAATATTACAGCATGCCTGCTTCTTTTGAACATGTAGTCTGTCGTCTAATTTTGACTTAGAAAAATTCCTAAATCAAGCTGATTCTATATGACAGTATGTTTGCCACAAAGTTTGCTGTCAATGGATTACGCTTTGTTTTGACAGTATGAATTTCCCGCAGATATTACTGTCAAGAATTTTGCTTTGGTTGACAGTATGAATTCCCGCAGAGATTGCTGTCAAGAATTGTGCTTTGATTGACAGCATGTTTTTCCCGCAGAGATTGCTGTCAAGAATTCCAAACTCACTGTCGCAAACTGTATATCAAAGTTGCTGTCATTAGAATCTCCGCCAATGTTGCTGTCAAGTTGAAACTTGCTGTCGACTCCGTGAAACTTGCTGTCGACCTAGGCATCATGATGTTTCCTTGTAACCTTACTGTCAGGGCTTGACAGTAACTTTTATTCCTTCTGTCGAACTTATGTATTTCTTGAGGCTTGAACATAATCGAACTTCTTCCAAGAATTACACTTATTACATGACAGTATTTATTTAAATTACAAGAATACATTTCAGGCTATGACAGTATGTTCTACTTAGTAAAAACTAAGTATACCAATAAAACTAGTTAAGTTGTCTATTCCATCACCCATAAATCCCAACAATCTCCCCCAATTTGTTTTTATGGACAATAAGGACAAATTTACAAATATCATGCTGACAACTTAACTAACATAGATCAGAAAGAATAAACTCTTCATTTCTGACCAATGATTAAACTGAATTGTTTTCAAACAATATATCACAAAAGTTAAAAAAAAAACTTTACTTATCTTGATTTGAACTTTTCACTTTGCTCCTTTTCCCTTAGAGCTTTTCTGAGATTTTCAATTAACTCTTTTTCTTCAGGGGACTGTGCATCATCTTCATTTTCCACAATGTATTTTCTGATCATTGAGGAAGCAGTGTTTAATGTATCTCTGAGTTCCATCCAGTAAACATTTTGCTTTACGATTGATCTGAATTTTAGCACATTTCCCTCCATTTTGAATCTCCTGCCAGGAAACTGATTTAGAGTTTCCCTTCTTTGTTTGTCCAGGCTGGGATCCTCTCCTCTCCTCTGATCAAGAATCATATCAAGCTCCCAAGAACACAGTGTTTCAAGACTTTTAGTTGATCCAACCACTTGCCAGTATAATTCTTTTAACACACTGGTCTTCAATTTAGAGAAACTATCTACATAAATTTCTTCTTTGCCATACTTGATTCTCAAAGGATTGTCCAGTACACATGGCTGATAGTTGGATTCTTCACTGTTGATCTTATTGATTTTGCTGTAATTTTTCTTCATTTCAGCTTCAATCTCATCTTCTATCTGTTGACGAGATTTTTTTCTTGATGCTAATTCTTCTTTGAACCTTTGCTCTGCTTCATACATCTTCATTTCATGTTCTGAATAAGGTTTCTCCATTTCTTTCCAGTTATACTCAGGAATAGGATTGTCTTCTTCATACTCCAAACCAAGGATTTGATAGACATCATCATCATTGTGAAGTGTCCAATCACCAAACTTCTCAATAAATTCAACATGCCTGGCTTCATAGTACTTGAGAACTTGATCCATGATCTTCTTTGAAACATTATCATAGGTTTGTAGTAGCTCAACCATCCTTTCCAGATTGAAGAAATCAATTCTTCGTTTTACTGTTTCAGTAGTTTGAATGAGTTTCTTGGAGATCACCTTTGATTTTGATATCTGAGTGAAGTCAGATTCCACTGTAATCAACTTTTCATTGTTTTGCCATAGAATGTACCTTGCAACTTCTTCTTTTGATCCATCAAATTCTATGGATACAGAGGTGATTGTTTCTTTGGCGTTCAGCTGCATCATTTCAAAGCTATTCATTCTTCTCCTCATGATAGGTTTCTTGAGTCCCAATCCTGTAGCTTTTCCTTCTCCTTTGTAGACAGTCTTTCCCTTTGTTGGTCTTTTTGATTTTCTCTTGATTCTTACTGTCTTGAATGATTTGACAGTAGGATCGTTGACAGGTTCTTTTATAGGACTTCTGACAATGTCTTCTTTGACAGTATCTTCAATGACTGTTACTTCATCCTTACTGACAGCATCTTTGTTGACATCCTTGACAGCATCTTTGTTGACAGTATCTTTTTCAAGATGTATACTGTCAATTTCCATTTCTTCTTGATTTCCTTTCAATGCTTCAATTACTTCTTCCTCTTTCTTTTCATCAACTTTCTTGCTTGAGCTAGAATTTTCAGAAATTTCCTTTGATTCTGCTTCTTTGACTTGAGTTTGCTCTTTTGAAGAGTCTCTCAGTTCTATTCTCTTAGGTCCTCCAGCTTCACCTCCATCCTGATTGTCATCATCATCTTTTTCCAAGGTGTCATCAAAAATGCAGTTTCCACCTTGAGCATTTCTTCTTGAATTTGCTTTGGCAATGAGCTTTTTAATTCTGGCACTGTACTCCATGTTTCTCTTTGCCAAAATCTTGTGAATATCTTTAACTGCCTTAATCCTTTCCTTGGTGATGGATGCATTCAGTAATACCTTAAGTACATCCATGATGACTTTGCTTTGTAGAGACGTTTTGCCTTCAAGAGTTAAGAATCCAAGACCTTTAGTTCCTTTGGCTGTTGTCTGTTTAAAGCTTACACCATATGGCTGGAGACTTACTTCTGGAAGTTTGTTGTTGACCATTGTGCCCAGTTGCATATAGAGACTTTCATCAAAGATAGTAGAGTTTTTCTTCACTAGAATCCCAAGGATATATTGCACTCTGGCAGAGAAAGTTTCCAACAGTTGAGTTGTTATGAATATTGAATGCCCACTTTTCAGGTACACATCAACTGCCCACCTCTTCTCTGAGCTAATCTTTACTGACAGATTTACAATCTTTTCTCTCAAAGCTTCTGCCAACTTAGCAGGTTTTCCTTTAGACACTGTGATTGCTTCATTCACCAGATTGTTGAATTCCTCATCCTTATTATTCAAGGTGCTCTCCATGTGGCTTACTGTTATTAAGTCAGCTTCTTCTTGGGAATATGTACTTCCATCAGTCCAAGTGATAGGCTCTGAAGAAAACACATATTCAGGCAACTTGTCTTTGCCTTTACCCATCCTATTTGATTCCTTTTTTTCTCTCCATAGCCTCTCCAATGTGGATTCTTTCTTCTCAGGAACTGGTTCATTGATTTTGATTGAGGATGCTCTATTTCCTTGTATTTGACTTAATACCTCCTTGGATACTAGCATTTGTTCCCCATCTACTTCAGCTTCAAAAAGCTCCTCAGTTCCAGAGGCTATTCCTACTCTCTCTTGCTCCCCCTTACTCCTTTGCTCCCCCTGTCTTTTAGCTTCCCCTTGTAACTCCTCCTTTCTTTCTGGTTGCTCAGCCTCTTTCTGATCTTTTCCTTTCTCCCCCTTAGTTAAGTTTGCAGCATGAAGTAATGAAGAGAGTGACAGTAGTGTGGCTTGAATTTCAGCAAAACCAGTCTTCACAGTAGATGACAGGTTGTCCAGTTTGCTTTCCATTGTAGCACATCGATTCTCCAGTGCTTGGAGCCTGTCATTTGAGGATGCAGAAGGACCACAAGACCTAAGCCTTTTAGGAGGTAAGGGATAAGTCTGGGGCATGGAGGCTGTTGGGGTTCTCACACTCTCAGTGTTTTTATAGATGATCTCATCATCTCTCACAAAAATTCCCTCAAGGCCTAATGCCTTTTCTGTATTGGCTCCCTCAAATTCACTCTGGACATGCTCAAGTCCCTCTCCTTTTGCCAGCACATTTGGCTGCCTCTCATTTTTAGTCTCACCTCTCTGTTCTTTTATCTCTCTTTGATGTTTCACTCCCTCACTCATCCTAGATGCAGTAGTATGAGCAGTACTAACATGCAAAAGAGTAGATTTTACCTTGAAGGCCTTTGAAAGGGGCAAGTCATCATCAGAGATATCTTCCACTAATCCTTCTTGTAGTTGTGGTTGAACAGGGATGACAGCATCTTTTGAAGGACTTTTGACAGTATCTTTTGTTGGAATGGTACTGTCACTTGAATGTTTGACAGCACCTTCTGATTTGTCATTGACAGCATCTTTGGCTGTGACAGCAACTTCCCTAGGGTAAGATGCTTTAAGGGAATCGATCAAGATGCTGGTTGTTTCAATTTCTGACAAATTTGCATCTTGATCTAATCCAGTGTTTGATGGAGTGGTATCCATTTCACTTTGAGAAATGGGTTCTTGTGGACCACTAGATGGGGGCTCATCCATGATTTGAGATGGATGATCAACACCTGAGGGGTTGGTACTGTCCCCCTCTCTAGGTTGATTAGAAGAAACAACAGATGTGGGAATGAAAGAAGAATTGGCTGTTCTACAGAAAACGATTGTGGAACATCAATAGTATGAGTGAATTCCTCACTGTGCTCTATCTCAATGTGTGTATCTTCAAATACAGGTTCCTCAAGAGTGAATTCTTGAGTTTGTGCAGACTCTTTACAAGGTGCCTTGGGAGACAGGCCAATTTCAATAGATGTCCCTTGTTGAGAAGAAACACCTAGAGGTGAGTTCATTTCCCTATCATCCTCTACAGTCTTTTGGGAAACTGTAGGGTGGCTGACAGTAACCTTGGCCCTTCTAGCTCTCTTCTTCTTAGGCTCAGAAGGGGCTACTGTGGGTTCTTTTTCACTACCAACCTTATTTGCTGCACTAGGTGCAGTGACTCCCTCTTGACTCTCAACTTGTTCACCAGTTGCACTCTCTAGGGTTCTTTTCTTGGATTCCTGTTTGGCCATTTTAAGGGCTTTTGGTAGTCTAGAGTCCCTAGGTGGAATGTATGGTGTGGAATGTGGGTTAACTGAATTTGGGTCTAATTCAGCTTCATTCTCTATTGTGAAAACAGTGTAACCTGTTGGAAATGGAAAATCAAGGTTGGGCACTTGATTTACCATGTGTTGTGTGAAACATAGTGGAATATGTACATTCAAATTCTGTGTGTTAAGAGATGTGTGAGTGTTTTTCTTTAAAACAGGACATTCTTCAAAATCAGAATTGTCCTCAATATTTCCACAAATACTATTAATACACATAGTTAAAAAGCGAGGATAGATGGATACCTTCTTGCCTATTGCGCCTTTCAACTGTGTCATTATCAGTTTTCCAATGTTCACCTTGTATCCATGAACTAATGAATGAGTGAGCTTCTTGATATATGATGGTATTCCATTCCATCCTGTAGTCTTGGTAGAGAATACCTTCACCATTACATCAAAAATCATACTCCACTCTTTTCTTAGAAATTTCCTGTCCATTTCTCCTGTTTGATACCACTTATCAGAAGTTTCTTCAAGTTTAGAACCAGAGTACCCAATCTTCAGAAAGAACTTCTTCAGGGTATCATCAGTTGCTAGTTCCGTAAAGCTTTCTTCACTGGTCAACACAATGCCCAAAGCCTCATTGATGTTCTTTACTGTAAGAGAATAACTTGCATCATCTATATTGAACTTAATTGATTCATTCTCTCCAGTTCCTTGAGCACTTGCTGATTTCCAGAATTTTTCAATTCTAACAGTATCAATTTTGGGGGAAGAGGTTATTGCATGACCTAGGTAGGATTTATTCAAGAACGAAATAAGTCCTTTGAAGTTTTCACCAGCATCACTAGGAGAAAAGATACCAGCAAAATTGGTTTGAGCAATGCTTTGTTTAGGTGCCATTGTTGAATGCTTTGAAAAATGAGAGAGAAAAATGCGGTTTTTGGATGCAGAAGGTTGAGAGGTTTTTGCAAATGAAAGTGATAGTAGATTAAACGGTAGATTCAGTTTCTAATATGAATCGATTTAACCTCTCTTAATTGAACGTGTGATAATGATATTACCCATTAACTCCACTTGCTATATTACGTGGCAGTTGCTATTAGATCGTGGATTGGTGAAAAGAAATATACGTATGTATATATATATAAAAATTAATATATATATATCTTTCCACTATCTTTGACAGCAACTTCTCGTGACAGCAACTTTCATTGACAGTAACCTGTGCGCTTTTCTTTCTCTACCAATTCTGACAGCAATTTCTTGTGACAGCAACTTTCATTGACAGCAACTTGTGCGCTAACAATATTTCTGTCAATCAGCTTCATGAGTGACAGTAAGTTTTATCTGACAGTAAACTTATCATAAGATTATGCTGTCATTCACTGTTCACACATAACTTAAGTTAAGGACACATGATTTCTTAAAATCATTTTAAGACAGACATGTAAAACTATTTTAGCATAGTCATAGCAAGCATGATATCTAAAAATCCTTTTAGCATAGTCATAGCAAACATGATATCTAAAAATCCTTTTAGCATAGTCATAGCAAACATGATATCTAAAAATCCTTTTAGCATAGTCATAGCAAACATGTTGTCTGAACAAGTATCACAATGTACCTTAACTTCTCATGACAGTACCTTCTTGTAACAGTACCTTTAAAAGTTTCTGTCATGAGCTTCAACTACTTAGAATTGATAAACCAGTTAGATTATCATACCTGATTTAGCATTCCCAATTCACTCACCAACCTGATAAATGTTGCTTCATCCAGTGGCTTGGTGAATATATCTGCAAGTTGCTTATCTGTTGGAACATAAACCAATTTTACATCTCCTTTTTCAACATGCTCCCTGATGAAATGATGCCTGATATCAATGTGCTTTGTTCTGGAGTGTTGAACTGGATTGTCTGATATGGCTATGGCACTAGTGTTGTCACAGTAGATAGGAATATTTGACAACTTTAGTCCATAATCCAATAATTGATTCTTCATCCAAAGTATTTGTGCACAGCAACTTCCAGCTGCAATATATTCAGCTTCTGCAGTTGATGTAGAAACTGAGTGTTGCTTCTTACTGAACCATGACACCAATCTCCCCCCAAGAAATTGACAGCTTCCTGTAGTACTTTTTCTGTCAATTTTGCAGCCAGCATAGTCTGAATCAGAATATCCAATTAAATCAAATCCAGTTTCCTTAGGATACCAAAGACCTAGATTTGGGGTGCCTTTGAGATATCTAAAGATTCTTTTAATTGCAACTAAGTGTGATTCTTTTGGATCAGCTTGAAACCTTGCACAGAGACATGTAGCAAACATTATATCTGGTCTGCTTGCTGTTAAGTACAGCAATGATCCTATCATGCCTCTGTAGGTACTAGAATCCACTTTCTTGCCTTTAGGATCTAACTCTAATTTGGTGGCTGTTGAGATAGGTGTCTTGGCAGGTGATGAATCTTCTAAGTTAAACTTCTTGAGAAGCTCTTTGACATACTTAGATTGACAGATGAAGATTCCTTCCTTCTTCTGATAGATTTGAAGACCAAGAAAGAATGCTAATTCTCCCATCATGCTCATTTCATACTTGTTTCTCATTAGAGATGAGAACTTTTCACACAATTTTTCATTTGTTGAGCCAAAGATTATGTCATCAACATATATCTGCACAAGAATGATGTCTTTGCCATGGTATTTATAGAATAAAGTTTTATCCACCATACCTCTTATAAATTGATTTTCCAGGAGAAAAGTGGATAAAGTGTCATACCAGGCTCTTGGTGCTTGCTTTAAGCCATATAGAGCCTTGAACAGCTTGTAGACAAAATTATGCAGTTTGTCATTTTCAAATCCAGGAGGCTGTTCAACATACACTTCTTCTTCTAATTCTCCATTTAGAAAGGCACTTTTAACATCCATTTGAAATACCTTGAATTTGCAGTGTGTAGCAAAGGCTAAGAAAATTCTTATGGCTTCAAGTCTGGCAACAGGAGCAAATGTTTCATCATAATCTATCCCTTCCTGTTGACAGTAACCTTTGGCCACTAGCCTTGCCTTATTTCTTGTCACATTTCCACTCTCATCTATCTTGTTTCTGAAAACCCATTTTGTCTCAATGACTGATTTTCCTTTTGGCCTTGGAACTAGTTTCCAAACATTGTTTCTTTCAAATTGATTGAGCTCCTCTTGCATGGCCATCACCCAATCAGAATCCAACAATGCTTCTTCAACTATTTTTGGTTCCATTTGAGATAAGAAACATGAAAACATGCTTTCAGCAGAGATATTCCTCCTTGTCCTTACACCAGTAGTGGGATCTCCAATAATTAGATTACTGGTATGATCTCTGTTCCACTTTGTTGATTGAGGCAAGCTACTTGTTTGATGAGATTGTCTTTCATCAATATGAGGATTTGATTCTCCACCATTTTCATTATTCTGCTCATTTAACTCAAATTCTCCAGTCTCACATTCTTGTTGATTGATGCCTGAAATTGTCTGTGATTGAGCTGAAGTTTGATTTAGATTATGACTATTGACAGATTCTTTCTCATATCTCATTGATTGAATGAGACTTGGTTCTTCATCAACATATTCTTCCTTTTCCAAGTATCCTTGATTTTCAAATCTGAAGGGTTGCATTTGACCATCCTCATGTAGCCCTGGAAACTTGGTTTCATCAAACGTGACATTGACACTTTCTTCAATTGTTTTGTGCTCCATGATATAGACTCTGTAGGCAGTCCTTTCTATCCCATATCCCATGAAAATGCCTTCATATGCTTTAGTATCAAACTTGCCTTTTCTTTCATGGTTGTCTTTCATCAAAAAGCACTTGCTTCCAAAAATATGAAAGTACTTGACAGTAGGCTTCTTTCCTGTCAAAAGATAGTAAGGAGTATTGCCATGAGCCTTGTTGATTAGTGTTCTGTTCTGTGTGTAACAAGCAGTGTTGATGGCTTCTGCCCAGAAATATGTTGGTAACTTAGCATTACTCAACATAGTCCTTGCAGCTTCAATAAGAGTCCTATTTTTCCTTTCTACTACTCCATTTTGCTGTGGAGTTCTTGCAGCAGAGAATTGTTGAACAATTCCTTGATCTTTGCAGAAGTTTCCAAGTGTAGCATTTCTGAATTCAGTTCCATTGTCACTTCTTAGAAATTGAACTTTTGCTTCAGGGGTCCTGTCAAGTACCCTTATGTGATCAATGATTTCTTGAGCAGCTTCATCCTTTGATTCTAAAAATTTCACCCAAGTGTACCTAGAATAGTCATCTATCATGACCAGTGCATATCTTTTTCTGGATAGTGATTGAACATTCACTGGTCCAAAAAGATCCATGTGAATCAACTTGAGTGCTTCAGTGTTAGTGTTGACTTGCTTTGATTTATGCATTGCTTTCCTCAATTTTCCCATTTGACAATCTTCACACAATCCTTCTTGACAGAATTCCTGTTGAGGTAGTCCTCTCACCAATTCCTTCTTCATCAGCATGTTCATTGTTTTGAAATTGAGATGAGAAAATTTCTTGTGCCAAAGCATGCTATCTTCAACACTTGCTTTGCTGTAGAAGCAAAATATTCTTTCCTCATTTGTTGAGTTTAAGTCTGCAACAAATAGGCTTCCTTTCCTTACTCCTTTCAGAGATAGGCTTCTATCCTTCTTGTGGTGAATTGAACATTCCATCATGCCAAAATTTACTTTGAAACCTTTGTCAGTGAATTGACTGACACTGAGCAGATTATGCTTCAAACCTTCCACAAGAGAAATTTCTTCAATAACAACATTTCCAACTTTTAAACAGCCATATCCCACAGTGTAACCTTTGCTGTTGTCTCCAAAGGTTATTGTTGGGCCAGCCTTCTCAACATATTGTGATAGCAGGGATATATCACCAGTCATGTGTTTGGAGCATCCACTGTCGATTATCCACATGACCTGTTTACCTTTCTTTCCCTGCAAGTCAGAAAGAGTTTAATTTGCATTTGGTACCCAAGTCTTGTTGGGTCCTGCATACTCAGTATCATCATAAACTTTATCAATATTTGACACAATATTATCAGAAGATAATTCCTTGACTTCTTTTATTACCCACTTAGTTTTTGTCTTTGACGTTTTCTTAGTGAGAGCAGACTTCTCACTTTCTTTAGTGGATTCAAAAGTCTTTGCAGTTTGCATATAAGAACATGATTCATTAGATGAAATTTGCAAATTAAAACATGTACTCATAGCAGTAATTTTGCATGGCATACAGTCAATGTTATTACAAACTACCAATTCTCTTTGCATAATGGGGGTTCTGTGTAAGTTCCCTTTCAACTCTGTTGCATTAGATATGCTACTAGTTGATTTCTTACAAACATGAGTTAAATGATGTGAGGAGCCACAATTATTGCAAAGTTTCCTTGGTGCCTGCTTAACATAAGCATAATTATTCTTTTTATCAATGCCTAGCTTCCCATTTCTGTTTTTGGACTTGGAGACTACTGTCTTGACAGTCTGTTCAGAAGATGCTGTCGAACTATTTTTGACAGTATCTTTTGTAATTGCTGTCTTGACAGTAGGTTTGAAAGTTACTGTCTTGGATGATTTCTTGACAGTATCTTTTGAACACTTGGTTGGGCTGTTTAAGACTGTTTCTGTCATAGACATTATGACAGAATCTTTTTCTTTACTATTAATCCTCTCATCTTCATCACAGAGTTCTTGATTAATAATTAGGGAGTTTTCATTAACCTCAAACTCTGTACTTTTGAAAATTGGGTTACTCACATTTTTGAGGATGTGAGGTTTTACAGTATTATTATCATCAATTTTCTGTATAACAATCTCTTTACCAGGTCTCCTGCTATAATCATAGCCTATGCCTATCTTCTTACCTTCAGTATGTTTCTCATGATACTCTTGAACTAATTTAGAGGAATTTCTAAATGCCTTTAGCTTAAATTCATTCTCAGAAATTTCTTTTCTTAGATAATCCTCTATCTCCTTAGCACAGGTTAAATCATTTTTTAGTCTTTCGTTTTCCTGAGCTAAAGAATCAATAGAACTGGTCTTAAGCAACAACACATCATTATTAGATCTGAGTACTTCATTTTCTTTAGTTAATCTAGCAATTTCTTCATTTGCAGCAGATAAACTAGTATGAATATTAAACATTTCAGTACTCATTTCCTCAATGGTTTGCTTATAGTCATTTAAAGACATATCTAGTAATACTAGAGATGGTACCTGATTTGACGAGGTTGATGCTTCTTCATCCTCTCTAGCCATCAAGGCTAAATTCACAAATTCCTCTTCTTCTTCATTATCAGATTCATCCCAGCATTTTCCTTCAGCCACATAGGCTTTTCCTTGTCCTTTCTTAAATTGACTCCCAGTTCCTCTCTCCATTCTTTGTATTTGTTTTGGTCTTTTGCATTCAGTAGCAAAGTGACCAAGTTCATTGCAATTGTAGCATCTAAACTTTGACCTATCTACCATTCCTGTTTTGTATCCTCCCTTGGTGCCAGTAGCAGATTTTGATGAGCTTCCTTGGTTATACTTTGGAAATTGACCTTGAGGCTTATATGGCTTGTTCCTCCTGAACCTTATATTTTTGAATTTTCTTGCCATAAAAGCCATGGTTGGATTATCCATTTTCTCCATTTCTTCTAGAGTGAAGAATTCTTCATCTTCAACATCTTCTAGTTGAAGGACAACCTTTTCTTCATCTTCAACCACCTCTTCAATTTTCACAGATGAAAATTGAGATTGTTGATCATTTTGAATTTGCTCATTTGCTTGAAAATATGAGGGTCCTTGAGCAACTAGAGCACCAGCCATGTTTGCCATCAATCCTTTGGATCCACTTTGTATAGCTTTCTTTTGATAATATTCAAGTTCATAAGATTTTAGAACTCCATACAATGTTTCAAGAGAAACAGAATTTAAGTCTCTCCCTTCTCTTATGGCTGTTACTCTGTGCTCAAGATGTTCTGGAAGAGTTAGCAGAAACTTGATATTGACTTCCTTCTTTTCATAAAACTTTCCATGAATTTGAAGTTCAGCTATCAGTTTGCTAAATCTTTCAAACATGTGAGTTAGATCTTCTCCATGCTTGCCCATAAACGCTTCATATTGTGACACCAATATTTGTTTTTGATTTTCTCTGACCTCTTCACTTCCTTCACATAACAGTTCTATCTTTTTCCACATATCCCTGGCAGAGTTGCATGCTATTATATTTCCACTCATAGCTTTATCCAGGGTAAGTGCATCTAGTAGAATGAGTTGCAGATGATCATCCAGTGCTACCTTTTCTTTTTCTGAGTCATTATACTCAGACGGCTTCTTAGCAACCCAATGAGCTGGGATTACTACATCATTCACTGTAGCAGCTGGAATTTCCTTTTGAGGAATGAAAGAGCCATTTTCCAGAATACCTAGGAATAGTGGGTTCTGACCTTTGATAAATAACATAATCTTCTTTTTCCATATGTTGTAGTTTTCCTTATCAAAAGCTGGAATCTTGATATTACTTGACCTTTGAATACTTGCCATTTGGATCTCAGATATGTGTATTAATCTGTTAGCTCTGATACCAGTTGTTGGTCCAGGAAAGTATTGCAGAAGGGGGGTTGAATGCAATACTAATAAATTTCAAAAAAAACTATTTCAACAACTTAAATAGAATTTGTAATTTACTAGTAGAAGAAATGCAAACACAAGTAAAATCAAATACGAGGATTTCACAAAATAAATGTTTTATTTATTTTGCAAAGTTTTGCTACAACCTTAAGAACAAAATAGTTCTCAAGCTACAAAGACTCAAGAGATTACAGTTGTTGAGCTACTTATTTTACAAGTAGAGTATTCTATTTATAGAGTGATAATCTACTGTACTACCACTATCAACATGGGTTACTGAGTTGCTGTTATATTCCTTTTGCAGCTCATTCCAGAATTCATTCCCATGTGATCAACACAAAGTAACTTAAATATACTTTCCACATTTGAGCCACCCAGATCTAGCCGTATTCAATTTTGTCTGTTCTAGACTTTACAGGTTGTTCCATGTGATCTCTTGAGCTTCTGTTATAGACTTTCCAAGCTTGCTGTAAAGGTTGAATATTACAGCATGCCTGCTTCTTTTGAACATGTAGTCTGTCGTCTAATTTTGACTTAGAAAAATTCCTAAATCAAGCTGATTCTATATGACAGTATGTTTGCCACAAAGTTTGCTGTCAATGGATTACGCTTTGTTTTGACAGTATGAATTTCCCGCAGATATTACTGTCAAGAATTTTGCTTTGGTTGACAGTATGAATTCCCGCAGAGATTGCTGTCAAGAATTGTGCTTTGATTGACAGCATGTTTTTCCCGCAGAGATTGCTGTCAAGAATTCCAAACTCACTGTCGCAAACTGTATATCAAAGTTGCTGTCATTAGAATCTCCGCCAATGTTGCTGTCAAGTTGAAACTTGCTGTCGACTCCGTGAAACTTGCTGTCGACCTAGGCATCATGATGTTTCCTTGTAACCTTACTGTCAGGGCTTGACAGTAACTTTTATTCCTTCTGTCGAACTTATGTATTTCTTGAGGCTTGAACATAATCGAACTTCTTCCAAGAATTACACTTATTACATGACAGTATTTATTTAAATTACAAGAATACATTTCAGGCTATGACAGTATGTTCTACTTAGTAAAAACTAAGTATACCAATAAAACTAGTTAAGTTGTCTATTCCATCACCCATAAATCCCAACAATGATTGTCTGTTTGCTTATTATGTTCACTATCTTGCACATCAGCTGCAATTAGCTCTTGTGGCATCCGCAAAAGTGCTTGTTCCTGTTTACGAGTTCTTTGATCAGGTGAATATGATAATCAATATTACCTAGTTCATCTTGTAAAAGAAGTGACTTATATAGAGCTGCACAAACAAGTGAACTTGAAAATTTAATTATTAATGATGAGATCGAAACAGGTAAAGGAAGAAATTAAATTGGAATGCTACAAAGGCCTAGTGAGACTAGATGGAGCTCTCACTTAAATTTTTCCACAAGTTTGATTAGGATGTATAATGCAACATTAAAAGTTTTAAAGATTGTCATTAATGGGCCTCGTACTTATATCCAACACGCTGAATCCGACAAAGCATATGACTTATTGACATCTTAGAGTTTTGTATTTATATTACATCTCATAAAAGAGGCCATGGAGATTACAGATGATTTGTGTCAAGCTTTACAAAAAAAATATCAGGACATATTAAATGCAATGAATCTTGTCTGTACAACAAAGAAACTTCTTCAACATATGCGTGATACTGGATGTGATATTATGTTTCATAAAGTGAAGTTGTTTTGTGATAATCATGGAATAGAAATTCCTGAAATGAATGACCGTTATCGAGCTGGCAGATGACGTTCACGAGATCCCATTACTATTGAGCATCACTTTCGCATTGACATATTTTTAGCTACGACTGATTATCAACTAAATGAACTCAATCATAGATTTCTGTAAAATACAGTAGAACTACTTGTTCCTAGCACTGTTTTGGATCCAGCAGATTGTTGTGAAGCATTTGATATTGATGCTATATGCAGGTTAGCATGTTCTTACTATCCTGATGATTTTTCCAAAAATGATAAATTACATTTAAAGTTTCAACTTGAACGTATTTACTTGATGTTAATCAACATCTTAAGTTTAAATCTGTGACTATTATCTTTGAGCTCTGCCAACTACTATTCAAGACAAAGAAGTCACATATATATCCTCTTCTTTATCGATTAATTCATTTGGTTTTGACGTTACCTGTTTCAACATCTACAACTGAATGTGCCTTCTCAACGATGAGTTTCCTCAAAAAATAAATTATGAAACAAGATGGAGGATGATTTTCTGCATGATTACTTGATTACTTATATCGAGAAAGAAGTTGCTGAAAATTTTGACAATGATTCCATCATTGGCATGTTTTACAAGATGAAAAGCATCGATCTCAGTTAGGTTAATATGTATCGGCATAGTTTTGAAATCTAGTTTTGTGTAGCTCAATAGTTTTTAGGTCTATTTTGAACTACTTATTATATAACATAAATTTTGATCAAAGTTTTGTCCCTCCAAGATTTATTCCGGGTTCTGTTCCTGTTTCTAGCACTTAAACGGTTAAACGGATGCTTAAACGAAATTTTAAGCGGGTCATTAAACAAATTAATATATATATATATATATTTGTAAATATAATATTATTATATCTAAAATTAAAATTATGCAATAATTAAGTAATAAGAATTTAAACATGAAAAGTTCTTAATTAAAAAAGATATTTTTAATATTTCTTTATAAGTGTTGTTATATTATAATAAATATTAAAATTAAAAATTAGCAAGTCAACATTATTTTGACTGCTTAGTCCGCTTAAAGACCGCTCAATCCGTTTAATAGGCCGTGTAAACTTCAAAAACGCTTAATCACCCGTTTAGTGTGAAATCGAGGCGCTTAGTATCCGATTCCGCTTAATTATTCGCTTAAGCGGTCGCTTAAAACGCTTTTTAGAACACTACAAATTCGTTATGTTCATGCCCTTTTTCTTCTAATTTTTTGTTCTTTGAGAGGTTCTTGTGATTTAACATTAAAAAAAAACTAAAGACGTACGAAAAAATCGAATTTGGAAATTTAATTAACCAAGAAAAGTTGGATGAGCCAGGTAAAGTTCTGATTAAGCCATAGGATCCAAAATGGATAATGTATTTTTGGAAAAATTTAAAGACCGATTATAAGAAAAATCGGATAATTTTTTACGTTATGTATGTATTATAATAAAGCGTGTTGCTAAAATTATTGTGACCATCCTCCACCAATTGGTGGAGTGGATACCACTCATCTCCCTTAACAAGGAGGTCGAGGGTTCGACTCCAGTGGGAGTCTAGGTGTGTGTGTTCAACTAGCAAAAATAAATAAATTATTGTGACCGTTAGATGATGGAGAGAATTACCAAAATGGATAATCCACAAAAAATTGGACCTTACATGTCCCCTAATGTGTAATTTCGTGTGCCGTATCTGATTTTTTAAATTATTCCTCTTGTCACGCTATTTCGTTTGCCGCAGGCTATATTACGGAACATGGACTGCCGCATCAGGCCTGATGTTGCACACGAAATGACATTTTAGGCACCTGATACGGCAGACGAAGTAGCGCATCATATGTTGTTACATAAAAAGTAGCGTATTCATGGGGTATTTTGGATCGCATTTCTGAAATGGGGTGGGCAGGATAATGAAAATTGAAAATGGTCCATTTTGGGCCATCACTCAAGATGATGACCGTTAAATGCAATACTAAAAGTTGTTGTTAAATATTGATTCAAGTGATGATCAGGATCTGGGCATTACTGATCAGATACTGATGCTGACGTCATCAGTAATACAACATCAGTATTTGAGTAGGTCAGGATTACAAGCAGATTTACATTAGTCCAGAGATTACGGGAAGATTGATTTGTCGGTTCCTGAATTATAGGAATGCAGCTATTATTCAAGATATGTATTAAGAGTCGTATGTAATTGATTTGATATATCTTGTAATTGATAGAGCAGCTGTGTACGCTATATAAACACAGTTTAGGTTTTACATGATTGTAATCGGATACACGAGTTATTCTGTAACCTAGCAGCTCTTAAGAACATAAGGATTTCTTAAGAGAGTTTGTAACAGTTTTATATCAGAATTAATAAAGCTGTTATTGATTCATACTTGTGTTATTTCTGTTTAAGTCGAAAATCTTATACAATTGTATTCAACCCCCCTTCTACAATTGTTATTTACTGGGCAACAATTGGTATCAGAGCGAACTGATTAATATTAATCAGAAACGATCTTAAGATGTCGACAAGCAAGTATGAAAGCATCAAAATTCCAATTCTCAAGAAAACTGAGTATCCAACATGGAAGGTGAAAATGCTGATGTATCTGGAAGCAACTGATCCAGACTATCTTGATAGGATCAATGATGGACCATTTCTTCTAACAAGATTAGTTGCAAGAACAGAGACTGTTGCTGAACACTATGTCATTAAGGCAAAGAGTGAGTGGACTACTGAGGAAAAGGCTTAAGTACTCAAAGATGCAAAGGTAAAAAATATTTTGCATAACGGTCTTGATAATGTCATGTCAAACAGGGTAATAGCATGCAAGACTGCAAAGGAAATTTGGGATACCTTGGAAACTCAATGCCAAGGTACTGAATCTATCAAAAGAAATAGAAGGGCTCTGTTGATTCAGGAGTATGAGCAGTTCGATGCTAAATCTGATGAAAGTCTTATTGGTATGTATGATAGATTTTTGACATTGCTGAACAATCTATCACTAGTTGGCAAAGAGTATGATCCAGAGGACTCAAACACCAAGTTTCTCAGAGCTCTAACTGAGGAGTGGGATACTCAAGCTTCAATCATAAGGCATCAATATGATTTGAAGATGCTGTCTCTTGATGAAGTTTATGGGATGCTTAGAACCTATGATCTTGAGGTTCAACAAAGAAAGAATAAGAAGAATGTCAAGGCAAAATCTATTGCTTTGAATGTTGAATCAAAATCAAAGGGAAAAGCTGAGGAGGTTTCTAGCAAAAAGAGTAGAGTGGTAGAGTCAATTCCTGATGACTCATCATCAGATACTGATACTGAGTCTGATTTTGATACTGATGATGACTCTACTGATTCTGATATAATGGAAATGGTTGCTATGATAGTCAAGGGCTTCAAGAAGATGAAGTTCAGAAAGGCTAGGAAGCAAGGGAAATTTCAGAAGAGAACCTTCAATGTCGACAAAGACGGGTACAAGAAGAAAGAAGACAAAAGCAGCAAATTTGACAAGTCAAAAGTCAGATGCTATAACTGTGATGGAATGGGTCACTTTGCAACTGAGTGCAAGAAGACCAAAACCAAAGCTCTCATTTCTTCAAGCAAGGATTGGATGGATTCATCATCTGACTCTGAAGAAGAGAAAATGAATTATGCTTTGATGGCTAAAACTGATGAGACTTCTGCTACTAAAAATAAGGTATCTGAAATTTTGTTTGATTTTGATACTAATAATGTCTCTGAGCTAAGATCTTTTTTAAAATCTCTGCATATTAGTTTTAGGAGTCAATCTCTTGAAAATACTAGAATAAAATCTGAAATGGCAGAGGTTGTAAAGAGAAATGATCATCTAGAAGCTGAGTTAATTTTCTTGCAGGAAGTTCAAGCAGAATGTGATAATGCTAAACACATGAAACTTGAAATAGAGTTTAAATGTAATGAACTTGAAATGCAACTTAAAGATGCAAATGAAAAACTCAGAACTTGGACACATTCTGGAACAAAAACTCATGAAATTATTACTGATAAAAACTGGAAAGAATGTCTAGGTTATAAGCCAGAGAATGAGAAAAAGGACAAGGAAAAAGTTGTTTCATCTAATCCAGGAAGAGTTATAGTTGATGACTCAACAAATCCAAAAACCTACAGATATCTTACAGACAGTACTAAAACCAAATTAAAACCTGTTAATTATGTGTATCCAGAAAATCCCAAATTTACTTCAGATAAGGGATCCACTTCTACACATCATTCTGAGACTAGAACTGTCAAGAAAAAGAATGTAGGTCTTTTGTCTAAGAAACAATTAAGGGATAGAATCTATGATGTAACAGATAGGAAGAAAGTTCCAACTGTCAAAAGGAACAGGAATGGTAAAGTTGGAATAAACAAGGAGAATAATTATAAGTATATCCCAAACGCACCAAGGAAAGTATGCTTTAATTGTGGTAACTCTAATCATCTTTCTATTGATTGCAGGAGGAGTAAAAAGAAGGCTACTGTAGTTCCTAAGTCTGACATTAGGAATAAATCAGTACTTTAAAAACCACAGAATCCTTGTTTCCACTGTGGCAGTGAATGGCATTCTATTTATACATGTGAAGAATACCATAATTTGTACTATAATTATTATGAGTCTTTGCCTAAGTTCAATAAAAGTGCAAATTTTGGAAAAACAAAGAACTTGAACACTAAGCATGCATCTGTTAAGAAAAAGACTAATTCTGATGGATTCAATCCTGATAAAGGCGTTTTTACAAAAAAAACCTTCTGTTGCTAAAAATGTTAAGTTGCATGAAAAGAGAACCCAACAAGTGTGGGTTCTTAAAAATTTTAACTGAGTTCTTTGTGATTCTGGTTGCAGGGTAAAAAGAAAAACGTGTTAGTCATGGATAGTGGATGCTCTGTGCACATGACTATAGACAAAACCTTGCTATTAGAATTTGAGGAGAAGGCTGGCCCAACTGTGTCTTATGGAGATGGAAACATTGGACAAACTTTGGGATATGGCAGTATTGTAATTGGAAATGTCATCATTGAAAAAGTAGCTCTGGTGAAAGGACTAAAACACAATCTGCTAAGTGTTGTCAAATCACAGACAGAGGTTATCATGTCAATTTCAATGATACTCATTTTGAAGTAATCAGCAAATCTTCAGGGAAGGTTGCATTAACTGGTCAAAGACATGGTAACATTTATGAAGCCAACATTCACACCAATACTGATGGTCCAGCTACATGCCTCATCAGCAAAGCTTCTGTAGATGAAAGTTGGAATTGGCATAAGAAGCTTTCTCATCTCAACTTCAACAATATAAATGAGTTGGTTAAGAAAGACTTGGTAAGAGGATTACCAAAGGCATTGTATACTCCTGATGGACTCTGTGATGCTTGTCAGAAGGCTAAACAGAGAAGGACATCATTCAAGAGTAAATCTGAATCCTCAATTGATGAACCATATCACATGCTTCACCTTGACTTGTTTGGACCAGTGAATATAATGTCCATCAGTAAGAAAAGGTATACTCTAGTCATTGTTGATGAATATACTAGATTTACCTGGGTTTATTTTCTGCACAGAAAAGATGAAACTGCTGAAATACTGCTGGACCATGTGAGGCTCATTGAAACTGGCACAAAATACAAAGTCAAGATCCTGAGAAGTGATAATGGGACTGAATTCAAGAATTCAGTGATGGAAGAGTTCTACAAATACAAAGGAATAGTTCAACAATTCTCTGCTCCTGGTACACCCCAGCAAAATGGAGTAGTTGAAAGAAAGAACATGACTCTTATTGAAGCTGGCAGAACTATGTTGGAAGAAGCTAAACTACCTACATATTTCTGGGCAGAAGCAGTCAACACAGCATGCTACACTCAGAACATCACCTTAATCAACAGACATGGTGTGACTCCTTATCAGATGATTAAAGAGAAGAAGCCAAGTTTGAAGCATTTACATGTGTTTGGCTGCAAGTGCTTTGTTCTAAGACCTCATCCTGAACAGCTAGGAAAATTTGAGACTAAAGCTGATGAGGCCATCTTTATTGGCTATCCAATAACAAGAGCCTTTAAAATCTACAATCTAAGAACAAAGACAGTCATAGAGTCTATTAATGTATCTTTTGATGATAAAAAGATAACAGGTATAAAAGAAGACTCTCATGATAGTTTGATCTTTGCAAATAAAGCTACCAAGAATTCTGATGAAGTCATGTTAGATACTGATACTCCATCAGATCCTGACGATCGATCAATTACTGATCGAACACCAGTTACTGATGATGACTCAAATAATGCAAATGTTTAGGGGGAGCAAGAGCATGACATCACCAGTACTGATACAACTCAAACATCAAGTAGAGACTCATCAGAAACAGATTCAAGTGACAATCCTGACAGTACATCAGGAAGAGATAGCACTATCTCAGGGGGAGCTTCTAGCAATTCTAGTTCTTTTGAAGATAACACCAATCCAGGGAGAGCATCCAGTTCAAGAAATGACTTACCATTAGCAAGGAAATGGACTAAAAGTCATACTCCTGATTTAATTATTGGGAATCCTGAAGCAGGTGTTAAGACAAGAAGTGCAACTCAGAATGAATGTTTATATAATAACTTTCTGTCAAAGGAGGAGCCTAAGAAAGTTGAAGATGCACTTAAGGATGCAGATTGGGTTACAGCTATACAAGAAGAACTGAATGAGTTTGAAAGAAATGAAGTCTGGAAACTAGTACCAAGGCCAAAGGGTAGGTCTATTATGGGTACAAAGTGGGTATTCAGAAACAAGACAGATTCAGATGGCACTATTGTGAGGAATAAAGCAAGGCTAGTTGCAAAAGGGTATTCTCACACTACAAGAAAAGGGTCAATAGACATCAGTTTCTGGCCGATGTCTATGTTATTTTGGATGTGATGTCTAGGTGGGAGATGTCTATTCTAGACATCAGTCAGAAACTGATGTCTATGCTAACATAGACATCAGTTTTTCATTCAATACACATCAGTTGTTCTACAAAATAGGTTAGATATAATTAATTTTATAAACAACTTGCATGCCTTATATTCTAGAAAACATATAATAAACTAAGTTATTTTTCACATACACATCACTTTATTTTTTTGGAAAAGATGTCTATTTGGATATTAGACATCATAATTTTAGCAGATAAAGTGATGTCCATAGTAGTCTTAGACATCATCATATACTGATGTCTAATGTCCTTATAAACATCAGTTTTTTCACAAAAAAACTGATTTATATTGTGCTCTTCGACATCTATGCCAAATAATTAAACTGATGTTGTATTTGATATTTTACATCACCTTTCTTCATATTAACTGTTTTCTTTTACTGTTATAGTCATATCTTAATTTATTAAATTGTTGTCTTTTTCTTGTTTAAACATAACCTGCTACATTGAATAAATATAATCATCCAATAGATAAGAATTTCTCAATTGTCATTGACAAAATTAAAATCAATGTCATCAACATCCAAATTACATAAACTGCATATCTGAAGTACCAAATCCAAGTACCAAATCCAAGGCAAGTAAACATGACTACATATCCACAAAATGAACTAAACTCATAAAAGTACCCATCCAGTCATCCACAAAACAAAGTACATAACCTGCTTAACTAGTCCTAGTCAAATAACTATGTCTGCAAATGCGATATATTAATTAAACCTTGCCAAAAGAAGACTTGTGTCATCAAATGTGATCTTGGATGAATTGTAGAGTGTCAATCCGCACCTCATCAAGCTCAGCCACATTGTAATACTTCTGCGTCTTGGCCATCCACTACAATGCAGGAAAGACCATTAAATTAAATTTATCATACAAATAACCTTGTCAATGCTTTTGGTAATGATTACTCTTTTGGACAGTTGAGATCATGACATACCCAATTGGAAAGAAAAATAAATTCCAAAATGAATCATACAAGATTTCATCAATAAAGATTACATAAGCTTTGTTCACCTACACAGGAATAAAGCCAAATCTTTGTTAAACTTCGAGAAACACTATTACATTAGCCATTTGTATCAAACATGTTCTCCCAATCATAAGAAGTCATAAGGCTGAACAATGTGATTCATAATACCATACACAACACAAACAGCTAAATGATGTGCAAACTTCCTCTTCAAGCATATAGTACAGGAGAAAAGCGGAAAGCCACATATATCACCAGTCAGCACAAGAAGGGAGAAACATTACTTGTTTTTACCAGGACTACTTATATTAAAAAGGGCCATTCCCAGATTCAGTGGGTCAAAAAAGGATCAATTTAAGAATACAAATGATAAAATGAAGTCTGGTGATGCGGAACATGGAGAGAGATGGAGATGCACTTGAAATTTGAATTGTAGTGTGTTGAGAAAAAAATATTCATATCTAAAATGTACAAAGCATGTTCTATACGCTAGTAAATAAAAGGTAAGACAATATATGGAATTTTAAAACCATCTTCTATTATTACCAATATTGGGTAGTTCATATTTATATACTGACCAGTACACAGTCCGCAGTGTTAAACATGTTTAAGAGTGGTAACCCATATATTAGCAGAAAATAGACACATAAATTGCAGATAGTTAAAGTGACTTCTAGAAATACAATTTTACAAATACCATTAAGAAGCTTGGTATTGAAAAGAATAACAAAGTTTATATTATACCTTAGCACGCTTGAATGAATCTCTGATCCAAGCTGAACCAACACCAACTAGTACTTCAACAATCCCTGCCACGTCACTGAATGTAACTCCAGTTGAACCCTAAGATAAATAAATATGAGATTTGGGTGAGATAAACATGTAGAAAACATTTGCATGAAAAAATAAGAGAAGCATGTCAGTTTTTTTGGAATCATATAAAAACAGAACTCACATCAACACGAGCTTGTGGTTTCGATTGAGAAAACTCTATCCCTTGCCATATGTCCTGTTAAATGCATAGAACATAAAAAAAAAATTATGTGCTTCGAATACAAGAAAAGGGTCAATAGACATGCTATCTAGCTACAATATATATGGCATGTTTGACTCGTTCCTCACAACTCTACTCACTTTCTTGATGCTTCTGTAGTAACTGGTCAAAAATAAATAACACGCGAGAATGAGGGAACTAATGCTCAACAAAAAGAATACTACCAGCACAAAACCAAAGAAATGAATTACTCTGAACTTTCTTAAGTAAACTGAAAGAATATATGTTTGTCCATTACTGGAGAATCATAAGAATGTTATATGTTTGGCATTCGAGTAGGTTAAAAGTGAATCTATTCACCGATACAAAGGTATGTAGATCTTTAACAATTCCCGACAATAAGGCACCAGCAATATGAATCACTACTAGAAAATTGACTAAATATGACCGAATTTTTTAACTTGACTGCTCCTTAAATTGACCAGGTTTAAACCTACAAAGAAGTTAAATATAAAAGATTAAAATGTGATATTTTTACTGAAAGATTAAAATGCAGAAGTTAATCTTCTGCAAAACACTTCTGCAAAACACACCAACTGAAAAGGAAACATCACAATTATTAAAAGGACACAGTCCAGTGAACCAAAGAATCGACTAATAAAAAATATAGCTATCTAAGAAACATTAATAACACTACCATTTTATGTCTGAGTAACAAATCTCTTAAGGTTCAACTCAAAATTTTACCACGAGTTCTTATAATAAGTATGAAGATGAATGAAATATTGATACACACTTGCCATCCTGAGAACCTTGGCTGTTATACGTTTCGGTTGAGCTTGCTTGGCTCTAATTAACTGCCTGAAACTCTCCCGTTTTGGCAATAGAGTCGCTGGTGGCAGGGTTTTGTTTGCAAAAAAGTCAGTTTCAGTTTTAGAATCCAAAACAAGGGATAACAGGGTAACATTTATAAATAACACTGCTCCTTCAAGTTAAAATTATATCATACTAAGTAATCAAACCAGACCTCCTCGATATTACCACTCATTATGGCATGATACTTGTAAAAGAAAATGTCACGCTTTGTCATACATGTCCATGGAAGTTGTACGATTTCAGAAAAATGCACGTGTATCACCATATTGGTTTAGCAAAGATATTCCCTAAATTAAATTAATTACCGTAATACAAGGTAGAAAAACATAAGAGAAACTTGTCGCTCTAGCTTCAATTGCAGCCCTAATCTTCTTCACCAGAATAAGGTTCCTTCTTAATAAATCAAACTAAATTATGACAGAGAAGAACAAATACGAGCTATAAACATTAATAGCAAAGCTAGTTAGTAAAGGTCACTTGTATTCACTAATGCTAACCAGTTAGTTAAAGTGTAATTGTTGGACCAACAATGATAATCAAAACTTAGAACTAGATACATTATAAGACGAAGATATCACAAATGCCTAATTATATGGTGCACAATCAGGGATACAAGAGCTAAAACAATTATAAGATACTTGTTAAATGTATGTGTCAAGATTCATAAAAAGTTCTGAGTTGCTAAAATAAACACAAAGCTAATGAGTTGTCAAGATGGCAAAGCTAGCTAGTTTGTAAAGGTCATTTGTATCCATTGATACTGGAAAGTCTAATTGATATATTAGACAATTAAAAAACTTTGTAAGAACAAGTAAGCAAATAATAAAATCATAGATGAAGTCTGCAAAAACCATAGCACACATTGACCTCGTCTCGAGTTATACTGCTCAAGGATCTAGCAGGTCTGGAGGGTGTCTGAACTTGTCGCCTGTGGAAATAATAATCAAACATTTAGCAACTACATACACATACAAATATACATAAATTACAGATAACATAATTAAACACATACATATATAAATAAATTACATATAAATTAAACTAACCCTATATTAAAACTTAGGGTTTCAATTTTAAACCAACTAATTCGAGCTTTAAACCTTCGAGCTTTTGAACTTTGAACAAATCAATTTCGATTTGAGTGAGAGAGAGAGAGAGTTTCGGGGGTTCTATGAGAGAGAAAGAGAGAGAGAGAGAGAGAGAGAGAGAGAGAGAGAGAGCTCTTCGAGGGTTCAAGCATGAAAGATATAGAGAAGAGGTGGGTAGTGGTGGAGGTGAGTCACGGTGGTGAGAGACGAGAGAGAGATGAGAGTGAGAGTGAGAGTCGAGAGAGAGATGAGAGTGAATCGAGAGAGAGAGAGAGAGAGCGTATCGAGAGAGTTAGTTTTAGTTTTTAATTTTTGTGTTTAATTTGTCTAAAGGGGAATAATTGTGTATAGGCGGGGAAATATTTGGTGAAGGAGGGGGGAATTTTGATTTAGAGGTGAAAAATTTAGTTAAGGGGGAAACAAAAAGAAGGGCGCGTTTTTTCATTTTTTAAAGGATGACTTTCGACATCAGTTTTAAAAATAGTGTTGTCTACGAATAACAAAGACATCAGTTTAATGCGGGATGATGTTATTACAACTTTTAACATCAGCGGCATTTGCGACTGATGTCTAAAGTGTGATGTCTATTGATTGTTTTCTTGTAGTGTCAACAGGAAGGAATAGACTATGATGAGACTTTTGCTCCTGTTGCAAGACTAGAGGCCATCAGAATTTTTCTGGCATATGCAGCCCACAAGAAGTTTAAAGTATTCCAGATGGATGTGAAAAGTGCATTCCTCAATGGAGAATTGGAAGAGGAGGTATATGTTGAGCAACCTCCTGGCTTCATTGATCCCAAATATCCAGATCATGTCTATAGACTGGATAAAGCAATTTATGGACTAAAGCAAGCTCCAAGAGCCTGGTATGAAACTCTGGCTCAATTCTTACTGGAGAGTGGATTCAATAGAGGTACAATTGATAAAACCTTGTTTTATTTGAATCATGGTAAGGATTTGCTGTTAGTTCAAATATATGTTGATGATATCATTTTTGGGTCAACTAACTCTAAGCTGTGTGAGAAGTTTTAAAAGCTAATGCAGTCTAGATATCAAATGAGCATGATGGGAGAAATGAGCTATTTCTTAGGTCTGCAAGTTAAACAGACTGATGATGGGATTTTTATCAATCAGTCAAAGTATACAAAGAATTTGTTGAAAAAGTTTAACATGCAAGACAGCTCTACAACTTCAACTCCTATAGCTACAGCTACAAAGCTTGATCCTGATCAAGGAACAGAGGTAGATGTAACCAACTACAGAGGGATGATTGGCTTACTCTTATATCTAACTGCTAGCAGACCAGATATCATGTATGCAACCTGTCTATGTGCAAGATTTCAAGCAAATCCCAAGGAACCACATCTCATTGTAGTGAAAAGGATTTTCAGATATCTTAAGGGCACTTCTTCCCTCGGCCTTTGGTATGCTAGAGAGTCAGACTTTAGTTTATGTGGTTACTCAGATGCTAATTTTGCAGGATGCAAAATAGACAGGAAAAGTACTTCAGGCAGTTGTCAGTTTCTTGGAGGAAGACTAGTTTCTTGGTTTAGTAAAAAGCAAAAGTCTATCTCCACATCAACTGCAGAAGCTGAGTACATTGCTGCTGGAATGTACTCAGATCATGTGGATGAGAAATCAGCTAATAGACTATGGTTTGTCATTTTCAAAAATACCTATTTATTGTGATAACCAAAGTGCTATTGCTATGACAGGAAATCCAGTTTAACATTCTCTTACTAAGCACTTCAGTATCAGGTATCACTTCATAAGAGAACAAGTACTGGAAGGGACAATTGAACTTCATTTTGTTTCTACTGATCAACAGTTAGCTGATATATTCACCAAGCCACTACCTGAGACTACTTTTACAAAGTTGGTGAATGAACTTGGAATGGTAAACTATGGGAGTTCTTGAGAGAAAGAAGTCATCAGATACTGACGACTTGCAAATACTGATGGAAAATCAATCCTGACAGTGGTCAACGTCGAATCCTGATGCGACGGTTCGATTATCAGTATTATGTTCAGAATCTAAATGTCTTCTTTTTATTTCAATTTCCTGATTCAAACTATGATTAATGTTATTGAACTCCTGATAATGTGATTACTTTAATTAGTCCTCATGTTTATTTCTCAGATTATACCTAAGTTCATAACATGATAAATCAGGAAAACATTGAATAGAATAGAGAAACTGAAGTTTTCATTGATAATAAGAAAGAGATTACATGCAAAATATCACATATTTTTGTTCTCTCTATCTACTAATCTATTCAACATGAAAAGAAAAAGTGCAGTCCAAACCACTCCATTGTTAGCAGCCATCCCAGATCCCATCTTTGCCACTTTGGTTGGATGGAAGTTGAAAGGGATATGGTTATTTTTGCTGACATATTCATTAACAATGGTTGGGAGTGTTGGATGAGGATGCTTTAGAGGAAAGCCAATCCAATGTTGCTTGAAGAGCAGCATTGATATCGATTACTCTTGCAGGTTTTTCCTTCTCAATCTCTTCAAGACAAGCATCCATCTGAAGCCACAATGTCTCGAGCTGCCTTTCCTGGTCAAACGCTTCAAACTCTTCATGAGTATAGCTGAAGATGTCTCTTTTCTCTACGAGATGGAGATTCTTTTCTTTGATGGTAAGGTTCGACATTATTGTAAAATTTTGCTGTGAAGGGTTTCTCTTATTTTTTTTCAGGAGAGAATGAAGGGTTAAAGAAATAATGGACAAAACTGAAGATGTTAAATAGAGATGAGCAAGTAACGAGGACTAGAAACGGTTCGACTTCTGGTTTTTCATTACCAAAATAATACGAGCGCGTGTGTTTCACTCAATCAATACATATAGTTACATATGGTAAGTCGTGATGCGTGCAATCATCACCACTCTCTCACGTAATTTGGTCCATTACTCAAGTATGCACGAATAGATTACTGACACCTGTTTTTGAGAAATCATTAGTATTGTCTAAATATCAATTTAGTTTTATAATTGATTTATTATTCTCAAAACTATCAGTAAAACATCATCTCTCTATCTCAGCTCACTCTCGAACCCTAATTTGAAAATTAGCACAACTCTCTTGTTTGCAATTTCAATGGAGAAATCATCTTTCATAAACAGCAAGGTCGTAATCAATGGAGTTACTTTTAACACAAATAACTTCACTGCAGTTCTAGATCATCAGGAATTGCCCAATGATTTCCACATTATATAGGACTTTATGGCCTCAAGCCCAATAAATTATGCTCTAACCCAACCTGCCAAGATATCTTTTCAGTCTGTAATGCAGGTTTGGAACACAAGTGTCTTTGGGAAAGGACTTACATCAGAAAATCCACAAATGAGCTTTGAGTATAATAATGTTACGTACTATGTGACTCCTGAGATTGTCGCTGAAGCTCTACACTTACCATCAATTATTGGTAAGCCGGTATTCAAAGTCCCTGATTCAAGACTCCTTGAGTATGTTGTAAGTTTGGGTTACAATGGAGAGCCAAAGAAGTTTGGAGAGCTCTACAGAACAAAGCTTAAGAAGGAATGGAATTTCTTTTTTGACACTATCAGCAGATGTTTCTTGAATAAAGTGTCAAATTTTGATGCTCTACCCACAGGTTCATCCAAAATTGGGTATTCTCTAATTCATGATCTCTCATTTGATTATGGGTCTTTTATACTAAAGGCATTAAGTGAAAGAAAAGCAGATAAATGTGGTTATGTTTGCTTTCTTAGATTTTTCCAATTAATATTCTCTCACTTATGTCCTAATGCTATTTTTGAGAATGATACAATTTTGCCTATATGTAAAATCTCAGAAAACAATATAAAGATTCTAATCAATTATGATAAGGCAAATAGGTTTGATGGAACTCCATACATTCCTGATGAAGTATGGTCTCTTTTAAGACAGAGAATGCCTATTCAATATGGCCATGCAACTGGTGCTATGGGACAGGACCTTACACATCCTATTCCTGACACAAGCACACAACCTAAACACTATTCTAAACAGTCAACCACCTCTGGTGTCTCACAAAAGGCATCAGTTGTAAAATCAAAGAAATTAGCTAGATCTGATGTGTCTGAGAGGCAATCAGGATCAAAGGATTTCTCCACTCCAACTCACTCTCAAATGAAGTTACAAGGGGGTGAACAAGGGGTCCTGGTTGCATCTGGTATGAACAAAGAAACAGGAGTAAAGAGGAAAGTTAGTCAGAGAGTCGATTCTGATTTTGATGATGACATACTGCCTATATCAGTTGTGATGAAGAAAAAGGAGCTTGCTGCTGTTGATACTAAAGAAGTGGCTGTCTCTGAGAAGCCAAAGAAAAGAAGAAGATTACTCAACAAAGGCAAATTTGTTGTACCTATAGAATTACAGAATCTTACTGATGCTATGGAGAGCAATCCTGACATATCTATTCCTGATAATTCGCCTGTGAAGACTGTTGAGATCTCTGATTCTCCAGTACCTGTATCTCCAAAGAGAAGAATTATTGAGATGTCTGTTGATCAAGTAAATGCTATTGCTGCTCAGCTTGGTTTCAAACCTACACCAGTTGAAAAGAAAAATGCTGAAGCAAAGGTCTTTCATAGACAGAAGAAACAGAGGACTACTATGTCACCTCTGAGAGGATCAAGCCCACAAAAACCTAAACTTCAAAGGAGTTCAGCAGCTTTTGCAGATCCAGTCACACAAGAACCACCTACTCAAAGTGTGGGTGCAGACATTTCGGAAGGAATAGTCCCACAAGAACCACTTTCTTAAAGGGAAGGCGAAGACAAGAATATTCCTGCCCCTCAAGAACCATCTTCTCAAAGTGAAGATGCAGGCAAAATCACATCAGCATGGGAGTTTCCTGATAATGCTCAAGGGGCTTCTGAAATTGAATTTGACTTAGGTAAAAGTCTTGCAGATAAAGCTGCTCATGATTTGCACATTGCTGAATGTGATGAAGTGATCATTGACACTGCATTTGAGGGAAGCACACAAGAACCTTTGACTCAAAGTGTTGAAGCAGCTTCAAAACCTCAGATTACACAAGAACCATTGGTAGACAATACTAATGCAAGTCATACTACATTTGCAGCTGTCTGAACCAAGTATTCCACTTCTTGTTGAGCCTATTTCTTCAAGGCCAATGGACTTGATTCCTACTGTATCAGGTAACATTTCTCTCTCTACTTCCTTTACTACTGATAGTACGATTACAGATAGACCTGATATAAGGGATACCTCTATTTGTATGACTTCAGACCACTCTTCTCAGCCACCTCTTATTTCTTCGCATTTGATGAGTCGGAACCTTTCTTGTGAGAATGAGAATGAACATTTAGAGAAAAAGAAGAGTGATGAGAGGTAGTCTCCTGAACTGGCAAAAGGAGAGGTAGAACAGAGTGAGAAGTTGTTAACTTCTAGTGAGGTAGCAGTTACTATTGACAGTAACTTAGGTAACATTGTGAGAAGTGATGAGATCACTTTAAAAGAAACGGGAGATTTAGGAAATGTTACTATTCTACCTGCAGGTCATCAGGATTCATCAGCTACATCTACTGGTGACTTGAAACTGAAAGGTGTTATGCATCCTGATGATAATGTTGATGATAGGATTCCGACTAACAAATCTCGTTCAAGTTCAGATGATGATTTTGATGATGCTGATTATGTTGAAGCACTTCATGTTCAGGCAGCTGTAAGAGCAAGTCTACATTCTGGTACTCAGGCTCAGGCTTCCTCAAGCAAGTATCCGGAATCTTGCAGTAACAAGGGTGAATACAGCAATATTATTCCTGATCATATTCAAGCTCTAAAGAGGTATGAATGGGATACTGAATGGGATAAGCCTACTGCTTCTATCAACTTCACCGATGCTCTCTTTCATTCTCAGCATACAGCTTCTAAATTGTCTAATTCTGATCTCAAGGATCATCTGAAGACTACTACTATCTTGACAAAGGGACTGAAAGATGAGATTGCTTCTGTAAAGACGGATAATGAACAGTTTCATGCTCGTTTTCTTAAGGATCATTCTGAAGTTGCATCTACTTCGCAGCTTCAATGTTTAACTACTGCCGTCAATACAAGGATGAACTCTGTAGAAACTAAAGTTGATACTTTGTCTTCTAAGGTCAATAATATTGAAGAAACTCTCAAACTAATCTTATCTTTCTTTCTTGATGAGGATTTTGATGTCAAAAGGGGGGAGAAGATAGTCAAAACAAAATGCTCACCTAATCCAGTTGTAAAAAAGGATGATGATACTTCTGGAAATGATGGTGGTGCTAAGTCACATAAAGTTGAAACCTCTGATGCTGCTTTAGTGACAAAGAGAAGTCAATCGAATACTCAAACCAGCAGTCAACTCATGTTTCTAGATCTGGTAAGAAGACAGTGACAACAATGGTACAATCTCAGATCCTGACAGAAGAACAGTTCGTGACACCTGGTCAAACTCTGTCAACCATTCCTGAGGATGATGTGTATGTAGAACAGGATGAAGATGCTGCTAATCTGTTTCATGAACTTGACACCGGGAATGGTCGTGTTCTTAAACTGTTTCATAAAGACAAAAGAGTTCAGCAGTATCATGCTGAGAAGGCACTTATCTTAACTACTGGAGAGAATCCAAACATGACTACTGATGAGTTCTTAGAAGAACAGAACAGGATTTTTGAAGTGATTGCAAGACAAAATGAAGCTCTTGCTGCAAGAAGAGGAAGAGGCAGAGGAGGTAAAAATAGAGGCAGAGGAAGATGAAAGGCATATGACTCAGCCTATTTGTAGTTCGAGGATCCAACTCAACTTAAAGTAGATTGTAATAAGTAAATAACATTAACTGTCACAGGAATCTCAGAAGATGCTATCTATCAGAAGGAACAAATCTACAAGTCAATCTATAGTTTTGATATTTTACACTGGAAGAAGTTCAGTCTACTGATCAAGCCTCAGTGTGGTATTCAAAGTCATGGATTTAATTCAGAAGGACAGAGATTTCTACAAGTGACAAGAGACAGTATCAGTACAGAATATTTAAAGAAAGTTGTCAGAAGAAATTGACCACAGCTTAAAGTCAAAATGAAGAACAGAAGTTGAAGTTAGTCGTTCATGAACCAGACCGTGCATTGAGCGTCAACAAATATTCAGTGGAGGTTCTTTATTTATTTCAAGTGGTTTAAAAGTGAAGATTAGACTATCAAATGAATTATGTTAATTCTCTATTAATTAATTTAAAGTATTTAGTTAACTTAATTAATAAATTAATTCTTCAAGAATTAATTTATTTATTAAGTTAATTATTGAATTAATTAATTTAGAATTAATATAGATTGCAGAAAGACTATCAGAAGTGTTTTAAGACTATGGTTTTATTATTAAAAGACTATCTGAGTTAGTCTAGGAGATAGTCTGCTAAAGAATTCGGTAGTCTGCCAAGAAGAATAGTCACACCGGTAGTCTGCCAAGAAAGGATAGTCACACCGGTTGTCTGCAGAGTATTGATAGTCACACCGGTAGTCTGATAAAGAAGGAAAGTCACACCGGTAGTCTGCAGCAAGACAGATAGTCACACCGGTAGTCTGTGTATCCCCTGGATAGTCTGCAAGCTTCTAAACAGTCTGTGGATAGTCTGTTTAAGTGAAAAAAATAGACAGAAGATATTTTAAAGATATCAACTACAAAAGAGACAGGAGCCCGGATTCACAGACACACGAGACAAGAAAATTAAAGACTGGAAGAACAAAGCATAATATCTCTCATCTTTAAGAGCCACTGACTATCTCATTTAATTCACAAAAAATCAAGTTCAACTCATTTGTAATATTTGATCCGATAGAACTTAATTATTTGTGACTCTTGTATTACTAGCGAATTAAGTTTCCTAGTTCGTATCTCGATTTTTATTAACTAAATTAGAAAAGTTCATGTCGAATTTTCTAATTAGTTTTTATTAACGTGATAATACTCTGTACTGATTTTGTAACAACCATCAAGTTTAATATATCGTTATATTTAACTTGAATTTTGTTTCAATTAATTCCGCTCAAATTTGTCTAAACTAAATTTTATTTAACGGACAAATTTCGATAAAAAGATATAGATTGTATTCAACCCCCCCCCCTTCTACAATCTTAACGGACCTAACAATTGGTATCCGATCCGTTTGATTGATATACAAATCAAGATCCTATTCTTATTCAATTAAAAATCAAGCTCGAATTTTTAACTCTCTTAAAAATTCATCATGACTTCTAAAGCCATTGTTAAGATACCTATCTTTGACAAAAATAATTATGATATGTGGAAGAATAAGATGGAGTTGTTTCTGGAATGTACAAATGTTAAATATTTGGTTGTTTTGAAAACCGGACCTAAAACTCCTATGGTCTATGAAGATGAAGTTGAAGCTGAGGGAAAAATTGTGATTCCTGCTAAGTCTTATGAAAAAGACCCTGCTACCTATACACCTGAGGAAAAGGAGGATGCAGGGCTTGATAAAAACCTCAGACTCATTCTAATAGATTCCCTGGATGCTGTGATGTATAGCCATGTGATGAATTGTAAAACTGCCAAACACATGTGGGAAACTATTGAAACCATTAATGAAGGAACCGATGAAGTCAGAGAGAACAGACTTCAAATCTTAACCTCTGAGTATGAACACTTCAGAGCTGGCCCTAATGAAGGCATTCAAGAAGTGTTTGAAAGGTATAATAAAATAATCAACAACTTGCAAATCCATGGCAAGAACTATACACAGAAGGAGATTAATCTGAAGTTCTTACTGACTATGCCAACTCACCTGGAACACAGGATAACAGCCATAAGAGAATCTCGTGACTTGAATAAAGTTAGTCTTGAAAAACTCTTCGGTGTTTTAAAAACCTATGAGTTGGAACAAGTCCAACAGAAAGAGATTCATGGTAAAGGTAGAGTTGCAAGTTCATCTACAACATTAGTGGTTGAGGCTCCTAAGGAAGTGGAAGCTAAGGTTGTTCGACCTTACAGCTCAGACAAGGAGCAGACTGAAGTGGAACATGGTCAGACACCAGCTACTCAGGATGGAAGTGAGTTTTACTCATTAGAAGAATTGGATCAGTTGGAGGATGAATCCATGGCACTCATGGTTAGAAAGTTTGGTAACTTTAGATTCAGGAGAAATCCTAAGTTCAAGTTCAAGTCTAATAACAGATTCCAGAGAGGAGGTTCCTCATCCTCCAGTAGCAGAGGTGGCTACAAAACTGGAACTGTTGATAGAAGCAAAATTCGTTGTTATAATTGCAATGAACTTGGACACTTTGCCACTGAGTGTCAGAAACCTAAACAAGCCCAGAAGAGAGATTATGTTCCTGAAAAGAAGAAACCTGGAAAAGCCTATGTGGCTGCTGGTAAAAGCTGGGATGACACAGATAGTGAAGATGAAGAATTTGGAAATCTTGCACTAATGGCAAATGGTGACATGCTCACTGATCCTAAACCACAGGTAAAACTTACTGACTCTGAGTTGGTTCGTCAGTTAGGTGGTTCCTTGGCTAATGCACAAAAACACATTGATAGATTAAATCTGTTAAACACTGAACTTGAAAATGAAGTGTTAGAACTAAAAAAGGTGCATGTTAATCAAGATCAACAAAAAGAGGAAATAGCACGACTTAATAGAAGAGAGAAATCTATTCTAGAAGTAGTGACTAAACAACTTTCTAAAATTGCTGAACTTGAAACCAAGGTTAGTGCTTGCTTTAATTCTGTTAAACTTTCTAAAGAGCATTTCAATAAACAAGCTATAGAACGAACTGTAGGAATAGGGTTTGGTTATAACGAAGCTGTTGGATTGTTGGGCATAAATACCCCTAACCTTGTTAGTGCTAAAGAGAGGGGTATACCACTTGTGCTTAAGAAGGTTGAAGATCCGCTCTTTAAAAAGTCGATTGCAGAACCTCCAAACTTCACTTCTATCATTATTCAAGAAGAGATGCGTAATGAGGACAGTGCAAATGGCATTGTCCTTGATAATGTTAAATCTGTATTGTCCTTGATAATGTTAAATCTGTTAAGAAACCAGTTAAGGTTGTTTATCCAACCAGTTCATCTAAAACTGGGTTAAGTGGTGATAAGTTGAAAAAGAACAATAACATGTCTAACATGCATACCATGCCTACCATTGATATTTATCATAAAGCATGTGGTGTTGTCAATTGTATGTCTTGTGCTTTCAATGTAATGTCTGCTTACTTTAATGGTAATCAAGCATGTGCTAGTAAGACTGCTCCTCGACAACACATGAATAAGAATAAAAATGTTAGATCAAAGACTGCTAGTCCTTCTCAGGATAGGAGAGAGACATTTGTATCAAAGCCTAAACAGACTTTTTGTAAGGCTGCTTACAAGGTCAAATGTCCAGTCAATGAAACAAATGTTATTGCTGCTAAAGAAACATGGATACCCAAGATAAAACAGAAGATTGTCAAATCTGTTTATAGGGTTAAATGTATGTTGGTTTGTGGTGAAAATGGTGTCAATGTTAAAAATGTTGTTTTGCCTGACAAAGGCCAATTCTTTAAGCATTCTGGACCCAATCAGGTTTGGGTTCCGAAGAAGGTTTAACCTATTTGTCATTGCAGGGTGTGAAACAGGTTGAACGAGTGACCTGGATCTTGGACAGTGGATGTTCAAGGCATATGACTGGAGACAGAACCCTGCTGACAAATGTGGTTGAGAAAGCCAGCCCAGTGGTTACCTTTGAAGATAACAGCATAGGTACAACTGATGGATATGGCAGATTGGAAGCTGGAAATGTTATCATTGATGAAGTGTCTTTTGTGAAAGGACTTGAGCACAATTTGTTAAGTGTCAGTCAATTTTGTGACAAGGGATTCGAGGCTTACTTCAACAAGAAGAATTGTCTAATCTCACACAAGAGACATGAACAACCATCTCTTACTGGAGTCAGAAAAGGCAATCTGTACGTGGCCAATATGAACACTGGAAGCACTGAAGAAATCAACTGCTTTTATTCTAAAGCATCTACAGATGAAAGTTGGCTATGGCACAAGAAACTCTCCCACCTTAATTTCAAGACAATGAATTCTCTAGTTAAAAGAGAACTGGTGAGAGGGTTGCCTTCAATGGAATTCACTCAAGAAGGACTCTGTGATGCCTGTCAAAAAGGCAAATTGAAAACAGCAACTCACAGGAGCACTGACACATCATCAATAACTGAACCTCTACAACTGTTGCACATGGATCTGTTCGGTCCAGTTAATGTGATGTCTATGTCAAAGAAAAGATATGCTCTCGTGATTGTTGATGACTACTCAAAGTACACATGGGTTTTATTTCTGAATTCCAAAGATGAAACTCCACAGTTAGTGATTGATCACATCAAGTTGATTGAAATGGAGTACATGAAACCAGTTAGAGCAATAAGGTCAGACAATGGAACCGAATTTAAGAATGCAGTTCTAAATGATTTTTGTACTGAAAAGGGAATAACAAGGCAGTACTCAGCCCCAAGAACTCCTCAGCAAAATGGGGTAGTAGAAAGAAAGAATAGAACTTTGATTGAAGCTGCACGTACTATGTTAAGTGAATCAAAGCTTCCCTTGTACTTTTGGGCTGAAGCTGTTAACACTGCATGTTACACCCAGAATCGAACTTTAATCAACAAAGACTTGATGAAGACACCCTATGAAATTATGTATGAAAAGAGACCAACACTCAAGTACTTTCATGTATTTGGAGCAAAATGCTTTGTGCTTAAAGATGGAGATGATCGTGGTGGTAAATTTGAGGCCAAAGCACATGAAGCAATTTTCATTGGTTATTCAAGAAGAGCTTACAAGGTGTATGTGATTGATCATCAGACAATGCTTGAAAGTGTCAATGTATCATTTGATGACACTAAACTTCCTAGTATCCAAACGGAGGATTCATCTGAAAAGTTATCTTTCGATGATATGACAGACTCCGATTCAGATGGTGACAACCAACCTGATGTTGCTGCTAATGATAACAGTAATAATGATGATAATGATCAGGGTGGTGGTGGTGGAAACAATGATCAGACTGGAGATACCACTGACACTCCTGAACATTCATCTAGTCAAACTGGCAACAACTCAGGGGGAGGTGATGAAGGATCAACTGGTCATACTCAACATCATAATGAAGATCAAGGCGAATCATCAAGGTCAAATCTTCCCAGACAGACTGTGTGGAATAGAGCTCATCCTTTTGAGTTAATCGTTGGTGATCCAGATGCTGGTGTAAAAACTAGAAGGAGCTATCAAAATCAATGCAATTATTCTGGGTTTCTGTCTGCAATAGAACCTAAGAAAACAGAAGAAGCTCTTTCTGATCCTGATTGGGTGATTGCTATACAAGATGAACTCAATCAATTCAAACAACAAGAAGTATGGAAGCTGGTACCCAGACCTAAAGACAGGAAAGTAGTTGATACCAGGTGGGTATTCAGAAACAAACTTGATGAAGATGGCATTGTAACTAGAAACAAAGCAAGACTGGTTGCTAAAGGTTATTCCCAAGCTGAAGGAATAGATTATGATGAAACCTATGCACCAGTGGCTAGACTTGAGGCTATAAGGATATTCTTGGCATTCGCAGCACATTCAAACTTCAAAGTTTATCAAATGGATGTCAAGAGTGCCTTCCTGAATGGCAAGCTGGATGAAGAGGTATATGTAGAACAACCCCCTAGCTTTGAAGATCCAGAATTCTTGGATTTTGTCTACTTTCTCTTCAAGGCAATTTATGGTCTTAAGCAAGCTCCAAGGAAATGGTATGACACTCTTTCTGAATTTTTACTTGAAAATGGATTTGTTAGAGGTGTCATAGACAAAACTCTCTTTACTAAGAAACATAAGAATGATACTATATTAGTCCAAGTCTATGTGGACGATATAATATTTGGGTCTACTAATGATCTTCTGTGCAAGAAATTTGCTAAGTTAATGCAGGGTAAATTTGAGATGAGCCTGATGGGTGAGCTGAAGTTCTTTCTTGGATTACAAGTAAGTCAAAGGACAGATGGAATTTTTATTTGTCAATCCAAGTATGTCAGAGAGCTCCTCAAGAAATATCAAATGGAGGACTCATCTTCAGCAAGAACACCATCATCAACAGCTGTGAAATTTGGAGCTTGTGAAAATTCTGCTAAGGTAGATATCACAAGCTACAGAGGTATGATAGGTTCATTACTTTACCTTACTGCAAGTAGACCTGATATTATGTATGCTACATGCTTGTGTGCTAGGTTCCAAGCGGATCCTAGAGATGTGCATCTCATTGCTGTTAAACGAATCTTGAGATATCTTAAGGGTACACCTAACTTAGGTATTTGGTACCCTAAAGAATCTGGTTTTAACCTTGTTGGATATACAGATTCAGATTATGCAGGTAGTGTTGTAGATAGAAAAAGCATCTCTGGGAGTTGTCAATTCCTAGGTGGTAGGTTGGTCTCCTGGTACAGCAAGAAACAACAAACAGTTTCCAACTCAACAGTTGAAGCAGAATATATAGCTGCTGGAAGCTGTTGTGCTCAAATCTTGTGGATTAGGAATCAGCTACGTGACTATGGCTTTGTACTTGACAATATTCCAATTCTGTGTGACAATACAAGTGCCATAACAATCTCCAACAATCCTGTGCAGCATACGAGGACCAATCACATTGACATCAGGTATCATTTTATCCGAGAGCATGTCATGAATGGTACCGTGGAGTTACATTTTGTACCCACGGAAGAACAAACAGCAGATATTTTTACTAAGTCTCTTGACGAATCCACATTCACCAGAATTGTTGGTGAATTGGGTATGTTAAATAGTCCTAGTAATTAAACTAGTTAATATCTGAGGTTTGATCTTTAATAATTTACAAGTGATTATCTTGTTAATATTTGTTGATTAAAATCACTTGTATAATTATTTTATCAACTTACCTTGTTACTTGTTAATATTCAAACCATTGTCATTATCATCTTAATATATTCCTACTTACTTCTTTTCAATATTAAAATAATTCATTTTCCTTAAAAATAATTTTCTCAAATTTTACAAGTAGTAATTTATGAGAAACTTATTTTTCTTGAAAATTATATTTATGATGGTTTAATAAGTCATATTTTCTTTTTAAATAATTTTCTATTAGAAATTTATTTTATTAGAAAATATATAGATTTATTAATCTACCATGAATAAATATGTAAATAGTTAATAGTTTATTAATTGGTTTGTAGTGTTTGTCCTTTTGTTATTAATGTTTGATTTCATAAAAGGGACTACATATGATTGTTTTTATAATTTTTATTCGATTTTATAATTTTAGTGTAAATTATTTTGCTATTTTATAGCTTGTTTTAATAATTAAATTTGCTTCATTGTTAGAATTGCTTCATGTAAATAATCTGGTACATATTCTGTTAATATTTGATTGTTAGAATAGTTATATTGGTCCTCATCTCGAACTTCGAGATAAAGTTCGAGATAGATGTTATCTCGAAAATTTTGAAGATAAAACTAGGCACTGGTAACTCGAATCCTAAGTCGAACTTCGAGATAAAAGTTCGAGATGGTGAGTTTCGAGTTGAAGTTCGAGTTAGTCATTAACTCGAAAATCTAAGTCGAATTTCGAGTTGAAGTTCGAGATAGTCACTAACTCGAAAATCTAAGTCGAATTTCGAGTTGAAGTTCGAGTTAGTCACTAACTCGAAAATCTTCCCTGACTTAGAATTTTCAACTTCACTCTGGTAGATCAAATCGATATAGGACCTAATATTTGTGTGTTGTTGTGAATATTATTGTAAATTAATAGTCTATACTTATAGTCTGTAGTCTACATAGTTAGTCTCTAATTGTCTCATAGTCTATTTTGTCTTTAATTAATAGTCTATATTACTAATGTACAGATAGTCTGTAACGTTAGTTATAGTCTGTTAGACAACTTTTGTCTACTCAGATTATTCGGCAGACTATCCAGCCAATAGTCTATGTACAATAGTCTGTGTATTATTATTAATGTAATTTAAATAGTCTATTCTCAATAGTCTGTAGTGTAATTTAGTAGTCTATAGTCTTTTAATTAGCTCTTTTAGACTATCTGTCAGACTATCCAACAATAGTCTGTTGTAGTTAATTTTCTTTTATTTATTTTAGACTATCGGTATTGTTAGTCTAAATAGTTTAAATAGTTTAGTCTAGACAGTCTATTTTAGTCTAATTAGACTATCAGATAGACTATCAGGTATAGTCTATTAGTCTATAGTCTAATTCTATTAATTCTATTTTAGACTACCGGTTAGACTACCGTTAATATGTATACAGAATTGTCTGTAGACTATCGTTAGTCTATTGTTTGTCTGAAACTCACGAGTTAAGTCTCTGAGTCTTTTTCTCTGTTTGTTTATATACATACAATACACACAACGAACCGCCGCCCGATTTTCTTCAAAAATCGACCGTGTTTCTCAACCAAATCACGATCTGAAAACACCTGTGTTCTAATCTCTTCAAGCTCTTTGATTTGACTGGTTAATCCTTCGATTTGGTCCAGTTTTTAGTGATTGCGTTTTTCGAAAATCAAGAAATACGATTTAAAATTCAAGAAATTTGGCTTCGATTCTGCAAAAACTAAAAATAGTGGTGTGTTTGTGTGAATTCAGAGATCAACATACATTAATTTCAGAATTTTCGATTTTATTGATTTTTCTGGTTAATTGAATTAATTGTTAAAATCCCTAAAATTCGAATTTGGGCAAATTAATTCAGTGTGTTGAAATTAAAATGGCTGTTAATATGAAGATTATCAATCATAATTTTGTTGGTCATTTTAATCCCGATAATTGTACTCTCGAGAGGGTTAAACCTTGGATTCGGTTTTTAAATGAGCATTCTCTTATTCGTCATGCCTTAATTCTCGATGCTCCTTTAAAAGTTGATTCACTGTCGGCAATGTGTTCTACATTTGTTCTCTCCTCGGACTCAACATCTTTTACTTTTACTGTGGGGGACACACCTTATGTTGTGAATGACTCAACTGTTAACACCGTTCTACGACTTCCAACAAATGACTTTGTTGATCTTCCATCTGAAGCAGTACTGACACAATTTTTCAATGATATCCATTATCAAGGAGAAGTTGATCTTTCTAAGTTGTCTAAAAGTAACTTCATGGCTGAGTGGGATTATTTCTTTGACACAATTGCTAAGGTGTTTGTTAACACTAAAAAGAATAATTTTCACAATATTTCTACTTTGCTTCAGAGAATTGGTTATGCAGTTGCTAATAATCAAAGGGTTAATTTTGGTAAATTAATTTTTGATGCCATGGTAAATCGTCTCATAACTGCCAAGAACGATCATGATTTGGGTAGTAAAGTTGATTGTTACTATCCAAGGTTTTTATCTCTCATATTTAATCATGTTGTTTCTGATGTTCATCAAAGATTGTTTGCTAACTCTCGTACTGAAGCATCAGGAAAAACACATAAAAAATTCTTCACCAGGTTAGCAACAATGAAGAAGTACACAAATGTTCCAGTGGTCATTACTCAGTATATGTCCAACTTCATAGAACTGCCAATCATACAAGAACAACCACCACAACAGCAACCTGAGCATGCTCCTGAGCAACCAGAACAAGAAGCAGCAACTGCTCCTGTACCTGAACATCAACTTCAAGTGGCTCAACTCACTATTGCTGGGATTTCTGCATCTGCTACTGAACAGGTATTATCTTTCCCTGAAACTACTTCTGGAGCCCAAGTGGCTGATAGATTAGACCAAGAAGTTGTAGAACCACAACTTCTATCCCAGGTCTTAGAGCCAAACACAGTGTCATCTAAAATCTCTAAACCCAAATCCAGAAGTAAATTAACAGTGAAAAGACGTAATGTAAGAAGTAGTGATATGAGTGATCCCACAGCTCTGCCTCCACTAAAGAAGCGAAGAAACTTACTAATTGAGGCAACTGTCAGCCCATCCATATCCTCCCAAAAGGATACGGACATTGAAATGGCACATGAACAGTTACTGGAACCATTCTCTCAACAGGATGAGTCCATTGAAATTTGCCAGTCGGCCATGGCACCCTGTACAGAGTCAAGCACACCCCTATTACTCACAATGGGGGAAAACATAACTGTAGAATCTGATGTGGCTAGGGACAATGAGCAAGGAGAGCACAATAGGGTTGATACTGAAACAGTGCCTACCATAGTCACGGTAGAAGAGCCTTCACAGGTTAATGAGGGAAATCTTGACTCTCAGCCACAAATAATAGAGTCATCATCTCCCCTCCCAGGAGGAACATTCCTGGCTCCCTCAAGGGATTTTCCACTCGCAGTTTCAACTGGAGAAAGTGGAAGGCAACTCGATCTTTCTGTCACTGAAGAAATTCAGACATCATTTCCAAATGAGATGACAGAAATGATTGAGGAAAGGGATTTGCGAACTCCCATTGCACCACCACTGACCTTCCAAGAGGAGGCTAGGGTGATTTTATCTGCAGGTACACTTTCTGGAGCAGCTAAGGAATTAGTTGAAAATGCACACCTAGAAGGGGGTGAATAGGTGTAAATGGCTAACTATGTTTAACTAAGTCTGATTTTAAAAATTACCAGAAACAGCTTACTGATTTCGTTTTATGCAGAGACAAATGGTATGCTGAATGCACAGATAATCAGTACAGTAAAGTGCAGAAACAGTAAGCTAAATGCAAACAGTAAGTAAAGAGCAGAAAATAAATAACACAGAGACTTTTAGCCAGGTTCGACCCCTAACCCCTATGGTCTACGTCCTGGTCCCTTACCAACTTGGTAAGAGAATATATTATTGATCACTGAAATAAGCCAATTACAAGATACAACAATATATCTCCCTTTTATCCCAGCTGTTGAGAAATGGCGTGCTGAACTCCTGTTTCTGAACTTGCTCTCTAAGCTATACTTCCAAAGTATACTTCTCTAGCAACGTTCACCAAACCCTAGTTCCCTAGCCAAACTGTCCAACAACTAATCCTTACAAATCGAACAATACAATCAATAAAGGATACAACTCAAACTATGATCTCTCTATAATATAGTACGAATATATATATAAAGAGCTCGAGAGAATCAAGAATATAGCAATGAAAAACTGAGTTGTTTGTAGGCTTGTGTGCTTGAATATTTTCTCTTCAGTGTTGTAAACGAATGAACACAAGATAGATTATAAATAGTCTCACAACCAACGTTCGGAAAATCAATCAACCATTATTCGAACGATTTAGAAATCAATTTCTAACGTTCAAATGATTACAGAGATTTTACCAACGTTCTTGTGAACGTTTGACAAAGGGTTTGGAAGAGATGAATCGTAGAAAACTTAACCCTTCTGATTTGTATAGATATAAAAACGAGTATAGGAGATTTTGTAGAAAGAAATCTTTTAAATAAGGAAACTCCTATAAGTTTTATAAAATAATTCGAATGAGGATATTTGAAAAGATTTTGAGCTCTAAATATATTGTATACGTATTATATGATAAAGATATCTTACAATATATTTCCTGAATAAAATCCATGAGAATTAATCTTGATAAAAGTCTTCAGGATTTCTGGTAGTTTGCAAATGGCTTGCTGTTTGTTACTGTCAGTGCAGATGGCTTGCCAAACTGTCTCTGTTGTAACATCAAGTGGCTTGCTGTATATATATTCTCTGTAAACTTAGTATATCCTGCAAAACCAAGTTAGTACAACCATAACACAATGTTTTATATCAAACTACAAGCAAATAGCTTGCTGAATGTGATCATCAAAACCATAGGAGTATCAATCCCCCCCTTTTTGATGATTACACAATATTTAGGAGAAAATAAAAACTCCCCCTAAATCCCTGCATATTAGTACATTTTGATATAAAACAGATTCAAGATAAACAAGCATAATAATCATATCTAAATCGAATATCTTGACCAAACGGTTCTCCTAAATTTCTCCCCCTTAATCCATCAAAATTCAACAAAAAGAATATTAGACCAGGTCTGGAATAATCATAGAGAAATAAATTTAAAAAAATTAAATCATGGTAATGGCATATAAACAGTTCAGATACAAATACAAATGGTAAGCCAACGTTACCCATTCTGTGCTTGTCAGCTTGCTGACTACACAGTACACATGCCAAGTTCCATTCGAATAGCTGCAAATCTTTCTTCAGCCAATGGCTTTGTGAAGATATCTGCTAGTTGAACTTCAGTTGATACAAATACCAACTCAATCTTCCCTTTTGTTGCATTATCTCTTAAGAAATGGTGACGAACGTCAATATGCTTCGTTCTTGAGTGATTGACAGGATTCTTGGAGATATTGATAGCACTTGTGTTGTCACAATATATTGGAATTTTGCCACACTTGATATTGAAATCCCTTAGAGTCTGAATCATCCATAAAATTTGAGAACAACAGCTACCAGCTGCTAGATATTCTCCTTCGGCCGTTGAAAGAGCAACAGAAGCTTGCTTTTTGCTTTGCCATGAAACCAAGCTTTGTCCAAGGAATGTACAAACACCACTTGTACTCTTTCTATCAGTTTGAGACCCTGCATAATCTGCATCACTCTATACCTTTTGACATCCACATCCTTACCATTCTCATCTGCAAACAGCTTGCTGTTTTGAGTCATAGGAGTTGTTTTTGCTTTGACATCTTCATAACCAAATCTTTTGAGCAGATTCTTTGTGTACTTTGATTGATGCACATAAATACCATCATTGGTTTGCTTGATTTGGAGACCCAAGAAATAATTAAGTTCTCCCATCATGCTCATGTCGAATTCATTGTACATGCACTTAGAAAACCACTCACACATAGATTCATTAGTAGCACCAAATACAATATCATCCACATATATTTGTACAACAAGAATATCTTTACCATTTTGCTTTGTAAATAATGTGGGATCGATATTACCTCGAATGAATCCATTTTTGAGAAGAAACTTACTAAGCCTCTCATACCACGCTCTAGGGGCCTGCCTTAAACCATATAATGCCTTCTTGAGCTTGTAAACATAGTCATGAAACTTCTCATGTTCGAATCCAGGAGGCTGTTTGACATAGACTTCCTCATCCAGCACGCCATTTAGGAATGCACTCTTTACGTCCATTTGATATAACTTGAATTTCTTGTAGCATGCATAAGCAAGAAGCATTCTGATTGATTCTAAACGAGCTACAGGTGCATATGTTTCTTCAAAATCAATTCCTTCTTGTTGATTATAGCCTTGAGCCACGAGCCTTGCCTTATTTCGAGTAACTGTTCCAAATTCATCCACTTTGTTTTTGAACACCCATTTGGTTCCTATGATAGAAGCATCTTCTGGTGGCTTTACAAGTTCCCAAACATCACATCTCTCGAATTGATTGAGTTCCTCTTGCATTGCCATGATCCAATTTTCATCTTCTAATGCTTCTTTGATATTTTTGGGTTCTTCTTGAGCTAAAAAGGCAGCATAAGCACAAAAGTTTGCTTTTCCTCTCCTTGTTGTGATTCCATCTGAGATATCTCCAATAACAAGTTCTGGAGGATGATTCTTTACTGTCCTTGTAGCCTTTGGTAGAGAATGTTGAGCAATTTCTTCATTTGTTGTGATTCTGACCACTTCAGCTTGCTGATTTGCAGTTCCAGCTTGCTGTTTTCCATTCTCAGTAGTGTTTTTGGCTTGCTGACTTCCAGTTTCAGCAGAATTGTTGGCTTGCTGATTTCCAGCAACTTGAGGTTGTATGTTATCACCTGCAAATTCTTCCTCATCTCTTGGCAGATCATTGTTAGGTTCTTGAAAAGTAACATCAATAGATTCTTCAACTATATGTTTATTTAAGTTATAAACTCTATATGCTCTACTAGTTAAAGAATAGCCAAGAAAAATAGCTTCATAAGACTTAGCATCGAATTTACCATCATTATCAATCGTCTTGAGCACAAAACACTTTGAGCCAAAGATTTTGAAGTAACCAATGTTTGGCTTCTTTTTCCTCAACAATTCATATGGAGTTTTGTTCAAGATAGGCCTGATTATGACTCTGTTCAACAAATAGCACGCTGTATTCACTGCTTCTGCCCAAAAACTTCTAGGCAGCTTGCTTTCTTGCAAAAGTGTCCTTGCTGTTTCTTGTAGTGACCTGTTCTTCCTTTCTACCACTCCATTTTGTTGTGGAGTCCTTGGTGCAGAAAATTCATGTGTAATTCCTCTTTTTTCATAATAAGCAATGAAGTCTTTGTTGAGAAATTCTCCTCCTCTATCACTTCTTATACCTACAAGCTTTGTATTCAACTTGTTCTCAAGTAATTTGATTAGCTTCTTAAACTCATCAAAAGCACAATCTTTAGTACGAAGAAATAATACCCATGTAAATCTAGAATAATCATCTACAATCACAAAACCATATTGTTTACCTCCAATACTCTTGTAAGCTTCTGGACCAAATAAGTCCAAATGCAGAAGCTCTAAGGGTTTAGAAGTAGATACCATTTTCTTTGATTTGTGAGTACTTCGAAGCTGTTTTCCCAACTGGCAAGCTGAACATACTTCTGTTTTGACATACTTTAGCTTGGGCAGCCCTCTCACTAGTTTCTTGCTTGATAACTTTCTGATCAAATCCATGTGTGCATGTCCCAATCTTCTATGCCAAATATATGGGTCATTATCCATTGCAGCCAAACAGCATGCTGTTTCCTGCAAATCAAAGTCTAATACATATATATTTCCTTCCCTTCTAGCAACTAGGGGGAATTTGTTAGTACCAATAGTAATAACAGCTTTATCAATGCCTAATTCAACATGATGTCCATCATCAAATAATTGAGTAACACTAAGCAAATTATAAGTAAGACCTTTGACATATTGAACTTTATCAATTGAAATATTACTATTACCAATAGAACCGGTACCAAGGATTTGAAGAGTTTTGCTATTTCCAATTGTCACTCTTCCACCCTTTTTCATTTTGAGATTCATAAACTGAGATTTGTCTCCACACATATGTCTTGTGCATCCACTGTCCAAGATCCATTGCTTTGTCTTGACCTTAGCAGCAAGGCACATCTACAAAACAAACAAAAATACCTCAATGTTTTGGTACCCATATAGGTTTGGGTCCAGGTTGGTTAGTAGCAAGAATATATAAAGCATTTAAATCAGATTTCTTGATCCACATTTGGACCACTTTTGGGGACTGATCATTCTGTTGGTAAGCTGTTTGTCTCCTGCTATTTGCATTCTGGTATGCTGTTTTCTGTCTGACTGGTCCATTCTGGTATGCTGTTTTCTGTCTGACTGGTCCATTCTGGTATGCTGTTTTCGTCTTATGATATACTTGAACCACACAATTCTTTTCCAGATGTCCTTTTCCACCACATTTGTTGCATGTCTTCCAAGGCATAGCATAATTGTAGGGAATGCCATTCCTTCCATCATATTTGAGCACCTTATCCTTTTTGTTGAGATTCATGCCAACTCCTTCTCTGACTAAGGGGACCTTTGCCTTCTTCATCATTGTCTTTAAAGTGTCTTCACCTTGAACAAAAGTTTCCATGCCCTTCTTGAGATCTTTAACTTCTGTTTCTAGGAGAGTGATCACTTCAGCTTGCTGTTTGATGAGTTCAGCTTGCTGAACTCTCTTTTCAGCAGTTTTTGAGGATTCGGCTTGACTAGATTCCTTCATTTTGTATGATTCCAATGCTTTAGCTTTAGTTTTGACATCAGACCTTAGCTCTTTGATTTCTTTAGTCAATGTCTTGTTTCTCTTTTCGAGTAGTTTGACATTGGCCTCTAAATGTCTATTCTTAGTAGTTAATTCCTTGATCTCTGTAGCTTTACTGAATGAAGTTGAATCCCATTCTTCCATTTTTGGCAATAGATCTTTTACCATCTTGGATAAATAGGCATTTTTATCAGTCAGCTTGCTGATTTCAGCCTTTAGTGCCATGTGTTCTTCAATTGTAACACTATTTTGTTCCTGCATGGTTAGTGAATCTAACAAAGTATCATCTGAAGAAATATAATCATTAAAAGAGTTTACCTCACTCTCATCTTCTTCAGAATCAGTTTCAGCATATACTCCTTCTGAATTTCCTAGACCATATTTTTCATCCATTCCAACAAGTGCTAAGTTCACCATCTCTTCACTTGAGTCATCACTGGAATCAGAATCATCATCACTCCAAGTCAGTAGAGCCTTTGATTTCTTCTTGTCCTTGAAAGCAGTAGGTTGTTTTGACTTTAGTTTGTAGCAATTCCTTTTATAATGGCCTGGCTTGCCACATTCGAAACAAGTTTCCTCCTTAGAGTCTTTTGAGCCTTTCTTGTTGTTGTAGTAGCCACCTCTTTCCCTTTTCATCATGTTCTTCTTTTCTATCAGCCTCTTGATCTTCTTTGAAATAAGTGCAAGTTCTTCATCTGAATCAGATTCATCATTAGAGTCAATTGGCTTGCTGTTTTTAGAATGGAGAGCCATATTCTTCATCTTTTCTGTTGGAGCTTTAACACTTGAACTTCCCACCTGATTTCCATTTATCTTGCTTTCAAATTGCTCTAGCTCAGCAAATACAGCCAAGTGATCCATAGTATCAATAAGTGGTGAGGATTCCAAGGCAGTAACTTTGGCTTCGTAGATAAATGGTACTGCACTTAAGACCTTCATATTGATTTCATCTTGTGGTATAGATTTTCCAAGCCTCTTCAGTGAGTTAATAGTAACTTGAAACCGTGCTTGACTATCCTTGATAGTTTCACCTTCATTAAGCTTGAAGTTTCCAAAGTCATTCATTAGCTTGCTAAGTTTCACCTTCTTTAGAGATTTCGAACCTTCATGATAAGTCTCCAAAGCATCCCACATTTCTTTTGCTGATTTGAGTGAAGATACTTTATCATATTCAGCTTGGTTCAAACCATTCATAAGAGAACTCCTTGCCTTTCCATTGTAGCCAAGTTTGATTAATTCATCCGGAGTGAGATCATCAACATCCTTTGGCTTGCCATCCTTGTCAAGAAAGACATAAGGACCTTTTTGCACAACTCTCAGAACTAATGGATCTCTGGATAAGTGAGTTTCCATGCTGCTTTTCCACCAGTGGTAGTTGTGTGTGCCATGAAGAAGTGGAGGCCTAAAATCAGATTTTCCTTCGGGATAGTTTTCAGCCATTATGATCGAATACTTTCCTGTTACAGAATTGTTAGTATACCAATGCTCTGATACCAAATGAAAATGCACACCTAGAAGGGGGTGAATAGGTGTAAATGGCTAACTATGTTTAACTAAGTCTGATTTTAAAAATTACCAGAAACAGCTTACTGATTTCGTTTTATGCAGAGACAAATGGTATGCTGAATGCACAGATAATCAGTACAGTAAAGTGCAGAAACAGTAAGCTAAATGCAAACAGTAAGTAAAGAGCAGAAAATAAATAACACAGAGACTTTTAGCCAGGTTCGACCCCTAACCCCTATGGTCTACGTCCTGGTCCCTTACCAACTTGGTAAGAGAATATATTATTGATCACTGAAATAAGCCAATTACAAGATACAACAATATATCTCCCTTTTATCCCAGCTGTTGACAAATGGCGTGCTGAACTCCTGTTTCTGAACTTGCTCTCTAAGCTATACTTCCAAAGTATACTTCTCTAGCAACGTTCACCAAACCCTAGTTCCCTAGCCAAACTGTCCAACAACTAATCCTTACAAATCGAACAATACAATCAATAAAGGATACAACTCAAACTATGATCTCTCTATAATATAGTACGAATATATATATAAAGAGCTCGAGAGAATCAAGAATATAGCAATGAAAAACTGAGTTGTTTGTAGGCTTGTGTGCTTGAATATTTTCTCTTCAGTGTTGTAAACGAATGAACACAAGATAGATTATAAATAGTCTCACAACCAACGTTCGGAAAATCAATCAACCATTATTCGAACGATTTAGAAATCAATTTCTAACGTTCAAATGATTACAGAGATTTTACCAACGTTCTTGTGAACGTTTGACAAAGGGTTTGGAAGAGATGAATCGTAGAAAACTTAACCCTTCTGATTTGTATAGATATAAAAACGAGTATAGGAGATTTTGTAGAAAGAAATCTTTTAAATAAGGAAACTCCTATAAGTTTTATAAAATAATTCGAATGAGGATATTTGAAAAGATTTTGAGCTCTAAATATATTGTATACGTATTATATGATAAAGATATCTTACAATATATTTCCTGAATAAAATCCATGAGAATTAATCTTGATAAAAGTCTTCAGGATTTCTGGCAGTTTGCAAATGGCTTGCTGTTTGTTACTGTCAGTGCAGATGGCTTGCCAAACTGTCTCTGTTGTAACACCAAGTGGCTTGCTGTATATATATTCTCTGTAAACTTAGTATATCCTGCAAAACCAAGTTAGTACAACCATAACACAATGTTTTATATCAAACTACAAGCAAATAGCTTGCTGAATGTGATCATCAAAACCATAGGAGTATCATTAGTGAGGAGTGATGTGAGGAACACCACTAAACTGAGTGAAACACATGCACGTCAGATGAGTGAAACTCAGAGTGATATTCAGGTGAGTGCACACACTGACACATACACTCGTTCGTTGGAAGAAAAGATTAAAGCTCTAGAAAAGGAACTTGAGGCCAGTAAAGCTGAAGCAAAATTACTTCGAGCACAAGTGGATGAACGGTCTTCTTCATCTACCTCTGTCAAAAATCAGCTTGCTGTGATAAAGAATGACATCACCAAGATGAAGACAACTTACACAAACAAGTTCAACACTCTCGAATTATCTTTTGAACGGGCACTTGATGATGCTGGAGAGGTTACTGTGACTCAAGATAAACTTATTTCTGTAATCTCCGACAAAGTTGAAAATCTTCAAACAGCATTAATTAAGAGTCAGTTGTCTACTGAACGCCGTCTTGATGTGATTGAAAGGCAGAATGCACAACAAGGTAAGGGGATCAAACATTTGTTCAACATGATCAGCAGAACTCACACACCCACAGCAGAAGAAAGGGAATTCTTTGTAGGAAAAGGTGGAGATGGTGATGAGCGAGACCCTGGAGATGGTGCATTTCACACTTCGGTAGAGGATTCCTCAACTAAGGGGGAGAAGTCAAGAGAGGAAACTAGTGAACAAGGGAGAGATAAGTGGAAGAAGATAGCAGATTCTCAGAAGAGTGCAGAAGACACTGAAGGGTATTACTACTCAGGTGAACCAGACAACTTTGATGTTTTTGCTGATCTAAAGTTCTCTGATGAGGGTGAAAAAATACCAGAACCAGATTTTAGCAGCTGGGAAGATGAAGTGCCAGTTGACCCTGAATATGAAGCTGAGCAAGCAAAACTGGATTTTGAAGCTGAATTAGAAGCTGAAAGGCAAGAAGCAAATCTCAAATTGCGAGATGAAAAGCTTCAGAGAACACTAGATATGCTTGCACACAAAGAAAGACTTCAAAAAGAGGAAGCAGAAGCAAGGCAACGAGAGCATGTACTTAAAACTCAAGAGAGGAAGTTATACGTCAAGTTTAAGAGTGGTGAGAAATGGGATCGTGCTCAACGAGTGATAGACTCACATCAATCTCTTGATAATGATGATAGTCGACTTCTTTCTATCTTTGAAAGACTCAAAGAGCTTAACCCAACACACGATATGTACATGAGAGCCCTAAGAACAGAAGTTGTGAGAATAACAACTGCAGGTGAAACGAAAACAGATGAGCTATTAATATTTGTTGATTGTCATGAGTTTGGAACACAAAGAGTTTCAATTCAGTTCTTCTATGACAAATCATTGACAGAAATCTGGGTTCTTAGGCCAAAGGTAAGAACTTCTTCTGAGTTGGGTGTACTACTTCATGAGAAATTCAAAGAGTTTGCTGAAAGAGCTGGTCCTGAAATAGTTGAATTGCCTAGACAATTGAAATTCCTTAAAGAAGTCAATTTTTTTAAGGATTATGAGAAGTTCAAAGGTCAGTTGAGAAAGGCACTATTCCTCTTGTTCGCCCTACAGGATTCTCATCAAGAAGAGAGTTGCTAGTTGATGCAGAACTGCACAAAAATCTGCCAGAAATGGATGATCCAGAAGATGGAGAAATAAGGAAGGAAGACAGTCAGAAATGAAGAACAACTCTACATGTAATATCTTTAGAGTTAGATAGATCAAGATAGGATAATGTTTAATATGATCAGGCTAGAGGATCATCTATCTTGTATTTATCATTATGTTTGAATCTGGAAATTGTTATAAAAACCAGAACTTTATCATTATTTACTTGCTATTAATGTTTTTATCATTTACTAGTTTAAGTTGAGTTAGTTGAGTTATCCTCTAGGAATTTGCTTGTTAATTTATAACAAACAAATAGGGGGAGATTGAAAGGCATATGACTCAGCCTATTTGTAGTTCGAGGATCCAACTCAACTTAAAGTAGATTGTAATAAGTAAATAACATTAACTGTCACAGGAATCTCAGAAGATGCTATCTATCAGAAGGAACAAATCTACAAGTCAATCTATAGTTTTGATATTTTACACTGGAAGAAGTTCAGTCTACTGATCAAGCCTCAGTGTGGTATTCAAAGTCATGGATTTAATTCAGAAGGACAGAGATTTCTACAAGTGACAAGAGACAGTATCAGTACAGAATATTTAAAGAAAGTTGTCAGAAGAAATTGACCACAGCTTAAAGTCAAAATGAAGAACAGAAGTTGAAGTTAGTCGTTCATGAACCAGACCGTGCATTGAGCGTCAACAAATATTCAGTGGAGGTTCTTTATTTATTTCAAGTGGTTTAAAAGTGAAGATTAGACTATCAAATGAATTATGTTAATTCTCTATTAATTAATTTAAAGTATTTAGTTAACTTAATTAATAAATTAATTCTTCAAGAATTAATTTATTTATTAAGTTAATTATTGAATTAATTAATTTAGAATTAATATAGATTGCAGAAAGACTATCAGAAGTGTTTTAAGACTATGGTTTTATTATTAAAAGACTATCTGAGTTAGTCTAGGAGATAGTCTGCTAAAGAATTCGGTAGTCTGCCAAGAAGAATAGTCACACCGGTAGTCTGCCAAGAAAGGATAGTCACACCGGTTGTCTGCAGAGTATTGATAGTCACACCGGTAGTCTGATAAAGAAGGAAAGTCACACCGGTAGTCTGCAGCAAGACAGATAGTCACACCGGTAGTCTGTGTATCCCCTGGATAGTCTGCAAGCTTCTAAACAGTCTGTGGATAGTCTGTTTAAGTGAAAAAAATAGACAGAAGATATTTTAAAGATATCAACTACAAAAGAGACAGGAGCCCGGATTCACAGACACACGAGACAAGAAAATTAAAGACTGGAAGAACAAAGCATAATATCTCTCATCTTTAAGAGCCACTGACTATCTCATTTAATTCACAAAAAATCAAGTTCAACTCATTTGTAATATTTGATCCGATAGAACTTAATTATTTGTGACTCTTGTATTACTAGCGAATTAAGTTTCCTAGTTCGTATCTCGATTTTTATTAACTAAATTAGAAAAGTTCATGTCGAATTTTCTAATTAGTTTTTATTAACGTGATAATACTCTGTACTGATTTTGTAACAACCATCAAGTTTAATATATCGTTATATTTAACTTGAATTTTGTTTCAATTAATTCCGCTCAAATTTGTCTAAACTAAATTTTATTTAACAGACAAATTTCGATAAAAAGATATAGATTGTATTCAACCCCCCCTTCTACAATCTTAACGGACCTAACAGAAGAATACATGCTCAAACAAGTACAAGGCAAACAAGATCTAGTGGAATCAAGTTAAAAGATGTTTCTGAGAATGAAAAGAAGAAAACTCCACTATCTCTTGCACTGACTCCGGATAACAGATTCAATGCTCCTGAAGAAATTGAAGAGGAGATATCGTCTTTAAAAAGAAAGAGCAAGGTTGCTGATCAATCTACTGTATCTAATGAAAATTCAGTTTTTGGTTCAATTCCTGATGTTGTTCTTGATTCTGGAGAAGCTGAAATTTTAAAAGAACTTCAGATTATGATTCTTAAGGTTGTGGTTGAATTTCACAATATGGAAGTTATCGAAGATACACCGAAGTATGAACAAGAAAATTTCAGAAGATTTGAAAGAGAAAGAGAAATCAGAGCTAAAGCAAGAGAAGTAGAAAGGATAACAACCAAAGATTACTTGAAAAATGTTTATAAATCTAACAGGAAGTTATGGTATGATAAAAGTAAATCTGTTCCTGAACATCAGTAGAATTATCCAACAGATGAGAAAAAGAAGAGCAAGAAATGGGAGAAAAGTGAGTGTAATTATAGGAAACCAATTGTTTTCAAGTCTGCAGGACTGATAACAGAATCTTCTTTGATTAATGAATCTTTATTGATTGTTAAATCAAAGTCTACTGTATTTGTTGCTGAAAATCCACCAAAGTGGGTAAGTATGCAATTTGGTTTGAAGGGATTGGAACCTGGAGCAAGAGGAGGTATTGGGTATAATAAAGCACAAGTTGTTTTCACTGTACAAACTAATCAATATGCTCTAGTTGAAAAGATTGGTGATGAGTTAACTGTTAATCATCTCTGGAAACTTGAAGCTGTTGCTATCATTGCTGATTGTCATGCTGGTGCCAAGAAGGTAGAAAAGATGTTGTACTTCATGAAAAACAGAAGTGTAAAGAAGATTGTTATTCATGAGTTGTTGTGCAAATCCGCAAAAGAGTTGAAATATGTTATGTATCTGCTCAGATGTAAAAGCATCAATGCTAAGGAAAGAGAAGTCTACTACAATTGGTCTTTTATGATTTACAGGACAATCAGACAGAGATTTATGGATGGAGGAACGAGGTATGATGGCAATTATACTCCTATGTACTTAAATTCAAGAGGCATAGAGGTTGAAATGAAGAAAGGTACTGCTGTTAGAGAAGAGTATCTAGGCATGGAACAACTGTCTCTTAATCCAGATGGGGAGGAGATTGCTTATGTGTTGCTAGGTGATTTAGATCTTCCAAGAAGCTCAATTCAGAATCTCAGGGCAGTTATCTATCAGATTAATGAGGAAGACGAAGGACTCAAAAATCTGAAAAAGAAACTGATTCAAATTCTTGAAAGCAAGGAAGAAGAATTGATATCTGACTTCTTGAAGATGAATTTGTTTTATCAAAGAATGTCTGAAACTGTTCCTGATGAATTTTAGAAGGTATTTTGTTTTGAGTTTTTGACATCTTTGAATCAAGGAATTTGTGCTTTATTTCACAAAGAACAAATTGGGGGAGATTGTTAAATATTGATTCAAGTGATGATCAGGATCTGGGCATTACTGATCAGATACTGATGCTGACGTCATCAGTAATACAACGTCAGTATTTGAGTAGGTCAGGATTACAAGCAGATTTACATTAGTCCAGAGATTACGGGAAGATTGATTTGTCAGTTCCTGAATTATAGGAATGCAGCCATTATTCAAGATATGTATTAAGAGTCGTATGTAATTGATTTGATATATCTTGTAATTGATAGAGCAGCTGTGTACGCTATATAAACACAGTTTAGGTTTTACATGATTGTAATCGGATACACGAGTTATTCTGTAACCTAGCAGCTCTTAAGAACATAAGGATTTCTTAAGAGAGTTTGTAACAGTTTTATATCAGAATTAATAAAGCTGTTATTGATTCATACTTGTGTTATTTCTGTTTAAGTCGAAAATCTTATACAATTGTATTCAACCCCATTTCTACAATTGTTATTACTGGGCAACAGTTGTCATAAATAGAGGTCTAAGTTTCGAATTCCACCAACAACGTTTTAATTTATAATTAATACAAAAAAGGTTTTACAAAAAGATTAAATGTGATTCCCGTCAATAACATATTAATTTAGATTTAATATCAAAAGTTATTATATACAAAGGTCTAAGATTCAGATTCTTCCAACAACATTTTAAAAATAATATTTATAATATTATATATATCATACTATAAATAAATTAAAAAAAATCAAATGTAGCCCATTTATTGCATGGATTATAAGTGAGTTCTTTATAATTATTATTTATAATAAATAACTAGCTTAAAACCCGTGCGATGCACGGATTTGTTTTAATATTATATGAAATTTTTCATTATTTGAATTTTTTTTTTAAAATATGATTTTTGGAAGCTTAAATTTTTGAATGAGATTTGGCCTGTTTGGCTCATCTTATATTAAGTACTTATGAACTTATTTTTGGGTAAAAATTTTATATTTTGATATTTTTTTATACAAGTATTTAATGTATGTTTGATATTCAATAAGTTGCAAAAATAAGTTGGAAAGTTAGGAATCTTAACTTTTAACTTAAAATAAGTTGACTTATTCTGGAAAATAAGTTTCCCCAAACACCCCCTTTGATGATAATTATGTAAATATTATTCGTGATAATTCTAGAAAATGAGGGATTTTAGTTAGAAATTTAGAAAAAGATGATGGATTTTAGTTGAAAAAGGTAATCGATTAATTATTAGTAATTATGAAATTATTTTTTTATTTTATTAGATATAATGCCCATGATATAATTGTAAAAATAGAGAATTTGGTTAGAGAAAATTAAAAAGGTAGAATGTCTTAGGTGAAAAAGGTAATTGATTACTTTATAGTAATTATAAGTTAATTATGTTATTTTACTAAATAAATTGCTCTTAATATTTTTAGAAAAAGAAAAATTATTGTTATCTATGATATTTCTAGGAAAAGAGGGATTTTCATTAGAAAATATAGAAAAAATGATATGTTTTAGCTGAAAAAGGTTAATCGATTAATTATTAGTATTATCATATTAGTATTTTATTTTATTAAATAGAACTGCCCTTAATATAATTGAAAAATGAGAGATTTTAGTTAGAGAAAATAAAAAAAGATAACGTGAAAATTTAAAAAGTGACATGCTTTAGGTGAAAAAGGTAATTGATTATTTTATACTATTTATAATTTAATTATGTTCTTTTACTAATTGAAATTGCTCATAGTGTTTTTTTAAAAAATAAGAAATTAACGTTGCCCGTGATATTTCTAGAAAAAAAGGAATTTAATTAGAAAAAATAGAAAGCTGATATGTTTTAGCTGAAAAGATAATCGGTTAATTATTAGTATTGCAATGCACGTGTTTTTTGTATTATGTTTGTATTATGTTATAAATTTTATTTAATATTATAATTATGTTTTTATATAATCATTATTTTTTAATAATTTTAATTTGATATAATTTAATATACTCATGTTTACGGATTATAATAATGATTCCTTATTATAAACGACGTATATGATTTTTAATATATTTTATTAATAATTGAAAATTTTGGTGTGATATTTTCGGGTATACATTAATGATTGTAAGATTTGTTGTAAATTAAAAAGGTAACGTGTTTTATTAGAAAGGAAATATTAATGATTGAAAAATATGATACGATTGATCTTTACGTGTTTATAAAAGGTACTATCTTCAACTAAAAGTAAATATGAAAAAGCCAATCGACTAATTATATATTATATTGTTATTTATTTTAGGTGTTATATTTTGCTTGAAAATTATGGTGCATATTTTCTGGTATATATTAATGATTGAAAGATTTGTTTTAAATAAAAAAGGTCATGGGTTTTAGTTCGAAATGAAATATTAATAATTGAAAGGTATGATATGATTGATGTTTTTAGGTGTTTATAAGATGTAATATTTTCAACTAAAAGTAAATATGTAAAAGACAATCGACTGATTATCGTTAATTTTATTATATTAATGTGAAAAAGGCAATTGACTAATTACCATTAATTTTATTATGTTAATCGATTAATTATCATTAATTATATTATGTTATTATTTATTTTAGGTATAATATTTTTTCTTGAAAATTATGGTGTGATATTTTCGGGTATATATTAATGATTGTAAGATTTTTTTAAATTCAAAAGGTAGCGTGTTTTAATTCGAAAGAAAATATTAATGCTAGAAAGATATGATACAATTGATGTTTTTAGGTGTTTATAAAAGGTAATATCTTGACTAATTACCATTAATTATATTATGTCGTTACTTATTTTAGGTGTATTTATTTTTCTTCATAATGAAGGGTGAATAAGTAAATTCACGAAGTAAAAAAAAATAGGTAACAAAAAATAAGTACCAAAACTTTCAATTTTTCAATTTTTATATAATAGTATAGATTTGAAATTTTACATAATAGTTCTGTTATAGGGAGAATATTGTATAACAATATTTTGGAGGTTTGCTGGAATCACGGAGCAAAATACGGATATTTTGCTAAGAACACGAAGAACACGGAAGGAGATTGGAGATCGTTTGTGGCTGATCTTGTATGGTGTTTTCAGGGGTGAGCTGTCAATCATCCATAACAAGATGCCTACGTACCCTATTTATAGGGATCAAGCCATACGTAGTTCTCTTAGAGAAGAAGTTATCTAGACGGGCTAGGATTTCTATGGGCTCGACTAGGCCCAAATCCACTAGACGTCTTCTTGGGCTGATATATTTTACCCATTTATTCTATCCATGATCCATGGTCCAAAGAAGGAAGCAAATGGTCTCGCATGGCTAGAGTCGGGACCTCTTAGACGAGGCGAATGGAGAAGCTGCATGGCCTCGCATGCGGCCTCGCTGGGCTAGTCATGCGAGGTGATCCACGCTGTACGGAGATAATTATACTCACGCGACCTCGCTGGGCCTGACCGTAAGCCTTCATAATAAATATGCTCTAGGCCACGCTGGACCTCTAGGCCACGCTGGACCTTGTAGAGAGACATGCATGATAGATGTTATCCCATACTATGGACTTTGTTGGCGAACTCAACCCGTAGCTTGGGGTCGCAAACTTCCACATTGTGCTTGATTGTATATTGGACTGACTCCTGGTGGTGGGCTTTAGTGACCCAATCTTCGTCTCTAGGCCCATTATGAGTTGTGGACCTCTATACTAGCCCATTAGGCCTGCTTAGGGCTTATGCCAAGATTTGGGCATAATAACTACCCCCCGAGTCCATATTGTCATTGAAGATGCGATGTGGACTCAAAAACTGCTTTGTCAAAACTTCGATGCGAGGCCTGTAGTCACTACAGATTACTGTAGATGAAAGCATAACTATTTCAAGTGCCTTGGAATCGCATCGCGACCCCTATGAGGATGAATGGTTTCGGACAGCCGTCGTGTCTCGAGATCTGCTCAGCCGCTAAGATGATGACACGTGTTGCGTGCCTTTGAATTAATTTGAAGCCATGTATAAGTGAGTAACGGTGACCTCGAAGGTACTTCCAAACGCCATGTGGTTCTGCAGGGACCTTGAGAGGCGACCCCATAGGGTCTTGTAGTCATAGATTGTTATAATTATATCTTCTGTCTGACTGATGTGTGAACTCGGGCTTTCACTTCTTCAAATCTTCTTAAAGTAAGATGAGATGGCTCTCCTCTATTCCTTGTTATTATGATGAAAGGCCTCCTTGTAAGTTTAGAGGATTGCTTGCAGTTTCATATGCTGCGAGGCCTCCTCGCAGCTTCATACGTTGCGAGGCCGCCTCGCAGCCTCATACGTTGCGAGGCCGCCTCGCAGCCTCATACGTTGCGATGCCGCCTTGCAGCCTCATATGTTGCGATGCGAGGCCTCCTTGTAGCCTTATATGTTACGGGTCCTCCTCACAGCCTCAATTCTTGTAATCAGTCAGGTTAGAATTCATATCAATTTTCAAGTATGGCAACTACCCCCAGTTCTTCGGTGCAGGCAGATGTAGCGGAGAACTATTTTTTCTAGTCTTCAAAATTATTCTGAGCTCTTCCAAAAAATAAAAATCAAGTATTTGATTTTTCGGGAAGTTTTCCTCGCGCATATAATATATATATTTATTCTTTCCGCTTCGCGCTACGTAGTACTTTTTATTCGCCTTGCTTCATCACCTCGCCGAGCAGTTTTTTTTATGTGACCAGCGCCCAGTTGAACAAACATGTTTTCATGCATGTATTTCTTTTTTGTTTGTTTTGTTGACATTGGGCGGGCCCCGCATGCATATCATCCATACAAAGTTGTTGAGCTGCTATCTTGCCAAGGCTGCCATCCACTTCGCATGAATTATGAATTCACCTCATAATTTATGTTTTATTCTCCTCTGAACACACGAGGCATCCTGCGTAGTGGCTCCTTTTTTTTTATTTGAATAACATTGCGTAACTTCCTCCTCGCAGTGCTTCATTCCTTCAATATATCTTTTCATTCCTTTAATTGCATAACTTTCTTCTAGCAGGTTTCACTTCGCCCTTTATTATTTAATTTTCTTCTCAGCTGCTTTCTTAGTTTCACCTCGTTAATTTGGTTTGCATATAATAACTTCACCCCATACATGCGAACCGTCCGCACAGGCTTGCTCTTGGGTCAGTTTTTTTATCCCGCAGCTGACTTCTGAAATCTGAACACATGTGGCGTCCTCTCCTTTTTTATATTGACAACCTGCCACCAAGTGTACTCCTCGTAGCTTTTTTTATTTTCCTTTTCAGCTTGCACTTTGCTTCTTTATTTTCTCTTCACATGTGAAATTTGCAAGACCCTCACTGACCTTCAGCGAACTTGGCTTCGTTTTTTTTTGTTTTACTACGGGTCCCACTAAGATTACTCCATGCTTTTGTCCACGTAACTTTCAAACTCATGCCTTTGTAGTTTTCTTTTTCTTGTATGCAATTTTGGTACATGCCTTTTTTAATTTATTGCTGCCTCATGGTCCTAGCATGCACCATCCATGAATACGCCAAGTAACAATGTATATATTTACTTTAATCAACCAGTGAGCCAAACTTGGCTTGTATTTCCTCTATTTTGGTCGAAGAAATCTCGTGGGTCCATGAGATCGTTGACTGTGCTGCTAACCACACTAATTTCACCGTATCTTGCCATTCACTTTGGTTCATAATTTCCTGTACACGAGCCGCCTATTGTTGTTTTTTTTTTTTAAATACGTGCCTTCCAGCTTTTGAATTTTGTTGCCTTCTAATTTTTGTAATCCAGCTTGGATTACAAGCGCATGTCACAGCTGACCACCTCCTGTTGCTTTTCCACTTTCAAATATATATTTGACTTGTATTTTTAATACGAGTCCGCAGGTCCACTTTACAAATTTGACTTGAAATTAAAAATTCGGCCGGTACAACTTTTAAATCCCGAATCAAATATTATTTTGGGCCTCTTCGTTCCTTGTCTATAAATACTCCTTCATGGGTTCATTATTCACCTCTCTTCAAGAACACAAATAACTTAACACCAAGCTTGCTCCAAGATCTACGGTGCTTTGTTTAAGCGAGTTATTTAGTGCACACATCCAAGTTCTTCGCGTTCATCCAAATTTACATCTTCCAAATAAGGTTTGATTCTCCTATCTTTTAAATTGCTTTTGTTTCTCCTCTTTGCAGTTTTTTCTCTTTGCTTGTATGATCACCATGATTGTCCATGCCATATGCTCTCCATGCTTGAATAATTATCAAATACATGCTTCACACATACATTCATGCTTTTTGCTTAGTTGAGTTGTCCACCCCCCATATATCAATCTTCTGTTTGAAGAGAAGTGACAACGAACAGACTCATATGCAGCATAAAAGGACTAAAATCATTGTAGGTCCTAGTAAAGGCTTTAATAAAGAGACTCGTCCATTCGCTTGGAGACTGAAGAAGATGACTCTCCCTAGTTGTAGCTCCTCCCGCGTTCCCTTATCAGAGAGACAACCTCTAAGTAAATAAAAGGCTCCAAAGCAGCTCCAGAGGGCTCATGCTAAAAAGAATGCTCATCCTTCCTTGGCTTCCCCGTCATCGTCTGAAGAGGTACAAGCTGAGGTGCTTAGTGATTCAAGCTCCTGTTCGCAAAAAGGCATCGTCCATGCTCATGTCGCAACTGAAGTGGTCCCTCCTCAGACCAAGATTACTGAGGAAAACCTCGAGGAGGAGACAGATGAAGAGGAGTCCCTTACCACAAAAGAATTGGAGGATGTCACCCGTACAGTTAATCTTTGTAATTATGACTATGTTCCTGAGCTCTCTGATGATGAAGCTTATGTCCCTCCTAGTCAACCAATGCTTGAAGGTACCATGTATCCCCAAGGAAGGAAGAGGGTAGGGCACATCCTCTGCTGTAGAGATCTTCCAACCAGCCTCGATCAGGATACCTTAAAAGAGGCCATCGAAAAGTATCAAGTAGAAGGTCGTATTATCCTTCCTCAAGAGCATATGCGATGTTACCGCTTCAATCACAAAGAGAATGGGGGCAGGCCACCCCAAATGGTTTTAACTACTACACTCCTTGAACTTGGAGTTTCTTCACCTCTTCATCCATTCATTCGCGAGGTGTGCGAGTATTTTAAGGTTGCTCCCATCCAGATTAATCCGAACGAGTACAAACTTATGATTGGTCTGTACATCATATATAACATCGAGGGATACCCGGGACTAACCGCTGAGCAGCTCAACTACTTTATCACCAAAAAGAGTTGTAAAGCTAAGGAATTCGGTTATGTTTATTTCTCTGTCTGGCCAGAGTTCTATGGCAAGAACTTGATTATGGGTGGCTCAAGAGATCCTAGAGATTGGAAAAGTCCATACTTCTATATTTATGATGTGCCGCGCATACCGACCGCCTTTAACATTAACAAAGGTAAGTTTCTCTGACTTAGCACCCTTTCTTCCTATGAAATTCATTAGTATCGTGGGTTGTGGCACCAACCATATTTACATTTATTTGCTTCATTACAGATACACCACGACGTCCTATGCTTGAAGGCGAACACAAGCAGAGAGCAGACAACATTCTCAAACTTCCTGCCGAGAAGAGAAACCTTCAACTCCTGCTTACCGAAGAGAACTTAGTTCGGTGTGGGTTTCTAAGGCCAAGGGCGAGAATGACCCCAAAAAAGAAGATCGTCAATCCTCCCGAGGGAGTAGACGATATAGGTGTCGTTGATAAATGTAATATGAGGCCATGACCTCTACTCCATATGCATTGCATTGTAGCTCGTACTGACTTGCTGCATCACATACCACTTGCATTGAATCAATTTGTTGCTTCATGCCTTGCTTACTAATTTTGCTTTGTATTGATGTATTTTCTTATGTATACTTGCAGACATGGCTTCCAAGAAATATTCTGTGATTCCTTTCTTGAAGAAGGACAAGGCTGCGAGTAGCTCTCGTAATCCTTCTGGCGATCTGACTCACCATTCCTCCCTTGCTGGGGGTTTAGCTACCAAGTCTAATGTTGTCATGCCTCCTCCTAAGCAGACCATTCTCACAACGCCTCTTCGACAATCATCTTCTTCCCTCCATCCTAGCAGGAAAAAGCCCACTGACATATTGATTCCTCATGAAGGACCACCACTAAAGAAGAACAAGGACGACAAAAGTTCCTCACCCTTTCATCCCCCCCCTGGACTGGTCCGCCAGACATTTGGCGAGCTGGAACATGCCCATGTTTCTGAAGTTGACATGTATGGTTGGTCCAAACAATCTCTGGAGGAGTCCAATGCTTCCCAGACTAAAGCTATAGCTGAGCTTTTCTTCCTTCAATTTAGTCACCACAAGGAGGTTCGAGCCTTGGCTTCTTCCAATAGTAAGATGAGCGAAGAGATTGTGAATCTCAAATCCATACTTGCACAGGCTCAAGCTGACGCCGAGAATGCAAAGGATAGTTGGAAGAAAGAATTTGAAGGCACGACTGAGAAACTTAAGACGGAGCTTCACGAGGAGAAGTCAGCTAGAAAGAAGCTTAAGCTGGATCATGCCATTGAGAAGGAGAAATCAGACTCCCAGATCAAGGAGCTTAAAGACCGCGTCGCTGAGTTAGAGAAGGAAGCTAAAGATGCTGCTAATGCTCTTCCCACTATCATTGAGGAGGCCGAGACCCAAGGATCTGTTGACTTCATGAAAAAGTTCCTCGAGAAGGTTGATGACTTTGACTGGTACCGGTTGGGCGAAGAAACTGGGAAGTTTGCTGATAACCTCAAGATGGAGATGAATGAGGAAGCGGCAACTGGATCCCCATAACTTCCTTTTTATTGCTTTTAAACTTTATCTGCTAGACTCAGTGGAGATGCGGGCACTCCCTTTATTTGCCTCGCACTTGTAGACTTAATTTCTTTTACTTATTTGGATACTCCTTGAACCTGGATTGACTTGCTTTATTGATGCTCCTTTATTTGATGTTTATGATATTGCAAAGTACTATATGCCTCGTATCTGCTTGCACAAGGGACTCATGTTGCATGATTTTAGCATGTATAGATTCCTCCATAACGCATCTCCATATCTGTTAAATTTTCCCAAGTGCTTTAGGATAGCTGATGGAGTCTTCAAATGATCCTGATTGCGCCTATGGGGCCGAGAGAGCTCGCATCGCAAGGTGTCGATTTTGCAACCTCACGTCTCTAGGTACGACCTCGCACCGCTAGGTACTGGCCTCGCAACGCTAGGTGCCGACCTCGCAACGCTAGGTGCCGGCCTCGCAACGCTAGGTGCTGGCCTTGTCTTGCAAACTTTCAAATGTCATGCTAGGAGTGGTGTTTATGTAATGCCACTACCCCCCGAGTCCTCATTATAATTGTAGATGTGATGAGGAATTAACATGTTTCAGTAACCTTCTTGTATTATTTGGAGTTGACACCATTTGTAATGAAGAGAATTTGATGTGATCCCTGCTATGAGCAGACTTGATTTCTTCAACGCTATCCCAGAACACTTGACCTCGCATCGCTATCTCGGGGTACTTGGACTCTTCAACGCTAAGGAAGAGCACTTAGCTTTTTCAATGTCATAACAGTCTTCCCATTGTTGCACATGTAATAAAATATTGAGGTCTTGAGCTCATTTTGATCTTCAAATACTTTGACTTTTCTCCTTTCATTTCTTGTGCGAGCTTGAGGCTAATTGATGAGAGCCTCAGGCTCAGCCTCGTTATTTGTTGCTTGCTCTTCCCAGTGTCTTGAGATAGTCGATGACCTCCTCTTTGCCGGCGAGGATCAGGGGCGTCCCCCCTCTCCCCGGCAAGGATCAGGGGCGTCCCCCCTCTCCCCGGCAAGGATCAGGGGCGTCCCCCCTCTCCCCGGCAAGGATCAGGGGCGTCCCCCCTCTCCTCGACGTAGAGGTATTTCACCAAGAAAAAGCATCTCATGTAGAGGTATCTCATTAATAGGCATCTATTTAATCTCGATAGCCACATCATATAGGGGACTCAGTGGTCACATAAGAGGGAGCCTCGTTAGCTACATCATATAGGGGGTCTCACGATCTCGACGAGGAGATGGGGGTCCGTCGTGACGACAATGGGACCGCTCACTATCTCGACGAGGAGAAGGGGGTCTCTTAGAACCTTGACCTTTGCCTTGGCCTCGCTTATAGTGATGTAGCTTATCCTTCTCGAACCCGGCCTCGCTATGCTAGGTGCAAGCATGGCCTCGCTCCTATGGGGTCGATCCTGGGGGTCTTCCTCCTCGTGGGTCGCAGCCTGGGGTCGCATTTTGGTGTCATAAGCTACCCCGGGGTCTTGGCTTCTCGGCCTCTCCGTTCTTCTTGTTCGAGTTAGTCATTGTTCTCCCAAATTAATGACTAGGCCCCTCCTTCTAGCGCCAAATGTTATAGGGAGAATATTGTATAACAATATTTTGGAGGTTTGCTGGAATCACGGAGCAAAATACGGATATTTTGCTAAGAACACGAAGAACACGGAAGGAGATTGGAGATCGTTTGTGGCTGATCTTGTATGGTGTTTTCAGGGGTGAGCTGTCAATCATCCATAACAAGATGCCTACGTACCCTATTTATAGGGATCAAGCCATACGTAGTTCTCTTGGAGAAGAAGTTATCTAGACGGGCTAGGATTTCTATGGGCTCGACTAGGCCCAAATCCACTAGACGTCTTCTTGGGCTGATATATTTTACCCATTTATTCTATCCATGATCCATGGTCCAAAGAAGGAAGCAAATGGTCTCGCATGGCTAGAGTCGGGACCTCTTAGACGAGGCGAATGGAGAAGCTGCATGGCCTCGCATGCGGCCTCGCTGGGCTAGTCATGCGAGGTGATCCACGCTGTACGGAGATAATTATACTCACGCGACCTCGCTGGGCCTGACCGTAAGCCTTCATAATAAATATGCTCTAGGCCACGCTGGACCTCTAGGCCACGCTGGACCTTGTAGAGAGACATGCATGATAGATGTTATCCCATACTATGGACTTTGTTGGCGAACTCAACCCGTAGCTTGGGGTCGCAAACTTCCACACTGTGCTTGATTGTATATTGGACTGACTCCTGGTGGTGGGCTTTAGTGACCCAATCTTCATCTCTAGGCCCATTATGAGTTGTGGACCTCTATACTAGCCCATTAGGCCTGCTTAGGACTTATGCCAAGATTTGGGCATAACAAGTTCTGTTTCACTGGAGATCCTATAGTGTTTTGCTAAAATTATTGTGTTTTAAATTTATGTTATAATGCCTAAAAATACAATATACATTTTAAAGGTAAAAAGAAATGTAATACAATGAAGTATACTAGTATTTTCGAATATGTTACTTTTGCATTCGTATGAATCGTATCCCTGATTTCTTGTCATTTTCCAGATCTCGATACAATGAAGCGACATGTAACTGTCAGCAACATGGGTAAATATGTACATTTACCATTTCTATGAACAAAATAGGAAAACATAAAAAGCTTTAAGAATCTTTGTTAGAAAAGAATCCGAAAAAGATTATAATAATCATTCGATATCTTTGAAATCTTCTGTTACAAAATTGATTTCATATCCTTGAACCTGTTGCTACAAGTTTTAATTTGACAGGCCTCTATAAGTTACCTTTTCTAATATGAAAATATTCTGTAATCATTAGTGCTATATTTAAAAGATACTCAATTCTTACTCTTAATACACTACATATCTTTTTTTCCAAAGTATAATTGTGTTCATAGTATCTATTGTGATAACTATGAATATATAGTATTTCGTTTGAAAATTTGTAACGTATATATAATAGTTATTGTTTTATGTAAAAGATACTCAGAAACATTTTCTTCTTCTGAAAAAAGATACTTCGTTATTTCTCTTGATAGGCTAAATCATATTCTTTGTATCAATGTGTCATTACTCATTATGTACATGTTAGAAATAGCGTATATATTTAGTTGAGGTTTTAAACCTTTTTTTTTAAATTTTCGGAATATATTTAAGAGAAAAAAACCCCTGAGGTTACCTCAGGAGAATTACCTGAGGTTACAATGTAAATACATTGTGACATTTTTGTAAATATTGAAATTTTTCTTAAAAAATTTTGTAATTACAAATATATCCTCGTGCATTAATATGGACAACCTTAGTTACCTCAAGTAATTTTCCTGAGGTAACCTCAGGAACTTGAAACCCTATATTTAATTTAGATTTGAGAATATTGTTAATATTTGATGATATCCGTTTGAAATATAAATTATCTTGCAATTAATTAAATTTGGTGTATTTAATCTAAATTTAATTATTTAAAATCTGATAATATCCAAAATTCAGAAATTGTTAATTTTATTAAAATGATGGATTTTAATTTATTCGTTGTTATCTTTTATAAGCTCGAAATTTGATTAAAATCGATTAGGATATCACTCCAAATTTATGGATGAGTGTCCTAAATATCCATATTTTTACTTTATATCACCAAAATGCCCAGATGCGGAAAATACCGCCCAAAATGCCCACCACATATGCCACTGGCATGGGCGTATGTGGTCTCACGCCAATACCAACGACGTATCAAGCAGATACGTCTCTGACAGAAACGAATTTCGGCCACATACGCCTCTTACATAGGCATATATGATACCATATATGCCTACTGAAACTGCGTATTAAGAGATACGAATTTCACACCAGCGCGTCTGGCGTCATCTCTATCGTCTCCAGACCTCTCGCCAATGGCGATTCCGATCAATTGTTTTCGCTCCGTCTTTTCATCTCCCTAATATTCCATACATCTCAGATACACCATCCAAATAGTCTCTTGATTCTCTACACACCTACACAAATTTTAAACCATTCCATAAGTCGAATTGAAAACACCCAAATCAAGTCTTTTTTCCGATTCGAGTTTTCCGACGATGCTTTGTACGCTCCTGCAGGGTCAGTTGAGACAAACGGATAGCCGGACATTGAAGGTGATGAGTAGCTGGTCACGTGATGATGATTTGGAGGGTGAAGACGACGCGATGATGGATAAACGGAAGGAACGATTTTTTCCGATCAAATCGTCATCGTCATTTGCTCTCGATTTCTGGCAAAGTTTATGCGTTTTCTGGCAGCTATAGTACTTCGGATACGTCGATGCAATTGGCGTATCCCGTGAATAATCCGGACGATATTTTGAAATGTGGGTATTTTAGTAAGTGGGTACCCCAAAATTGGATATTTAGGACATTCTTTCCAAATTTATTAGACTTGATACCAACTCTGTGAAAGATAATTTATGTAAAATTAAAATTCATTTATTTTTTCAAATTTGTTAAATCTGAATCGAATATACTCCCGCAACATATACATATACAGAGGTACATAAATTGTTTTAATTTGAAATGTTTAACATCTTTTAAAATCTCAATAGAATATATTTTTGAAACATGTAATCGTATAAATGATTGAATCAAATATATCCCTTTAATGTTATTGAGATATTCTCGATGGTGTATTTAAATGCTTATTACGTTAATTTTGAAGATTCTATAAGAGATTATCTATTTTAGATAAGAACTTTACCCATGTTTATCATTAAAAGTTTCTGATAATATAATACGTCGAATTCTAAACTGAAAATGACATAAATTCGAAAACATTTAATTATATTATATATGAAAATATATTTAAAGCAATCTAGTCATAGATGGAACAAAATCTATAAACGTGAAACGATAACTACATCGAAAATGGAAAAATTTGAAAAAAAATTAATTTTAAACCTGATTAAAACTGCAAAATAAATTATTTGTTGGGAGCCGAAGAGTCCCATGTAACACTGGACACAATGCTGTGGAACATAAAGTGTTACGTACGTGTCAAAAAAAAATAATAAAAGCGTAAGTACGTGTCCACACACGAACATTTTGTAAAGCGTGAGCCTAATACATATCCACATAAACACACACTCCCTGGCTATATATACTCACTCTCCACTCCCCAGACGCCTCACTCTCTATTCTCCCCCTTCTCTCTCTCTCTCTCTCTCCAAAAATCTCTCTCCCTCTCTCCACAAAATCTCTCAGCCGACTCTCAAATTAGGGTTTCGCGACTTCTTCGGAGGTATAATTCTAGCCTCTCTAGTGTTAATTAGACCTGATTCTCATGTTTATGATGTTGATTATGCTCTGTTTGCTTCATTTTTTGTGACTTTTTGTTTCTGTTTTTGAGCGATGTGTGTGTTTATAGTGTTTTGTGGCTCGAATCGCTTGTTTAGAGTTGATTCGTGTGTTTTTGTGTTGTTTGTGTTGATTTTTTTTGAGATTTTTGAGTTTTTGTTTGTGTTTGGAGTGATGTGCGTGTGTTGAGTGTGTTTATACTGTTTTTGTGGCTCGAATCGTTTTTTAAAGGCGATGTGTTGTTTTTGTCGATTTATTTGAGGTTTTTGGATTTTTGTTTGTATTTGTGAGTGATTTGTGTGTTTATAGTGTTTTTGCGTTTTTAATCGTTTGTTTAGAGGTGATTTGAGTGTTTTTGTGTTGTAAATGTGTTTACTTGTATGTATATGCTTGTTAGGTGCTCAGGATTACTGTTATAGTGTAGATCTGTGTTTTTACATGATTTTATGTGGTGTAGGTTAGGGTTTTGAAAAATTATTAGAGTTTTTTTGTGTGTGAGTGTGTGTGGAGCTCTCTATCCGTATATTTTTGTCTGGTGTTTGTCTAGTTGTGTTTCACAGGCTGTTCTGAGTCAACTGTGTATTTTGTACTTGTTTTGCATAGTTTATTTTTAAATTGTTGATTATAAGCATGCATGACTTTAAATATTTGATTTTGTGTGTATGCTTGTTTATTTATATGGATTATTCATGAATTTATTGAACATTTATGTTTTTTACTCTTGACTTTATTTATAATTTATACATGTTGTTTCTGAATTTTGTTAATTCATGAATTAATTGAACATTTTTATGTTTTTACTCTTGAATTTGTTTATAATTTATACATGTTCTGTTAACATATGTTATATAACATGATTTTGTGGTTGTTGCTGTCTGGTATTAATGTTGCATGTGTTTGTTTTACCATGTCATAAGGCTTTAGACATTGACTTGTCTTTTTTACACGGAAGATTGTATTTTTATAGAATTTTGTTTGTGTAATAAAATTTATGTATAGACATGCTATATATCTTTATATATCTGACACAGTTAAAGTACCTTTGTACCATAGCTGGTTGACTTTCTATGTTTGACAGTTGATTGATTATGTTTCTTCTTTTGGTTTAGACCCATCAACATAGTTCTTACTAAGCTTTTATACTTTGTATTATTTTTGATATTGATTGGAATATATGGTTTGCAGGAAGTGAAAATGGTGGAAGCATCAGATGCAGAAGTTAATGGTGGTAACGGGACTAACGGAGTTAATGGGACTAATGGTGCAGCTGATGAGGCTTTGCCACCACCTCCTCCCGTACCTGCAGATGTTGTACCCCTTCGTGTTGAAGGAGATTCTGAGCCTGAAGTCAAGAAGCCGCCTGCACGAGTGCCTATAGCCAGGCGTGGCCTTGCATCGAAAGGGAACAAAGTTCAGCTTCTTACCAATCATTTTAAAGTAAATGTGACAAATGTTGATGGACATTTCTTTCACTACAGTGTAAGTTTCTTATGATCAGGATTCAAACGTTTTAACATACTCACTTTTGCATTTCACTTTGTATTGTCTTGTATTTTTGTTTGTGCTGTGCATTAAGGTAAACTGGTTATGTAAAATGCATTTGTATCTCTGCAGGTTGCTCTTTTCTATGAAGATGGGCGTCCAGTTGATGGCAAAGGTATTGGCAGGAAAGTGCTTGATCGTGTGCATGACACATACAAGGCTGAGTTGGAAGGTAAAGACTTTGCTTATGATGGAGAGAAGAGCTTGTTTACTGTTGGAGCTCTTCCAAGAAACAAGCTGGAGTTCACTGTCGTGCTCGAGGATATCTCATCAAATAGGTATGCTCTTTTTAAATTTACATACATGCAGTGGCTCCTCTCTGTCGTTGCCTAATTATTGTTGTTTTTATTTTGAAGGAGCAATGGAAGTGGCAGTCCTCATGCTGATGGAAGTACCAATGAGAATGACCGGAAACGGATGAGAAGACCATATCAGTCCAAAACATACAAGGTGGAGATATCCTATGCTGCAAGGATTCCTATGCAGGCTATTGCACAAGCCTTGCGTGGTCAGGACTCGGAGAACTCCCAGGAAGCTTTAAGGGTTTTAGATATTATCCTCCGACAGCATGCAGCTAAACAGTATGTTATTGTTATTGTTCGAGATCTTATTTAGGACTCTGTCATATTAATTTGGCTAATATAATTGAGTACTGCAGGGGATGCCTGTTGGTCAGGCAGTCGTTCTTTCATAATGATGTGAATAACTTCACTGATGTTGGTGGTGGAGTTCTTGGTTGTCGTGGATTTCATTCAAGTTTCCGTACCACCCAGGGTGGTTTGTCTCTGAATATAGGCATGTTTGATTATGTTCATATATAAATATGTAGCTTTTCAAATTATGTTGCTATTTGAGTTTTTACAGATGTTTGCTCAACTCCCTTTGTTTTGTGACTATCAGATGTATCTACAACAATGATTATTCAGCCGGGACCTGTTGTTGATTTTCTGATAGCCAATCAGAATGCCAAGGATCCATTCTCTCTTGACTGGGCAAAGGTAACCCAAGATCACTACAATACTTAGTTCCTAGACTAATAAATTGTATGTTCTCATTTGCCTCCTCTATGCAGGCTAAGCGTGTGCTGAAAAACTTGAGGGTGAAGACGAGTCCTACTAACATTGAGTACAAGATTACTGGTCTTAGTGATAAAATCTGCAAACAGCTCATGTATACTTCCAGTACTCTTAATGTACCCCTGTGTAGTTCCATTGCCACTCTTTATTATTTTAACTTGATGGATGATGTTTATCTGTGTCCTGTAGGTTTTCAATGAAGCAGAGGGGCGAAAAAGATGAGAATGGGGAACCGCTGACAACTGAATTATCTGTTTATGATTATTTTGTGAACATTCGTAATATTCCCCTGCGGTACTCTGGTGATCTTCCCTGCATCAATGTTGGAAAACCCAAGCGTCCAACTTATATTCCTCTAGAGGTAAATCTTGGACCCAATTAGTTATTTGCAGTTTCAGTTCTCAATTTAATTTTAGAGCCTCCATGATTATGATTAATTTACAATATACTTGTTTGCAACATTTTTGTAGCTTTGTTCTCTGATTTCCTTGCAACGTTATACAAAAGCTCTGACCACTCTTCAACGAGCGTCATTGGTGGAAAAATCAAGGCAAAAACCACAAGATAGGATGAAAACTTTAACAAATGTAATTCCATTCTTACTTTTCTTTTGAGAAAAGATCATTCTGGTGCTGGTTTTTAACTTGTTTCATGGTAATTGCAGGCTTTAAAAATCAACAATTATGCAGATGAGCCGTTGCTGCGTGCTTGTGGTGTTTCAGTTAGCAATAACTTCACTCAAGTTGAAGGGCGCGTTCTGTCAGCACCAAGGGTACACACTTTACTCTCTGATCTCCCCATTCTTCTACTGGTAGTTATGAACTAAATTTTGTTATCGAAGGTATTTAGATTAATGAGTCGGTGGAATCTGATGTCGAGAACGTAGACTGTACATTATAAGTATCTGTTGCTATATGTTGTCGTGTTAACTAGTTCTATAAATTCGGCATTGCTTATTATTTCAACCTGTGGTTCTGTTCCTCGATCATAACTCTCATTTCTTTAAATCACAGTTGAAAGTTGGAAATGGAGAGGACTTTTTCCCCCGCAATGGCCGCTGGAATTTCAACAACAAGGTGTATTATTAGTAAATATATTACAGTTTTTTTGTTCATGCATCCCTCGTAAAGATTTTAAATGACCTTGATGTTTGTGACCAGAAACTGGTGGAGCCCACTACAATAGAACGCTGGGCTGTGGTCAACTTCTCTGCTCGCTGCCAAATCCAAAATCTTATAAACGATCTTATCAAATGTGGAGGGTTGAAGGGAATAGTACGTATAGTTCTTAAAATTATTTTCGCAATTTGTTTTCATCTAATCTGCTTATAGCTAGGGTATCTTTTGTTAATTTTTATTCCAGAACATTGCTCGTCCTTTTGATGTGTTTGAGGAAAGTCCACAGCACAGACGTGCTCCTCCTCTGGTCAGAGTTGAAAAGTTGTTTGAATCAATCATGGAAAAGCTTCCAGGACCTCCACAGTTTTTGCTCTGTTTACTTCCTGAGAGGAAAAATTCTCTACTTTATGGTTCGTCTCAAGATTTATGTTTTCCTTTGTCTAATTTCTCTGTTTTCCTTTTAGACTTCTACTGACTGATTCAATTTCTTTCTGATACTGTCAAGTTCCCTAACCAATGTTGTTTTGTTTTGCAAGGTCCCTGGAAGAGGAAGAATCTGGCTGAGTATGGAATTGTTACGCAGTGCATTGCTCCAACGAGAGTGAATGATCAGTATTTGACCAATGTGCTTCTTAAGATCAATGCCAAGGTTTTAAATGTTCCAGAATACTGTTCAGTCTGATGATCTGATCTTTTTAGTTTTCCAGCTGACTTTTCATTGATGAACTCTTTTATTGTCTTGGTAGCTTGGTGGGCTGAACTCGAAGTTATCAATTGAGGCTTCCCCTAGCATTCCTTTGATATCGAAGATCCCCACAATTATTCTTGGGATGGACGTCTCCCACGGCTCTCCTGGGCAGTCTGATGTTCCATCTATTGCTGCGGTGATTTCTTGTTTTAATCATTTTATTTTTTCAGATCTTATAATAGCATTATTTTGAATTAAATGATGCATTCCTTTTGTGAACTATGCATAGTGCAAACATAAATTTCGGGATTTTGATTTGGTATTCTGTGTCCTTGCTTCTCTTTTCATAAAATTGTCTCAGGTGGTTAGTTCCAGGCAGTGGCCATTGATCTCAAAGTATAGGGCATCAGTTCGTACTCAGTCCCCAAAGGTTGAAATGATAGATTCCTTGTTTAAAAAGGTTGCTGACGGTAAAGATGATGGGATAATGAGGTACAGATCCATGTTATGTTTTTATAATTATATTATGTGTTCTAGTTAATGAAATCCTTATATCTAATTTGAAAGCCCCTTGCAAGAGGAATAACAATGAGTTGAATCGCTTTCAACTCATTATATTATGTTATGTTTCCTTGTATTATGTTATAATTAGCAGTAGATGGTCAAAGGGTTATTCAGAAGTGACATGTTGTTAAATTGCAGGGAGCTGTTACTGGACTTCTACACGAGTTCGGGGAAAAGGAAACCTGAACAGATCATTATATTTAGGTACTCCTGATTTAATCCATTTATGCAGAGCTATTATAGTGTATTCTATGGACAGAATATTTGTAGTGTGATATCTTGTTTCTATTGAGTGTACTTGAGATATAGTAGATTTGCTTTGACCTTCTATTCACTTGCTGAGCAAGATGTTTTGAATTTATTTTTATGCTTGATGCTATATTTCTTGTGCAGTTAATATTTTTTGCTCAAGTAATATTTGTACTATAAATTGTAGGGATGGGGTCAGTGAATCACAGTTTAATCAGGTTCTGAATGTTGAACTAAATCAAATAATCGAGGTATTTGTACTTTAGGAAATTTGCTTAATTCTTTGTTACTTTTGTTCAAGGAGATCTGTTAAAATCTGCTTGCATGCAGGCTTGCAAGTTCATGGATGAGAATTGGTGCCCCAAGTTTGTTGTCATAATAGCACAAAAGAATCATCATACTAAGTTTTTCCAGCCAGCATCTCCTGACAATGTTCCCCCTGGTAGAATGTTAAAGGCAGTTAAAAATTTCCAATGTGTTTTAGTACAAAGGTTGGGTGCATGACATTCTAATTTTTTTTCTGTCCAGGAACTGTTATTGACAATAGGATCTGTCATCCAAGGAACAACGATTTTTACTTATGTGCGCAGGCTGGAATGATTGTGAGTGTTTTACTTGTTGAATAAACTGATTGCGAATATTTTAGTTACTCTGTAATTGTTCTATTGTTGGTGTCCCTGGCCTCTTGATATACAGTTGGATATCTATGTTTGCTTGATTGTTGCTGTGTTTTAATCTGTACAACATTGTCAATCTAGTGATGTTTAACATGTTTATATTTTATCTGAATAGGGCACTACAAGGCCAACCCATTACCATGTTTTGTTGGATGAAATTGGTTTCTCTCCAGATGATCTACAAGAATTTGTTCATTCTCTGTCCTATGTGTGAGTGTTTCTTATTCATCAATTTACCTTGAGTTTTTGTAGGTGGTGTAGTAACTTGAGTATATTACGTAATTTCAGGTACCAGAGAAGCACAACAGCTATCTCTGTAGGTATGTACATATCCAACCCCTAGAGTATTTGTATTTAAATGATCATGTGTGCTTTGTTTCCATTCTAGATTCTGATTTGAACTCTTTTCTTTGTTCCAGTGGCTCCAATATGCTATGCTCACTTGGCAGCAACTCAGATGGGGCAGTTTATGAAGTTTGAAGACATGTCTGAGACCTCCTCAAGCCACGGAGGTGGGGTGACTGCTGCTGGGCCTGTTGCAGTCCCTCAGCTGCCACGATTGCAGGAGAGAGTTTGCAATTCGATGTTCTTTGTCTAGGACTGGCAAATTAGTATGTAGTTATCTAGCTACTGAAGTATGAAAACTTGGGAGAATTAGTTTGTTTTGGAACAGCTAGCCGCAATGGCTGTAGTTTCTGCTGTGTGTTTTGCCAGTATGGATGTTGAACTGGATGTGATGAATGTTTTGGTCTTATTTTGGGTTTATTAGTGAATATGCGTAGTTTATGATCTTGCGGTTGTGCGTATATTTGATGAAATTGAAATTTCTAGTTGGCTGTTTTTTTTCCCTCGTTGAATATTTGCAACTCAATAGTTGGCTCTTCACGAGGTTGACAATGTGCTTGTTTGTGTTGCAATTTGTGACTCAGTATTTTTTGATGGTAAAGAAAGGAAACTTAAAAGGTTCCTACTTTCTTGTTGCTTATAGGCTATTGACATCATGACTACTGGGTTCTTTCACTTTGAATGTGTAATTGAGAAGGCTTAGAAATATGTAAACTACTACATGTATTTGCGTTTATGACGTGAAATACCTTGCCTAAGCGATATCTTAAGCCACCTACTTTGTAATTGTTAATGTGAAAGAACGATTCAACTGAATGCTGGGTAGTGTAAAGGTACTTCATTTACTTGTTTACTGAATCTGTTGGACCATGTCATTTTATAATTGGGAAGAAGGTTCTGGTGAGTGTTGAGAACACATGGGATATCTTGGCCTGGTTTGCTTTCAGCTTTGTTGGTTTATATGTGAAAGAAAACTCACAAATTAATTTTTTTAATTTTTAATTTTGTGTGTTTTGTAGGTTTATATTCTAGTTGCTACTACTGACGAGGTATTCTTGAATTGGTGGTGTAGTTTAAAATTAAAAACTCACAAATGATAAAGAACAAAAAATCTTACAGTGTTATACATACTTACAGGTGATATATCTGTATATAATAAGGTAGGGTGCGATTGTGTTGGTAGTGTTGGTTTCTGTATATCTTAATAGGTAAGCGATAATTTATTTTCTAATTTGACGAATATTACACAGTACGTTGTATTAACTAGTTTGGCTTGATTTGCACTCGAGGACAGACGATTCCGTGCTGAAACAGAATGAGAGATACAAAATGATCACAGGAGAATTTCTAGTTTCGTTCACTTTCTAGCTAAAAAAAAATCTCGGGTAGATCATGTCCTTCAATGTTTCTTGTCCATGAACATCTTTCCTGTTAAGCCACAGGTCAATGCTTCCTTTGGTATATTCTTAACTCGATAAATACCTTCTGCAAATACAACTCCCATTCCCATATGTAAATGTGGTTCAATATGACAGTGAAATGCCCATGCACCTGGATTATCGGCCACAAATCTCAATGCAGTCCATCCGTATGGAAAAATCACTGCTGAGTTTCTGAGTGGTGGATCCTTCAAATTAAATTTAGTTACGTCTTTGTCCGTAAATTTCTGTTCTCCATATCCCAATACCCAAAAATCATGTCCATGTAAATGCCATGGGTGAATCTCGCTCACATTATCAGCTAACGCATTCGCATTTTGTAGTATTACGTCAATAGTTGAATTAAATTTGAGCATGTAAATCCCATCTCCTTGCGTAGTGTTTGGATTAACAGGTGGTCTCATGACATCGTAAGCCGGCGAGAAAGTGTCCGGAGGTGGGGAATTCGCAAAGGCATTGTGGAGATTGTACTTTATGGAACCTAAATAAGGTGTAACCGGAAGACTCAACGAAATATTATTGATAGCCCATTTTGTATAACCATTCATCTTGTTTTGAGTATTGAGTAGCATGATCCGACGGTTGTAAGTAGTTGGTGGTTTAGGTGATCCACGTAAAGCTTTGATTCGGTTTGTGAATGACTTGCTATGGTCATAATCATTCCAAAGTGGAGTCACTGGAGGCCGAGAAGTGGGAAGGAGAGTTGGAGATGTTGGGCTATAGTGGAGAATGGTTAAGGCTTGAGGAGTGTTGGGCTTTCGGCCTCTCACACCCACCGAAATCCAGTAGTTTTGTGATGGGCTTTGATCAGCTTTGAATAAGATTGAGTAACTTTCTCCTGAATAAATGTCCATATCGTACACTGAAAATGGTTGGACGTAGTTTCCATCAGCTTCCACTACCACCATTTTGTGATTCTGTAAAGAACATGAAAACCATGTTACATAAATATTGAGTTCTAGACAATGTTATTTTATATGTGAGAGTTCTACTTTATAATTATTTACTTACAATAATTTTATAAAACAAATATTATTGTTAACATATAATATAATAAGATCCATATAAGGTGTTAAAAAGAGACTTTATATGAATTTTATATTACATGTTAACAATTACGATTCGATTACAAATTATCAATCACATTAGTACAAATTAGTGACATTGACATAAACTACCGAAACTACCAGTATCAGTGAGTAGTTTATAGATTAACAGGTATCGAGTATGTTTACAATTATTTATCTACTTTTCCTCTTTTATTTCTCCACTTGTCCCTACACTCCATAAGGTTATGTATATTCTTTAAAATAATTATTTTAAAGCATGAAAAGAATGTGTGTGGTACAATGTTGACGACAAGTATCTATTCTTCTTTTCTTCTCTAGAAGACTAGAAAGAGTAAAAGAAAATGCACAAGAGTTTGCCTTAATGAATAACTAGAAGTAGTTTTGGTTAAAAAAAGCCATATTTAATGATATAATCATGAATCAATATGGACATTGTCCGCACCGGTATCTCAGCTGGTTAAGACTAGGACCTTTGGGGCTTACCATCCGAGATCCCAGGTTCGATTCCAGTTGAGCGCATGGAGATAAGCGGAACACCCAGGTTTAATTGTGGTATGGTAAAAATATATACTTAAAAAAAATAGCAAAAAAAAAAAAATGGTTCTAGCATAATGTCAGACATATGATTATCATGTATAACACAAACAAATGATAATTGTAGGAGGAGATAGGTTGAGATTAACGTGCTTACCCCGATGGCTAAGTTGAGGGAAGCCAAGGCAGTGGTGCTTGCAATTCGGAGCCTGTAAATTTTGTTTGGCTGAACAGTCATTGTCTGAGGTGCGCATTGTTCCGTTCCCGTAAACTTGCACTGATCCAACGGAGGATTGCTAAATTGCGCAGCTAACGAACAATTGTATTGTCCCCTTCCGTTCAGCAGCAAGCTCTACGTACAGATACACAAAATCATCGAGTTAACATAAGTTACTTTTTTTTTTTGGTTTGGCTAAGAACATAACATAAGTTACTTCTCTTAAAGATTTGTAGTTAAACATGTGTTCCTACTTGTCTACGTAAGTTACTTCTATGAAAGATTTATAGTTAAACATGTGTTTCTACTTGTCTGTGTTCTAAAAATCAGTTTTGGAGGAAGTTAAATGTTCGCATTTTCTGAAAGAAAGATTACTCGGTGTTCCCTCGAAAGATCTAACTGAAACTTGCTTTAAATTCAAATGATATTAGAATGTGTATTCCATAATTTCTTTCAATTGAGATTTGAAAGATACCTAGCCTAACCGAGTTTACTAAAACATCAACTTCAGATGTATTGACACACATTCGTTTGCATAGCTCAACATAACATAGGGGTGTTTGGGGGAAATTTTTTTCTAGATAACTCAATTTATTTTAAGACAAAATTAGATATTCCTAACTTTCCAACTTATTTTCCAACTAATTTTTATAATTTATTGAATCCCAAACATACATAAAATACTTGTATTTTTTTTTTCAAAATATAAAATTTTTATCCGAAAATAAGTTCATAAATCCTTAAAATAAGATTAGCCAAACAGGCACATATTGTGGGTTGGTACTTTTCTTGTTTCCACTAAGATACTGAAATCTTTGCGAAAGCAAAACATATCACATTAAAATGCCAAAAATACAAGGCACATGATTTAGGCTTGTTAGATATGCAAAACATATCACATTAAAATGCCAAAAATACAAGGCACATGATTTAGGCTTGTTAGATATGCGTTAGAGCATCTTCAACATGGAAACACTTAGTTAAAAGTGTGTCAAACATGATTGAAATAAAAATTATAGATATTTTGTAAAAAAAAATCATCTTCAACGGGACATTATTGTTATCTAAATTTTTAGATAATCCTCTAAAATCCTATCATATTGGCTATATTTGTCGAACCTCTAGAGACCTGTAGTAAAACTCCACATCATCAATATTATCATATTAAAATAATAAATTCGATTTTTAACAATTTGAAATAATAATAATGTGCTATTTTTAAAATATGATTAATCATTATAGTCAACTCCATTGGAATACAGATTCAATAAATTTTATATAATCATTGTTTTATATCATTTTAGCCACCCATTTTAACCAATACCATTGGAGATGCTTTTAAATTGTTGTTATTTTGGTGTAGTTTTGTCTTTTGCTTCAATTCTGTTAAGTGCCAAAGAGTATTATATGGAAGAGATCAAAAGTGCTCCCTGTTCAAATTTTTTCTCTTGTCTCATTATTGCAGTTACTATCAATTTCATACAAAATATGTAGTCAATTAGTCATTATTTCATATTTGTATAAGTGGGGTGGTTAGGAATTAACAAGTACTTCTTGATATTTCACAATATATACTATTCTCCATGGTTGTAAAAATCGGTAATCGGTATAAATCGGTTGAGGTACTGATTTAAGATTAATCGGGTAATCGGGGATTAATCGGAAGGATTAATCGGAGTATTAATCGGATATTATAATAATATTTAATATATTAGTCTAATTTACAATTAAATATATCATATTAAATAAATTCACAGGATTAATCGGATTTCAAAAATCGAATCGGTTGGTTACCTTACAGAGGATTAATCGGAGATTAATCGGTTAAATCGGGGATTTTTAGAACCATGCTATTCTCCATTAAAGATCCAGATTCAACTACTGGCCTGCATTTTGCTCGTACCCAACTACTATAGTCCTAATTTTGCTCGATGCGTGAATATTTAAATTTCTATAACCCGTTCATTTTTGATAAGAAAATACGGTTCCTAATTTCAGAATCTGTTATCTACAATTACTAATCTTCATTTTGTTATCTACTGAAAATTTTATTATTCAATTTTTATGATTCAAATTTGTCAAATAGCCGAAGTAGAAGTACATGATGAAATCAAATGCAATGAATTACCTGAGGTTCGCCAATCCAACGCATAGGTTTAGAGGAGAGATCAAGCTCTTGTTCATGTGCATTTTTGTGCCACCAATCGCTGAGTAATAAATTAAATTCTCCATCATAATGAAAAGGTTCCTTCACATTTTCTGCTACATCCACTATGAGTGATCCATATAAACCTGCAGATCTTTGCATTCCGTAGTGTCCATGATAGAAATATGTGCCAGCCTACAAGCATAAATTGTCACCATGTTATTTTGCCTTCTTAACATCGCCAAAATTAGGGAAATTTATGTAAAATACAGTGAATCTCGATGAAGTAATAATCGTAAAAGTAATAACCTCATTATAGTAATATTTTTTCCCGGTGCTGACATATTGGAGACAAGGTATTTTTACTCTCGATAAAGTAATAAATTCGATAAAGTAATATTTTTTCATGATCCCAAGCAGATTATTTAAAGAAATTTAACTATACGTGTGTGTAAAATTAGGGAAATTTACAACTCACTTGTTATGATGAGTTGGGTCCTCAAACAATGCCGTTTCTGAGATTGGGTACACTTTGCAGCTGTCTTACCTTGAGGCGTTTAAAATTGCTTATTTCATTTTCTTATTTATGGTTCTGATTTATTAACCTAACCAATGTGACTACACCAATCTGTTTGCTGATTCAGTACCGTAAATTGGAAAGTGACATGAGTGGTCCTGCTACACGCATATACGTGTCAAAATCGATGTGGAAAGACATTCTTGATTGCCAATCTATTGGAGTTGCAAGGTTGCAAAGAAATTGCTTAGCAAAACTTTTGACAAACTTCTTTAAATGGTTAATTACATGTATAGAGATAAAATGTACATATCATTCATATGTGTTATAGTTTAGAAATTATTTATATTGTGACAATTTGAGACCACAAAAACAATTTATAAAGATGCTAATTATTAGAATGATTTTTGAGTAATTATTGTTAAAATTGACATGGAAGAAGGAGAAAATAAGAAACTAATATATATGATGATTTGTCAAGTAATGACAACTTTGTTAACAATTCTTATTGGAGATGATCAAAGGCTCCAAAATTTCCGAATACTTTATATATAATATATAATATGTAGCGTGTACACACGTTACGGTCTCGAAAATTGTTTCTGACTAAACCCCCCGAAAACTTTTGGCCTGTGGAGGGGGTAGGAAAAGCACTTGGGTGGTAAAGTTGTGGTACATTCAAATTCCACTAGTGGTTGCAGTGACCTTAGTGCTTTCAAAGTTACGTGCATGTTCTCACAAATATAATGTCAGTAAGAAAAATCAAGGAATAATGATATTAATGTTGTTTTTGACATGTAGTGTGTGTGAGATAGAGTGAGAGAGATGTTGCTTACCTTGTCAACTAAGAATTTATAAGTGAAGGTTTCTCCGGGGTTTATAGCACACTGTGAGATGGCTGCAGTTCCGTCCGCCCATGGTGTTCCCATCTGAATATAATCAAAAATCAGTTTTCATACAACTTCACCACATATCATTGTTAGCCAGTTGTGCAAGATTCATAAGTTGGAACAAATGTATAAGTTGCAAGTGCCAACTCATGAACACATAAGCAAGATATACGTATCAAAATTTTTTGAGAGACTTGTTCATTAGACAGGGAGAGTCAATATTAGAGAAATGGATTCATAGAATTAAGTAAAATCAACCTGTCTGATTCCATGCCAATGAATCACAACTCCTTCTGTGGGGAGCTTGTTTGTCAATTCAACCACGACGGTATCCCCGGCACGAGCACGAATGGTTGGACCTGGAAACTGGCCATTGATCCCCATGACAACTCCTTCGGTGCAATCCGGTGACCAATGCATATACTCCACATCCCATTTGAAGTTAAGGGTTTTACTAGACCCCTTGGACTCGATCAATATTGACAAAAAACACAAACCGTAAATAATGATAATACTAACACATTTAGTAGCTAAAGAAGCCATGTTGTGTTAAGAATGAGAAAAGAATAGGAGGAGAAAAGAATAGTATACTAGTGTCTCATGTAGACGAAGAAAGCATGCGTAAGAGAAGAAGAGATGAAGTAGTGTGGCAAGTAAGATTGAGCAAATTGGAATTAAGGATCCTCGTATATTTATATCATTTTGATATGCTTAGGTGCTGCTCTTTGTGCGTATAGATTTTTTATTATACCACTGTGTCACAAAGACATTGCAAATTACTTGCATACAAAAAATTAATTTTCGTTTCTAGGCTAGGATCTCATCGACAAATATAATGTACGTATTGTTGGTATGCGTGTGGTTGAGAGCTGCGAGTATATGTTCCACTCTTTTTGACGAATAATCATCTCTGTGGTTTCACTCTTTGTTATTTATCAAATCAAAAGGAAACACAAGTTGATCTGTGGGGCTTGATTAGTAGTGAACTATAAGCTCCTCTCTAATGGAATCTTTAAATACTTGCAACTTTAGAAAAACCATGTAGACGCAAGAAAAACAAGCACAAAAAAAAAGTAAATGATGCAGAAAAAAAAGTAGCAATGAAAGATAGCATATGCTCTTTTGAAATATATACAAAGTTAATTTCTCAAAAATACATATTATTCTTGCAATTGACTAAAATTGCTTAGTCTTTGTTCAAAAATCTCAGAATATTTAAGATTAACATGACTTGAGACATGAGTAATGGGATCCGTGAATGATGTTTCATCTAATTTTTTTTTTTACAGAAAACTAAATAAATATATTTTTATCTTCCACTTGATTTTGAAGCTTCATGAATTATCTGCGAGAGTGACATCTCATGTATACAAGTCTAAAACATGGAGACACTCACTTTATATCTAAAAAAAACCCATGTTTTCTTTTGAATTCACGACTTATCATAAGAAGGAAATTTGAAGATGTTGTGAATCTTCCATAGTTCCACATATGTGGATTTACCTAACAATAAAATTAATAATTGTGGATGCGCAATGATTGTAAGAAAAATATTTATTCAATGAAATATGTAAACATAGATAAGCATATTTACATTAACTTAAAGACTTCCGCACAAATTTGTAAACTCGAATTCTCAATTAACCTCGGGTAATAATACATGTACGTAGACAAATCATTTTTATCAGTAAATGCCAAACTGGCAATCTCAATTTGCCTTTGCTGTTCAATGCACGCTTTGCCTAGTAAGAGCAACTCCAAAAGGCTAGTTATATCATCTCCTAAGTCCAAATGTAAGAAATTTGGTGTACTCCAATAGGCTCCCTATGTGTTCTTTATAATTTTAAGTCATCCCATATCCTCCTTATCTATATGGAGGATGAGCCACTCCTTATCTCATTTTTTATGAATAAAATATTCATCTTCCTCCCATTGTAATCTACTTTTTCTTTCATATCTTTTTTTCCTCCAATTTTACTATTATAATATTAAGGGAAATTCTATATGGTAACATTGTGGTTTTGGCTTTTCTACATGGTACCATCACATTATTTACTCCTATCCATGGTACCCTCGTACATTTGGTTTTTCATATATAATACCCTTCTGTTAAGTACAAAGTAACAGAATTGATTTCAAATTGTAAAACAAATTGTATATTTGAAATCGTTGCGAAAAAATACATGAAATAGATTATTGAATCATGTAAAACGGAATTAAAATGAGTGAGATATATTCAAACTCCTTAACCAAACTTACAATAAATATCTCACTCATTTTGACTCTGTTTTACATGATTTAAGGGTCTATTTTATATAACTTTTCGTAAAGATTTCAAATATACAATTTGTTTTACGGTGTGAAATCAATTCTATTACTTTTTACTTAACAGAAGGATATTATATATGTAAAACCAAATATACGAGGGTACCATGTGATGGTACCATGTAGAAAAGCCAAAACCACAATGGTATCATATAGAATATCCCTAATATTAATAAGGAGGGTATATAAAGAGGATGGTTGGAGTTGATACTCCTTATAACGTCCTAAATTACTAGAATGTTAATTATTTATACTATTTATATGGAGTGCACTAGGAGGTTCTGGAGTTGCTCTAACAATTGATATGTGCTGTAACCTGCAAGATTGTACAACTACCTACAATTTTTTTTGTTTGTTTTGGTTTTATGTGTTTGAGTGTGGTTTGAGCCTTGCCTGGGTTAGTTCATTGCACTTGTCAGAAACACACTGTAAGTCGGTAATATTCGAAGTATTTTAATGTTGTAAGATAAAAAAGAACAAAATGAACAAAGTGTAAAATTAAAGAACATGTTTTTAATATTGATTGTTAAGAATATTAAAGTATGTCAAAGTAGCGCAATGAGCTGCTTAACTTTTGAATAAAATTAGTGCAGTCGAACCTGGCATACTTTGTCGAACTGGTATTTAGTGATCATTTTGGGTCTCACACCAGCACTTTATTGGGTTTTCAGTTTTCATGTGCCCATATCAACTGGTCGCCTAAGGGTCGTTTGGATTGGGGTTGGGTTGGATCGGGTTCAAATTTAAAAATTTGTTTTTGATAAAATTTTAAAAGTAAAGTGTTAAATTTTGGATTTAATATGTAATATTAATTTAATTATTTCGTAAATTACCAAAATTCAACACTTTATTTTTTTTAAAAAAAAATCAGAAACGAATTTTTAAATTTAAACCCGACTCGAGTCAACCCTTCGCAACTCCCAATCCAAACGGACCTTAAGTGGGTTTAAATTTGTTCCGGGGATGGGGTTAAATTTTTTTTTTTTGGGATGGGGTTAAATTTATAGATGAATAATCTATAAATTGCACCGTGCCGGACTTTTAATGTCACAGTATTTATAACAGGGAGTATGGTGAGAAGAAAATAAAAATCATAGTACTGTTAAATATTTTTATAGAATTGTTTTTCTCACTTCATTGAGAGGTCGTTCTTGGGAGTTGGGATTATTTATAAGAAGTGCAAATCACAAATAGTAAAGAAGATTGTATAACTCGCAAGAAAATATAGGGATATTCAAAAGTTACATTTATGCAAAAATTTACACTTCAAAACTCGATAAAATAATATCCGATAAAGTAATAAACTCGTTTTAATAACATATTTTTCTGTCCCAATTTGGCCTAATACAATGTTCATTTCTTTTCTAAATGTAAAACTTATATTCATTCTTATTTAAGTTCCTACCAAATTCAAAATAAATCTTATTTTTAATGTCATGTGCAAAACTTTGAAAAAAAAGCAAGTTTAATTGTAGAAATTTTAATTTCATGTGCATAACTTTGAAATTCAATAGTAAGAGCATCTCCAATGGGGTTGGTTAAAGTGATTGACTAAAATGATAGAAAATATTGATTATGTAAAATTTACTGAACCTATAAGGCGTTGTGCTTTGATGGTATTGGCTATATTGATTGACTATATTTTAAAAATGGTATGTTATTATTATTTTAAGTTATTATAAATAGAATATATCATTTGAATATGGTAAGAGATGATGTGGAATCTTCTTACAGGTCTTTAGAGGTTCGACAAATATAGCCAACACGGCAAAAAATATAGACATTGGCTAAAAATATAGACAAGGGAAATGATCCATTGGAGTTGATTTTTTTTTTTTTACATAATCTCTATAATTTTTATTTATAGTATGTTTTAATTATTTTTAGCTAAGGGTTCAACATGATTGGAGATGCTCTAAGATACTCTTTTTTTATTACGAAACAAAATTGATTCTACAGTAGGATCTAATGATTCTCTGGTTCTCTTTTAGATAGTGGTTCTCATTTGAATCAACCCTATATATATATATATAATTTTTTTTTCATATTATAGCAAATAATTGTGTGTGATATTTATCATCGAACTTCTTTACTTTGTCACTTAAGATGACGGTGAAATCGGGGTATCAATAATGGCACCTGAATCATGTTGGAGGGGCAGGTTTGCAGCAGTCGAATGGCTGGAGTAAAATTTGGCGCCTTAGTATCCCTCATAAGATTAAAATATTTTTTTTGAGGTTTTGTCGTAATAATATCCCAATACAAAATATTCTTCGTGGTAAAAGAGTTCTTGCTCCTATTAGCTGTGTGATGTGTGTAAAAGAAGTCAAGCATATATTGCATTTGTTCTTTGACTGCAGGTTTGTAGAAGCATGTTGGCATTGAGTGCCTTTTATACGACACGTAGGAGACTTAAAATGCCTCGTAGTGGCTTCTGAGTAAGTTGAGCACTGAATCACAGGAGAACATAGTCAAGATAGCTACCGTATTATGGGAGATATGGTTTGTAAGGAATAAATCAATTTGGAAGGATAAAGGCATGACACCTGAAGTAGCTTTGGCATAAAGCTCGAAACAGATAACAGAGTGGAGAGAGGTGAACAAAAGGAAGCTCCAAGCTAATACTGGCCTGAGGAACGTGACTATTCAGTGAGAAAGAAGATGATGGGTGACTCTCGATATAATTTCGATGCATCTGTCTTTTAGGGGGAAAATTCGTTCACGATAGGAATGATGTTGAGAGATCATCGGGATCAATTTATTCGTGGCAAAAGCATGAAGTTTGCAGGGCCAGTTTCAGTGCTGGAAGCAGAGATGGTGTGTATGTTGAAAGCTTTGATATGGTTGTAGGAGCTATCGGATCAGATTATCACCGTTGAAAGCGATTGTACTTTGCGTCAATGCAATTAACAAGGTTGTTCATAACCATTTGGAGTTGGGGGATCTCATAGAGCGGTACAGGTTACTTCTAGGAAGTAGAATTGGTACTTAAGTTGTGTTTGTTAGAAAGCAAGCAAACTGAAGGAATCTAAATGAGTTGCTACTGCAGAGCTCTAATAAGAACAGATAAAAGAACTTGTTTTTATATATTTCTGAATTTGATTCCACTAAATTGAATTGAATTACATATGATGTAGGACAAGCTTTATATAGATTCTACATAACATTCTAAAGAAATGATCTTGATTACAAGGTGCATGAACATATAATAAATAGATAATGTGAATGTGAAAATGAATATGCAAGTGCATGAATTCCAACACTCCCCCTTAATGCACTTGTTTGACAACTCCAATGCGTTCGCGTAAGTAGCAGAATTTTTCTTTAGTAAGAGCCTTTGTAAAAATGTCGGCAAGCTGTTCTTGAGTCTTGCAGTATTGTAGTTGTATCTCTCCTTGTTCAACTGCATCCCTGATAAAATGATATTTAATTGCAATGTGCTTAGTCCTCTTATGACACACTGGATTTTTAGCTATAGAAATGGCTGATTTATTATCACAGAATAAAATAGTAGCTTCCTTTTGTTCTTCTCCAATATCTTCTAGAATCCTCCTTAACCAAACTGCTTGAGATGTTGCTTTTGCAGCTGCCACATATTTAGCTTCTGCCGATGATTGTGCAACAACTTTCTGCTTCTTTGACAACCAAGAACAAATGTTTGTTCCAATTAAAAATGCATAGCCAGATGTACTCTTCATGTCATCTATGCTTCCAGCCCAATCACTGTCTGAGTAAGCAATAAGATTCAGATTTTCTCCAGCTTTGTAAAAGATCCCATAGTCAATTGTTCCCTGCAAGTATCTCAGAATTCTTTTTGCTGCTCCAAAATGTGTTTGACTAGGGTTTTGCATAAATCTTGATAGGAGAGTTGCTGCAAACATTATGTCAAGCCTTGTTGCCGTAAGATACAACAAGCTACCCACTAAACTTCTGTAATGAGAGCAATCTACCTTTGATGTTCCATCATTTTTTGACAATTTTTCACTAACAATCAGTGGTGTTGAAACTGGCTTGCAATTTGACATATTAAATTTGTCAAGAATACTTTTTGCATACCTCTTTTGTGAAACAAAAATCCCGTCTGCTCCTTGTGATACTTCAATGCCCAAGAAATAATGTAGTAGCCCCAGATCACTCATCTCATAAGACTTCATCATGTGTTCTTTAAAGCTTTCAATCATCACTTTATCATTTCCTGTAAAAATAAGATCGTCGACATAGAGACAAACAATGAGAATCTTGCTTCCTTGTTTCTTTACATACAAAGTTTCTTCATTCTTGCTTCTTTGAAATCCATTTTTCAGAAAATATGTGTCAATCTCTTTGTACCATGTACGAGGTGATTGTTTAAGTCCGTAAAGGGCCTTTATGAGTTTGTACACTTTGTTTTCTCCCCTTCCACCAAGAACCCTTGTGGTTGCTCAACGTAAATTTCTTCATCTAGCTTTCCGTTTAAGAATGCTGACTTAACATCAAGCTGGAAAATTTTCCATTTCTTTTGTGCAGCAAGAGCGATCAAGGTTCTTATAGTTTTAAGTCTTGCTACTGGGGAAAAAGTTTCTGAAAAATCAACACCAGGCTTCTGAGTAAAGCCTTTAGCGACTAGCCTCGCCTTATGCTTTTGAATTTCTCCATTTTGATTTACTTTGGTCTTGTAGATCCATTTTAACCCGATAATTTCTCTTCCTTCAGGTTTGTCGACAAGCTCCCATGTTTTGTTCTTATCAATCATATGCATTTCTTCTTCTATTGCTTCCTGCCATACTTCATGTTTCGCAGCTTCTTCAAAATTTTCTGGTTCACTAACCACAAAATTACAAGACTGATATATATCACTCAATCTTCTAAATTTTCTTTGTGACGCCCCCAAATCTGAGGTCAGAGATTCAGGTCGTCACATCATCATCCAACCATATCAAACCTGTATTAACTTTACAACTCAACAATACATCTATCCATACCTCAATCTTACACACAATCAAGTTAGAGCCTCAGAAACGATATCCAAAAGTAACACTAAATATTACAATTCATCTGTACAATCCAGAGTCTTACACAATTCCACTTATACAACTACACTTGAAGACAAGTCTTACTATTACAGTTGAAAACCTATCAGACTACTCTGTAGTATTAATCATGGACTATATCATCTCCGGGTAATTCTTCTACTCCTCTCCTGCTGGTGCGGAGTTAATCGGCCAAATTCTTCCCTTTCTGAAAAGTTTTTATAAAGCAAGAATGAGCTACATAATGCTCAGCAAGTTCACGATTTTGTAAAATAATAATGTGGTTTATTTCGAAAACATTCCCAACTATATGGGTATATATCTCAGACTTCAAAACATAATTGGACAATATATGTGCCCGAGTTTGAATAAAACATCTATACTCACTAGGGAGCTTTAGGATAACATATGAACCCCTTATAAGGTTCCCATTTCAATATATCTCAAGTTTGAAAATATGTATATATGAGTATATCATTTTCGGCAAAATACTCTACGATTAACATACTGTACAGGGAATACATCATTGCAAACCTCTTTCCTTCCATTGGCTTAGAAGGTTTCTCATACAAAAACATTTCATTCTTTGAAACAATAGCAAGTGTGCACTAACACGTGCCAATCTTTATAGAAAACCTTGCAGTTCTAGATACTGCACGATGTCAATATTTTCTCATCAAAAACCACACTATCGGCAACTTGGCACTTAGGCCCAAGAAGCAGTGTTTGAGTATTTTTCCAAAGTGGAGGATGTGACTTAAAGAAAACATAAAACCTGACAGGGATTGACGATGATCAGTCGCCACATCCGAGTCCAATAATCCGCGGGTCTTCTCTACCGGTAGAAGGATAGAAACTACATCCGTAACTATCCCCGGGTGAAAACTACATCCGTAATCACCCTCGATGAAAACTACATCCGTAATCATCCTTCGGCAACACATGGGCCGGAATAATAATTGATGGACCGCCTGGCTCACGGCCGCTTACACATCCCGGGAATCGTTCGTCAACGATTCCCACACCTGCCAGAGTCCCCTTTTTCTTTTCTTTTAAAAACCAGATTTTGATTGAAAACAGAGTAGTTGTGGTTCGACATCAGTCGACCGATAATTCTTGAAATCATACAAGAAGCGAATCCTGACCGGGGGTTTTCGAAAAGGTTTTGAGTTCGAAAAAGTTCGAGTTTGAGAGTATTAAAAGGTATCTTGGATTAACTTTGTTTTTAAAATAGTGAACAATAATCATTAAATGATATTTTAAGATTTAATATTAATAATTAATAAAATAATTATTTAATAAATAAACTTTCAATCCAAGATAGGGTTTCGAGTATTTACGAAGATATAATAATAGTTATTTGAATATACGATACCACCCGAATGACCCTTCGGGTTTTCGCAATATAGATACGATATAATAATATACCGCTCCCCGGTCAATAGTACATACGGACCGCTACGACCTCTATTTCTAGAGTCGTTGTCCGAAGAAAACATTTCAATCTAAGTTCAAGGGGTAAAAGCATACATGTACTTGTTCAATTTCAATTGCATCAATACTTCGATAAACATAGCATTTGATATAATTTGAAAACTACAAACACAACAGTGAAAATCCTTGTATATGTATAAGTTTTGAAAAGTAAACTTGCCTTGGTTTGGTTGGGGTGGTCGAGCGTGTGAATTCGAACGATCTATACATAAACAATAATCGTTCGTTAGTACCTTAACAATTTCTTTCTAATTACGGGGTTTTAAGGGGACACGAAATTAACTTAACGACTTCGTCTTATGACTCCCTAGCCCCACTATAGGTCCATGACATCACTCGTTTACGCTCGTCACTTACTCGACTTAATTTAGTTACCACGTTCGAACTATAACCATTACTCCTAGAATTATGCTCCACTAACGACTTTTTCCCTTGCGCGAAATTTACTCTAGCATTTTTATAAAATCCAAAAATTCATATTTTAATCCAATTCTTTTTGGGTAGCCTTCAACACTGTATTTCCTAGCTTCTCTAATTTTTCCATGATCCCAAATATTTTTTAAGGTGTTTAAACAAGGTTCACAAGGGGGTCACTTTATGCAGTCCATAGTCCAGAAACAAAAATCACTTCTCCGGTCATAACTAAAAATCTACACATCTCCTGGCTATGATCCTTACATATCCAGAAACTACATTCAATTATCTTTCCATCCATATAAGGTAGGACATCAGGGGACATCATTTGGGGGTTCAAAATCGTGTCACAATACAGGTCAATGTTCCTGGATAAAATCAGCATGCTCAAATCACTTAGATCAACCATTTTTCACCATTCCATCATACAACCAACACTTAATACACTCAAATCATGGTTCATAACACTCATGGTGATATATATGTTATCCATAATCATAAAAGTCACAATCTCAACATAAAAACTCAAGATCCAAGTCATCCAACACTTATACAACCAAGATTAGCTCATACATGCATGGATCTACTTCTAAATATTATAAATACTACATAACCAAGAGGGTTTGTGATTTTATACCTTCTTGAGCTCCTAGGGACCTTGGGTAAGCTTTTCACAACACAACAACACCTTAGATGATCTCCTACAACACTTATAATCCAAGATCTAAAAGAAAAACAAATTTGGTTACTATTCATCCAAACTTTAACAATTTATATCTTGGAATTGGATGGATGAAATGAAGTGAAATTGCTAGCATACCTTGATTAGATGATGTAGATGACCTAGGAATTTTGGTATGAATTTAGAGTGATGAGAAGTGGGAGAAAGAAATTTCTTTCTTCCTTGTTCTAGCCTTGGCCGAGAGTTGTATTCAAGGGGGGGGGGGGGGAGAGAGTTTGATTTTTCTTTTTGTGTTTGTGTGGTTGTACATGGGATTGGGTGTTACATATAATTACATGTATTAGCATGGTACAATCTAGACATGGCTATAGGTATGGCCATTGGTACTTGTTGTCTCCACCTTTTAAAAAGCAAGCCAACTAGTTACTATTCCCCTTGCTATTTGGTTCATCTAGTTTGCTTTTCTAACTACTTAGTTGCATGAGCTTGCATGCAATACTACTCCTTGTATTATTATTCTCCCACCAATGCTTATTATTCAATCTTTAATTCGTATCGTATCTTAATTAATCTCTCGTAATAATATTTTGTCGCGTAGAGATTTCCCCTATAATTCCTTAAGTACTAATTGTGTAAATTCCTCTAATGTCCATAATTCCTTGTCATGATCCTTAATAAATCTTGTAACACTCTAATCATTCTCAAATCCCAAGTTTTATAAATCTCACTAACAATAAGACTCCTGCCTTTACAATCTCCCTTTTTATCTTACATAGGGAATACAACAACACAGTTTCTCAGACAATCAATTCTATTAATCACAGGGATGACCAGAAAGGTTCCATATTGACATTGCCACAAGATATTAAATAAATTAAAATATTACCAAAAATTAGGGTTCTTACAGCCTCCCCTCCTTAAAAGGATTCCGTCCCGGAATCAGGTTGGAAACAGTTGGGGGTGCTTTTCACGCATTGCGCTTTCTAGTTCCCATGTTGATTCTTCGACATTCTGGTTCCTCCACAAGACTCTCACTAGTTTGACAACCTTATTCCTCAGCACCTGTTCTTTTCTATCCATAATTTCTACGGGTTGCTCCACATATGTTAAGTCTGGTTGCAGATCCACTTGATCATGTTCTATCACATGTCGGAAGTCGGTATGGTAGGGTCGTAGCATGGACACATGAAACACATTATGTACTTGCTGTAAGCTCGGAGGTAAAGCCAATTCATAGGCTAACTTTCCAACTCGTTTCAAGATCTCAAAAGGTCCAATAAATCTCGGGTTTAGTTTCCCCTTCTTACCAAATCTCATCTATCCCTTCCACGGTGATACCTTTAACATCACAAACTCTCCTACCTCATATTCCTTATCCTTGCGGGTCTGGTCCGCATACTTCTTCTGTCTGTCTTGGGCCGCTACCAGCCGTCCTCTTATGAGCTCGATAGTTTCTCTTGTCTGTTGGACCAGTTCAGGCCCTAAAATCTCCCGCTCTCCAACTTCTTCCCAACACAAAGGAGACCGACATCTTCGTCCGTACAAAGCTTCATATGGGGGCATGCCTATACTCGCATGGTAACTGTTGTTGTAGGAAAATTCGATCAACGGCAAGTGGTCGTCCCAACTTCCCTTGGAATTTATGGCACATACTCTCAACATGTCCTCGATGGTTTGGATGGTTCTCTCGCTCTGTCCGTCTGTTTGGGGATGGTATGCAGTACTCATGTCTAACTTGGTCCCCACATGATCCTGAAAACTCCTCCAGAACCTGGAGTTGAACCTTGGGTCTCTACCAGATACAATGCTCACAGGAACCCCATGCCTTACCACGATCTCCTTAGATATCTCATGAAATTTGACCATTCGTAATGATGGGTTTCGTAAAAAAAAAAACTAATGACTTTTACATACACTCGTCTGCACTGTAGAGAAATGTTGTTCCTCAACGCATACTCTCCTCGACCTGTATTCCTTATCGGTTGGTTTATGATTGAAAATTTCTATTCCACTACTTATACGTTCCTCTTCTACCTTGTTCATAGTATCTGCGTTGAGTCCTTGTATCGTTGGCACGCGAATACTTTGTGGTCGTGTTTTATAATCTGAGACAACGTCAAAACGCACGGTATTCCTCATATTCCTTGGCTTGATTAGCACGCATGTGTTGCCTCCCGTCAGTCGTTACCACTTGCTATGGATACTTTATAGTCTTCGGTATGCGTCGAACCAGTTCAGCTACTATATCCCTCGTTCATTGACTTCTTCGTAATGCAAGAAAAGCGAAACTTCTTCTTTCGTAGTACGCTTTACAAGAGACGTCCTTACGTCCGCATGGTGCCGATCGTGATAACAACATTCGTTTCATGGATAAGTTTTTATTCTCGACTACCCCGTGAAATCTAAGGCACGACACTAATTATAAATTCGATCGTCTGGACAATTCTTCTTCCCTGTCCGTCAGCCACAGATCAAATTAGTACATACGCTCAATCTCTTTATTAATTATACTTGAAAGCACCTTCAACATTCGAAGTCTAACCTTAAGTCTCTATCTGACGTAATCGCTGCAGAAGTTTTACATTGCACCACCATCTCTTCCGTATATAAATCGATAATCTTCTAAATGGAAAGTCTCTCGTAGGTAAATCACTTGGTCCCACAATTATAAGTCAACTAGGGCCATCTCTTGGCTCGGTCTTCGGCGACCTACTCATGAAATTCATTATAATTCTGTCCACGTTCAAGATTTTCTACGGGCGGAATTGATCCACTAGATCTCTATCATTTTGTTTTTTTTGACATGTTGCGTTTGTACTTAATAGCTTGCCAATACAATTCTTCATATCCGTTTGCCGAACATTCTCTTAATTCTCTACACATCTTTGTCCTTCCCCATAATTTAGTCATTTTCCTCTGACATTATTCTTTATTGTATATACTCTATTTTCTTGGTCAATACTGACTGAATTCCAATTTTGAATAATCCCCTCTATAGGTATCGGCCACCACACTGGCCTTTCTTGAGAAATAACAAATTTCTCCATTTCCGATAAGGGTTTCAGTTCTCGATGGTATAGGTAAGATGTCATGCGCTCGTCCTCTTTCACAACTGGCGCCAATCAGCCTGAGGCCTGTATGCTGCTGCGATTCCCAATAAACTTGATTAGGTGGTAATCTCGAAGGATCATTGGGATATATCCATGCATCCATTTGCTATTAAGGGCCTTTTAAACTTTATGTCTCGCTATGTGCATCAATCCCTTTTTGCTAAGTAAGCTTCACATTCTTGCCACGATATTTCTTCCTTTCTTGTCCATCTCACTTCCATGTTAGTTTCCTCTAAGGATATGTCTTACATCACAATCGATTTGAATTTCTTGGATCAGGAAAAGGCTTGGTAACTTCAGAATTCACTACTATAACATCCTGACAACGGTTGGTAGGAACGTACTCCCAACCACCTCATCATTTCCTATAACTTTCCTCACACTAATATTAAAGGTCTTGTGGTATGCCCCGACATGTTATTTCTACTTTAAATAATTACTCGGCATCACGCTCTGGCTGCACAATTACAACATTTGGTGTGTTTTGGTCTCATATTGGTGCAACGGTTCACAATTGTACCTCCCGTTCACCTTAGAGTAATGACTTTTGAAAGGAATGGTTTTAAAATAACAAGGTCCAACAGATAATTTCAATAAGAATTCCACATTGGATGTTCCGAGAATGTTGATGGTTCCAAATACTAGGAGTCTCGATTTTCGGAGATGTAAAGATGGACAAAAAGAATATAACAAGGTTTATTCCTTCATGTCCTGAAAATTTGGTAATGTGATATCATAGAGAATATTGCACGAGGGCAATGATTGTTGGATACAAAAGTCATAAAGACGGTCTTTATACAATTCTTACATCTTGGGAATACTTTTCCTCTTGAAAAATAGAGGATCTAAAAAGTCCCATTGATAAAGGTCAACCGATCGAAAGCAATTATACTCTATGACAATAAAAAAAATGAAGCAGTTTATCATTCAAGTAATTTATGGTTTCAAATGAATCTCCATTATATGAATGGAAGAACAGAATATTCGAGTGACATAAAGTCTGATACAAAGATGGGTAGAATTCAAGTTGAGTGGGCGACCTCACTAGGTCTCAATCAAGTTATTCGTCAAACTTTCATCATCATACTTTACCACATGCAAAATGCATTGCGGAATGAATTAAATTGGGAGTTGGACCAGTGGAACAATAACTAGTCCTTTCCAAGAAACACTAGCAACTAGCGAGACAAAATTTGCTAGTTCACCCGTTTGAGAAATCACCACCAGCTAGGACAATTAGCTAGGTGTTCTTCACAACATTACAATTTTGAGTGGTTAGAACAATCAACTAGTCATTCATATTGACATAACGACTAGCCAGTTTCAATTGGATAGAACGGAATTTCAACATCGTAGCCATTGAAGAAACTTTAGGCTACTCGGACAACGAATGGAAATAAGAAGTTATTAAGTTTGAAAAAGAAACTATAAAATTTGAAGAGAATATTCTAGGTATCGGAACAATCGGTAACCTCTCATCAAATATTACTTATCAGTGAAACGGTCCACCCAAGGTGCCTCCGTACACATGCTTTATCAGATCTTACAGTAGAATTAAATTCGGAATACCAATATCAAAATGATATCCTTACTATGATTTCAGTGTTCGATGTACAATCTCATCTTGAATAGAAGAAAAGAATTCATGAGGGATGTCTGGACATTAGATCATCCATGTCCTCGGTAATTTGTTAAATATTTATGAGCTCAACTAAAGAGTGCAAGTATGAAAGAAGCAATCAAATATCAATATTCATTTAGGAATATTCATTGATTAATTAAGGAAACAATTGTTGAACATTCCTCGGATAGTTGGAAGGAAGTGTAAATAGTCCTGAGCAGAACGAAGTAATTATAAACTTCAAATAGAATACTCGAGGATCAAATAAGATACTTTGGATGAGTCCCGGTTTAGAGAAAGTATATCATTGGCGGTTATTCCACAAGTTTGAAGTAGAAGGATAGAAGGATTACCTGATATAAACTAATCGAGGTAACATGGTTAATGAAAAGTTTAAAATGAAGTAGTGCACCAGCCGGTAGTTACCAAAATAAGTTAATAATCATTCGTGCATCTCATTATCACCACTATGAGGGTAACTCCATCTCTTCGTCTTCGTAATACAAGACACCAACTAGTGTGTCTCTCAATCATCATCTTAAAGTCATTTATCGAGTTGAGGTTTCACAAATATATATGTCATTTCCGTGCTTTATCTTGAAGGCCAAGCTTCACATCATTCCGGGGGCACCTGCTAAGTCCATAGGGTCCTACTACATGCATTCCGACATGAATCACAAGTGGCCAGTTCCCCCTGGGAACAGATCAAAGAGATCTCTCAGGGATCTCAGTGCAGTCCATAGGTTCAGTGGCGGGTGTGTGCATGTGAACATATACCAAAAATATTGAGGTCTGCAATACATATATACGTAGTCCCTGATAACATCTCTATCAAAGGATCCCACTCTAGACCCACTGGTCTTTTCTTTTGATAGACTCTGAGATCACTGTATCGTTCGTTGTAACCCTATTCAACTTCACTTGAGTCCCTTTCTTAATTCTACTTGCTTGTTCTCTAAGTTGAACTACCATGCTCTAGCGTCCGAATCATGCGTGAAATTATCTAGCACGCTCGTCTTATGATAACATTCTCGTATAACACATGTAAAATTTGCCATCAAGGGTAATGAAATCCACAACGGCATAATAACCACCTTTCAGGTAAACCCGTTACTTATCGAAAATCGGATCTTATAGCCAAAGTAAAAGACTATCATTATTCAAAGTACTAAGTACCCTTAATTATGTAAGGAAGTCTAAACTTATCGATTCTTAAATTGCCGCCTCCTTATAGGCAAACTCTGAAGGACTACGGGCAACAAAATTTATGCCAGCCAAGTCATCCAATCATATCGGCAATATCGCCTCTATCTCAGCTGCTCTTGAGATTTCGCTCTGCTTCCTATATCATTACCTATGATAGGTCATGTACGACTTTCAAACCTCTATTCATCATTCTGAAGGTCTCTAAGGATTCTATCGACCATAGTATAATACCTCCGGTAAACACTCCAGTCCATTCTACTCACCGGTACCTCTTCCGGTAGTCCAATAATAAGTTTACTACGATCTCTTATGTCATTCTCCTACTTAGACTTAACTCTCAACACTTCTCGTTTCTGAGTACTGTAACTTATCTCTCTGATACCATTTCTGTGACGCCCCCAAATCTGAGGTCAGAGATTCAGGTCGTCACATCATCATCCAACCATATCAAACCTGTATTAACTTTACAACTCAACAATACATCTATCCATACCTCAATCTTACACACAATCAAGTTAGAGCCTCAGAAACGATATCCAAAAGTAACACTAAATATTACAATTCATCTGTACAATCCAGAGTCTTACACAATTCCACTTATACAACTACACTTGAAGACAAGTCTTACTATTACAGTTGAAAACCTATCAGACTACTCTGTAGTATTAATCATGGACTATATCATCTCCGGGTAATTCTTCTACTCCTCTCCTGCTGGTGCGGAGTTAATCGGCCAAATTCTTCCCTTTCTGAAAAGTTTTTATAAAGCAAGAATGAGCTACATAATGCTCAGCAAGTTCACGATTTTGTAAAATAATAATGTGGTTTATTTCGAAAACATTCCCAACTATATGGGTATATATCTCAGATTTCAAAACATAATTGGACAATATATGTGCCCGAGTTTGAATAAAACATCTATACTCACTAGGGAGCTTTAGGATAACATATGAACCCCTTATAAGGTTCCCATTTCAATATATCTCAAGTTTGAAAATATGTATATATGAGTATATCATTTTCGGCAAAATACTCTACGATTAACATACTGTACAGGGAATACATCATTGCAAACCTCTTTCCTTCCATTGGCTTAGAAGGTTTCTCATACAAAAACATTTCATTCTTTGAAACAATAGCAAGTGTGCACTAACACGTGCCAATCTTTATAGAAAACCTTGCAGTTCTAGATACTGCACGATGTCAATATTTTCTCATCAAAAACCACACTATCGGCAACTTGGCACTTAGGCCCAAGAAGCAGTGTTTGAGTATTTTTCCAAAGTGGAGGATGGGACTTAAAGAAAACATAAAACCTGACAGGGATTGACGATGATCAGTCGCCACATCCGAGTCCAATAATCCGCGGGTCTTCTCTACCGGTAGAAGGATAGAAACTACATCCGTAACTATCCCCGGGTGAAAACTACATCCGTAATCACCCTCGATGAAAACTACATCCGTAATCATCCTTCGGCAACACATGGGCCGGAATAATAATTGATGGACCGCCTGGCTCACGGCCGCTTACACATCCCGGGAATCGTTCGTCAACGATTCCCACACCTGCCAGAGTCCCCTTTTTCTTTTCTTTTAAAAACCAGATTTTGATTGAAAACAGAGTAGTTGTGGTTCGACATCAGTCGACCGATAATTCTTGAAATCATACAAGAAGCGAATCCTGACCGGGGGTTTTCGAAAAGGTTTTGAGTTCGAAAAAGTTCGAGTTTGAGAGTATTAAAAGGTATCTTGGATTAACTTTGTTTTTAAAATAGTGAACAATAATCATTAAATGATATTTTAAGATTTAATATTAATAATTAATAAAATAATTATTTAATAAATAAACTTTCAATCCAAGATAGGGTTTCGAGTATTTACGAAGATATAATAATAGTTATTTGAATATACGATACCACCCGAATGACCCTTCGGGTTTTCGCAATATAGATACGATATAATAATATACCGCTCCCCGGTCAATAGTACATACGGACCGCTACGACCTCTATTTCTAGAGTCGTTGTCCGAAGAAAACATTTCAATCTAAGTTCAAGGGGTAAAAGCATACATGTACTTGTTCAATTTCAATTGCATCAATACTTCGATAAACATAGCATTTGATATAATTTGAAAACTACAAACACAACAGTGAAAATCCTTGTATATGTATAAGTTTTGAAAAGTAAACTTGCCTTGGTTTGGTTGGGGTGGTCGAGCGTGTGAATTCGAACGATCTATACATAAACAATAATCGTTCGTTAGTACCTTAACAATTTCTTTCTAATTACGGGGTTTTAAGGGGACACGAAATTAACTTAACGACTTCGTCTTATGACTCCCTAGCCCCACTATAGGTCCATGACATCACTCGTTTACGCTCGTCACTTACTCGACTTAATTTAGTTACCACGTTCGAACTATAACCATTACTCCTAGAATTATGCTCCACTAACGACTTTTTCCCTTGCGCGAAATTTACTCTAGCATTTTTATAAAATCCAAAAATTCATATTTTAATCCAATTCTTTTTGGGTAGCCTTCAACACTGTATTTCCTAGCTTCTCTAATTTTTCCATGATCCCAAATATTTTTTAAGGTGTTTAAACAAGGTTCACAAGGGGGTCACTTTATGCAGTCCATAGTCCAGAAACAAAAATCACTTCTCCGGTCATAACTAAAAATCTACACATCTCCTGGCTATGATCCTTACATATCCAGAAACTACATTCAATTATCTTTCCATCCATATAAGGTAGGACATCAGGGGACATCATTTGGGGGTTCAAAATCGTGTCACAATACAGGTCAATGTTCCTGGATAAAATCAGCATGCTCAAATCACTTAGATCAACCATTTTTCACCATTCCATCATACAACCAACACTTAATACACTCAAATCATGGTTCATAACACTCATGGTGATATATATGTTATCCATAATCATAAAAGTCACAATCTCAACATAAAAACTCAAGATCCAAGTCATCCAACACTTATACAACCAAGATTAGCTCATACATGCATGGATCTACTTCTAAATATTATAAATACTACATAACCAAGAGGGTTTGTGATTTTATACCTTCTTGAGCTCCTAGGGACCTTGGGTAAGATTTTCACAACACAACAACACCTTAGATGATCTCCTACAACACTTATAATCCAAGATCTAAAAGAAAAACAAATTTGGTTACTATTCATCCAAACTTTAACAATTTATATCTTGGAATTGGATGGATGAAATGAAGTGAAATTGCTAGCATACCTTGATTAGATGATGTAGATGACCTAGGAATTTTGGTATGAATTTAGAGTGATGAGAAGTGGGAGAAAGAAATTTCTTTCTTCCTTGTTCTAGCCTTGGCCGAGAGTTGTATTCAAGGGGGGGGGGGAGAGAGTTTGATTTTTCTTTTTGTGTTTGTGTGGTTGTACATGGGATTGGGTGTTACATATAATTACATGTATTAGCATGGTACAATCTAGACATGGCTATAGGTATGGCCATTGGTACTTGTTGTCTCCACCTTTTAAAAAGCAAGCCAACTAGTTACTATTCCCCTTGCTATTTGGTTCATCTAGTTTGCTTTTCTAACTACTTAGTTGCATGAGCTTGCATGCAATACTACTCCTTGTATTATTATTCTCCCACCAATGCTTATTATTCAATCTTTAATTCATATCGTATCTTAATTAATCTCTCGTAATAATATTTTGTCGCGTAGAGATTTCCCCTATAATTCCTTAAGTACTAATTGTGTAAATTCCTCTAATGTCCATAATTCCTTGTCATGATCCTTAATAAATCTTGTAACACTCTAATCATTCTCAAATCCCAAGTTTTATAAATCTCACTAACAATAAGACTCCTGCCTTTACAATCTCCCTTTTTATCTTACATAGGGAATACAACAACACAGTTTCTCAGACAATCAATTCTATTAATCACAGGGATGACCAGAAAGGTTCCATATTGACATTGCCACAAGATATTAAATAAATTAAAATATTACCAAAAATTAGGGTTCTTACATTCTTGGTGGAGTTTCATCCTCTGATTCAGATGTGTGAGTGTGTTGATCTTGTTCATGATTATCCTCTGCGTCAGATGTGTGAGTATCTTCATTTTCTTCACTTGCTTCCAGATAAGTTGGTTGATTAACATGTTCCACATGCTTTTCTTTCCAATCCCAGGCAGCATTTTCATCAAATAGAACATCTCTACTAACAACCAATTTGTTAGTTTTGACATTATAAAGCCTGTAACCTTTAGTCTCCAGAGTATAACCAGTAAAAATACATTTTGTACTTTTATCATCAAGTTTAGTACATTTCTCAGCAGGTATATGAACATAACCAATGCAGCCAAATATTCTTAAATGACTTACAGATGGTTTTTCTCCACTCCATGCTTCCATAGGTGTCATATTTTTTACAACTTTTGTGGGACACCTGTTAAAGATGTAAACTGCTGTATTTGTAGCTTCAACCCAGAACGTCTTTGGCAGTCCTTTTTCATTCATCATAGACCTCGCCATTTCTACAATTGTTCTATTTTTGCGTTCTGCAACTCCGTTTTGCTGCGGACTGTACCCTGCTGTGAGCTACTTCCAAATGCCTTCATTTTTGCAATATTTTTCAAATTCTTTAGAGGTATATTCACCTACTCTATCATTCCGTATGCACTTAATGTCACGGCCACTTTGTTTTTCAACAAGAGCTTTAAATCTTTTGAAAGTAATGAACGCTTCCGATTTCTCCTTTAGAAAATAAATCCATGTCATTCTTGAATAGTCATCAATGAAAATTATAAAATACCTTTGTTGTCCCAACGAATGTGTATTCATTGGACCACAAATGTCAGTATGTATAAGTTCCAAGCATTCTTTTGCTCTCCATGATCTTCCTTTTGGATATGGCATTTTGTGGTGTTTTCCCATGATGCATCCTTCACACGGGTTCTTTTCATTTTGTAATTCTGGCAGGCCATCCACCATGTTCCTTTCTTTGAGAAGCTTTAATCCCTGAAAATTTAGATGGCAATATCTTTTATGCCAAAGCCATGATTGGTCTACAACTTCAGCCTTTAGAGCATTGTAGTTAAAATTAGTGGAAAGTTCTTGTTCCTCTCCATCTTTACTTCTGCAATGGCCTGATTCTTGTTCTTTTTCTCAAAGATTCTGCACAAATTATCTTCAAATACAAGACAATAATCATGTTCCAAAAGCTGTCCAACACTTAATAAATTTTCTTTTAAATCTGGAACGAGAAGAACATCTCGTATATATTTGACTCCAGATTTTGTGTTGATAACAACTATTCCTTTGCCTTTTGCTTCTGCAACAGCTCCATTACCCATCCTCACCTTTGGGTTTATTGTTGTATCAATTTGCACAAAGATATTTTTATCTTCACACATATGATTGCTGCAACCACTATCTATATACCAGGCTTTATTGTCTCCATGAAGGCTGGAATGACAAGCATAAAATATTTGTTCTTCTTTGATGTCTTCCTTTTCTTCTGTAAAATTTGCATTCGCGTAATTTTTAAATCTGCAGTCTTTTTCAATATGACCAAATCTTCTACAATAATTACACCGAGGCTTGCCTTTGAACCAACATTTAGATGATACATGACTAGTTTTTTTGCAGATGTTGCAAAAAACATTTGGGTTAGAACTTGTACCTCTATCATTCTGATTCTTCTAGTAAGTGCTGGTATAGTTCTCTTTCTTTTTTCTCCAGTCTGACTTCTGTTGCTCCTGATTGTGACCACCTTTCTTTGCAAAATGTTGTGGCTTCACCTTTGCCTTAGACAGAAAAGCATTTTCTGATTGCTCTGCCTATTTAAGTCTTCTTTTTTCATGTGCTTGAAGAGAGCCTGATAAGTGGATTTTATATCCACTTGGATCGTTCCATTTCAGCTTAAATTGGTGTTTTGGTCTCAAGTATTGGTGTGTTTTAATCTGTTTTTGTGAGAATTGTGCAGGATGCATTTCTAGGTGAAGGAATGGAGTTTCCAGTAGCTATATGGTGTTTGAAGGTCAATAGAACAAGTGTCTGAAGTTGCAATTGAGAGCGGAAGAGAAATCATCAGAATGAAAAAATTCAGTCTGTGCAGCAGGATGTGAGCGCGGGCGCGCTCAGAATGAACTAGGGTTGCGCGCGGGCGCGCTTGATTCAGTACAGGAGATATTGCGCGCGGGCGCGCTGGGTTAGAGTGTAAACGATACGCGGCCGCGCTGGGCTGCGGCAGAAACTTTCTGGAATTCAACTGAAAATAGGAAACTGCTGGGAATTATTCTCCTAATCATTATGGAAGTTGCTAGGATGGCTAAGAACGTTCCAGAATCATAATTATACATGGGAATTGCAATTCTAATCCATTCAAGAACGGAAATTGCCGGAATTCTATTCTAATTAAAAGACAGTAATTACTTGGAAAAGAGAACACTTGGGGCTATAAATACACACCTTGGGGGACATAAAAATCATCATCTACATACCAGAGTTCAGTTCAAATCGTTCATAGCACGAGATCGAGAAGCCAAGGCGAGGATTGTGACGACAAGAAGATCTAAACATAGTTTTCTTGGATTCCTTTGTTTAGGCGTATCTTTTGTATGCTTGTTTCATTCACGGATTTATTCTCTAAACCTTGTTACATTATTGATTTATTCATCTTTGTTATCTTGTTCATTACCATGTTTTCATCAAATCCCATGGTGATGAAAGGTTTAATTATGGGCTAATCGTTGTCGTGGGATCCTAGTGGATTTATCTATGTAACTTAGTAGTTTGCATGCCTTAAAGATTTATGTGTGGTGAATTCTTGATATCCTTGTATGGTTGTGTTTCATGTATTTAGATGCGTCGCGAACATCTAATTTGTTAATCTCTTGCGAAACGAGAGTGGATCTTGAGATTTAGAACTTGCCATGCTAGCATAGGATAAGTTGATGTTTTAACATCATGATTTGTGGCGTAAATAGAGATATTATGCTACCCTATGTGATCTAAGTGGATAACTTGTGCTTAAACCTTTATGTTTTCAAATTCTATAGAGATATAGGGTCTAAACATGATAGGTGTCTATTCATCTTCTATCTCTTTTGTGGATGTATGTGTAGTTTGGTACTAGTATACCGAGAGGTAATTTTTACTTGTTTCGTGTTATTCGATCAGATATCAAAATCATCGCATGTATTAATTAAAGGCTGCAACTCTAAGTGAAGTAGATAATGAAGTTAGGATTCCATATTTATTCTCATAAAAGTAATTCGATTTCAAATTCTCATTAGTTAATTTAATTCTTAGTTTAATAATTTGCATCTTAGGATTCCATACATTGTTGCATAGGTACTAACTAAATTAAAAACCAAGATCTCTGTGGGAACGAACTTGACTTATATCTGTATTACTTGTGACCACGTACGCTTGCGTGAATTTGTGTTAACAAGTTTTTGGCGCCGCTGCCGGGGATCATCGGTGTTTTATTTTTAGTTTATGTGCTTGTCAATAGTGGTCGTTAGCGTTCACTGACTCGGATTTCTTACTTGTTTTGTTTGTTTCGTGGTGTTTAAGGTGCTTAATTTTGTATGCGAACACGCTTACAAGCTCGTTTGGAAGAACTGGCGGAAGACGATCTTGTATAGAAAATTTAGAGAATAAGAACGAGGAAGCTGAAACTACAGTAGCGATGGGTGATGCAGCAACAACAAAGGCTTTGAACAGTATTCTCAGCCAAAGATCAATGATATCCGGTCTAGTATTATCAGGCCGGTGATCACCGCTAACAACTTCGAAATTAAACCGGGCACTATTCAGATGCTACAGAATTCGGTTCAGTTTGGGGGTGCTTCTATGGAGGATCCGAACATGCATATTCGGGACTTTATCGAGATCTGTGACACTTTCAAGTTCAATGGTGTGTCGGATGATGCTATCAAGTTGACACTTTTCCCATTTTCTCTGAAGGATAAGGCCAAGGGCTGGTTACACTCTCTACCACCTGGTTCCATTACTACATGGGAGGATCTTGCTCAGAAGTTTCTTACTAAATTCTTCCCTATGGTGAAAACTGCAACAATAAGGAACCAGCTAACTCAATTTCAGCAACAATCTGGAGAATCTTTGTGTGAGGCTTGGGAGCGATATAAGGAGATGCTTCGTAGGTGTCCACATCATGGTATGCCTGACTGGATGGTTATCAATAGTTTCTACAATGGGTTGGGAGCACAGTCTAGACCTATGCTAGATGCATCATCAGGTGGAGCTCTATGGGCTAAGAGCTATGATGAAGCTTATGATCTTATTGAGACTATGGCTGCCAATGAATATCAGAATCCAACTCAGAGACTATCTCAAGGCATGGTAGCAGGTATGTTTGAAGTGGATACAGCTTCAGCTATTGCAGCTCAGTTGAAGGCTTTGACGATGAAGGTGGATTCTCTTGCAAATTATGGAGTTCAGCAGGTGGCTATTGTTTGTGAGCTATGTGCGGGCGCACATGAGATGAATCAATGTGCTATTTCTCCTGAATCGGCACAGTTCGTGAGTAACTTTCAGAGACATGCTGCATCAGTTCCAGTCACTTATCATCCTAATTTCAGTTGGAGCAACAATCAAGGTGCACAACAACCTTATCAGCAGCAGTTTCAGGGACAGCAAGCGAGGTCATTCAATCAAGGCTATCAACAACAGTATGTTCCAAGGCAACCATATCAACCTCCGGGATTTCAGCAACAACCCCAGGCTAATGTGGGGCAATCTTCTAATGAAAAATCAGAAATGGATGAGTTGAGGATGATGATTAAAAGCCTGTCAGTTTCTCAAAAGACCTTGGAAAACCAGATGGGACAGCTTGCAAGTGCCTTACTTAGTAGGCAACAAGGAACTCTTCCTAGTGATATAGAGGTGAATCCAGGGAAGAGGGAGGTCCATGAGCAGGTGAAGGCAGTTACTTTGAGATCGGGAAAGGTTACAACAGATCTAAAATCAGCAACTAAGGAAGATGAAGATGTTCAGAATCAGCAGGTTGAAAAATCTGCAGTGCCAGAAATTGAGAAATCTGATTTAGTGGCTGATCAGCTTGATGGTGAGAAGAGCAAAAAACCTATTGAAAAGTCTACTCCAGAGCAATCTTCAAAGAATAATCAGATCTATCCGCCTCCTCCATTTCCTCGACGGGTACAGAAAAGTCAAGAAATATAGTTTCAGAAGTTTATGGATGTCTTCAAGAAACTATCCATTAACATTCCTTTTGTTGAAGCATTGGAGCAGATGCCAAGATATGCAAAGTTCATGAAGGATATTTTGTCCCGGAAGAGAAGGTTGGAAGAATTTGAAACAGTGGCATTGACGGAGGAGTGTAGTGCAGTTCTGCAATAGAAGTTGCCACCTAAATTGAAAGATCCAGGAAGCTTTACAATTCCATGCACCATTGGAAAGTTGTCTTTTGGCAAATGCTTATGTGATTTGGGAGCTAGTATTAATCTCATGCCCTTGTCTGTTTTCAAGCAACTTGGTCTACCGGAGCCAAAGCCAACTAACATCTCTTTGCAGTTGGCTGATCGATCTATCACGTATCCGAGGGGTATAGTAGAGGATGTTTTGGTGAAAGTTGATAAGCTCATATTTCCTGCCGATTCTGTGATTCTAGATTTCGAAGAAGACAAGAAGATTCCCATAATCTTGGGAAGGCCTTTTCTAGCTACGTGTCGTACTTTGATCGATGTGCAAAAAAGAGAACTTATAATGAGGGTGCAAGATCAGAATGTCACCTTTAATGTGTTCAAGGCCATGAAATTTCCGACAGAGGATGAAGAGTGTTTCAGTGTGGAAATAGTTGATACGGGTCAGAGAAAGAAGTTTGATCAGTTATTGAGTGAAAAATCGGACACGCACGTGATAAAGCATCACATCAGTGATTCCATTGACAGTTCTTCAGTTCGAGATCTCTCGAATGTCAAGCTCGGAAAACTTCCATCCCATTTGAAGTATGTCCTTCTGAATGATGAGTTGGTGATTTTTAAAGTGTGTCAAGATAATGTATTAAGAAGGTGGATCATGGATGATGAGGTTGAAGAGTGTTCTTATCAATCAACTGTAAAGCATAAACATCTTAGAGGTGTGAAGAAGAAAAAGAAAAAATCGCTTGGAGGAAGAGTCAAAGTGAAGTTTGATTTAGAAAAGATGTGGGAAGATAGCAAGAAGGTTGTCAAACAATGGGTGAATGGTCCTTCTGCTAAGGACAAGTCGAATGCGATCTTCGAGCCACTGTGATTTGAATCATAATTGTCCGGCTAAATGACGTTAACGACAGCGCTTCGTGGGAGGCAACCCATATGTTTCGGTATTTTTAGGTATGTTTCCTACTATCCCTTGTATTTACTTCCATTCAATGCGGACATTGAATCTTTTAAGTTTTGGGGTGGTTTGGGGGATAAGTAGTGTATATGTAGTTATTTGTGATTGTGAGTCATTGTGTTCATATAGATATCATGTTTTGCATAGTAGGTGTAATTCATGCATGCTTGTTGTGTTATCTACGTTTATTTCATATAGGACATTCTGTTTTTATTTTCGTATACCATGTGAGTTCATGTTAGTTGCATTTTCATGGCATGCATATTTCAATTGAGTGTGGTAATGATGAGTAGAGGGTTGATTTATAGTCTCTACGAAATTGACTTGCATGTTACGGGAACAAAAATTTTACACAGTCTCATTGGGTGCTTTTGGGCTAGGTTAGGATCATGCTTGTTTAGATGTTTTGAGATTTAATCACTTGTTTATATTTAGAATTTTCGTTATTCCCTTGATGGCGTAGGAGCACTAAAGTCTAAGTTTGGGGGAAATCTCGAATTTCATGCTAGTTGTCAATAATGGCTAGGCGTCAAATGGCTAGTAGCCGGCTCATATTTATATGAGTAGTCTAGGGTTGGAAATGAGAATTCTCATTCCAGATTGCATAAAAAAACGGAAAAAAAAATCAGAAAAAAGAAAAAAAAAAAGAAAAAAAAAGGCTCAAATTTTTATTTGTTTATATGCAAAATTAACCAGAGTGAGCTCTTTAATACTCGAGTAATTAAGTCTGAGAGGACTTAGTCTTAGTAACCTAAAGCCCTTGTGATTTGGGATTGTTGACCTAACACTCGCTACATGGGTATTATTGCATAAGCCTTTTGGGGTCTCATTCATTGCACGGTTAAATAAGCATGCGTATTGTATATAGTGTCGTAGTAATAAAGCATGAATTTTTGGCTAACCTGAATGATAATGGAGGTGTTTCTAGGTTATGAAGTGTCTACAGTCTATTCTATTTATAAACCTATGATTGTCTTGGCGAAGGACATGTATGATTTTTGACCTAGTTTTTGAAGTATTTCTGATGAGCATCGCACACACGCACATTTCTGTTCATGTATTGTTAGTATACGGGACTTAGTCGAGCTCTACTTGGATTTGTTGCATTCTTTGAGATATTTGCTTGTTAGTTGGTTTTGGTGAGTTTGAAGGGGATCTTTGCATTTTCATAATTAGTTGCATTCATGCATTGCATTGCATTGTAGATAGATGGATTTTGTGGGTACATTCACTATAGGTCCTCACGAGACCTTACTCGTCCACTAGGGCTGCCTAGGGGTTTAAAGGGCTTGTTGCATATGCCAAATGCAACCGTGATCACCTATGAAAGTGGTACTAGTTAGTTGTAAATAGTTGTAATTGTTTATGCTTGAGGACAAGTATCGGTTTAAGTTTGGGGGTGTGATAAGTGGATTTTATATCCACTTGGATCGTTCCATTTCGGCTTAAATTGGTGTTTTGGTATCAAGTATTGGTGTGTTTTAATGTTTTTTTGTGAGAATTGTGCAGGATGCATTTCTAGGTGAAGGAATGGAGTTTCCAGTAGCTATATTGTGTTTGAAGGTCAATAGAACAAGTGCCTGAAGTTGCAATTGAGAGCGGAAGAGAAATCAGCAGAATGAAAAAATTCAGTCTGTGCAGCAGGATGTGAGCGCGGGCGCGCTCAGAATGAACTAGGGTTGCGCGCGGGCGCGCTTGATTCAGTACAGGAGATGTTGCGCGCGGGCGCGCTAGGTTAGAGTGTAAACGATACGCGGCCGTGCTGGGCTGTGGCAGAAACTTTCTGGAATACAACTGAAAATAGGAAACTGCTAGGAATTATTCTCCTAATCATTATGGAAGTTGCTAGGATGGCTAAGAACGTTCCAGAATCATAATTATACATGGGAATTGCAATTCTAATCCATTCAAGAATGGAAATTGCCGGAATTCTATTCTAATTCAAAGACGGTAATTACTTGGAAAAGAGAACACTTTGGGCTATAAATACACACCTTGGGGGACATAAAAATCATCATCTACACACCAGAGTTCAGTTCAAATCATTCATAGCACGAAATCGAGAAGCCAAGGCGAGGATTGTGACGACAAGAAGATCTAGACATAGTTTTCTTGGATTCCTTTGTTTAGGCGTATCTTTTGGATGCTTGTTTCATTCACGGATTTGTTCTCTAAACCTTGTTACATTATTGATTTATTCATCTTTGTTATCTTGTTCATTACCATGTTTTCATCAAATCCCATGGTGACGAAAGGTTCAATTATGGGCTAATCGTTGTCGTGGGATCCTAGTGGATTTATCTATGTAACTTAGTAGTTTGCATGCCTTAAAGATTTATGTGTGGTGAATTCTTGATATCCTTGTATGGTTGTGTTTCATGTATTTAGATGCGTCGCGAACATCTAATTTGTTAATCTCTTGTGAAACGAGAGTGGATCTTGAGATTTAGAACTTGCCATGCTAGCATAGGATAGGTTGATGTTTTAACATCATGATTTGTGGCGTAAATAGAGATATTATGCTACCCTATGTGATCTAAGTGGATAACTTGTGCTTAAACCTTTATGTTTTCAAATTCTATAGAGATATAGGGTCTAAACATGATAGGTGTCTATTCATCTTCTATCTCTTTTGTGGATGTATGTGTAGTTTGGTACTAGTATACCGAGAGGTAACTTTTACTTGTTTCGTGTTATTCGATCAGATATCAAAATCATCGCATGTATTAATTAAAGGCTGCAACTCTAAGTGAAGTAGATAATGAAGTTAGGATTCCATATTTATTCTCATAAAAGTAATTCGATTTCAAATTCTCATTAGTTAATTTAATTCTTAGTTTAATAATTTGCATCTTAGTTTAATTTAGATAATTAAAAATCCCAATTTGATATTTGTCTTAACAGTGAATTAAAACCATACATTGTTGCATAGGTACTAACTAAATTAAAAACCAAGATCTCTGTGGGAACGAACTTGACTTATATCTGTATTACTTGTGACCACGTACGCTTACGTGATTTTGTGTTAACAGAGCCCATCAATTCTTTTATTGACAACTTGGTGAGATCTTTTGTTTCTTCAATAACAGCAACAATATATTCATATTTATCTGTTAAACAGATCAAAATTTCCTCCACAACATGTTGATCAGAAATATTATCACCATAGGTTTTCATTTGATTCACAATCTCCATTACACGAGCATGATAACTTTGTATATTTTCAGAATCCTTCATTCTTAAATTCTGAAAATCCTTTTTAAGAGATTGGAGATTAATACTTCGTACATTTTCATCTCCATGGAATTCACCCTGTAGGATTTCCCATGCTTCTTTTGCTGTTGAAGCTGTTGAAATCCTTGTAAAAATTGGTTTTGTGACTCCCATCTGAAGTTTGCTCAGTGCTCTTGCATCCTGGCGGCGAGTTGTTTCAAGTTTCTTTAATTCTGGTTCAGACAAATCTGCTTCATCTTCAGGTTCTGTAAACCCTTTCTCCACAATATTCCATAAGCCTTCTGCCCTTAAAACAATTCTTATTTTGATCTTCCAGTAGTCATAATCTTCACCATCAAAGAGAGGAATTAGAGATGATTGAGAGTCTGAATTTGACGCCATGTAATTACTTCTAGTTTCAATCCCAGAATAGAATCAAAACCTGCTCTGATGCCAATTTGAAGGAATCTAAATGAGTTGCTACTGCAGAGCTCTAATAAAAACAAATAAAAGAACTTGTTTTTTTATATATTTCTGAATTTGATTCCACTAAATTGAATTGAATTACATATGATATATGTAGGACAAGCTTTATATAGATTCTACAGAACATTCTAGAGAAATGATCTTGATTACAAGGTGCATGAACATATAATAAATTGATACTGTGAATGTGAAAATGAATATGCAAGTGCATGAATTCCAACACAAACAAGGTAGCCCATAATTTGGCTAGACTATCTTGCGCGCTTAATATATAGCTTCATTGTTATTTCGTCTCATCCTCTGTTTTTATTGGAGACTCCATTGTCTGTTTCGATGACTTAATGAAAGGGTTAATTGGCAAATTCATAACTGAACTCGTACTCGACTTGCAGTTGGGTAATCGAACTCAAAAAGCTTGCAGTCAACTCATCAAAGTAATTAAAACTTGCATTTGACTAACTACCGTTAACTCCATGTAACGTTCCTGACGGAAATCTGACGTGGCATGCTGATTTGTTAAAAATTATACACCTGGTGTGCTAATGTGTTAAATAATTTAAATTTAAAACTAATAATTTTAAAAACTCTTAAATCATATTCTGTTTTACAAACCCAGCTGAAACTAAATCAAACCGGATAAAGGAAAACGGGTCATCAGGTCAGAAAATGGGTCATGAAGAACATGGCCGCCTGCTGAAATTCAACCAAAATCCGGCGAGCCAGAACTTGCATCAAACACATGCAAAACAATTGTACACTGCTGGGTACTCAACAATCGCAACAAACATGGTCAAAACTGATCGAAATCGCGCCACACAAACCAAAAACGATCGACAAAAGATAATTCCGGCGAGCTTCGAGTTACAACTCCGGCCACTCACGATTTTTACAATTTTCTGAACCAAATCATACGTTTTTTATATCAAAATAAAGCTAAGATCACGCATAAACTAAACCCCCATAACCATAAGCACGAACACTTAATGAATAGCATGGACAATCGAATTAAAATTCGCAAAAAACCAACTTGAACTACTTATATACGAACATGGGCTCTTCAATTGAATTCCCAAATCGATTCAATATGGTCACATGAAGCTAAACAAACCATCAGTCACACCAAACAATTAACAATACAAAAAGCCCCAATCCTCACATGAACACTAATTCGTATTTCGTAATTTTTGGATACAATTGATGAAATTAAGCATGTAATTGAACTCCCCAAAGTCAGATGAAGCTATACAAACCTTCAAAACATGCGAACGAAGTAAAAGAGAATGGAGGTGATTGAAGAAATTTGAGCAGTCGGGTGGAAGGTGGGAGAAACGGAGGTGAAAGGTAAGAGAGATAGGGTGAATATATTGTTTTTAAACATATTGTTTTTTAATTTGTTTGTATTTGTATTTAATTTTCAAATATTAATGTGAGGAGAGAAGTATACGTAGCAGCTGATTATCTGTACAAATTTAACGGACCTCCGTTAAAAGTCAACGAAAGTAAACGGTCGTGCAAGTTTTTACTAGTTTAATAATGAAATTGCAAGTTTTAATTAGTTTAATGACGTTAATGCAAGTTTTTTGAGTTCGATTACTCAACTGCAAGTTGAGCACGAGTTCAGTTATGAAATAGCCAATTAACCCCTTAATGAAATGCATCATTTATTCAAAAAAAAACATACCTCTGTTAGGATCCATTAAATCATTTTACCTTATAATGATTTTACGATCACTACGACTTTTATGTTATGAATAAATACAAAGTATTTAATAGTTGTTCGTGATTCATACTTAACTGATTAATTTTTTTTTATTTGCACTACACCATAAAAGGCCTATGAACACATCTAGAGCCTATGTTGCCTTTGCCATATATATTTTTGGCTAATACAACATTATCATTTTTATGTTGCCTTAGGTATAAAAAATATGTTGGCATAGAATAAAAGTGTTTGTGTGTTGCCGTAGGTCTGAAATTGTGTTGCCGTGATTTTGCAATGAACAAAATTTTATATTTTCTACTATAAATAAAAATTTTAACCTTTTTTCACATGAAAATTATTTTTATTAAAATTTAGAATATTCCATTAGAGAGTGAATATTTCACTAAACATGTTAAAACATTTTAAAATGTGTAATTTTATTTTTATATTTATTAAATATTATTAAACAAAATTTTTAAAATAATTTTTTTTCTAAATATATTGTAATATATCAATAAATAAATAAATATTTTCTTATATAATTTTTTTTGAATATATTAACAAATTATGTAAAAGAAATCATTTAGCAAAAAAAAAAGAATTAAATATTTAATAAAAAATAAATTAATTAAATAAAATATTGGGAAAAAAAATTGGGGGCTAAAGTTTGGTGAGCGGCAAAAATACCGCCTGTAACACCCCTAGATCCGGGGTCTGAAATCTAGGTTGTCACGGTCACCTCAATTCACAGTTAACAATACTTATATTAAATTTCCATTCTTCACCTACTGCAACCCCATCAATAAATACACTGACAGGTTATAGTTCTCAGAAACAATAATTATTCAAATCAAGTTATTAAATCCTTTCACTCAAATTTATTACAAACCAAATAAATCCTTTCAAAAGTTAGTCGCCAATACATCTCTACATAAGGTAGTATCGGGACCCAAAGTGATTATTTATTTATATTACATTGTTTTGACAAATTGTGAAATGGTTCACCCTAGTTGTTTATAACCAACTACCTGGGCTGGAGTCCTCACGAACTGCCTACGGTAAAGCTGGGCATTTCCCACGCGCTTCCTTGGGGTAAGCTTTGTCCTGGCCATGCTGATCTGTTGTGTTGTGATATAAACAAGAAAGCAAGAGTGAGCGATATAGCTCAGCAATAATATAATAGTTCAACTATAACTTCATATTTATTTAGAAAGTAATTCTGTCAACTCTATACTACACTCTTTTCATTTAAAAGAATTTAACTCTTGTAATTTATACGTTCCACAATACCCAAGATTTTCTCAAATATTTTGTAACTCACTGACAACACACTCTCTGAAAATAAGCGCATAGGCTTTCATTTCAATATACATCAAAATTCCAATTGGAAGATGGGGACATCTGGAATACACCACGATACTTGCTGATCAGGCAAGGTATCGCAAAATTTTCTTTTCTACTAGTAGAAGGACGAATTCCTTTTCGGTTATCACCCTGGCCGCATACGGGCCTTTTATGCTTTTCGGGTACCTGTTTCATTACCGAGCATAATTATGCTTTTCGGGCACCTGTTTCATTGCCGAGCATATTAAAATTTTCCCTACCACCGGCACATATTTCATTACCGCGTAGAGCCTTCTCACTACATCGGTACCTGTTTCATTACCGTGTAAGGAAGCCATTCCAGTTCCGAGATGATTCTATCTTATACTGGAATCGAATTTAATCGTCATTCCCCAAGCATGATATCTGCTCGTTGATAGATTTCAGATTTCTACTTCCGGAAGTATTGAGGAAGTAGTAAGAATATGTGGTTTGACTCTTGTCAATGGATGAAATAAGGATTTACTTTTAAGATCGCGACTGGGAAGTTAATCAGAGTTCTTTGGAAGATTTATCAATATAAATTATTTTGATTTGTGATGAGTATAAACTTAAAATATTAGTTTTATAGGAGATAAGGAGTAAACATCCTTCAATCAACTCTTTCGACTGGATTCCCGGAGTTTGGATGAGTTTGAGACTATTTAATCATATGAAAGTAATTTTTTTATTAACTCAAAATAATATCTGGGAACCCATCGTATTTTTAAATAATTTTTCTAAAGGTCAGAGAATAATTAAAATAATTAAATACCTCTGCATCTAATTTTTAATAAGGTTTTCTGATTTTAAATCATCCTTAAAGTATTTATTAAATAACTAAATCATTTTTAAAATATTAAATAAATGATTAAATCATTTTGAATTAATTAATAAATAAATAATTCACTATAAATAAATGATTAAATAATTTTAAATCATTTAATAAATAAATAATTCAACTTAAATAAATGATTAAATCATTTTGAATCAATTAATAAATAATTAAATCAATTTAAATAAATGATTGAATTATTTTAATAATTATGAATCAATTTGGGATATTTAATAAATATTTTCGTAATATTTATTAAATATTAAAATATTAAAATAAGCTCTCTTTAAATGAATATTCAAAATAATATTCATTTAATTAAATAAATGTATGAATAATATTTAATAATATTACTTAAAATATTCAATAATTCTAAATATCCCGTTTACATTTATTGGAATATTAAATCCGAAATAAAGGAAACTTAACTTCGGCATCTTCGGGGTTTCTATAATAACGTCAATAATTTATTTCCGACTCGCGGTCTACTTTTAATCAAAAACATACTCTATACCTTAGAGTCTCGTATTCTTCAAATCTCATAATTTGTATAATCATAGCATGCAGTTCATCGTTTGCAATTTAAATACAATTATTTAAAATAGTCATGCATTTTATACAATTATATCACAACAACAACAATTATAAAATAGCCGTATACTCGGAATACAAGTTTGAAAACTTGCCTGGTGGTCTTGGTATCGGTTGGTTCCGGGGCTCAGTGCAACAATCTAAAATATTCATAATTACTCGATTAGCCTTTTATCGAGATAAAATGCTATGACATTTACGACTTCCGAGACTTAATCGTTTACACATTAATCGACCCATGTAATCTCTTACATGTCCAAGTAATCCACTAACCATCCTAGTATCGATTCTTGGTGCGCAATAATTATTCAACATATTTTCCTATTCGTACTTAAGTTTTCCCGTTTTGGACTATCCGGTTATGAAACTTTCACTGCGCAACTTTCATTCAAACATTTCTCTAAAATCGAAAACAAATTATTTTCACTCAATTCTTTTTGGGTTATCTTCTAGAGTGTAAGGACCAGTTACTCAATTTTTGTCATAATTAAATTCGCTTGTTTGGTGCTCCGAATTTACTGACGAAACTATCAAAACGTAACAGTTCGTACTACTTGTAATAGCTTCACTAAATTGGCTCTAACTTCTTAACCACAAATCTCCTAAAAATGAGCTTTATATGCCCACAATCTATGAGACAATATCTACTCTGTCATGACTAGTGGTATTTTATTATGAAATTATTTATGGTCCGAATTTGGGTTACAAACAGTCCCTTGTCCTAGAAGCCATCAATCATGTCTACACCAAACATACTTTCCCTTTTCATGCAAGATCCTTAACATAAATTCTAAATATCCTCAAGAAACTTGTTTTAATCATTTTGACAGGCTAAACTCAGTTTCAAAATTTCCACATGATTTTTGTCTAATATTTATAAACCAAGAAATCATCATGAACACAACTATCTTGTCATAACACATGTTACTAACATCACCTAGTAACCATAATAAAATATTACCATGAACTAAAGGGTGAAAAGAGATTATACCTTCCTTGAATCCTTAACACACTAACTAGAGCTTGTAATCCTTAAGGTAGCCTTGACCTATGTTTATCACTTTCAAACTTGCAAGGAATTCAAGAAACAAGTTAGGATTTTCGGAGTTACCATTAACTCGCTTGAAAGAACTGGAAAAACGAGGGTCTTACCTTGCTTATTTAGACAAGACTCCTGAAGAAGAGTTGTAGATAATCTCACTACCTTTCCAACAAGCTAAATAACACAAGATTCCCTTGAGAAACGAGAGAGATATGGTCGTTTGAAAATCGGGGCAGAAACTGTCAAGAACAGGGCAGTTTGGTTTCTTCAACTTGGGGAAGCGATTTGACTAGGCTACACTCCTTTGCTGGCCATGAAATTTTGATCGAACCTTACCCATGGAGTGGAGAGGATATGGTTAAAATTTGGTGATTTGTAGAGCTCTAGATCGTGAGTTATGAATTTTTCTTTCTCCCCTCCTCTGAAACTCTAAACTGCTGGAATGAAATGGGGAAAGAATGAATTTTTGTTCTTGTGAATTTGTTTGGCTGAATTATTACTTAACAACAATTATCAGCAATCTAGACTCCTATACTAGCCTTAGCTTGGATTTTGTTAAATTAAATTCCTAAATTTTTGGGATGTGTTTCTTAATTAGTCAAAACTAGCCCACAATCTTGTCTTTTGTTCATAAGTCTTGTATGCCATTTGAATTTCATTTGCATGGCATTTGCATCTCATTTGCATGGCATTTGCATGCATGGGATGGTTGTTCATCTAGTTACGTAACTCGTTTGGCAATTAAACGTTCGTTCGATCTTATTTCGTCGTCCGATAAATATTTGAATGCATTTCGCGTAGTAACTTTCTAACGTAATCTTTTCTCCTTTCAAACTTCTTAATACTTACATTATATAAATGTTTCAATCTTTAATACGTCATGTCATAATATAATCCTCGTATTCTTCGACGTATTATGAATAGTAATATTCTGATAAAATAGGATTCGTTAAAAACTAACGGCATTAACAAATCCTCATTTTCCTCGTATAAGAATAATATAAATTCGGATCTTCAGTTTTCCAACATGTATATATGGTGGTCGGAAAAAAAAAAATTTTCTTTGAACGCAATATATTTTTTTTTTTTACTATTCTTAAAAATATTTCTGAAAAATTCGAGTTATTACAGTCTTCCCTCCTTAAAAGGATTTCGTCCTCGGAATCAACGTATGATACAACAAAGTACTCCACACTCTAATTCTTAGGTTGACTCGTCAACCTTTTGCTTTTCTCCATAATACTCTTTCTAGTGCCATGACTTCATATATCAACATCTGCTCTTTTCCATCAATCATTTCTACTAGTACCTCTACACTAATCCTTTGAATAACTAACACCTGAAATCTCTCTTTTCTACTTAGGGTATTAGCCTCCACACTGGCCTCCCACGACTAGTAATATATTATTGCACCTCAAAATCCTTCATCAATTATACTCACTTCCTTCATTTATCCAAATCCGTACATAATACCATCATAGAATCATCCACTATTGAAGGAAAGTGGAAGTTTGAAATAACATCATTCGACAGGGCTTCAGAATTCTAAAGGTAGGGATAATGACAGCCTATGGCACATCAAATCACCTGCTTAATAACATTAAACCACCTGTAGTCACTTAAAGTCAAACTATAGGTGTCCTCCCTATAACTAACTACTCTATTACCACTTAATACACATAACACATTTAGTAAAGAAAATAAAATGGAAAAGCCCCCTTTTTAAAGTGGACATTTCCTGGTGCTAACCACCTCAAACCATACCAATTAATCAGCTTCACTAGACATATGCAATTATAATACCATCGACATCCTATGACAACTTAATTAATATGTAATCCTTAAAACATACTTAATCCTCGATAAAGACTTATAATACCCATTTAATCCTCAAGACACATTTAATCCTCGAATTAGCACATACTCCTCGAAACAACAATTAACCTCCAAAATAATTCACTTAACACATATTCACGTAAACAATTAACATCCACTTCATGCGTCTAGACCATTGATATTAAATAAACTAAATAAATTTAATCGCAGGGAATTTTTAGAAAATTTCGGCATGAGGTATTCGTTTATCGGACTATCCCGGGGTCACAGCCCCTCAATATCAATCAAAAACAATTCAACCCTGCTTTTTTTTTACAAAAGTAAAGCTGCCTCAACTTGCAGCAACAACACACAATAATTTATATTAGTATTAACTACTACTTACGCTACATCAATGATCGTATCACTCACGCATTTTTAATGATACACGTGACAATCGATTATTGATATTCGTAAGCCCTAGGGAACAACCCCTAACATTAACTATTACTTACGCTATATTAATGATCATGTCAATTGTCTTGAATGCATTGATATGCTCTTTACGGCTCGGTAAAATATCACACCAAAATAGAAATTGGAATTTCTGAATTCTGATCGTCTTTACATACACTTATATACTCCGTGAATCACTAATATGACTTTAAAATATCCATACCATGTCCCGTGCATAGGGTGACATGAAAAAAATTTCTCGAATCTCGAAATCAATATTCCTCCATGCATTTCACTATTCATTTATAAAAAATTCCAAGTACAAAAATTCGGTGATAACATCTATACATATGCAACTTCTCCAAATTTCGAATCAAATCTTGGGGTTTTTATCTGACACAATCGTTACTAGAGTCTCACATCACACTACTTTTCTTTCAAATGAAATTTGACCAACCTCTCAATAGCATAACCTTAATCAATAGAGAGAAAACGAATTGACACAGTTATACATTGCTAGTATTGTAGTCGCATCTTGATCCGCTTTTGCTTGTGGTAATCCCATCGCAAAGCCTTAATTCATCGTGTCGAGGTTAACTTATTCTAACCCGATGGGCATACCTTCCAAATGTTTTAGAGGTACCAAGAATCATAAAACTTTGAAGAGAAGAGATTTCATATTATAGCAAATGCCCCACAATTGTGGTTATCAATTTGCTGATTTTTAAAACAACCTTATTTTAGATAAAATAATAACTGAGAGATCAATATGATCACATGAACCCGACGTTATGCGTCTTAGCTCCGACATTTACAAATAAAGGTGGCCAACCTTATTGTAATACATAACACACCAGTGATGGCGTCCCATCCAACTTCTATCACACAGACAGATATAACTGGTGTCCCCTATAAATAGGGTTGTTCGTCTTAGTTGGAGTAAAGGAATATGAAAGGAATTTAAAATCAATTTAGTAACTGATGTTTTTTTTATATACTTTGAAGCACACTTGGATTCAAAATGAAGAAATTACGAAGGTGTTATTTTTGAAAAATAAGGATCAGAAAAGTAAGTACCGAACAAATGGTACCCTACTGCAAAATAAACTTGTCCATCACTGGAGAAAACAAAAGTTGAAAATTTTGAAAATTTGAAAGTAGGTGGCATTGTCTGTAAGCTCAAAGATTGCGACTCGGTTCTAAATACATTGCTTCAATCCTAATTGGAATCTTCGGGCCCTCTTGGCCTCAGTGTTGACAAACTCAGGGACAAACCTCGACAACTCTGTGAACTTAGCTTCATACTCAGCCACTGTCATATTCTCTTGTTTCAGCTCTAAGAATTTAAGTTCCATCTGGTTCTCCATGAACCTAGGAAAGTACTTGTCTAAAAATAACTCAGTGAATCTCTCCCAAGTCACCACTCCAACGGGCTCCATATTCTTCTTGGCTTCCCACCAATAATTTGCTTCTCCTTTTAGTAGGTAAGAGGCGAAGATGGTCTTCTGGACTTCTTCGGTGCCCATTATCTCAAAAGACTTTTCCATTTCCTTCAGCCAGGCCTTCGCCTCAACCGGGTCTACGGTTCCTTGGAACTCAGGGGGCTTAAATGAATTGAAAGCCTTGAAGGCATTGGCAACAGTCATGTTAGGTCCTAGTGGCTGACAGGGTGGAGGTTGTTGATTCAGGTTCAATCTGAGTAGTTTCATGAATTGTGCCATAGGATTTGTTTCAGGGTTTTCCTCTACCTGGGTATCCTCAGCCTCTTCCTCTTCATAGTTCATATCATCAAACTCATTGTAATTAACTCCATCTTGGTTGTTGCTACCTTGACTGCCAGATGTAGCCGGGTGACCTCTAGTACCTATTCTTCGTCTTGGTGGCATCTTTCTGGTAGCATAAATAATTAAATTTTTTGGGCTCAGTCCTTATAGTTCATGTATTTGTTTCATCTAATTAACAATTTATTTCTCGAGATTACTCCATCAAAGTTTTAGATAATTCTTGTCATGCTATTTAATTTATCCACCACAAGTATATTTAAACATAAAATTCGAAGACTGAATAACACAAATAAATGGAAATATATTACAAGTCTAGGTACGCGTCTTCCCAGCCTGTGGCACCACAAATAAGCTAATGCCATTATTACAAAACTACCCTCCTTGACTGAAAGACTAACCACCTGACACATCAACGTCCTCGGACTCGGGTCGCTTCACGAGCTCGGCGCATCGCGTTAGAGAGAACTCTAGTAACCTCGCTACTATCCACCGGACCTCGGAGAGGTGTCATACGACGGACCCGGTTAAGGGCCCTCTCCTCAATACGGCGAATGGAACTCCTTATCCTTCGGGTGCTTCCATCAACTCTCCCACCCTGGGACATCTGCCTAGCCTCTCTATCCGCAATAATCTGTTGCCCTAGCTCAGTTACTTTCGCCTCAGCTATAGCCAGGTTTGTGGCATAATCAGTCTCCATCCAATCATATAAGACCAGGGGTACCATTGTTAGAAAGGGTGGCAGTGGGGATGGGTCATCAGCATGTTCTATCTCTACAGGAGCTGGCAAAGACTCCTCGCTAGTCTCCTCATCAGTGGGTAGAGGGCTCATAGGGGCTGGAGGTGGAGTAGGGGTCCTCTCTGGGCTAAGAAGGTACATCTCGATGTCTCTATCCTCCTCCTCCTCCTCAGGGTCCTCATCAGAGTCCTCATCAGGTATGACTATCGGCTCTCCTACTGTGTCGTACACTGGGGCCAGTAGTGCCTCATCATGCTCTAACTCGAATGCCTCAGGGTCCACTAGCTCGGGTGCCTACAAGTCAAGACATAACCATGTTACTAAGATCGTATCTTAAATTTTAACTTAGGTTTTAACTGTCGGAACAACACCTAGTAGTCCAACTTCGAACTCGATGAGAGCTCTTGATTATTTGTTATACTAGTTTTATTACTTAAACTCTCTATTATTTCTGAGACTTATAACCTAGGGCTCTGATACCATTTCTGTAACACCCCTAGATCCGGGGTCTGAAATCTAGGTTGTCACGGTCACCTCAATTCACAGTTAATAATACTTATATTAAATTTCCATTCTTCACCTACTGCAACCCCATAAATAAATACACTGACAGGTTATAGTTCTCAGAAACAATAATTATTCAAATCAAGTTATTAAATCCATTCACTCAAATTTATTACAAACCAAATAAATCCTTTCAAAAGTTAGTCGCCAATACATCTCTACATAAGGTAGTATCGGGACCCAAAGTGATTATTTATTTATATTACATTGTTTTGACAAATTGTGAAATGGTTCACCCTAGTTGTTTATAACCAACTACCTGGGCTGGAGTCCTCACGAACTGCCTACGGTAAAGCTGGGCGTTTCCCACGCGCTTCCTTGGGGTAAGCTTTGTCCTGGCCATGCTGATCTGTTGTGTTGTGATATAAACAAGAAAGCAAGAGTGAGCGATATAGCTCAGCAATAATATAATAGTTCAACTATAACTTCATATTTATTTAGAAAGTAATTCTGTCAACTCTATACTACACTCTTTTCATTTAAAAGAATTTAACTCTTGTAATTTATACGTTCCACAATACCCAAGATTTTCTCAAATATTTTGTAACTCACTGACAACACACTCTCTGAAAATAAGCGCATAGGCTTTCATTTCAATATACATCAAAATTCCAATTGGAAGATGGGGACATCTGGAATACACCACGATACTTGCTGATCAGGCAAGGTATCGCAAAATTTTCTTTTCTACTAGTAGAAGGACGAATTCCTTTTCGGTTATCACCCTGGCCGCATACGGGCCTTTTATGCTTTTCGGGTACCTGTTTCATTACCGAGCATAATTATGCTTTTCGGGCACCTGTTTCATTGCCGAGCATATTAAAATTTTCCCTACCACCGGCACATATTTCATTACCGCGTAGAGCCTTTTCACTACATCGGTACCTGTTTCATTACCGTGTAAGGAAGCCATTCCAGTTCCGAGATGATTCTATCTTATACTGGAATCGAATTTAATCGTCATTCCCCAAGCATGATATCTGCTCGTTGATAGATTTCAGATTTCTACTTCCGGAAGTATTGAGGAAGTAGTAAGAATATGTGGTTTGACTCTTGTCAATGGATGAAATAAGGATTTACTTTTAAGATCGCGACTGGGAAGTTAATCAGAGTTCTTTGGAAGATTTATCAATATAAATTATTTTGATTTGTGATGAGTATAAACTTAAAATATTAGTTTTATAGGAGATAAGGAGTAAACATCCTTCAATCAACTCTTTCGACTGGATTCCCGGAGTTTGGATGAGTTTGAGACTATTTAATCATATGAAAGTAATTTTTTTATTAACTCAAAATAATATCTGGGAACCCATCGTATTTTTAAATAATTTTTCTAAAGGTCAGAGAATAATTAAAATAATTAAATACCTCTGCATCTAATTTTTAATAAGGTTTTCTGATTTTAAATCATCCTTAAAGTATTTATTAAATAACTAAATCATTTTTAAAATATTAAATAAATGATTAAATCATTTTGAATTAATTAATAAATAAATAATTCACTATAAATAAATGATTAAATAATTTTAAATCATTTAATAAATAAATAATTCAACTTAAATAAATGATTAAATCATTTTGAATCAATTAATAAATAATTAAATCAATTTAAATAAATGATTGAATTATTTTAATAATTATGAATCAATTTGGGATATTTAATAAATATTTTCGTAATATTTATTAAATATTAAAATATTAAAATAAGCTCTCTTTAAATGAATATTCAAAATAATATTCATTTAATTAAATAAATGTATGAATAATATTTAATAATATTACTTAAAATATTCAATAATTCTAAATATCCCGTTTACATTTATTGGAATATTAAATCCGAAATAAAGGAAACTTAACTTCGGCATCTTCGGGGTTTCTATAATAACGTCAATAATTTATTTCCGACTCGCGGTCTACTTTTAATCAAAATCATACTCTATACCTTAGAGTCTCGTATTCTTCAAATCTCATAATTTGTATAATCATAGCATGCAGTTCATCGTTTGCAATTTAAATACAATTATTTAAAATAGTCATGCATTTTATACAATTATATCACAACAACAACAATTATAAAATAGCCGTATACTCGGAATACAAGTTTGAAAACTTGCCTGGTGGTCTTGGTATCGGTTGGTTCCGGGGCTCAGTGCAACAATCTAAAATATTCATAATTACTCGATTAGCCTTTTATCGAGATAAAATGCTATGACATTTACGACTTCCGAGACTTAATCGTTTACACATTAATCGACCCATGTAATCTCTTACATGTCCAAGTAATCCACTAACCATCCTAGTATCGATTCTTGGTGCGCAATAATTATTCAACATATTTTCCTATTCGTACTTAAGTTTTCCCGTTTTGGACTATCCGGTTATGAAACTTTCACTGCGCAACTTTCATTCAAACATTTCTCTAAAATCGAAAACAAATTATTTTCACTCAATTCTTTTTGGGTTATCTTCTACAGTGTAAGGACCAGTTACTCAATTGTTTTCATAATTAAATTCGCTTGTTTGGTGCTCCGAATTTACTGACGAAACTATCAAAACGTAACAGTTCGTACTACTTGTAATAGCTTCACTAAATTGGCTCTAACTTCTTAACCACAAATTTCCTAAAAATGAGCTTTATATGCCCACAATCTATGAGACAATATCTACTCTGTCATGACTAGTGGTATTTTATTATGAAATTATTTATGGTCCGAATTTGGGTTACAAACAGTCCCTTGTCCTAGAAGCCATCAATCATGTCTACACCAAACATACTTTCCCTTTTCATGCAAGATCCTTAACATAAATTCTAAATATCCTCAAGAAACTTGTTTTAATCATTTTGACAGGATAAACTCAGTTTCAAAATTTCCACATGATTTTTGTCTAATATTTATAAACCAAGAAATCATCATGAACACAACTATCTTGTCATAACACATGTTACTAACATCACCTAGTAACCATAATAAAATATTACCATGAACTAAAGGGTGAAAAGAGATTATACCTTCCTTGAATCCTTAACACACTAACTAGAGCTTGTAATCCTTAAGGTAGCCTTGACCTATGTTTATCACTTTCAAACTTGCAAGGAATTCAAGAAACAAGTTAGGATTTTCGGAGTTACCATTAACTCGCTTGAAAGAACTGGAAAAACGAGGGTCTTACCTTGCTTATTTAGACAAGACTCCTGAAGAAGAGTTGTAGATAATCTCACTACCTTTCCAACAAGCTAAATAACACAAGATTCCCTTGAGAAACGAGAGAGATATGGTCGTTTGAAAATCGGGGTAGAAACTGTCAAGAACAGGGCAGTTTGGTTTCTTCAACTTGGGGAAGCGATTTTACTAGGCTACACTCCTTTGCTGGCCATGAAATTTTGATCGAACCTTACCCATGGAGTGGAGAGGATATGGTTAAAATTTGGTGATTTGTAGAGCTATAGATCGTGAGTTATGAATTTTTCTTTCTCCCCTCCTCTGAAACTCTAAACTGCTGGAATGAAATGGGGAAAGAATGAATTTTTGTTCTTGTGAATTTGTTTGGCTGAATTATTACTTAACAACAATTATCAGCAATCTAGACTCCTATACTAGCCTTAGCTTGGATTTTGTTAAATTAAATTCCTAAATTTTTGGGATGTGTTTCTTAATTAGTCAAAACTAGCCCACAATCTTGTCTTTTGTTCATAAGTCTTGTATGCCATTTGAATTTCATTTGCATGGCATTTGCATCTCATTTGCATGGCATTTGCATGCATGGGATGGTTGTTCATCTAGTTACGTAACTCGTTTGGCAATTAAACGTTCGTTCGATCTTATTTCGTCGTCCGATAAATATTTGAATGCATTTCGCGTAGTAACTTTCTGACGTAATCTTTTCTCCTTTCAAACTTCTTAATACTTACATTATATAAATGTTTCAATCTTTAATACGTCATGTCATAATATATTCCTCGTATTCTTCGATGTATTATGAATAGTAATATTCTGATAAAATAGGATTCGTCAAAAACTAACGGCATTAACAAATCCTCATTTTCCTCGTATAAGAATAATATAAATTCGGATCTTCAGTTTTCCAACATGTATATATGGTGGTCGGAAAAAAAAAATTTCTTTGAACGCAATATATTTTTTTTTTTTTACTATTCTTAAAAATATTTCTGAAAAATTCGAGTTATTACACCGCCCAACCAAAATTTTTGACCGCTAAAACACTTTTGACTTTCATTTTCAGACAACTCGATGATCACACTCTGTCCACGGTCTCTCCTCTCTCCACTATCTCCTCTCTCCGCTCAATACTCACACACACACACACACTCGATACTCACACTCGATTCTCTCTTTCCTTTCTTTCTCCCCTCTCTCACCCAGTTCCACACTCTCCTTTCTCTCTCGCATCTCTCTCCTCTCTCACATCCTCTGTTAATATTTACATATGCATATGTCAATTGGGGCTTTAATTGGGGCTTTTATTCATTAATTGGGTTCAATTTGGGGCTTTAATTCACTAATTTGGGGCTTCTTTTTTCCATTCTCAGGATTAATTTCCAGTTAAGGCTTGAAACGGTTCGGGTGATTTTGGGGCTTCAATAGGATTCGATTTGGGGCTTTGCAATTAGGGTTTCGATTTGGGAGTTCGAGTATAAGGTATTTCTGTATCTTATGTTTTCTTAGTATTTGGACTAAGTTTTGTGGGTACTTGTTTATGGTCTGTCAGTACTTGTTTATGTTTTCTTAAAGTACTTGTTTATGTTTTGTGCGTATTTATACGACTTTAAGGGATAATTATAAGGGATGGGTGTGTGTGTGGAATTGAACCCATGAGATGAGGCTTCACCACTAGGCTATCCCTTCCACTAGGCTTCACCACTAGGGATAATTATAATGTGTTTCAGAAACACATTGCTGAACCTATAATTAAAATGTCCATAGTTTGTGAGCCTAATTTTACTAGACTTTTCTTTAGTTTGGTGAAAAATGGTAGTGCTCATGAGTGTAATTTAGTTTAAAAACTATGTTTGTTATCATTCAGAATTAGAAAAAAAATTTGTGGGCGGCTTCTAGTTCGTGGATATTTTCTTTCATTGTACATTCTCCACACATTATCAGTACTTGTAAAGCTTCTGAACAACAATGATGTGTTTTGATTTCAGTGGTTGATTTTGAGATATGGGATTTTGAATTTGGAACTCATACTTGCTGCTGTTAGGATTGCCAAGCAAGAAAAGGTTTTCGTCTCCTTGGATTTGGCCAGTTTTGAGGTTTAAATATTATACTGCCTTTCTATTGTCCAGTTTTAATAAAATGGAAATGATACTTTTACTTGAAGTGTTTCTCGTCGTCTGTTGAACACCAAGGACTGTGAAATTGTTAAATAACATAGTAATGCTAGATATAACCTCATTCGGGGTTTTTGTGTGGAAACTGGAAATTATAGTAGAGACTTGCTTCTGTTATTCTTTTGTTGCTAAATAATGATAATGGCTTAATCCTCCTATTGTGATGTTACACAGTTAGTGTGGTCAGCAGGCAAACCAAGCATATTGAACATAGTTCATTAAAATTCAGTTCGCTTCCTGCTGGCATTGATTCACTGAAGTTCGGTTCCCTTTCTACCTGGTCTCCGCTATCTGATGGAAAACAAGGGATCTCACTTTCTAGGCAAAGGTGGTCTGCCTCAGTAATATGCGCTGCTGCTCTTGTAAGTTTACTTTTCTATAAATTTGGAGGAATATTAAGTAGTTATATAAACATGAATATAATGTTCTTGCAGAACAAGATCATGTATAAAATTTAGTAAATAATGTAAAATATGAAATACATATATCCATATAGGTAGAAAATGTGCTATTATTTGTCATATGTATATTACAGTCACATGATTAAGGTAAAAAACACTGCTGCAGTTTTCAGCACTTTTATCTAAAATCTTGAGTTTGCAAGCTGTAAATAGGAAATGTACATTACCGATATGAATGGAATTTCTGAATCTTTGTTTTTTATTATTTATTTGTTACATGTCATAGGATGGACAATACTACTAATATTTTACTCTACTTAAGCACTCCCACCAATCCTCTTACGGGTAAATGAGCATCATATTTAGGCATTATTAGTATGCTGCTTTCTCTAAATTTATCATATTTTTGAAAGTTCTAGGAATCAGATTAACCTTTATGAATGTTTTAAAAGATAAAGCAATTAGCTTATACAATTTGTGCCATGTGAAAATTGCAGAACAAATGGTATCTTTGCCTTGATCGCAAGTTTATCTCCTGACTTTCATTTCTTAATTGTACTTAAACAAGAATCTGTACAAAAATTATATATTTTGACTCCACATTTTTATGTGCTAAAGTTCATCTTCGCTGTAGGCAGAACGTGTGCTCTTTTATTAACGTGTGCTCTTTTATTTAAAATAGAAAAATCAAGAAAGAAGTTCTCAATTAGCAAAAAAAATAGAAAAAAGAGAAGAGTTTTACAATGGAGTGGATTGTGATTTTGGTCATAGACTCGTAAATACATGCATCCAGCTACAACTGGCCCCAGTACTACCTTTTGTACATATATAGCCTGTAAATGCGTCCATCAATCTTATTCGTATGAACATCTGCTTTTAAATCTAGTATTGGGTCTTCTCCTCCATCTGTCGCATCGTCTTTAATTTGTGTATTTTCTGTGTTTTTGTTATAGAAACGTATACTTTCTTATAACTGCATCTTGTCGTGTACGCCATAGATATTAAATAATTATGTGATCTCATTTGTCATGCAGGATGCTTAAAAAAGGCTTCACTCATATCCAGGAAAGAAGTTCTTGCTTTGTGTTGATGGACCCTCTGGCAAGGACTGGAGAGGTGGAAGAGCTGCATCATTCAACATCATTCCTATCAGTACTGGAGCTGCCAAGGTATGTTGATGTTTTTGCAAAAGAATTTGGGGTCTATAACTGGCTATCAAATATGGTTGTTACTTTCTGTGCTGTTGAATTTGTTGATACATTTTATTAAACAGTTGGTGCTCTGTTTTGTCATAATTATTTATTAGGCTGTTGGAAAAGTGCTTCCTCAATTGAATGGGAAGTTGACTGGCATGTCCTTCTCAGTTCTTACTGTCAGGTTGGAAAAAAAGGCTATTTATGAACAAATTAAAGCTACCATTAAGTAAGCATTGTCAATTTTGTTACCATTCGTGTTCTTGTTGAATCCATTTCCCGTAGAAATTTTGTTACAGTTGGATCATAGGTCGATCCAACTGGTGGTTCATAGAGTTTGGGAAGCAATTGCTGAATCTTTCCTAATAGGATTATTAGTACATTTATTAAGTTATTATGTTAGCTTTTTAATCAATAATAGTTACAACTGATATAGTTCTAAATTGAATTATAGGTAATCATAGATGGTCTTTGCGTAACTTTTTTATTGTATCTTATCGTGATGACAGTTGGTTAATTCAGTTGCTTTGCAGAGGACATGCTACTGGACCAGCTGGTGTTATGATGGAGGACATGTGGCTATTTTGTCGAAATATAGTTGGCTACAATGAATGTGACAATGCATGTTAGTATGTTATCTCACTTTATTCATCCAGAATTGCATAGGTCTCATAGATGGCCTAAACTTGCACACATGCTAAGATCAATTACTTTTTTCATAATAAAAAAGGTGACTCGTCGCAAAATGCGCAAGCAGCTTGTACATTTGATTTCTGTTTTTTTATTCATCTATGGATTTCTGGCCTGGAAGGGGGTTAGCTGTAGATTATCGTGTATTTTTATATTTTACTGGTATCTCAGTTATCATCATTCGTGGATTGCCATTCGTGCACTTATGGTAGTCGAAAATATTGTCAGATGGGGCCAAGACCAGAAAATCCAGGTATACGATCAAGCGACAAACATTTTATGTTTTAAATAAAGTGACCTATGTTCTTCCAGGATCCTTTTACAAATATACATGTTTAACTCTTTCATTGTATCTGTCTGTGTATGTATTTGTTCTTGTATTACACTTTTACCGTATGTTTACTAGTTTGCGTGTCTGCGTCATTCATAAGACCACTAAACCTTTTAGCGATTTAGTGATGGTAACAATTTCCTAGATGAAAAAGATGCAGACTGCTGTCTTTTCCGTCTTCTTACCCTTGCTACTCTATTACAACCTCTCTAAGATAGAACCGATCTGCCAGATCTGTACACTGCTCAAACAGAAGAGCCTTTCTCTCTACTAAAGTCATTGTTTCAAGAATAGTAGACTAAATTGCATACTGTTTGGTGTTTGACATAAGCTTGTCATATGAGTTTGAATTTCATTTTCTTCATAAACCAAACGCTCGGTATTGAGCACTGCATCTTCGGAATTGTAGCATTCTGTACCACGGGATGTAGGCTATTAATACATTTAGTACCCCACAAGCTAAATAAATAATTTAAATACCGAGATAGGTTTGTGTATTTAATTGTGTCTAACATGTTTCGTTGTTTTAGATGTTAATTGTGCAGAAAATTATTTTATTCTTTTTGCTGTGTTGTGTTGTTTTTAAGCAGTTACTTTGTAAACTGAAAGATATTTTATTGTAACTTTTAAGAAATTACATCTTTGATGACTATTAGTATGTGTAGCTTTGGGGTTTAGAAGTCGTTTATATTAATAAATGTAACACCTTTATTGTGTTTTAATTTGTTGTCGAAATGTGTGTTAATTCGACAGTTAAGAGAAGGGCTTTTCGTAATTGTAATTTATTGACAAAAGTTTTTAGTGTTGTACTCGTTTATTCAAGTGAATGCAGTTGGGACATTTTCTACTAGAACTGACCGTGTTTGCAATGTAGAAATTTTACAAAAATTTTCGTAGAAATTTTGTTACCATTCGTGTTCTTGTTGAATCCATTTCCCGTAATTGTAATTTATTGTTATAACATGCTTTCTTATTAATCTGTTTCACAGACTGAGCAATAAGCATAGCAAAAGGCATTGTGATCGGTGGACTTGCTGCTGCACTATCTCGAATGACAAGTGACAAGGAAGATGGTACTCCAATGACTAGTGGCACAAGCTCTTAATTTAGTCATAGCATATGTTTATGTTTTAGACCATCTTTTTTTGTTGTTATATTAGTCTTATGTACTTAGTAAGATTGTAGTTTATGTACTTTAAGGCACCGGCTCTTATGTCTTTTGCTCTAAATTTGGGTTGTTGTGATTGTATTGAATATGGTATGGATTATTATGATTGTAAAGTTGGTTGTGTTGATTTGGTTATCTAGGGAATGCATATTTTCATATATATGATTTTTTGTTGGAAATAGAAAAGTGTTGCCATTGATGTTATAAAGTGTTGGCAAAAAGGAAAATTAATGTAAAGAAATGTTGCTAGAAAATGTTGCTATAGGCAAAATTTTGTGTTGGCATTGAAGTGGGCCCCACAGTGGGTCCCAAAAGTGGGCCAACAGTGGGCCCCACTGGTGGGACCCACTATTTTTTTTAAAAATGTTATACAAAGGCAACATAATATTATGTTGCTAAAGACTAATAATAATGTTGCTATAACAAGTCTATGCCAACATTAAAACTGAAGTTGCCATAGAGAATAAGAATGTTGACGTTGACACCAAAGGCAACGGCAAAAATAGCAACATCAGCAAAATGTTGCCTTTAGGGTTTTTTTGCCTACAACAACATATTTTGGGCCTACGGCAACACTTTTTGGGCGTTGCCGTAGGCCTTTTATGGTGTAGTGTTGGTTGGTGTAAGTTGACTATCGTAATACAAAAATATTTTAATTTACACCAAAAATCTCTACCAACTATAAGATATAATAAAAAAATTATACATATAAATCTCTTTATAATAATAAAATATTACTTTATCAATAAAATAATATTTTAATAATAAAAATATTACACCAAAATAGAAATCTAATATTTTAAATAGTTTAAATCTTTTTATAATAAAATCACACTATTTCAATTAGTACTTATATAATATATATTTTTATATTTTATATGCAGAACATGTTTCAGGACAGTAGATCTCCAATTAGTACTCTATATATAATGTATTCAAGAGAATTCAACTCCAATTATATAAGATGTATTTTTTTCTCAACCCTAGAATCACGAAGAAGAGGAGCTCAGTTCAACAAAATTTAGGAAAAATATTTCCCAGCCCAACTAGAAAATATTTGTTTTCTTTTTGTTTCCGGTCTCGTCACTCGTGCATGGTTATGGATCAGATACATCAAAAAAAAAAAAATTGAATCGGCAAGCACGAATTCAATCAACTATGGAATTCACCAGAAAAGATGAGAAATTCCCAAGGTTTTTAATTCAATCAAAAGCTTCCTTGTTACATCATAATATTGTTTATATAGGATATAGAACCCTAAAACAAATTAGAACCAAATCCTAATTAAAATAAAATAATTATTATAAAGTAGCATAAGTTGAACATGAGCATGAGGGTCTTCCATCTTGGGAGTAAAAAGCTACTGGTGTAATTTTTAGTTTTAGCATGATCACGCAGCTCCTCGGCATGACCACGCCAATGTTGCTCAAATCATCTGCCTGACTTTCACGTTTTGGCATGATCACGCAGTCCATCAGCATGATCATGTCGTTGTCCTTCCTTACTTCCTTACAGACCTTTTCTTGTCAATTTTTCTTCAAAATCCCGGGTCTATTGTCCTACATCAGATTTTGAATCACTGTTGCATCTTAACTAAATCTTTTGCTAGATAAATGTGGAAGGAGCAAGGTCATTAGAAGACATTGGAAAGATCGGGAATAGTATAACTTCTCTACAGTTGACTACTCTAGTTATGTGTAGTGAAACTTTAAGCTCCATTTACAACTTTCTGTTGCAAAGGATCAATATGCTCGTGAAGAAGAAATGCTGGACTAATGTAAACTGTTTAGCAGATAAAATGTTGATACTTCCCCGCTATAAGCTTCATGTATTTTAATGCTTTGGCTGGAGCTGTCCTAAACCCTCCTTTTAACCTCATGATGGATGAGGGTGATGTGAGTGGTTTGCAAATTGAAAATTTAAAGTCTGTTATGTTTACTGGGTTCTGGATATAAGTTTTGACCTGTGTTAGCTTCATTGTTAGTGTTGAGTAGTTTCATTTTTTGCTGCACAGTAAACCAGATATGATGCCAGGGGTTTTGTTGCCATATCTTGGAATGTTTGGGACTGCTTCACCACTTTTTTTTTATACATATCTTACAGGTTCTTAGGGCTGGCACACTGTCGATAGGCTGAAAAAATGTGTGATATACTGGGTTAATAGGATCTGTTATCCTGGCAACTTCTTGGAGCTAGTATGTGGTACACTGTTAAAAACTGGGATTTTGTCATTTTTTAAAGCTTGGTGGAGCTATTTTATCAACTCTGTTTTACATATGGTTTTGCTTCAATTTTTTTCTTTACACTCATTGCTCCCTTTTGGCTTTTAAACATTATGTGTATGTTATTTGCCTTGGGCAAGGTTTTGTACTGCTTTGAACAATTATGCGCATTGTTTTCGAGACTTTTTTATAAGCTTTAAACGTGCCAAGTGTTTTCTAAAGTCCGATTTTAAAGTGCATTAAAATACTTTAAAATTATATTTAAGAGTCAAATTCTGTTGAGATCAATTTTATCAGTGATCATTTCATTAAATATGTATAATCAAGTTGAATATTAGAGGGAATCATTCATGAATTAAGTTTGTTTAAGTATAACAGATAACCAATCTTATGGATTGAGTGATTAGTTGCACACAAGTGTTAAAGTTCCAATATAACTTTACGGTCAAGTACTATGCACCAGCTAGTTATTAAATAACCAGTCTATCCTAGTTATTAAATAACAAAGTAAAGATTATAGTGGATGCAACAATTTTTGAGGACCAGGGAGCGTCAGGTATATGATTAGTTGCTCGGAATCATGAAGGACATATGCTATTGGCAAAAACCAGATGCTTCTCTGAGGTAATGAATCCGACTCTAGCTAAAGCATTTGTAGTTAAAGAAGCTTTGAGTTGGGCTAAGGAGTTAACGGGGAATATTATCACTATCGAATCGGATTGTTTAGTGGTCATACAGCTGATCATAAGTGTTACTCCTATGCGCTCCAGACTTGGTAAGGTGATAATGGAGTGTAGAAATTTAGTCCGTGAGTTGAACAACGTAAGGTTGTATTTTATTAAACGGTCTGCGAATATGTCGGCACATGAATTAGCTCATGTGTCTCATATGTACCCTCGTCATGTGTTTGACTGGAGGTCTGTTTCAGTCAATATTAAATCTTGTATCTTGAACGAGTTGGAGTAATGAAATTGCATTTTGTCAAAAAAAATTAATAACATATCTATTTAAAATTATAAGGTATTAAATGATGATCCAACAAGATGATATATTATTCAACACCCCCTCAATCGTACAAGACAGGCATACATATTATTAAATTAAACAGATGGGTGTAGAGGGACTTGAATCTGAGATAACTCCTAAATCAAGCTCTCATACCATGTTAAATAACCAATTTCATTGACAATAATTAGCCAGTAACCAGAAATAAAATCCATTTTATTAATGCAAAAGAGTTAAATGAAAATTTTATTCAGGGAGTCTTACCAAACTAATCGATGGTATTGATTATCTTAACTAGTGGTAGTGTTTCTAATAGACTAATACAATTTGATTATGTATGTACACGTTCAACAAGGTCCTTAACTTCAATATAGACTACATACAATAGAAGTGCACATTTAACCCTGCATATTGCGGGGACTTGCATGGCCATCAATAGCTGAAAATCATGCTTCTATTGGAAGTTCGTTCCGACTCCAAGCTGCAAAACCACCAGCTATGTCCGTTAACCCCGTAAATCCCTGGCGAAACGTAATTTAATCAGTGTTACACATAACTTAACTAGGATGCTTGAACACCCAGCACAGAAGTAGCACAAAACTTGTTAAGAGTTATATTACCATCGATTTAGGTCCATGGACATGGTCACCATCGATTTACGTTCATTTCCTACCAGTGACATTTCCGACTTAAGTATTTCCTACCGGTCGGGGCCGGTCGGAAATGGTCCATTTCCTACTTTTCCTACCGATCCGTCGGTAGGAAATGTCCCTTTTTCTTGTAGTGTACATAGGCAATCTTATGAATGAATAATGAATAAAGAAATTAACATAACAATTAACCCCTTAAAGATAGCCTCTTCTGTAACTCATCCCCAAATTATTTTCAGCTACACTTCAATGTTAACTTAAAATTATGATAAAACATTAATATTGGAAATTAGCTTTTTTAAACGACTTTTCAGAAACACACTTTGCCAACAAAAACCAGAGTAGAGTATAACACCCAACCCTAGTGTTATTCGTTCGTTACACACCAATTGGAGATTCTTTTACACACTGACAAACAAGCATTGCATTGCACTCGCTTTACGCAATTGTTTGGAACCTGAGTAACAAAATTTTAGGAAAGAAATACAAGTAGTACCACAAGTTGTTACTACTCTCTGTGCATTCATATATCTGATGTTCTAGCAGTGACTCGAGTTTATGTGTTAAGTCTCGGTTTTGAATATTTATGCATATTGGCTTCTTTTCTAGGTTATTCTTTTTGTCCCTTGTCATTTAAATATATGTTTAAGAACAGTTTCTACTTTTCATGATGTAACATCTGTAGCTTCTTAAGAGTGAAGACACTGCATAAGCTTGTAACAATTGTTGATTTTAATTTTCGGGTACGTTTATACGAGTAGGAGTATAATTATAGGTTTTGTGCTTGATGTTAATTAGAGTAATGGTGGAAAAGCCTAAATAATTGGCATATTTGCTACATGTATACTTACAGCTGATAGAAGATCACTTGCAGCCATGAGTGACCTTTTTCCTGACTGGCATCCCTGTAGAGTGGAAGAGAGTAAACATTAGCTACTAGAAAATTATCTAATCCAGATCTGCGAAGATGGTTCCTAGGTTCAACCACTTACAAAAATAATTTCATCATCTTTTCTGAAATGTGTTAGCACTTCATCCACGAAATTGGGATTTTTGATCATCCCTGTGTGAACAAGAAAAAGTTAATAGCCAGAATGTAATATGTCTTTGGTTTTGCCAAAAAGTTAAGATCAATGTAAATATTAGATTTGTGGATCGGAATGCATGCACTTCACACAATATATAAAATCTTTTACTAGTATATACTCCCTCTATCCTAATTAATAAGTTGGTCGTTTAATTTATTTATAGTGTATTTTAATTTATAAATATTAATTTTAATATGTTATTGTCGGAATTCAAATCTTAAATTTTTGTATAGAACAACTTTTAGTATTAAATCTAAATTTATATATTGTTGACGGGATTCCAACCCCAAACCTTTGTAAAAAAAACAACTTTTAGTATTAAAAGTTAACGAACATCATCTATTTGAGTTGAAAGATTGAAACGGATAATCAAAAAAAGAATTAACCAAACTATAAATTATCCCTAGTTTTGCTTATTAGATTATAGTATAAATATAGAACAAGAGTAAGGGAGTTTTAACGATAGTAGCTGGGAGTTCGATTCCCATCAACAACAAATTAACTTTAATTATACACTCACTCCGTCCATCTCATTTCTTTACAATTTTTTACAATGATTAGCACGTATTTTAAGATATACTCCTATATAAAATATAGTTTTATAATTTATTTTTAATTTTTTTTTTGAATAAAATTTAATTCAGAAGAAAAAATGAATTTTAAAAATAAATTATGTACTATAAAATTATTTTATAGGAGGCTTAAAATTCTCTCAAATTGTTGGCAAGAGAATCATAGTTTTATTACATTATTGCTATGATATACCAGAACCTACATTGAGGAAGCTGAAAGCATGTGTGAAGGGGGGCTGCCTGAGCACGTTGCAGCAGCTATCCCGTGGTTAATGCATCCTCCTTCTGATAAGACGATCGTGTTCTTGATGGCTATCATTTTGGATTTGTTGCATTTGATCGTGATGGAAGGCTTGTCAGAAGGACACGATTCCCCGTAATTGGGAATACGGTGTTTCCCTTCTATGGTCGTAAGGATATGGAAGATGAGGTCTTGATGGAAGTGGAAGATACTTTCAATATTCCTTTAAGTTCCCTTTTACATTGCTGGTGGTGGCAGAACAAGGGAGAGAGTAGCCAAGGGTGAAGCTGTGGCTGGTCTTGTTATATTAATGACTTTTTTTAAGGAGTGTGAAGCTGCGCCGTTGATGAAAATTTCCTCATAATATTTCAGGCCGACTCTTCTAGATAACATTCGATCCTTTGTTCGTATTCTTAAGTTAACTTGTGTTGATGGTAATGAAAATACTTGGGATAACAGTCAGTTAGAGCAACTCCAAGGCAATCCCCTATTTTTATTCCCTAAAATATAGTAAAATAATGGTTACCTAAAATATAGCGGACCAAAAAATTGTTTTACTCCAATGGTAATCCTTGGTTCCTTATATTTTAAAAATAATTTATATTAAGGTCAGAAAGTGCTTTTCGCCCAATAATAATAATATTAAAACACATAACAATAAATAACAACAAAAACAAAGCTAAAAACAGGGGCATGAGCTGAGGGGAGGTTATAGGGACTGATAATTTCGTCCCCCAAACAAGAGGTTCTATTTTCAATCCCCTAAAAAATATAGGGATGGGGGATACGATTGGAGAATGATTTTTCAAGTGAAATTCCTAAATTTTGTACAAGTGGATAGATATAGGTAGCCATGGAGTTGCTCCTCCTTTCTTAAGTTAACTTACGATCTTGTTGATGAATTTTCTTTTCTTTGTTTTGTCTCTCTGTTTTATAAATTAATATGATTGTTAAGGTATTGATTAATCGATAAATTAATAATTATTAATTTATAAAGAGTTTTGATATCAAACAAAATTAACTTTTAATTATATAAATTCAAATAAAATAAATTGTACAAATTATGTTTTATACTTCATTCATTTAATTTAATGTATATTAGTTTACAAATTTAATGTATATTAACAAGATTCAAAGTATATGCATTAATTTAATTAATTGTATTTTAAATACAAAATATTTCATATGTGTAATGATAGAATATATTATATTTAAACAAGATTGGGAAAAATAATCATACTAAACAATGGCTTATAATCTGAAAGTTGCCACAAAAGCAACAACAATGACCCATGAAATAAGAAAAATATTAGAGATAATGCCCTAAATGGCACAAAATCAGATCCAATTGTCCAAAATAGCACTATATAAAAACAGTGCCCCTCTCTAGCACTTCCATCACGACTATAATACATACGTTATCTGCTCACTCATCTCTTTGCATACAAACCTGCAAAACACAAAAACACAAATCAGAAAGTTCTAACATTTGACCTCAAGACTGCATACAAAGTACAAACACACAGACCCAACAATTACATCTTCTACAAAAAATTCTAAATCAAACGAATCTCATCTTTTTCTGTATCTATACTATACATACGTATATATATATTAGCATCCCAACGCAATACATGATAACTCTGAATCTCGATCGGGTACTTCCTCGCCAACTCCTGTCTCGGAAGTGGTGTAGCTGTAGTGGGGTATCTGCAAAACAACACCGGAGGGGGGTTTGGCCCCGAGGTGCCTCCGGCGTGAGAATAAGAGTTGGCTTTGGAAGGTAATAATCAAGTAGAGTATCACAAAGTAATGAATGTGTGTAGGTGTGTAATAATGGCTAACCCCTAAACCCTATTTACTAGGGGTATTTATAGCCCTAGGCCTAGGGTTTAGGGGTAGGTTACCTTCACCCCTGACCGTTGGATCTGGGGGACAAGCCGCTGAACTCCTGGGATGCAGGGCACGTGGCTTTTGTCTAGTCTGGCCGTTGACTGGAGTGTGGCCACGTTGTGGTGGGCATGATCTGGCACGTATCTCCCTTCGTCTTTTAGTGTTGGTCAGCGCCACCAATAGGAGTGTTAGCTGAGGTGGAGTGCCACGTATATAAAGTGCCACGAGTCAGGAGATCCCCTAGTTCGGGGTGGGGGCCACGCCACGTGGTGGTGGCTCCGGGCCCGGGGTCAGCCACTATGGGCTGGGTCGTTCTTATTCTCTTGAGATGATTCACTTGTTGTTTGGGCTCCTTGTTGGGCCTTGGCTGTTTATGGCCTATCATTTGCCCCCCACTCCCTTATGCGGATTCTCCGGATGGGGGAGTAGTAAGGAGTGCTCTTGCCTTGGAGAGTGAGCTTTCTGTATTTTTTAGAGTGCTAGATATGTGTCCTCGGGCCGGAGGTTTTGTAGTTGCTCTGAGAGTCAGTGTCTGCTTTGGGGGAGAAACTTTCGCCTTGGTTGCCCCCAGTTCCGGGGTGTGTACTGAAGTATGCACGCCCGGGGCTAGTAGTTGGAATTAAAAGTTTTTGTTTCTTTGGCTGCCCCCCAAGTCCGGGGTGTGTACTGAAGTACGTATCCCGGGGCTTTGCCTTCTGTAGATGTGCGAAAATGTACGAATATGAATATATATAATATTGCAATATGCACTTCTCTTGCTCTCTCTTTTTTTTTTTTTTTTTTTTTTTTTTTTTTGAGAAATAATAGCTGTCATCCACTCATCTCCGGGTTTTGGAGATAGTGGGCCGCTTGTATGGGCCGCCACGTGTTCGTGGCGTTTGGGATTCAGGGTTTGCCTATAAATAGTGGCAACCTCCTCCCATTTGTCATTACTTGTTTTCGATTTGCTGCCGTTACTCTGCTCCTCTGAAGACCAGTGCTCCGGGCTACCGTCGCTTCAGATTTTCTTGCTTTTTCCAGTTCGGCCTTTCTAATCTTTGTAAGTCCTCTTGACCCGGACTCTTGTCAATTTTATAGTATTTCATTTCCGGGGGCCCGGGGTAGACTTTTTGTATGGTTAGGAGACGCGTGACTGCAAATCGAGTGTTAATCCCTCTTTCCGAGCCCAGTACCTCTGGCGCTAGTGTTAGCTCTTCAGATAGTAGTGTAGAGCTGATAGATCTAGATTGGTGTATAATGGGGAAGAAGAAGAGTAGTTTGCCCGTACTTAGTAGTATAGCGACAAAGGACATGGGCCCGGGGTATAGCCTCAGTGAGCCGGACGGTAGTTGGGGGCACAGTAAGTATTATTTTGTAAGGAGGGACCCGGGGATCCCCCAAGCTTTCTTCTTCCGGGATCTGAGCACGGAGTTCGCCCAGAATCCAGATGTGGCCGAAATGATTAAGTACGATGAGGCCTTTCTGGATTCCAAGTTTGGGGATAAGCCGGGTTCTGGGATGGATGTCGGTCCATTCCGGAGTAAGTATGTGAAGGAGCCGGTCGACTGGGATCCCATTTTCCGGGCCACCTTCCACCTGGATAACGATGTAGAGTGGAGATGGCCAGAGCCTGGCGAGAAGATTTACCACAGGCCGGAGGGCGGCTGGGTCGGGGTGTGGCTGGAGCACCTAAGGTCGGGGTATGGGCCTAGGTGTCACCAGTTCGTTAAATCTCTGTGTTTGTTTGAGTATGGGATTCCGGTCACCCAGCTAACCCCGAACGCGGTGAAGTGGATCTCATACTTTCTTGGGTGTTGTGAGAAGGCCGGGGTGCTGCCCACTTTCAAACTTTTTCACCATGTCTTCCAACTGGTGCACTCCAACAACATACCCATGTTCGAATTTAGATTCCGGGGCAAAGCATGTGGGTACCCTTCCTCGGCGTCCAAGCCTCTGGTTATGCTCCCCACATTGAAGGGTTGGAACGGGGAGTTTGTCTTTCTCCGGGGCGTTGATATCCGGTTCATGCCCACCTTTAAGGAGGAGCCTCTTGCCATGAATTTTGAGGTATTCGATCTCCAGGATGCGGCAATGGACCGGGTTCACGCTTTCTGCCAGGGTCTTGGGAGGCAGGTGACTCGGGATGACCTCATGAGTCATCAGTATCTGTTTGAATTGGGATGTAAGTCCGGGTTGTACGTTGCTTGTACTTTTGCTCTTAGCGTTTCCTTCTACTCCGGACTAATGTTTTGTTTTCATGTTTTCAGGTCTTCCCGGATACAGCCCGGAGTTTGAGAAAGTTGTACAAATGAGCAAATCAAGCAAATCTCTCGGTGCTGCTCTCCGGAGTATTGGTCACGTTCGTGACAATACCAAGGCTCCTGGGGATGCTAGCGGCTCCCAGGCCCATCAAGAAGAGGTTTCTGAGAATAGGGCCCCGCACCCCGAGCCTGTGGACCTAGAGACCGGAGTTGAGGATGCTAGCTTGATAGCCAGGAAAAGGCCGAGGGTGACCTCGACTCGGACTGAGCTATTCGGGACTATGCTCTCGGACTGTGAGGTGGTGAAGGAGGGCTCGGCTGGTGGGGGTCCGGAGAACTTTCGCCCTCATGAACCTGCTCCCGTGTCCCCGGAGGAGAGGAACTTTATCGGCTTTCTGGCTGACCTCCCTAGCAAATCGGAGTGGGAGGAGATGAGTCAGTCTACCTCCACCGAGTTGTTGCGGCAGATGATGGGGGTCTTTGGTCAGGTATGCGTTTCTCCGGGCTCTTTCTAACTTGTTTATTTTTGTTTATTGTTTCTGTATGTTTCTAACTTGGGCTTCTGCCTTCGCAGCTTGGGGTCCGGGTTGCTGGGGCTGCTGCTAAGGCATGCGGGGAATTGAAGGAGGCTCAGGTTGCTTTGAGCTCGGCCGCGGAGAAAGATAAGGAGATTGCCGAGCTGAAGCAGCAGCTTGATGAGCTCAAGGTGCGGACGGATGCCCGAATTGAAAAGTTTAAGGGAGGGGTCAAGCAAGCTGCTGAGGAGAGGGATGCGGCCAAGGCTAAGGTGGCTGATTATAAGGCTGAGGTGAAGAGGCTCCGGGATGAGCTGAAAGCTAAGAAGACCGAGGAGCAGGTTATTTCCGAGTTCCGGGGTTCAGAAGCTTACGATGATGATTTGGCAGCTGTGGCGTCCAAAAAGATCCACCGTTGCTGGGTCATCTCTGAGAAGATGATAAAGACTGCCCCGGAGACCGCCACCTGGGAGAACTTTATTGAAGAGTACCTTGCCGCCGAGGATGCCCTGGCCCGGGGTGAAGGCGAGCCTAAAGCTTTCGGTGCTCCTGATCCTCCTGAAGCCTGATTCTCTTGTTGGCTGTGTCCATGTTTCGGGCTGTGCCCTTGTAATTTTTTAATGCTCTGTTGTGTAACTTTGAATTGTGCCCTTTAATCGTCTGTAACCTTACAACTATCGGGTGTTTCGGGCTGTCGGTCAGCCCGGCTCGTTTGTCACTTGTCTAAAGTTTGTATTTTTGTTGTTTGTTGAATCACTGTTGTCTGTTTATAATTTGTGTTGCCCCCCACTCTTTAATTCGGGTATCCCGGATTGACGAGTGGTGGTTTGTCCCCGGGCTTTGGCCTACTTGGAAAGGATGAAAACTTTTCCAAGTAGGTATTTTGATGCCTATGGCTTCCCGGGCCAAAGCATTGCTAAGGTCCCGGGCTGTGGCCTACTTGGAAAGGATGAAAACTTTTCCAAGTAGGTATTTTGATGCCTATGGCGTCCCGGGCCAAAGCATTGCTAAGGTCCCGGGCTGTGGCCTACTTGGAAAGGATGAAAACTTTTCCAAGTAGGTATTTTGATGCCTATGGCTTCCCGGGCCAAAGCATTGCTAAGGTCCCGGGCTGTGGCCTACTTGGAAAGGATGAAAACTTTTCCAAGTAGGTATTTTGATGCCTATGGCTTCCCGGGCCAAAGCATTGCTAAGGTCCCGGGCTTTGGCCCACTTGGAAAGGATGAAAACTTTTCCAAGTGGGTGTTTTGTAATAATTTGAAGATTGGAGTATCAGGAAAGAACTAGAATTCTTTTTCATTGATAATAAATCGGTTACATGATTTCCAAGTACAATTACCAAACAATGCCCATATATGAGCAGAAGCTATTTTCTTTTACTGGTAGTACTTTCTTAGTCTGAGGCCGTGCCAGGTGTTGGGGACTTCAGTGTTGTCCATGTGACTGAGCTTGTAGGTTCCGGGGCGGAGTACTTCTTTAACCCTGTAGGGACCCTCCCACTTAGGCATAAGCTTTCCTGTGTTGGTGGGGTCTGAAGCTTCGGCGTCCCGGAGTACCAGGTCTCCGATTTGGAAGTTTTTGACCCTTGACTTCTTCCCGAAGTACTCTCTAGTTTTCTCTTTGTACTTCTCCATTCTTTGTACTGCATTGTCCCGGACCTCATCAACTAGCTCCAGGTTAACTCGTAACCCATCTTCATTTGCATCTTCATCAAAGTTGATTGCTCTGTGGGAGGGGGAGCCCACTTCAATTGGCAGCATTGCTTCGGTTCCATAAGCTAGTTTAAACGGGGTTTCTCCTGTTCCAGACCTCGGGCTAGTTCTGTATGCCCATAGCACATTTGGCAGTTCTTCGGGCCATTTGTTCTTGCTTTCCTTCAGCCTCTTCTCAATTCCCCTTAGCAGAATTCTGTTTGTCACTTCCACTTGCCCATTTCCCTGGGGATAGGCCACTAAGGATTTCTTGTGTTTAATTCCCCTTTCCTTCAAGTAATTTTCAAAATCTGAGCCAACGAACTGGGGGCCATTATCTGAGACCAGGACCCTGGGAAGGCCGAACCGCATTAGTATGTTGTCCATGAACTTAATGCAGTCTTGTTGGTTGATGGTCCTCATTGCCTTCACTTCGGCCCACTTAGTCATGTAGTCGATGGCTACCAGGAGGTACCTCAGATCGCCTTTGGCCCGGGGGAAAGGCCCTACTATATCGATCCCCCACACGGCAAATGGGATGGGTGATAGCACTGAAGATGGCAGGACCGGGCTTTCCCTTGGTATGTTGCTGAACAGTTGGCAATTTCTGCACTTCTTGACGAATTCTAATGCATCTGAGTGGATTGTTGGCCAGTAGTAACCTTGCCTTATAATTTTGTATGCGAGGGCCTTTGCGGACATGTGATCCCCACAAATCCCTTCGTGCACTTCTTGTAAACAGTAATTAGCTTCTTCCGGGCCCACGCACTTCAGAGTTGGGGATGAGAAGGTTCGGCGATAGAGGTGGTTTTTTTCTATGAAGTACTTCGAAGCTTTGTTTTTCAATCTTCTGGCCTCATTCTTATCTTCGGGCAATTCCCCCTTTTCCAAATAGAGGATGAAGGGGGTCATCCAGTTCGGGGTGTTGTCTACCTCCATTACCACTTCTTGGTTGATGGCCGGGGTTCCCAATTCTTCGAAGTAGACCGAACTGCCTAGCTCGGCTGAGTTCTGGACTAGCTTGGATAGCTCATCAGCTTCAGAATTTTCTTCTCTGTTGACCTGGTTGATTTGGTACTCCGGGATGGTGGCTAAGTGGCTCTTGACAAGTGCTTGATATTGGGCTAGCTTTTGATCTTTGGCTATGTATTCGCCTTTTGTTTGCCGTACCACGATTTGTGAGTCACTGTAGATATTCAGGTTCTTGATTTGCAGGGTTCGGGCCAACCTTAGCCCGGCAAGGAGAGCCTCATATTCGGCTTGGTTATTGGTTGCTGGGAACTTGAATGTTATGGCCTGTTTGATTTGGAAGTCTTCCGGGCTCTTCATGATTAGCCCTGCCCCGGACCTGTCGGCTGTTGAGGATCCATCAACATGGAGAGTCCATGACCCCGGGGCTTTGTTCTGGTTTGTCGGATTTTCAGCCGCTGCAATGGCTTGCTGTGTTCCTGGGAAGGAGCACTCTACTATGAAATCTGCCAGAGCTTGTGCCTTGATGGCTGTCCGGGGTACGAATGTCAAGTGGAATTGGCTTAGTTCAATTGCCCAATTTATCAATCTTCCTGATGCATCCGGTTTATGGATTATCCTTCGTAGTGGCTGATCTGTTACAACCTTGATTTCTCTTCCTTGGAAATAGTGTCTGAGTTTCCTTGAGGCTGTGACTAAGGCAAAAGCAAACTTCTCTAGATTGGGGTACCTAGTTTCTGCATCTTTCAAGACTTGGCTAATGTAGTACACCGGCCGTTGGTTACCCTCAACTTCCCGGACTAGGGCCGCGGCCACAGCTAGGGGCCCGACGGAGAGGTATAGATGTAGGGGTTCCCCGGGCTCCGGCTTTGTTAAGAGGGGTGGTGATGATAGATATTCCTTGATAGTGTCAAGGGTTTGCTGGCACTCAGGGCTCCAAGTGATTTCTTTCTTGTTGCTGGCTCCCTTGAGCAAGTTGAAGAAGGGCAAACACTTTTCTGCCAACTTGGATATGAATCTTCTTAGGGCTGCTAATGATCCAGCTAACTTCTGAATGTATTTCTGAGTCCGGGGTGGTTGCATTTCTAAGATGGCCCTGATCTTCTCCGGATTAGCCTCAATCCCCCTTTGGCTGATCATGAAGCCTAGAAATTTCCCCGCTGCCACCCCAAAGGTGCACTTCTCCGGATTTAGCTTCATCTCATTTTTTCTGAGGTTTTCAAAACATTCCCGCAGATCGGGGACATGTTCCTTGACTGTTTTAGACTTGGCAATAATGTCGTCGACGTAGGACTCCAGATTTCGGCCAATTTGGTCTTTAAAGACTTCCACCATGGCTCTTTGATACGTAGCTCCGGCATTCCGGAGTCCGAAGGGCATGAACTTATAAGCATAAACGGCTCTGTGGGTGATGAATGCAGTTTTGGCTATGTCTGCGGGATTCATCTTGATTTGATTGTACCCGGAGAAAGCGTCCATAAAGCTGAGCATCACATGTCCGGCAGTGGCGTCGATGAGGTGGTCTATACTTGGTAATGGATATGGATCTTTGGGGCAGGCTTCATTCAAGTCTGTGTAATCAACACACATCCTCCATTTTCCACTGGGCTTTTTGACTAGAACCACGTTGGCTAGCCACTCCGGGTATTTGACCTCGCAGATAATATCTGCTTTAAGTAGTTTGTCCACCTCCTCGTCTATAGCTCTCTGCCTCTCCGGGGCGAAGTTCCTTCTTTTCTGTTTCACAGGTTTTCTTCTAGGATCAACATCCAGGCTATGCATGGCAAGGGATTCCCGGAGCCCGGGCATGTCAGATGGACTCCAGGCGAAAACATCGGCATATTCCCGGAGCAGTTGGATTAGCTCTTGCCTGAAGGCAGCGTCTAGACCAGTTCCAATCTTTACTTTTCTTTCCGAGTTCCCCGGAATGAGCTCGATTGTCTCAATTTCTACGGCGGGTTCTAGCTTGGCTTGATCTTTCACCAGGGATGATTTTTGGACCCGGGCCTGGGAGTTTGAGGCTAGGTATTCCCGGGCCTCAGATGTTCCTGGTTCCTGGTTCGGGACACTTGTTGTTTCAATATTTTGCACCTCCTTTCCGGGGTTCTTGTAAGTTGTGGCTCTGTGTTTCTTTCTGCTCAAGTTCTTCTGATAGGAGGAGGCTTTCCGCTTATTCTCCGGGTCTGTTTCTGCCATTACTAGGGCTTGGCCATAACATCGGCTAGCTGTTTCGGTATCGCCCTTTACCTCTCCAACTCCGGAGGTCGTGGGAAATTTGAATTTAAGGTGCGGGGTTGAGGTTATGGCTCGGAGTTTGGTCAAAGCCGGGCGCCCGAGGATCACATTGTAGGAGGAAGGAATGTTGATTACGTAGAATTTTATCATATGGGTTATCTGCTTCGGGGCGGTGCCGAACTGAACAGGCAAGTAAAGGGTTCCTTGGATTGGAACCAAGTTGTGGCCGAAGCCGTATAGCGGGTCTTCCCTGCATTCATTCATTCTGACACTGCCGAGCTGCATTCTATCCATGGTGTGTTTGAACAATACGTTGACAGAGGAGCCGTTGTCAACAAGGATTCTCTTTACCTCATTCTCAGCAATGTCTAAGGTCACCACCAGGGCTTCATTGTGGTTAGGATCCACTCCTTCGAAATCAGCGTTGCTGAAAGATATGGTTTGTTCCGGGGCCGAGTCTATCATCATTACCTCGTCTCCGGAGCCCGGACTTGCTGGAGGGGAGTTGGATCCTCCCAATACTACGTGCACCACATGCTTAGTCTTCTGAACCCCGGATCCATCCCCCCTCTCCGTGGTTCTCCGAGCTAGGTATTGGCCCATATTTCCTTTCTTAATCTGGTCTTCGATGAAGAACTTGAGGGAGACACAACTTTCTGTTTCGTGGCCGTGAGTTGCATGATAGTCGCAGTGCTTGTTCCGGGGCCTGTTCTCCGGGGCTGATACCAGAGGTTTGGGGGGATAAAAGAAGGGCTTGTCCCGGACTTCTTTTAATATTTCAGCTCTGGGCCGGTTCAGTGGTGTCCAGTCTGGTTCCGGCCTCGGATCGGGTCTCCCCGGCCTCGGGGGTTTGGCTTCGGTTTTGGCTCGGGTGGAGTGATCTTTGTCCGGGGTCGTTAGTTGATGACTTGGGATGTAGTTGTATTGCTTGTTGGGCTTAAACTTCTTGTCTGGGTGGTTGTCGTTTCTGGAGCGATCATCTTTATTTCTCCCCGAGGAGGTGCCCTGCCTGGTCATCCTCATTGCTTGTAAAATATCAGTTTCTTTGATGAATTTGGCGGCCATAGAATAGGCTGCAGCCAGGCTCTGGGGCTCTTTGTTTACCAACTCAATTACGTAGCGTTCGCTACGCTCCGGGTCTAGGTTCTTCCGGAAAATGCTCAAGGCTTCTCTTTCATCCAGATTCGTGACTTGATTTATGGCTTCTTGGAACCGTTTCATGAAAGCTGAAAGTGTTTCGTTGTCATTTTGCCTAATTGTTTCCAAGTGGCACATGTGATACTCCGGGGTCTTATTGGCCCGGAACCTCCGGAGGAAAGCTTCTCTGAACTCCTTCCAGCTGTGTATGCTCCGGGAAGGGATCCTGCTGAACCATCTCTGAGCCGCTCCTTTCAGTGTGGAGGCAAAGAACCTGCACTTGGTCAGGTCGTTGTAGAAGTATATCAGGGCTATTTGCTCGAAGTAGTTGAGGTGTTCTTCCGGGTCCTCCAACCCATTAAAGGAGTCAAAGTTATAGTGCTTGAGGTTCTTTTGCCGGGGCATGGCTTCAAGAGAGCGGCTAAAGGGGGTGAGTGTGTCTTGGATCTCAAACCCGGAGTCGTTGTTGACTTTCCTCTGTAACTCCTGGATCATTTGAACCAGGTTGCTGGGACGTTCTTCATCATCTGAGATAATCTCCGGGCTTACCTCTCTCCGGGTTCTTTTCGGTTTGGATTTCCTGATTCTTTCCTCCTCTTCTTGGAGCCTTCTTTGGATTCTGTGCTCCAATTTAGCTTGTTCCTCTTGTCTTATTTTTTCCCGGAGCCTTTCCATCCGTTTAAGCTCATCGGCCTCCTCCTCTCTGACCTTACTCTGGGTTGGATGGTCCTTTCTGTTTCTTTTGTTTTGGTCCCCGAGGCGAGCGAAGACCGAGGCTCGCGGGTTGTTGGAGTTGGCTGAGGCTTCGGAATCTTCCGCCTGCTCGGGTTCGGGTTCCGGACGAGGGCGGTTTCGGTAAGCCCGGATTGCTTCGGCCAGTTCCGCCGGGGTTAAGTTCTCCATCTGGGCGGACTCGAGGGGCACATCGATGTACTTGTACCGGTTCACTTCGACCGTGACCCGAGCATCGTTTGGGCCGATCCCGAGCCTCTCCTGGACCGGGACCTGGTTTTGCGGGATGGGTTCCGGGACTGGAACTAGGGGCTCTTCTCTTGGGGCGCTGTTTGCTCGGGTGGACTTGCTCGGGCGAGGCATGGCTTCTGGTTTCAGGTAGTTCGGGTTGTCTCGGTTTGGCTGTTGGTTCGGGGTTCTGGAGTTCGGAGGTTCGCCCCTCCTTCTAGCGCCAAATGATAACTCTGAATCTCGATCGGGTACTTCCTCGCCAACTCCTGTCTCGGAAGTGGTGTAGCTGTAGTGGGGTATCTGCAAAACAACACCGGAGGGGGGGTTTGGCCCCGAGGTGCCTCCGGCGTGAGAATAAGAGTTGGCTTTGGAAGGTAATAATCAAGTAGAGTATCACAAAGTAATGAATGTGTGTAGGTGTGTAATAATGGCTAACCCCTAAACCCTATTTACTAGGGGTATTTATAGCCCTAGGCCTAGGGTTTAGGGGTAGGTTACCTTCACCCCTGACCGTTGGATCTGGGGGACAAGCCGCTGAACTCCCGGGATGCAGGGCACGTGGCTTTTGTCTGGTCTGGCCGTTGACTGGAGTGTGGCCACGTTGTGGTGGGCATGATCTGGCACGTATCTCCCTTCGTCTTTTAGTGTTGGTCAGCGCCACCAATAGGAGTGTTAGCTGAGGTGGAGTGCCACGTATATAAAGTGCCACGAGTCAGGAGATCCCCTAGTTCGGGGTGGGGGCCACGCCACGTGGTGGTGGCTCCGGGCCCGGGGTCAGCCACTATGGGCTGGGCCGTTCTTATTCTCTTGAGATGATTCACTTGTTGTTTGGGCTCCTTGTTGGGCCTTGGCTGTTTATGGCCTATCAATACAGATCTGCGTTAAGGGGATAACGCAAGTTTTGCTTACGTTTGGAGTGTATAAATACGAGAACCAATCATAAACGTCGAAAAACGATGCGTTTTGAGGATAAACGCAGGACATAACTGCGTTCGAACTACAACGCATTGCTTTCTTGCGTTTTGATCATCTGGGTAACGTGGGTAGCAGTTGCGTTTTGGCTACAACCCCGGTTATACTTGTGTTTCTTGTTAGATGTTCTTTTGGAAAGGAGATAAACGCATTGTTTATATACGTCTACTGTTAACGCATTCCATATATGCGTTACCTTTGTGTCGTTGGAGGACCAACTTCTCGAGCAAAATTTGTGCCAACCCAAAATATTATGGGAGTATAAAAGAGATAATTACTCGTACACTCTAAAAGATCTTGGTTGAAATTTCAAGAATAAAATATTCAACTACTTAAAACTCGACAGTTTTTACTTGAATTATGAAATTGTTGTGTTTTCTATTGATTAACAATTTTTGACAGTTTTAATGTCTGAGGGGATATTTGTGAAGAACGAGTTTACTGGAGAACAAAGTGGCCGGAGGTTAAAAGGCTAATTGTCCTAAGCTGGACATTAAAAGGCTTAATCACACTATGTCTATGTTAAGGTTCTCTTGCGATGATGACATGGGTAAATGGCTGCTTTGTGGGTGGTGCACTGAGCAGATGGGTGCTCGAAGGGCTCCCATTCATGAGCAAAGACGTTAAAAGGCTTATTAGGGATCTCCCCCATGGGGATTTCTTTGGTACTTCGTATCAGAGGTACAAAAGAGAACTAGGCGGGTTATAGATAATGTTCTAGCCTGGAGTCTAGTCTCTAGATGGCCAAAGTCCTTTGAAAGAAGGAGAAATCCTGCTTGCTTAACAATTAGCAAAAAAAAAAAAAAAGTGGCCGGAGGTTTGGTTGTTTGAGTGATTTGTTTGTCAATCAACTGCTCTGTGATACCAATTGTTAGTCCCGTAAATCGTAGAAGGGGGTTAAATACGATATTGACTCTCGTTCAATTTCGTTCGCGGATAATAAAACCATGAACACGAAACCAAGACAATCACAAACGAGTTTCCAGGAACATATCTTTGTATATATAAACCACGAGGTTAGCTGCAACGAATACACGGATAGAAAATCACAGTTCAAAGCTTACAGAGTCTCTCTCTTTAGCCCTCTGTTATTTTCTTCTCTTCAACAACAAAATAAAACTATCTGCATGTATTCACTATATAGACTTACAAAACTGATTTCAGCAGTTTTGCTACCAACCCTTAATTATCATTAATGTAAAAGCCACCAACTACTAAACAACTATCGAAATAGTTAGGATATTTTGTTTAACAAAAGGATTTCGACAGTTTTTATTAAAACTGTCGAAATTCTCAAGTAATAAACAAAATACTTAACTCAAAAGTATTTCGACAGTTTTAACAAAAACTGTTCGTGAGGTCTAACTGGTCGTTAGGTCTTCTATCTTCAGGGTTATGAGGTTTTCTTGATATATTTTTTGTTATTGTTGGTGATCTGAGGAAGATTGAGATGAGTTGTTCTACTGTTTGCAACACAAAACTTGTATTCGGAAGATTAAGACCAAACTTGTAATCATTTTCATCAAACTGAGTTTTCTGTAGTGTTTTCCTGTAATTCTCTGAAGCACTCCGTGGGTGACCCCTGGCTATAGACACCTGCAGTTGCTCGCAAGAAAAAAAATGTCTTAGACTGCTGAGGATGACACGGGTTAGAGGAGGCAATAATATATGTATAATATGTCTAAACTCTGCAATAATCCTCTGAAATCGGAGAATTATTGCCTGGTACAGTCAGCAGTGTCAATTCCATGTAGTTAGTATCAGAAATAACACAATTTCTTAGCTGTAAGTTCAGTAAAAAAGCAAGAATATATGGTCTCGCCTCGCGTCTCGTCACGCAGGTACTAGATGTGAAAAGAGATACTCCCTCTGTCCCACTAGGTTCTTTACATTTGGGACAGAGGGTTTGACACGCATTTTAAAACTCATATAAAGTTTAGTTCCATAAATTATTTTAATTTTATTTTCTTCTGAATAAAAATTTAATGTTTAAATTTTTATTCAAAAAAGAAAATTTTAAAAATAAGTTATGGAACTAAACTTTATATACACCTTAGAATGCATGCCAACTTGTGAAAAAAAATGTAAAGAAATGAGAGGGACGGAGAGAGTACCATTTTTCTCCATTTTCCTCTCATCAACTACAGGCATGTGTTAACAATACACCAACAATTCAACAAATAACTGCCTACTCATAGAGATTATGCCTCTCACCAAATGCATGTCATGATCAAACTTCTTACATTTTATTGCCAAATTAATTGATAAAGGCATAAAGCTTATTTCAAGATTAATAAAGGGAAAGGCATGTAGACTCGAAGACAAAGAGTAACTCTGTAACTTAAACAAAAACATATATAGCAAGAGAGCATTACAGTCAACAGATTCAGGAGATGTTCCTTGAGTCTAAAAGCCAGTTTAAGTTAGTTAGATGTTTATGAAATCAAATTAATCTAGTGAGCTGTCTTGATCTGGGGAGGAGCTAAATGGTGCAGCTATATAGTTGGTCCAAGTTAACTGGACTCAGATGGAAGTGTCGGTGTGGTGCTTGGCAATTCCTTGAAAATTTGGCATATACCGTAATTTTGCCTAAGAAAAAGTGTCTAACCACACTCATGCCCTAGTGTTGAGTATAAAGCGTCTAAGAAACATAGTTGTTGATTGCTTAGAGTTTGTTACGACTCAGAAGATTCTAGAGATCTAGCTGAAAAAGAGTTGTAGTAATAAATAGAGATGCCTACCATATGAGTTAATGTTTTAATGGGAGATTAACAATGTCTATTCTTCACTAAACAAACTTTAACTTTAACAACTCCGCTGCTGCAAGAGTAACATACAAATATATGACAGACATTGCTATACCAATCAATTAAGACAGTAGCACAATATAGACATATAGTACTATAGAATTAAGCACTGGAAGCTATCTATGTGAAATCTCACCGCATAGTTTTTCCCGATACTTAAAAGCCAAAATTTCCAGTCCTGCATTTCTTTTCCATTGATTTTCACACGTATGTTGGTCCAGTCTCTGTGATGAAATTCAATGCCATCTAACTTGTAACCTACTCCAGTCCCTATTGCCTTGACAAATGATTCCTTCACACACCAATATCTGCAAAAGTTAACATTGTTACCAAATATGCTTCAGCAGTAAAGTAATTGTTGCAGCCCTGTGTGTTTGTGTATTATGCACGCTCGTTAAAGAATGAAAAAGAACACACCGTTCATAAAAAGAGGGTTACGAATTACAAAGGACAAGAGGAGAGCGAAATCAAGAAAGTGTTAATAAAAGGGAGGGAGAGAAATGTATGTGGAGGACTTCCATGACACTTCGTTTTTCTACTTGCTGGCATTTATTTTATTTATTCTTTACTGCAAGTCAGAAATCCATATGAAAGAAAGATGAAAAGAAACCCAAGAAATTTTTTGCACTAATGAAAAGAATTGCAAACCCGTGCATTGGCAGTGGCAACAATTCAGTCAATATGGAGATCCTTTCCCATTATTTTCATTTCGAGGGGTTTACGTTTGTGTTCTCTCGAAACTTGCTTACACACACACAGCGAGATTATATCTCAAATAGACATTCTTATTTGCTTATGAAGCTTTCAGGTCTTTAGGAAAATTTCGGTGTCAATATAAACAATTGGGCAAGCATGATGAGCTTACACATCTCTAATAAAAATCCCTCCATCTCATATCACGCCCTATCATATTTTACACGCTAAACAAAACATCCCAGGTTGTCACTTTGTAAATTTTGATTTCCATAATTATTTAATGTCAAGTGTAACTAGTCACTACTTTCTGAGGGTTTAACATAACATTGTTTTGTCAATTTATCCCTTGTGAACTTCTTCAATTTGCTTAAATATTCATGTTTCGAACACTTTTATCTCTCTGTTTTTTTCCTTGCTCATGCATCTGCTCTAAAGTTTGTGATCATATAAGCTAAACTGAATACCTAACACAAACAATCATCTGGAACTAAGTAACTAATAATCAACTAAATTTTAGTAATAATAGGTGTACATGTAAAATTTCTGGGTAATAGCGAAGCAGTTTATTGGGAACATAAAAATTCAACATGATTTCTATTTGAGGTTACAAATACTTTTGTGACTTGGGAGCATTGAAGGTTGACATGGTTCAGGGTAGAAGTATCAAGTATGTATACATATTAAGTAAAACAAAATTTTCCAGGCAAACAGTTATGTAAAGAGATATATGCTATGTACCGATGAAATTCAAGCAAGATTTTGTCGTTGCTTCCAGCTTTAACAATGTTGTCCCATTCTAAACTTGAGAAGTATGTGGAGAAGTTCTGAATGAACTCAAGCACTGTTTCTTTCTCTGGAGTGAAAAAAGAAACAATGTCCACACCCACCAGGCATATTGGCTCAGAAGCTATTGCAACATAGTCACCATGATGGGACACATTAAAATTAAAATTTGGAAATGCCAGCTTTGACTTCTTGTATTCCTATAGCACACCATAAAAGTATATCACGTTTTTACTAGTAGTATATATGACTACATTTTCTTACTTTCAACAAACTATAAGAGCCACAGATAAAATATAATGATTTCATAAGAGACGGAAAACTTGATAACAAGTAAATTATATAGATGTATTTATCCCTAATGAGAGAAACTCTAAGATAACCGAATGTTACCCCAAAGTTCCTCTTTAACTCATTCTTACTAGACATGAAGGAAGATAAGACTTTTACTTATTCTTCAAAGCTCAATCATATATTCGTATTCATTGACAGTTAGGCACAAATTATGAAGCAGACCTCTTCCTCTGCCTAGTTATTTATCGGTTGGAATAATTTCATGCAGTAACTTTTATAGGGCCTTTGTGTTTAAAAGGAAAAAAAAAAACAAAAAAAAACAACTAGACAAAATCGGAAATTGACATTCCTCCTTTATAAAAGCTCTCAAAACGAATTCACACGAAAAAGATGGACTATCAAGAGATTGTCAACATGATATTGAATTTTATACCAAAAATATAAACAATAGGACTTGCTGATTAGTACTAAACACTATCTAGCAGATAACTTTAACAATGGAGCTTGTTGATGTGCCATGATCACCAGCATCTATGAAAAGATTAAATTTCTAAAAACATGATTTGACCCTGTTCTAGCCTAAATGTTAAAGGCCATATATGTGTGTGTGTGTGTGTGTGTGTGTGTGTATAATGATTTTAGCATTCTACGATAAGTTTTATACACTATACTTTACACAGAGGATACCCAACATTACTCTAAGAAAAATTTACTGAACCCTTGAAAGCTCTACTATGATTCATGTCAGCCCATGGGAATTCCACACAAACTGGCTTTACCATGGTGAAGTGACATCATATAAGTACAAACACTACTATTCTCACTATCCCATTATGTATGGAGGAGACCTAGATCACTTGCAATTGCATGAAAGTGATAAACTAATTAGGCCTGATTAAGAGGATTTCCCTTTATCAACCCCGTATTAGTTTAACCGTAACTTAGTAGTGATTGTAGACTTACACCACCTTGTGTTTTCTCCATACGCTTATCTAGCTTCATGCCTCTAAAAAAGTCCCTTTGCAGGCCACTTTTGTCTCAGAAACTAGTTACAAGCCTAAGCCAAGCAATCAAATTATATAGTTCTTGTGCTTTGACATGCAAGATCACAATATTGAAAACAATTAAGTTGGGAAAGATGTCATGTAAAAGATCCAAAAGGTTAACAAAACTACTGCAATTCTCCAATTAAACAAATCAACAGAAGGGAAACAAATCTGGAATTTTTAACAATATTCTTAACCGAAAAAAATGCCCAGACAATAAATATGCATACTTTGAACTACTCTGCATCGAGAGAGTGACAAGAACTAAACCATAATCAGTAAACAGACACACAATCGACCAAGCACTAAATAAGTATCAGCTTTTTCTATGGTCATTCGAGGGAAAGGGATGCAATGTAGCTCCAAGTAATGTCAATACTGAAAGATTCATATTAGAGCACCAGCAGTTTTTCAAAATGGTAATTATTTTTGCACAGTAAAATTAAAGGCTTTAGGAGACCGACAAAAGACTTTGACAACGACAATAGTAAAACAGAGTAACAGAAGAGTAAGTACCAGGAAAGGTTTTCCCTCGAGGGTGCGCTTGATAACAATTTCCCCTAAAGGGATTTGTAAAACTTCATGTACAAGTGTAAACTGAAGCAACCGGCTCACAAGTGTCCGCTTCTGGTCTTCTAGTTTTACAAACCTATACACAACATTCTTTTGTATTATAAACACAACTATTTTGAGATTCTTAATATACCATATTATACAATAATCATCATGGGGAAGGCGAACAGGGTTCTACATGAACACTTTTTGTTATTCCTTTCCTTCTCCCCGAACACAGGGAAATAATGTGCCGTCTGGTTTGGTTTGGATTTAAGATTTGTTTTTCAAGTCATACATTGGACTATTAAGTGACATGAAATCCCTAGGATGACGATGCTTCTACATACTTTTAAGTCTAGATAGTTTATTTTGCATTCATTTAAAGACACATTAACCTTGAAAATTATCACTTGTTGAAAGTAATACTTTTCACTTGTGAGTAACTCTATCAATTTGGACAGTTTGATTGAAGAATGCATGACTTATGAGTTAGCAAAAATAGATCAAATAAAGTACTAGTACAAAATTAGGAATTAAATGTTTTGTAGGTAATATATTTTTTTTTAAACTATGAAAGTCAGATTGTTAAGTACCTATTTCATTTTATCCTTAAAAAAAGAAAAGAATAACTTATGATTGAGCTTTAAGCCACGATTTGTTATCTGATGAATAATAGTATGTGAGATAAATAACACAATACAGTTAGGGCGGGCGGACGAGCTAGCTAAGCTTTTCTGTGCTGCTGCTCAAGCCCTTTATCGGCAAATAGCTAAACACAAATTCAGTTGAAACTTGGAATTTTGTTATTAGGTGAAGTAAGTTGTTGACAAAGCCTATAATGAAGCTCAATAATTCCTTTACGACTTGAGCCTCAAAATTGTATATGCAACTCAATTATACAGATAATTAGTTATGCAGCAATAAACATTAGCAGCATATGAATACAATTAAAGCTTTACAATTACAATTATTTATTTATTGGTCTCACGCTAAAACGTGTTGTCGTGAAAAATAAAGTAAAAAAAATTGAAAGGTGGGAGGGGGGACCTGGTAATGGAAGAGTGAGAATGTTGGGGGAGAAGAGAAATGGCTTGAGAGAAAGCAAGGGCCGATGGATTCCAATTTGATATGTCAACTAACCATCTCTTTACACCCTTTTCCATCTTTTCTGTCCACCCGGGGATACTTGCACCGGTTTCATTACATACTCCTCCCCTGTATATATGTACTTATAATCATGTGTTTTATTCAAAAAATAGATATCTATCAAACTTTTGATTTTGTCTATGATGCAGAGGATACATAAATGAATCAAACACCCCTTCTTGCCTCAATTTTTGGTTCCGCCACTCATTACAACCAACACTTAAGGAGTATATATACTCCGTATATATGTATACTATAGTTTGGCCGGCCAAGCTGAGTTTAATAACAGCTGACCAAATTCACAAAAACCAAATGTTTTAACTTGGGATACGGAGTTTTTTGGAAGTTAGAAGTTCGAGAAAATATTAGAGATTTGAAATAAATTAGAGGTTTGATCATTTAAAATTTTTAATATTAGTATTTGATAGTTAGCGGATTAAAATGGCTTTTTGGACTCAAAAAAACTAATTTTCAAAAAGTTACCTAGAGAAGGTTTTTCAATTAGATGTTTGTTATGTGTGTAGTTAATATATAAAAAACCTACTTAAAGTAGGTTTTTCAATTAGATATTTGTTATGTGTGTAGTTAATATACAAAAAACCAATTCAAACAGCTAATTACCAAACAATTTGATGTAAAACATCTAATTCAATCCTCTAATCAAAACATCTAACTCAATCCGTTAGTCACATCTAATTGCCAAACATAATATATTTTCACCAATTCAAACAAACAACAAAAACACCCAAACTATCGAACAAGGGATTTTAGAATTTCCAATTTTTTTAAAAAAATATGAGTAGTTTTTTTATTAATTATTTTTTCATAAATATAATGATGTTAATATATTAAAAATATATTAGGTATCATTTGCAAAAACAATCGAGAATCATATTTATATTTCTAGCATTACTCTTCTAAAAAAGGTTATGCTCATATTAAATTAAAGTAGATTTCTTTATCAAAAATCTAAAATAGATTTGAAAATTGTTCTTTTCTTCGAAATTGGTTAACTATCGATCTCTGTTGTTATATCCAAAATTTGGCTTGGGTATTTTCAGGATGGATTCGGGTCGATAACGGGTTCAATTTAGGTAATTCTAGGATAAGTTAGGGTTTTGGCAGGATGGAGATAAGTTAGGGCGCCCTAGATGACAACATAATGAAGGATTCTATAAAGGTTGGTTTTTCAAAGATTATTGAAGAATTCCCTGATGACAACATAATGAAGGATTCTATAAAGGTTGGTTTTTCAAAGATTATTGAAGAATTCCCTCCTGTCGTATTTCAGGAGGGGGATGTTCGTCGTAGATGGCCTCCAGGGGATTTCTTGGAATTAGGGACCTTTATGAGGGTGCGCCCTCTTTGGTGGAAAGATAGATCTTTCTTTGGTCTGTGCTTTGGAGCTCTGTTCCTGTACTCAATGAACGCGTTCTCATTGGGGAACTTTGGAGTAATCCTGCACTTTGCACCCAAAAGCTCTGGATCACCTGTTCTGCTATTTGGTTGGTGCTTCTCATTCGGGGAAATGGATGCATTCTGTACTTGGGGTAAACCATGGTTATACCTGCATCCTTGAAATCAAGAAATAGCTTGTAGCGGATAGGACTAGTCCTCGACGGGGGAAGTTTCCTTATCTGCGAAGTCTTGAGATCTTGGATGAGCATTGGGCCTTTTTTGGTTAGGCCTCATAGTAGAATATTCCGGATGTTGGACCGACAATTCAAGCCCATTTGGGTTTCTTGCTCTCCAAGAAATACGTATGGCTTGATCCTCTATAAATACCGGGGTACGTAGGCCGATTGAGGGGTTGGAAGTCGAGAGCTCTGAAATAGCCGACACTAACCCTATCAATTTCAGCCATCAATCACAAACAGTCACCACACGCCACCACTCTTTTCGGCAAAGAATCACCGCTATAGATCTTATTTCCGACGACGTACCTCAATTTTTTTTGATGAAAGGGGTAATTGAATTCATAAAAGCCATACGGCATCTACAAGAATGATCGAAACGATCAAACATAGAACAGGATGACACGCATGTCTTCATAAAATGAGACAAATAAGCAGTGTGAAAAAAAGTGATATTTCTATAGATACTTGCTCTACGCCCAATATCTTCTCCATAGTCCATTTGAGCTATCAACCACAAATGCAATTCGTATCAAGCTCTTATCCTTGAATTCGAACCAACTCTCACAAAAAAGGAGAGAAAATCACCCTCTCACCAAGGAGAGACCACAGCCAAACAAAATGAAATAACAACCTAGAAATCCAAACTGCAAATACAAACTAAAACAAGCAATACTTAGATCCGGAACGAAACCACAACAAGAGAAACCGAATCGAAAATCTACCCGCTTGAATCGGAGAAGAAGGACAACGGAAGCTCTGATGGTTTTAGATCTAAGACAAGACGAAAAACCGAAATTCAATTGAATCTCAAGGTATTTTTTATTTGAATAGATCGACTCAAAACCAAGATAGATATAAGAAATAAATTCTAAGATGCTTGGCTTTGGTTCAATTTTTATTGAAAATAAAAGAAAAAAAAACAAAGTAAAGAGGGATTAGATGATTGTGGGAGGATTGGAGAATGGATGGATGGAGGAAAGAGAGATGGCCGATGGGTAGATATGAAGAAGTGGGGACGGCGAAGAAAAGGGGAGGAGAGGGGCGAAGAAAAAGGGGGGGAGGGGGGGCTGCTGCTAAATTTAGAGAGAGTCGACTCTCATTTATTTCAACTAGCCTTATGATAACTTTTTTTACCTCGAACTTTATTATTCCCAAATTACTCTATCAACATATGTCACCAATAATCAACCAAAATAAACGAATACCAACTCGTTTGCTACTATATTAAAATATGAGTGAAATGCACTACTTATTAATGTTTTTCTCTAAATATAATTGTAACATATTATGGACATATTATTTTGTAAATGTATTTTAATTGTGTATATGTTTAGTTTTATCTTTTAATTTCTATAAATATCATTACATAACTAATGTCATTTTGATTTTATATATGTATCCCAAATGTATAAAGTAATTCTCCAAAAATTATTTAAAAAAAATATTATTGAATATTAGTACGGTGACTACATATATAGTTATATAATTTCTTTTAATTTATCTTCTTATTGAAATTGAAAATATTAACATTTGATCCGATTTAAAATTGAATAAAATTATTATTTTAAAATGATTAGTAATCTATTTTCATATGTTTAATTAGTATTAAATATAAATTAATATATAAAAAAAATTTTATTAATTAAACACAAAAGAGATATTTGGATTTAAAAGATACCTGATCAACATGACAGAAGCCAACGAACAAAACAATAAAAAAATTTTGATCAAGAACAACTAAACAATATTAATGATATATACCAAAAAATTACATAAATTGTGTTAGAATTGATACACATAAAATTAGCAATTGCGAAAACATTCAAGCTACAAAATTACCTGTAAAAAAAATCGAAAAAAAATTCTGTAAATAAATTAATGAACACAATATTGTACAAATTTTCATATATATAGATAACTAAATAAACTACATACTTATTTTTATATCGATTTTGTATCAAATTTTTTTAGGCCGATGCCCGTTGTAATAAAAACATATAAGTCGCGTTTCGCGGCGACTTTGTAATATTTTTTATTTTTTTAAAAAATAATTTAAGAAAGAAATCGGGAAGAAATTTTTTATAAATAAATTAATGAACACAATATTGAACAAAAATTTAATATATATAGACAACTAAATGAACTATATGCTTTTTTTTATATCGATTTTGTATCACATTTTTTTAGGCCGACACCCATTATAATAAAAATATATAAATCGCGTCAGCAAAAAAATTTAGGTTACCAAAACAAGGTCAATAGCTTAAAAGATAATTAGCAGTTTAGCACATGGTTATTCCACTATCTATCTGATAACCATTACGCAGTGTATATGGAGCAAATATGTTTAAGAGAATTATTTAGAATCAAGATCTCAAAATTAGACTATAATATTCCGACTAAAAAGAGAAAAAAAATAATTTATTTATAAACTACCTAGTTACTATCATCTGAGGGATCAGACCCTTTTAAGAGCTTTTGAGCAACTTCAATGGAGGTTCCCTATTTTTAACACCTAAAATATACTCCTATTAAACTAATGGTTATCTAAAAGGGCTTCAAGTGCCTGAGGATGACCTCAGGAGAGGACCCTGAGGTTAAAACAGTTACAATACAAATGGGAGGGTATTTATGTAAATCACTGGGAAAAAAAAATTGTAATTACAAAAATGCCCTTGCGGGGCCCTTACTTTATAAGTATAAATTGTTATAACCTTAGGAGAGGACCCTGAGGACAACCTCAGGTCCATTTTTCTCTATCTAAAATATAGGGAATTAAAAAGCTATTTTACTCCAATAGTTCTCTATATTGCTTCCCTATATTTCAAAAGTAGTATTTAATTAGTACTAGCTTAAAACTCGCACGGATTTTTTTAAATATTATATGAATTTTTTTCATTAATTTTTTTTAAAACATGAATTTTGGAGGTTCAAATTTTTATATGAGATGATTTGATAATAATTATATAATTTTTATCCGCGATATTTCTAAAATAGGAGGGATTTTAGGTGGAAAATATAGAAAAGATGATAGGCTTTAGTTAAAAAAGATAATCGGTTAATTATTAGTAATTATACAATGATTAATCAAGCTTATTAGATAGAATTCCCGTAATATGATTAGAAAAAGAGAGGAATTAGTTAGAGAAAATTAAAAAAGGCAACATGTTCTAGGTAAAAAAGGTAACTAATTAATTTATAACTGATTAATTTATAGTAATTATAATTTAATTACGTTATTTTACAAAGTACAATTGCTCGTAATGTTTTAGAAAAGGAGAAATTAATATTGTCCGTGATATTTCTTTTAAAAGAAGGATTTCAGTTAGAAAATATACAAAAAAATGATACGTTTTAGCTGAAAAAGGTAATCGGTTAATTATTAATATTATAATTTTATTAGTTTATTGTATTAAATAGAAAGCCCGTGATATAACTGAAAAAAGAGAGATTTTAGTTAGAGAAAATAGAAAGTAACATGAAAATTAAAAAGATAACATGATCTATGTGAAAAAGGTAATTTATTAGTTTATAGTAAATATAATTTAATAATGTTATTTTACTAAATAAATTTGCTCATAGTTTTTAGAAAATGATAAATTAACGTTGCCCGTGATATTTCTAGAAAAAATGGAAATTTAATTAGATAAAAGAGAAAAGATGATACGTTTTGGCTGAAAAGGTATTCGGTTAATTATTACTATTATAATATTATTATTTTATTTTTATTAAAGAGAAACGCCCGTGATATAATTGAAAAAAGAGAAGTTTTAGTAAGAGAAAAGAAAAAAAGGTAATGTATTTTGGTTGAAAAAGGTAATCGTCCATGATATAATTGGAAAAAGAGAAATTTTAGTTAGAGAAAAGAGAAAAGGTAACGTGTTTTGGCTGAAAAAAGGTAATTGATTAGTTAATAGTAATTAATAATATAATTATGTAATTTTATTAAACAAAATTGCTCGTAGTGCTTATGAAAAAGGAGAAATTTTAGTTAGATAAAATGTATAAGATATTGTATTTTACCTGAAAAAGTAAATTATTTAGTTATTGAAAAATAGAAAAGGTAATATGTTTAACCTGAAAAAGGAAATTGATTAATAAAGGAGAAATTTTAGTTAGATAAAATATAAAAGATTTTGTATTTTACCTGAAAAAAGAAATTATTTAGTTATTGAAAAATAGAAAAGATAATATGTTGAAACCTGAAAATGAAATTGATTAGTTAGTAGGATTGATTTTATCTGTAATTGAGTAAGGGTAAATAAGTAAAATCAACAGGTATCGTACCGACCGACCAAACTTTTAATGTTTCGATTTTTATATAATAGTATAGATTTTGAAATTTGAAATTCCAACAACCATATTATAACGATTATATTTTAACACCTACATGCTATTTGAAATATATTTTTTGTCTAAAATTATTTTTATTAAATCAAGCTTAAAATTAACAATGGGAACAAAAAACCTTCTTTCCCAAAAACACTTTTATTGATTTTATAAAATTGACCAAACTTCTCATTTTTAATTACTTTTGAATTTATTCATCTCCACACTTATTTATCCAAAAATTTGAAATGTAATTTTACAAAATACTAGAAATCACCAACAATTTATGTGATTGTTTCTAACTATTTATATATCTTTTTTTATCCAACATTATATTTTAAATCATTAACTAATTAAAATAAAATTATAAATAAAACACACTCATCAATCCCCCCTCCCATCCACATCTAGATGCACCATATGTGAAGAATAACTTTTCATCGATTTAGGGTTTTGTATCCTCTACAAATTATATACATATTTACATATACTATGGTTCTTGATTCAATCCCACCTGCCTCAAACTCCAAAGACATGATCAAGAAAAAAAGGAGCAATAAAGCAGCTAAATTGAAGCAGAGCAAGCTTGATGCTCGTAGGAAACAGTGGATTTCACAAGTGATGGATCATGGACAGAAGGTGGATGTTAGTCGAGGTAGAGAGATGCATGCAGGTGATGGGATGGATCGAGGTGTTGAGGTTTTGGATATTAGTGGGAACAACGGAGAAATTGTATCATGTAGCATTAGTTGTTAAATTTCTATATATTGCATTTGCTAATGTAGATAATGCATCGGTAGGTAAATAGATAAAGAAGTATAGTTCCTGAATGCATTCAGGTTTGTCAATGCTTTATCCATATATGAATTTCAGGACTCAAATAGACTTTTATCAAAAAAAATATGTGAAGAACAAAAACCAAACAAAGAACAAAACTGAAGAAAGAAAAGGAACAGGCGGGAGAGATGTGCAGGTGATGACATGTCAATTATAGGGGAGCAAATTTGCTTCCTCACATATAGGGGCTCATTTTCTCTCCTCTAAAAATTATAGGGAAGGGGCAACATCGTTGGAGAATGCAAACTGAAGCAAAACCCCTAAATGGGTACAGCTGGATGGAATATCGGTAAGGGGTTATGTGCGTTGGAGTTGCTCTTAGCATTGGGGTCCCTATCCCTATCCCCAAAAATTTACTAAAAATAGTAAATTTTAAAAAAAAAATAGCAAATTCCCAAAATTATAAAAAAATGTTTTACATTCCATTCCCCATTTTCTATCCCTATATCCCTATATCCTTTCTTTATTACTTCTTTCTCTCACTTCTCTTCACAACTTTAATCACCATCTATTATTTTATCATTTCTCACTCTTCTTACATAATAAAGTTGTATAAAGTATAAAATGGGGGATGATTAGTAAATCCCCAAATATGGGGGTTTGATTTCAATTCCTAAAACTATACCCTATTTTGGGGTTTCGGATGTGAAAGGCATTTTAACCAAATTTAACGTTTTTCCCTAAATTATGACGATGGGGATGGAGGATGAAATGAGAATGCTCTAATGGTTGAATCTTACTGTTCATGTTCAACAACTTGACCTCATTAGGTACATTAGAGCATCTCTAACCATGGAAAATCCTTAGTTAAAAGTGGGTCTAAATTATCATAATTAAAAATTATGGAGAATATGTAAAAAAAATCATCTCCAATGGAACATTTCTGTTATCTATAATTTTAGATAACGTCGTCATATTGGCTATATTTGTCGAACCTCTAGATACCTGTAATAAAATTTCACATCACCTATTACCATATTAAAATAAAACATTCTATGTTTAACAACTTAAAATAATAATAACATACTATTTTTAAAATATAAACAATGATTATAGCCAACTCCATTGGAGTACAATACCTTACAGATTCAACAAATTTTAAATAATCAATATTTTATATCATTTTAGCCAATCATTTTGAACAACATCATTAATTGGAGATACTCTTACTAGCTCCTTTGTTCCTGCTACAATGTTCTTTGTCTTTGATAAGGCATTCCATTAAATTTTTAGAGATAATCATAAAAACTCTTCTTCAAGCAAATAAAAAAAGGTTAGAGCATCTCCAATGACAATATGTATGAAGGTTGGCTAAAAAAATTTAAATTAGGAAATATTTAAATTTTTACATAAGGGTGACAAGTAAAACTCCAATGGACATAGCTATAAGAAATTGTGTATATTTTTGCTAAGGGTTAAGTTGGTTCAACCAATATAGTCAACCAAGTATGCTTGTCTATAATTTTTGCTAAGGATAATTATGCATTGGAGTATATTTTTTTTACGTAATCACTATTTCATGCCACCTAATATGCCACCTAGGATAATATTGCTAAATGTTTTTCGCCTAGGATAATATTGCTAAGGGTTTTTCTCCACTAGACGATAAATTGTACGAGTAATAAAAAATATCACAAACACGAGTAAAATCTTAAAAAGAACAAATGGCGACAGATTATACGTAGATGTTAGATGTTAGATGTTAGATGTGGGTATTTATATTATACTTATAGAAGATCAATCATAAAACGGGTAATAAAAAAATCATAAAAAATAAGGAATGACATGAAGCAGCTACCTACTTATTTTTTGCATAATAATGGCTTATTTATGATTTAATTTGTTTTCGATATAATATAATATAATATAATAATAGATATAAAGATAAAGATATAATATAAAGATAAAGATATACAAATATAAAGAAAAGATAAATATAAAGATTTTATTAATTTTATGTAGACTGTAAAATCGTTCAAATCAAATTATATTATATTATATCCTATTAAATAATAAGAGTAACAGGGGATAATAATAATAAGGGAGTACTACCATATGTCAAGGGATCGATTTTCGCTAACAACATAAAATAAAATATTTCTATCATATCGCATCATATCTTATATATTACACTAGTCGATAAAGCCGCGCTTCGCGGCGGCGTTATAATATTTTTTTTAAAAATTAATACATTTACGTTATATTATAATATTAATATTAAATTTTAATAATTAAATATCCTTTTCTAATGAATCGATTTCTTGTTAAACACGATTCTTTCGATTGAGCCGCTCTCTCGTTAAAATCGAAATCTTAACTTCAACATATATTATAAAGACTTATATAATATTTTTTATCCATAAAATCAAAAAAAAAAAAATTATGACATCAATATCAAATTCTAATAGCTAATACAATATTTTCTAGTGAGCCGTCTTCCCTTTAAATACGTTTCGAGTCGCTCTTATTTGGAACCGAAATTCTAACTAATTATATAAAGAAAGTAAATTACAATTTTTATATTCTTTAAACTTTCTAATATTTATAGAGTTTTAAAAATGAAAATACATCTTGTATTTTCTGTATATTATAGATATTCATGTACTTATTTACAACTTCCGCATGGGAATGTCTTTCTGTTATGTTAACATATTAAATTTATGGATATATTTTTCTAATGCAAGTATAATTAACTTGTATAAAAAAGATAAAATAAAGGATTTCTAGGAAAAAAGATATATAGTTTTAAAAATCGTGTAAGACCTCTCCACCGGCCTCGTATTCTACTTCTAATAAAACATTTTATTTTATGTATTCCTTATATATTCAAACATCTTTATACGGTCTTCTCTAATGAATCGCTTTCTTGTTAAACACGGTTATTACTATTTATCCGCTCCCTCGTTAAGACCAAAAACCTAACTTTTACATATATCACTTGTATGATAATGTTTATCCATAAAAATCAAATCCTAAAAATAAAATAAAATTTATAACATCAAAATGATATTTTAATAGCTAATACAATTTTTTATAGTGAATCGTCTTCCCGTTAAATACGTTTCGAGCCGCTCTCGTTTTGGTCGAAATTCCAAATTCATTACATATTATTAATGATACTTATCTTATACAACAACTTTTTTCCTTAAAATTAAAACCTAAAAAATATAGTGAATTCCAATTTATACTTTATCTAGACTTTCTAAAATTTATGGAGTTTTAGAAAATGAAAACACGTCTTATTTTCTCTTTATATTATAGATACTCCAATTTTTATTTAGGATTTCTGCATGAAAATGTTATTTTATAATGTTAACACATCAATTCTTTTCTTTTTAAATACGATAACTTTTTTATGATAATAGTATTGGATTTATGAATAAATTTTCCTAATAAAAGTATAATTAACTTATATAAAAAATATATAATTTAAGAAGATCGTACTTTCTATAAAATATTTAGTTATATGAATGCTCTATATATTCAAACACCTATTCTACTTTCAATAGAAACTTTTATTTATATGTTTTTTCTATAAATTTGAACTCTTATTCTCTATAAATTCGAACTCCTATTCTACTTTCAATAGAACTTTTTAATCATATGCTTTGTAAATACTTATTCTACTTTCAATAGAAACTTTTATTTATATGTTTTTTCTATAAATTTGAACTCTTATTCTCTATAAATTCGAACTCCTATTCTACTTTCAATAGAACTTTTAATCACATGCTTTATAAATACTTATTATTCTACTTCCAATAGAACTTCTAATCATGTCTTCCTATAAATTCGAACTCTTCTCCTCTATAAATTCGAACACCTATTCTACTACTAATATTTTAAATGATAAAATTCAAAAATTCTAGAAAATTAGAAAAATAGATTGAAACGATCTTAAAGCGCCACCTAAACTCCCGCGTATCCTCCTTTATATATATATATTGATACTCCCTCCGTCCCAATTTACATGTCCCTTTTCAAAAAAATACACATATTAAGAAAAAAGGTTTGTTGGATAAGATTTTTCAATAAATAACCTTAATAAATGCATTAAAAAAATGAGAATAGAGTTAAATTTTAAAGAAGTCAAGCATTGAAAATACAAATATAGAGGTAATTTTTGAAAATTAGACTTAAATTTGTATAGAAATAAGAGATATTTGTATGGAAAGAAAAGAGGACATGTAATTTAGGACAAATTTTTTTTGCAAAAGGGACATATATTTTGGGACGGAGGGAGTAATAAAAGTTGAAGGAGTAATATAAAGTATTAAAATTGAATCCTATCACCTATTTAATATGTTATAATTAATTTTAAGCTATATTTAATTAATATAATAATACACTTTGGATCTTTGTTTATTCATGAGTATCATTTATTGATCTAATATAAATATAATCATGTTTCGAGATTGACTTGATCGTTTAATTAGGATATGATGAGAAGTTGCTTTGCCACATCCTGGGCAAGGCTGGTCTCGAAAGTCCATTGGGACCAGGAACCCCCGCACCACTTATGTATTACGGAGTATGTGTTAACTAGATAATACCCGTGCATATGCACGATTTTAAAGGTTAATTTTCGTATTCAATTTATTTAGAGTTTGTTATGAAAATTTAAAAAATGTGTAAAATATTAATTGGAAAGAATTTAAAAAAATAAGTTAAATGATGGACTAATCAATAATATAATTGGAATAGACATTTAAAAAATATAAAAAGAAAAGTGTGAACAAATTGTGAGGACGTATTGAAATATAAGTTTGTAAGTAATATATTATCAAATACCATTGAAAATAATTAACATGTAATTATTACTCTGTTTATTACAATTAATTTTTCATTGAAATTTGAATTAGTTAATTTTGAAAAAAATATAGTTTAAATGACTACAAATTTTATTCATAATAATTAATTAATGAGATATTTAGGAGGAAAAATAAGAATTGAGGGGGGAACATGATAAAATAATTAAATAATATATGAATGGAGAGGAGAAAGAGAATGAGAAGAGAAGATAAGTAGAGAATAAAATAATTGTGTGTGTAAAGCAGTGTTCCAGAAATCGCTAGGCGGAGCTAGGCGGTTGAGGTACCGCCTAGGGATTAATCGGGTAGGCGGGGATTAATCGAACGGATTAATCGGAGCATTAATCGGTTGTATTTAAATATTATTTTTAATATTTATATTTATATAATATTATAATTACAAAAAATATCATATATCAATTTTTTATTGCCCCGAATAAAAACAATCTTAAATTCTTAACCAAGTAGATATCAATTTCCCAAATATTTTTGTCAATTTTTGATTTTTTCAACGATTTTTGCCATTTTTTTGTCGATTTTTTACTTTTTCAGCAATTTTTATTATTGACCGCCTCAGCCCGCCTCAGTCCGCCTCGGACCGCCTCAGCCCGCCTCGGACCGATTTTCTAAAAAAACGTTTAATTTCCCGCCTCGGCCCGCCTCGGGGCGTTTTATTCCCGCCTACCGCCTAGGCGGCCGCCTCACCCGATTTTTAGAACACTGGTGTAAAGTGGGAGGAGAGAGAAGAATTAGAAAAATATAAATTATTTAATGAATGAGGAGAGAGAGGAGGGAAATTTGGGAGGGAAATTGGGGGTAGGGGATTTTGTTTTAGTATAGGATATAGATGGTTTAATGAATAAGATTAAGAGGGATAATAAGGGAGTATTATCATAGATCAACGGATCGATTTTCGCTAACAACATAAAATTAAATAATTCTATCATATCACATCGTATCCTATCCTATATGTTACATAATAAAAGCTGAAGGAGTAATTTAAAGTATTAAAATTGAATCCAATCGACTATTTAATATGTTATAATTAATTTTAAACTATATTTAATTAATATAATTGATATGTTAAATTACGTCTAACCGCAAGCGCACGGTATCAATTGTAGTAGATACTAGCAAATACGGGTCGATTCCTCAAGGAGACAGTTTCAATTTCAATTCAACTATTATCAATTGCTTCTAGTCACAAACGATTATTTGAGAATTGTATTAACTACTAAAACAAATTTAACAAAGGTTTTAAATCAATTAATTAAAGGATCTAGGGTGTAACGCCCCCAAATCCCCTACAGGAATCCAGGTCGTCACATCTCTTGCGGAATATTCGATCACCTGCTCACAATATAATCTACAATAATATTCATAATACACACCATCTTTTACTCCACGGGTTATAGTCTTAGAACAAGCACTCAATAATTCCAAAAGATATTACATCTCAAATTCCCTTCCCAGAATCTCTGAAATACAATTACAACTCCAAAGTACTAGATAATAAAACATTACACCAACACCTTTCCAACCTGCACCCTCCTCAGATGCTTTAAGGTTAACACGCTGAATCAATTGTCTTCCACTTTCCTTAATCACGGTTCGATGTACTAGAGCCAACTCTGATTGTCACTGTTTATAATATTTAAATAGCAAGTATGAGCCAAAGAATGCCCAGCAAGTATATATAGATATCATATAATACGACAAAAACTCGACAAAAATATGTTTTGTATCACTCTATAATATATCTACTTTTGAAAAGAGAGCAACTCAGAAATTTTTTATAAATCTCAAAATACTACTCATATGAAAGTATAAATATATCTCAATAACTCCTCAAAATACTGCTCATATCAATATATCTCAATAACTTCTCAAAATTACTGCTCATATGAAATAATAAATATATCTCAATAACTTCTCAAAATACTACTCATATGAAAGAATAAATACATCTCAATAACTTCTCAAAATACTCCTCATATAACTCAAAAATACTCCTCAGAGCTGTTCAATTGATTTGAATAAATAAAATTTACCAACTGCTCAGATCAACCCTCTAGTTAACAGAACCACAAAGGCATCGGTTAACCGTTAGGATGTCAAAGATTGGATTTCTGCTCATAACGCCTACTCAAGTAATGGATGATCAATCCATTGTCACTTCTCAATTCTATCGATAGAAAGGATGGTCGACGTCTCGAACCACCCAAAAATTTTCAGAAGGGTGAGCCCGTCTTTCTCGTGCCCATCACCCTTAATACATATCAGAAGGGTGAGCCCGTCTTTCTCGTGCCCATCACCCTTAATGATATCAGAAGAGTGAGCCCGTCTTTCTCGTGCCCATCACTCTTCAATAACCGATTGGGCCGGTGCGTTACTCCGGTCACTTTTGCTTTTAGAGGCAATAAATCACAACTTACTTTATATTTATATAACCCCACTCTTAAATATAAATATTCTATAGTATGAAAATATTATTAAATATATCTTTATCATCTCTTCTACAAATACGACTGAAGTATCTCAATAAATGTACCAACTCATGAAATAGATTTCAACACCTCGTATAATAATAGATTTTGATATAAACCACAAGAAAGAATATTTGATTTTGTATATCGAAAATTTAATCAGCATATTTTAAAATAAATACTCCGAACGATGGAGTACGAATTAGTAAACTTGCAATTATGGATTTAAATCTATTCAACACATTTCATATATTTAAAAATACAGATACTCTGAACGATAGAGTATACATAAATAAACTTGCCTGGTTTTGCGATACGATAATCCAATTTGCTCCACGTCTCTGATTTATCGACATTTCACCTTCTCGGGCCCAGTTCAGCTATTATTTAACTCCACTTCTGATCACCTTTCAATCAACTTCTACTCACCGATATATAATACCCTTGCATATCTACAACTTTCGTTCTTCAAGTTTTTCCAAACGAGTCTCCTAACTCATCCTAAATCCTACCCTAAAATGGTTCCCCGAATAATTCCAAAACTCATCATTTTTACGCGAAGCCTTTTCCATTTTTTTAAATCTCGCAAATAATAATTTAATAATAATCCGAGTTTTATCCTCTAAAATAATCTGGTCCGATCCGATTAATTAAAATAATCCGAAAATGCTAAATATCAATCCTCTAAAATAATATCATTGACATCATATATAAAAACTCAATCAATAAATAATCCTCAAACAATTATCTTACCCCACGATAAAAAAACATAATTAACCAATTAGTCCCCGAGAAAACAATTAATCCTTAATTTAAATAAATAAATCTTCGAGACAATAATTAATCCTCAAATTAAATGGATAAATCCTCAAGACAACAATTAAGACTCGAATTAAATAAATAAATCTTCAAGACAACAATTAATCCTAGAATTAAATAAATAAATCCTCGAGACACAATTAATCCTATTTACTCAATTTAAAACCATAATAATTATTCCACTTTAACACCCTCATCATTTTAAATACCTTATTTATCAATGAATTATTAAGTCTCTAAATCACATCCAAATAATCTCAAAATATTTCTATTTCACTAATTAATTAATTGAACTATTTTAAACTATTTATTTCTCCAAAATTTAAATAATACTCCAATTTTAACAAAACCCATTCGAACCTCTTTTATTTATTCGTTTATTATTCCATATTATAACAATCAACCGTTCATTTATCAGTATGTTATTATTTTATTTTTATTTTTATTTACAATCGCGGCCTGTGGGTCCCACCCGTTACCACCGCCGCTGCGCTCCACCCTCGGAAATCTCTCCCGGTCTCCTCTCTCGTCTCTCTGCCATCTCTCTCTCAATTTCTCTGCCATCTCTCTCTCAATCTCTCTACCATCTCTCTCGAATCTCTCCTCCTCTCATCTCTCCAAACCATAACAACAACACTAGCGACCTCTTCCAGAATCCAGACTCAATCTCTCTCGATTACTCTCTCCCAACCTCTCACTCTCTCCCCTGTTTTCCTCACCATCTCTCCCTCTTCTCACATTCGACCCCCTCATCTCCCTCTCTTCGAACAACAACAACATCAATACTACTAATGAATAAAACCAACACCACCATCATACACATCACCACCCTCATCTTCTCCGATTCAATCTCTCCAACCTCACCTCTCGCTCCCTCTCGTTCATCTCTTCTAATTACCACCAATCAAACACCACGCACACTCCATCCCTCACTCCAATTCACCTACACACGCTCAATACAATACTCACCACACCCTCATCTCTCCGTTCTCTCCCTTTCCCTCACCGTCGACCTCCCTCTATCATTCCTCAATCTCTCGAGCTCACACTCTCTCGTCCCTTCTCTTCCTCCTCGTCGTCGTCTCTATCTCTCTCTCTCTATCTCTACTCCGCCTCTCTCCCTTCCTGTTCTCCGACAACACCCAACAGCCACAACCCCTCCTTTTCACTCCGTTTTCAACCACAACAACACACCTCACCAACACAACAAAAATCGGAGAACAACCATCCTAAATTTCTAATTACCAATCGTACTCATACCCACCAGATTCAAGGAAGAATAAAACGAATTGATAAACACACGAAAATTAAAGGAGTTATCTACCTGTTTGAGCTCTGTTTTGTGTATTTATATGTTCTGTGTTTTTGTTAAAAAAAATGAAAGAGATAGGAGTTTGTGTGGTTTGCAGGAAAGAAAGAAGATGGGTATGTTTGGTTTTTTTGTAAAAATGAGTGCTGTGCTCTTGGTTTATAAAAATTGTGCACGGTGCTCCTAATGATGAGATTAGTAGTGTTGTGTGTTATTAAAATAAAAAGAAACAAAATAATGGGAAACAAGTATAAGTGCTGCAATAATTACCTGGTTAGTGCAATATTAGGTAAAAAGAACTCATTTCCTCCGTGCTGTCTAATTAAAACGAGACTCTAATTTCGTTTCCTAAAATAAATTCGATCCAAAAATTAAAATTCTATTTTCTTAAATTTCCTAATTTTAATAAAACCAAATAAATATAAATAATTAAATATAAAATAATATCTACTTCCATATGAATATATAAAATTTTAAAATTTCACCAAAAATGCGTTTGTTAAATATACTAGTGCATCTCTCTTAATTAAAATTTAAATATCGAATAGAAAAAAAAATATTCGAAAATTCGCGGATATTACATAGGGCAATTCAGGTTCACCATGCTTACACCAAACAAATCACAAAAGTATAGCTTTTCAATGGGATTAAGTAATTAAAGCAATAGTTAATCTTTTTCAAGCATTAACACTCTCAGAATATCTAATGATGCTTTCACATTCACCTTCAATTCCGCTAATTGTATGTAAGCCTCTAGTAGTAAAATCTTTCGATCTATTACTCCTATTGCAATCAATTAATCCGTGATATTGCGCAATTACACAAATTAAGAATTAGAACATATCAATCAGAATTACTCTTTACCCATCAATCTACTAATCAAATTAAGCCCAAATCATGGTGCAAACATGACTCCCCTTAATACCCTAGAATTAAACTACTCACTCATTCTAGGATTAAAACTAATAATAATAATCAAGAAAGCCATAATAAACATGTACTAATAAACAAGATGAGATAAAGAGTACCTTAAACTTTATATTAACGAAGAACAATGAATCCAATCTTAATTAACCAAGTGTTTACAAAGGAAGAGATGAAGAGAGAAAAACCAAAACCCTAACTTTTGTAAAAATACGTATATTTGTCTATCTCTCTTTCCACGTTCTTTTTTCTCTTTTATAATAAAACTCCCTAATAAAATCTGATCTCTATATCCTAATAAAAGTATTTTTAATATCCTAATTAATTTACAAAAAGATATCCATAATTGAATAGGATTTTCTTGTAAAATTCGTCACTTCTTTTTCTCCTCTGTTTCTGGGCTCTTCCATTTGGATTTTGCTTACTGGACCACCTCTGAAGCTTCGCGTGGACAGTAAGATCGTCAAATTCTGACTTCTGGAACTCAAGATATGGCCAAAACAGTGTATAACAGCCCGTGTAGCCCAATAATACGAATTTTCTCCTATTTTATCTCCAAAATAGCTCTTTTTGCTCCAAATCCTTCCAAGTCATGAATTCTTTATTTCTACAATAAAATAATCAAATCTATTAAATAAAAATCCAAATCAATGCAAAACACGATAAATATGAGAATAAAATCATCTAGAATATATATATAATATATTCTATCAAACATCCCCACACTAAGCATTTGCACGTCCTCGGGCAAATAAGTGAAATAAAAACTAAGTCCTAACAAACATCACTTTCGTAGATGACACGATTGCATTGAGCATATGCAACAAGCCGTTAAACCCCTAGGCAGCCCTAGTAGGACGAGTGTTGTCTCGTGAGGGTTTATAGTGAATGTACCCACAAAATTCATCTAACCATGCAAAAGATCAATGCTAACACAACACCACACACACAAGTCCTCTCATGCCACATCAACTTAAGAATCAAAGCAAACATACGATGTCTTGGTGTCGAAAGTACAAGTATTCACGTAGTCTACTCAACTAACATGCAGAAGGTCATAAAAATTCATGTCAAGTGTAAAAATCGTTGGTAATCATGCTAAGACCACAAGAAACACATCTTTAAGTCTAAACCCGGGATCTCCTATGCCAAAACAAGTAATAACTCACCTTTCACTCAAAAACGAATATTCACTCAAGAACAAGGTTAAGTGTATCACTCAATTCCAACAAAATCATAAACACAACTTGACACTCGCAATCAATCTCACTCTCAACACAACATACATCACTGATGACAATCAAAAGGTCTTTATTCGGGTTGTAGCGTGGGCTAAGGACCAGGTATGTCAAGTAAAGCTAAAACAGGTTAAATGTCAAAAGCTAGTACCCAACAATAATCATTATTCAATTCCCTTTCTATTAAAACAAATACTTCCCCACACTTGGATTTTTCAATAACCCTTATAATAACTTGACTAGTCGAATGAAGAAGGATCATACAAACATAAGAATGCTCTCAAATTTATTTATTTTTTTCTTTTTTTTTTCCTATTTTTTTTTTCTTCTTTTTTTTAAGAGCTAAAGAATAAACACAATGATCCATAGATATTTTATGAGTTTCGACTAACAAGCATCAACCAAAATCAATAATTCCCCAAAAGTATGATCATCAATAAAACCCCCCCCTTTTATGAACACCTTATTACTCCCTTAAGCACGATACTAGCCTTTGACAATTTAGGTACAAATTCAATGTAAGGCCAATAGAATAAAAAGGATAATGGCAAGTAATGTAGTGTGTCACCGAAAGAATAGGATTAAGCTCAACGGGTTAACTAATTGATCATGTTTAAAAGGTGTGGAAATATGGGAAACACGAGGTTAAACCTAAGTGTCTTTATCATCTCATCATCAAGTAATATCATGCATTTCAAGAAAGATCTCAAGTAAGTGCTAGCAATGTAAACAACATGTGGACACTCAAGCAAACGAAAAATCATGCAAAAGATATGCATATAGGCTCAAAACTCACTTGGTGTGACAAAACATAATCAATCCCAAGTAACAAGACTCTCTAACGCACCTACTTGTACTCAAAGCATGAAAACCAAGTAATCTTGCACATATTCATGTCATTCTAATCACTTACAACATCCAATTAAGTCTACCAGCTTCAACTTGCTAGTGTAAGTGTGTGCACAAGAACAAAGCACGTCACTTCTCATACAAAAGCGTCAAGAACACAAGAATTCTACGCATGCATGGGTGTATCAAGCAAAATACAACAACTAATCAAATTGCATGGCTAGAATTATTTTTGGTATTTTTAAAATTTTTTTGGATTTTTTTTAAAAAAAATTCTCTAACATTAAGAACCCTTCCCCACACTTAAGCGGTTCATTGTCCCCAATGAACTAATGAATAAGATACAAAACTACAACTAAAAACAAAATAAAACTACACTAAAAAGAAAAAAGAGAAAACTCCCCTGGAATCAATGTGTCGGGTGTGAAAACCATCCCTCATTCGCTTAGGAGCCATAATAACCAAAACCCCACTCAACAATAGCTTCACCAACATCCACCAAGAAATATCCTACCAAAAATCACCAAGCAATATCACACCAAAAATACCCAATTAACAAGAATAATACAAAACCCCCAATTTACAAGAACACAAATCCGTAATAAAAAGAAAATAGAGAAGAGATATCCCAACTACGAATTGGAGAGGTGAACTTGCAATTAATTCCTCTTTAGAATTGAATTTTTAGAGATTTAAAGAAGTAGAAGAGGAATTGGATTTGTATGTATAGGTGGGTATATATATAAGATGATGGAGAGGATGAAAATAAAAATTTAGATGTATAGGAGAGATTTGGAGAGGTTAGGATTTGATGTGGGATAGATATAGGAATTGAGAATTGAAGAAATTTGGGTTAGGATTGAATTTGGGGTTGATTGTGTAGGCAAAAACACAATTTTCGGGGAAAAAATCTGGGTAGAGGGGTGTAACGCAGCAGCAGTACGCGTTACAGGGGTGAGAGGCGCGGAAACAAGTGCTGTTGCGCGGATCGGAATGGCGTGTTGGCGCCTCTGGCGCTGATTGTCGCATGATGCGCGGTCGTGTCCTGCGTTACTGTGGCGCTCCTGCGCGCTGATGGCGCCTAATGCGCTGGCGCATCCTGAAATTCTGCTCTCTTTTTTTTAACACAGTTTTTTTTTCCGCAATACTACTACTCTCTTTTTTTTTTTTTCACTACACTCATTTTTTTTTCTTCATACAACGCTCAATTTTTTTTCCTACACTAATGCATGGGTTGCCTCCCACGAAGCGCTCATTTAGAGTCATTAGCTTGACCTCCTCAAAAATACTCCGGAAAAGGCGTAATATCCACTTTCTCGATCATAAACTCGCCACCACAAAAAGTATCAAGAGTGTTAGTGGTTGTCTTTATCCTGCAGAAAGTCTCCAAACAAGCATCAGTAAAATAAAATATGTCATTAATAAGCAATAGAGAGAGTGCTTGTGCAGTTTTGGAAAACTTTGTGATAAAACAGCGATAAAATTCGACACCACGAAGATATTGAACTCCCTTGACATAAGGTGGAGGTTCTGGTGGTGGCTTTTCTTCACTCCTCACTTTCACTGGAGTCATTCGGACATCTTGGCTTATCACATCATTGGCTAATAAGACACTTCCATCTTCTCCCTCTTCTCGAGCTTGAAACGTATGAGCCACTTTGTATGGATCCTCAACCAGAATTTGAGAAATATCATCTTGGACAATATTTGTTATCACATCAACCTTGAAATAAGTGTTCTTGAGCAAAGAAGCCTTGTAAATAGAGGCTAGATGGAGAGCAAATTTATCAATACATGGTAGCTTAGTCATAGGTTGTGGAAGAGAAACAACAACCATCTCTGTATTGCTTTCCTTTGTAGCCTCATCATCAGTCACATTGTTCTCAGTAGCAGCAACATCATTGATCTCGTCATCGGTGGCATACTCCTTCTCTTTATCAATGGCCTCATCATCAACATACATGGAGAAACTATCATATTCCTGATTGCTTGTGAGATTGATAGCAGTCAGGTCCTCTTCGGATCGGATAGATAATGATGGTAAATAGTCGAGCTGCCCTGTAGTAGAAGAGTTAGCCAACTGTGCAATTTGAGATTCAATCGCCAAACTTTGAGTTTCTAATTCTTTGATCGCCTCGGCTTGTTCTTCAGAACTCTTTAGCAGTTTATTCAAGATATCCAATATCTCATTTGTCTGATCAGCTTGCACATCTACACTGGATTGAGAAACATGTAGATCTTCTTGTAGAGGAGGATATTGATATTCTTGCTGTGGCGGCTACTCATATGACTGATAATATTGTTGCTCAAACTGTTGCTGATTATGATATGAAAAATTTTGAGCACCATTGTCCTGGTAGTAGAAATCTGGTTGATTCACGCATTCTTGATCAAAAGTGTTTGAATACTGATTGTACCCATATCCTTCTTCAAAAGAATTCATTTGTCCCAACTGAGCACTCTGAGAATTGTAGACATTGTAAGAGCATTCAAAACCATAGTGACCCTGCACACCGCAAATTTGAAATCAAGATAGAGCACAAATATGAAAATGGAACGTGTAAAATCTTAATTATATATTAATTTTTTAACAAAAATTTGATGTATAAATTAATAACATATTAATATTAAAAATATTAATATAATCATATATATTAAAAAAGGAGCTGTGCGTTTCATGAGTTATAAGCTAGTTTTAAGAATTCAAAGATAGAGCACAAATATTAAATTGAACGTGTAAAATCTTATATATATATATATATATATATATATATATATATCAATCTTTTAACAACAATTCGATATGTAAAGTAATACCATATATTAAAAAAATTAATATAATTATAGATATTAGAAAAAGAGCCGTGTGTTGCATGGGTTGTAAGCCAGTATAAATAAACGATATTATTGTTACGTAGCCGATATGAATTGATCCCTTGACCTTTGATAGTACACTCTTAATTATCCCTGTTTACTCTTATTATATAATACTAGCATTTTGCCCGTACTTCGTACACGACATTCATTTAATTTAAAATGATAATAACAAAAATTTAACAAATTTGATTGATTTCTTAAAACATCTTATTTAATTTAAATCGACAATACCAAAAATTTAACAAATTTGATTGATTTCTTAAAAAGATATTGTATGCAATTATATAAATAATCAATTCTTATAAAGATATTCTATATAGTTATATAAGTATTTAATAAAATAATGATATGATAAAATTTATATAAAAAAGTAGCATACAATTGTATTTTAATAATGTTGAAAATTTATTTAATCCATCAAAATTTGCAATAACAGAGTAATAAATATTTTTACAAATATTTTTCTCTAATGGAAAACAATAATAAATTGTCTTCATTATTCAAATGCGGAAATGATAATCCCTTCACCCCCAAGGACTCCAAAACATTAAACCTCATCATATAACATCAAGAACATATTATATTAACTATGAGACCTCATAGTTAATATAATATGTAAATGTTGGAGAACAATGAGATCACATTTCAAGCAATTTTTTAATTTTTTTGTTAAATGGATAGATAGTAGAATTATAAGACTTTTTTGTGAAGATGCCCCTAGCGGGGCCCTTTAAAAAAGCTTGAAATATAGTGAATATGTGTGTTCTCACTGTTCTCATTTTAATTTTTTTTTGTTATTTTTTTTATGAATAGATAGAGGGTAGAATTATAAGATTTTTTTGTGAAGATACCCCTAGCGGGGCCCTTTAAAATAGCTTGAAATGTAATGAATATGTGTGTTCTCACTGTTTTCATTCTCACCAGAGCGTGACCATTAAACTGTATTAGTAAATTCATGTATGAAAATACAGTGTATATATATTATTAATATAGATTTTTTTTATTAAAAATAAGTAAATTATACAATTAAATAAGCAAGTCAAAATATCAGATAAATATTCTAGTAGATTTATAGTTTATATTCAAATTAAGGTCTTTCACCATGGCTCTCGCTTTCTGAAATTGTTGAATTTTTATTTTATTGACTTTATTATATTAAAAGTATGTTCTTATTGAAACGAATATAATAATTTGAATTTGAATATATTTTTAAACTACTTATTTTGATGGGTTGTTAATTTTTTCTTGATCAACCTAGAAGGGTGACCAAAAATAAAATTAATGGAAATACATAAACCTATTACCCACGTTATGATAAACAGTACCTATAAAATAGAAGTTGCTTCTGTGGTTCAGGCTTGTTAATTACTTCAATACTTTATTAGCTTGATCATCATGTAGACCATCTTTCTTTTTATCACTTATGTTACTGCTATGTAGTCTATCTGTAACTAACATCTTTCTTTTTATCACTTATGTTGTGACTATGTAGTCTATCTTAGCTAAACATCTCTCTCTGCTTGTAATCTATATCTATAAATGCAAACTTCTTCTTGTATTGTATTTTGTTTTCAATATTTAAAATTATGTAGCTGGAGGAGAAGAGAAAGGCTGGAGGTACAATCGTAATACTACAGCATTACTGAAAATAAATATAATATCATAATAGAATTTTTTGTTTCAATGTAATTTGGGTCGCTCCAAATGCCGTGTAATGACAAAAAGGGGCATTAAATAAATAAAGAAGATTAAAAAAAAAGAAGGATAATAAGTGTGTTAAATTTAAATAATTAATAATATTAAGTTATCTTTCATTATTATATCGATTAATTTTTTATTAGTAACCAGACGGTGTTTTTGTCGACTAAATCTGAAATTTTCAAAACAATGATAATAGATGATGTCGTGTATATTGAAAATTATGAATAAAGATATTATTTAGTTATTTTGTTCATGTTTTGGCTCCATAATTAAAAAACTCTTTTTTTATTTTTAAAAAATGAGATCAAAGAAATAAAGAAAAAATATTAAAAAACAAAATTAACTACCTATGATACTTATACAAAAAATTATATATATATTTGTTAAATATATATAATAAATTTACAAAACAAAAAATCATCAATATAGTTAATCGACGAAAGCACCAATTTAGATTTTATGAATACAAAAATTATTGATTACGTAAACATAAGTATATAATATTAATTACTTCAAATAATATAAAAATATAATATATAATATATAATATAAATTATATAATGTATAATTTATTTGATCAAAGAAATAAAGAAGATAAAAAAATGAAGGATAATAGTAGAGGTTTAGATTTGGGTCGATCCAATCTAAATTGGAACATGGGTTGTTCCAAATGCTGTGTAATGACAAAATATAGTAGAGGTTTTGATTTGGGTCGATCCAATCTAAATTGGGTCGCTCCAAATGCTGTGTAATAACAAAAAAGGACATCAAAAAAATAAAGGAGATTAAAAAAATGAAGGACAATAGTAGTAACTTTCCTGTGTAATGACAAAAAAGGACATCAAAGAAATAAAGAAGATTAAAAAAATGAAGGACAATAGTTGTAATTTTCCGAAATGTAATACTAGCAGACTTTAAGATTATATTGATATTGATATTGATAATAGAATGTAATTTGTAATCTGGATAATTAAATTCGTTTTGGATTGTATTGATTTTGCATTGGATCAATTTTTTGTTAATTTCGCTTTTTATTCAAATCTGGATCAGTTCAGTTAATTTTTGATTAATTTTTGGATAAAAAAAAGAGTTCAAATCCTCTGTCCCCTTCTCTCCATGCCCCTGCTCTTTTTTTTATTAAAAGAGTGCTCCTGACGGGACCCATTTTATTAAAATTAATATTTTTATTTCTCTTAAAATGGGTCCGCCAAGGACACTCTTTTAAAATAAAAGAACAGGAGGTAAGGAGAAGGGGACAGAGGATCCGGGCTCTAAAAAAATGGGCATTGAATACAATTAGGACCAATTTGGATTTTATTAGATTTGATTTTGGGTCTAATTCAAATTAAATTTTGATCGAATTTGATTTGGATCATTACTCATTTGTTTTTTTGATGAAAACTCAATCAAAACATCATTTTATAAGTTTGGAATTCTATCATATCCCGTATGAATAAATCTACACGTACATACTTAAACACTACTATAACACTACCGATATATTAGGAGGTGGTAGTTAACTGTCGAGTAGTGCTAGAGGCACCAAATTAGGTATCAAAAATTGGTACCAAATGACATGGCAAGGTTGATGTGGCCGTATGGATTTTTTTGATTGGTTTTGTTGGTGTGAATACAGGGGGCCATTAATTATTACAACGAATCAGAATTTACAACGTGTATTTGGGAAAAATTTTGGGAACTAATTTTGGTACCCCTAGCATTATTCTTAACCCTAACATTGTTTAAGTATATATCTTGTTTCTTTCTTTCTTTTTTTTTGGAAATGATATCTCTTGTTTCTTTTATTCGTGTATAGAGATACATGTATGATTTATTTTTTGTATCTTAACAAAATAGAAATGTATTTTGTATGTTTTCCAAGAAAAGGAAATGTATTTCTTTTTAAATATTTGACATGTAAAATGTATTTTTTATATGGTGTTGCAAAAAATATTTATTATTAGAAGTTCAATTTTATATTTGAATTAAATGTTCATATACATAATTTTTTGATTTAGATTTGATAACACAAAATAGAAGTAAACAAATACATCTTTATATATATTTATTTTTTTAATGCATGTTTTAAGCATAGAAATTCTATATCAAAGAAATTATTTTATTATTTTTCATTTATTAATGTGTAGATCAAAAATACAAATAACCAAAACTAATTTAATTTTTTTATAAGTTTAATTTTTCCAATATATCATTAGACTTATTTTGGCGCACAGACATAATTTAACAAAAATACTGAGATCCAAGGATAAAAAAGCTTACGGGTGTGCATGTAGAGGTGTAGTTAACTATCTCCTAAAATAACGATAATGTTATAGTAGTATTTAGCGAGATGTACGTGTAGATTTACTCTATCCCGTTTATTGAATCATATTCGATTTAAAATTTATAATTGGATTAGCATCAATTTTAGATCATAATCGAATATAATACTTCGGAATATTTTTGTCAAATTTCAATTCTATTAATTTATAAATTTAACTAAATTAATTTTCAAATCATTATTAAATTAAATAATTAATTCGAATACAAAATCAGATTGGGTTCGACTTTTTCGGGTCCGTATCCAATTGCAAGGTATATTATATACCGTATATATAAAACCCAAGGTTGTAAAAATCGGAACTCAGTTCGACTCGGTTTTGTTCCGGAAAAATGAGTACTCGGAAATTCGGAGAGTACTCGGAGAACAAATCGGATTTTTTTTTAAATTTTTTCTCATATATTAAATCCATTCATTCATATTTTAATGTACATGTGTGTTAAAATTTAGAATTTAACGATAATATATATTTTATTTATATATTAATAATGATTATTTAATAATATTAAAACCAATAGAAAAACGTTAAAAATAAGAGTAAATGTAATTCGATTTAACTCCGAAACTCAAAACTCGGATTGGACTTGGACGAGGGTATAAAAACGAGTACTCGAAACGGCTGACTTACATCTACCGTAGAAAACTAAAATCAATCAAGCGAATCCTAACCCTAGCTAAGAAGGTAGAGCAAGACCTGATCAGCAATTGAACAAATGGTTTGCTTCTTATTCTCATCTCTTTAATTCATATTTTAATTTGTTTTTGTTTATTAACTTTAATTCATTAGCCTATGTATTTGGTGACGATTTGTCTCTTTTATATATCTGTTTGGATTATTAGTGTTTTACATGGCTTATATGATGGCCAATCCGTTATATCATAAAACATGAATATAAAACATAGATATAGAAATAGACGTGTATAACGCTTGCTGGTTTTTTAATCACTTTTTTTTCCTTGTTCGTGAAGGAAGATGAGGAATTCGGTCACTCCTTGTTGGAGGTGTTTCAAATTGTTTACATAGGCGCTGCTGAAATAAAGCCCGAGGATCAGACTGGAACAATCAAAATAAGATGTTCTGATGGTGCCGATCAGTACCTATACAACGTTAAGTCGGTAGACCCTTGTGCACCATCTATTCAATGCGGAGGCCAACTAATGGTCACTGTCAAATCACCAACCATTCGTTGTGAACAACATGATATTGAGTTTGATCTATTTCGTGGTGCCTACAAGGGCACTATTGACATAGACTGGGACACACTTTCCTCTAAGCCTACTAAATGGCATGGAAAAATCCAATCACGAGATGGCACTTCAAGTATTATTGTTCATTATGGGTTATATACCGATGCCAGGTTAGCCGATATCCAAGTTAAACTTTTAGACAACTCTATTCAAGAAGTTTATGGAGTTGTTGCTGCTAGTAACAGTGCATTACAGAGGGATCTTCGTCATTGTACAAGTGTACTCTTTGCGATGGAGCCTGAGTACCCTCTAAGGGTATGTTGGGATCGTGATCCATGTCTTCCATTGTCCAAATCTTGTGTTGCTGTGCCATTTAATGCTACTCTATATGTCCACCTTCACCTTACTTGTGGTGGAGTGGTTTACAAAGAAAGATTGTCCTTTAAGCATCAAAAAGCTGGCCAAGTTGTTTTAGTTGAAACTTCAAGTAGAACAATCGAAGTAAAAGTTACCTGGGCTGATGAATTCTAGCTATAATGATGAGAATGAAGGGCTGACAACATGATTTCTTTGTCGTGTTTATGGATTCATGTGGCTTTATGAAAATCCAACATCTTCTACTGTTTGATAATTTGATTTGTATTGCTTTTGTCTTCAAATTTTAATTTATTGTACTTGTGCTTCAAATAAAACCACTTTGGATTAAGTTTTGCCAATTAGTTTATATGTGTTATTCATTGTATATATATGGTTTGTGTTCAAGTTGAACAATTTTATTATCACATGGGTTACTTCTCTTTGTCCAGCAATAAACAAGTGAGTTGAGGAAAATTGTGAATTAGGCACGATTTATATTAATAAACAAGTGAGTTGTGAATTGGATTATTTCCTGATCACAACGGCATGCTTCACATTCTAAATCAACATCTTCATCCCATCCTCTATTAGTTATAAGCTTGGCGTGTTTGTGACTTATAAAACAAGTTGGCTTTTTTAGCTCTGCCATATATGGTTTCCACGAGAAATATGATCCAACTGTTGTTGAAAATCCCTCTCTGAATTCTCTAATTCGACGTCTCGTTATCTTAAATTTCTTCGAATCACCAATAATCTTCATCCCGTTTTGTTTAGCTTTTTTACTTACAATTCCACGCCGATATATAAGCCTCTAAATTTCAAGAGTTGGATGGAAGAAGATTAATGCTTGCTCGTTTATGGAAATACAGGGAATTTGTCAAGGGAAACATGTTGGATAATAGTATAAGAGGAATGCTACAGCCACCAAATTGGGTACCAAATTTTGACACCAAATAACGTGGCACTAATTAGTTGTCATTTTGTGATATTTTAATTGGATGGCTCTGGCGGACCCATTATTGTTATAACCAATCAAATTAATGACATGTCATTTGGTGTCAAAATTTGGGAACTAATTTGGTGGCTGTAGCATTTTTCATAGTATAATTATCATCCGCAATTTTATTACCATATCGAAGAACAACCGTGGGTTCTCGAGTACGAATCTTTCAGTCTATTTACATGTTTGTTGATGCAGTTGCAAAACTCTAAATAAAATTGCGGACGATAATTATACTATTATCCAACATGTTTCCCTTGACAAATTCCCTGTATTTCTCATCCGTTTCCTTTGAATGACGTTAGAAGAAGCTGATCCTTATTCAATGCCTGGTCGATTGTTTGGCTACCAAGTTGTTATGGCAAAGAAAGGTTGTAGTGACTAGTGACTGCTATTCATGAATGGGTGGTTTGATTACAACTCACAAATCACAACATAAATTGAACAAAAGATCTTACAATGTTGTGTATATTGGTGATACTCTGTTTTTTAAACTAAATTCTGTACTCATAGGTAGTGTCAATAACTTTATAATTTCTTTTTCCTTATTCGCTAATTTGACTAAATCACACAATACGTTATTTTAACTAGTTTGGTTTGAATTGTCCACACTGAACCAGAATGTGAGATACAAAACTGACATCTTCCAAACCAAAAATATATCTGGTGGATCAAATCCTTCAAAGTTTCTTGTCACTCAACATTTTTCCTGTCAAGCCACAAGTCAATGCTTCCTTGGGAATGTTTTTAACTCGATGGAAACCTTCAGCAAATACGACTCCCATTCCCATATGTAAATGTGGCTCTATATGACAATGAAATGCCCATGCACCTGGATTATCAGCCACAAATCTCAATGCAGTCCATCCATACGGAAATATCACCGCTGAATTTCTCTGTGGCGGATTCTTCAAATTAAATTTAACTGCGTCTTTGTCCGTAAATTTCCCTTCTCCATATCCCAATACCCAAAAATCATGTCCATGTAAATGCCACGGATGAATCTCACTCACATTTTCAGCTAAAGCGTTCGCATTTTGTAGTACTACGTCAATAGTTGAATTAAATTTGAGCATGTAAATCCCATCTCCTTGCGTAGTGTTTGGATTAACAGGTGGTCTCATGACATCGTAAGCTGGCGAGAAAGTGTCCGGAGGGGGAGAATTCGTGAAGGCATTGGTGAGATTGTACTTTATGGAACCTAAATAAGGTGTTACAGGGAGACTCAATGAAATATTATTGATAGCCCATTTCGTAAAACCATTGATTTTGTTTTGAGTATTGAGTAGCATGATCCGACGGTTGTAAGTTGTTGGTGGCTTTGGTGATCCACCCAAAGCTTTAATTCGTTTAGCGAATGACTTGCTATGGTCATAATCATTCCAAAGCGGCGTTGTTGGAGGCCTAGAAGTTGGAAGATTTTTGGATGATGTTGGGCTGTAGTTGAGAATGGTTAAGGTTTGAGGAGTATTGGGTTTTCGGCCTCTTACACCGACTGAAATCCAGTAGTTTTGTGATGGGCTTTGATCAGCTTTGAACAAGATTGAGTAACTCTCTCCTGAATAAATGTCCAAGTCGTATACTGAAAATGGTTCAACGTAGTTCCCATCCGCCTCCACTACCACCATTTTGTGATTCTATAGGAAAACATTAAAAACTATGTCACATAAATATTGAATTCTAGACAATATTATAAGAGCATGCGTGTGATGTTAACTACCCCGTCTAAAATTTTAAGCTGTTATATCAATAAGATGTAATTTAATTTGGAAGACACAGAAGTAAATGCACTGCAATATTCAAAAAGTATGAATGTGTTATAGTCCTTTGTATTAATCGAGATATGCAAAAATTGGTTTGCATATCGAATTATAAAGAAAATGAAATTTTTTAGTGTGTGCCCAAGGGTACATGTTAAGAATTCGTGCTAGCTTAGTTGTCAAATTTTGATTGGTGGAGATTTCATTAATAATGATGGGCCCCCTACATTCACATAAATATTTACTAATCAAAATTTGACAACTCATCAAGCACGGATTCCCATATGTCCTTGGGCACATACTAGACAAAACCTAAAAAAAACATGTAATTTAAATTTTATGCTATCAATAATTTTATCATACAAATATATATGTGTGATAAATACATACATCTTTTTCAATTTATAAGTAGAGTCCCAACGAGACCAATATAACACAAATAATCCTAGCCCTACAAATAATCCATATGGTAGACGATAAAATGGTGGTCACAACTCACATGCTTTGTTTACTTGTAAAAGATCTTGGCTGGTATTATTTGTCTACTTTTCCTCTGTATTATTTGCCTACTTTCCCTATGTTTCTCAACTTGTCCCTACACTCCAAAATGAGTAATGTCACATAACCAAAAAAATTATCTAAAATGTTTTTAAAATGATGTAAAATATGTAATTTGATAAAATGGAAAATTTTAATTAGAAATTCATATGAATGCACGCAGAGTCCATCACATTATTTATAAAATCAATCAATAATAAAAAGATACGTGTCATTTTGAATATTTTTTTAAAATTTTTATTTGGTTTTTTAGCATTTTTTTCTTCTAAATTTATACTCCGTATATCCTTAAAACAATCATTAATTATGTATCCATATAGTTTCATTTTATGCGTAATTGTTCTTTCACAAATTTAAATTTAAGGCGTTTGTTGAAGTACTTAAATGCGGGTAGGATCGGGGTCCCAATTTCCAACCCAACCCGAAACATGACTCGAACCCAACCTGAGAAAATATGAATTAGGATCAACAAATATTCAACATGAAATTACCAGGTAGAATCAGATAAGAACCCGAAACCCGAAAATTACCCGAAAATTAATGAATCCTCTTTTTATAACCCTGCTTTTGAAGTACTTTATGTTTAGAACAGTGTTGTGAAAAGCGCAAATCGGACCTAAGCAGCGGGATGACCTTCTAGCGCTTAAGCGATTAAGCGGACGCTTAAGCAGTTTTAAAAGCGGATCATTAATCGGATTATAAATAATTATATATTTATAGAAATAAATATAATATTAATTTTTATAAAAAAAAAACTAACATTCACATATGAATATAACATATTATGATAAAAATTAAAACTAGTAAACTCTACCTTCACAAAGTCATACTGTACTTAGTCATAATGAACTTAGAAAATACAAACATCATGATTATCATAATACGAGATCCGAAAGATAGATTGTAGCATTCTTTCAGAAAGACGGAAACATATGCATTCTTTCACCATCCTTTATAATTTTTATAATTTTTTTATAATTTTATAATTTTTTTTAATTCATCCGCTTAATCCGTTTTTGACCTGCTTAATCCGTCTTTGACCCGCTTAATTCCGCTTAAACCCACTTAAACCCAAAAAACGCTTAAAATCCCGATTTTGCTAAAAGATAGGCGTTTTATCCCCGATTCCGCTTAAGCGGCCGCTTAATGCGCTTTTCATAACAGAGGTTTAGAAGAACTAAATTTAAATAAAATAAAGTAACTTTCACGTACAATGATAGTAACTCGCTAGTTAATTTATAATTATTTAATAGTAATAACAATATTTTCTATATGTCATGTTCTTTTTTATACCTCACAAAGTGGGTACAATACATATTATACATTTGAATAGTAACTTTTACGTACAATGAAAGAGAAATAAATTGTTTTTCTTAAAATTTATGCAAAAGCAATCATTTCTTATCAATCGGGATAGAAGGAGTATATAATATAAGAATATATTTTTAATCATTCTAAAAAAGAGTTGGGGTGGTGAAACCCGAAATGACTCGAAACCCGACACGAATCCAGTAGGTATGAGTTAGGGTTTGGAAAAAATCAACCTGAAACAACCAGGTACAATTTGACCTGACACGAAACCCGAAATTGTCACCCCTCGAGGAGACAAAGGCAAAGGGTGGCGGGTGGGGTGCCATTCTAAAATCCAGTATAATCACAAAATTAGTAGTAAAATTCATGAAAAAAATTTGTGTATTCTCATTTTTGATGTGAAAATATTGTAATATTTAGTTTTCGTCCCTCATATATATATATATATATATATTATGAATATAGTAATAAAATTTATTATGTATATATAAATGTAAGTATAAATATTTGAATTCAAAAAAAAAAGTATATTTATAAGTTTTTAAAAAAATATTAATAAGTTATTTTATTTTATGTAATAATAAATTATTAAAATATATTATTTATTAAGGGATCCCGGGATTTTCTAGCTCCCTTAAGGAAAACGTTAGATATCCCAAAAAAATTTCCAAAAAATTTCCCAAATGCTTATGTGGCATGCCTATGATTGGTAACTTTTCTAACTATAAAATAGGAATTCGCATGCATACATATGCGTCACAAATTAAAATGTGTCATGTGTTATGTCATACCATTCGGTAAAAATTTTGGATAAAATTTTGAAGAACCTAACGTTGCTCATCCCTTAAACCGATAGTTATCAATTTTAAGCATTGCTATACGTTGAATTGGATAAACTGACATATCACAAACATTTAATTTGGGTAAAATTGGATTGTTATTGTAAGCTTACCCCGATGGCTAAGTTGAGGGAAGCCAAGGCAGTGGTGCTTGCAATACGGAGCCTGTAAATTTTGTTTGGCTCCACAGACATGGTCTGAGGTGCGCATTGTTCCGTTCCCGTAAACTTGCATTGATCCAACGGAGGATTGCTAAATTGCGCAGCTAACGAACAATTGTATTGTCCCCTTCCGTTCAGCAGCAAGCTCTACGTACAGATATGAAAATTCATTGAAGGGTTGCACATCATATTTGCTTAAATGACTAGAATAATTGTCTATCAAACTAATAAGTGTTGATTCATTTTAATTTTTTTAACAAAAATTGATTCATATTTTTTATTAACTGTTTTTAGCCACAAACGATGCATGAATATAACTAAATTTAAGATTTAAAAAATCTATTGATTATTTGATATGGGCAAAAACTAAACCCTAAATACACATTTAATGTTACATTAATTAGACCTAGAATGGTCCAATCGTGGGGCCCGCCAGATGGGCCCAAATCCTATTTATGATATTAATTTCATAATTAATATTAAGGGTAATAACCAGCTCAGCAATAAAAGTCTTACTCCTACCAAGCTTAGCCTCCAAGACACATAATTCGATATGGGAACTGACTCCTACAAGGAAGGAGTCTAGAAGCTTCCTCAAGGCGGTGACTTGCCCACCAAGTCACCTAACCCTACTACGATTCTAAGGCTTCTCCGCCTATATAAAGGGTCTGACCCCTCATTATCAGAACTACGTCTTGGCTTGATTCTCAATACGAGATATTTAGGCACTCTGTGAGGACCGATTAGTCTCGAAACACGGAAACATCCATTAAAGCACGAAGCTCCCTAACCCTAGCATTAAATACAATTCGTAACCTAGTTTTTATTCCACAACATTTGGCGCTGTCTGTGGGAAAAAGACATCAACCATGGTTCAAACACGAAGGACACCGACAATTAACCATGGTTCAAACACGAAGGACACCGACATCAACATTTGGCGCTGTCTGTGGGAAAAAGACATCAACCATGGTTCAGACACGAAGGACACGGATCCGGCGCCCCAGACGACCGGGGCGATTGTTCAACATCAAGTTTCTCAACCTCTAGGGACAACTTCCCATGTTGAGAGTACGTTACCTCCGATCATCCACACAAATCAAGGGACCAATCCTCTTCAGGTGGTGGTTTCTCCCTTGGTTGTAGATCCTAACAACCCCCCACATGGGGTCCATATCCATACTACGGATCTCCCCGTGAACACCAACCCAATGTATGGGCTGCCTAACTACCCTCCTACTCAAGGAGCTGGACCTAGTGGGCACGCCTTGCAGATCCGAGATCGAGAATACTATGACTACTCCGACCCCTATACTGAGGATTCATCGTCTGACGATGATGATCGTGATGAAACCCCGAGAAGGCGACGTGCTAGTAGAGAACCAAGAAGGAGAACACAAACTATCCATGATGGACCCCCATTGACAACTGCTAAGAGAATCAAGGCTTATGAGGCTGAGATTCTAAGGATAAAGGAAGATATTGCAAGAGAACAAGCTAGGCTGAATCAAACTCAACCTCCTCTAACCTCAGGATCGATTCCCGTCATAGACTTAGAAAGACCTTCAAGAAGGCAGAGAAGGGCTGATGCCCCAACTGGAAGAACAACGAGGGTGGGAACCCCCAAGAGCAACCCCAAGGATCTAATGCCACTTGGGGATCCTGACGATCCCACACCCCCGTTTACTGAGTAGGTGATGAATGCTCGTATCTCGAAGAAGTTCAAGATGCCGACAATTAAAGCATATGATGGAACGGGTGATCCTGCAAACCACGTTAGAACATTCTCAAACGCACTGCTATTGTAGCCTGCAAGTGACGCTTTGAAGTGTAGGGCGTTCCCTCAAACCCTATCGAGTATGGCTCAAAGATGGTACAGACGGTTGCCTGCAAACTCGATCGCCTCTTTTAAAGAGTTAAGTGCTGCCTTTGTTAGCCAGTTTATCAGCGGGAGAGTACATGAGAAAAGTTTTGCATCTCTTATGTATGTGGTGCAAGGAAAGAATAAGAATCTGAGAGACTACCTTAAGAGGTTCACCAAGGAGATTTTGAACATCACTGATCTGGAAAATAAGGTGGCAATGGTAGCCTTGGAGCATGGCACCACCAACCTATACTTTAAAAGGTCATTGGCGAAGCATTCTCTCGAGAATATGGTTGAGCTCCAGCGAAGGGTTGACAAGTATATCAAGGCTGAGGATAGTATAAAGAAGGAGGCCACAGTAAGCAATGGCCGAGGTAACAATGATACAAAGAAGAGAAAGCAGGATCAGGAGTATGATGCTAGGGACAAGTATCCCCGTACTAGCAAAGATTCTGAATCAGCACCAAAAAAGAATCTTGGACCAAGGTTTTCTGACTATGCAAGGTTGAATGCTCCTAGGAGTCAAATTCTGCTAGAGATCGAGAAGGATAAGGACTTTCGATGGCCAAAGCCACTCAAGGGTGATCCCGCAAAGAGAGACAAGGAACAGTACTGTAGGTTCCACCGAGATGTGGGGCATGATACAGATGATTGTAGGCAGTTGAAGGATGAGATTGAGTTCTTGATCCGCAAAGGAAAGTTGAATAAATTCACTAAGGGTGAAAATCGTGGAACCCAAAGAAGGGACTACGATAGGAGAGACAATGACAGAAGAGATAATGATCGTGATCGTAACACGCAGCCCCGAAGGCCAGTTATCAACATGATTTGGGGAGGCCCGACAGCGGCCGGTACAACTCGAAACTCTCGAAAGGCATATGCCTGGGAGGTGATGCACATCGTGGGAGAGGCCCCGAAGCGTGCTAGAACTGAAATCGTAATTGGTTTTGATGATTCTGATCTTGAAGGGGTGAAGTTCCCCCATGATGACCCGTTGGTTATAACCCCTGTGATTGGGAACTCAGAAGTGAAGCGAGTCTTGATAGACAATGAAGCTTCTGTTGATATTCTATTTCATGATACGTTTGTAAAGATGGGATACACCGACTCTCAGCTTACCCCAACTAATATGCCAATCTACGGATTTAATGGGGTAGAGTCCAAGGTTGAAGGAACTATTCAGTTACCCATGACTATTAGGCAAGAACCTAAGTAGGCTACCCAGATGCTAAATTTTCTGGTGATTAAGGCATCCTCGACTTATAATGCAATCTTGGGAAGGACTGGACTTCATGCGTTCAAGGCTGTTGCCTCTACTTATCATATGAAGATTAAGTTTTCAACCCGAAATGGAGTTGGAGAACAGAAGGGCGACCAGAAAATGGCAAGGAGTTTTTATGTATCTGCTTTAAGAGCTGATGGAGTCGGGGGGCAGGTACTCCCGATTGAAGACATGGATGTCCACGATGATGATGAACACCGAGGGAAACCAGCTGAGGATTTAGTTCCTATCCCTCTAGAGCCGGGCAACCCTGAGAAAGTAACTTATGTGGGAGCATCTTTGAAAGAACCCCTGAAGGACAAGTTAATAGCATTCTTGCAAGAAAATAGTGATGTGTTTTCTTGGACTGTAGCTGACATGCCAGGGATTGATCCCCAACTCATAACTCACAAGTTGAATGTTGATCATGGGCGAAAGACAATAAAGCAGAAGAAGAGAAATTTTGCTCCTGAAAGGCAGGAGGCCATTAAACAAGAAGTTGATAAGCTCTTAGAGGCTGGGTTTATTGAAGAAATTCAGTTTCCCGAATGGTTAGCAAACCCTGTAATGGTCAAGAAAGCGAATGGGAAGTGGAGGATGTGTATAGACTTCACTGATTTGAATGATGCATGTCCGAAGGATTGTTTTCCCCTGCCAAGGATTGATATGTTGATAGATGCCACAGCTGGACATGAGATGTTGAGCTTCATGGATGGGTTCAGCGGCTACAATCAGATCAAGATGCACAAGGATGACATCCCTAAGGTATCTTTCATAACTGACTTTGGAGTTTTCTGCTATCTTGTTATGGCTTTTGGTCTAAAGAATGCAGGAGCTACTTACCAACGACTGGTGAATAAGATATTCGCCCATCTGATTGGAAAAACCATGGAGGTCTATGTTGATGACATGTTAGTCAAGAGCCTACTCAAGGCAGATCACATTAAGCACCTCAGAGAGGCATTTGAAGTGCTGAGGCACCACAAGATGATGTTGAATCCAGCCAAGTGTGCTTTTGGCGTTGGATCTGGAAAGTTTTTGGGTTTGATGGTTTCAAAAAGAGGCATAGAGGCCAATCCCAACAAGATCAAAGCAATCTTAGACATGGAACCACCCCGTTCTGTGAGGGACGTACAGAAGTTAACCGGCAGAGTGGCCGCTCTAGGGAGATTCATCTCCAAGTCTGGTGATAAGTGCTTGCCTTTCTTTCAAGCATTGAAGAAGGTGAAAAATTTTGAATGGACTGATAAAAGCCAAGAGGCCTTTGAACAGTTGAAGAAGTACATGGCCGAAGCCCCGTTGTTGGCCAAGCCAAGTCCCGGAGAGACTCTTTATCTGTATCTAGCGGTATCTGAGCAAGCATTGAGTGTTGTTCTTGTTCGAGAAGAGAAAAAGATTCAGAAACCTATTTATTATGTGAGCAAGGTTTTGCATGGGGCTGAGTTGAATTACTCAACCATAGAGAAGTTTGCATTGGCTTTGGTAACGGCCTCGAGGAAGCTACGGCCATACTTCCAGTCGTATAAAATTGAAGTCCTGACGGACCAGCAGTTAAGGAACATATTGCATAGCCCAAAGGCCAGCGGAAGGCTAATCAAATGGGCCATAGAGCTTGGAGAGTTTGATATCAAGTATAAGCCTCGGACAGCCGTCAAGGCTCAGGCATTGGCTGACTTCGTGGTTGAATGCACCATTAACAACCAAGAAGTCGGGGGGCAGGAGATGATAACCACCCCTGAGAATGGAGATAAAGGTGAAGAACTGGTAGCTGATCAGAAGGAATATTGGGTGCTCTATTTTGATGGAGCATCAAAAACAAAATCTAGTGGTGCAGGTTTGGTTTTGCAAAGCCCCGATGGGTTCACAGTTGAGTATGCTTTGAAGTTGGATTTTCCTACTACCAACAATGAAGCTGAGTATGAGGCATTGATAGCCGGATTGGGTTTGGCTAGAGTCATGAGGGTCAAGAACCTCAAAGTGTGTGGAGATTCAAGACTGATAGTCTCGCAAGTGAATGGTGAATTTGAGGCCAAGGATGAAACTACGGCAAAGTATCTGCGAGTTGTGAAAGCTGTCATGACTCAGTTTGATGAGTGCTATGTAGAACACATTCCGAGAGAAGAGAACGTTAAGGCCGATGCCCTATCTAAGTTCGCTTCTTCTGAGATAGAAAATTATGCAGGTAGTGTTTACTTCCAGGTCTTGAAGGCCCCGGCCATCAACTCTAAGTTGGTAGCACCAATTGATGTGGGAAGCTGTTGGATAGATCCTATTAAAACTCACCTCGAATCTGGATGGCTCCCTGACAATGCCTTGGAGGCACGAAAACTGTCAGTGAGAGCATTGAGATATGTCCTGATCGAAGGCATCCTGTACAAGAGATCGTTTGTCATCCCGTACTTGAAATGTTTGAGACCCCAAGAGGAAAGAGAAGCCTTGGAGGAAGTTCATGAAGGGATATGTGGGCAACACTTGGGGGGCAGAGCCCTAGCTCACAAGATTACTCGACTAGGATTCTATTGGCTGGAGATGTTGGCCGATGCACAGAATTACGTCAAGAAATGTGACAGATGTCAGAAGCACGCTCCAATTGTAAGGCAGCCACCTGAGATGTTAACGTCAGTTAGCTCTCCCATCCCATTTGCAATGTGGGGGATGAACATACTTGGTCCTTTCCCTATGGCTTCAGCACAAAGGAAGTTTCTGATAGTCGCCATTGACTACTTCACCAAGTGGATCGAGGCTAAGCCTCTAGCCAAGATAACCACCAAACAAGTTGCCCAGTTCTTTTGGGAGAACATAATTTGTAGGTATGGAATCCCGTGAATCCTTGTGACGGATAATGGGACGCAGTTTAACAATGAGGAGTTCAAGAAGTACTGTGAGGAAAACGCTATTGAGCTTCGATTTACTTCAGTAGCACACCCGCAAGCTAATGGACAGGCCGAGATAGCCAATCGAATCATCCTTGATGGACTAAAGAAAAGGGTCGAACGCTCAAGGAACACCTGGGTGGATGAGTTGCTGCCTATACTCTGGGCTTATCGCACTACTTGTAAGGTGACCACCGGAGCAACCCCATTTCTGCTGGCTTATGGAGCCGAGGCAGTTGTGCCACTAGAGATTATGCATGCGTCACCTCGAGTTGAGGCATTTGAACCAGAGACTAATGAAGAGGGCATGAGACTCGCCCTAGACCTGATTGATGAAGTCAGGGACGAGGCAAATGCTAGAAATGCGGAGCATCAAAAGAAAGCATCCTTTTATTATAACCACAGGGTTAAGGAAAGGTTCTTCCAGCAAGCTGACTTAGTTCTAAGGAAGATCGAGGCATCTGGAGTTGGCCAGAAGGGAAAACTAGCCCCTAACTGGGAAGGGTCGTATCGAGTCAAGAAGACGTTGGGATGAGGATCATACAAGTTGGAGACCTTGGACGGGGTTGAGGTGCCCCGTACTTGGCATGCCTTGAACCTCAAAGTTTATTATGTTTAAGCTATCCTAGCAGGGACTTAGCTTTTTATCTATCTATTAAGAGAAGTAGAAATAAGGTTCGATGAAACCATTTCAGGGCTTAACGCCCCGAGTAGGACAATAATAAGTTATGTAAGGGCTGAGCCCATTTTGAGTTATTAATACAAGTTTGTTTTCCATTCCATGATTCTATGTTTTATTTATGTACCGAGCACCTGCTGAGTGTAAGCCTAGAAAGGCCAAGTACCGAAAATAAATGAACATACGAATAAGGGAAACAAATGCATAAATAAAACGCCCCGAAGGGCCACGGTTCGAATTAAGTTACAACACACAAATAAAAGTTAAGTCCCGAAGGACATTGATTGAAAGCTGATAAAGCCACAGGCGGCTAAATAGGGCCGTGCAAGGCCATGGGGTGAACCCAACCTACTTAGCCGGGGATTCTTCCTCGCCGCTCTCCTCGCCTGACTCCTCTTCATCTGAATCCTCCTCCTCATCCGAATCGTCATCTAAAGTTTCTTCCTCGACACCGTCTTGTTCAACAACTACCATCGGCTGCGCAGTAGTCTTCACAACTTCAGTTTCTTCCTCTCCAGAAGATGAGCTTGAGCTGCCTTCATTTCGGATCGTCCTCTTGCCTGGGATCGGTTGTCGAACTACTCCAACTTTTCTGGCAGCCGGAGGCTTTTTTCCACGAGATCCCGAAGAGCTTGAATCTTGGCTAGCAACTTGGACAGCTCCCTTGGAGTTGGATCCAGAGCGTCGATGACTGCCTTTGGAGCCGGATCCTGATGTCTGAGGAACAATTTTAGTTCCCGAACCAGAAGCTAGATTAGTCGGGTTGGCACCCCAGTTAGGGCAAGGAAAATTAGCCAGGTTTACAACAGAAGGATGTCTATGGCTCACAGCATTGATGGCCTTATCCCAACCAACAGACATGTTGAAGGGACGCATCTCATCATCATGATAATCGATGAACTTAAGAAAATCTTGGGTCCTATGATAGGCCTGGATCACCTTGTCAGCATCAGACGCCTTCTTTCGGGCTAAAGAAGAAAGTTGTTTACGGGTGGATGCAGCATTAGCTTCAGTACGAACAATTTGGGAGTACAGATCTTCAATCTCTTCCTTGAACCTTGCAGAGTCATTCTTCAAGCTAATATTCTCATCCCTAAAAGCCCGGCCTTGAGTTGAGACAGTTTGAAAGTAAGCATTGGCCTGCAATAAGGAAATGGGTGAGCTACAAGGAATACACAAAGTCGAAATCAATAACAGTATCGAACTTAACAGAGGGAATTTCATACCTGATACAAGGCTTGAGCGCCCATAAGCTGAGACTCATCCATCTTGTCACCTGCGTGCATAGTCACTTGATAGGGAGGAGTGATTGAAAGCTTGGACCATTCTAGAGCTAGATGAGGGCTCCCGAAGACTGAGTCTTCTTCACATATACCCCAAGGAGGTATGAAAGGAGTCCTGACATCCCCATCAGCGTTCCGGGATCGTTTCCCGCCTTGGGAGCAGTGCTCCAAGAAGTTAGGGATATGAGCCTTAGTAGGATTCAGTAGTTCCTCAACCTTCTTCTTCATCCTTTTAGTCACAGTCAGTTGGTTTTGAGGACGACTATCAATCTCCTCGGCAGCTGAAATACAAAGAGAAAAACATCGGGATAAGAACAAACAGAGTTCATAATAAGCTCAAGTAAGAAAGTTACCCTCAATGGAAAGAAAGCTAAGGCCAGCCTCAATAAGATTCTTTTCATTCAGAAAAGTTTTATAGTGTGTACGGTCGTCGTCAGCAAGAAGCCTATCTCGATCCCACAATTCTGAGTCACAAAGATCACACACGAAATGTGAACTATCTACTACGGATCCAAATCTCTTCACAAAGAAGTTACCCCAGTCACCGCCTTTCCATTCAAGAACTACAAACTCCCTTTCCCAGAAATGCTGTGAATCTGGAAAGGAGAAGGGATTCACTATGTGTGGAAGTTTAGCTCGGTGCTTGAGGCTAACCCATCCTTTCTTGTGGTCAGAAGAGTTACTGGCCCCAAAGATACTTCGAAATATTGTAGTAGTCGGTAGAATCTCCAATTGACGACACCTTATTAAGAAAATAGAGATGTACCTCCAAGCGTTGGGATACAACTGACAAGGATGGATTTGATACTCCGCCAACAATCTAATGATAAAATTATCAATCGGGAATCTAAACCCAGCATCAAGAGCACCCCATGAAACGCAAATCCTCTCAGGATGCCAGTTGCAGGTCCTGTCTGATGGGTTTGGAAGACAAACCTTAATAGCACTTGGAAAGTGATATGTGTCCCTTATTTCTTGGACATCTTTTTCCTTCAACTTACTTGGACTGTTAAAAGAATCTAAGCTGGCACAGTTTGGGAATGCTTCCCTCATAATGTTTAGAAGATCTAGCAAGGATTCAAATCTATGTTCAACATATGAAGGAGGTTTGATTTGTTCTTTACCTTTGGTGGTCCTCATTTTACTCCTCTTCGCCATAGCTTCCATCATGGAGACAGGGGGAGCCAGTGGGCGATTACCTTCCGACATCTTGATCTTGAAGCTTGAACTTGATCTTGCAACTTGAAAGCTAGAGAACTTAAGAATTTGAGAGCTTTGAAATGAAGAAGTGAAGTGAAATGAAGGTTGCTTCCCCTCTTTTATAGAAAAAGCATGACCTGCTACATCAAGTTGAACTTCAGCTTGGTTCGCATTTACAGGTCATCTATCGTTTAAAGATGAAAAAATGACAGAAATTATCCGCGATATACAGAAAGAATCGTTATAATTCATATATGCCAGAGAAGAAATAGCTGAAATATTTGCTGAACGGATGATTGCGCTTAAGAAGTTAAGTAACGAGTTTAGCCCTAAGCACAAGATTAGCAGTGCTAATCATAAATTAAGGAGTAATATCGTTAGAAGTCACGAATGACCAAACTGACGACTTGTGATCAAGATCAAGGTTCTTGATCCTTAGGATCACGGATGGTTTTAGATCCTAGATCCCTGATGACTTGAGATCAAGATCAAGGTTCTTGATCCTTGAAGACAACGAAGTCACGAATGACCAAAATAGCGACTTGAGATCAAGATCAAGATTCTTGATCTTCAAGACCACGGATGATTTTCAGGTCCGGGCATTTTAGCCAACCACGAAGTGGCCGACCACGACACCCGGAGGGCCGTGGCCGACCACGAGGTGGCCGACCACGAAGTAGCCGACCACCACCCCGAGGGAGCAGCAGCCGACCACCATGCAGCCGACCACCACCGAGGGAGGAGATCCGGCCGACCACCCCATGGCCGATCACCATGGTTTCGAACCCTCTGGCCGATCATGAGCCAGCCGACCACGAGCTAGCCCATGATCCGGCCGATCACGGGTTAGTTCGTGGTCCTGGAACTTGAATTTTTCAGCGAACCTCGGGTAGTTTTCAGACCTAGATCTCGACTTTTTCAGTGAATCTCGGATGAATTTCAGTACTAAAAAGAGGTCAAGATTAGCACCGTTTAGTGCTGTTTAAGCACAAATTAGTGTCGATTAGCACAGATTAGTGCGGATTAGCACAGATTAGTGCCGATTAGCACAGATTAGTACTGTTTAAGCACAGATTAGTGCCGATTAGCACAGATTAGTGCCGTTTAAGCACAGATTAGTGCCGATTAGCACAGATTAGTGCCGTTTAAGCACAGATTAGTGCCGTTTAAGCACATATTAGTGCTGATAAGAACATATTAGTGCCGATAAGCACAGATTAGCATCGATTAGAGCTGTTAGTGGCGTCTTATGCCGTTTAACATCGTTTAACACTGTTTAAACATTGTTTAAGGCTGATTAGCGTTGTGTGGTGCCGTTTAACACCGTTTAGTGTCGTTCAACATCGTCGTAAATGCGTCGGTCGCTCCACGTTTTACATTAAGATGATATTGTTGAAAATACTCGCGTAAGAGCAATAAACCCTGACCCAAGTCTCGGAAAAGGCCGTTAAAACTTCAAGTAAAACCTGATCAGTTTTTCTAGAAGTTTGGGGGCAAATGATATGGGCAAAAAGTAAGCCCTAAAGACACATTTAATGTGGCATTAATTAGACCTAGAATGGTCCAATCGTGGGGCCCGCCAGATGGGCCCAAACCCTACTTGATATTAATTTCGTAATTAATATTAAGGGTAATAACCAGCTCAGCAATAAGAGTCAGATAAGGATATTACTCTTACCAAGCTTAGCCTCCAAGGCACAGAATTCGATATGGGAACTAACTCCTACAAGGAAGGAGTCTAGAACCTTCCTCAAGACGGTGACTTGCCCACCAAGTCACCTAACCCTACTATGATTCTAAGGCTTCTCAGCCTATATAAAGGGTCTGACCCCTCATTCTCAGAACTACGTCCTGGCTTGATTCTCAATACGAGATACGTAGGCACTCTGTGAGGACCGATTAGTCTCGAAACACGGAAACAACCATTAAAGCACGAAGCTCTCTAACCCTAGTATTAAATACAATTCGTAACCTAGTTTTTATTCCACAACATTATTGAAATACAATCATAATTATAGTCAATATTAATCCTTTCTTATTCCGCTACTAATTTAATTTGTACGATATGATAATAATTTATAATTGAAATAAAAGTTATAGAAAAAAATTAAAATATTCTTCTTTGACCAAAGAAATTGAATCGATAATTTGAATAAATGTTATTATTGGTTTCATTATATATTTTCATCTCCACTATATAAAATAGCATATATTTTAGAATATTGTTTTGCTGATTCCATGTTTATAAATAATTTATGTGTTAATAATTTTTTTATAATTTTTATATTTATTAATTATCTAATTAGTGTATAAATATTACAATATAACATGATTAAAAAATTATGAAAGAGTCTGAATAATAAAAAGTAATAAATTAAAATCAAATAAAAGGAGTATTTTGGTAAAATAAAGGAGGAAGGGTGTACAACAATCAACTGGGTGTGCATATAGCACTACCATTCGGTATTTTGAAGATGTCTCTTAGAGAAATCTTAATTAAAACCTATTTTAATTATTTAAACAATACTAGCTGATAAGAGAAATCTTAATTAAAACCTATTTTAATTATTTAAACAATACTAGCTGATAACCCGTGCGAAGCACGGATTGTGATAAATTATCTTAAATTCCTAATTTTTAACTTTTTTAAATGAATAAAATCTTGAACCACCAAGTTGTATATGATACTATATTCTCGACTTTTATTTCGATTGTTAGTTAATACACTCCTAGTATATAATTTCAATAATAAATTAAATTAATATTTAATTTTATTATTTTAATTAATTAAATTTATATAACTTATCTCTGGTAATATAAGAATAGTTATATTATTAATATATTATAGATATATTTTAAATATTAATTAATGGAGCCCTAAATCCTATATTCTCGATTTTTATTTCAATTTTTAGTTATTAGACTCCTAGTATATAACTTCATTATTAAATTAAATTAATATTTAATATTATGATTTTAATTAAATTAATTAATATTTAGTGGCATACCGCTCTATACATGGCATACCGCGGTATACATTAATTAATTAATTAATTATTTGGCATACCGTATTTTAGTTCAGAGAGGACTTGTTTCATTAGTAGTTCTTATTCTTATTGGCCTTCTATACATTTAAAAAACAGTTTTTAAAGTAAGATCAAATAGTAAAATAAGTTATTATTAATTAATTAATTAATTAATTAAATGGCATACCATGCATACCGCGGTGTACATGGCATACCATTTAAACGGGGTTTCTACTTTTAATAAAGAGTATAGATTAAAATGTATTAGTAGATTATTTTTCGGTTGAAAGAAATCTTAGTTGTTTTGACCGAGTTTCTTAACCTTGGTAACACAAGCATATATTTGCATAGGTCCAACATAAACATATTGCTTACAGGGCGGAAACAGGATTTTGATTTAGGGGATCAGATTATATTAAGGGGACCGATGCAAGTTACTTCAAAAATTTTCAAAATTTTATTTTAAAATTTCTATGATTTTGGGCAGTTGGTAGGGACCAAGCTCACTCTAGCCCCCCCCCCACCCCCACCCCCACCCCCACCCCCACCCCACCCCACCCCACCCCACCCCCAAATTCCGCCCCTGATTAGCTATGCGTTAAATTTAATGAATCACCTGAGGTTCGCCAATCCAACGCATTGGGTTGGAAGAGAGATCAAGCTCTTGTTCATGTGCATTTTTGTGCCACCAATCGCTGAGTAATAAACTGAATTCTCCATCATAACGAAAAGGTTCCTTCACATTTTCTGCTACATCCACTATGAGTGATCCGTACAAACCTGCAGATCTTTGCATTCGGTAGTGTCCATGATAAAAATATGTACCAGCCTACAAGCACATGTTGTCGCCATGTTATTTTTCCTTCTGAACATCACAAAATATAGAGATAATTTATGTACGCAGATACGTATAAAGTGTGTGTATTTATGTAGGTTTGGCCGTATGGTAGTTTACCACTCATTTGCTCTAATGAGTTGGGTCCTCATATATAGCTGTTTCTGAAATCTGGGACGCTTTGCGTTAAGAATTTGCTTATATCATTTTCTTAAATGGTTAGCTCACAAATGTGACTACATTGATGTGTTTGTTGATGTATATAATATATATATATATATATAGGGTCCCGGTCCCTGACAAACGATTGTCAGGGACCGGTTATTTAACAATCACTTTCTCAGTCGTTGGATCAACGATCCAACAGCTGAGATTAAAAAAAAATAAAAATTACGTTCCGCGGAAAATTTTCGCGGACCGATCCGCGAAAATTTTTCGCGGACCGATCCGCGAAAATTTTCCGCGGACAGAGAATTTTTTTGTAATCTAGGTTTAGAAACTGATTGTTAAATAACCGGTCCATATATATATATAGGAACATTCCAAATCACATCATGATTCAATTCCACAAATTCCATTGTTGCAGTGACCTTATAGTCCTTTCAAAAGTTAGATAAGTTCAGTACTAAATGCAAAATAGTTATAATCTTTGCTATATTTGGTATTAAAAAGAATTTTTTTTATGCTAAAATGTAACTTGCACTCAAATGTTATTTGAAATTTGCAACCAACTAATTCCAAATTCAATTAACATGTTATCTAACTCTTTCACTTTCATTTTATTTTTTTTGACGAACTCTTTCACTTTCATTTTAAGTAGACCAACTTGGTAATGATGGATATAACCATGCATCTTTTGTTCTAACCAATTATTCATTTATGTATTTTTCCATCTAGCTATAGCTAGCTATATATGCATTGAAGTAGAGTTTTTGTAGTTTCAATTCTATATTATAGCTATAGATCTAATTATACCTATGCATTGTACTTGCTCTAACATATGCATGTTCTCACTAAATATAACAGAATAATGTTGTTTTTGACATTTTGTGTGTGTGTGTGAGAGAGAGAGAGAGTTGGTGTTGCCTTGTCAACTACGAATTTATAAATAAAGGTTTCTCCGGGGTTTATAGCACACTGTGAGATGGCTGCAGTTCCATCAGCCCATGGTGTTCCAATCTGAATATATGTGGATGGTTAGTAAATTTTTAATTACATATATATCATGTTGCATGCAGCGGCCCAATGTATCATCATTAGCCAGTAGTGCAAACAATGTCATTTGGCATGTGTTTGTTAGAGATTAAAAGGTTAGGCTTCTGTTCATTTCATTGTTTTCACAGAGAATAAAAATGGAGTGAAAGAGGAGATATCAAAGATTCATGATCAGTTTCTTGTCTTATAGGTTATATTATTTGAACCTTATTTTCTTGATCCATAAATAGTAAGATCCGAGGATTTAAAGCAAGCTAGCCTCAATTCACCACCTTCCCCGCTAAGAACTAATTACATTCGAATGCTTCCTCTCCCTCCCCTCATATATAAAATTGGTCCGGTTTTTTCTGTCAATAATTTAGAACAAACGTATAATTTGTAAGTGCCAAAACAGTAAGCAAGAGATCACTCGGTCATTGTTTCACGTACCTAAATGTTTTAAGAGAGTTGAAAGTATATATAAGGAGACCACCATGTGTTTCAGAGTTAATATATAATTATGGAATCAGTCTATTGTAAAAGCAAGCAACCTGTCTGATTCCATGCCAATGAATCACAACTCCTTCTGCGGGGAGCTTGTTTGTCAATTCAACTACGACAGTGTCCCCAGCACGAGCACGAATGGTTGGACCTGGGAACTGGCCATTGATCCCCATCACAACTCCTTCGTTGCAATCCGGTGACCAATGCATATACTCCACTTTCCATTTGAAAATAAGGGATTTAGTACTAGACCCTTTGGACTCAGTTAATATTGACAAAAAGCACAAACTGTAAATAATGATAACAGCACATCTAGTAGCAAAAGAAGCCATATTGTTAAAAATGAGAAAAGAACAGTATTTGTGTCTCACGTAGACAAAGAAAGCACACATAAGAGAAGAAGAGTCGAAGAGATGAGGTAGTGTGACAACTAAGATTGAGCAAAATTGGAATGGTGGATCCTCGTATATTTATATCATTTTGATATGCTTAAGATCCCGTTTGGGATTGCTTAAAATAAGTTACTTTTGACTTAATGGAGGTGTTTTTAACTATATTAAGCTAATGTACGTACAGATTTTTTTAAGGCAATGTGCCAACAATGACATTACAAATTACAAATGTGGAGAGGGGGGGTAATCGAACCATACTTGTGATCTATTGACTATCGTACACATGACTTTAGTTTCGTCACTAAACTAGACTATCGAATCCATGCTCTTCTCTCAAGTGTACAACTACAGAACATGTTTTTAATATTGATTCTTAAGAACATTAAAATTATGTAAAAAGTAGCAGCAATGAGCTGCTTGTCAAACTGGTGCAGTCAAACCTTGTAAAACTGGTATGCAGTGATCATTTTGGTCCTTAAACCAGCACTCCATCGCCTTTTCAACTTAATGGTGTGTCGGCCCATACGAAACAGTTGTCTAAGTGGGCATTAATTGATTTGAGGACGGTATGTAAGATGAAGAAAGGACTGGTGCTTAGATGTTTGGTCCCATTAAACTTGTACAGCAGCTAAGTAATTGGGTCATTTCTAATTTACACCACAAGGAATTGACCCTGCTTAGTGCTTACCATACCCCAAAATAGCTGTCCTATTTCAGGGGCTTATTGCAATTAAACAAATTATAATACATATATTACTTCCTCCTCTACCATATGTCATTCTGTGCAGTCTAAGACAATTTTTTTTCTTGCGAGAAACTGCAGGTGTCTATAGCTAGGAGCCACCTGCAGATTGCTACAAAGAATAAATGGAAAACACTAGAGAAAACTCAGTTTGATCTTGTACAAGTTTGGTCTTAATATTCCAAAAACAAGTTTTGTTTTGCGAACAATAGAACAACTCATCTCCGTCTTCCTCAAATCACCAAAACAAGAAATGTATCAAGAAAACCTGGTTAACTCTGGTCAATAAAAATTCATGCTATGTTTTTTGCAAGTGCTATTTATGATTTTCACTTATTATATATCACATTTTATCCATTAAATAATCCTAAGGACAACTTCTGAAAACAATCCTATGAAAATATTTGGCAGTACCATAAATTTGCTTTTCTTCTCACCGTTCTCCATGTTGATAAGAACTATGAAACTGAACAACACAACTCAGACTACAACAACAAGGCACATAATTTTTCAGAGTGATTTGTGATCTATGTTATAGATTAGGCCATTTATTTTGTACCTATACACAGTGTTTTTTTTTAACGGAGTTTTTTAAAAATACTGTTGTGGCAATGAGTTCAGGAGGCGGGAGACCAAAGGGATAGGGAAAGTAAGATTTGTACTAATTTTCAACACTAACTAATTATAGCAAGTCATGTAGAGCATACTTTTGGAAGCTACTGAGCAACAAACTAATAGTAGTATTCGAAAGCAATACATCGAAATGTAAATGTGTTGTTGCTAAAGCTACCTCTTGTAGTCATACAAAAAGCCAACTGTATTGGATGAGCCAACTGTATTGGATGAGCGAATTCCATAAAATTGTCCAGCACCCAAATAAAAATGTATCCAAATCTCTGAACCAGTATGTATACTGAATTTTTTAGTCCAACGCGACATATGGCAAGAAACACCATCCAATGTCCATAGAGATCAATAATTCCTGGTCCGGATCCAAAGAATACAGCGACGGAACCTTGGAAATCCATGACATCTGAGGACCTCCTTTTATTTTCATCAAAACTAGGGAGTGAAACTAGTCCTAAAACCTCTTTGTGCAAATCAAATGAGATTAGCTCATCCGCCTCATTACCAAGATATAGTACCCCGCTAGCAACAATACGATGTCCATCTTTAGATTTTAATTTTTTTCGGAACAGGATTCTTAAATTCTCTCCAAGAATCAGCATTACTTGGAATACACCTGGACTATAAGAAAAGGATAATAATGAGACCCGTGTCTATCTCACAATCACATCCATTCATATTGCCCGTCTCTTTAATTACCCCCAAATACTTTGGCTTATATTCCATGTTGGTTTCAGATTATCCAACAATTTAGCCACTTTTGTAGAGTTCACACCGTATGAAATACGAAAAGAAGAAAAGCTGACTGCTTTTATCTTGTGGTGTACGTACTAGCTAGCCACACACTCGTCTCACTTTTATAGTAGGGATCATCTCTTGTAGGAGGAAATGGACTAAAGCAAGGAAGTTGAGACAGAATATTGAAGTTTGGTTATAAATTAACATGCTGAAAGTGTTAAATTCTTATCTTCTTATCGGGTATCAATCTTACAAAAAACTTCTTAGCCAGTTATATGCGTCTTGTCCGTGTATCGCAAGGGTGATGATCTAGTATTAAGTTTGCTTTGTACGTCGAAAGGCTAGTGAATTTATAAGGAAAATACTAGGTACCCCAAATTGGTACCCCAAATTCCTTTCCCAAATGACATGGCAAGTAATTATTGGTTATAATTATGATGGGCCCGCCAGGGCCATCCAATTAAAATATTCCAAAATGCCAATTAATGAATGCCACATCATTTGGTGTCAAAATTTGGTACCCAATTTGGGGTCTGTAGCACTACTCAATTTATAATTGTACGCATGAAATGGAATGACTACGCTGAATCTACCGAAATTATATGAACACAATAAACAGAGTTCAACTCCCACTTCAATTGATAAATTAAACGATAAATGAGTTCACGAATTTACTGGGCATTCGAGAGGCCAGACTCTCCTTACATAAATAAAACGAGAGAATTACATAAAAATCATTCCATGGAAACCCTAGCAGCCCCCTTCATCCCTTTTGTTACTTTCCCCTTTTTTCATTCGTCTGAACTTCCCTTTTTGCCCTTGGACTCATCTGTTGACTTCTCTTCAGGTGTTATTACTTTCTTACCCCTAGCTTTCTTTCTTGAATATGTTAACGGTTGTTTGCCTCCTCCTTGATGTATCACATTACCTTCTCCCCAAACAGCCACCTTGTCCTCAAGGTGGAACGCAGGAAATTGTCTACTGGCTGTACTAACATCTTCCCAAGTAGCTTCGAACCTTGGTAACCCTTTCCATTTGATTAGAACTTCCAATTTAGAGGTTCTTCCTTCCTTAAGCTGCCTTACTTCTAGTACCTCTTCAGGATCCAGTATCATCTCCAAGTCCGATGTCAGCTGTGGAGGTAGTGTCCCAGAAAACATGCCCTGTCCTACTGAACGCTTTAGCAAGGAAATGTGAAACACAGGGTGGACCCTTGTTGCCTCTGGAAGGTCGAGCTTATAGGCCACTTTTCCTACACGTTGCACCACCTGAAATGGCCCATAGTACCTTGGAGCTAGTTTCTCAAAAGGACGCCTTGCTAATGACCTTTGCCTATACGGTTGTAGCTTGAGGAACACAAAATCACCAACAGCAAACTCATCATCACGGCGTTTTGAATTAGCGGCCTTTTTCATTACCTGCTGTGATTTCACTAGAGCCAGGTGGAGTTCATCCAACAATGCATCTCTCTCCTATAGCATTTGTTCGATACTGTCGACGGGAGTTTGACCTGTACCGATTCGAAGCACATGAGGTGGGTCACGTCCATAGACTACTTTGAAGGGACTGAGTTTAGTGGCACAGTGAGGAGAGGTGTTGTATGAGAACTCAGCCCAAGATAACCACTTCGCCCATGAGTTGGGTTGAGTACCCACAAAGCATCGTAAGTAGGTCTCTAAACTCTTATTTACGATCTCCGTTTGCCCGTCAGTTTGCGGGTGGTACGCCGTGCTCTTCTTCAATTCAGTGCCATGGAGTTTGAAAATTTCCTTCCAGAATGTACTAAGAAATATGCGGTCCCTGTCTGACACGATTGAGGCTGGGAATCCGTGCAAACGAACTATCTCTCGCATAAAAACATCGGCTACTAGGAACGCATCAAAGGGATGCCTTAGCCCAATGAAATGTGCATATTTTGATAACCTATCCACCACAACCATGATGGTGTTAACCCCTTTAGACATGGGTAAACCCTCAGTAAAGTCCATGGACAAGTCTTCCCACACTTTAGAGGGAATTGGTAATGGCTGTAATAGACCCGCAGGGGACTGTTGTGACACTTTCTGTTGTTGACACACCGTGCACTGTTAAACATAACTGGCGACATCCCGTCTCATTCCTGTCCAGAACCAATCAGTGGCCAACCTGAGATAAGTTTTTAACTCCCCGGAGTGTCCTCCCATCACTGAATCATGGTACTCTCTTAGTAACACCGGTATAAGAGCTGAGTTTCGAGGAACCACTGTCCTGCCTTTGTAGAGTAGTCTTTTTTCGACTAGACTGAACCCCGGGTGCTCCTGTTTTCCTGTTGCTAAATCAGCTATAACACCTTGAACTATGGTGTCAGCATGTAATTCTTTGTCTAAAACCTCCCAAGATATAGCTGGCTGTGAAAGCATAGTGTTAAAGATCACCTCCCCTGTCAGTTTTCGGGATAAAGCATCTGCCACTCGGTTAGCGGAACCCGGCTTGAACTGTATTTCGAAATCAAAGCCCAATAGTTTAGTTACCCATTTTTGATAGTCCGAGTTTACCTCTCGCTGTTGTGTAAGAAACTTCAAACTCTGTTGATCTGAACGTACAATAAAATGTCTTCCTGCCAAGTATGGCTTCCATTTTTGTAATGCTAAACAGATGGCAATTAGCTCCTTTTCGTATACTGATTTCTGCTGAGCTCGAATCCCAAGAAGCTTGCTAAAGTACGCAATTGGTCGACTGTCTTGCATAAGAACCGCCCCGATGCCGTACCCTGATGCATCAGCCTCGACCATAAATGGTTGTTGGAAATTGGGCATAGCCAATACGGGAGGTGTGGTCATGGCTCGTTTAAGTTGTTCAAACGCTTCAGTAGCAGCATCGCTCCACCAAAAGTTTTCCTTTCGTAACTGTTCAGTTAAAGGCCTGGCAATCTGAGCATATCTTGATACAAATTTTCTGTAGTACCCGGTGAGGCCAAGGAACCCTCGTAACTCTCACAAATTCCTTGGTTGAGGCCATTCCAGCATGGATTTCACCTTGTCACAGTCAACTTCGACGCCCTTTTCTGAGATTACGTGGCCCAAATAACCAATCTTCGCCTTGCCAAATTCGCATTTCTTCCGATTTGCATACAGGGAGTTTTTAGCCAGGGTACTCAAGACTGTTTGGAGATGGCTACGATGCTCTTCTTGGCTACCACTATATACCAAGATATCGTCGAAAAAGACTAGAACGAACTTTCTTAGGTAGGGTCGAAAGATATCGTTCATCAACGATTGGAAGGTTGCCGGTGCGTTCATTAATCCAAATGGCATTACGAGTTCATGGGTCCTAAAAGCCGTCTTGTGGGTGTCCTCGGATCGAACCCGAATTTGGTGGTAGCCCGCTCGTAAGTCCAGTTTAGAGAAAATGGTGGCTCCATTCAATTCGTCGAGTAATTCATCTATCACAGGGATATGATACTTGTCAGGGACTGTTTCACGGTTTAAAGCCCGATAATCAACACAAAACCTCCATGAGCCGTCTTTCTTTTTGACTAGAAGAACAGGGCTTGAGAACGGGCTTGTTGATGGTTTGATTATACCTGCTGCCATCATCTCATGAATCAGTCGCTCAATTTCATCTTTCTGATTCTGAGGATACCGATACGGTCGTACCCCAACTGGGTTGCTACCCTCTTTCAAAGTGATTGTGTGCTCATGTCCTCGTATAGGAGGCAGTCCCACTGGGTCCTTAAATACAGCTGCGTTTTGCTCTAATACTGTGGAGATAGAAGTAGGACAACCCATGGTAGTATGTTCATTATCATCGGCCGCACTCAAGCTTCCTTCCAAGACACTGCATTCCACCAAAAAACCTCCACCCCCTTTACGAATCACACGCCTCATTGCCTTCAACGAAATCTGTGATCTCACCAGTGAGGGATCTCCTACCAACGTGACTGGTTCCCCCCTCACTTCAAACTTCATTACTTGGGTTTTCCAATTAGTTAACACCATGCCCAGCTTCTCTAACCACTGTACTCCTAAAATTACATCGGAACTCCCCAATTGCAAGGGCAAAAAATCCTCTTCTAATTCCATTCCCCCATCCAAGTGCAGTTTAACTCCTCGGCACAGTCCTTCTCCTCTTATCGCCTCTCCGTTGCCAAGAGACACCCCAAAACTCCCTTCCTTGACTATAGGCAAACCTGTGGCAGCCATGGTACTAAGGGATATAAAATTGTGCGTAGCACCGGGGTCTATCATTACCACAACTTGGTGCTCCCCTATCAATGTTAGGAATAATTCATAAGTTGTGATGTTAAGAATAGAATTTACACATTATACTTCTTGTAATCCTGATCTTATAAAGGATTTAGCACTATATATAGGATTTATGTGTAAGACAGTTATCTGTACAGTTTAGTCAGGAATGAACAGTGTATCGGAGACTACATGTCAGGAACAGAGATCAAATCCTGATGAACGTCTAATACTGATGGATGATCAGATACTGATGCAAGATGAAATCCTGATATCAGTCGTGTTACTGATGATGTCATTATGGATGCTACAGAAACTGGCAAGTGCTATAAAACAGGATCTTTGTTTGAAGAACAAGCAAGAAGATATTATGAAGGAAAGAGTTTTCTATTGATGGAAACTATCAACTGGACGGCAGAACATTGTCATGTATAGATTATATCTTTCTGTTATTAGTTGATAGGTAGCATTATAAATACTCTCTCTATATCATTGTAAAAAGTGTCGTGTCGTAGTCGAACAAACGTGTGTTGTGAGTTCGTGTGCGTAGCTCTGTATAAGGTTTGTATTCGAGAGTTCGAAACAAACAGAGAGAGAGATTTGTATTGTCAGCAGTAGCTAAAGGTATTTGTACACCTTTGGTAGAGTTTGTATTTGATCTTATTAATACAAACAGAGTTTGATTCATTCGTTTATTCTTGTTCATATAATCAAGCAAAAATCAGACACAATTATATAACTTGTATTCAACCCCCCCCCCCTTCTACAAGTTATTCGAGTTAACAATTGGTATCAGAGCGGGTTGATTTCGAATAATCATAAAGATCTGCAATCATGTCTGGTTACAAGGATGGGAATACTAAGATTCCTATGCTCAAGATAAATGAATATACTCTATGGGAAGTAAAGATGTTGCATCATCTGGAAGCAACAGATCCTGATTATCTTGACAGAATCAGAGATGGACCTTTTGTTCCAATAAAGGTCGTTGGACAAGCAACTGTTGATGGTGTGGTTATTCCAGAACATACAGCAGAGAAGCCAAAATCTGAATGGTCAGATAAGGACAAGGAGAATGTTCTTAAAGATGCTAAAGTGAGAAACATATTATTCAACAGTCTTGATTCTGTTCTCACTAACTATGTTCTCTCTTGTAAAACTGCTAAGGATATATGGGACAATCTTAAGGTTCACTGTGAAGGAACTAAACCTGTCAGGAAGAATATGAGGACATTACTTATACAACAGTATGAGTACTTTGAATCCAAGTCTGGTGAGTCACTTACTGATACCTTTGATAGGTTTACAAAACTCATCAATGAGATGGCCATGCTTGGTAAATATTATGACTTGGAGGATATGAATACAAAGTTCATGAAAGCTTTGCCTGATTTCTACAATGAGAAGATATCTGCGATTGAGGAAGCTAATGATCTGGATGAGATTTCATTAGAGGCAGTATATGGAAAATTGAGAGCTTATGAACTTGACAAGCAGCAGAAGAATAGCAGGAGTGAAGGAAAGATGAAGACTATTGCACTTACTGCTCAATCTGAAGTAAAGAAGCTTCCTGAAGAACAGCATGAAGAGATTGCTGTAAAAAATTCAAGGAAGAAGAAAAGCAAAGAAAGTTCTGAGTCAGAGACTACTGATATGGACTCTGACAACAATGATTCTGAATCTGAGATGCAGGAACTCTTTGCTATGTTTGCTAAAGCTTTCAAGAAAGGTAGATTTAACAGGAGAAGATTTAGCAAAGGACCTTTTCAAAAGAAAGAGGAGAAGAAGAGTGACAAAAGCAAAAGTACAATTGTCAAGCTTGATAAGGCCAAGATCAAATGCTTTAACTGCAGCGAGCTTGGACACTTTGCTAGTGAGTGTAAGAAGCCTAGGAATTCAGGAAAGGATAATGCACTTATGGTCACACAGAAGGATTGGGCTGATTCCAGTGATTCTGAAGATGAATTGGATTATGACAACATTGCATTGATGGCAAATAGTTCAGACAAACCTGGATCTCCAAAGAAAACTTCTCCATCCTCTGTTAAGGTATCACTTCACTCTCTTGATTCATTTGATAGCTTAAATTCTGATGAAATTAGATCTATCCATGCTGAGTTTAAGAATCTTATGACTAATTTTAGAATTCTTACTTGTGAAAGAGATGAACTTAAGGTTAAGAATGATAAATTAGTTGATAGAAATAATTTTCTTGAATCTGAGTTAATTCAAATGGAAGAATACAAGTTAAGTTCTGATAAAGCTAAGCATGATTATAGTGTTATTCTTGAGGCTTATGACTATGTCAGAAAAGAACTAGAAGAAGAGAGAGATGTGATTAAGACCATTAACAGTTCTAGTAAAAAGACTATAGAAATATTTGAAAGTGGAATTCGTGGTAAGGTTAATGGTTTAGGTTTTGATAAGGCTAGACAAGAAGAAAAAGTAGCTATTGTCAATGATGATAGTAAAATAGAAGCTAGCACATCTAAATCTGAAGGTAAGAAAATTATTTCTGAACCTAATCATGTTAAATTTGTTGATTCAAAAGGTACCCCTGTTGTACACAAAAGGATTAACAATAGTAATTCAGATGAGAAAGTGTTAGAGAAACCTAAGAATTTAAACATAGGGTTTCTGTCTAAGTCTCAGTTGAAATAGAGATTAGATGGTCTTTCAGAGTCTAGCAAGATCAAAAGAAATAGGAATGGAAAAGAAGGTATTAACAAAGAGAATAATTACAAGAATGTACCTGATGCACCTAGGAAAAAATGCTATAAGTGTGGAAATCATAATCATTTGGCCCTTGACTGCAATCAAAAACCTTCTTGGAAAACTGAGTCCAGATTCCCCAAGACTCAGAAAATTCAATACCAACCACAAAAAGCTTGTTATCATTGTGGTAGTTTACTTCATTCCATTTACATGTGTAGAGAATATCATGAACTGTATTATGACTATTATTCCTTGAAATCTGAAACTCCTAGTCACAAATAGTTTGTGAAATCAGAGTCTAAGGTTGACTCTGCAACAGGTAAAATAAAAGCAAAATCTTCAAAGCCTGTCGTTTCTAAATCTAGTAAGAAAGGATCCAATCAAAGTTGGGTCCTAAAAAATTCTAACTAGTTACTTTTTGTTTGCAGGGCACAGGAAAGAAGCATTCAATTATCTTGGACAGTGGATGCTCTGGACATATGACTGGAAAGAAGTCCCTGCTTACAAAGTTTGAGAGGAAAACTGGCCCAGTAATATCTTTTGGAGATGGCAACAAAGGAGAAACTCTGGGATATGGCTCAATTGTTTTGGGGAATGTCATCATAGAAAATGTAGCACTGGTTGAAGGCTTGAAACATACTCTTTTAAGCATAAGTCAACTGGGTGATAAAGGTTACAAATCAATCTTTGACAGAGAAGGATGTAAAATCTTGAATAAGCAGAATGGAGACATTGTTCTAACTGGTCAAAGACATGGTAACATATATGAAGCCAGCTTAAGTGATACATCTAAAGGAATTGTTAGATGTCTCTACAGCAAAGCAACAAGTGATGAAAGCTGGAATTGGCACAAGAAGCTCTCACATATTAATTTCAAGAAGCTTAATCAACTTGTTAAGCATAATATGGTGAGAGGCCTACCTCAGGCAAACTTTGTACAAGATGGACTTTGTGATGCATGTCAGCTTAGAAAGCAAAGAAGAACCACTTTCAAGAGCAAGATTGAAAATTCGATTACTGAACCATTTCACATGCTACATCTTGATCTGTTTGGTCCAGTAAACATTATGTCTATCAGCAAGAAAAGATATGCTCTAGTTATAGTGGATGATTTCACAAGGTTCACATGGGTGTTCTTTCTACACAAGAAGGATGAAGCTCCTCAGCAAATTATTGAACTCATCAAGAATATTCATAATAACTCTGAGTACAAAGTCAAAGTACTTAGAAGTGACAATGGTACAGAATTCAAGAATTCTACAATGGAGGGGTTTTGTGCAGACAAAGGAATCACTCAATAGTTTTCTGCACCTGGTACACCTCAACAGAATGGTGTAGTGGAAAGAAAGAACAGGACTCTCATAGAGGCAGCAAGAACCATGCTTGCAGATGCAAAACTTCCAACCTACTTTTGGGCAGAAGCTATTAACACTGCATGTTTCACTCAAAATTGTACCTTGGTAAATAGTCATGGAAAAACTCCCTATGAGATGATCAAAGGAAAGAAACCAAGTGTGAAATACTTTCACATCTTTGGATGCAAATGCTATGTCCTAAAAGTTCATCCAGAACAACTTGGAAAATTTGAAGCCAAATCGGATGAAGCAATTTTTCTAGGATATTCAGCATCTAATGCCTTCAAAGTTTATAATCTCAGAACTCACATTGTTATGGAATCAATTCATGTTGCATTTGATGATAAGAAATTTGGAATTCTACAAACTGATGAAAGCCATGACAAATTGGAATTTGAAAATCTGAAGAATTCTGAGATACTCTCCAGTGATGATGAAGGTTCTCCAGAAGGAATTTCTATTGCTTCTCAAAGGAATGCTACTGTTGAGGGGGAGCAAATAAATCAAAGAGAACACAGTGATCATCAGGAGCAGACTAGCCTTTCAGAGTCTAATCCATCAGGAATTGATGTTTCAGAGTCTACTCCATCAGGAACTGATCTTTCAGAGTCTACTGAGGAAAGATCAGTAACTATCAACAATATGGAATCTACTGATTCTATTGATCAAAGGAGAGTTTTTGAAGGTACAGAGAATTCTTCTACAAGATATACCACTAACTTAGGGGGAGAGACTAGCAGAGTTAATCTACCACCTGTTAGAAGATGGACAAAGGATCATACTGAAGATTTGATTATAGTGATCCAAATAGTGGTGTTCAAACTAGAAGATCAATTCAAAATGAATGCTTGTATAGTTGCTTTCTCTCAAAGAATGAACCTAAGAAGGTTGAAGAAGCCTTACAGGATCCTGATTGGGTAATTGCAATGCAGGAGGAGTTAAATGAGTTTGAGAGAAACAAAGTCTGGAAACTGGTACCAAGACCTAAAGATAGATCAATTGTTGGTGCAAGATGGGTTTTCAGAAACAAGCTAGATGAATCTGGTATGATTGTAAGAAACAAAGCAAGACTGGTGGCCAAGGGTTATTCTCAGGAAGAAGGCATTGATTATGATGAGACCTTTGCACCTGTAGCAAGATTAGAAGCAATCAGAATGTTTCTTGCATTTGCTGCTCATTCAAAGTTCAAGGTATACCAGATGGATGTAAAGAGTGCTTTTCTAAATGGCAAACTTGATGAGGAAGTGTATGTGGAACAGCCACCTGGATTTGTTGATCCAAAGTTTCCAAATCATGTCTACAAACTTGACAAGGCACTCTATGGACTAAAGCAGGCACCAAGAGCATGGTATGAGACTTTGTCTAAATTTCTTCTTGAAAATGGCTTCACAAGAGGTACAATTGACAAAACTCTATTCTTTAGAAAGATAAAAGGTGAATTGCTTTTAGTTCAAGTTTATGTTGATGATATTATTTTTGGTTCTACTAATGAAAAGTTGTGTGCTAAGTTTAGCAAGCTTATGCAGTCTAAGTATCAGATGAGCATGATGGGTGAATTAAATTATTTCTTAGGCTTGCAGGTCAAACAGACTGAGACTGGTATTTTCATTAATCAGTCAAAGTATATCAAAGATCTTTTAAGAAGGTTTGACTTTCAAGACTGTGCAGTTGCAAAAACACCCATGGCAACAGCCACTAAACTAGACTCTGATCCTAAAGGGAAGAGTGTGGATAATACTAGTTATAGAGGCATGATAGGCTCATTGTTATATCTAACTGCAAGTAGGCCAGATATAATGTTTTCTACCTGTTTATGTGCTAGATTCCAAAGTGATCCTAAGGAATCTCATTTAATTGCTGTGAAGAGAATTTTTAGATATCTCAAAGGAACTCCAAATCTTGGTTTGTGGTATCCTAGAGAATCTGATTTCTTTCTAATTGGCTATTCAGACTCTGATTATGCAGGGTGTAAGATAGACAGGAAAAGCACTACAGGTACATGTCAATTCTTGGGAAATAGATTGATTTCTTGGGCAAGCAAGAAGCAACAATCTGTTTCAACCTCAACTGCAGAAGCTGAGTACATAGCAGCAGGCAGTTGTTGTGCACAGCTCCTTTGGATAAGAAATCAGTTGATGGATTATGGTATGACACTTAGTAATATTCCTATGTTTTGTGATAATACTAGTGCTATTAAAATTACAGAAAATCCAGTTCAACATTCAAGGACTAAGCACATTGATGTCAGGTATCATTTTATTAGAGAACATATTGAGAATGGTACTGTGGAACTTCATTTTGTTCCTACTGACAAACAGCTTGCAGATATTCTAACTAAACCACTTGATGAGACTACATTCAGTAGATTAGTAAGTGAGTTAGGAATGTTAAATTTTTAGATCTTTAACATCTGCAATAGTAGCAAGGTATGTTGTTTTTAGCTTATAGACTTGATTCTTGTCAGGATCTATATTTGATTGTTAAAAGCTGTAGCTATAACACATTGCCTTGATAAATTTCAGTATGATAGACTTGTTAATAATCATCAGGATTAGATTTGTTATCAGGATGCTGATGTCATCAATATTGTGTCAGTATCAGGATTGTGAAAATTGTTTCAAATCCTGACGTTTACTTTGTATAGTAATCTAATTCTGTGATGTGTTAAGTCTATGCCAGCATGTTTTGATATTTGCATACTGATAATTTATACATCATTCAATAATCAAAAGACAAGTAGATAACAAGAAATTGTATTTTCATTAATTAAAATCATTACATATATGGAAATGAAATACAACATCTTTTTGTCTAATTTCTACTGATAATTCTATACTTGTCTATTGATATGAATTCTGAGGTACAGGACAAGGAGCATTTCAAGAAATCCGTCAGGGGATTGAATAGCCTCGTCTACTCTTGGATTCCTTGTCTGGGTGACTTGAATGAGAGCAGCTAACTTAAATGTATAGCATCCCCATCAAGATCAACCTCAGACTCTCGGCCAAATTCTTCATCCTCAAGTTTTGAGGAGGTTAGGGGAAGATTGTATCCAATAGATGGATGTTCTAGGAGAAACCTCTGGATATTATCGGAAACCAATCCATCCATGATTAGTTCGATGAGAAGAGTCATCTTTTCAAAGAGATGATCAAGAACAGGATGTTCATCGACCGTGAAAGGTCTAAAGAATGGGTTTGAATGGAATTTTGGTTTGAGAAGCATTGTTGAGAAGAAAAGAAATTGAAAGGTTTATGGAGAATGGTATAAGGCGTCTGTTTCTTTTAAAGAAAGACGTGAGAAGCTGAACAGTCACTTGGAAGTATTAATGAAGTCAGATGCTAATTATTGCATATGGCTGTATTTCTTGTTTTCAAGAAATGTTGAATATATCTAACCAATTGATTTTTGTTCAGATTAATTGTTTATTTCTTTTTCAGATAAAAGAAAAATGCCACGTGGAAACTCCATATTAAGTCTCTTGAATCAGGATGATATTGATCAGGATTTCATGTGTGACCATCAGGATTTGAGAATTATTATCACATTGTATTTTGTGATTATTTTGATGAGTGGTCAACAGGAAAAGGAAGCTGATCAGTATTGATTATTTATACCCTGATTTATTTCATGAAAATCAATTTTGGATTTTATTTTCCAAAAATCGTGGGTAACCGCACTTTTCAGGGACTGACACCTGTCAAACTACGTGTCAATGTGGGATAGTGGTCTGAAAGATTTGTGAAATATATTTGGTTTGAAACTCTAATCGTGTAATTGCTTTCTCTAATTTTACATTCTCTAAAGCAAAAACCACTCTTGAGTTTTCAAAATCACTAATCCATTTCAAGAATTTTTCAAGTTCTTTTCAGATCAAAAATGGCAACTCAGAGAAGATTACCTAAATCAGTAGCCTTCAAGTTTGGTGACTTCGATTTTATGACAAACAATCATGTAGCAGCTATCACCAACAAGGAAGGAGTGTCATCTGATTTTCATCCAATCATGGACTTTCTGGCGTATGGACCATTAAGTTTTGCATTGACAGCATCTCCACAAATTAATCAAGCAGCTGTTACACAAGCTTGGGAAAATGCTGAGGTAATTGATTCTACTCAGAGTCAATCAGGTAAGATTGTTCTACATCTAGGACAAGATTCATTTGACATTACTGAATCTGTTGTTAATTCAGTACTTTGCTTACCTGTTACTGATAATTATGCAAGTGAACCATCTGATGATAATGTAAGAACTATGTTGTCTGAATTAGGTTATAGTGGACCTCTAGACAACATGAGCCAGTTGAATAGGTCTTTTCTTAGAAAGGAATGGTCTTTTTACTTTGATCAAATTGCTAAATGTTTTACTGGTAAATGTAGTTCTTTTCAGCAAATTACTTCTGTTACATCACATATTGCTTATAGTTTGCTTTATGACAGAGTAATTAACATTGGTCATATTATCTTAAGTCAGATGAGTATTAAACTTGGGTTAAGAGATCAAAACAGGAAAATGGTTTATTATCATAGATTTATGCAAATGTTTATTAACCATTTTATTCCTGATGTTGAAGCTAGATTTGGTAGGGAACATTGTGTTTCTTCTTATGAACAGCAAAAGAGAATTTTCTCTGACATTACAAAGAAGGACAATGAAAAGAATCTAGATGAAATACCTTAAATTCATTATCCACATCATGTTCAGGTAATTCTTAAAACTCATCTTCCTACTTTCTACAATTCTTCTTTCTTTTGTGGTGAAATGGCTCAGGAATCTCAATTGGAGGAGAACCCACCTGTGTCTACCCAAATAGCCCAAAACATTATAGTCTCTGAAACAATTCAAGAACCAAATTTTGATCCACAGCCTATTGTTTCAAAGAAACCAACCTCTGGTGTTTCTCAAAAGACATCAGTTGTAAGGAAGAGAAGATTTGTTGTGTCAAGTAGTAGTATTTCTAGTGAAGATGATGATGATTTAACTCTTGCTGAGAGAGCAGAATTGAAGGCTGCAATTCAACTTTCTCTGTTAGCACAAAGAGATGGAAAACCTAGCCACAGCCAGGCTGCAGTCTCCCAAAAGGCTGTAGTTCTTAAAAAGGGAAAACAGTTACTGGATACTGTCTCTCAAAAGACTGTGTCTATTGAACAAAGATCTCATCCCAAGATCACTTTTGTGTCTACACCTCTTGAGTCTTCTCAGGATAAATCTTTTGCTCACTATACCAGGAGAACAAGGAGAAAGATTCAATTGTCACCTACACACACAGAGTCTAGTCCAACTAACATTATGCAGGTTTCTACACATCAAGCTACATCTATGTCAGTATTTGACAAGAGAGATCTGAATATTGATTCTTCATGGGAAACTACATTGTCATACAGAATGGCTATGGGACTTATCTCTCTAAAAGTAAAACTTTCCAGGCCAGTTCTAAATTTTCTAAGTGAAAGTGTTCATAGACTTTCATTTCCTGAAGAATATGGACTTCTACATCAAAGACTTGACTTAATGAAGATGTATTTCTATGTATCTGTCAGAAGACAATTAGTCAAGAAATTTGGACTCTCGAAGCATGTTGCACTTCAATCACTTCATGCATATTTATTTGACAAGGATGTCATTATTGAAGATGCTTTAGCTCAAGGTGAACAACTGGAGGAAGTAGATAGAGGAAAGCAGTCAACAGAAGATACTATTGCACCAGTGGTGAATAGTAGGAAAGATCAGATCACAGTCACTACAACACAAGAACCATCTAGTCAGAGGTTGGATGACTCAGGAACTGTGATAGCTGATGTTGAAAGGACTTCTGTGATGACTGAGAATGCAAGTGAGATACCCTATGATATGGGAGGAATGACTTTGGTTGATTTTTCTGAAGATCAAACAAATTTTGTTCAGTTAGAGTCTATCCACCTTGAGGGTGAGTCTCAGCAAACAACACTTAAAGACGGTGATGTACTAACTATTGTGTCTAATGAAGTATTACTGAAGACATCGGAGTCTAATAAAGAACCTGAAAGTGGTATACTGGAGCCTGTAGTCTCTGAAAGGAAAGAAGATGATTGTAAGGTTTCAGAGATTATAGCAGCTCACTCCTTGGAGAAAACCTCAAGCCCCATGCCATATGAGGAACCCTCTCTCCATGTGAGTTCAGGTATAAAAACTCCTTCTAGCCCCTATTTTTCTGTAGGTCATGAGAGCACTTATCCAAATTTGAGTGATACACTTGGAAAGATGGATATTGATCCACAAACTGAGAGGCTGGCTCCTGACCAGGCAAAAGGTGAGGTAGAAAGAGTGTTGACTTTAGTAAGTCAAAGTGAGAATGAGGGTATGGATGATCAACTCCATAGTGAGGGAGAGAAAATTAGGAAACCATCATTTGATTTATGGGATCAGGTTTTTCCTGAATCTTGGTCTGAAAATTTAGGTATGGATGCTGGTACTTATTCATTCATCAAAATGTATCAGAAGAATGACCTAGCACATCACAATGCAAAGCCAGAAGTTAAAGCTCAGAAGCAAAAGGAGAGGCTTGCAGGAATCATTAACAGAAGAGGTGTCAGGATAAAGCAATCTCTTGATACGTATGTACCAGATGAAGTTCCTAATGATCCTAGTGTTCCTTTGTATGTACTTCCAATATCAGCTAGAATTGAGACATCTACAGTTTCTGATCATTCTAAGGAGGAGTCAGGATTTGAAGATGTTAGTACACAGAATACTGGTGAAGGAGATGATGATCATGTTTCAGCTACAGATCAGAAAGATGAAGATGTTAATACTTCTAATCAGGTTTTATTACTTGAATATCATACAACTCAAGCAACTTCTTCTACAAGACTTGAAGATACAGTTCTTTCTGATTCTGATACTGAAGATACTAGAAGCACTTCCAACATTGAAGTTCGTTCTGATATTTTGAAAGATATTCAGAATTCTCAAATTGCTATGCAAACAAGACTTCAATCACTTGAAGATAACCAAGTCACAATTATGGAAAATCAAGCAGTTCTGATGAATATCATTTGTTCTGTTTCTGAATCTCTTGGAATTAATGTTGCTGATGTCAAAAAGGGGGAGATAAAGACAATTCAAAGACAACAACAACAACACCAGACCGGGGGAGATAAAGAGCAGACAAAGAGAAGTAAAAAGAAGAACTAGGAGTGATAGTGGTGAATCTCAGCTAGGAAGTGGTAAAGGAAGAGCAACATTAATAGTTAAAATTATTTCTTCTAAGTACTAGATAAACGTCTACATCTGGGAAGGAGGTACTTAACTTCATAATTCTACATTCATAAATTCTATTCTGGTTGTATTGTTATATGTTTTGACATCCACAACTTATATTTATGCTTCAGATTTTAAAGCATAAATAGGGGGAGATTGTAAGGAATAATTCATAAGTTGTGATGTTAAGAATAGAATTTACACATTATACTTCTTGTAATCCTGATCTTATAAAGGATTTAGCACTATATATAGGATTTATGTGTAAGACAGTTATCTGTACAGTTTAGTCAGGAATGAACAGTGTATCGGAGACTACATGTCAGGAACAGAGATCAAATCCTGATGAACGTTTAATACTGATGGATGATCAGATACTGATGCAAGATGAAATCCTGATATCAGTCGTGTTACTGATGATGTCATTATGGATGCTACAGAAATTGGCAAGTGCTATAAAACAGGATCTTTGTTTGAAGAACAAGCAAGAAGATATTATGAAGGAAAGAGTTTTCTATTGATGGAAACTATCAACTGGACGGCAGAACATTGTCATGTATAGATTATATCTTTCTGTTATTTGTTGATAGGTAGCATTATAAATACTCTCTCTATATCATTGTAAAAAGTGTCGTGTCGTAGTCGAACAAACGTGTGTTGTGAGTTCGTGTGCGTATCTCTGTATAAGGTTTGTATTCGAGAGTTCGAAACTGTTAGGTCGAATACACAATATATATAATCAAGTACTGTATGAGTAAATAACAAGAACACACGTTTTAGTATTTAAAACTGTTTGGAATTAATAATTCCTCTCTCAGTGATGTAAAATATCACAGAGAGCTGCTTAGGTTACAATGAATAATATTCGTTCACGATGGATACCCTTCTAGGGTTAACCTAACTGTATTTATAAGATATACAGCTACGTACAATCGTTAATTGATTCTCCTATAATTAAGCTATACAATTGATATCAATTACGATTGCTACACGTCTTCTAAGTCAACTCAATCTCTTTGACAGCTATCCAATCTTCAAAGATATTGCTTCCATATTAATCTTGAATTAATCTTCAAACTCTGTTGACTTGTAGACGCTTCCAGTAGACAGACTTTAGCAAACTCTGTTGCACTCCTAGCCAGCAGTGTTTGCGCTTTCTTGTGTTCAGCTAGCAGTGTTTACGCTTTCTTCTGTCAGCGTTTGCGCTTCCAGCTATCAGCGTATACTCAAACTCTGCTACGACTGCTTTCAATAACAAGTTAAACTCTTTTTACCTGTAACACTTAAACACTGACATTAAATCACATCAATTATATCTAACAATCTCCCCCAACTTGTTCATTAGAAAAATGTACAAGTTCACAGTAATTGATGATGTCAAAACAATCAAATAAAAACACAGTGTTTAACATATAATCAGAGTTTAATCTTGACTTAACAAAATCTAAAGAAAATTCAAATTACTTACAAATTCTGTCTACCTAACCTCCTCAAGATCTGGAGTTGTTCTGAGATAGTCTATCAACAATCTTCTCTCAGCATTTTCAAGTTCTCTCTGCATAGCTTCCTTGATCTCTTTTAATTCTGGATCATTCTCATCAGTTTGAAAGATAGCAGCTCTTAGATCGTAGATCTTATTTCTCCTCATCTCATTACCCAGTCTAATGAACTTGACTTCCTCTGATTGAGAATTAAAATCAAGAACTGTAATCCCCAGATCAGTCTTTAATTTAGCAGTTCCTTTCTTAATCTCTACAAGATTGCCATTCCAATCTCTGTATTTAGGAACATACTTTTCAGTAGTCTTCGATCCTGTAATGACTTTGGCTCTCTGCATATATTCCCTTATAGAATTAGCAATAAGCTGTGTTTGTCGGTTTCTGACTCTGAATATATGCAGAACATACTGAAGTTCTTCAAACAATTTTAACTTGATTGCTTCTTCATTCACTCTATACACTGTTCCATTTGTCATAAAGTATAACAGAAAGTGAATATCTAAGCTCCTTTGATGAACTAGTTGAACTGATTCCAACTTGTCTAGATTTTTTTGAGTAATACCAGAACCAAGAGAGACAAGTGCAGAGGGATCTCTTGGACTATTACTAACTCTCAAATCTCTTCTTGAACCTAAGCCAGAAGTATTCCTGCCTGGTGGCTTTCCTGAACAATCAACATTATGTTGATACCCACCAGTCACTCCTGTTTGTGCTTGAACTGGAATCTTTGGCCTAGAAAACCCAGGTAAAGGTTTGCTTTGAATCTGTACAACTTGTGTGGCAACAGAGGTTGTAACTATCATTTTGCCTTTGCTCTTTTCACCCATCACCCCTTTTAGCTTTAACTTGGCATCAAGAGAAGACTTTCTTATCAACTTTCCTTCTTCTTCTTCTTCTTCTTGAATACCAGATAAATTCTCTTTGATTTCTATCCCTTTCATTGCAGGCTTTGAAGCTTTGACAGTCTTCTTTCCTTTCTTGGACTTCAATGATTTTAAATGTTCTTTTTGCAACAGCTTTTCTTCAGCTTGTATGTCCTCAAGTGTAGCCTCAGCATTTTCCTCACGAAAGATCTTAGCAGCCAACTCTTCATCTGTTTGTGGATTGTCAGTGAATGACAAATCCTTTTGCCTTGAAGTAGAAGTACTCTGAAGATTTGTATCTGCCACCACATTTTGCTGCTTTGACCTTGTAGACCTTCCATGTCCATGTCTTGGATTTGCACTTCTTAATCCCTTATCAGCATTTGCACCTTCTTCATCCAGATGATCCTTCTTTAACAGAGTTTGAGTTTGCTTACACTTAGTTTTAGCAAGTCTCTCCCCCTTTTTGACATCATCACCATCTGGAATCAGAATAGAGGTGATTAACTCAAGAGAGTTTGCAATAGAATCAACCTTCTCAGTCAGCAAAAGCTGATTCTGTTCAACTTTGCTCAATCTGTCATTAAGATTCTCTTGAGCTTTGGAAAAATGTTGAAAAAGATTAGAATTAGCTCGTTGAGATTTCTCCTCATGAGTAGCAACCTCTGTTCGAAGATCAACAATTGCCTTCTGATTATCATCAAATCTATGATTCAAGGACTTGATCTGAATCACTGTTCCTTGCAGACAAGTGAAAATATCAGGATTTGAAATCTTTGAAGAATTTGCCTTGAGAAATGTAGTCTCAAAACGGTTTAATACAAGTTCTAGAGCAACATACTCACTGATGAACATCACACATCAATAAAATCTTATTGATATAAAATGTATCAATCACTTATTTGGCTCAAAATCTCACAGGGTGCAGACATGAATTGTTTCTCACCAAACTAAACAATGACACATCTCAAGTTTTAAAATTTTCACAAGTACAAACAAGGAATCATCAAGAACTATGTATGTCTTGGAAATAGAGTGTTACTAATCAGAGTTTAGAGTTCATCAATATCAGAAGTTATTCATGAGAGGCAATGCACACAGTATTCATAGACTCAGAGTTTATGGTCAAATAAACTAAGAGATGCTCTAAATATGAAACAGTATCATGATGTGTTAACTTACTGCACAGTTTCTGTAATATCCGCGAATTTTGAATTTTTTTTTTCTTTCCTATTCGATATTTAAATTTTAATTAAGAGTGATGCGTTAGTATATTTTTAATTACCGTGTTTCTGGTAAAATTTCGAAATTTTATATATTCGTATGTAAGTAAAATTATTTTATATTTATTTATTTATATTTATTTGGTTTTATTAATAAAATTATGAAATTTAGTAAAAATAAGATTTTAATTTTTGATCGAATTTATTTTAGAGAACGAGATTAAAGTCTCGTTTTAATTAGCCAGCTGAGGAGGAGCTAGATGATTGATGAGACAACAATTATTTAAATTGGAGCATCTTAGTTTGTCTCCCATGTTTTAAATTATTTTTATTTAATAATTATCCACCATGATTATGTTTTTATGGAGCACTAAAAATTCCATCATGCTTTGTCCCCATGTTTTATTCCACCAGTTTATTTTCTAGTCCCCACGTTTTTATCTCTTTAAATGGCATAAATAGAAACAACAAGTTACTTACTTCTTTATATACAAAAGAGTGATACAACAATATTTTTCACAGAAACAAAAACACCTACTCTCTCTTTCTCCTGCAAAAGCCATCACTGACCAACTCTTGTTAAACCAAAAACTCGACATATCTATTTTTACAAAACAGAGCAAAAATCGACAAGTAGTTTAAATTCTTTAATTTTCGTTCGCGTTAGTAACTATTGTTTAGTTTGGGGGAGTGTTTTTCCGATAGGTGTTGTTGATGGGTTGTTGTGATTGGTGATTTAAGAGAGGGGAGGAGGAAGATGGCGAGAAAGTGGAGGGAGATTGAGACGGAGAGAGATGGAGTCGGAGATGAGAAAGAGAGGGATGAGAGGTGGTTTCGAGAGGGTTGTCGATGGTTGTTTTGGTCGGAGCAACCCCCACCGATTGGTGGTGGTGGTGGGTTTGGTATTAAGAGAGAATGGAGAGGTACGGGGATTAAGAGAAAGAGAAGTGTGAGAGAAAGGGAGATGGAGAGTAATCGAGGGAGATGAATTGGAGAAGGAGAGGAGGCGAGAGAGAGAGAGAGTGGGGCGAAGTCGGAGAGGGAGAGAAGGTGAGGGAGAGTGGTGGAGGAGAGACAGAGAGTCGAGAAAGATTGAGCGGAGAGAGAGAAGGAGATGGCGAGAGAGATTCGAGAAGGAGAGAGAGAGAGAGAGATGAGGGAGAGATGAGGGAGAGATGTAGAGGGAGAGATGAGGGAGAGATGGAGAGGGACGAGAGAGATGGCAGAGAGAAGAGGGAGGCCGGGAGAGAGAGAGTCGGGATGGAAGGAGTCGCCGGAGAGGGGGGGCGGAGGCGCGTGTAGTCGGTGTAGGTGGGTCTCACGTACGAATGTACGGTAATAATAGTAGTAATAAAATATTAACGTTTGAATGTTTAAATCGGGATTTAATTATTTGGATTGAAAAATGGAAGTTTTGGGATTTAGGAATAAAAAATGGAATTTTAACTTATTAATTGTTAAAAAGAGAAATTAGAAGCTAGTGAGATTGATAAATTTGGATTATTTTAATAGAATTACATTTTTGGTTAAAAGTGGGAACAATGATTATGGCTTAATAAATAGTCTAATAAAAATGGTATTATTGATTAATTAATTAAATAGAAATAATTAATTATTATTAGGGCATAATTTGGTAATATAATGATTTTTTATATAAAAGAAGGAATAATTATGAATAAATAGAATTAAATACAGTATTATTTTAGAAAGCTGATATTTAATATTTGAGGATTTATTTAATTCGAGGGTTATTTGTGTCTTGAGGATTTATTTATTTAATTTGAGGATTAATTATTGTCTCGAAAATTTATTTATTAAATTAAGGATTAATTGTTGTCTCGAGGATTAATTGGTTAATTATGTTTTTTATCGTGGAGTAAGATAATTGTTTGAGGATTATTTATTGATTGAGTTTTTATATAGGATGTCAATGGTATTATTTTAGAGGATTGAGATTTAGCATTTTCGGATTATTTAAATTAACTGGATCGATTCAGATTATTTTAGACTAAAACCGGAATTTATTAATAAATTATTTGTGAGATTTAAAAATGGAAAAGGTTTCGCGTAAAAAGGTTGAGTTTTGGAATTATTCGAGGAACCATTTTGGGGTAGTATTTCAGAGGAGTTAGGAGACTCGTTTGGAAAAGCTTAAAGAACGAAAGTCGTAGATATGCAAAGGTACTATATAGCGGTGAATAGAAGTTGATTGAAAGGTGATCAGAAGTGGAGTTAAATAATAGCTGAACTAGGCCAGAGAAGGTGAAATGCCGGAGAACCAGAGACGTGGAGCAAGTTGGAATATCATACCGCAGAACCAGGCAAGTTTACTAATTCGTACTCCATTTGTTCGGAGTATTTATATTTTAAAATTTATAAATATGCTGATTAAGTTTTCGATTATCAAAATCAAGTATTCTTTCAAGTAATTCATACCAGATTTTTATTCATGCAATTTACATACATATTATTGTTGAGCTGTTATCCAGATATATTATATCATGAGGTGTTCAAACTGATTTCATGAATTGTTCCATATTGTTGGTACCTTTATTGAGATACTTCATTCGAGTTTATATTTAAGAGTGGGAATATATATATAAGGTAAGTTATGTATACTGATATGGGTCACCTCATTTCGACTCCATAATCAGAACAGTTTTTCATAATATTTTCCTCTACTCATTCGAGAGGGAAACTATATTAATGGTGTCTATTGTTTATTGCTTATGAAAGCAAAAGTGACCGGAGTAACGCACCGGCCCAACTGAGGAGTATTTAGGGTGTGTTCGAGACGTCGGGGCATCCTTCTATCGATAGAAAACGAGTAGTGATAATGGATTGATCATCCATTACTTGAGTAGGCGTTATGAGCAGAAATTTAATCATTGACATCCTATCGGTTAACCGATGCCTGTGTGGTTCTGTTAACTAGGGTGTTGATCTGAGCAGTTGTTATAATATATTATCAATGGAATATTTTGAGAAGTTATTGATTTTTCTTCGAGCAGTATTTTGAGAAGTTATTGATTTATCTTCGAGCAGTATTTTGAGAAGTTATTGATTTATCTTCGAGTAGTATTTTGAGAAGTTGTTGATTTTTCTTCGAGCAGTATTTTGAGAAGTTATTGATTTTTCTTCGAGCAATATTTTGAGAAGTTATTGATTTATCTTCGAGTAGTATTTTGAGAAGTTATTGATTTTTCTTCGAGCAGTATTTTTAGAAGTTATTGATTTTTCTTCGAGCTGTATTTTGAGAAGTTATTGATTTATCTTCGAGTAGTATTTTGAGAAGTTATTGATTTATCTTCGAGTAGTATTTTGAGAAGTTATTGATTTATCTTTGAGTAGTATTTGAGAAGTTATTGAGATATATTTATTATTTCATATGAGCAGTATTTTGAGGAGTTATTGAGATATATTTATACTTTCATATGAGTAGTATTTTGAGATTTATAAAAATTTCTGAGTTGCTCTCTTTTCAAAAGTGGATATATTATAGAGTGATACAAAACATATTTTGTCGAGTTTTTGTCGTATTATATGATATCTATATATACTTGCTGGGCATTCTTTGGCTCATACTTGCTATTTAAATATTATAAAACAGAGGCGAACAGTGCTGGCTCTAGTATGGCGAACCGTGATTAAGGAAAAGAGAAGTCAATTGATTCAGCGTGTTAATTTTATAGTTTCTGAGGAGGGTGCAGTCTGGGAAGGTATTTGTATAATGTTTATTATCTAGCACTTTGGAGTTGTAATAGTATTTTAGAGATTCTGGGAAATGAATTGGAGATGTAATATCATTTGGAATTAGTGAGTGCTTGTTCTAAGGTTATAACCCGTGGAGTTGTTACGAATGTTGTTACAGATTTCATTGTGAGCAGGTGATTAAATCTTCCGCAAGAGATGTGACGACCTGGATTCCTGTAGGGAATTTGGGGGCGTTACAGTAATGGTATCAGAGAAGTAGGTTATAAATCTTAGAACGAGTGTAGGAGGAGTTATGACTATATAAGAGAGAGTTTAGAAGCCAAGGAACCGATAGTTATATTTATAGTAGGATTTCAAGGAGTTATGAGGTGGGGGCATGATGGCCATTAGCAGTAGTAGAATCAATTAGAACGAGAGAAATGTGTATCCATGATTTATTTATGGGTGAAATTTGAGTATATACAGTTATGTATCCATAAATATGCATATATATACAACTGCAGGTATATACATGTATATATATGAATATGTACAGATATGTACTGTTTTGTTTTCATAAATAAATATTTCATGGGTATGTAGTTTTAATTAGATTAAACCATATGGGGATAAGTTGAATCGAGTGAGGATGTGACTTTTGGGAGAAGTGTAGAAGAAATAAATAGAGTGAATTGATTCAGAAGGATAAATATGAGAAGAAAGAGGTATATTTAATGATTAGTAAGAGAAAATGATATGAGGAGTTTTAAGGAATAATTGGGATTTACTATTGAGAATATGGTGTATTTTGAGGATAGAGTGAGGATAGAAATAAATGAAGGAAGTAGGTATAAATGATGAGCCGGTATGAAATTAGACGGTATAGCATAAAAGTTTATAATTGAGATATGGGGAGCAAAAAGTTGGTAAAAACGATGAGGAGATATTGTAGAGTAGAGTACAAAATAAGCAACCTTAGTTATTGCCTACGTTGATTCCGAGGACGGAATCCTTTTAAGGAGGGAAGACTGTAATATCCGCGAATTTTGAATTTTTTTTTTCTTTCCTATTCGATATTTAAATTTTAATTAAGAGTGATGCGTTAGTATATTTTTAATTACCGTGTTTCTGGTAAAATTTCGAAATTTTATATATTCGTATGTAAGTAAAATTATTTTATATTTATTTATTTATATTTATTTGGTTTTATTAATAAAATTATGAAATTTAGTAAAAATAAGATTTTAATTTTTGATCGAATTTATTTTAGAGAACGAGATTAAAGTCTCGTTTTAATTAGCCAGCTGAGGAGGAGCTAGATGATTGATGAGACAACAATTATTTAAATTGGAGCATCTTAGTTTGTCTCCCATGTTTTAAATTATTTTTATTTAATAATTATCCACCATGATTATGTTTTTATGGAGCACTAAAAATTCCATCATGCTTTGTCCCCATGTTTTATTCCACCAGTTTATTTTCTAGTCCCCACGTTTTTATCTCTTTAAATGGCATAAATAGAAACAACAAGTTACTTACTTCTTTATATACAAAAGAGTGATACAACAATATTTTTCACAGAAACAAAAACACCTACTCTCTCTTTCTCCTGCAAAAGCCATCACTGACCAACTCTTGTTAAACCAAAAACTCGACATATCTATTTTTACAAAACAGAGCAAAAATCGACAAGTAGTTTAAATTCTTTAATTTTCGTTCGCGTTAGTAACTATTGTTTAGTTTGGGGGAGTGTTTTTCCGATAGGTGTTGTTGATGGGTTGTTGTGATTGGTGATTTAAGAGAGGGGAGGAGGAAGATGGCGAGAAAGTGGAGGGAGATTGAGACGGAGAGAGATGGAGTCGGAGATGAGAAAGAGAGGGATGAGAGGTGGTTTCGAGAGGGTTGTCGATGGTTGTTTTGGTCGGAGCAACCCCCACCGATTGGTGGTGGTGGTGGGTTTGGTATTAAGAGAGAATGGAGAGGTACGGGGATTAAGAGAAAGAGAAGTGTGAGAGAAAGGGAGATGGAGAGTAATCGAGGGAGATGAATTGGAGAAGGAGAGGAGGCGAGAGAGAGAGAGAGTGGGGCGAAGTCGGAGAGGGAGAGAAGGTGAGGGAGAGTGGTGGAGGAGAGACAGAGAGTCGAGAAAGATTGAGCGGAGAGAGAGAAGGAGATGGCGAGAGAGATTCGAGAAGGAGAGAGAGAGAGAGAGATGAGGGAGAGATGAGGGAGAGATGTAGAGGGAGAGATGAGGGAGAGATGGAGAGGGACGAGAGAGATGGCAGAGAGAAGAGGGAGGCCGGGAGAGAGAGAGTCGGGATGGAAGGAGTCGCCGGAGAGGGGGGGCGGAGGCGCGTGTAGTCGGTGTAGGTGGGTCTCACGTACGAATGTACGGTAATAATAGTAGTAATAAAATATTAACGTTTGAATGTTTAAATCGGGATTTAATTATTTGGATTGAAAAATGGAAGTTTTGGGATTTAGGAATAAAAAATGGAATTTTAACTTATTAATTGTTAAAAAGAGAAATTAGAAGCTAGTGAGATTGATAAATTTGGATTATTTTAATAGAATTACATTTTTGGTTAAAAGTGGGAACAATGATTATGGCTTAATAAATAGTCTAATAAAAATGGTATTATTGATTAATTAATTAAATAGAAATAATTAATTATTATTAGGGCATAATTTGGTAATATAATGATTTTTTATATAAAAGAAGGAATAATTATGAATAAATAGAATTAAATACAGTATTATTTTAGAAAGCTGATATTTAATATTTGAGGATTTATTTAATTCGAGGGTTATTTGTGTCTTGAGGATTTATTTATTTAATTTGAGGATTAATTATTGTCTCGAAAATTTATTTATTAAATTAAGGATTAATTGTTGTCTCGAGGATTAATTGGTTAATTATGTTTTTTATCGTGGAGTAAGATAATTGTTTGAGGATTATTTATTGATTGAGTTTTTATATAGGATGTCAATGGTATTATTTTAGAGGATTGAGATTTAGCATTTTCGGATTATTTAAATTAACTGGATCGATTCAGATTATTTTAGACTAAAACCGGAATTTATTAATAAATTATTTGTGAGATTTAAAAATGGAAAAGGTTTCGCGTAAAAAGGTTGAGTTTTGGAATTATTCGAGGAACCATTTTGGGGTAGTATTTCAGAGGAGTTAGGAGACTCGTTTGGAAAAGCTTAAAGAACGAAAGTCGTAGATATGCAAAGGTACTATATAGCGGTGAATAGAAGTTGATTGAAAGGTGATCAGAAGTGGAGTTAAATAATAGCTGAACTAGGCCGGAGAAGGTGAAATGCCGGAGAACCAGAGACGTGGAGCAAGTTGGAATATCATACCGCAGAACCAGGCAAGTTTACTAATTCGTACTCCATTTGTTCGGAGTATTTATATTTTAAAATTTATAAATATGCTGATTAAGTTTTCGATTATCAAAATCAAGTATTCTTTCAAGTAATTCATACCAGATTTTTATTCATGCAATTTACATACATATTATTGTTGAGCTGTTATCCAGATATATTATATCATGAGGTGTTCAAACTGATTTCATGAATTGTTCCATATTGTTGGTACCTTTATTGAGATACTTCATTCGAGTTTATATTTAAGAGTGGGAATATATATATATAAGGTAAGTTATGTATACTGATATGGGTCACCTCATTTCGACTCCATAATCAGAACAGTTTTTCATAATATTTTCCTCTACTCATTCGAGAGGGAAACTATATTAATGGTGTCTATTGTTTATTGCTTATGAAAGCAAAAGTGACCGGAGTAACGCACCGGCCCAACTGAGGAGTATTTAGGGTGTGTTCGAGACGTCGGGGCATCCTTCTATCGATAGAAAACGAGTAGTGATAATGGATTGATCATCCATTACTTGAGTAGGCGTTATGAGCAGAAATTTAATCATTGACATCCTATCGGTTAACCGATGCCTGTGTGGTTCTGTTAACTAGGGTGTTGATCTGAGCAGTTGTTATAATATATTATCAATGGAATATTTTGAGAAGTTATTGATTTTTCTTCGAGCAGTATTTTGAGAAGTTATTGATTTATCTTCGAGCAGTATTTTGAGAAGTTATTGATTTATCTTCGAGTAGTATTTTGAGAAGTTGTTGATTTTTCTTCGAGCAGTATTTTGAGAAGTTATTGATTTTTCTTCGAGCAATATTTTGAGAAGTTATTGATTTATCTTCGAGTAGTATTTTGAGAAGTTATTGATTTTTCTTCGAGCAGTATTTTGAGAAGTTATTGATTTTTCTTCGAGCTGTATTTTGAGAAGTTATTGATTTATCTTCGAGTAGTATTTTGAGAAGTTATTGATTTATCTTCGAGTAGTATTTTGAGAAGTTATTGATTTATCTTTGAGTAGTATTTGAGAAGTTATTGAGATATATTTATTATTTCATATGAGCAGTATTTTGAGGAGTTATTGAGATATATTTATACTTTCATATGAGTAGTATTTTGAGATTTATAAAAATTTCTGAGTTGCTCTCTTTTCAAAAGTGGATATATTATAGAGTGATACAAAACATATTTTGTCGAGTTTTTGTCGTATTATATGATATCTATATATACTTGCTGGGCATTCTTTGGCTCATACTTGCTATTTAAATATTATAAAACAGAGGCGAACAGTGCTGGCTCTAGTATGGCGAACCGTGATTAAGGAAAAGAGAAGTCAATTGATTCAGCGTGTTAATTTTATAGTTTCTGAGGAGGGTGCAGTCTGGGAAGGTATTTGTATAATGTTTATTATCTAGCACTTTGGAGTTGTAATAGTATTTTAGAGATTCTGGGAAATGAATTGGAGATGTAATATCATTTGGAATTAGTGAGTGCTTGTTCTAAGGTTATAACCCGTGGAGTTGTTACGAATGTTGTTACAGATTTCATTGTGAGCAGGTGATTAAATCTTCCGCAAGAGATGTGACGACCTGGATTCCTGTAGGGAATTGGGGGCGTTACAGTTTCTGATTAGATCACAGTGACTCAGAAAGAATCTTGATTTATTCACTGAGAATCATGCTTCATACATATTTCTTCATTGGTGTTTTCATTCAGACAAAAATCAATTCAGAATTCACAGAGTTTATCAAACATATTAACAGTGTATGACAGACAGACATGCTGACAGAGTTTAACATTGTGAGGACAAAAACATGTGAACAGAGTCTGCATAACAGAGTTTAAACAACAAAGTTCACATAGCACTTAACAATTCACAGAAATATGAGCAACACATTTTATAAGAAAATTTTGAGTCTAACCAACATGTTTTAGTCAAAACCAGAGACCATTCCTAGTTCATTGACCAGCCTTGTAAATGCTGCTTCACTCAAAGGCTTGGTGAAGACATCTGCAAGTTGTTGATCTGTAGGCACAAAGTGAAGCTCAATGTTGCCTTCCTCTACATGCTCTCTGATGAAGTGATACCTTATGCGGATGTGCTTGGTCATTGAGTGTTGTACTGGATTACCTGTCATTGCAATAGCACTTTGGTTATCACAGAAAATAGGTATTTTGCTGTACCTCAATCCATAATCCAGCAATTGATTCTTCATCCATAGAATCTGTGCACAGCAGCTACCAGCAGCAATATACTCTGCTTCAGCTGTAGATGTGGATATTGATTTCTGTTTCTTGCTATACCAAGAAACAAGTCCGTCACCAAGAAATTGACAACTTCCACTGGTGCTTTTTCTGTCAATCTTACAGCCTGCAAAGTCTGCATCAGAGTAACCAAGTAGTTTGAAATCTGATTCTCTTGGGTACCACAGCCCTAAAGTTACAGTGCCATTGAGATACTTGAAAATCCTCTTTACAGCTGTTAAATGTGGTTCCCTTGGATCTGCCTGAAACCTTGCACACAGACATGTTGCATACATGATATCAGGTCTACTTGCTGTTAGACAGAGAAGAGATCCAATCATTCCTCTATAACTTGTCATATCTACTGATGACCCTGTATCTTTGTCCAATTTTGTTGCAGTTGCCATGGGAGTTGTTGCAGATGAACAGTCAAGCATTCCAAATTTCTTGAGAAGATTTCTGGTATATTTTGCTTGATTGATAAAGATTCCATCATCTGTTTGCTTCACCTGTAAGCCTAGAAAATAACTTAGCTCTCCCATCATACTCATTTGATATCTGGACTGCATGAGCTTGGCAAACTTCTTACAGAGTTTATCATTAGTAGATCCAAAAATGATATCATCAACATATATCTGAACTAAAAGCAAGTCACTTCCAGATTTGAAATAAAACAGAGTTTTATCAATTGTACCTCTGTTGAATCCACTTTCTAAAAGAAACTGAGCCAGAGTTTCATACCATGCTCTTGGTGCCTGCTTAAGTCCATAAAGTGCCTTGTCTAGCCTGTAGACATGGTCAGGATATTTTGGATCTACAAAACCAGGTGGTTGTTCAACAAACACTTCTTCTTCAAGTTTTCCATTCAGAAAAGCACTTTTCACATCCATTTGAAAAACCTTGAATTTCTTGTGAGAAGCATAAGCAAGAAACATCCTAATTGCCTCCAATCTGGCAACTGGTGCAAAAGTCTCATCATAATTTATCCCCTCTTGCTGTGAATAGCCTTTTGCCACAAGTCTTGCTTTGTTTCTTGTAACAACCCCTTCACTATCAGTTTTGTTTCTAAAAACCCACTTAGTACCAACAATAGACCTGTTCTTTGGTCTTGGTACTAGTGTCCACACTTCATTTCTCTCAAATTCATTTAACTCTTCTTGCATTGCTGTTATCCAGTCAGCATCTTTAAGAGCTTCTTCAACTTTCTTTGGTTCATTTTTTGACAAGAATGCATGAAACAGACATTCATTTGTTGTTGCACTTCTTGTCCTTACTCTTGCATCTGGATCACCAATGATTAAATCAGGTGTGTGAGATTTGGTCCATTTCCTAGCTGAAGGCAATTGACTTCTTTCAAAGTTGGATCCTCCCCCTAGATCCATGTTCTCCTGATTTTCTTGATGTCTTTCTTCATTCTCTGAGGCTCCCCCCTGATTGTGACTGCTCAGTGTGTGAACTGTCAGATTTTGGACTTTCAGAGTTTGAGTCACCAGAGTTTGATTCAGAATTTTCAGCTGAGTCATTATCAGAATTTGAGTTATCACTTTGATGAGTTTCTTCATGCTCCCCCTCAACTGGTTCTTCTCTTGTTTCTGGCTGAAAGGTCTCTTCAGTATTTACCAGTAGAGGTTCAGAGTTTGTCAGATCAGACTCATCAGAGTTTAATTCATCAGAGATTAAATCTTCATTTTCGAAGTGCAGTTGATCATGTTCATTTACATCTTTAAGTCCAGTTATCTTCTTGTCATCAAAAGACATATGAATAGATTCCATGATCACTCTAGTTCTCAGATTATAAACTCTGAATGCTTTAGTTGACAGTGGATAGCCAACAAAAATTCCTTCATCTGCCTTCAAATCAAATTTGGTCAACTGTTCAGGATGAGTTTTCAGCACAAAGCATTTGCACCCAAAAATATGAAAATATTTCAAGTTTGGCTTCTTTTCTCTCACCATTTCATATGGTATTTTTCCATGCTTATTTATCAGAGTGGCATTCTGAGTAAAACAAGCTGTTTGAACAGCTTCTGCCCAGAAATAGGTTGGTAATTTTGCTTCATCAAGCATAGTTCTGGCAGCTTCTATCAAAGTTCTGTTCTTCCTTTCAACTACACCATTTTGTTGTGGAGTGCCAGGTGCAGAAAACTCTTGTTTAATTCCTTTGTTCTTGCAAAATTCTTCCATTGTTGAATTCCTGAATTCAGTTCCATTGTCACTTCTGATAATCTTCACTTGATTCTTTGACCCTTTGTCCAGTTGCATTATATGTTCTGCCAGTGTTAATGCAGTTTCATCCTTCTTTGCTAGAAAATACACCCATGTGTATCTGGTGTATTCATCAACAATGACTAGAGCATATTTCTTCTTTCCAAGAGACATAACGTTCACTGGTCCAAAAAGATCAACATGTAGAAGATGATAAGGATCAACAATTGAAGACTCAGATTTTCTTTTGAAAGAGGCTTTTCTCTGTTTGGCCTTTTGACAGGAATCACACAGGCCTTCTGCATTCAACAAAGACTTTGGTAGTCCTCTTACAAGATCATTCTTTATTAGCTCATTGATGTTGTTCAGATTCAAATGAGAGAGTTTCTTGTGCCACTTCCAACTCTCTTCACTGGACATTCTTGTTGACAGACACACTGATTTGCCATCAGAGTTTGTTGACAATTTTATTTCATAGATGTTATTGTGTCTGTTTCCAACTAGAGCAACTTTCCCTGTAGATTTACTGATGACTTGACAATATTCAGGCTGAAAATCTACATGATATCCTCTGTCACAGATTTGACTCACAGAAAGCAGATCATGCTTGAGTCCTGGAACCAGAGCTACATTTGTGATGATGACACTTCCAAGATTAATATTGCCATATCCCAGAGTATGTCCTATGTTGCCATCTCCATAGGAAACTTTTGGGCCAGCCTTCTCCACATACTCTGATAGCAGGGCTTTATTTCCAGTCATGTGTCCTGAACATCCACTGTCCACGACTAGGGTACTTACCCTGGTGCCCTGCAATCACAAACAATCACTGATTGTTAGTTTTAAGGATCCAGACTTGCTTGGATCCTTTTGCTTTATAGAATTTGTTAGTTTTTGCAGCAGATTTGTCATTATCAGAGTTTAAACTAACATTTTCAGTCTTAGCACTTGCAGAATCAACTTTAACCCATTTCAAATTAGGTTTTAGTTCATAATAATTATGATAAATAGCATGATAATTCTTGAAAGTATAAATTGAGTGCCAAGTACTTCCACAATGTTTGCACAGAGTTTGTGGTCTTGGTTTGACATTATCATTTTTCACTCCAGATTTGGAGGGTAAAGAATTAATGTCTTTGTTCTTCCTGCAAAAACTAGTAAGATGATTAGTGCTACCACAGTTATGACAAGTTTTTCTATGTGCAAATGTAGCAAGCATTGGCTTAATTCCTGATGTTATGCCTACCTTTCCATTTCTGTTTTTCCTAGGCATTCTCTGTTTGTTGACAGATTTTATTTCTTTTAGCTTATGCTTGAGTTGCTTATCTGTCATTGAACCAATATTAACCTGTTTGACACAGGTTTTTACTGGCTCACTTTCAACAGCTCCATGTTCAGTTTTAACAGTACCATGAACAAATGTTCCAAATTTCTTAGAAGAAAGAGGTGGTCTAATCTTGACTGTATTCTGAAACCTAAGCACATCATCCTCAGAATAACCTAGACCTACTGTGTCTGATTGAAAAACCTCTTGAGTGTCTTTTCCAGAATGTGTCCAAGTTTTAATAATGTGCTTTGCATCCTCCAATTCAGATTCTAGTTGCTTATACTTACCTAGCAACTCCTGTTCTATGAAAACAGCATCATCTCTTTCTTTCTGAATTTTATTCAAGTTTTCAAGTTGTTCCTCAACAAGTTTATTTCTTTCTTTGAGTTGAGAACACTCATTCTTGATTCTCTCATTTTCTAAAGTATGATCCCTATAACTGATATGTAATGCTTTAAGATAAATTCTCAATTCAGTTATATTATCAGTATTATAAGCATAGGTAGTTGGAGGTACCTTTAGTTCAGAATCTTCATTCTGAGTAGAGGCCATGAGTGCATAGTTCACCTCCTCATCTGAATCTGAGGTGTCTGCCCAATCTCTGCCTTTGGTGTAGAGTGCCTTTTCAGTTTTACCCTTTTTGCACTCAGGAGCATAGTGACCCATCTCCTTACACTTGTAGCATTGAATCTCAGACTTATCTTTCTTACCAGATTTGAAGTCCTTTCCCTCAGATTTTCTGAAATTTTTCTTGTCAGACTTTGAGTAATCCTTGGAGAATCTCTTTCCCTTCTTGAAGTTCTTGAATCCCATCTTCTTGAAGGTCTTTACCATCAATGCAGCCATTTGCATCATCTCTTCATCATCTTCAGAATCAGATGATCCATCTGTGTTTGAGTCAACATCAGTGTTTGATGACTCACTTTCTGAATGAATGACCAAGGCTTTTCCTTTTGCCTTCTTCCTTGATGCTTCTTTCTTTGAAGATTTTTCTTCAACTTTCAGAGCAACAGACTTTGACTTCCTGCTTGATCTTCTATTTCTCTGCTCCATTTCCAATTCATGAGTCTTGAGCAGTCCATAGATTTCATCAATCTCAGTATCAGCAAGATCATAGTTGTCTCTTATAGTGGTTGCTTTCACATCCCACTTTTCAGGAAGAGAGAGAAGAAACTTGAGATTCGAGTCTTCTAGATCATATTCTTTGTTAACCAATGATAGATCATTGAGCAGTTTACAGAATCTGTCAAATGTTTCTGTCATGGTTTATTCAGACTTTGCCTCAAAATGCTCATACTCCTGTGTGAGTATGTTCCTTCTATTCTTCTTAATTGCAGCAGTTCCTTGACATCTAACCTCAAGTGCATCCCAAATTTCCTTTGCAGTTGTGCAGTTAATCACTTTGTTAGACATAACATTGTCAAGAGCACTGTGAAGTAAGTGCCTTACTTTGGCATCCTTGGCAATAGATGAAAGATCCTCAGCAGTTAGATCTTTCTTTTCCTTAGGAACCACCTTCGATTCCTCACCGGCAGCAGCAGCAGTTAACTTTGTAGGTTTATGAGGACCTTCATAAATTCTATCAAGATATTCTGGATCTGTGGCTTCCAGAAACATGATCATCTTTACCTTCCAGATTGCATACTCTGATGGCTTGAGTATTGGAACCCTAATCGTTTCATACCTACTAACAGTAGTAGGTGCTTTCTCAGAACCTGATGGAGGAGGAATCTCTGCCATTGATTACTATTGTGTTTTGGATCTTTAACTGTAATAAAGTAACAGATTGGCTCTGATACCACTTGTTAGGTCGAATACACAATATATATAATCAAGTACTGTATGAGTAAATAACAAGAACACACGTTTTAGTATTTAAAACTGTTTGGAATTAATAATTCCTCTCTCAGTGATGTAAAATATCACAGAGAGCTGCTTAGGTTATAATGAATAATATTCGTTCACGATGGATACCCTTCTAGGGTTAACCTAACTGTATTTATAAGATATACAGCTACATACAATCGTTAATTGATTCTCCTATAATTAAGCTATACAATTGATATCAATTACGATTGCTACACGTCTTCTAAGTCAACTCAATCTCTTTGACAGCTATCCAATCTTCAAAGATATTGCTTCCATATTAATCTTGAATTAATCTTCAAACTCTGTTGACTTGTAGACGCTTCCAGTAGATAGACTTTAGCAAACTCTGTTGCTCTCCTAGCCAGCAGTGTTTGCGCTTCCTTGTGTTCAGCTAGCAGTGTTTACGCTTTCTTCTATCAGCGTTTGCGCTTCCAGCTATCAGCGTATACTCAAACTCTGCTACGACTGCTTTCAATAACAAGTTAAACTCTTTTTACCTGTAACACTTAAACACTGACATTAAATCACATCAATTATATCTAACAGAAACAAACAGAGAGAGAGATTTGTATTGTCAGCAGCTGCTAAAGGTATTTGTACACCTTTGGTAGAGTTTGTATTTGATCTTATTAATACAAACAGAGTTTGATTCATTCGTTTATTCTTGTTCATATAATCAAGCAAAAATTAGACACGGTTATATAACTTGTATTCAACCCCCCCCCTTCTACAAGTTATTCGAGTTAACAATCAAGCCCCTCAATTTCATTGTCTTAGGGTTAGTTAAACCAATCACCGAGTTTAAGGATACCTCTGTTACTAACTCGTCGGTAGGTGAGGGAGGTGCTTCCGTATCCTCACAGTCTGTCTCCCCGTCCTCATCCGCAATCAACATCACGCTCAACTCCTTTTTACACCGGTGCCCAACAACCCATTTCGCATCACACCTATAGCATAGCCCTTTCGCCCTTTTCTCTTGCAACTCCTTGTCTGTCAAACGTTTGATGTCGCCCCCACTATGGGCTGTAGTTATTGTGGACGATGCAGAGCGCACCGATGCGTGTGACTCGGGTGAATGAGCTCCCCAACTTCTGCTTATAGGTGGGCTCGTAGGCATCCCCATGGAGTAATGGCTAACTACCGAAGTCCCTTTGCTGTAAACTGAATATCCCCCTGTTTTAATACTGCCCAGCCCTGTTTTTTTGTAGCTAGCAACGCGGTGCTTCTCCTCTACGTGCACAGCCAACTCCATGGCATGTTCTAAGTTTATTGGGTTCATGAGCCTTACTTCTGCTCTAATTTCATCCCTTAACCCATTCACGAAGTGACCCAACAACATATCTTCCGAAACTCGTTCCAAAGGGGCAGCAGTCTCAATGAATTTTCGACGATATTCCAGAACCGTTGTGGTTTGCACTGTCGACAACCATTGCTCATATAATGAACCACCACTTAGGGACCAAAACTGACGAATCACAAATAATTTTAGATCCGCCCATCGCCTGATAGGTCGCCGGTTGTTCTCCCATTGGTACCACCTCAGAGCATCTCCCTCCATCGCGACTGCCGCCGCGTCTAACTTCTCTTCCTCCGTCATCTTATAAAAATTAAAGTACCTCTCAACTCGTAAAACCCATCCATCCGGGTCACTTCCATCGAAAAGAGGCATATCGAGTTTTCTGTACCTCCAGTTAGTTCCACCTCCCCATGGACTCCCACCTGATCTTCCACCTATCATACTACCACCAACTAGATTTCGAACCCCAGACCCTCCTCCCACTTCTTCACTACCACTCAAATTGAGATGAGGGTTCCCCGAGTTTGACCCATTAAGATTCACACTTGGATCTGGCTTATCACCACTCGCCCCTTTAAGGGAGGTTAACCCAGCCATCGTCGATTTCATTTCGGCTTGAAACTTCAGCTATTCACCCCTCATACTGTTGAGTAAAGTCTCGTGATAGTGTTGCATCTCTGCCACCGCTGTGGACACCATCTCCTTCACCCCTATCTCCAGATTCGCCATCTTCTCCTCAATTAAATCGATCCGCTGTGCAGTTGTTGGCGGCCCCATTAGATCTGTGCTCTGATACCACTTGAAATGGAATGACTACGCTGAATCTACCGAAATTATATGAACACAATAAATTAAACGATAAATGAGTTCACGAATTTACTGGGCATTCGAGAGGCCAGACTCTCCTTACATAAATAAAACGAGAGAATTACATAAAAATCATTCCATGGAAACCCTAGCAGCCCCCTTCATCCCTTTTGTTACTTTCCCCTTTTTTCATTCGTCTGAACTTCCCTTTTTGCCCTTGGACTCATCTGTTGACTTCTCTTCAGGTGTTATTACTTTCTTACCCCTAGCTTTCTTTCTTGATATGTTAACGGTTGTTTGCCTCCTCCTTGATGTATCACAACGCAAGGGATCAATTACTTTAAATTTATTAGCATTTTGATAATTTCTCTTAAATTTATTAGTTACTTAATTTCTAAAGATATTTCTTGATAGTAAAAATAACAGTATGTGCAAAACTTCTATTTTGACTTTGAGACAGCAATTATATTTTTGTCCTTGATTCGTATAGGATAATGTAGTACGTAGGAAATGGCACATATTCTATTATCACGCGTTTTGTTTGTCATGTCATCTGGAAAATATGTATAGGAGGTCTATAAATAGAACAGATCACAGAGGGCTTTCTGCATCTAAGTTAACAAATTGTCTTAAAAGGATTTTATTATTGCGTGAAAAAATCGAGATTAATCAAAAATGGCAGCTGAAGAGGGACAGGTTATTGGTTGCCACAGCCAGGACGAGTGGAATGAGCAGTTCCAGAAGGCCAAAGACTCCAAGAAGCTGGTATTTTTCTCTAATTTTCAGTTTTGTGATGTGTGTTATTTTTAGTAATAGTTCATATTTGTCTGAGGTTACGAAGACAGGTTCTGTAATATGCACACAGATCTTATGCTACCTTCTTTTAAAATTTAAAATGTGAATATAAAATTATGTAAACCGTCCAACTTGGTTTTAGGTGTTAGAATATAATATAGAGCATCTCCAAGGCTAGTGAGCCTTGGCTTCAAAATTGTTCCTCCAACCATCCTCCCCCTTACCAATAATTTTTAGGGGAGAGAAACTCTATCCCTATATGTGGGGAAGCAATTTTGCTCCCCTATATTTGCCACCTCAGCTTCTGGTACCTTCATCCTCCATTCTTACTAATTAAATATAATATATTATCCCAACCATCCTCCATACTTCATTATACTTATTAATTAATTATTATTTTTAAAATATAAGTAACTGAAATAGGGAACACCATTGGAGTGAAAGAGTTTTTTCATTCCCTATATTTTAAGTAATCATTATTTTAAAAAACCAATATAAGTAACTCCATTGGAGTTGCTCTAAGGATCCAATTGGGCATTCCTCTAATACCTTAAGGTTTTATATTTATTGGTGACTTAAGATTAGGAACGATGATGGATTTGAAGTTTGTACTCGTCTAAGGTATACTGTTAACGGAGGAATTTGGGAAAGCAAATTCGGGGAGGGTTGCTGGAATTGTGGTGGTGGTTGATGATGGCGAGCGGTGCAGGACGCTTAGGGTTAGGGTTTGTGATTTAGGGATGGCTGAGATTGTATGATGTGATTATTGTAATTTAGATTGAATATTGAATTCCCTCTTTTTCGCAAGGGTTTGCATCGTACCATACAATGTGTCTACGTACCCTATTTATAGGGATCAAGCCAAACGTAGTTCTTGGGGAACAAAAAGATGCATCTTGTTTTTCTCTCTAGCCCCCTTTTCCATTTCTGGCGATTTTCTAAAAAATCCATAATTTTGATTTCTTTTTCTTTTGATTTTCTTGTTTTTTTGCATCTAATATGCCCCCTCAACCACCACACAATCATTTTGATAGAAAAATTGGAAAATCGATGGAGACAAAACTCATATTCTGCTAAAGGATGGAGTTTGGGCTCTTGGGTCGAATTCAAAAGGGGTCAAAAAACTGTCATCTCATAGATCTGTTCTTATGGATGAACATCAGCGGAATGAATTGATAGATGGAGCAAATCGATTGAAGGATGGTCAGGTTGGTAGTACTTCAATTAAAGAGGCTACTAGAGAAAGTGTGATTGAAGATGGGAACAAAGAGGATACTCCAATGGCAGAAGTAATTATCCAGAAGAATGAAGAGGAAGCAAGGAGCAACTTGAAGGCTGATGGATTGATTACGGATGGGACTCTTGATATTGGGGAAGACGGTAAGATGGGTATGAATGTTCTTAATAAAGGTGGGTACCCTGTTCTTAATAATCCACAATTTGGAAATTCTGAAAATTCGCCGAAGTTATGGGTTGAAATGGTGAAACCAAAGGTGACTAAAGAGAGAATGAAATTTGAATATCATTGCCCTGAGGTTGATGATGATCGGGTAATGATTAGACCTCCTCTGAGTATCGATATTCAAGGTCGAAAAGCTTGGGAGAATTGCATTGTAGGTTATTTTTTTGAAAGGAGAGTTGCTTTTCATACTATGGAGTTTCATGCTAAGCGTCGATGGGGTAATAGGGGTTTAAAGGAGGTGATTATGAATGATCAGGGTTTTTTCTTTTTTAAATTTGAATCTGAATTTGATTTGTTGCAAGTCATGGAAGATGATGTGTGTATGGTGGAAGGAAAACCCTTAATTTTGCAAAGATGGCATCCAATGATTGTGCTCTCAAAGGATGTCCCTAAAACAATTCCTTTATGGGTGAAATTGTTCAATGTGCCTCTTCAATATTGGAATAGGGCAGGGCTTAGTAGGATTGGGAGTGGTGTTGGAAATATTTTGATGGGTGATGGCTTGACTGAAAAAATGTGTCGGGAATCTAGGGGAAGACTCAGTTTTGCGAAATTATTGATTGAAGTAGATGCGGATAAGCCGCTTACTTGTTTTGTTCTTACTCAAGTTACTTGTTTTGTTCTTACATTTTTCCAGAGCAGTTTTTGCATTTTTTTTGAAGTTTTTATGTACCACTTTTTGCAATTCTCTACAGATTTCAGCAGTTTTATGTTAGAATTTGAATAATTATAAAATATTGATTTAAAATTATAGCTAATCAATATAGAGAATGCCATTCGAGCAAAACACCTTTTTGATTCTTTAAAATTGATAGATTATATGTTGTTATCCCAAATGAGGAAGGGATGAAATCGACTGAAACTATTGTTAGAGTTGAGTACCCTTGGCGTCCATCGTGGTGTCCTAACTGTTCGATCTTTGGTCACAATGTGCATTAGTGCCCTATTAGTGCAGTTAACTGATAAGTGGATTTTATATCTACTTGGAGCATTCTAAATCGGCTTAAATTGATTGTCTTGGACTCAAGTTTCTTGTAGTTTTGATGTATTTTGCTTAGTTGTGCAGATTTACAAGAATGTTGATTAAGGTTGATGCTTCTGTCGTTTTTGGAGATTTTTTTGATTAAAATTCGGATTTTCCGGGAAGGCTGCGCATCTTACACTGTTTTGGCCATATCTGGAGTTCTAGAAGTCCGTTTTCAGCGATCTTACAGCTCACGCGAAGCCTGGGAGATTTTCTACAATCTTAGACAGATTTGGCTCCAGGCCGCGGCCTCAGAACTCCAGGATACGGCCTCGAGGGTATTCTGGAAATTCCGGAAATTGTCCTAAAAATCCTGATTCACTATTTTGGTCATATCTTGAGTTCTACAAGTCTATTTTGGACGATCTTACTGTCCACGCGAAGATAACGGAATTCTCTTTCATTCTAAAGTGCTCCAGAGGTCCAATTACAACTGGAACGGCCCAGAAATATTGAAGAAAAGTCAGCTACGAATTTTCCTTAAAAACCGAATCAGTTTAGGAAACGTATTATGTGCCGAACTGCAGAAATTCAACTTTGACAAGGAAATTGCTATAATTCCTACTTCTAATAAGTATGGTAATTGCTTTGGGTGGCTAGAACATTCCAGAATCAGATCTACACATGGAATTTGCAATTCTATTCTCATTCAAGAACGGAAATTGCCAATCTTCTATTCCAACTCTAAAAAGGCAATTTCTTGCTGGGCAAGAAATTTAGAGCCTATATAAACACATCTTGGGGACACATTATAAGGATGTAATATTTGATCAGATAATATAGTTTAGAGTAGATTAGTATTATTATTAATTGGAGATGTAGAGAAACACCATGACTCTTCTTTTGGGTGACAACATTGAAGTTTGAAGGTTTTATTCTCTTAATCTTTTCTTTGTTCTTATTAGTTTAATTATGTTTTCTTGTTTTACTAGTTGTTTTACTTGTTTAATTATTAGCGAGTAGTTATTTCTAGGGCTTAAAGGGAAGTCATGTTTGCACTAATATTGGCATGATTTTCATAGTGGTTTGATTGGTTATGGTTAATTCTGTTTGATATGTTTTAATCATTAATTTGTGTAATCGGCCGATATCATGGATTAATTATATGCAAATAGGGGTATGGATCGAGAGATTTACTTACTAGAGGCACACATACGATTAGCAGAATTGAATTTGAGTGCGGAAGCATCATTGGATTTCTGAGAACGTTAATGCTTAGAAGAGATTAACTTGACTCTAATTACCTGATTGATTGAATTACTAAAAGTGGTTAATTGTGTTGAATGTTTCGAGAGTGTTAATGCTTGAAAGAGATTAACATACTCTAGTTATAGGATCACATTTATTGCTTTAGCTTAAGAGCCAATTGTGTAAGCATGGTGGACCTGATTGCCCTAGGTTTTAAATAATTTGTTTATCATCTGTTTAATTAGTGTTAATCTTGTTTAATTAGTTAATTAATATTCTCCAATAATCGTTTGTCCCTGAAACAATTAGCGATAACTGAAAAAGAATTAGTAGAACCTGTTTCCTTGTGGATTCGACCCGCTTGCCATCTGTACTAGAAATAGACACCGTGCGCTTGCGGTTAGGTATAATTTGACACATCATTAACCAGGAGAAGAAAGTAAGAGATGACATGGAGGCTAGCAAGACGAAACAGGGGAAGGATGAGTTTAATGTGGTTCAGAGAAGAGGGAAGGAAAAAATGGGATATTATCCTGGTGAAGTTCAGTGGAATGGCAATAATCAAGGGGGGAAGTATGCTGGTAAAAATCAGAGTAAGTTTTCGTATGCAAATCGACGAAATGGGTCTGGTTTTGGGGTTACTGGAGTTGCTAAAAATGGTGTTAAAGGGGAGACATCTGGAGGAAAGGGGGAGGCCAATGGAAAAAATAACCGGGAGCCATTGAAATCAAATCTGGGTACGAATATGTTTAGTGTTTTGGCCTCGACAAATCTTATAGACAACTTAGAGGCTGTTTCTAAGGTGGTTTCTTTGGATGTTAATGGCTCTAATAGACCTCATAGGGTCCTAAGTGGTACTAGGCAGGATGGGATTGGCAGGGATATAAATGATTTGGTTGGTGTTATAAGTGAGGCTGATGCAGTTCTAGAGAAAGAAGAAAACCAGGTCTTCGAAGTTCTTGGGGATAAGAAGAAAGAAAATAAGATTGATTTTGACAAGACTTCAAAATTTTTTAGACTAAAAAATGACCAGAATCTTATTCAGGACGACTCTTCTAAGGGAGATGTGGAGTCGGATGAAGACGATACAGCGAATTTTATGATGGGGGATTTTTCAGTTCCGTTGAACCGTGAAGAGTGTCTAATTCCAGATGATGAGCATGATTCGTTAAAGGAACAGGAGGATTTTGCTATCGGTCAGTTGTATGGAGGAGTGATTGAGGAAGAAGGGAAGGCAGGTGATTTAAATAATTCTCAATGAGTAATATTGCGTGTTGGAATGTTAGAGGTTTTAATCAGCCTTTTAAACGAAAAGAGGTTTGGGAGCTTATTAGAGAGAATAATGTGGGTTTTTGTGGTATTTTGGAAACTCATGTATCCAAACGGAAGGAACATTCAGTTTTTAACAAAATGTTTCGTAATTGGAGTTGGGTTTCTAACTCGAAGTTGTGTAACAAAGGTTGTCGCATATTGTTAGGATGGGATGATAATTGTTTTGAGGTTATGGAAATGTTTAGCACTGATCAGGCCATTCATTGTTTGATTACTACTAAACTGACTAGAATTACTTTTTTTTGCTCAATGGTTTATGTTGATAATGACCATGTGCCCAAGCATAACCTCTGGCACTCTTTGGAGGTTTTCAGTCGGTTAGTAGGGGAATCTCCTTGGGTTATTCTAGGTGATTTTAATGCTACGCTGAAAGACCATGAAATTATGGGAGGGAGTGTGGGTAGATCCCCTGCTATGGAGGACTTTCGGGATTGTATTTACAAGATTGCAGTCATGGATTTACATTTTACAGGGATGAGATTTACGTGGTCAGGATCGCCTCAAGGGGTTGGGGTTGTGAAGAAACTTGATCGAGCGCTTGTAAATGATTCTTTCTGTAGTAAGTTTCAGTTAGCAAAAGCTAGATTTTTGGCTCCCGGAACCAGTGATCATAGTCCTATAATTCTTGAGCTAATTTCGGAGGCTGGTGTGAGGAGAAAAGTCGCATTTAAGTTCCAAAATTTCCTTACTAATAGGAGGAATTTTCTTAACTTGGTTAACCAAGGCTAGAGAGACCAGGGTGGGGGCGTGTTAATGTATAGGTTGGTTCAAAAATTAAAACGTTTAAAGCCTATTTTTCGAAGAGAAGCTTGGAGTACAGGGGACCTGTGTTCTAAGGTGAAGAGTCTGAAAGATGAGTTGGTCAGTGTGCAAATGGCTCGAGATTGTGATCCTTTCAATGAGGCTTTAAAGTTCGAAGAAGCTAGAGTTGTGAGGGATTATAGAGCAGCAGCTTTGGAGGAGGAGCGCATGTTGAAGCAAAAATCAAAGATTCACTGGCTTCATGTGGGTGATCAGAATAACAAATTTTTTCATAAAAGTCTCCAGGTGAAGAGAAATAAAAATAGGTTGACTTCGATCTTAAATGGCCAGGGAGAGAAGGTTGAGGGGGCTGCTATGGTGGACCAGTTTATCTCCTTTTATAAATGGTTAATTGGTACAAATTCAAACTGTGTGAGTATTGAAGGATATGGTGATTTTGTTGGAAAAAAAATTCCACATAATGCTTGTAAGCACATGATTTCAGAGGTCAGTGAGAAGGAAATTAAGGAAGTGATTTTTTCTATGGGAGATGATAAAGCTTCGGGGCCGGATGGCTTCTCTGCTAAATTCTATAAAAGTGCTTGGCCGGTGATTGGGGAGGATGTTTGTAATGCAGTAAAGAGTTTTTCAGAACTGGAAAACTTCTTAAGGAGGTAAATGCAACTCTTATAGCTCTTATTCCTAAGGTGGATTGTCCTCAAGGGGTAGGCGATTTTAGGCCTATTGCTCTTTGCAATGTCTTATATAAGTGTGTTTCAAAGATTTTGGCTAATAGGATTAAGGATTCTCTGGATGGGATTATTGATGATAATCAAAATGCGTTTATTCCGGGGAGGAGAATAAGTGATAATATTCTTCTAGTTCAAGAATTATTTAGAAATTATCATCGGAATATAGGGACTCCTAGGTGTGCGTTTAAGGTGGACATTAAGAAGGCCTATGATAGTGTCAACTGGACCTTCTTGTTTGAGGCTTTGAATTTGTTTGGCTTTCCGAAAAAAATGATACAGTGGATTAGAGAATGTGTCTCCACTCCATCTTATTCGGTTATTGTTAATGGAGAGGCCTTTGGGTATTTTAAAGGGGAAAAAGGTTTAAGGCAAGGAGATCCCTTATCTCCTTACCTGTTTACTATTGTCATGAAAGTACTTTCTGTTATTCTCAAGAAACGAATTGTTGAGGATGGAAGTTTCAAATATCATAGTAAGTGTGGAAATTTGGAAATCTCTCACACTTATGCTTTGCAGATGACTTATTTCTTTTCTCTCATGGGGATCCTAGGTCTGTCCAGGTTTTAAAGGACTCGATTGATGAATTTGGTGAAGCCTTGGGGCTATGGCCTAATGAAGCTAAAAGTAGTTCGTTTTTCTGTAAGGTTTCTCAGGAAAACAGGATGCTTATTAATAACATTATGAAGTTTGCGGTTGGCTCCCTCTCTGTTAATTATTTGGGAGTCCCTTTGATATCTACTAGGTTATGGCATGCTGATTGTGTCCCTCTTATTGACCAAGTTAGAAAGCGGATCCAGAGTTGGCAGAATAGATGGTTGTCGTTTGCTGGGAGATTACAGTTCGCTTTGTCGGTGTTATCCTCTATGCAAGTGTACTGGTCTTCAGTTTTTATTCTTCCAATTTCAGTTTCAAAAGAAATTGAGAAGTTTATTCGTAATTTCATTTGGGGTGCAGTGGATCTAGCTCAGGGGAAAGCAAAGGTGTCATGGAGAGATGTGTGTCGTCCTAAAAGTGAAGGGGGGCTGGGTATTAGACCTTTGCATGCTTGGAATAAATCGCTTATGGCGTTTCACATTTGGAGTGTAATAACTAATAGGAACTCTTTATAGGTTCGATGGATTCACACGTATAGGCTTCGAGGAAAAAGTTTTTGGCATATAAAAATTGCTTGGGACTCTTCTGCGACCTGGAAGCGGATTCTAAATCTAAGGGATGAGTTTCAGAGATTCTTTAAAATGGTGGTAGGGGATGGTAGGAATGTTTTCTTTTGGCAGGACAAGTGGGTTATGGATAGTCCTATTTTTGACAGGTTTACTGTGAGAGAAATAAACGCTTTGGGTTTCTCTGCATTAGATAAAGTCGAAGATTTTATAGAGGACGATTATGTGAAATGGCCTCCTGAGGTCATCTCTAAATGGCCAGAGTTAACTTGAAGAATTGTTAGAATTAGTCCTAACCGGAGGGATAAGGCTTCTTGGGTGTCAAGAGATGGTCGTATGGGGTTATTTCAATCTAGTACCACCTGGTATGATTTTAGAGAAGTTCACTCAACTGTTGTTTGGTATCACCTAGTGTGGTTCTCGAACTCGATTCCGAAGCATGCTTTTATTCTGTGGCTGGCAATTAGAAATAAACTAATGACGCAAGATAGAATGTTGTGGCAATCAGAGATTAATTTGAGATGCCCTTTCTGTATGGACCAGAGAGACTCGGTTGATCACTTATTTTTTAAGTGTGATTTCTGTCGAGAAATCCTCAGGTATTTTATTAAGAAAGGAGTTTTTGTTCCGGAAGAAATGGGCTGGAACGAAATTGTTTTGTTTGCAACTACTAGATGGTCAGGAAAGAGCGTGGTTGCCATAGTAAATAAGTTAGTGTTGGGGTCTCTCATTTATTTTATTTGGCAAGAGAGAAACGTGAGGCTGTTTCAATCTCAAAATCGATCCCTTATTCAAGTTATTGGTTTAGTTGAAGAAGATGTGCGTTTTAAAATCTTGAGTTTGAAACTTAAACGTAACACTCGAGTGTTTCAATTGCTTAAGGTTTGGAATATTTCGACAGAGGTGCTTTCAATCAATAATGGAGGTTAAATCTGGTCTCTTTGCTGTGCTCCGAATTTTGATTTTGTGGTTTTTTCTGCAGTTTCTGTTAGGTCGAATACACAATATATAATCAAGTACTGTATAAGTAAATAACAAGAACACACGTTTTAGTACTTAAAACTGTTTGGAATTAATAATTCCTCTCTCAGTGATGTAAAATATCACAGAGAGTTGCTTAGGTTACAATGAATGAATTTCTCAATGTTCGATACCCTTCTAGGGTTAACCTAACTGTATTTATATGATATACAGCTTCGTACAATCAGTAATTGATTCTCCTATAATTAAGCTATACAATTGATATCAATTACGATTGCTACACGTCTCCTAAGTCAACTCAATCTCTTTGACAGCTATCCAATCTTCAAAGATATTGCTTCCATGTTTATCTTAAATTAATATTCAATCTCTGTTGACTTGTAGACGCTTCCAGTAGACAGACTTTAGCAAACTCTGTTTCATTCTCAGCCTGCAGTGTTTGCGCTTCCTTCTGTCAGCATTTGCGCTTTCCTTCTGTCAGCGTTTACTCAAACTCTGCTGCGACTGCTTTCATTTACAAGTTAAACTCTTTTCCCTGTAACACTTAAACACTGACATTAAATCACATCAATTATTTCTAACAATCTCCCCCAACTTGTTCATTAATAAAAATGTACAAGTTCACAGTAATTGATGATGTCAAAATAAATAGAATCACAGTGTTTAACATTTAACCAGAGTTTAATCTTGTCTTAACAAAATCTACAGAAAATTCAAATTACTTACAAATTCTGTCTACCTAGCTTCCTCAAGATCTGGTGTTGTTCTGAGATAATCTATCAACAGTCTTCTTTCTGCATTTTCAAGTTCTCTTTCCATGACTTCTTTGATCTCTCTTAACTCTGGATCACTTTCATCAGTCTGATAGATAGCAGCTCTTAGATCATAGATTTTATTTCTCCTCATCTCATTTCCCAGTCTTATGAATTTCACTTCTTCTGATTGAGAATTAAAATCAAGAACCGTAACACCCAGATCAGTCTTTAGCTTCGCAGTTCCCTTCTTCATCTCAACCAGGTTTCCATTCCAATCTCTGTATTTAGGAACATACTCTTCAGTAGTCTTCGATCCAGTAAAGGCTTTTGCTCTCAACATATATTCTCTTATGGAATTAGCAATAAGTGATGTTCGTTGATTTCTAACCCTGAATATATGTAGAACATACTGAAGTTCTTCAAACAACTTAAGCTTGATAGCATCTTCATTCACCCTATACACTGTTCCATCTGCCATGAAGTACAATAGGAAGTGAATATCTAAGCTCCTTTGGTGAACTAGTTGAACTGAGTCCAATTTGTCAAGATTTTCTTGAATAATACCAGAACCAGGAGAGATAAGTGTTGATGGATCTCTTGGACTGTTACTAATTCTCAAATCTCTTTTTGAACCTAAGCCAGAAGTATTCCTGCCTGGTGGCTTTCCTGAACAAGCAATGTTATGTTGATAACCACCCATTCCTTCTGTTTGTGCTTGAACTGGAATTTTTGGTCTAGAAAATCCAGGTAAAGGTTTGCTTTGAGTTTGTAAAGAATCATTTACAACTTGTGTGGTAACAGAGGTTGTATCTACCTTTTTACCTTTGCTTTCTTCACCCATCACCCCTTTCAATTTCAATTTTGCATCAAGAGAAGATTTTCTTACTAACTTTCCTTTTTCTTCTTCTTCCTCTTCTTGAATACCAGATAGATTTTCTTTAATTACAATCCCTTTTCTTGCAGGCCTTGAAGCTTTGACAGTCTTTTTCCCTTTTCCAGACTTCAATGCCTTTAAATGCTCTTCTTGCAACAACTTTTCTTCAGCATGTATATCTTCAAGTGTAGCCTCAGCATTTTCCTCACGAAAAATCTTAGGAGCTAGCTCTTCATCTGTTTGTGGATTGTCAGTGAATGACAAATCCTTTTGCCTTGAAGTAGAAGTACTCTGAAGATTTGTAGTTGCTACTGAACTTGACTTTTCTCTTGTAGACCTTCCATGTCCATATCTAGGATTTGCAATTCTTAACCCCTTATCAGCATTTGCACCTTCTTCATCCAGATGATCCTTCTTTGACAGAGTTTGAGTTTGCTTGCACTTAGTTTTAGCAATTCTCTCCCCCTTTTTGACATCATCACCATCTGGAATCAGAATAGAGGTGATTAACTCAAGAGAGTTTGCAATAGAATCAACCTTTTCAGTCAGCAAAAGCTGATTCTGTTCAACTTTGCTCAATCTATCATTAAGAGCCTCCTGAGCTTTGGAAAATTGTTGAAATAGCTTAGAATTAGCTCTTTGAGATTTCTCCTCATGAGTAGCAACCTCTGTTCTAAGATCAACAATTGCCTTCTGATTGTCATCAAACCTGTGATTTAAAGACTTGATCTGAATCACTGTTCCTTGTAGACAAGTGAAAATATCAGGATTTGAAATCTTTGAAGAATTTGCCTTGAGAAAGGTAGCTGCTCTGCCAGGAGGAAAAATACAATCTGATTTGTACCAATCTGCAGTTTGCTTGGTCAAATAATTATCATCAATTTCTCGAACAGAAGGGCCAGCAAAGTCTGGTTTCTCCCCTGTTTTCTGACCATCAGGTTGAAATTTGTCATTATCAGCTCCTGTACTCATTTCTTCAAAAGAATCACTGTCTGACTCATCAGTATTTGCAACTGAAGCAATTTCTTCATTTTGAGCAGCAACTGTTTCTTGAGCAACTTGTTTTCCTTTATCACCTTGTGCATGCTCTGAAGAAACAACCTTTGCTAGTTGATCAATCTCCTCACCATGATCAGAAACATGATGTGCATCAGAGAATAACTCTGTGTGTGATGCAACCTCTGTGTCTTCTAGCACAACAGTATGCTCATCTGCAACACCAGTATCAACAGAGTTTGTAGCAGCCATGGGTGTTGGAATAGATTCTTCAACTTCAAAATCAAATGGAATAAAAGTTTCATCAAACTCTTCCATTGCAATGAATGCATCTCTATCATCTTCAGTAGTCTGAACCTCAGCAATCACTGGTTCATCAATTCTAAAATCTTTTTCTTCTACAGTAGGTTCAGTTATAACCTCTGTCTCAACAGCAAGAATCTTTTTAGAGATAGCCTTTGGAGTTTCAAAAATTTCCTCATCATCAGAGTTTGTAAGAACCAACCTTCTTCTTTTTGCTTGAGGCACTTCAATCACCTCTTCTTCTTCACTAGAGCTATCTTGAACTGGTGGTGATGAAGGCCTATTTGCCCTTTGAATCTTTCTTCTGGTGTAAACAGCTCCAGTTGATGTCTGTTTAGCCTTTGAATGCCTTGTATGCTGTGCAGTGTGTATTTGTCTTTTTGGTTTAGATTTGGATTGAGGTTGAGTAGTAGGGACTGGCTCAGTGTTTATTTGTTCAGAGTTTATGGGTTCAGATTGTGGTTGATGTGATGTAGTAAGGACAGTGTTTGTGGGTGTTGGCTCAGGTGATGGTATAGGATTAGAGTGTATGGTTTCAGTGTGGTCAGTGGCTAAAGGTTCAGGCATTTGTTGTGTTTCTTGTTGTTGTGTTTGTTGTGGTTCATGTTGTGGTGATTGGGAATCTTGGGGTTGATTTAGAAAGTTTTACAGGGCCAGTGGCAAAACAAAAGCAGGTAAATCTTTACCAACATCTTTATTAGTCATATCAGAGAATATTCTCTTATTGACTCTAAAAGGTTGGATCACATCAGCTGCATCAATTTCTAATCCAGGTACACAGGCATTGAATAAAAGTTGACAAAACCTAGCAAAATATACTGTAGTAGACTCTGACAATTTATCACCTAAATTCATTAACACATATCGACCAAAATCAAAATTACTGCCATAGAGTAGAGAATACCCAATTTGCAGACTATCCATTGGAATGGCATCCCAGTTGGTGACCTTCTTCTGGAAAGTTCTTGTGATACAATCAAAGAAAAAGTTCCATTCCTTACGAAGATTTGGCCTTCTCACACTGCCTAGCTTTGCAAGAGATTCCATGTACCCAATCTCAGTTAGCATTTCTCGCAAATTCTGTTCCGAAACAACAGCATAAGAGGTGTGAGCATTGAACCCCATGGTTTCTATGACAGTTTGTGGAGTAATCACAAACTCTTCTTCATCATAAGTGAAGATTATAGATGGAGTCCCATTCTCTCCTCCAGCCACATACTTGGAGTTATGCCAGAAAGTGGCAATTTGAGATGCAGAGAGAATAGAGGGTTCAACTAAAGCTTGCCCAATCTCTGAGTCACGCAGAAAGTTTTGTAGAAGATGAAACGCCTCATGAGCACGGTCATTCTCAAGTAAAGCTGCAAAATTGTTAGGAACAAAACGAAGACCAAGAGTTGTAAAAGGTTTAGTCGCCATTAGTTCAAGAAAAGAGCAAGAAATGACAGTGAAAGTGATGTGTAGGAAAGGTGTTTGTGAAAATGTCGAAGTGAAAAACACAAAAGAGCTCTGTGGTTGAATAAAGTGAATATTAGTGGATGTGAAGTGAGAGTAACAAAAAGTGATTAGAGTAGTAATTAAAAATTAAAACCCAATCGTTTTTGGATTGAAAACACGCAACCATTCCTAGAGTAATGTGTAAGTGGGACACAATAATGGGTGAGTGGGGCAGGTGTCAATCATCCAGCGGATCACTTAATGACACTCAGTAAAATACCAATTATTACCGCTGTCTTTCCTATAACCAAGACACTTTAACACATTTACACTAATTAACAGTTGTCAAACACTCTATTTACTCCTAAATTTTCAAAATTATCTCAATGAAAATTTACCTTAGAGTACTGAACACAATTCAACAGCGTTTGTCAATTTTCCAACTTTATCACCGAAACCCTTTCAAAAATTGCACAGTTGTGAATATATGTGTGTGTAGCAGAGGTTACCAAATCAATATTTATAGCATCTAATATTTCATAAAATCCATAAAGCAAATCAATAAACACTGAATGCACAAACCCTCATAGTAAACACTGATTATATGATGAATGCTAAACTCTGTAGTTACTTAAATACAGAAATCTGAATACTTCTATTCCCTTTTGCTATCCATGATTATCCAAGTAAGCACACGGTCTTTATAGACAAAAAGATCAAGAGATAGATATCAAAGCATCATTCAGTGAGTAACATGTCAGGAATCTGATAAACTCACAAACTCTCAAAGCACACCAGTGTTTAGGTGAAGTGTTTACACTCAAGTTTAATCAGTAAAAGCAGATGCTACCATATGCTTGATTGTCCACCAAATCTACACTACTTTGAGTACATATATGCACAAATCAAAAGGACTTTATTCAAGGGTGTTATTTGTGTAAAATCAAACAGGTGAGAAGAAAGAAAAATAATAGAATAAATTTGCTAACTGAACAATGTAAGAGAGCAATGTGTTCAGTTGCATTTTTAGGACATATTTGTACAAAAAGGATAAGTATATATACACATTTTTTTTGTATATATATATTCACTGAGTAAACCTTCCTTTGTAGAGGAATTCTCACCTGCTTGCTCTTGAATTTTCAAAAGAATATAACTGCTCTTAATACTTCAGAGTTTAAAAAGGAGCAGTTAAAGAGGCTCAAAAGGGTGTACTAAGGGTAAAAAATTTTGAACAGTGTTTGGAGAAAAAAATGGTAAATCCTAGTGCCTTTATCATTTTCATGCACACACACATCAAGCAGTCTCAAAATGGTTTAAAACAAGTTCTAGAGCAACATACTCACTAATGAACATCACACAACAATAAAATCAGATTGATAGAAAATGTATCAATCGCTTACTTGGCTCAAAATCTCACAGGGTGCAGACATGAATTGAACTCACCAAACTAAACAATGACACATCTCAAGTTTTAAAAATTTCACAAGTACAATCAAGGAATCATCAAGAACTATGTATATGTCTTGGGAACAGAGTGTCACTAATCAGAGTTTAGAGTTCATCAATATCAGAAGTTATTTATGAGAGGCAATGCACACAGTATTCATAGACTCAGAGTTTAGGACTAAATAAACTAAGAGATGCTATAAATATGAAACAATATCATGCTGTGTTAACTTACTGCACAAGATCTGATTAGATCACAGTGACTCAGAAAGAGTCATGATTTATTTACTGAGAATCATGCTCCATACATATTTCTTCATTGGTGTTTTCATTCAGACAATAGTCAATCCAGAATTCATAGAGTTTATCCAACATTGTAACAGTGTATGACAGACAAACATGCTGACAGAGTTTAACAGTGTTTAAACAAAGACATGTTAACAGAGTATGCATAACAGAGTTTAATCAACAAAGTTCACATAGCACTTAACAATTCACAGAAAAATGAGCAACATATTTTATAAGAAAAATTTTGAGTCTAACCAACATTTTTAGTCAAAACCAGATACCATTCCTAGTTCATTGACCAGCCTTTTAAATGTTGCTTCACTCAAAGGTTGGTGAAGACATCTGCAAGTTGTTGTTCTGTAGACATAAAGTGGAGCTCAATGTTGCCTTCCTCTACATGCTCTCTGATAAAGTGATACCTTATGCTGATGTGCTTGGTCATTGAGTGTTGTACTGGATTACCTGTCATTGCAATAGTACTTTGGTTATCACAGAAAATAGGTATCTTAGTATACCTCAATCCATAATCCATCAATTGATTCTTCATCCATAGAATCTGTGCACAACAGCTACCAGCAGCAATATACTCTGCTACAGCTATAGATGTGGATATTGATTTCTGTTTCTTGCTGTACCAAGAAACAAGTCTGTCACCAAGAAATTGACAACTTCCACTGGTGCTTTTTCTGTCAATCTTACAACCTGCAAAGTCTGCATCAGAATAACCAAGTACTTTGAAATCTGATTCTCTTGGGTACAATAGCCCTAAAGTCATAGTGCCCTTGAGATACTTAAAAATCCTCTTCACAGCTGTTAAATGTGGTTCTCTTGGATCTGCCTGAAACCTTGCACACAGACATGTTGCATACATGATATCAGGTCTACTTGCTGTTAGATAGAGAAGAGAGCCAATCATTCCTCTGTAACTTGTCATATCTACTGATGACCCTGTATCTTTGTCCAATTTAGTTGTAGTTGCCATGGGAGTTGTTACAGATGAACAGTCAAGCATGCCAAATTTCTTGAGAAGATTTCTGGTATATTTTGCTTGATTGATAAAGATTCCATCATCTGTTTGCTTCACCTGTAAGCCTAGAAAATAACTTAGCTCTCCCATCATACTTATTTGATACCTGGACTGCATGAGCTTGGCAAACTTCTTACAGAGTTTATCATTAGTAGATCCAAAAATAATGTCATCAACATATATCTGAACTAAAAGCAAGTCACTTCCAGATTTGAAATAAAACAGAGTTTTATCAATTTTACCTCTGTTGAACCTACTTTTTAAAAGAAATTGAGCCAGAGTTTCATACCATGCTCTTGGTGCCTGCTTAAGTCCATAGAGTGCCTTGTCTAGCCTGTAGACATGGTCTGGATATTTTGGATCTACAAAACCAGGTGGTTGTTCAACAAACACTTCTTCTTCAAGTTTTCCATTCAGAAAAGCACTTTTCACATCCATTTGAAACACCTTGAATTTCTTGTGAGAAGCATAAGCAAGAAACATCCTTATTGCCTCCAACCTGGCAACTGGAGCAAAAGTCTCATCATAATCTATTCCCTCTTGCTGTGAATAGCCTTTTGCCACAAGTCTGGCTTTGTTTCTTATGACAACCCCTTCACTATCAGTTTTGTTTCTGAAAACCCACTTAGTATCTACAATAGACCTATTCTTAGGTCTTGGTACTAGTGTCCACACTTCATTTCTCTCAAATTCATTTAACTCTTCTTGCATTGCTGTTATCCAGTCAGCATCTTTAAGAGCTTCTTCAACTTTCTTTGGCTCAGTTTGTGACAGGAATGCATGAAACAGACATTCATTTGTTGTTGCACTTCTTGTCCTTACTCTTGCATCTGGATCACCAATGATCAAATCAGGTGTGTGAGATTTGGTCCATTTCCTAGCTGAATGTAAATGACTTCTCTCAAGGTTTGATCCTCCCCCTCGATCCATGTTCTCCTGATTTTCTTGATATCTTTCTTCATTCTCTGAGGCTCCCCCTGAATGTGACTGTCAGTGTTTGAACTGTCAGATTTTGGCCAGAGTTTGATTCAGAATTTTCAACTGAGTCATTATCAGAATTTGAGTTATCACTTTGATGAGATTCTTCATGCTCCCCCTCAACTGGTTCTTCTCTTGTTTCTGGCTGAAAGGTCTCTTCAGTATTTACCAGTAGAGGTTCAGAGTTTAGCTGAGCAGAGTTTATCAGATCAGCCTCATCAGAGTTTAATTCATCAGAGATTAAATCTTCATTTTCGAAGTGCAGTTGATCATGTTCATTTACATCTTCAAGTCCAGTTATTTTCTTGTCATCAAATGACACATGAATTGATTCCATGATCACTTTGGTTCTCAGATTATAAACTCTGAATGCCTTTGTTGACAGTGGATAGCCAACAAAAATTCCTTCATTTGCCTTCAGGTCAAATTTGTTCAACTGTTCAGGATGAGTTTTTAGCACAAAGCATTTGCACCCAAAAATATGAAAATATTTCAGGTTAGGCTTCTTTTCTCTCACCATTTCATATGGTGTTTTTCCATGCTTGTTGATCAGAGTAGCATTCTGTGTAAAATAAGCCGTTTGAACAGCTTCTGCCCAGAAATAGGTTGGTAATTTTGCTTCATCAAGCATAGTTCTGGCAGCTTCTATCAAAGTTCTATTCTTCCTTTCAACTACACCATTCTATTGTGGAGTGCCAGGTGCAGAAAACTCTTGTTTAATTCCTTTGTTCTTGCAAAATTCTTCCATTGTTGAATTCCTGAATTCAGTTCCATTGTCACTTCTGATAATCTTCACTTGATTCTTTGACCCTTTGTCCAACTGCATTATATGTTCTGCCAGAGTTAATGCAGTTTCATCTTTCTTTGCTAGAAAATACACCCAAGTGTATCTGGTGTATTCATCAACAATGACTAGAGCATATTTTTTCTTTCCAAGAGACATTACATTCACTGGTCCAAAAAGATCAACATGTAGAAGATGATAAGGATCAACAATTGAAGACTCAGACTTGCTTTTGAAAGAGGCTTTTCTCTGTTTGGCCTTTTGACAAGAATCACACAGGCCTTCTGCATTCAACAAAGACTTTGGTAGTCCTCTCACAAGATCATTCTTTATTAGCTCATTGATGTTGTTCAGATTTAAATGAGAGAGTTTTTTATGCCACTTCCAACTCTCTTCACTGGACATCCTTGTTGACAGACACACTGCTTTGCCATCAGAGTTTGTTGACAATTTTATTTCATAGATGTTATTGTGTCTGTTTCCAACTAGAGCAACTTTCCCTGTAGATTTACTGATGACTTGACAGTATTCAGGCTGAAAATCTACATGATATCCTCTGTCACAGATTTGACTCACAGATAACAGATCATGCTTGAGTCCTGGAACCAGAGCTACATTTGTGATGATGACACTTCCAAGATTAATATTGCCATATCCCAGAGTATGTCCTACGTTGCCATCTCCATAGGAAACCTTTGGGCCAGCCTTCTCCACATACTCTGATAGCAGGGCTTTATTTCCAGTCATGTGTCCTGAACATCCACTGTCCACGACTAGGGTACTTACCCTGGTGCCCTGCAATCAAAAACAATCACTGATTGTTAGTTTTAAGGATCCAGACTTGCTTGGATCCTTTGGCTTTCTTAACTCTGTTAGCTTTTGCAGCGGAATTCACATTATCAGAGTTTAAGCTAACTTTATCAGAGTTTACATTTGCAGAGTTTACTTTAACCCATTTCAAATTTGGCTTGGGTTTATAGTAATTATGATAAATAGCATGATAGTCTCTGCAAGTATAAATAGAATGCCAAGTACTTCCACAATGTTTGCACAGAGTTTGTGGTCTAGGTTTGACATTATTCTTTTTCACTCCAGATTTGGAGGGTAAAGAATTAATGTCTTTGTTCTTCCTGCAAAAACTAGCAAGATGATTAGTGCTACCACAGTTATGACAAGTTTTTCTAGGTGCAAATGTAGCAAGCATTGGCCTATTTCCTGATGTAATGCCTACCTTTCCATTTCTGTTTTTCCTAGGCATTTTCTGTTTCTTAACAGATTTTAACTCCTTAAGCTTATGCTTGAGTTGTTTATCTGTCATTGAACCAATATTAACCTGTTTTACACTAGCTTGTACTGGTTCTTTCTTAACAACTTCTACTCCATGTTCAAACCTAGGTTCACTTATACCATTCACAAACGTTCCAAATTTCTTAGAAGAAAGTGGTGGTTTAATCTTGACTGTATTCTGAAACCTATGTACATCATCCTCAGAATAACCTAGACCTACTGTGTCTTATTGAAAAACCTCTTGAGTGTCTTTTCCAGAGTGTGTCCAAGTTTTAATAATGTGCTTTGCAACTTCCAATTTAGATTCTAGTTGCTTATACTTACCTAGCAACTCCTGTTCTATAAAAACAGCATCATCTCTTTCTTTCTGAATTTTATTCATGTTTTCAAGTTGTTCTTCAACAAGTTTATTTCTTTCTTTGAGTTGAGAACACTCATTCTTGATTCTCTCATTCTCTAAAGTCTGATCCCTATAACTGATATGTAATGCTTTAAGATAAATTCTCAATTCAGTTATATTATCAGTATTATAAGCATAGGTAGTTGGAGGTACCTTAAGTTCAGAGTCTTCATTCTGAGTAGAGGCCATGAGTGCATAGTTCACCTCCTCATCTGAATCTGAGGTGTCTGCCCAGTCTCTACCTTTGGTGTAGAGTGCCTTTTTCAGTTTTACCCTTCTTGCACTCAGGAGCATAGTGACCCATCTCCTTACACTTGTAGCATTGAATCTCAGACTTATCTTTCTTTCCAGATTTGGAGTCCTTACCCTTAAATTTGCTGAAATTCTTCCTGTCAGACTTTGAGTAATTCTTGGAGAATCTCTTTCCCTTCTTGAAGTTCTTGAACCCCATCTTCTTGAAGGTTTTTACCATCAATGCAGCCATTTGTATCATCTCTTCATCATCTTCAGAATCAGATGATTCATCTGTGTTTGAGTCAACATCGGTGTTTGATGACTCACTTTCTGAATGAATGACCAAGGCTTTTCCTCTTGCCTTCTTCCTTGATGCTTCTTTCTTTGAAGGTTTTTCTTCAACTTTTAGAGCAACAGACTTTGACTTCTTGCTTGATCTCCTGTTTCTTTGCTCCATTTCTAACTCATGAGTCTTGAGCAGTCCATAGATTTCATCAATCTCAGTATCAGCAAGATCATAGTTATCTCTTATAGTGGTTGTTTTCACATCCCACTTTTCAGGTAGAGAGAGAAGAAACTTGAGATTTGAGTCTTCTAAATCATACTCTTTGTTAACCAATGACAGATCATTGAGCAGTTTATAGAATCTGTCAAATGTTTCTGTCATGGTTTCTTCAGACTTTGCCTCAAAATGTTCATACTCCTGTGTGAGTATGTTCCTTCTATTCTTCTTGATTGCAGCAGTTCCTTGACATCTAACCTCAAGTGCATCCCAAATTTCCTTTGCAGTTGTGCAGTTAATCACTTTATTAGACATAACATTGTCTAATGCACTGTGAAGTAAATGCCTTACTTTTGCATCCTTAGCAATAGATGAAAGATCCTCAGCAGTTAGATCTTTCTTTTCCTTAGGAATCACCTTTGATTCCTCACCAGCAACAGCAACAGCAGCAGTTAACTTTGTAGGTTTATGAGGACCTTCATAAATTCTATCAAGATATTCTGGATCTGTAGCCTCCAGAAACATGGTCATCTTCACCTTCCAGATTGCATACTCTGATGGCTTGAGTATAGGAACCCTAATCGTCTCATACCTACTAACAGTAGTAGGAGCTTTCTCAGAACCTGATGGAGGAGGAATCTCTGCCATTGATTACAATTGTGTTTGGATCTTAAACTGTAATAAAGTAACAGATCTGGCTCTGATACCACTTGTTAGGTCGAATACACAATATATAATCAAGTACTGTATGAGTAAATAATAAGAACACACGTTTTAGTACTTAAAACTGTTTGGAATTAATAATTCCTCTCTTAGTGATGTAAAATATCATAGAGGGCTGCTTAGGTTACAATGAATGAATTTCTCAATGTTCGATACCCTTCTAGGGTTAACCTAACTATATTTATATGATATACAGCTTCGTACAATCAGTAATTGATTCTCCTATAATTAAGCTATACAATTGATATCAATTACGATTGCTACACGTCTCCTAAGTCAACTCAATCTCTTTGACAGCTATCCAATCTTCAAATATATTGCTTCCATGTTTATCTTAAATTAATATTCAATCTCTGTTGACTTGTAAACGCTTCCAGTAGACAGACTTTAGCAAACTCTGTTTCATTCTCAGCCTGCAGTGTTTGCGCTTCCTTCTGTCAGCATTTGCGCTTTCCTTCTATCAGCGTTTACTCAAACTCTGTTGTGACTGCTTTCATTTACAAGTTAAACTCTTTTCCCTGTAACACTTAAACACTGACATTAAATCACATCAATTATTTCTAACAGTTTCTCCTAAGGTCTAGGAGTTGTCGGGAGGGTCTTATGGTCCTGAGGTTTTTACTGGGGTCGTCAGTCATCTTTGTGAGTTGGTTTACTGATGCTCGTGCAAGCTGTAGTCCTCTGTTTTTAATTGCTGGGGCTCTTTTTTTCTTAGAGGAGTTGGGTCCGTTTGACCCTGGGGGCTGTTTGGTCATGGTGATGGATGACATGGGTGTCCAAATGAGTTTTCATGGTGGCTGTGCTGGTGTTTTGTTGGGGCATTTTTTTGGGTAGTCTAACCAGATTTTCTGGCCTCATGTCGGTAGTTTATGAGGTGGCTTGTTCGATTAAAAATTCTTGTTGGATTGAAGAGAATAGGTGCTTGTTTAAGCATCCGTTTTCCATGCTGACAAATCTCATGCTAGTATGGATAAATGCTCACACTATGGGGTCTTTTTGATGCTGTTGTAGATGGGATTTTTTGCACTCAACCTTGTCCTGCCTTGCAGTGTTGTACTGGTTCCAAGGAGGATTTCCTGGATTATTGTATTTGCTTAGTCTCGGTAATTTCTATGTGGAATATTCGAATTTGGGGGATGTTGAAAGATAGGTTTGGTTTTGAGAGGCATGTGCAGATGGGAGCATGTGATTATGGTATACATTTCGGGCTTATTTTCTTGATGGTTGAGCTGATTGGCATGTGTGTTGTGAGACTCTCAAGAATTTCGGAATTATTTTTGCAAGCATGTGGGGTGGTTTTCAACATCAATCATGGGGATGGTATAATTTTCAAGTCTACTTTAGCCTCTTTTCTTGACAAAAAACCTCACGGCTGGTCTTGTGTGGTTAAGCTTGGTTTAAAGAGTTGGTCTCCACTTGCATATTTCTTTTTGGTTTTAAAAGGGTGTGCATGTGGATGGTGTGATATTTTAAGTCATAGTATGGGTGGTGGGTGGGTTTCCAAAAAATTAGTTTTTTATTAATTATGGTTCATTTAGTGGCTAGCTTTTTGTAGTGGTTGGGTGCTTTCTGTTGAGGTTTTTTCTTTGTTTTTTCCTTTGGAGCTTGTTCCATTGGATTCTTTTTCCCTGGACTTGAGTTTTTTGCTCAAGTTTTGTACATTTCATTATTTTTATTATAATTCTCCACGAGGTGCAAACCTCATTTACCGAAAAAAAAACAAGTAATCGAAATGGGCTAGATTTCCGCTTTTAAGAAGCCCATTGGGTCGGAGCCACCGCCTTTGACATTATCATAATGGACCCTAGAGCCCAACTATTTTCTCAGAGCGTAGCGGTTAAGCTATTGACCCGATATTTTCGGGGTCAACGCCTTTCTTGGGCCACGGAGATAAAATAATTATAGGACAAGCCTTAGATAAGTCATGGGGCGACGCCCTTTTACTTAGGACGAGACCAAGATTCATCCATATTAATTATTTTTTAAGGACCCAAATCATAGTCCATAGCTTATAACCATCTAGGGGAAATTTCCTTTAACTAGAATGCACCCCCTGAGAGGGCGAGATCCCCCCTTGCAGGCGATTCCCTTCAACTAGAATGCACCCCCCTGAGAGGGCGAGATCTCCTCTCATGGGCCAAGCCCAATGGGTGCATTCCCCCTTAGGCCCCTCATCTATAATCCATTAAAGGCTAAAGTTTCCATTTTGAGGTGAGGTTATTTCTGGGTATAACATATACGATCATCAGTGCTTCCTAGTCACTATAAGTCGTTCACTAGTTTGTTTGTTAGTTTCTACACTATTTTTTTTTTCAAAACGTTTCCACAGTGTTGTTTGTTATTAGATTCTGCATCTACAGATTGTTTGCTTTTGATAGATCAGTTGAAGTGATACTCAAGGTTTTTTACTGACTAACTGAATTTGGTTGATAGCTTGTGGTGGATTTCACAGCTTCATGGTGCCCACCTTGCCGTTTCATTGCCCCGATTTTTGCAGAGTTTGCCAAGCAGATGACTAATGTCATCTTTCTTAAGGTGGATGTTTATGAACTTCGGGTAATTTAAATTTGAGGCCTTATTTACGAGAGCATTGTATACTTGCAGTTTTGATATTTCTCTGTTGACGTTTTATGCAATCACTTGTTTACTGATACTAGCTTATTTTCTTGATGCAGTCTGTTTCCAGAGAATATGAAGTGAAGACAATGCCAACCTTTGTATTCATCAAAGAAGGGGTTGTTGTAGACAGGGTTCGGGGTGCAAGGAAAGATATTTTGCACAGCACCATCGTTAAGCATACTGCTGCTTCTTTAACTGCAAATGCTTGAACTTATGTATTGAGGAGATGTAAACTTTAACTTCTCATATCTATCTTGTAGATGTCTAGCCATGGATTACATTAGTTTCCTGCATGCATGAAGTTTGTGTATCTGTGTGAACCCTGTTACAATATTATTGCTTCTTAAACAAAGAATTATGTAGCAAGTGTTGGGTCAATAAACTTTTTTTTTTATGTCAAAGGATCACCGTTTGTTTTTTGTTTCTGGATGACTGTTATCACTAATTATCTCTTTGGCTCGGGAAATGGTTGGAAATAACCAAGAAATTAGAAAGAACGATTCTAAATTATTATATTTGTTTGGTTGATCTAGAAATGAAAAGATAAATTATTTTTAATTGTTAAAAAGAATTTGTATGTTATTCTATTATTTAATGGTATAAGATATTTAAGCATAAGTGAAAATAAAAAAGAAATTAGGAAAGTGAAAACAAATACCTAGTAGAGGATGGGTAATAGGGTTTGAAGGATTTGGATAATTCCAAAACTAAAAGGATGGAAAGAGCAATTATTTTCATTTTCCTAAATTAATTAAGTCTTTATATAATTATTCTTACCATATAATAATTACTATAATTCGTCTTATGATATTGAGAAGTGTGGGATTTATGATGGCACGGTGAAGTTGAGAGTTGGTAAAATAAGGGTTTGAGATTATGGATAACCATGTCTTGCAAACGGACTTGCATCTGAGTAATTATTTCACCGGAAGTTGTACAAGTATTTTTGTAACAAGCTCTTCGGGGATATAAGTAGCAGAGTTCGCCATTGAGCAAAGTTCAGGGTGAAAGACATATTTAACCGTTTTTTAATTGGTAAATGGTCATTTTCATTAATGTACTATATACGAAAATTTTCACTTGGGTCATTAGCCCAAAAAAGCTTTCAGTCAAATACTTAAATTATCAAAACATTTCAAATAGGTTACTGTCGTTAATCTCTGTTAAATTGATTAACGGAATGATTGCGTGGAATCCTACATGACAGTCACTATTCATCATCTTCTCTATGTCTCTTCTCTCCTCTCTCTCTCTCTTTCTTTCTCTCTCTCTTTTTCACACCACCACACACAATCTCATTCTTCCTCTCTATTTCTTACATCAAAACACTCCCTATATATTGGACAATTCATAACGCTCCAAAAATAAACCCAACGAACATGATTCGACCATGAACAACAAAATTCGGCGAGCTAGTTTTGAAATCCGGCAAGAAAATCGAGTTGACACAAAACCGAACCCAAACTTCAAGATTTACACATCAAATCGAAGCTTAGGACATCACCAATCTATCCTTAACACCCAATTACATGAACAATAATGTATTAATTCAAAACAAGATAATTTATAAACTAACAAAAGCCTTCAGTTCATTCTACACCAAATTGAACATAAACATAGCAATTAGATACTCAAGTCAATCGTAAATCATCATAGAAAGCTAATGGAATCATCAAAACACACAAACAATCAACGAATTAAAAAGCCCCAAATTAGTCTCAAGAACCCTAATTCGAATTTCCCAATCTCTAACATAAAACTTGAAATTAAACACATAAATGGACTCTACACAATCATATGAAGCCTCCTCTTTCTTTCACCAACAGCCTCCCCTTTCTTTCACCACCAATCCCTCCATACGGTTTATTTGATATTATAAAAAGTAAAAACTTTAATCTTCTGATGTGGCAAGTATGTGGCAACTAGGTGGCAGATACGTGGCAGCTGATGTGTAAAAAGTTAACGGACTTCCGTTAAGTCAACGAAAAATTATCGACAGTGAAATATTTTTAATGTACAATGATCCAATTGAAAGTTATATTGAATTAAGTAATTAGTTTGAAAGCTTTTTTGGGCTGGTGACCCAAGTGAAAGTTTTCGAATAGTACAGTGACGAAAATGGCCATTTATCCGTTTTTCAATTGAAATTAACAAAAGTAACCTGTTTCGTTTTTTTTGTCAATTTTACCCGATTGGATACGCATTATTGAATGGGGTAATTGAAATACGCATTTGTTGAGAGAGTATTACATGAAGAACTATAATTTTTAAATACAATACGCATTTTTCAGTAGAGTATTTAATACTTATTACGCATTTTGCAACTGGGTAATCAGTAATACGCATTAATTAATTGGGTGATTCATTATACTTTTGGATGTATTACGCATGTGATGCTGGAGTATCAGATACCCTAATAATTGGATACTGACACAACTCCATAGGCAGTCAGATGGATCAGCCTAATGCGCATTCTGTAAAGGCAGGTTCCAAAGGTCAAAGTTGGCCACATTATTCAAATCGGTTAGTTTTGTATAGTTTTATAATAAAATAGGATAAACGTGTCATTTTTCCCAAAGTTCAGATTTCTGCCATAATGTTAAAAACAAGAATTCTAATATAATCGTAGATGCTTAATTAATGTATACTAGTCTATAAAAAACATGTTTTATTTTATTTTTGAATTGGTACTTTTAGAAAATTTTTACTCCCTCCATCCCTTTTTAGTTAGCACATTTGCAAAAAAAAAAAAAAATTGTCCCTAAATAGTTGTCACATTCCTTGTTCCAATACATTTTTTTACCAATTTTTCCATATATACCCCTTTATTTCTAATACCAATGTTTGACTTTATATTTAATATACACTCATAACTCATCATTTAATGTTAAGATTAAGGGCAAACATGTAAACAAATTACATAATTAAAACTTTCTTAATATGTGTGTTTTTTGCAAATGTGTCAACTAAAAAGGGACGGAGGGAGTATAATCTTCTTGGAAAGATGTTAATCAAGGAATCACATTAACTAAATGATATCATGTTTACTTGTAATAATGGCCAATATAACATAGATTAATACGTAAATATTTTTTAAAAAAATTTTAGATTATTTAATTTTAATTTGTTCTTTATACTTGGAATAGATTTATTCTTGACATCTTAATGAATCCTTGTGAATGGAATTCGTAATCGTAGCCATGTAGGACTAAATGTGTGTGTGTATATATGAGCGCGATTGAATAGCTCGAGTGGTAAGAGCTTATCGTCTGTTGTCCAGGTTCTGGATTCGACTCTCGCTCATCCCGAGAATTATTAGAACATATATTCATTTGTAAGACTATAAGCTAATATATTAAAAAAAATTGTGTATATATATTATACTACTTAATATTTTTTTTAATTTTAAAATGGTTTTTTTTAGGAAAGTGTTAAGATTATTTTGGAAAAATGTTAATCAACCAATTACCAACCAAATATACCCATGTTTGCTTATTGGTAACACAAAATCACGCAAGCGTACGTGGTCACAAGTAATATATGAATAAGTCAAGTTCGTTCCCACAGAGATCTGGTTATGGTTTTAATTCAGTAGATGTACCTATGCAACAATGTAAGATTATTATTCACTGCTAAGACAAATAACAATTTGAGATTTGATTATCTAAATTAAACTAAGATGCAAATTATAAAACTAAGAATTAATTGACTAAAGAGAATTAAAATCGAATTACTTATATGAGAATAAACATGGGATCCTAACTTCATTAAATACTTCACTTAGATCTGACGCCTTTAATCACTATATGCAATGGTTATGATATCTGATCAGACAACACGAAACAAGTACACGCTACCTCTCAATACGTATACCAAACTATCCATACATCCACAAAAGAGATAGAAGATGAATAGACGCCAATTATGCTTAGACCCTATATGTCTATAGAATTTGAAAACATAACGGTTGAAGAACAAGTTATCCACAAAGATCACACAGGGTAGTATAAGTATTTTCATCTCACACCACAAATCATTTTGATAAACAATTATGAACCTATGCTAGCATAGCAAGTTCTAAATCTCAAGATCCACTTTCACTTCACAAGAGATTAACAAATTAAATGTTCATGACGCATCTATCAATTAAGCATAACCATACGAGGATATCAGATATACATCACACACATATCTTTAAAGCATCAAGATACTAAAGCTCCATAAATAAATTCGTTAGAATCCCATGACAACGATTAGCTCATAATCGAACCGCTCGTCATCATGGGATCTGATGAAACCATGATAAAAATAAAGTATGAAAAGATATAAATAAACCTAAGTAATTGATATGTAATGGTCCTACAAATTACAATGGTAGGATGTGTTTATATAGGCTCTAGAAGTCTTGCCCAGCAAGAAATTCCCCAAAATAGAGTTAAAATAGAATTTCTGCAAAATACGTTTCCTAAACTGATTCTGTTTTTAAGGAAAATTCGTAGCTGACTTTTCTTCAGTATTTTTGGGCCGTTCCAGTTGTATTTGGACATCTGCAAAATAAGTTTTTGTGTTTGAACTAAAAAACATATTACATAAACCTGGTCTCTCCCTTTTTCTTTTTTCCCTTTTAATTTACTTTTGAGTAAATATGTTAATGATAACTTATATTGTTTATAAAATTTTGTATTTTCATTATCAAAAAAATCATATATGATTATGTATACAACCAATTTTATAGATTTTTGATATCAAAATTTGATAACAGTATCATGTGTGATGTACATTTATCTTTCTTTTACTTAAATAAATATTTCTTACGTATAATGTTAACTGAAATATATATTTTATATCTTTACATAATAGTGTTTTCTTTCTTATTCTTGATTTGAATTAGTTAGATATTTAATACATAAAACATGGTATATAAATTTATATGACATAAATAACGTATTACAAATAATTTACCTATTTATTTATTAATTTTTTTTCTATATATAATAGGAAAACATAAGGATATTATAAGGGCATTTTGAGCCAATAAACCCCTTGTGAAATTACAATTTTGCCCTTAAATATTAGAAAATTACATGAAGATGCCACTGTTTTCTTATTCAAAGAAAAAATTTAAGTAAATTATGTTCTTGTAGGGAATTGAACCCATATCCTCTCCAAATAAACTCATCCTTATAACCATTGAGCTAGATAAATTTTTGTGTTTGAACTAAAAAACATATTACATAAACCTGGTCTCTCCCTTTTTCCTTTTTCCCTTTTAATTTACTTTTGAGTAAATATGTTAATGATAACTTATATTGTTTATAAAATTTTGTATTTTCATTATCAAAAAAATCATATATGATTATGTATACAACCAATTTTATAGATTTTTGATATCAAAATTTGATAACAGTATCATGTGTGATGTACATTTATCTTTCTTTTACTTAAATAAATGTTTCTTACATATAATGTTAACTGAAATATATATTTTATATCTTTACATAATAGTGTTTTCTTTCTTATTCTTGATTTGAATTAGTTAGATATTTAATACATAAAACATGGTATATAAATTTATATGACATAAATAACGTATTACAAATAATTTACCTATTTATTTATTAATTTTTTAAAAAAAATTAATAAAATCAGAGTTAAAATTATTTTAAAATTAGACAATAATCAAAGTCATATAACATGAATTGATAACATGTTTACTTTACATCTATGATAATTATCGAATTATACATTTATAAATAAAAGATAAGATTTTGAAAAATCATAAATAGTACAAAAAATTAAATTAAATAAATCAAATAGTCAAGTTAAAAAGAACTTTCTTCAAAAGTAGGATCATAAATTATATATCAAATATTAGGATTACTTCATATTTAGTGTAACGACCCGAAAAATTTCGTGTAATTTATTATATTAAAATATATTTTTAGTTGATTTTACTGTGTTTCAGTTTAATTTTAATGCATTTAATCGCGTTATGATTTTTATTAAATAGGAAAATTATCCCATACGTGTTATGTGACTTCTGTGTAGCATAGATTATTTTATTCTATTTTTCTGTAATTTTTATATTTTTAGAATACAGTTATTTTGCATTTTAATTTCCGGATCCAGCCCCTATACTGAATCTGAAGCCTTGTTTTTGATAAAATTATTTTTTATATAATGATAGGATATTTAAAGATGCATTATTTTGTAATTTTTGTAATGTTCATAATTTTTGGAAAATTTTGACATATATATTGTATTTGTTTAAAAATAAAAATTTTACATTTTATCCCATAAAAATTATTTTTAAGGCTTAATAATTTTAATTAGGGGTTAACAATATTTTTGGGGTATAAATTTTCGATTAATATAAATAGGAATCAGATTTTTATTTATTTATTAATAATTCATAAAAATCAGATTTTATATAAATAAATCAATATAAGAATATATTTTCTCTCTCCTGTTCTTGAGGATCAAAGCTGAATTTGAAGGTGTTATAGACATCTGATTTTGGCGATCTTGTAGTCGAATCGAAGCTCTCAACATCTAGTTTCATAATCTACAATCAGTTTTCGTGTTGGGTAAATTTCTGATTTTATATTAATTTTCTTTTGAATCTGGAAAATTAGGGTTCTTCATTAATTTGGGGCTTTTTGATTCTTTGATTTTCCGGTTGAATTGATTGTTTTTATATCTTTATATTGATTCCAGGAGTTCAATTCCATGCTAAATTTCATCGTTATATTGCTAGTTTGTTCAATTCGAAATTAGGGTTCTTGAGCCTAATTTGGGGATTTTTGATTGAGTGATTTTCCGGTTGTTTTGATGATTCCAATAGCTTTATATGATCATTTGGAGTCGATTTATGTGGTCAATTGCATCATTATATTGCCGGATTGTGATATTCGAGTTTTAAAGCTTTAACCGAAATTTTGAATCAATAGTCCGTTGTGTGTGTTAATTGTTTGCGTTAGTGGTTTTGGGGGAAAGATTGTATGAGTCTTAAGCTTCGTTTTGATACCAAAACCATGCCATTTGGTTACCGATTCTGCGAAAACGAATTTTGGCCGGAAATTTCTTAGAGCTCGCCGGATTTTGGCCGTGTTTTTGTTGTTTTCGTTGGCATGGTTGAGTTTGTCGTGAAATTTTAGTCAAGATCCATATTTTACACGCTTGATTTGGTTTAGTTTTGTGAAAGTTATGGTCGCCGGAAGTTCGCCGGATTTTTTTTCCGGTTACCGGATTCTGGAGAAACCTCCATTGTTGGAGGTGGTGTTCTTCGAAGCATTCATACGAAGAACAGCGTATGTGGTGATGAATAGTAACGTTTTGATCTTTAAAATCTTAAATCTTTTCAGAAAAATGTTTTTGGGTCAAAATTTTATAAAATTTTTCTAAAATTCAGATTTCTTTTAATTATTATTATTTTAACTTCTAAAAATTTAATTTAATTAGTTAATTATTTTTAAATAATAATTTAATTGATTTAATTGATTGATTAATTCATTTTAATTGATTAATTATATTAATTAATTATTATTTAAATATATAATTGACTTCATTGAATTTAAATCTTTTTATTATAAAAGATTTATTATTTTTATGAGTTGATTAATAAATAATTAATTTGAATAATCAATTAATTTAATTATTAATTGAATTATTCTTATTAATTGCGTATTAATTAAACCGTTTATCCGTTTTCAACGAGAAAAGTATTTCTGGAATTAGAAAAATGACCCGGTTCTTATAAAAATAGTTTTAAGTTACAATTCAACTTTTAAATTTGGATCGACTTTTTACCAAACCTTTTTATTGAGTCGATTATATCCGATAATTAGGGTTTTGACCCGTTTTCTGTTTTAAAAATATTGGATAAAATCTTTTCATGATCTGATCAAGCTTGCTATGTGATTATGTGAATTGCGTGTTATTATTCTTTGATTATCTATTAGTGATTTGTAAATATTCTATGAATAATTTGAGTGCTCTTTTATTTGTGAGCCGTATATGCTATATGTTAATTGGTTATGTGACAGGTATATATGTATTTAATTCGAGGATTAATGATTATCTCTAGGGTTAATTATTGTCTTGAGGATTAATGACTTATTTCGAGGATTAATTGTTATCTCGAGGATTAATCGTGTCTTGAGGATTAATTGATTTTCATGTTTCTTTATTGAGGAATAAGATAAATGTTTTGAGGATTATTTATAGATTGAGTTGGACTAAGTTGAATGCATAAATGGTTAATTCGAGAATTAATTGGTAAATATTGACTTAGGAATGTCAGCGGAGTTAAGTTGGTATGAGACGAAGAAAGTGGGAGATGGATGCAGTATTGTGTGGATTGTAATAAAGAAGGTTGGAGATGAAAGTATTGTTTGTGGAATTGCTGGTTTACTTGTGAGGTGTTTTAACACCGGGAAAACGTCTATGTTCAAAGGGGACATTTCCAATTATTTTCTTCTGGCAAAGATATTGAAGTAGACGCGCAGGCTCGATATCGACGGATCAGACTCGTGGCAACCGCTGAAGCGTAAAGCAAAGCATAATTAAAACAGAGGACATGATGACGTGAAATAGAAGAAGATAGTTGTATTACTTCGGCGCTACGTAACAGCTAAGGACCAGAGGCAAGTATTTTCTTGATCATCCTAAACACTTTTTATTTTTTGTTTTATTTATTCATATCATGACAAATAGTTATTGTTCAGAGCTATTTGTGGTTCTTAAATATTCTTGTGCAAACACAGTTGCTTGATATTGTACCCTTGATGTGGGGAATTGTGTAAGAAAAACTCTTCATATCCTTATTATCGTAGTAATAATAGGATATGACCTGTATTTAAAACTAAGCATTTCCTGTTGAATTCGGAAATTGCTCTATTGGATTGGAAAATGGTAAAGCGTAGGAGGCCACATGTCGTAGTTGGTCCGGCTATATTTAAGGAGGATATGGTAACCATTCCATCTTCCTATAGGCTAACATTACTTGCCTATTTTGGGTACCCCAGAAATCCGAACTATACACACACGGAAAAAAAAAGAGAATACCGGTGGAGTATAGAGGGTCCCATTGCCTTAGAACCTGATCAGGGGGCAATGGTGTTTCAGTTATATAAGTGTATCCAATCCATATCGCCCGAATGGCTATTATATATTGTGAGTTGGCAGATGATTCATTTTTATGACATGCCAAATATTGTGAGTTGGCAGATGATTCATTTTTATGACATGCCAAATGATTTCAGTTATGATTTGAATTATATCACAGTTGTTGATTCAGTTTCTCTATAAACTGTTATACATTTCAGTTGATTTTTATGCCCCACTAATCCTGGTTTTATATCAAAATTTTTATACGCTTGCTGAGCATTTCTTTCGCTCATACTTGCTGTTGTAAATTCTAACATTTCAGTAAGGTAGTTTGGCGAGACGTATCCGCACAACTCAGAAAGAGAAGAAGCATGATGCTATTTCGAAGATGACTTGGCTCAGGATGTCTGGATTTAGTGTAAGATCTATTTTATATAATTGAGTTCTAATATTTATTATTATTAATATTATTATGTGATGCTCTAGTTAGCCTGGCGTACTTCTTATCGAAGTTACACCAGTGGTTTAAGATTTGATCAAAGAGAATGTTGTGAAGAAAGAAATACTTTCTATTTAATGGAATTTGGATTCTTGTTTCTAGCCCTATAACCTTAAAAGATCTTGGTATGTTTGGGGTCACAGATGTTATATTTCCAGTGTTGGACAATCACAAGTGAGTGATTATTATTAACCAGATGTTTTATTTTGAGGATTTTTGCGTGACAACCAAATCTTCTGACCCCGGATTTGGGGGGTGTCACATTTAGATCGATTAAAATGTGAGATAATAAACTCACAGAAACTTGGGTTGAATAATAAATATTCAAAAGTTGTGATAATTGTATAAAAATAGGATTGGATTAAAATCCAAAGTCAATTTAATAAAGGTCGATATTTTAGAACATAGAATTTTGCATAGCATTCATGTAGACAAAATATTAGGATCTATCAATTACATTATACATTTCGAGTCTTTTCAAATTGTAAGCCTAAAAAGATAAAAGTTTAGAATATGTAGTGTTTTTCGCACATTGATTATAAATCACCTCAACTGCTTTCATCATTGCGTAGATAAAATTTTCCGTTTCTTGTGGTACCGAGAATTTCAAAATATAATTGAAATACGAATAAATATGTCACCCTTATGCGACTGACACTTAAACTAGATTCTCGAGTTTATATTTGAAGAGAAAAGGATGAAATCAAGAAATTAATTCTTCACTAACATGTGTTCACTAGATTTTTTTAATAGAAATAGACTAATTTTGATAAAATATTGAACAATTTTACTTTAGAATTTGAATTATGTGGATGGAAAGTTTTAAGGAAAGTTAAAAAGAAACATACCTATTTTTTGAACTTTATGTTCTCTTAAATTCAGTTCTTTATTTTCTTCGACGAAAATATTAAGACCCAAAATTACTCCAAGTATAAATTATTATACGCTTTCTACATGAAACATAACTTTGTACACATTCTGCAAATTAGTCAAATGGGTTATATCATCTTAATTATTCACATAAAATTTGGAAAAGCAGTGGTTTAATATATTTATAAACTATGCCAAGTCCTTTGATTTTGTATGTGAGACACACAAATTTTTGAATACTTTTGATTATAATTGCAATCTTATTATGATAGAATGACTCTAAATTTTTTAAAACTTTAATTATGAATGCTATTCTTACATTTAATGATAGAAAGATTATCAAAATCGTGAAACAAATCTCAAAATCTAAGAATAATGTGGGTATAGCTATTGATCTTTTAAAACAGTATTTTGAGATTTAGGACAAGAATTGTATTAGTTTAAACTTATTTTCGAATTAAATCAGGTAATTACTTCTACCTTTTTTCATATAAAACTAACTATGACGAAGCCTGCTTTCTGAAAGAAAGAAAACACGTTGAGTTGAGTTTATTACTAAGTTTTCAATGAAATTAAAGAGACTATATTTTCCAAAAATCGTGGGAGCTATGTTGATTGTTGAAACCTTTCAATTTGTTTTATTTTTGAATTTAATAAATGTTGTTTTAAAAGGTGGCTCCTTTTAGAATATTGAAAATCTGAATAATGTTGGTGAAGATCTTTCTGTGTTGGCAATATTATCGAAAAAAATAAGTTAATTAAGAAGTTTACTCGAAGAGAAGGAAATAGAGTGACTTATATCTTAGCAAGATATTTAAGAAATACATATTAAGGAGTCAACTGATTTTATTTGGAAAATATTATATGATGAGTATTATTCATATTGATGGTATGTCTTTTTATCATTGCTCTAAAAAAAATTTGTTATAGCCTCTACAATATATTTATATGCTATTAAACATCCTCTTTTTAGTGCTCACATAATTTATGCATAAATAGAATGATCCATAAATTAAAGTAGTGATATTATAATATGTATGAACAGAAAATGTGCAATTGACTAAAAAAATCCTTTAAATCGTAAAAATGCACGAATTTGTATCGATTGCTAGAAGATGACCCGTGCCTCGCACGGGTTATTATGCTAGTTCAATCTCATAATCCAGTTATAAAATTGAAGATTAGCAGTTCGGTTTCATCAAAATTATTTTTAAATATCAAATCACATGTCATGTCCTCTAGCCATTATCTAATTGTCTACTAATAAATTAACTTGAATATACATTAATTTGTTACCCATACATCATAATATAAAAATATAAATACTAAAATGATTACTAGTATAACAAATATTCTTTTATTAATAAAACTAATAATAAAATTTACTAAATTACAAATATTTACTATTTTTTCAAATTTCCTTACTTTTTAATCTATATTAAGCCAATATGTTCAAATAAAGTTAATTTAATATATTACTACAATCATAATAAATATTAGAAATATACTATATTACTATATTAATTTAACATATTAATTTAATTAATATTAATATATAATAAATATTTAACATATTAATTTAATATAATATATTATTAATCCCATCCCAATTTACCAACCATGTTTAGTTTACAATTCTAATTTAAATTTAATAATGATTTTATTAATATATCCATATCAAAATATTATGAATTATTTTAGGATCAATTAGAATCCATTCCTATATTTTAGACAAATCATACTATACTAAAAGTTTTCCTTATTTAACAATCTCATCCCAATTTACCAACCATGGTTAGTTTACAATTCTAATTTAAATTCACTAATGATTTTATTAACATATCCATATAATACATATTTTTTAAATCAAAAAGTATTTACTAAAAAATCACTATATTAATTTGAAATCAATCTTGATTAAACATTTATTAATTAACCATTCTTTTAATTTTTCAAAAAATTATGAATCATTTTAGGACCAATTAGAGTCCATTCCTATATTTTAGACCAATCATATTATACTAAGGGGGTGGTATTGTATTATAACTTTAAATGACTTTTATTGACTTCTAAAAAGTTAATGACTTTTGTTAATTTGATAAATTTTTAATAACTTTTAAGGAGTTTGTATATTTCATCATTACTTTTACATACTCTTTTATATTGACTTTTAAGGAGTTTTACTTACATTTAATGACTTTTGATCGATAACTTTTACAGACTTTTTTATATTGACCGTTGAGGAGTTTTACTTACATTTAATGATTTTTGATCGATAACTTATATTAATATGAATATAAAATTATAAATACGTAACATATAAAAAAATGTAATAAATAATAAGTTTATATTTAAAATTATATACAAGAAGATCAAATTATTGATATTTCACCAATAATTATATATATATATATATATATATATATATATATATATATATATATATATATATATATATATATATATATATATATATATATACACAATTGTAATATAAACTATTATTAAATTATTGATTTTTAATTTTTAATCTTGGATATATTTGTATGTAGGTCACAGTAGGGAGCACTGTATACTCCAACTGTAGCGGTTATCATAGGCGAAAGGCTGAAAGTGCTAGAGGCATAGTAACTGAGGAAAAGATCTTCAAACGTTTATCATTTAACCGAAGGATATATGCAATGTATTTCCGAAAATTTAGACAATAAGACTTTAATGTCGGAAAATAAACATCTAAAGATCTTGAACTTGAAGTCCACGTAAGAGAAAATATGACATTAAAACTCAGAAAATAGAATTTTTAAGTAAAGTAAACTTTTTACAACAAAATCTAAACGAAAAGAAAATTATATAATTAATAATTGATACAAATAGAAATCCAACCAAAGGGGATCCCTTTGGTTAGACTTGTCAAATATCCAAATGATATAAAATCAAGTAAAAAGTATAATTTTATCCTCCAACAACAATATATAGTTTAATTAAATTTAAAATAAAAATAAAGATAAGTAAAAAAGGACTCAATAATATTTTTTTTTTTTGCAAATGAATATGTGTAAATATGAACATTAACAATCTTAACATTCACAATAAATACATAAAAATTAAACTTAAATCAAAACTAAAAAGATACTAGAAGCTAAAAACTTTCAAGTTAAAAAGTAAATCAGTCAAATCAAAGAGATAATATTTGACAAAAAAAAAAATCAAAGGGATAATAACCATCGTTCATAATTTAAGAGAGAAGATATTCAATTTGGGAAAGAGAAGTGACAAAATTCTAATATAAATGAAATTGAAGAAAATAAAATAATAATATAGAAGTAATGTGAAATCTTACCTCAAACCTCATGACTTTTCACATTAGATCTCTAGTTATATTTTAAGTTAAAAGTCATAAAAAGTCATTAAATGTAATTGTCATTGCAAATTCATGACTTTTTGAATAACAGTCTACTTTTAAAAAGTTGTTAAAAGTTTAAATTGAATAACACCTTACTTTTAATGACTTTTTAAAAGTTGGTAAAAGTCTTAATTCAATAACACCATACTTTTAAATACTCTTTAAAAATTAGAATTGAATACCACATGACTTTTAAAATCCTTAAAAGTCATTAAAAGTTGGTATCGAATACCACCCCCTAACTGTTTTCCTTATTTAACAATCCCATCTCAATTTACCAACCATGGTTAGTTTACAATTCTAATTTAAATTCACTAATGATTTTATTAACATATCCATATAACACATAATTTTTAAATCAAAAAATATTTACTAAAAAATCACTATATTAATTTGAAATCAGTCTTGATTAAACATTTTTTAATTAACCATTTTTTTAATATAAATTCAATCACAATTATATTACTACATATTACAAATAGATTTTCGTAATATGTATTATATAATTATAACCGATGTTAAATCATTTATTATAATACATGAGTCTACCACACCATGTAGTTAACCAATCAAAAACGAGGAATTATTTTAGGATCAATCAGATTCCATTTCTAAATTTTAGACCAATTATATCATATTAAAAGTTTAACTTATTTATCTTTCTATACCCACTTTACTAACTGTGGTTTGTTAACAGTTCTAATTAAAATATAATAAATATTTAATTTAACATGCTTATATATTACATATACTTTTAATCAAAAAATATTCGATAATAAATTTCTCATATAATTTATTTTCATTTTTATTAAATAACAACTATATATTTACCAAAATTATTTTTTTTAAATACAATTATACTTCACTTCTAAATTATAAACCAGTCAATCATATTCAATGTTTTATCTTACCGTACTTATTCTAATTTACTAATCGCGGTTAAATTTAATTTAAATAAAATAATCTCTTAATTAACTAAATATAATAATTACTCATTTTTATTTTGATGATTAACAAATAATAAAAATTTCATCAAATGAAAAGAGAAAAATGTTTCTATAGTAAACTATAGGTAATTACCTATAGTTATATGCATTTTTAGTATAAAAAGTTGATGGCATTTTTGTAATAATGAAATCTACCCCCATATATTTACAAAAATAGCCTTCCGATTGTATTATAATATAACTTAACTATAGGTAATTACCTATAGTTAACTGTAGGAACATTAAGCCCAAATGAAAATACCTAAAACATGAAATCTTTAATATAATCCAATAAGATACTCAAAAATAGAATCATTATATCTGTTTAATTTTTACAGCAAATCTAAGCCGCTTTTCCCATATTTTCCATCCCAACTCCGATGAACTTAGTACGTGCATCAATTCTCTCCTACGTAATTCATATATATATATATATATATATTAGTTTAAAACACGTGTGATGATATTATATAAGTTGATTAACTTTGTCATTAAAATTTTTTAGATATGAATTATGTAGGCTTAGATTTTTTAAAATAATTTAATTTAATTTTAATAATTATATATATGTTGTCCGTGATATTTTTAGAAAAGGAGATATATATTTTAGTTAAAAAATATAGAAAAGATATTAAGTTTTAGTTGAAAAAGTAATCAATTAGTTATTAGTGATTACAATATAATTATTTTTATTTGATTAAATAGAACGACCCGTGATATTTTTGAAAATGATAGTCTTTAGGTAGAAAAAATAGAAAATGTAATGTATTTTATTTGAAATAGGTAATTGGTCAATTATTAGTAATTGTAATATTGTTATTTTGTTTTATAAAATAGAATTGTTGTTAAGGACAAATAAATATATACTAAAATAAAAGAAATTAAGTAGATTATAATTTTTTTTGAAACAATAAAGAATAACTAAGTAAGGGTAATTAAGTAAAAATATAAATTATAAAAAAAATAAGTACCGTACTAACCGACCGACCAAACTTTTAATATTTCGTCTGTAATAATATATTATAGATTTATCATATGTTTTATGTTTTAATAGTCTAATAAAATCAATAGAAAAAAAAATTCAGACAAAAAAAAAGAAAGACGAATTAGGTTTTCTTCATCCTCGGCCTGAATTCTTCCAGAATTACTTCCCGTAAAAATAATTAGTGGCCAGCTCCAACAATTCTACGACTAACTGAAATTGTCACCATCAATCCTTCCCACAGTATACCGATTTGTTCCCATTGTAAGGTGTACTTATAGATAAATACTATTGTTTATAGTGTCGGCCTGTCGGGTTACCAATTTTATCATTCATAACTTACCTACATGATAACTAAAATATATATTGTACCATTGTTAATATATTTGAAAGTACGATATAGTTTTCCTACTTATGGCCTTTCCGGAGGTGCCAACGTCCATATACGATACGATTAGTTCCTCTAAAGGAGAATTTTCGTAGACACCTAGAAATTGATTATTGATTATTGAGGAAAACACACAAGTCACATTCAATAATTTTTTATTTCGATACCTTAATCAAAAATCTTTGTCCATTATCAACTAAATTGCCAATGGAGTTAACATTGTATATATTACAATTTTATCAACTTAATATTCAAAGGTGCATCATGAATGACTAGAATCACTCATAAGGCATCTTCGCTCCATATGAATAAGTGACCAAACGTTGAGAAATAATCCCTTTTTTTTTAAATCAATGTTGAGAAGTAACTTAAAACCATGATTATCATTCATTTTGAACATTTGTTTTGTATATAATTATCGTTTAAAATCAAACCGTTCATTTTTTTTATAATATCATTTTCATTATTTGATCTTCGTAGTTTCCTATTAATTAAAAAGATAATTGATTAGTAAGTCTATATTAAATTAAAATTAATATTAATTAGATGTTTAAATAGTTAAATATACACTTTATGATTATCTTTTAAAATCAGAACTATCCATTTTTTTTCATTATTAGCCTTTTTAAATATTTGTCCTTAAATTTTTTTTATAACTTACCATTAATTAAAAAAATTCCAGATATTTAAATACAATTACTTAGTGATTCCACATTAAATTTAATATTTAAGTAGATGTAGAATTAGTTAATTGTATGTAAATTTGATGTGACATATGTGTACATAAAATATTGATTTCATAAGTATATTATATTTTTAAAATTTTAAGGTTGATAAATTTTATATTCTTTTATGTCTCATATTCTTCCCCACTTCTAACCTTTTTCACCACTATCTTTTACAAACTAATCAAAGGATTATGAAATAATCTTAAAAACAAACTTGGCAACAAATCGGAACAAACTACCAAAATTTTAATGAAAATCACAAACGTGATGAAATTAGTGTTGACGTCTAGAAACGAAGATAGAGACGAAAAAGATGAATGGAAAGGCTACAATGTTGAAAAAAGGATACTTTGGTGGAGAGTCGATAAAAACGTGTTAACATAAATAGATCCAAAGAAATGGGGGAGAGAACGACAGAGAAAAAAAATGGGAAAAGTGATAATAAAATTCATTTTCCAAGAGTTTCTCGAAAAAGATGAAGATAAGCGAAAAAGATGTTACTTCAAAAAGTGCACCCTTTAAAAATTTATTAATAAATAATTATCTAACAAACAGACTGATAACGTGTATTTTATACACGTTTTGTCTTTTATTCTATTGCATTTTTGTTAGTTTCGAATGTAGTTTTGTCGATATTAATTTCTCATCTTTCAGTGCCTCATGCTAATTGTTGAAAAGATGACTTATTTTGGGCTTGGAAAGCAAAGATTATTCAAGAGGGAAGTTAGAAGATGCATGCTCGCGATGTCGGGAGGTTTTAAATGCATTATTTTGAAGATTTGTCTTGTACGGCCGTTCCGCAAGCTGTTCGCTAGGCCGTTCAAAGAGTTTAAAAGGTGCAGTCTCTTGTACGGGTTGATGTACGGCCGTTCAACAGACCGTTCAACACTTGCTGAAATTTTTTTGGAGCAAATTGACTATCTTGTGCTCTTGTCTATTTGATGTATTAATAGAATAGAAGTAAACCAATCTTATCATATCTTATCTTCACTTCATCTTTATCATCTCTAGAGCATTAAATTAGGGTTAGGAAGTAGAGAGGAGGCATTTATTACTCATAATCTAGCATTGATTATGAGTAACTAACTCTATATATTTGGCTCAAGGAAGGAACTCTTGTACTAAACCATTTCAATTTAAGTAAGATCTATTTCACTCTATCTTGAATGTTTGTGTTGTAATGTTTATGATTTTGCTTGGAGATTTGTAAGTTGCTTCACCTTACTCTTCTTCTTCTTGTATCTTCAATTGCTAATTGTTTGTTCTAATACGTAATCGTTAGTTCATTCATTATAGTAGCACAAGATTTAGTGTACCTAAATCCACAAAATTCAGTTTTTCACCTCATCTTTAATACCCTCCAAATCATGATCATCGACTTCATTCTCAATCTCACTCAACTTACACCCCTCTTTCACTTTACCCCCTTCCTTCATTTCCTTAAAATCACCTCAATTTCCTTCCATGGCAGTAAATTTTCCACTCTCATCAATTTTCGCCTCCTCGTTACTAAAACCTTCCAAACCACGATAACTGACTCGATCCTCATTCTCACACCACTTTCTCCCCTCCTTATCACCACCCTCTCCCTTCACTCCTTCAAACTCACCCTCAATTCCATCCCCCACACTCCACTTATCAGATTTAATCTCTTCGATTTTCGCCTCATTTTCACCCCCACTATCTTTAAAACCCCACAAACCACCTTGATCACTTTCACCCCCAATTTTTTCCTTAAAGTTCCTATCTTTAAAACCCCCCAAACCACCTTGATCACTCTCACCCCCAATTTGCTCCCCAAAGTTCCCATCTTTATCGAAACCCCCCTCGATTTCGCTCTTTCTCTCATCCATCGCTATAGCAAACACCAACTCAGAACCCTCTTCTTCACTACTTAAACTACCCTCAATAGTCATTCCACTCAAATTTATAATATGAGTGGGCTTTTGCTTTACAGTGGGTTTGTTTGGTGTGTGTATGTACTTTCTTTTCTTTTCTTTTTTTTTGAAGGATGTATATGTACTTTCTAAAGTAAAAACAAAATATGTGTGGTAATAAATGTACCTTTTTTAAAAAGGAAAAAAAATCTTCCATATCTTTTTGAACAAATTTATAATATTTAAAATTCTTCCATATCTTTTTGAACAAATTTATAATATTTGTACATCTAGTTGGTTTGTAGTTGAGATAATTTTTTATTCATCCATCTTCATTTGTTTTGTCCATTTTTTTTCTTTTTTTATTTGTTAAAGTTGGACATTTTACGTATTTGATAGACAAGCTTCCATTTTTATATGTTCATGCGTTCATGTAGCTTGAATCTGTTCATGTAGATCAGATATAGTCATATTCATCTATGGATATTAGTAATCGCTAGTTTTTTTCAATTTTCATTTTTATATTACATTGAAAATTGCATGTTCTGTAATTGTTTCTTTTCGATCTAGCTGATCGTTTTGTTTTTGACTTTTTTATTTTTTTTCTAGAATTTTTTTGATATGATAACATTAATTTTTAATGTACTTTAATTAGGCAATTAAGGGAACATTTCTTGCTACTATGTTATTTCTTGATTTTATTGAATTTAGTAGATGATTTTGCCTATGATTTAGCTCAAAATATTTGGTATTTAATTTATCATTAAAATATTTATTATTTTTCCATTTTTTCATTTACTAATAATATTTAACGCCCCCTAATTGTGTTATCTTTTTATGATTCTTAATTTATTTGAGTTGACAACTTCTATTTTAATAACAAGTGCTTTACTACTTAGTAAGGAAAAAATTTCCAAAATATATTAACTAATTCCTTTAATTGAAAGTGAATATGCAGTGTGTGGCATATCAATTTTATCCGGATTTGGTGCCAGTTTGTTGGCTGATTTTTTGCCTTAATGGGAGTGCCATGTTTGATGGTTTTTTTGGACCATATTTGGTAATTTATTATTTGTTGTCAATGGACAAATTTATGTCATTTTGATGACTTTTAGTATGGTTAAATGTTAATTATATTTACAACTATTTAATTATATGTATAACTATTTCAATTTTAATTGAATAATAATAAATTAAGTATCTAACCAAAGGGATCCCCTTTGGTTTAGATTCCTATACTTGATACTAAATCATATGTTTGTTCTTATATTTATGTTAATAATATTTATAAAATATTTGGTAAATAATTTTACGGACTAATTTTCGTTTGTTGATTTTATTCACTTTTCGCAGGGGCACTCTGGTTGGATAGAGTATAATAACAAGACGGTGGGGTGACCTTAACTAATGGAATAAGCTAGATGAGAAGGAAAATAAAGTTATGATGCAGCAAAAACTGATGATATTGGGGACTTACAATAGCAACTACTAATTCTGTTTATTTCTTGGAAATTTGTAAAACAATGTACTTTATATTTTGAGGGCACTCTTTTTTCCCTCTTGAGTTTTTTCCAACAGGGTTTTGCTCTTGAGGGTTTTTAACGAGGCCTTTCTATTGTGGGGTTTTATTTTCAGACTTGAAGGTTTTATTGTCTAAATGTCCGGGGGCAACATGCGTGCTCTTCGGTTAGATGATGAATTTTCTTTATCGAAAAAATCCCCTTGTACTTTTATTGTACTTCGATACAATTCATGAATGAGAAATTCACCTTTACAAAAAAAAATCCACAAAATTCAAGTGCAAATACCTAGGTTGAGCTTCTCATCCTTGGGTTTGTCCTAACCTCTCTTTGTTTAATTCCTTGACTTGGTTAAATTGATAGTGCTTCATTATTGGTTGCTAGTGTCAAGAGAGCTAATTTATGTGCTTCACTAAATTAGTGTTTTTAGAAAAATAAGGAATTGTGTGTTTCACCAATTATCTTGGTTAGGTAGAGTTGGATATATTTTGCTTGTTTGTTGGGTTGAAGTGCTTGATTTGCTATATCCTTAGGTCAAATATCTCTTTATCTTGCTAACTCCCTCATTGTGCTTGTGTGTTGGTAAATTTGGATGATTGCCATTAACATAGTTGTATTTCTATAGCAATTTCTTTCTTGTATGCTAGGTGTTTGATAAAACACCACAACCAACTAAAACCCCCCATTTTCCTCACTTCTAGATTGTAAGAAATAATCTACTTGAAATCAATATTGATAGTCCTTCCCTGTGAACGAACTTACGAAAAATACTACCTTCACAGACCACCAGTGCACAATTTTATTAAAAAATGGTTAACTATAACTAACTTAATTTATATACATAAAATTTTATAAAAAATTTATAATTAAAAGATGACTTTTTATAATTTCTGTTTACCTAAATTTAGGTATTAATACAACTCATATTAACGAGCAATATTTACTTTTGTGTTTAAAAAAATGCAAAGATGCCTGTAATACTTTCGAGACTTTTCTTGAATTCATACGAATATTTTTATGAAATTAATAAAGGAAAAGCTGATTACGTAACCAAGTTACTGTAGGTAATCTATGTGCATTATAGTGTGACCATTCAACAGCCTGTAAAGGCATTATACTCATTCAGCATCGTAAGATGTCCAATTAGAAGTATAGCATGACCATTCAGCAGCCTCTAGAAAATTGCTCACTTCCTGTTTTGTTTGCATTTATAAAAGAAATAAATATGTATTTGATTTATTTTTCTATCATTAATTATGTTTTTATTGTTCTCTATGCCCGATCCTTTTATATTGAACCGAACTTTCTGTAAAAATAACATAAAATGTCGTAAAACTACTTGGACAAAAAACAAAAAAGAAATAGAAAACTGATATGTACCTCAGTTAAGATGTATCTCATGTAACATTTCTCATATATCAAATAAATGTGTTTCGATAATAATATTTTTTATATACTAATTTTTCAAGATCTTTTAAAACACGTTCATACAATTACACATAATTTGAGAAAAGTTACATGAGATGCATATCAGGTTCTTTATTCTCAAAATAAAAAAGAACAAGATAATATATTTTTTTGATACTTAAATATATATATATATATATATATATATATATGTTCTAGTAACTATTTTAAAATTTTAAAATTGCACTTTTGGTGCGTAGCACGGGTAAAATGCTAGTAATAATATAACTCGCTTATAACCTGTGCGATGCACGGATTTTTTTTTAATATTTAATAAATTTTATTTTATGTTACAATTATATTTTATATAATCATTATTTTCAGTCATTTATTTTAATTTAAATTTAAATAATGTAATAAAAATTTAATTTATAATAGTTTAGTAAATTAATTTAATCATATAATATATCTAATCATTAGATCTAACAGTTCTAGTTTTTTACTAAAATTCTAACGTTCATTATTTGTTGTATACAAATTTCAATTATATAATCATTATTTTTAATAATTTTTTAAATTTTAATTTAACATAATTTAATATACTTATATTTATAGATTATGCTAATGTTTCCTTATTATAAACAACGTATATGAATTTTTAATATATTTTATTAATAATTGAAAAATATGTCGTGATATTTTCGGGTATATATTAATGATCATAAGATTAGTTTTAAATCAAAAAGGTAAGGTGTTTTAATTAAAAATGAAATATTAATGATTGGAAGATGTTATACGATTTGATGTTTTTAGGTGTTTATGAAATGTAATATTTTCGAATAAAAATAAATGTGAAAAAGGCAATGGCTAATTATATGATGTTATTATTTATTTTAATAATTAGGATAATCAAACCGAAAACCAAACCGACAAACTTTTAATCTTTCGACTTTAATATAGTAGTATAGATATAGATTAAAGTATTTATATAAGTAATAATTAAATAATTTTATTTGTATATTTCAATTATTCCGGTACATGGGCTCAACCCAATGTGTAAATATTACTAGATTACTTTAACAATTTTTATTTTACGCTTATTTTATTTTTGAATTGGTTCTTTTAGGAAGTTGTTAAAATCTTCTTGGGAAGGTGTTAATCAAGGAGTTACATTAACCAAATATATCATGTTTATTTGTAATTATGGTCAATATAACATAGTTTATTATGAATTTTTTTTTCTTTATACTTGGAATAGATTATTTTGGGAATGTGTTAACCAACCAAATGTACTCATGTTTGCTTATAATAGTATAGTATAGATAGATTGGTTATGTAAAATAGTGATTATGTAAAAATTTTAGATTCTGTAAGCCTCCAATGATATTATGTAAAATTGAATGGCTATATATTAAAAATACAAACAATTAGATATATTAAAATTTTTACATTCTGTAAGCCTCCAATGATGTGTTACTTATAGAGTTTATGTAAAAAAAAATTAGATGTTGGCTTGTTACAAATTCTAGTTAGAATACAAATTGTAGGAAGTATAGAAAGAAATTGTACCTGAAATCAAGATAACAAAAAGAAAAAACCGAAAGATTATTCGAGGCACGTGAAAACCACGATGTCCTTAAAACAGATAAGCCCCTTCCGTATGTGCTTGAAGGTTTGTTGTGGCTTCCGTCTCCCAGGATACAACGAATTGATGTGATCTTAAGCACTAGAGACCCTTCTCCTACGAACCGAACAAATACGCCTTCTATCTTAGAGAAGCAGAACCTAGAGCTCTAAGATGAGCATACTAAAATACTATAAAAACTTGAGGGATTTTTTGGTGTGTAAAACAATGAAGCCAAGGTCTCCTTATATAGGAGTGAAAGAAATGTAACCCCCAAAGCAATTGGTAACCCCCAAAGCAATAATTTTGTAACCCCCAAAGCAATAATAAAATCACATTATTATATGAGTTACAAAATCAAAAGAAGGAGCTACAAAAACAAAAGAGGAGTTACAAATCAAAATAATAAAATGTAATAATTTTGATTTATAGGTGACGTACTAGAAAAGATATGTGAAGATTGGTGTAGGATAAACAAAATCATTGACATAGAATCTTTCATTAAGTAGAGAATATTAGAAAATAAATGAGGAGATGTTATAGTTAATGTAGAAGATATTAAGAGATGAAGATAAGATCAAATCCCATATATCATGGAGTATGATGGTCTGATCAGATCCCATATGTCGAGGAATATGATCCTTTTTTTCATTAGTAGGTTACTTGTTTTTCTATTTAAGAATCAGTTGTACTAGTCTCGAGGGCATTCAAAAAATTATCAATAAAGTCTGGGACAAGAGGAGTTATCTCTTGTTTATGTGTGTCAATTCGTCTTTACTCTAACAAATTGGTCCGACCTGCCTGATGATACCGACACGTGGAGCAACAGAATCTCGCCTCGAGGAGTTAGAGAAGATGGTGGCAAAACTTCAAGAACATGTTGAACTCATTCCCACCATATAGAAGGATATTAAGCTGACCCAAACATCTATATCGGAGCTATGTGCCATGGTCAACGAACTACATACCAATAAAACTATAATTCATCGCGACGAAGAAAGATCTAACAACGAATAACAACATACATCGATAGATGAGATCGAATTCACTCCATTAGACACTCACAACCTTTCCACGACGCCTTGAATTAGTTTTTAATGGATCTGATCCAATAGGATGGTTGGCCCGTGCAAAACAGTACTTTGAGCTTCAGCAAATCAAGCAATCACAGAAGGTTCTGATGGCCTTGATTGGCATGGAAAGGTATACTCTTCACTGGATAAGATGGTTATGGCAAAAATCACCAGATATGAATTGGGAGAGTCTTGCTATTGAACTGATCAAAAGATATGCTCAGTAAGCCACACAACTTCTATTGATTACTACATTGATGAATTCATTGAAATGATGACTCATGTGCCTGGACTGGACTAACTACCACTATCTGGGGTATTTTATGCACGGCCTTCAACCTAGGATTCGGGTATGTCTTCATACCCTTGCACCCTACACACTTACAGAGACTATGGACATGGCACGTTGTGTTGAGGAAGAGATCTTATTAGTTGCGCCTGCTCGCACTGAATTTAAAGCTCAAGCACCGCTCAGAAACAAATCAATAATCCTCTCGCGACCTTCATATATCCCTCGAGATCGTTGGACTTCAAAACCACCTCAATCAGATGATAAGATTGCTGCAAATCGTTCTTAATCAACCCCCGTAAAGTATGTACCTCCAACATTGAGGCAAAATAACCAAGCAAAAGTGACAACACAACCAACAACTCGGACTCGACCTATTCGTCGCCTATCAGACCAAGAATTCTAGGATTTAAGGAGCACCACCAAAAAAATCAAAATGAAAGCAGGATTACTAAACATTCAACTTAGTCACCAAAATTTGAATGCAACTCACCAAATTTTAAACGTAAATTACCAAAATTTTCAAAATCTTAAATTTTGATAGTGTTCGAAAGTGTTGATGATGGTGTCGACGGTAGTAGAGCGGGTGAAAACGACATCACTGGAGCTTTATAAATTCGGATCTATTATGAGAGGATGAAAAATGAAATGAATGAGCTAACGAAGGTGTGAGATGGTTAGAATTCGATGGTAGACGTGTTCGCAAGTTATTTCTAGAGAGATAGTTGATTTAGTTATACGAAGAAATGGCTAAGTGAGGATGTTATGTACAAGTGAAGAAGAGGTGGTGATAACGTTGGTGTGTTGTTGAAAATGGTGTAAAAAGTCGTCGAAAATAGCAAAAGAAGAATGGTAAAGGTAAAGATGTAGATTATATTTGATTGTATACCACCACTTATAACGCCAAAATCAAAGTAGAATCAACAAAAAAACAACTTGGGTCACTAAAATTTAAACCCGAATTATACAGAAAAATTATGAACACAAATTACCAAAAATTCTATATCTGAAATTTTGATAGTGTTCGAAGATGTCAATTATAGCGTTGATGGTGATATAGTGGGTGAAAACGACATCGATGGAGATTTATGAACTCATTTCTATTTTGAGAGGTTAAAAAATGAGATGAATAAATTATCGAACGTGTGGTCGGGAATGTGCTTGGAACTCGGTAACAAAAATGTTCGTAAATTATTGCTACAATGGTGGTCGATTGGTGACACGGACGAATGATCAAATGAATTTACATATTCAAGGATAAATTTTTCAAAATACTTATTATCTACACGTGAGTCTACTGAGGATTTACATATATATGTTTACACGTGAGTATACTAACTCAAGGATAAATTTTTCAAAATATTTATTGTTTTGTCTTTCTAAATTATATTTTTTTTTCTAAGTTACATTTTTTTAATTTTTTATGAAAATTCATATGAAATCTTGAGTATGAGTAAACGATGCTAAGAAATTCAACTACTATCAATTTTTATAAAAGACTTATTTTGTAAAATATATCACATTAATAACATGTAACGTTCCAAAATTTACGAATCATTTACTTCAAAAATAAAAAATAATTGAATTATATGAATATAAATGGTGCCCCGTAAAAAGATTAATAAGAAGACAATAAAATCACGTTGATTCTGCAATTTTGAACTCAATATTTCATTATTTTATTTTTGTTTTTATTTTTAAATTAAATTTTTTATAATATTTTACAAAACTAATCTTGGCCGTCCAAATATGAGACACACAAAACCTACAAATACCAAGATCTGATCTTGAAGCAAACCCTCTCTGTCATTCTCTCAACCAAGCCAATTACTCTCTGTGATCTGATTCTACACTTTTCTTGGGTAAGTTCCTAATCCCACTCTCCTCACCTATATATACACACACACCTTGTATCTATCTTTCATTTGTTGTGTTTTGTTGTTCATTTCTTGTAGATTGAGAAAAGATGTTTGGGAGAGCACCAAAGAAAAGTGATAATACAAAGTACTATGAAATTCTTGGTGTCCCAAAAACAGCTTCACCCGAGGATCTAAAGAAAGCTTATAGGAAAGCTGCTATCAAGAATCATCCTGATAAGGGTGGTGATCCTGAAAAGGTTGAATTTTTATTTTTTTTTAGTGTTTGATTTGGTGTTTTTTTTGTTGTTTTTGATGATGGGTTGTGTTGTTTTTTTGTTCATTTCTTTGAGATTTTATCAGGGTATGTGTTTTTGTTATGTTTTGGATTTTGGGTTTGTTTGGATTGGTGAAAGGGTTGTGATGGATTGGAGATGTAATTTGTGCCCTTTTCGAGCTTTCGGGAGAGAGTTTTGTGATGGAAGGGGAGGTGATCGAAGGTTATGTGTTTCTTTTAGTTTACGTTTAAAATCTGATATTTGGGTTACGACATGTCGGGAGGTCGGGGAAGTGGCTTATGTCGTTGATGGATACTTGTATTGGTTGAAACACAAATATGAGTATCAGATGTATACACGGGTGGGTTTGTCAGTATAATGGAACGAATAATATTCATTTTCATTATTTTAATTTACAAATCAAGGTTAGGTACAGTACAGTAGAAGCACGTTTCTCCCCTTTAAATTACATCGCATTTCATTGTATTAACTTTCATAATTTGATGGTTTGTCACAATGACAAGCTATCTAGTTTCACTTATATTGGGTCTTTTTTTGTAAAATTTTTTTATAAGAATAATGATTTTTTTTTTCTCTTTACTTGAATTGATGATTATTAGTGTAGATGCAACCATAGTGATTGCTTCAATAGTAGTGCTATTATTGAATGTTGTTTGTATAAGCAAAAGTATTTAGCATAAAGTTTGGATGCTCTGTTTGAGTTGAGATTTTGAGCAGCTTCGTGTAAAAATAAGTTAAAATATAGCATTAGTTTCACTTTAAGTTTCAGCGGTTTCACTTTATGCTCTGATTAAACTATGTAAAATGCTCCCTCCGTCCCATACGTCCCATAAACAGTGTCCTCTTTTGACTTTTCATAGTCATATTCATTAAATTCCGACTATAAATTAAAAGTTAATTAAGAAACTTGTTTTCCTAAATACAGATTAAAGTGATGAAAGCCACATATGAAAATAAGAGCGTCTGTTAAAAATTTTGTGAAATTTGTTGAGTAATTTGTTGGGTTGGACTAATTAGTAGTAATTTGGTCCAACCCAAGACCTAAATGAAGAGAGTGGAACTCAAATTTGTCATGGCACCCAATGACAAACTAAAAAAAGGCTATTTTCTTACATGAAAAGGAATGTATACATGCATCTGTGACTCGGAAATATGGAAAAGTTGTACTGATAATTAGTTTGCTCTAAAAAATACGAAAGATCTTTAATTAGTTCAATTGAATTCTTTCCATTTTCTTTGTTGTCTGTCCTTTCTCGGAAAAAGGCTTAATTGAAGTTATATTGTATTGTGCTAGTTTAAAGAGCTTGCCCAAGCATATGAGGTCCTGAGTGACCCGGAGAAGCGTGAAATATATGATCAGTATGGTGAGGATGCACTTAAGGAGGGAATGGGTGGTGGCGGAGGTGGTGGCCATGACCCGTTTGACATTTTCCAATCCTTCTTTGGTGGCAGCCCGTTTGGTGGTAAGATTGTGTTCATGTTTTCTGAATTTTCCATTTTCTCTGTGCAACTTTCATTTTGTTCTCAGTTTTGGCAATATACCTGTTTTATCAGGAGGTGGCAGCAGCAGAGGACGGAGGCAAAGAAGGGGTGAGGATGTCATTCATCCACTTAAGGTTTCACTGGAAGATCTCTGCAATGGAACTTCCAAGAAGCTTTCCCTTTCACGTAATGTAATCTGTTCTAAATGCAAGGGGTGAGTAGTCATCTACACAGCTACACTCCTGACTGTCTATGATGTATACTTATTCTATCATGGGTTAAATCCTTACTCTTCTTATGATTGTTTGTGTTCATAAATGAAGAAAAGGGTCCAAGTCAGGTGCTTCAATGACATGTCCTGGCTGCCAGGGATCTGGAATGAAGGTTTCTATCAGACACTTGGGCCCGTCTATGATCCAGCAGATGCAGCATCCGTGCAATGACTGCAAGGGTACTGGAGAAACAATCAACGACAAGGATCGCTGCCCTCAGTGCAAAGGTCAAAAGGTTGTTCAGGAGAAGAAAGCGATAGAAGTTATTGTGGAGAAGGGTATGCAAAACGGACAGAAGATCACTTTTCCTGGAGAAGCTGACGAAGCGGTAATCAGAACACGCTCACCACTAAGATTAAGATTTTAAAGACATCTTTTGCTAAGATCTAAACTTAATTGTCTTTTTTCTGTTCAACTGACTATGTTTGGAACTCAATATCCTATATTGCAGCCTGACACAGTTACTGGGGACATAGTGTTTGTCTTGCAACAGAAGGAGCACCCCAAGTTTAAGAGGAAGGGTGATGATCTTTTTGTTGAACATTCCTTGTCTCTTAGTGAAGCACTCTGCGGCTTCCAATTTACCCTGACTCACCTGGACGGCAGGCAGCTTCTCATTAAATCCCAACCAGGAGAAGTTATCAAGCCTGGTAAGTTGGAGCATTGCAAATTAGCATTTGTTTTTACGTCCATTTGTAAGTGGTGATATCTAACGAGCATGTGTTAAGTTTGAAATCATACCTATAACTAAAACAAAGTACAGCTGATGTCATCCTTACTTATGTGTCAATTTCTCCTAATCTCCTTCAATTGATGACATCGTCTTCACTTATGTTTCAAATTATCGTCATATTTGCTTATGTGTCAAACTCTCTACTAATGGCCCCACTAACTTATTTTCTGTGTTCCTTTCAATCAATACATAAAATAAACATATACTAATTTACTCAATCTCCCTGATCATTCATATTTTCCATGCCTTCAATTTATAAAAAAATAAAACCTTAAAAATTATTTTCACAAATCTTTATACTCCGTAAATACTTCTATTGAATATTTAAACATTGTTAATTACTTAACACATATTTCTGCATAAATAAGTCAATATATTTAGGCTATTAATACCTTTTCAATATGACATTAAAAAAAAAAATTAAAGCACAATTAGATTACTATCCTTTATAATTTCTGTAACAAATTTGTTAAAAATATGAATTATTAATAATATTATATTAAGCGGTCATCGTCTGGGAATAATCTAGTTCTTGTTATATGTAAGCCTGCTTTTCGTCCATTGTTTGCATTTATATTGTCTTTCCCCTCTTTGTTTCGAGCTTATTCTTGTCTTTCATAGTAACCTTTTGTATTCTTATGCATATATTTTTTCTATCAGAACCAATATATGCACTGAAATGTTCTTATTCTTTTCCTTGACCATAATAATTTTACACGTGAATTTGTATGTCATTGGAGGTTCATAACTGAGTCGTCCGTACGAAGGTTGAATTCTGGTGGTGGTTTTTTTAATAAAGCTTTAACTCATCTTCTTCAAAAACTACATGAATTTAGCTACTTCATCTATCCACAGATCAATTCAAGGGAATTAATGACGAAGGAATGCCAATGTATCAGAGGCCATTTATGCGAGGGAAGCTCTATATTCACTTCAGTGTAGATTTCCCGGAGTCCTTGAGCCCCGAGCAGTGCAAAGCTCTTGAGGCTGTGTTGCCTTCAAGGCCTTCAATTCAGATGACAGACATGGAGCTGGATGAATGTGAAGAAACAACTCTGCATGACGTGAATATTGAAGAGGAGATGCGACGGAAACAACAAGCTGCCCAAGAGGCATATGATGAAGATGAAGATATGCATGGTGGTGCTCAGAGGGTGCAGTGTGCTCAGCAATGATCGGCCTGTAGGAATTTGTTTAGCGAAAAGATAATCATGGGTGTTGAATCATTCATTTTTTTTCTCCTACATCTGCAAAATGCAAATAAGATCTCTAGTGTGTTGTCTTTTACCATAGGCTTTATCTACTAGTTTGGATTTAATTTTAAAATGTTGGTTTAATATCTGAATTGCAAACATTTGGTAAACCAAAAGACGTAAAATGTGATTCTAATTTGTGCTTGTATTTCTTCTAATGTTTTTTGGGAAGTCTTGTACAAATGCAGCAATTTCTGATGGCATCATGCATTGAATTTGATGGTTTTACTAGCAGGATAACTGGTCAGTTGAAGCAATGAACACTGCACCTTAAAGTTTAGGTACCTCAGGTCCTTGAGTTCTTCCCTGTTTTTCTGTCATATAGCTTTCATTAATGTCATGAAGTTATAACACTCAACTATGCTAGATACATTAAGCTAGGTCCAGGAGGTATAGCAAGGTTCTTACCGTTTTTGAACTACCATTAGATGCTACCAACCTGAATGTGTCTATCTTCTTGTCGTATTAAAACGCAATTAGACCGGAACCTCCATATGAGCCTGCCATTTTATTGTATTGTAGATGCAAGACGCCATTAGACCTGACCTTGACCTGAATCTGACATAACTTCGTGCGGTTTCGTTACAGTAACTAGGGGTTGAATATGCAATCTTGTGCTACAATTACAATCTTATTATTTATCACATAAATAAATTCTTATTGTAGAGCCGTCTCTTTGGTATGTCCTTTCCCATTATATGAGCTGCAATTCACCTGAAATCATTGGACTGACATACTTTGTAAATTAAGGTCCAAGTAGTATTTTTTTTCCCCCTATTTGGTATCGAATTGGTATAATTTTCTTCAAAGATTTTCAAACAAAATTAAGTTTTCATGTCTATTTAAGCCTCAGAGTTCAAGACTTTTTAGGTGGTGACGGGAAGTTCTTGCCACACTACAGACTGAACTAAGATGTACCAAAAAAAAAAAAAAGACTTAGAATATTGACTGTGTAATATATATGATCGTGATAAGCCCATTTCCCTAAACGGAAGGTTTTCGAGGGAGGGGGTATATTGACTATGTAATATATATGATCCTGATAAGCTCCCTACCACGAGTTTTTAGGAGAATTGTACCGAACGTTAGAGCCAAAAAGTTACGAACAACCTACTGATCCACTCTTCGACATGGGTTTTCGAGTGAGGGGGTATCAACCTAGTGATCCACTTTTCGAACCATAAATGGAAGGCTTTCGAGGAAGGGGTATATTGACTATGTAATATATATGATCCTGATAAGTTCCCTAACACCTTAGGGTTTTAGGAGAATATGCAATAATAATATGTTGGGAGAGAGTTGTGGTTGTGGTGCCCCCTCTAACAATATATAATGTTTGTAATTAAACCATTGAGAAGTCCACACAAAAGATGTAAAACATTCTTTAAGATTGATCTTTTATCATGATCAAAAAATATGCAGCAGTTTGTGTAGAAGTACACGAATGAATTTTACTGCTCTCTGACTTGTAGAGATGCCAGCTTCTAGGAGGGTGTTGACTTTAGCTAAGCTGCTTTGTTTCTTCAGCTTTCTCCCCTAAAAAATTACTATTAAATCTAACATCCACAGGTCATGGTATTTCAAACTTGTAACAAAAGGGCATAAAAAAATCAATATTACATCTGACCGTAGATAGCTTGAGGTTAACGAAGACGCCATTTCTTCCCAAAAACTGATCCCTCTGCATAATACTTACGAGCAAATTATCATCTTTTCAGCAAAAAATATATAGAAGAATTAGGTAAGGAAAATTTAGAAAACGATGGTTGATGCATTTGTAGCTGATCTAGCTAGCGGACTGGTTCGCAAGATTATTTCGCTTGCAACGGAAGAAGTGATCCAGGCTTGGAATCTTTGTGAAGATCTAGTAACTCTGCGCGAAAGGTTGGAATCAATTGATGCTCTCTTATCTGACACTTATACCAAGAAACTAGCTATGTCTTCTGTCCAAAACTGGATCAACAAACTTAAAGCTGTGGCAGACAGCGCTGATGCTTTTATGGATGAACTTGCATATGAAGTTACTCGACAAAAGGTGGAAAATCATCATATTGTAAGGGACTTCTTCATTCCTTCTAAAAACAGCATATTATATCGTTTCAAGGTGGCTAAAAAGATTAAGACTATTCACACTTCCTTTCACAAAATTTTTAAATGGGCGGGAGATCTTGGAATTCAGCCCGTAGCACAATTAAGTTCATATGTGCAACCTGGTGAGACCCGCAACACCCCACCCTTTGAAGACGAGTCACGAATAGTTGGAAGAGATAAAGATGCATCATATTCAGTCCAAATGGTGTCTCAGAGTCATGAAGAGAATTTACTGGTCATTGCCGTAGCAGGGATGGGGGGTCAAGGCAAGACAACTCTTGCTAGAATGGTTTACAATAAAGATGTTGTGATCAATATTTTTCCAAAGAGGATGTGGGTTACCGTATCAGATAATTTTGATTTCATGAAGATTTTGAATCAGATGGTTGGTTCACTCACTTCAGCGCGTTCCATGTTGGATAATGCAGAAGCACTAATTAAAAAACTTCAGAAACATCTAGAGGGGGTAAAGTTTTTACTCATACTAGATGATGTCTGGAATGAGAAAGCAGAGAAGTGGGATAATTTGATGAATTCTTTACTTGGAGTTGGTTGTGCGAAAGGAAGCAGAATTCTAGTTACCACTCGCAACCAGGAAGTATTCGATGCCATGCAATGTTCTCTTCATTATTGGGTGGAAAAACTATCAGAGGAAGATAGTTGGGCTCTGTTCAAGCAAAGAGCATTTTTACATGGAGGAGTTTTGGAGACCCAGGCATCTGTAGGCTTAGGGAGAAGAATGGTGAAAAGGTGTGGCGGCCTGCCTCTGGCAATAAAAACACTAGGAGGTTTATTGTACTCAAAGAAGTCTGAGGAAGAGTGGTTGTTGATCCAAAATAGTGAAGTATGGAAATCAACAGGTGTGTTATCATCCTTGAGATTGTCATATGATAATTTACCATATTCTTCTTTGAAACAATGTTTTGCATATTGTTCTTTTATTCCAAAGGGTTATCCTGTTTATAAAGATGAAATGGTACAAATATGGATGGCACTAGGATTCCTTTTGCCTCCTAGAGATAGCAATGCGCAGATGGAAGACATAGGCAATGAATACTTTAACATTTTGTTGTCGCATTCTCTGTTACAAGACGTGGAGAGGGATGAATTTGGAAATATCACCTATTGCAATATGCATGATCTTGTGCATGACCTTGCACTAGATGTGTCAACTAATTACTCCATAACTGTAACACCAAGTCAGGATTCTAACCAGCTTCCGAAGGCAATATATGTAACGCAAGAAGGATTTGAGGATTTAAAACCAATTATCTACGGGGCATACTTTGATATAGTACAAGCACCAAACTCAAGGGATAGTATATTCAGTGTCCTCTTACCACTGCTCAAACACTTGACAGTACTGGTGTTGAAATCGTTTTCTAATGAAATGCCAAGTTCGATAGGGAATTTGAAATACCTCAAATATCTTGATATCTCAAGTTCTCAAGGATACAAGATATATAAATTGCCAAATTACATCTCAAGACTCTACAACTTGCAGACTCTAAGAGTTTCGCCTTTACATGAGCTTCCAGAAAAGGTTTGCAACCTTATTAACCTGCGACATCTTTTTATTGAGGATAAATACGTGGATAGCAATTCTAGAAGAAGATGCATGTTTACTGGGATAGCGAGATTAACTTGTCTGCAAACACTTCCTTATTTTGTTGTGAGTAGAAATCGAAATTGTCTCATTGGACATCTAGGAGGGCTGAACAATCTTAGAGGTAACCTTAAACTCTACAACCTTAGTGAGGTGGTTAATATGGAAGAAGCAAGTACGGCAAAACTTTGTTGAAAGTCTATTCAGCATTTACTGTTGGATTGGAGCAACAACGAAGACGAAAGGGAAGATAGAAAATATAACGATGAGGATGTGATGAAAGGTTTAGAACCTCATGCATATCTGAAAGAATTGACAATTGACAATTTCATGGGGAAGAAGTTTGCATCTTGGATTACAATGATGGAAAATTTGGTGAAAATCACATTGAGATGTTGGAACAGATGTGAAGAATTTCCACAACTGGGTCACCTTCTTAAACTGAGGGAGATGAAGATAGTTGGAATGGAAAATGTTGGGGTTATTGGGAGCGATATTAATGGAGGTCTACACAGTGGTAGTAGTGACTTGAGTGACAGTGGGGCCGCAAAACAGGTTACAACAATGTATCCGTCATTGACTAAACTCATATTGCGGGGGTTGACAAGGCTAGAAGAATGGCTAGAACCAGAAACGAGTATTGAAGACCAAAAGTAGGCTTGTATGGTTTCCTAAGGCTTGTATGTGATGCATTTGTACAAAACAATTGTTGTAAACATAAAAATGAAAATTAATGGAACATTTTTCAATCAAAAAACAAAAATAATAACAAATTGAATTAGCTACAATTTAACAACAAATGGGGCAAATAATCAACCCATTCTCATTACATTCTTCACATTGCTTCACCTTGTCATCACGACGAACAAAAACTCTTCTACTTCCATTACAAACAATACAAATCAGAAACCGAACCCCGACACATACTTCACACACTCCCTCTGATCCATTAACCAAAACTCCGTCAAAAAGTCGCCGTAGCTTCCCTTGCTCGTGTAACATAACAACCATTTCAGCCCCTCCAATGTACCTTCCTTTTATAAACAACTTTGGAGGCACTACTTTTTCACCCAAAATCCTCCACAACTCTTCCTTAAACTCCAAATGCATCGAAACATCTCTTTCAAAATAACAAACTCGAAACGTTTGTAGTAAAAATCGAATACTAGCACAATCTTCAAATGTCTTCCGTATCCCTCTAAGCCCTGTTGTGTACAAAATCACCTTGTTTTCACCTCCTGGCGGACACTTGTCCTCAAATTCAAGTAACGGATTCTCGATATCTGAAATCCTCCGCGCTTTTAACGGACGATTCTCTTGTACATAATCCTCAATCTCTTTCATTTTCTCATTTTCTTCAACTTTAACTTCCATCACCACTTGCTCAAATGCCGCTAAAAGATTAGGATCAAAACAAGAACCCGAACCAAAATCCGGAGACTTAAATCCCAAATTACCAATTTCCGATAAAGGGCTTCCAAGATTCGACCTCATAACCCGCTTTTCGCAATTTCCTCCAACATTCTCCTTGTCCTCATCAACCGCCATTTCCTCCTCCTCAAATTCCTTGATAAGCTCTATCACATCGACATCCTCGACTTGTCGAACTTCTTCTCCCGTAACCTGCTTCCTCTTTTCGCTATCAATAATGCCGTCGTCTTTTTTACGAAATTGCGTAGGAATCTTGAAATTCTTGGATTTGGAGAGCAAGTTTTGGACAAACCCATCTGGAGTAGTAGCTTGTAAAATTAAATCTTGATTCAAATACCCAATTGATTTAACTGACTTCAATTTCTTCAGAAACTTGCCTTTCATTCCCTTCATTTTTGTTTGAAATTATTTGAGCAGATCTTTTGGATTTGTTTTGTCAAGACTTTGTTCACAACGGCTAGTAAATTAGTGGATAACAAACAATATTTTTAAATGGATTTAAACGGTATGGGATGCGCACGTGGGTATGACTTTAAGGCTATGTTCACTTGGATTGAATGAAATGAGGGGAGAATGGAATGAAATTTATACTATTATTTGGGGAAGATTGGGGAAAGTGTTTATAAATTTCATTCCTTGCTTCATTCCTCTCCAATAATTTGAACTAGAATTCTAACCCACATGTTTTGGAAGGAATGCTCCATTCCCAATCTTCATCATTTTCTTTGCAATCTTCATCATAAAAAACTTCTTCTCCCTCATATTTGTTCATTATTTCCCCCAACATCCCCTTTCTTCATAAATTTTGTTTACAATTTTCATTCCATTCTTATCCCATTCCATTCTTTCCAAGTGAACACACCCTAATAGTAGCTATTGAAAGATGCTCGTTACCAACTTCCCAACTTTTGTGCTCCATTTTATTTCACTTTTTAGTTTTTTGTTTTGTGGATTCTAAATTAATTAAACCATATATTATTTTAATCTTTTTATTAATAAATAAATTTATTTTACATAAAATATATAATTAATTTTACATAAAAATATTATAATTTAATTTTATATAAATAAACATAATCCTTTTTATTTAAAAATATTTTTAAATAAAAAGGATTATGTTTATTAATATAAAATTAAATTATAATATTTTTATGTAAAATAAATTATATATTTCATTTAAAATAAATATATTTATTAATAAAAAGACTAAAATACCCGGTATAATTTAATGGCATTTTGATGAAATCACGTTCAAGGTTGTAAACTGAAAGAAAAATCTATTATATATATAATAGGCCAACACAAGATAAAAATAGTGAGATTTTTTAATGTATTGTAATTACCAATTTATCCCTCTATTCTCAAATTTTTGAAAAAATTGTGGTTGGTGGGGATTGAACTTGGGTCTTCAACTTATTTAACAAAACTTTCTACCACTACACCACTCAATCACATATGTTGTGAATCATACACATTATAGATGTATGTGTGTGTTGTGCGAGTTTTTAATGTAGTATGATTACTAATTTATCCCTCTATTCTCAATTTTTTGAAAAAGTTGTGGTTGGTGGGAATTGAACTTGGGTACCCGAGTTAATTAACAAATCTTTTTACCACTACACCACTCAATCACATGTATTTTAAATCATACAATAAAAGATGTATGTGTGTGTTGTTTTAGTGAAATTTTTTTCTAATATTATAATATTGCGACATATTAATAATTTTTTGTCATGTTGCATTTACATTTATTGATTTGAATTATAACATATTAAATTAAAATATAAATTATTGATACATAATATATGGTTTGATAATATTATAAAATTGTAATAACAATAATAATTAACATAACAACCTAATCACTCATCTATACGTGTTTTCAATAATACACATGATATCTTTATGTATACCGTTTAAGCGGGACAATATTTGGTTTTATATAAAGAAACAATATGAAATGCATAATGTATTTTTTATGAAAAATAGTACACATATGATTAAGTCAATAACTAAATTACTTTATTACTGATTTGAAAGCACCAATTTACTCATAAGTTCCTATTAATATATAGAAGTATTATTTTTAATGATAATCGAACGTGGATCACCAAGTTAAATTGTGCATCTTCATACCATTAGATCACATATTCACATGTATTTTTAATATTACTGCATTTTAAATGAATTTTGGACTCTTTAATGATTATCATTTATCGATAAAACAATTACGTAAAATACACAATTGGGTTATATACTGATATTATACCTAATATGATGGATATTATCTAACAAAATATTAGAGTAAAAAATATTGAGGTGTTAACGTAACGAGTGATGGCCCAAAATATTCATATAGGAGCCATGCTGACCCTTTTTACTGACGGGAAACGATACATCGTGTACCGTGATATGAGGGGTGTTGCGGAACACGATCTTCCGTAATAGGGTATGATACGGAACTGAGTCTTCCGTGTTATGCATGATACGGAAGACCATGCTCCGTGACTGTGCTGCGCACCCACCTAACACGGGACACGGTCCACCATATCATGCATAACACGGAACACTCAGTTCCGTATCTACGTAATACGGAGGACGATTCTCTGCATCATGATAACACGGAGGACGATTCTCCGTATCCCGTCGGTATTTCGGGCCATTTTTTTCAAAATCAGTATTTTGGGCAAAAACTTAGCAAAAATAGGCATTTTGGTAATTCTCTCTAACGTAAAATGAAAATTTTATATTACTAAATAAGATACAATAATTTATTAGTCAAACTATTTGGATCATAAAAATATTTGGCTTCAAATAGACAAATTCTACAAATAACACATTACCTTTTATCTACAAATTAGTTAATATTCAATTTAAAATATGACATTTTATGGGAAAAAATGACCATACATTATATATTATTTATGAAGGTAACTCAATGAAAGTTAGACGGAAATTGGAAGAGAAATAAAGGCAAATAATTCTTAAAATGAAGAAATTAGAAGAAAACAAATAAAAGAGTTAGAAATGTAGTTTTAAGAAGTACAAGCGCAAGACCTGAGAAGTTTTAGAAGATTTACGAAGGTTTTTGATTGGAATCAGGACTGAAACCTACACTCTCAGAATGCAACATCTTGAAAACTATTAAGTTTCTACCTTGAATATTATTCGAGATCCAGCTAAATGGATGCATCATTTTTTAAGAAAGTTTAGGAATATAGGTGCTCTGAAAAATCTTTTTAATTAATAATTAGACAACACCCATAAAACACTCAAATTATATTCTATGACCTACAACAAAATTAAAACCTCACATGATTGCTATCAATACTACTCATATTAGTTTTCAAAGTACAAATTTGAACATATTTAAAGTAAGTACACAATAACTACATAGGCCAGTAACAAGATGAAATCAATGAAAATCAATCACATGTTTCAAACGATACCGATCATGAATAGTTTAATTAAAAAAAATACAATTTAAGCTAGCAACCCGTGCCTCGCACGGGTTTTTATGCTAGTTAAATTATTAAAGATGAAGTATCACAAAAAAATAATGGTACATAATCTGTCTTTGGCAAATACTTAAGATTATAATGTGCAATAAGCTTTAAATATAATTAATGTCATGTTTGTTTTTTACGAAATAATTAATATCATGTTAATTAGACATAGACGGGGTGATAATTCTCACGACCGATTAGAGGCTTCCGATCACTGTTCCGGGCACTGTTCCGGGGGTACTTCACCTGAGTTTGGGTATCTGCAAAATAATGCTCGCCCGGGGGTGGTGGCCGTCAAACACCTCCAGTGTGAGAATCAGTAATCGGAATAATAATAATAATCGAACGGGTAAGAATGTATCTGTGTAAAGGGAGAGAATGAGTAATAAGTTTTTGTAGCTAAAGATTGTCTCTTTCTTTTTTTACCTTATGTGCAGAATGGGGGTATTTATAGGCTGGGTCTTCCAATCACTGTTTACCCACTTGGTTGCCCACTTGTTATGCCGTTAAAGCTACAGTGAGCCACTATAGGAACAGTGATTGGTGTCCCCTCCTGACATACCTCGATTCTACCACAGCCGCTTTTACTACAGTTGAATGCCTTTGTGTTCCCTTGACTACCTTTATGGTCCCCTGCCTTAGTGAGCAAGATACCAAGATATTTTGTACAAGTATTTTGTAATGATATTTGTTGTCAAGTTGAGTAATTTTAGTAAAGATAATATATAATGACACGTGTGTAAATTGCAAGTACAATCATCGGGTTTCCTGCTGTGCCCGCTGTGGGCTTACAGCGGGTAGTTATCATTGCCCCTCACTCCTGTTGTGCGTTGTTAGCGGACAGGAGGAGGAGAGAACTATATGCAACACTGTTTTGAGAATTTTTTTTTGAAAATGATATTATGTGTGGCCCCCCAAGTGTTTGGCGGACATTACTTGGGGGTCTAATTTTTTGGTGAAAATTTGCCCCCCAAGTGTTGGCGGACAACACTTAGGAGTCACAAAAATTTTGTGAAAATATGCCCCCCAAGTGTTGGCGGACAACACTTAGGAGTTAGAAAAAATTTGTGAAATTTGTGAAAATATGCCCCCCACGTGTTGGCGGACAACACTTAGGAGTTAGAAAAAATTTGTGAAAATATGGGATGCGTTTGACAACGGGTTTTGGTTCTTGACGGGCTTTGGAGTTAAAACGTTTTTGTTTGATATGTGTAACTGCTCTTGAAATAAATGCAATAATTGATAATAAATGAGAAATTTGAAATAAATGAGGGAATAATATTAAATGTCAATAATATGAGAAATGATAAGTGGTAGTTCGTATTAATGAGAAGTGACCTTTGGGTGGAAAGTGAATGTACCTTTGTGATGTAATATGTCATGAGTGAGTGGGAAGTTATTACCTAGTGGGCAGTTTTGGTTGAATCGATGCAGTTACTAGTGGCTGTACTAATGACGTGGACCAATCACAGATGGCCACTTTTTGTATGTAATGTTTTTCACCCCAGCACACGCGCCTCACGCTAATAAAAAGGGAAGTTGTATATCATTTGTGTAACTTTTTACTGCCTTTCACCACTTTTGTCCTTGCTTTTTCTTGTCTTCTCCGAGTTGTTTGCTACGTTCGTGTTGCTATTTTTGAAGATTTCTGCCATTGAAGCCATATCTTATCTCCTGATTCGAGGTAAGATTCTTGTTGCTTTGTATTTTCTTTTGTGATTTCTGTTTCCTAGATAACTGTGCCATGTCTGTATCTCCATTTGTTGTTTCATAGTATGTGTTTGCGAGTGGGTTTTGTATGCATATCATTGCTTTGTATGTTTGTATTCTTTCGAATCTGGATTCGATTATGTAGTTTGTGAAGATTGTTAATCTATATGTTTTAGTTTGTGATTTTTGTTTGTGTATTGGATACCGACATTTGGTAGTTTTGATTTGTGTGAAAGCCTGGTTTAGATTGTGATATGTTGATGAATGTTTGTGTATATGTGCGTATATTGTGTATAAAGTGTATGATTTTGACTTTTGATTCTAGGGTTTTGTTGTTTGTGGGGGAAATGGGATATGAACCGTTTCGTTTGATTCATAAATAAATAAAAAGGAAAATGTAAATTATTTGTGAATACCCATGTGTACCTTTTGCTTTGTTAGCGGGTAAACCGTTGGCGGTATTGGGTTTTGACTTAGAATTTATGTGTAGATGGGTGATGAGTTTACTGATGCCGCTACTGGCGAGAAGCGCGCTTTGATCAACGGTTATTGTCGCTGGGCGGACCCTAATCACTTAACTTTTCCAGCCGTCCTGCCAAGAAACCGCTACCAGTATTTCGAGAGTAATGAAAGTTTATTTCGGGCGACCAAAGTGCCCCCCACGTCGTACTCAAATGCCGAAATGGACAAGGAATTTGTCGAGTTTTCCCATCTGCAACATGATAGTACTTTCAAAGCTGATGATTGGGCTGAATATATATCAAGAATGTTCAGGATTGAAGAAGGTTATTTCTGGAGGCGTGAAGAACCCGGCGAGAGATTATACCACCGGTTTGATGACGGATCCATGTGCATACCCGTCAGTCATTTAAAGGCAGGTTTCCGGTTGCCTCCCCACAAATTTGTCATGGATTTGTTACGTCTTCATTTTAGGTGTCCGTTGGCTCAGTTTACTCCTAACTCGATAAGAGCCATAAACTGGTTCATAGCTAGTTGTGAAAGGAAGAGTAAGTAACCTACTTTCAAGGCATTTTTCTGTTTGTTCGATGTGAAAGCCAGTCGTGCTAAACCCTTCTACGAATTACAATTTGTGAAGCCAAAAATGTGCATAGGAAAAGCTCTGAACGGTCATCGACCGTTTGCATTTCCCAAAGGAATGGCTGGATTGCAAGAGGAGTTTCTGGTAATTGGTGGTGGGGAGTTTGCTTGGCAGAAGAATTTTACGAAGAAGGTCGAGTGTGATTACAAGGTGGATCGTAATCGGCTGAGTCGCAATGAACTTGACGTCCTTGTTAGCCTTGTGATGGTGTTGGGTGAAGTGTGGACAGAAAATAATTTGATCGACCCGGCCGATTTGAGAAGGAATTGTTGTAAGTTTTACTTTGTTGCCTTTGTTGTTTTTTGCTGTGTGCTGTAATTGACATTGTTTTTTGTATTTTTACAGTGTTGGATCCGCGCAAGCAAGAGCTAAACCTACACCCAACTCTGGGTTTGCGCGAAGCCAAGTTATATGCTGACTTCATGCTTACTGTGCCACCCAGACCTAAACGGGTTCGTGCCGGGTTGTTTGCTGTGGATAATATCTTAGACGCTTTTGATCTCTCCGGTAATGTTGGGGTTGGTCAAACTGCTGTCCCCGTTGAGGCTGACACCGTTGTTGAAGAACCGGTTGCTGAGGAGGAATTTTCTGAGAAAGAAACTGGTGATGATATAAATTCTGAGGGTGATTCTCTGTCTGAGGAGCTGTTAGGTGGTGCTACCGCCCGAGAAAGAGATGATGTGTTTGATGAAAATCTGCAAGATGCCCAAGGGGATGAGTACATTGCTGAGGACGATGAATCCGTTGAGAAAGAAAAGTCCGTGGAGAGAGATGTTCCCACAGAGAAAGAGCCGTCCGTTGAAAGGGATTTAGTGGCTGATTCTGAGGGCGAAAGTTCGGGTGCTGAGGTAAGGAGGACAGTTGTTTCTCATAGGGTAACAGATACTGATGATGAGTTTGATATCCGTTCCGCGAGTGTAAGGGCTGCTATTCAAAGGGAGGAGCGGGGTTCGGTTGTTGCTCCCGCTAAGATAACCGCAAGTGGGAGTAAAGTTATTGTGGATGTTGATACTGGGAAGGAATTATCCGCTGAGAAAGAGCAGGAGGCATCGGTAGAAGGAGCGAGAGATATCGCAGGTGAAACTCTTCGTCAATCAAAGCGCAAGGCTGTTACGGAGGCTAGTACTTCGAAACGTAGACGTATTGAGCCTACTCGGGTGGACGAGCCTGCTTTCGAAAACCAAGGGATGGAGCAACCCGTTGAGGATGATTCTGATGGTGTTGATGCTGAGTATGAGGCTGAGGATGCCACGGGGGATGATGGTGAGAATGATGTTGATGATGATGAGGATGTCGGAGATGCCTCTGAGGAAATAGTGTATTATACGAGCAGTGATGATGAAGTGGATGATGCAGAAGTTGGAGCCAGGCCTGGTTATGGGTTTCTTTTTAAGTCGGGGCCTAATACCTTCACTGTTGATTCCATGATTGATGATGATCTTGTGAGGATGAATGAACTGAGCTGGGAGCGGATGTGTCGTCTATCCCAGAAGTATGCTGCACGGGTATGTAATTTTTTTGCTAGTTTGTGTAGTTTATTTCTGGTTGATGTCTGTTGTTGACATGTTTATTTTTTGTGTTTATGTTTTTTGTAGAATCAGTGCATGTATACAGGTTTAATGGCCCGCGGTAACATGTATCGGAGCAGCAACATTGCTTTGAAGGAGAGAGTTAAGCTATTAGAGGCGGAGCTGTCCGCTGAGAGGGTTATGAAAGATAATGCTGCTAGGGCTTTGCACGAGATTGAAACTGAGAAAACTGACCTCAGAGCAAGCTATGCGTATAGTGCTGATTTGCGACGGTTTTTGGCGGAGGATAAAATAGAACTGGAGACTGAGAAAGCCGTTTTGGCCGAACAGGTAAAGAACTTGACTGCGTCGCTAAAATTTGAAAAGGAACGTGGTGATGATGCTGAAGCCCATCTTAATTCTCGCCCAACCGAAGCGGATGCCATATTGAAGTTTAGAAATAGTGCTAAGTTTGCGGAGATTGTAAAGGGTGAAGCCGCTAAGGTTGCCACTGTGGTAGCGGGCGGCGATGTAGTGCAGCAACGGCAGGATCCCGCTGATAGCGTGCTCGAGATTACTGAGTTAAAAACTGAGGTGGCTAAGCTGAAGTCAAAAGTAAAGAAATCCAAACGTAAAGCCAGAGCCTTGAGAGCCCGTCTTGGGGAAACCGAGAAAAAGAGTGTTGGTTGCCAGTGTGATGTTGTTGTTGGTGATATGGGCACGCAGACCGTTGAAAATGAGTTAGTTGCCGCTGAGAACCTGGTTGCCGCAGAGAATTTGGTTGCCGCAGAGAACCCTGAAGTTATAGTAGATATTACTCCGCTGTCAGTGATAGCGGCGACTTATAGTGAAAGTGATGAAGAGGATGCTGTTTTGAATCCTGCTGTGTCAGAGATCGAACAAGTAGATGCTTCTTTAAGTCCTACTGTGCCTGATGTTGATATCCAACCCCTTAATGCCATTGCTGCGGTGTATAATAGTGATGATGAGGATGCAGAGCCGTTGAGGGGTATGGAGGCTGCACTAAGCGGGTCTCGTTGGGCTTAGCCTATTTTTGTAATCTGTGCTATGAACTTTGTTCTTTTTGACTTGTTTTGAAGTCACTCAGCGGGTGTGTCCGCTGTGTGACCTGGAAACATCTTGATATTGACTCGTACTTTGGAAATTTCAAACTCTAGGATATTTTTGTGTTTGGATATATTTTGGTAATTTGCTTCCAGATATAATCGAATTTGCGTTTGTATTTCTTTGTCAAAGTTGGTAGTAAATGTGTGGGAAACTGTTTACCTGGAAATTGTAATTTTGACTGTGGGAGTTTGTTTCGAGCATTTAATGCTGCATGGGAGTCAAAATATTTTGACTGTGTCTTTACTTTTCTTTGCATGGGAACTGTAGCTTTTGACTGGTGATAACTTTAACCTCCTTTTACCCCCTATAAATAGGAGGGTTTTGCTCTTGTGTTGGATAAACCTCTTTTGTGTTTGATCTTGATAGAGTGTATATTTATATATATTTTATATGATTATATTCCTCATATTTATTGTATTTTGCATTTAATTGGATTTTTATTTAATAGATTTTAATGTTTTATTGTAGGAAGCAAGGAAATTCTAAACTTGGAAGGATTGGAGAATAAGAGCTTAATTTGGAGATTTATTAGAAGGAAATTCGGATTTGTTGGGCTGCACGCGCGCAATTCACTATTTTGGCCATATCTCGAGTTCTACAAGTCAGAATTGGGTGATTCAACTGCCCACGCGAAGATAATTAAATTTTCTATCATTCTAAGATGTTCCAGATGTCATATTACAATTGGAGCGGCCCAGAACTACAAGAGAAAAGTCAACCACGAATTTTCCTTGAAAATCTATTCAGTTTAGGAAACGTACTTGTAATTTTCTCAAGGCATTAAAATACTTTTTTTATTAGAGACATAGATAATATCAGATATTATTATTATTAGGAGAGAGAGATTGGAGAGCTTTTCACTTTTCTTTGGAGATTGAAGGTTTTTCTCTATTCTTTATAATATTATGTGTTCATATTATATCTCTTGTTTTATTAGTTTAATTATGTATGAGTAGATAATTAATCTAGGGTTAAGTAGAACCCTAGTTATGATTGATGTGTGAATTTCCAATTCCCCCAATTTGATTGTTTAATTGCTCTTGCTTATTGAGTTGTTTTAATTAGCAATTACAAATCAGACGTGATTATGTTTATTGTTTGAACCATTGTCTATTTATCAACGAGAGTTGGATTTAGATGGTTGTGATTTATCCAATGAGGACATGAACTTCTCCATGAGAATATGTAGAACGGATTGTTAGGAAGTTAGGGTGCTGTGATTAATGTCTCTAAATTGCATGATACCATGAGAATAGGCTTGATTGTATTTTAGGGAAGCCATTAATACTCGAGAGAGGTTATTGGTAATTTATAGGGCGCACCTTTCCTGTTGAGTATTATACGATTGATTGGGGAGGGAATTCACGATTGCATTAATTCATGCTATTGGGAATACTTAATTCTGGATGTTTTAGTTAATTGATTAATTGCATTAGTATAAAATTAGTTTAATAATCTTTGATATTTTATTGTGTTACTTGCTTGGCTGAATTGAATCGAGAACAACTGGTGATTGACACGTTTGTCTCTGTGGGATCGACTCTGACTTACCCTACTACATAGTTAGAAGGATTTGTTAGATATTATTATTTGATAGGCACGCGACAGCCTTGTCAAATTTTTGGCGCCGCTGCCGGGGACAAAGCAGTGTTAGATTAGTTATTTTTTGAGTTAGTTTGGCCAAGTTGTTTAGTTGTGTTGCTTCGGCTATTATTTTTGTTCTGTTTGATCTTTGCTTGTGGTTTTTCTTGTTTCTTGTAAAATTGATTTTCAGATTCCTATAACAAGAAATTAAGCGAGTAAAGAGAGGAGCAAGAAGAAAGCATGGAGGCATTGGTTGAGACTATGCGGGCATTTTCTCAAAAGATCGATGATATTGAGTCAAGAAATTCTTCTTTGTTTGCCACTTGTGATGTTTGCGGTATACAGGGACATACTCAAAATAATTGCCAATTTAATATCCCTTACTACCCAAATCAAGCACAATTTTGGGATGGTAATTTTTATTACAATACCCATGACCACTCTCACCATCCACCACAATATAATCCTTATGCTGATACTTACACTTCTGGTTGGGAAGATTACACTAATTTTTCCTACCAAGACAATCCACCTCAGCCACCACAGAAATCCAACTTTGAAAATCTTTTGGAAGGAGTTGTTGTTGCACAGCTGAGCAAGAATGAAGAGGTTGAGACAAGTCTTAATGAGTTGAAAACTCAAGGTAAGTTGATTGAAAACTCAATTGCTCAACTAGCTCAAGAGGTAACTGAATTCGTTGAGAGGCGCTCTCAAACGGAGGAAATACCAATGAGTCAATTTGATGATGCAACTTTGTGGAGTGGTACGGAGTTCAAAGAGTCGCAAAACGAGGTTAGTAACAGTAAGCTAATTTTTGATGATTTTGATGATGAAGATGGTTATTTTGATAGTCTTACTCTTATTGACCCATACGCTTCTCAAGAAATTAACTTGTGTGAAAACTCGTTTGATATTACTGGGATTGTTTTCTTAGATGACTCTTTTTGCACGCTATTTGATGAGGGTGATAGTATGGTTGTGGTAGATATAAATTTGAATAAGGATATTGTGATTCCAATTGTGGTAGATGAGATAGAACCAAATTTTGATAAACTTGACTTAAACAATGTTAAAATTGAAAATATGTGTATGCCTTTTGTTGACCCAATTTGGGAGGAATTTGTGGAAAGTAACTATAGCCATGTTGGAGATGATTTTTCTAAATACTTTCACATGCCGAAAATTCTTGAGCATCACATGAGCCTCACATGTCAATTTATATATCTTCTTGGTTATCTTATTGGTGCTCATATCGTTAGATTAATTCAAATTAGGAGATATGTACATTTGTTTGCTTTTTCACCTTATTAATGATCTAGTTATTGATAAGAAGGTCGAGCTAGTGACCTTAAAAAAAGCGCTTCTTGGGAGGTAACCCATGATTTATGTAAGGTTTGTAAATTATTATTATTATTATTATTATTATTATTATTATTATTATTATTATTATTATTATTATTATCATTATTACTTCCTCCGTCCCTAATTAGTTGTCCAGTTTGACTTTTCGGTGGTCAAATTGACTAACTTTTGACCAAATATTAAAATTAATCCGTTTATTATTTTAAAAAACTAAAAATCACATATTAAAATAGATTAGAAGTAGTCTACAATGGTACAATTTTTTAAAATATTTTTCATTATGTAATAGTTATAAATTTCAGTCAAATTTGAGTCAATTTGACCAACAAAAATATAAACTGGACAACTAATTAGGAACGGAGGGAGTATTATTATTATTATTACTCCCGCAAGATGCCTTGATGAATTTTTATGAAGTGTTTCAGGAATTTTTAGGGGAGGGAACAATTTATTTGAGATTTTGGTGCAGCTTATATTTCAGCTCTTAAAAGGTTCTGTTGGAAAAAAAAATACGCAGCATGAGCAGAAATATTTGCATGGGGAGCATGAAAATTCGCATGGTGAGCATGAAATTTGTAAGGAAAAAAAAAAAGGAGAGCAGAGATTTTGTAATGGGCGTGCGCACTTTGAGGAGGCCGTGCGTGAATGTCTGGTGGTGCGTGTTTTTTTTTTTTTCTCTAGCTGTAACTCACGCGCAAGGCGCATGATGTATGTTCAACTGCGCCCGAAGCTGTGCGCGAACCTGCATCCCAAGCCTGGAAATAAAGAGTCTGATCCGCACCTGCTGCTAAGGAACCGAGCCTCAGCTTCGGGATTTCCGTACCTGACCAGCAGTGGCTTGAATGCAAAAATTAATTCTGATGGAGCAGGGACTTGAACCCCTGACCCGGACAAGCTAAGAGCTCCAATTTGGACTACTCTACCACTTCTGCTACACCACTTCATGTTTTTAGAACGGACTTCATTTCTTGTAAAGACCAGCTGGCAGCTTTTTCAAAAATAAATGACAAATATTGGAGGGCGAAGGGAATTGAACCCCTGACCATGGGATCAATATGCATGACTTCTATTTGCCACTCTCAACCAATTGAGCTACATTGCACTGCTGTAATATTATGGCTTGCATTAATATTAGTGAAGTTGGGCTCTGGAATTTCAGCATTAAAGCCATCATTTCTTAATTCTTTTTCCGACGACACTTCGTGCGGAGGCACTAGGGGAGTATTTTAACCTTTCTTTGTATATTATTTTTATTTTTATTTTCTTTTAGTAATTTTTTTTTGGATCTTTTAGTTATGTATATATTTATTCATTGAGGACAATGAACCATTTAAATGTGGGGATACGTTCTTAATGTATAAAAAAAAATCCAAAAAATTATATATATGATAAAAATTCAAAAAAAAATTTAAAAAATTAAAATTTTGTATATAATTGTCATGTCAAAAGCATGTTAGCGAGGATAAGTGCACATTTTGTAGACTAATTTTGCATGATTAATTCTGAGCTTGTATCATAGAATAAAAATCATTTGTTGCTTGATAATTCCTTGTGTGTGCTTTCGAAAATTTAAAAACTTGAGATGCTTCTTAGTAAAATTTAGTGAGTCGAGCATGCTTTCACCTTGTGAGATTTTGAGCCTAATTAATGATTGATACATTTTATATCAATCGAATTTCTTTGTTGTGTGTTGTTCGTCAATTAGCATTACTCTAGAACTTGTTTTGATACCTTGTTGAGATTACATGTTGTGTGTGTGCATGAAAGTGATAAAGGTACCAGGATTAACCTCATTGACCTAAACACTATCCTTATGAGTTATATCCTTAGTAAGCCCCCTTGAGCTTATATCCGTTTCTTTCAATTATCACCACTCTATAACTTTTGAGCCTACTTATTTGTTCTTATCTTGATTTACTAGTAGAGCATTGTGATTCAACTTAAGGGTGGGTGAATGTTCAAGTGTGGGGATTTCTTTGTTAAGGTTTGATATTTTGGTGGGAATTATATAATGTGGTTGCTTGATCTTCAAAAAGAGAAAAAAGAGAAAAAAAATGAAAAAAAAAAGAATAAAAAAAAGAGAAAAATTCAAAGAAGATCGAAGTAGAGTTTGTGTTCAATGTTTGTACAATGTGAAAGTGGGAAAGTACATAATGATGTACTTATGGGTTTAATGCTTGTGAAAGTTTAATTATCTTTTACATGATCTACTATTCATGTTGGGTGCTTTAATTAGAAGTGAACATTATGCTCTATTAGTTTATCAAGCTTAGCCACTTGTGAGCCTATTTCTTTGATATCCCACCCCATACCTAAGCCCCATTACAACCTTTAATGAAGACCTTTTGATTTGTGCATGCACATATACGAAGTAGTGGAGATTTGGTGGACAACCAAGCATATGGTAGCACATGTCTATTTTGATTGAACTTGAGTGAAACACTAACACCTATACACTTGTGTGAATTGAGAGCAATGTGAGATTTTCTATCCACGGCATGCTTACTTATTGAAGGAGACTTTGATGTTTATTTCATGATATTTTTGTTTGTCAAGACAACGTGTGCATACTTGGATTGTTTTGTGCAAGTGGTGTACTTTCAGATATTCTCAGATTGTTGTGTGATTGAGGTTTGCATATGTGGAGTACTATGAATTGTTGCATGTTTAAGACTTGGTGATTGAAAATATTTGATTTTCAGCCTGTTTGGGTATCATTGCTTAAAGGAGAAAGCTCCTTTAAGTTAAAAATGTTCTGTTTGTGTAACTTGCTTAAAGCTTAGCTTTAAGTTAAAAAACTCCTTTAAGTCATAAGTTCCTTTTAGATACTTTTGACTTATGACTTATCCAATTTTTTTTATTTTTTATTTTGTTTCAGGACTCTTGTAAAGTTAAAATATTATGAATTTAAAATTTTTTTAAGTCAAATTTCACTTTAAGTCAAAATTATTAAACCCCCATTTAACTTTAAGTAAAATTACCCAAACACATTCATTCAACTTAAAGTAAACAACTTCACTTTCTCCTTTAAGTTAAAAACACTTTCATTAAGTCAAAAGTAACTTATTTTAAGCAATGCCAAACACCCTCTTTGTGGGTATATCTTCTATAAACCTTCACGAGACAAAACTCGTCCTACTAGGGCTGCCTAGGGGTTTAACGGCTTGTTGCATATGCTCAATGCAATCATGTCATCTACGAAAGTGATGTTAGTTAGTTAGGATAATTTTTATTTCTTTATTTGCCCGAGGACGTGCAAATGCTAAGTGTGGGGATGTTTGATAGAGTGTATATTTATATATATTTTATATGATTATATTCCTCATATTTATTGTATTTTGCATTTAATTGGATTTTTATTTAATAGATTTTAATGTTTTATTGTAGGAAGCAAGGAAATTCTAAACTTGGAAGGATTGGAGAATAAGAGCTTGTTAGGTCCGATAAGATTGTAGAAGGGGGGGTTGAATACAATCTATACCAATTTATCGAAATTTGTCCTTTAAATAAATTTTGGTTTAGACAAATTTGTGCGGAATTAATTGAAACAAATTTTCAAGTTGAATATAACAATATATTAACTTGATGGGTGTTACAATTTCAGTACAGATTAATTATCAAGTTGATAATAACAAATTAGAAAATTCGACATGAACTTTTCTAATTTAGTTGATAACCAAACAAGATAAGTACTAGGAAACTTAATTCGCTAGTAGTACAAGAATCACAAATAATTAAGTTCTAATGGATACAATTTTTGATACAAGAACTCAATAATTTATAGCAATTTAATTGCTTGATTTTGCTTCAAAGATGAGAGAAATATGATGTTGAGCTTCTGTGTCTTTGTTTTTCTTGTCCGTGTATATTGGTGACCACTGCCTTCTGTCTCTTTTGTAGTTAACATGTGTAAAATATCTCCTGCCTCTTTTTAACACTTCATCAGACTATCAGAAGACTGTCAAATGGCTTGCAGACTATCCAGGGAACATATAGACTACCGGTGTGACTATCAGTCCTCTTGTAGACTACCGGTGTGACTATCTATCCTCTTGCAGACTACCGGTGTGACTATCTGTCCTCTTGCAGACTACCCAACTCTTTCTCCAGACTATCAGAATGACTATCCTGATAGTCTTTAATACATGATTTTTCTGGCAGACTACCATGCAGACTTTCTGGTAGACAATCACCTTAGCAGACTATCAACCTGTGCAGACTATCTTGTAGACTATCAGACTTTGTTGTGCAGACTATCAGCCAGACTACTTTTAAATAGTCTTTTAACATTAAATCATAGTCTAAAACACTTCTAATAGACTTTAGAAATTTATATTAATTCCGAATTAATTAATCAAATAATTAACTTAATAAATAAATTAATTCTTGAAGAATTAATTTATTAATCAAGTTAACTAAATACATTAAATTAATTAAGAGAGAATTAACATAATTCTTTTTCTTGGGCATGCAGACTATCTTCTTTTCAGACTATTGAATTTAGAATGAAAAACTTGGCCACTTTTAATTTCTTTTACAAACCATGCGATGACTATTACTTTAGTCATTTGAAAACAAAACACATGCCTGGCCATTCTTAGTCTTTTAATTCATATTCATGCGCCTGACAACCAACCTGCCATTCCTTCTTCACCCGCACAACTTGTAATCTTTAATTAATAAATAATTATTTTAATCCAGAAATTATAAAAATAAATATCTAATATTATTAGATATTTATAAATATAATTTTCTAAATAAATAAAATATTTATTAATATAAAATTATCCTTAAACTGTAAGCTGCAGTTACCTGAGCGTCTGGAATCGGACTCCTTTTGCTTAACAAAAAATATATCAATTCCAACCGGAGTTCCAGCTTTAAGAATATTTCACTTTGCATTTCTTTGTGATAAATCTTTTTTTCTCACAGCCAGTCCACTTGATAGTAAAATCCTTGTGGTTAATTAATTTAGCACTTCTGTTGCTTGCACAATGATTTTCTCACATACCAGACTTGATAGCTTGAACCACTGAAGTTAATGATGAACAATCACTGTTTAATGTTGACACTCGATGTACTGTCTGGTTCATGAGTGACTAACCGCAATGACTGTTCTTCATATATTGACTTTAAAAACTGGTTCATTTTGTTTTCTCCTCTCTCTCTTTAATCTTCTGTACTGTCTCTGTCACCTTGAAATCTCTATCACTTTAAACGAATCCACTTCTTAACGAATATTCCACTGAGGCTTGATCAGATGTCTGAGCTTCTTTCAATGTAGTAATTCTTCAAGTCTGTAGATTGACCTTGATTTTTTTTCTTCTGACAAATATTACAATCTGAAATTCCTTGTGACAGTCTATATACTATTTACTACTACAATCTTGTTTAAGTTGAGTTGTATCCTCGAAATACAAATAGGCTACATCATATGCCTTTCAATCTCCCCCTATTTGTTTGTTAGACAATAACAAGCAAATACCTAGAGGATAACTCAACTAACTCAATTAAACAAGAAAAAGATTAAGCATTTAGGAGCTTAGCAAATAGTACATTAAAAAATTTCTCTGGTTTAGATTTAACATTTCCAGAATCCTCAGTTGATGAAATGATAGATGATTGTTCCTCTAGCACTGAACTGATCTTCAATAGATAACTCATCTTCATTTCTGATTCTTCATATCTCTGCCTGATAATCCTTCACATCTTACATTGGTGATTATCAGCAGTTCTTGATTTACAATCACTTCCCTTTTCCGACACAGCTTTTCTCACTTAAGAAAAACAACTGTTCCTACTATGTAGACAATGGTGAATCAATACCATTTCTATAATTTCTGGGAAATCTACTACTCCTCCACTTAGCCTTTATACATAGTACATTGAAAGACTAATATAATAGTATTGTGATGTACTCCTCCTTATATCTCCACTTTCAACACAACAACTGAAAGTCCCCTTACTTCTCCATCTAAATCTCCCCCTTAGTAACTTGACTTGCTTATCCTCCTAAGCACAGTCTGTAAATGCTCCCCCTTTCTAACCTACTCTCCTTTTTCTTGTACCCCTTTACTTCTCCCCCTTAGTTGAGGAATCCTCCAATCAACTAGTTGACAAAGTAGTTGTACCAATTATAGAGTTCTTTGTTAGAAAGGAAGTTTCATTTTCTTCCTCACTGTGAGTGTGTGATAGTGTTTAGTGTACCTCACAAGTGCTTCACTCTTCTCTCCACTCATTTGTGTTGAGTGTCTCACTTCTCTCTGTGTTTACACTCTTGCTCACTGGTGTATCACTCATATCACTCATAGCTCCAACATCCTTTAGTGTACCTGCAAGGAAAAATCACCCTAGCCTCTTCAAGAGAGGTCAGTGATGGTGCAATGGGAGTTCGCAAATCCCAAATCCTCGTTAGACTCGTCAGACGAATCTGAGTCATAATCTACAAGTTGCTAGTTTTCCCTTTTTAGGGTTTTCAGATTTGAATTCTGAGAAGGTAGACAATGATCTATAAATTAGCATTGAGATCAAGTTTCCTTCTAATGTCTGTGAAGACATCACCTTGTTAAACTCATCAGGTAAAATCTGAATCATAGTTTACAAGTTGCCGATCTGCACCTATGTCAGACCCGTTACCCGCAGGATCCAGAGATGTTCCCTCTGGGGAGTTAGATAATGATCTTGTTGAATTTTGCATTTGAGATCAATACCTTCTCTCGAGGTTTGTGAAGACTCTTGGTTCATTAAAGAACCTTTAACTTATAATCCTAACCGTAAAATGGTTGGATTACAGGTTTCCGTCAATTCATCCTTAGTGTGTGCAATCTCACTTTGTGCATATGAAAATTTTGGTTAGTGGATAAGGTAGTGACTCTCCAACTGAATATCCCACACATCCTTATTTGCTGCATCAAGTGCAGTTACTCCCTGGTGACCTTTAGTCTGATAGGTTACTTCCTTTTAGGGTGTAAGATAGAATGTGTTTGAGTTTGACTGTAGTCTGGGATAAAAGTTGTTGGGTTTACAACCTTATGACTAAACATGTGAGAAAACAAAACTCCAATTAGATGAACCTGCATCACAGAATATGAGCAATAGAGATAGAATGATATACAGTTGTGATTTCAAAAGAATTACAATGTAAGCAATCACAACTATGGAAAGAGATTTTGAGTTAGGAAAGATATAGATCTTGAGCCGGTTTTACTAAACAAAAACATAAACAAAAATCCAATTAACAATTAATATTAATCAAATTAATGAATGTTAATGTTTAAACCAATACAAACAAAACTATTTTATCGTGTCTTAGGTCCTGTAACATAGATACCAACTATTAGAAATTGTTAGCAATTGATAGGTACTGTCTTCCAATTGTTAGATCCTGAAAATCAAAAATTAGTTCCTAAACAATTGAATTGACATATACCAATTTGATACCAACAATGGTCCTATATAAGAAATTCTGTTAGTAACAACAACACAACAAATATTAGAAGTTAAAACAGCATGATATGTGTGTGTTAAACAGAAGAAGTACAAAAGAACCAAGTACAGGGACCTGTTTGTAAGTTTTGAAAATATAGCGACTAAACTGAAAAACTATACAAACTATTTACATACACATGAAAAATAATATACAAAAATAAGAAATAATATACATAATAACAATAATATTTAAATAAAAACTAAAAAGAAAAGAAAAATACGATTTTTTTTTTATTTTTTTTTTATTTTATTTTTTTTATTCAAAAATAATTGTTTTAATAATATTTACAGAATATTAGAGATAAAAGAAAATAATTTACAAAAATATTTACAACAACACACTAATATTAGGTCCGATATCGATTTGAGCTTTCAGAGTGAAGTTTTGAAAATTCTAAGTCTGGGAAGATTTTCGAGTTAGTGAGTTAGTGACTATCTCGAACTTCAACTCGAAACTCGACTTAGATTTTCGAGTTAGTGACTATCTCGAACTTCAACTCGAAACTCGCTATCTCGAACTTCATCTCGAAACTGACTATCTCGAACTTTATCTCGAAACTGACTATCTCGAACTTCATCTCGAAACTGACTATCTCGAACTTTATCTCGAAGTTCGACTTAGGATTCGAGTTCGAGTTACCAGTGTGCCTAGTTTTTATCTTCAAAATTTTCGAGATAAGATCTATCTCGAACTTTATCTCGAAGTTCGAGATGAGGACCAATATAACTATTCTAAAAATCAAGTATTAACAGAATATGTACCAGATTATTTACATGAAGCAATTCTAACATTGAAGCAAATTTAATTATTAAAACAAGCTACAAAATAGCAAAATAATTTACACTAAAATTATAAAATCGAATAAAAATTATAAAAACAATCATATGTAGTCCCTTTTATGAAATCAAACATTAATAACAAAAGGACAAACACTACAACCCATTTAATAAACTATTAACTATTTACAAAAACATTTATAGTACCTTAATAAATCTATATATTTTCTAATAAAATAACTTTCTAATAGAAAATTATTTAATGAGAAAATCTGATTTAGTAAAATATTATGAACATTGCAGTTACTTTAAAATAATGAAATTTTCAACAAAAATACTTTCCTAAAAATTCTAACTTGAGAATTAGAGAAAATTATTTTTAGAGAAAATTTATCATTCTAAAATACAGAAACATGGAGTATAACAAGAGAATGACTATGACAATCCTTTTTAGAAAGATAACAAGTAAGAATTTGGAAATAATGTCATACCATTTACTTGGTGCTTAGACCTAGGCACCAACTTCCATGCTTCTTGTTGTTCAGGATCAACAATTGCTTTCTCAGATTCCTTAGATTCTATATCTTGATTCTGAGAAGCCCTTCTAGTTCTTACTCCAACATCTGGATCATCAATGATTAGTTCTATTCCAAACAGACTGTGCGAGAAGGTTAGATCTTGATGAATCGCCTTGTTCTTCATTGTGATGTTGTGTTTGACTAGTTGATCCTTTGTTTACTTACCCCGAGTAATTGCCAGCTTGACTTGATGATTCTTCTCCAGTGACATGGGTATCTCCAATATTAAAATTGTTTCCACCACTATCACTTGGATAATTATCATCATTAACATTTTACATTTATGATTTCAAGGCAACTCCTCGATAACAACAATTGTTAACTCCTAACAACTGTTTGTAGGTAGACAACCTTGGTTTTATAGATAATATTTAATTACCAAAGTTGTCTTGTCTGCAATCTTAGAAATGATATTCTAAGTCCAACACACCTTGATCCATTGTATACAACATTCCTTATCAAAGTGATTAGAAGCTTGCAAATAAGCATAAAAATTATTCGAAGTAACTGAACTATGGTAACTTTAGATATTACAATATCCATAGTTCTACTTAGATAATTTTCACACCTTGTATAATAGAATGAGTGAATTTCAAAAGATAAGACAATGATTACTTAGAGTTCTAAGTAATTTCACTTAAATCAATACATCTCACAATTAGTTTGTAAATAGAATTCTAACTAAATATCATTAACTGATATAAGTCAAAACTTCAATGCAACCAATTGTTATAATCATGATATTAATCATAGTGAATTTCTGAAAATGATGCATTAATAAGTTCACTAGAATTAACATCTCACAACTAATTGAAGACCACTAAAGATAGGTCCAAATTAGTTATGATTCAAATTTATTTTGATAAATGAGGTATAGAGCAAATACTAACTTGAATTGCTTTAGGTTCTATAACTCATATTAATCAAAATAAATAATTAAATAATTAAATACTAAATCTCTATGAGTTAGATTTTAGCATTTAAATATTTAAATTATCCTTAAATAATCACCACTCAAATATATTACAATTATACACATGGCAATCATTCAACATATAATTTTCAGGTTGAGGTCTGGATGTAAATAAGTTCACAAGTCCTTTCAATATTGACAATTGAATACTTGTAAAATCATTTAAGAATTACTTAACAGATGGGATTTACAAATCATATAGCATTAATAAAATCCCAAATTTACAAACCAATCTTGAAAAATTAATTTCATCAAGTGATTTAGCAAACATATCTGCAAGTTATTCTTTACTAAAGATATGCTCTCTCAAAAGAATTGATACCTTATGCAAGATGCTTAGCCTTGAGTGTTCCACAGAGTTGTTGGAGATGAAATTGTTTCCTTGTGTTTTCCTACTTCCGTACAACTCATTGATCTGTCTCTATGCAGCAAAACATGTCAGAACTGATGTCTCTAGGTACCATCTCCGAAGATTTGGGTCCAACTGAAGACATCTGAAAATCAATTGTAATAACTACAAGAATAGATTCTCTAGGTTCCACTTGGGACCTTGCACAATTGCATATTGAGAATATAATATGTGTGTAAGTGATCTATTAGCAATTGAATAAGATAATAAGCCGATGATTCCTCTATAGCCTGATTAGGTCCTAATTAGTAGATCCTGAACTTGTTGGATCAAATATCTTTAGGGTACCATTTCCTCAGATTTGGGTCAGCTTAAGATTTTTGACTACCAACTTGTTAGGTCCAAATTAATAGGTCAAAAGCCAGCTATAGTGGTGTGTTGGCAGAGAGTCTTGACAGATCTAGAATCTTCTGAACAGAAACAAAAGATCCTTGACTTACTTTTATTGTCATCATTCTTTTGGCTTACTAAAGCAAATCAAAAGAATTGCAACTTTACCAACATCAAAACAGCAAATATCTTGATACCAATTTTTAGTTAATAGACCAACATATAATATAATCAAGATATCATTGCACATATATATCATTAATGTTTGTGCCTAAAGATGTAGAGAGTTCTATAAATATGACACCAATTGTTAAAAGATACCAACTGGTAAAAATTGATACCAGATGTTAAATTATAGTTAGAGTGTCATACCATGTCTTCCATGCTTGCTTGAGTGATTATACCAGCTCACACTAACCTGTAGAGATCTTCATTTATCTCAATAACCAGGATTGCACTTGTTCACATTCCTCTAGCATCCAGATTCTGTAGGTCCAGATGTCCATTATGATCATGAATGTACAACAGGTGCCTGATATCCTCAAGTCTTGTCACTGGTGCTTCTGGTTAGATATACTGTCTTATCAGCTTGTAACCTTGCATCCAGTTTGGCTTTGTCCCTCATAACAATGCCTTGACATCATCCAGGTAGACTTCTGGTTATCCTTGTACCAAATACAACCTTATTCTTTGGTCTGGATACCAGCTTCCCTACAATCTGCTTTCTGCACTGATTGAGATCATCTTGCATTGCAATCACTCAATCTAGATCTTTCAGAGCCTTCGTAGCTTTCTTAGTTTCTTCTAAAAGAAAACTAAAGAAATAATCATTGGTACTTGAAGCTCTGCTAGTCTTTTACTTCCACCATAAGGAACACTAAGAACTAAGACAAAGAATTAATTGAGTCAATATTCTTTGTCTTGGCAGATATGTTCTCATAGTGTCCTATGATTTTCAATGTGGTGTTGAGTTGACTGGTTGATCATTCAGTTGCTCCCCCTAAGCTGTTGCTGGGTATTCATGAAGATTCTCCATGCTTCACATTGGTTGGATCTGAATAATCATCACCATTGACAGCTGGGAGCTAGAAGTTGGTGAACATCACTAAGACTTTTAATCACCTTCTTTTGATTAATAACAATCACCCTGTAGGTTGTAGACTCCATTGAGTAACCAAGGAAATTATCCTCTTGAGCATTAGCTGATTGCCAGGATGCTCACTTTCATTTAACATTGCAAAACAATTTCCTTCATACTTGTGGAGTCTTCCTATATTTCTTACTGATCAGGGTTCGATCATGTCAGTAGCAAACTATTGACTGCTTCAGCATTAATATTCCTGAAGGTGCAGAAATAATCCAGAACACTAATTGATAGGTCCTGTAATCTGGTCTCCAAGTTGTCATAGTCAGTTTTGCTTCCTGAAACTCTTCTAGATGTGATCAATCACCATCAGTGGTGTCTTGTCTTCAGATTGTCTGAACAACAACTTGTTTGTTGAGAGAAGTCATCAGTCATCACCACTAAAGTATATTTTTCTTTGATGTAGAACTTCTGTGTGATGCTTCTTTGACTTCTCTTTATGACATTCCTCATAATTTTATTTTACATTAATTCCAGATGAGGTAGTCTCCTTTACTGCTTCGATTTCCAGGAAAGAATCTCTTGATATGACATTCAGGTGAGAGAGCTCCTTATGTCATAGCTGAACTCCTGTCTGATGAATCTTTAGATTAGACATATTGACTTCACCTTAGACTGAGATTCCATGTCAAATATTGATAAGTTCTCTTTCCTTAATCCTCGAACAATAGGCTCTTCATCTTGTAAAAGATGCTTTATTACTGACAACATTCCTAGCTATTGAATAGCCATGACCCTGGGTCATACCCTTGCTGTTATCTCCAAGGGATACCACTTGGCCAGATACCTTCACCACTTTTGATAGCAGGGTTCTATCTTCGGTCATATGCCTTGAACATTCACTGTCCAGAATCCACACAACACGATCTACCTGTTACACATCCTGCACTGCCAAAATGGTTAAACTTTCTTCGGGACCCAAGCTTGGTTGGGTCCAGAGTACTTGAAAAATTGTCCTTTGTCAGGCAAAACAACATTTTTCACCTTGACACCATCAGTCAACAAACATTTGACCCTATAAATAGATTTGACAATCTTTTGTTTCATTTTAGGTATCCATGTTTGTTTAGCAGCAATAATATTCTTTTCATTGACTGGACATTTAACCTTGTAAACAGCCTTAGTAAAACTTTGTTTTGGCTTTGGTACAAATGTCTCTCTCCTAACATGAGGAGGACTAGCAGTCTTTGATCTAACATTTTTATTTCTATTCATATGTTGTCGAGGAGCAGTCTTATTAGCACATGCATGATTACCATTAAAGTAAGCAGACATAACATTAAATGCACAAGACATACAACTAACAACACCACATGCTTTATGATTAGAATCAATGATAGGCATGGTATTCATGTTAGACATATTATTGTTTTGCTTCAACTTATTACCACCTAACCCAGTTTTAGACGAACTGGTTGACTCAACAAACTTAACTGGTTCCTTAGAAACAACCTTATTAGATTTAACATTTTTGGTTGTAGGTGCCTTAACAGATTTTTCATTAAGTTGGACACTTCCACTAGCAATGTCCTCAATACGCATCTCCTCTTGAATAACGAGAGAAGTCAAATCTAGAGGCTCTGCAATAGACTTCTTAAAGAGTGGATCTTCAACATCCTTAAGCACATGTGGTATTCCCCTTTCTTTAGCACTAACAGGATTAGGGGAGTTTATGCCTAACATTCCAATAGCCTCGTTGTAGCCAAACCCTATTCCTACGGTTCGGTCTACAGCTTGTTTATTGAAAAACTCTTTAGAAGTTTTAACGGAATTAAAGCAAGCAGATAATTTGACATCCTGTTCCTTTATCTTAGTTTCAAGTTCAGCAATTTTAGCAACTTGTTTTAACATGTATTCTGATATCGACTTTTCTCTGTAGTTAAGTCGAGCTATTTCTTTTATTTGCTGATCTTGATTATCATGCACTTTTTTTAGTTCTAACACTTCATTTTCAAGATTAGTGTTTAACAGATTTATTCTAGCATTTTCAGTTTGTGCATTACCCAAGGAATTACGTAAACTACGAATAAGTTCAGCATCAGTGAGTATTACCGGAGTTCTGTAATAGTCGGTTGTCTCAGCATTTGCCACAAACGCAAAATCCTCAACCACCTCTTCATCACTGTCTGAATCATCCCAGCTCCTTTCCCGAGCTACATAGGCATTGTCTGCCTTCTTTTTTCCAGATGCATACTCTCTCCTTGCATCTTGTTGAGGTTGTTGACACTCAGTTGCAAAGTGTCCCAATTCATTACATTTGAAGCATCTGATATTGCTTCTGTCTACCATCCCAGTCTCGTAGCCACCCCTTGTGCTACTTGAGGAATAACCTCCTTGCTGGAATCTATTCCCTGTAGACCTGAGTCTGAAATTGGGATTTCTTCTAAATCTGATATGACTAAACTGCCTTACAACCAGTGCCATTGACTCATCCTCCAACTGCTCCAGCTCCTCTAATGAATAAAATTCTCCACAACCCTGACTTGCAGCTGTCTTCCCATATTCTGCTACAATCACCTCCTTTTCAGAGCTGTAAGGTTGAACAACCTTAGCTTCCATTTTCACCGAGGCTTCACCAACCAAAGCAGTAGAAGTGTCATCTACCCTTTCCTCATTTATTGTCAAAATGGTATCCCATATATGCTTTGCATCTTTACAATTAACAACATGATTGTGCATGATTAAATCTAGGGATTCCATCAAAATCAGCTGTAGATTCATATCCATGGCAGCTTCCTCCTTTTCAGCAGGGGTATAATTATTAGGGTCCTTTGGATACGTCCTTTCAGAAAATTCAACAACTCCATCCACAATTACTTCCTCTTCTGTAACCATATGAATTATTGGCCCGATTTTCAATATTCCTAAATATTTAGGATTGGCCACTTGAAGAAAAAGGGTCATTTTCTTTTTCCACAATTCATAATTTTCCTTGTCAAATATGGGTATCTTAACAATGGCTTTTGAAGACATGATGAATTTTTAAGTGAGTTAAAAATTCGAGATAAATTTTTGATTGAATAAAAATAGGATCTTGATTTGTGTATCAATCAATAGGCTCTGATACCAATTGTTAGGTCCGATAAGATTGTAGAAGGGGGGGTTGAATACAATCTATACCAATTTATCGAAATTTGTCCTTTAAATAAATTTTGGTTTAGACAAATTTGTGCGGAATTAATTGAAACAAATTTTCAAGTTGAATATAACAATATATTAACTTGATGGGTGTTACAATTTCAGTACAGATTAATTATCAAGTTGATAATAACACATTAGAAAATTCGACATGAACTTTTCTAATTTAGTTAATAACCAAACAAGATAAGTACTAGGAAACTTAATTCGCTAGTAGTACAAGAATCACAAATAATTAAGTTCTAATGGATACAATTTTTGATACAAGAACTCAATAATTTATAGCAATTTAATTGCTTGATTTTGCTTCAAAGATGAGAGAAATATGATGTTGAGCTTCTGTGTCTTTGTTTTTCTTGTCCGTGTATATTGGTGACCACTGCCTTCTGTCTCTTTTGTAGTTAACATGTGTAAAATATCTCCTGCCTCTTTTTAACACTTCATCGGACTATCAGAAGACTGTCAAATGGCTTGCAGACTATCCAGGGAACATATAGACTACCGGTGTGACTATCAGTCCTCTTGTAGACTACCGGTGTGACTATCTATCCTCTTGCAGACTACCGGTGTGACTATCTGTCCTCTTGCAGACTACCCAACTCTTTCTCCAGACTATCAGAATGACTATCCTGATAGTCTTTAATACATGATTTTTCTGGCAGACTACCATGCAGACTTTCTGGTAGACAATCACCTTAGCAGACTATCAACCTGTGCAGACTATCTTGTAGACTATCAGACTTTGTTGTGCAGACTATCAGCCAGACTACTTTTAAATAGTCTTTTAACATTAAATCATAGTCTAAAACACTTCTAATAGACTTTAGAAATTTATATTAATTCCGAATTAATTAATCAAATAATTAACTTAATAAATAAATTAATTCTTGAAGAATTAATTTATTAATTAAGTTAACTAAATACATTAAATTAATTAAGAGAGAATTAACATAATTCTTTTTCTTGGGCATGCAGACTATCTTCTTTTCAGACTATTGAATTTAGAATGAAAAACTTGGCCACTTTTAATTTCTTTTACAAACCATGCGATGACTATTACTTTAGTCATTTGAAAACAAGACACATGCCTGGCCATTCTTAGTCTTTTAATTCATATTCATGCGCCTGACAACCAACCTGCCATTCCTTCTTCACCCGCACAACTTGTAATCTTTAATTAATAAATAATTATTTTAATCCAGAAATTATAAAAATAAATATCTAATATTATTAGATATTTATAAATATAATTTTCTAAATAAATAAAATATTTATTAATATAAAATTATCCTTAAACTGTAAGCTGCAGTTACCTGAGCGTCTGGAATCGGACTCCTTTTGCTTAACAAAAAATATATCAATTCCAACCGGAGTTCCAGCTTTAAGAATATTTCACTTTGCATTTCTTTGTGATAAATCTTTTTTTCTCACAGCCAGTCCACTTGATAGTAAAATCCTTGTGGTTAATTAATTTAGCACTTCTGTTGCTTGCACAATGATTTTCTCACATACCAGACTTGATAGCTTGAACCACTGAAGTTAATGATGAACAATCATTGTTTAATGTTGACACTCGATGTACTGTCTGGTTCATGAGTGACTAACCGCAATGACTGTTCTTCATATATTGACTTTAAAAACTGGTTCATTTTGTTTTCTCCTCTCTCTCTTTAATCTTCTGTACTGTCTCTGTCACCTTGAAATCTCTATCACTTTAAACGAATCCACTTCTTAACGAATATTCCACTGAGGCTTGATCAGATGTCTGAGCTTCTTTCAATGTAGTAATTCTTCAAGTCTGTAGATTGACCTTGATTTTTTTTCTTCTGACAAATATTACAATCTGAAATTCCTTGTGACAGTCTATATACTATTTACTACTACAATCTTGTTTAAGTTGAGTTGTATCCTCGAAATACAAATAGGCTACATCATATGCCTTTCAGAGCTTAATTTGGAGATTTATTAGAAGGAAATTCGGATTTGTTGGGCTGCACGCGCGCAATTCACTATTTTGGCCATATCTCGAGTTCTACAAGTCAGAATTGGGTGATTCAACTGCCCACGCGAAGATAATTAAATTTTCTATCATTCTAAGATGTTCCGGATGTCATATTACAATTGGAGCGGCCCAGAACTACAGGAGAAAAGTCAACCACGAATTTTCCTTGAAAATCTATTCAGTTTAGGAAACGTACTTGTAATTTTCTCAAGGCATTAAAATACTTTTTTTATTAGAGACATAGATAATATCAGATATTATTATTATTAGGAGAGAGAGATTGGAGAGCTTTTCACTTTTCTTTGGAGATTGAAGGTTTTTCTCTATTCTTTATAATATTATGTGTTCATATTATATCTCTTGTTTTATTAGTTTAATTATGTATGAGTAGATAATTAATCTAGGGTTAAGTAGAACCCTAGTTATGATTGATGTGTGAATTTCCAATTCCCCCAATTTGATTGTTTAATTGCTCTTGCTTATTGAGTTGTTTTAATTTGCAATTACAAATCAGACGTGATTATGTTTATTGTTTGAACCATTGTCTATTTATCAACGAGAGTTGGATTTAGATGGTTGTGATTTATCCAATGAGGACATGAACTTCTCTATGAGAATAGGTAGAACGGATTGTTAGGAAGTTAGGGTGCTGTGATTAATGTCTCTAAATTGCATGATACCATGAGAATAGGCTTGATTGTATTTTAGGGAAGCCATTAATACTCGAGAGAGGTTATTGGTAATTTATAGGGCGCACCTTTCCTGTTGAGTATTATACGATTGATTGGGGAGGGAATTCACGATTGCATTAATTCATGCTAGTGGGAATACTTAATTCTGGATGTTTTAGTTAATTGATTAATTACATTAGTATAAAATTAGTTTAATAATCTTTGATATTTTATTGTGTTACTTGCTTGGCTGAATTGAATCGAGAACAACTGGTGATTGACACGTTTGTCTCTGTGGTATCGACTCTGACTTACCCTACTACATAGTTAGAAGGATTTGTTAGATATTATTATTTGATAGGCACGCGACAGCCTTGTCAAATCTAAAGAATCCATCCCTTTTCACTCAAATCATATGGATATGTCTAAGATGGATGATTTCTTCAGCCCTTTTGCTGGGGCACGGGAGCGTTCTCTTTCCAAAGAGAGTGAGGATCTTTGGTTAACCCTCGCTAAGCATCACGAAGAGGAGGGTGACCTGTACTTGGCGGAAGAATTCCGTAAGCATGCCCGAAAAATTGCCCGTACTCGTGCCGCAGAAGAGGCCAAAGATGCGCCGGAGATGGATGCAATCGATTTTCGTTTTCGTGCCCCTCCTCAGGGTGAAAGTTCGGAGAAAAAGGATGCGGAGGCCAAGAAGAAAACTCCCCAGGCATGAAGGATTTTAGATGTAGGAATCTTTAATCCTTGTAATAACATGCTTGTAATAAAATATTTTTATGAATAAAATATTTATTTCCCCCTTGCCTCCGTTTGTTTTCTGCTTTTGCTTTGCTTTGAACATATTGCCTTCGTATTTGTGTAGTTTGTAGTTTTAGGTTGTTGTTGCGCCCGTTCAGGGGCCTTAGCTCTGTCTTGGCAAGATTATAGATTGAAATCTATAATTTGTTGCAATGTCCGTCTGAGGGACTTGGTTCTTTCTTGACGAATCTGTAAAGTGATAGTCAAAATAGTTAGCTTGCCCGTATAGGGAACTTTGAGAAATTTGCTATTGTAATTGGTTGCTGGCCCGTATAGGGACTTTGTAACTTTTGCAATTGTAGTTGGTTGCTGGCCCGCTTAGGGACTTTGTAACTTGTGCAATTGTAGTTGGTTGCTGGCCCGCTTAGGGACTTTGTAACTTGTGCAATTGTAGTTGGTTGTTGGCCCGCTTAGGGACTTTGTAACTTGTGCAATTGTAGTTACTTGGATGTAAATGTAGATAATCTTTCCGCAAAAGTATTCCATAAAAAACGTAATCCCCTTTATTACAAAAAGGATAAAGGGAAATGACTGTCTAGTCATCTATTGGTAATATTTCCGTAGTTTGTCGCCGTGCCAAGTGTTGTTAACTTTAGTGCCGTCTAGGCGGGCTAATTTGTAAGAACCTGGCCTGAGTACTTGGATGATTTTGTAAGGACCTTCCCATTTGGGCATAAGTTTTCCAGTGTGTCTGGGGTCAGATGCTTCAGTTGCCCTATTAACCAAATCGCCTTCTACATAAGCTTTGATTCTGTCTCTTTTTCCAAAGAATTCTTTAGTTTTTTCTTTGTAAGCGGCCATTTTTTCAACGGCGGCTTCCCTGGTTTCATCCAGAAGATCCATATTTGTTTTAAGTCCTTGAGCATTTGCCTCTTCTTCAAAATTGATGGCACAGTATGACGGTGAGCCAATCTCGACTGGTGCAAGGGCTTCTGTGCCAAAAGCTAACTTGAAAGGGGACTCTCCAGTGCTTGTTCTGGCAGATGTCCGGTAAGCCCAAAGAACATTAGGTAGCTCATGCGGCCATTTCTTTTTTGATGTAGTTAGTCTTTTTTCCAGGCCGCGTACAATGATGCGATTGGTTACTTCGACTTGTCCGTTGCTTTGAGGGTGACAAACAGATGCTTTCTTGTGTTTGATTCCGTGGTCGGATAGGAACTTAGTGAATTTTGACCCCACAAATTGTGTACCGTTGTCGGATATAAGTACTACTGGGATTCCGAACCTTGTGATGACTTGCTCTTCAACAAAACGAATGGCATCATCATGTGTAATGTTTTTAAGTGCCTTTGTTTCTGCCCATTTGGTCATGTAGTCAATGGCGACCATGACGTATTGTAGATCACCTTTAGCTTTAGGGAATGGTCCCCATAATGTCAATGCCCCAAACGGCAAATGGTATGGGTGATAGAATGGCTACAGGTAGGGCTGGTGCTTTTCTGGACATATTGCTAAACAGCTGGCATTGGTGGCATCTTTTGGTGAAGTTTTTGCATTCCTTGTGCATTTTGGGCCAGTAATAGCCTTGTCTGAGTATTTTATGTGCCAATGCCTTTCCAGCCATGTGGTCGCCACAAATGCCTTCATGAACCTCCCTCATACAATATAAGGCTTCCTCCTCATTGACACATTTGAGTATGGGAGAGTCGAAACTTCTTTTATACAGGGTGCCTTCTTGTATAAAGTACTTTGTTGCTTGAGACTTCAGTACCTTTGCTTTTATGCTGTCGTCTGGGAGGACACCGCTTTCCAAGTAGCGTACGTAAGGAGTCATCCAGTTATCTACTGGCGGGTCTATTTCCATGATGTCCATTTTACTCACACTTGGAGCGGTTAGTTCCTCAAAGTATATTGTGTCCGCCTCTACTTTTTCCCCTTGAGTTAATATAGACAACATGTCTGCCATTGTGTTATCTGCCCGATCTATCTGTTCGAGAGAGTATTCCTCAAACTGGGCCAGCAGCATTTGCACCAATTCTTGATATTTGCTGAGGTTGCTGTCTTTGGTTGAATAATCCCCTGTTGTTTGACGAACAACCAGTTGTGAATCACTGTATATGATGATCTTTTTTACTTGTAAGTTCTTTGCTAATGCCAAACCGGCCAAGAGTGCCTCATATTCTGCCTGATTGTTTGTAGCTTTGAAGTTCAGTTGTATGGCTTGTCTGACTTGGAAATCGTCAGGGCTAGTAAGGATAAGGCCTGCCCCGCAGCGGGTGTTTGTGGAGGAACCGTCCACATATAGTTGCCAGTGGTTGCCCGTTGTTGCACCGGTTTGTGCGAAAGTTTCTTTTTCTGCTACCGAAAATGAGCAATCGACCACAAAGACCGCCAATGCTTGTGCTTTGATGGCGGTTCTTGGTATGTATTTAAGATCGAATTGGCCAAGTTCAACAGCCCAATTGATCAACCTGCCTGACAAATCTGGCTTGTGCAGTATTTTTCTCAGCGGTTGGTCCGTGATGATCCTGATTTGCCTGCCTTGGAAGTAATGTCTCAATTTTCTACTTGCTACGACCAAGGCTAGAGCAAAATTTTGCACATTTGGAAAGCGGGTTTCGGCATCTTTGAGCACTTGGCTGACATAATAGACTGGTTTTTGCTCACAATTTTACTCTTTAATGAGCACCGCCCCAACGACTTTATCTGTTGCAGACAAGTATAGTGATAGCGGTTCTGAAGGAGCTGCGACCGCAAGTAAGGGAGCAGAGGAGAGATAAGTCTTGAGATCTCCGAAAGCCCTCTGGCATTCGTCTGTCCATGATATTGTCTTGGTTTTTATTGCTCCTTTTAATGTGTCAAAAAATGGAAGGCATCTGTCTGCCAATTTAGCAATGAACCTTCTGAGGGCGGCTAGCCTTCCTTTTAATTTTTGTATGTCTTTCAACGTGCTGGGCGGTTGCATGTCGATTATAGCCTTTATTTTTTCGGGGTTGGCCTCAATGCCCCTGTGAGATACCAAGAAACCAAGGAATTTGCCCGCGTCAAGGGCGAATGCACATTTGTCTGGATTGAGTTTCATACTGTGTTTTCTGAGAGTGGAGAAGCATTCTTCTAAGTCTTGCAAGTGAGAAGCCGTTAAGAGAGACTTCACTATGAGATCATCTACATATACTTCCATGTTTCGGCCCAATTGCCCGGCAAAGATTTTATTCATGGTTTTTTGGAAGGTGGCTCCGGCATTGATTAGTCCGAATGGCATGACTTTGTAACAATATACCCCCTGTATGTAATGAAAGCTGTTTTTTCCCTGTCTTTTGGGGTCATTTTGATTTGGTTGTAGCCTGAGTAGGCATCCATGAAGCTGAGCATCAAATGACCTGCTGTTGCATCGATGAGTTGGTCTATTGAGGGAAGTGGATATGGATCTTTAGGACATGCTGCGTTTAAGTCTGTGTAATCAACGCATATTCTCCATTTCCCATTTGCCTTTTTCACTAATACCACATTTGCAACCCATTTAGGGTAGGTGACTTCACAAATCAAGTCTACATCCAGGAGTTTTTCAATCTCGATGTCAATTGCCTGTTGTCGCTCTGGTGCAAAATTCCTTCTTTTTTATATTTTTGGAGCCTTGTCCGGGTCCACATTTAACTTGTGGATAGCTATTGATTCATCTAGACCCGGCATATCCTTTGGGCTCCATGCAAAGATGTCGGCATATTGTCTTAAAAGGTCTGTGAGACCGGCCTTAAAGATTGAGTCCAAACCCGCTCCTATACTCACGCTTTTGCTTGAGTCTCCGGGCAACATTTCTATTTTTTCTGTTTGTACAGCAGGGTTTATTGGTGGTTTTTCCTCTCGTTTGAGACATTTCATGAGATTTGCGTCTATTCGAGGAGGGTCTTCTATCAGCGGGTCATGCCCGTCAATGAACTGTACTTCTTTCCTTTTTTTTGTTATTTGCCCGCTGGTTTTCAGCGTGTCTTTGTCTTTTTGCTTGTTTTCTTTTTTGTGCCCTTTCTCTGTTGACGTTGCTGGGCTCAGTTTTTCCCAGAGTAAGTGCAATGCCATAACATCTCTTGGATGTTTCTGAATCCCCTTTGATTTCTCCTACCCCATTTAGAGTGGGGAATTTGATCTTTAGATGGGGGGTAGATGTGACTGCTTTGAGCATGTTTAGGGTAGGCCTTCCTAAAATCATGTTATAGGAGGAGGCGGTGTTAATGACGTAGAACTTGATGATTCGACATACTTGTCTGGGGGATTCGCCAAAATAGACAGGAAGCCTGGCGATGCCCGCTATTGGAACGACGTTGTGTCCGAAACCGTGAAGAGGTGTTTCGTCAAGACATGTTTCCAATTTTTCCCCGTCTAGCTTTAGTCTATCCCATGTATGTTTGAAGCATATGTCGACGGAGGACCCGTTATCCACGAGGATCCTTTTTACTTCATTGTTGGCGACCCCCAATGATACAACTATTGCCTCCGTGTGATTTGGGTCGATACCCTCATAGTCCGCGTCCGTGAAGGTAATGATGTTTGGCGGATCTTCAGATATCGTATAGACAGTTTGTTCTTCTCTAGGCGGTGAGACATGTCCGCCAAAAACGGTATGTACGATGTTTTTATTGTGTGCTTGAGAGGTGGATGGGCCAAGCACTTGTCTGGGTAAGTATTGTGATAAGTTTCCAGCCTTTACTTGCTTTTCTAGGAAATATTTAAGGGATAAATAGTTGTCTGTGTAATGCCTGTGCGTTTCATGATAGTCACAATGCTTTTCTTTAGGTCTATCCTCGGGTGAGGAGTGCATTGGGGCTGGTGGCAAATAGATGGGGGGTAGATGTGACTGCTTTGAGCATGTTTAGGGTAGGCCTTCCTAAAATCATGTTATAGGAGGAGGCGGTGTTAATGACGTAGAACTTGATGATTCGACATACTTGTCTGGGGGATTCGCCAAAATAGACAGGAAGCCTGGCGATGCCCGCTATTGGAACGGCGTTGTGTCCGAAACCGTGAAGAGGTGTTTCGTCAAGACATGTTTCCAATTTTTCCCCGTCTAGCTTTAGTCTATCCCATGTATGTTTGAAGCATATGTCGACGGAGGACCCGTTATCCACGAGGATCCTTTTTACTTCATTGTTGGCGACCCCCAATGATACAACTATTGCCTCCGTGTGATTTGGGTCGATACCCTCATAGTCCGCGTCCGTGAAGGTAATGATGTTTGGCGGATCTTCAGATATCGTATAGACAGTTTGTTCTTCTCTAGGCGGTGAGACATGTCCGCCAAAAACGGTATGTACGATGTTTTTATTGTGTGCTTGAGAGGTGGATGGGCCAAGCACTTGTCTGGGTAAGTATTGTGATAAGTTTCCAGCCTTTACTTGCTTTTCTAGGAAATATTTAAGGGATAAACAGTTGTCTGTGTAATGCCTGTGCGTTTCATGATAGTCACAATGCTTTTCTTTAGGTCTATCCTCGGGTGATGAGTACATTGGGGCTGGTGGCAAATAGAAGGGTTTTCCCCTGATTTCTCTCAGAATGGTTGCTCTTGGGAGTGTGAATTGGGTCCATTCTGGTTCAGGACGTCTATCCGGTCTTTGCGGGCTTGCTGGTCCTAGGCGGTCTCTGACCGGAGTTGATGATTGAGTTCTTTGGGCGGGTGATGATGGCCCATGAGTGGTTTGCACTTGATGTAAGATAGGTGGCTGCCTCTGGTATGGCGTGAATCTTTCTCTTTGAAAAATGAAGATTGAGTTGGTGGGCTCCTGGATTGTTTGAGCACACTCAAAGATTCTGCCTCGTTAATGGCCTGAGATGCCAAATCATATGCTTTTGCCAAAGTGGTGGGTTTTGTCTCCATGAGATGGCACACGTATTCTCGCATTCATAGGGATTGAGGCCCCTTATGAGATGGACTAATGCTTCTGTCTCATTAACGCAGACAACTTTGTTGACAGCCTCTTTGAAACGGTCAATGTAATTTTGCAAAGTCTCTCCGTTGCGTTGCGCAACAGTTTCTAGAAACACTGTATGAATCTCATGCTGTTGGTTCGCCTTGAATTTGTTTAAGAATAGTCTTTTGAATTCAAACCAAGTGTCTATGGTCCTGGCGGTTATTCTACAGAACCATCTTTGTGCATTCCCGCGAAGAGTCGCAGCAAAGAAGCGACATCGCGTTAGATCATTGTATTCGTAATGGAGAGCCAGCTAATCAAAGTAGCTAAGATGCTCTTCAGGGTCGCCCAGCCCGTCGAAAGAATTGAAGCTATGATGTTTGATTTCTTTTTGCCGGGGCTCTGCTTCAAGCCTTATGGTAAAAGGCGTACCGCCCAACTCTGGCTCGCTATTGCCCTCTATCCTCTTTTTGAGTTCCATAATAGTACGCAACATCTCAGCGTTTGTTGGTTGCGCACTTTCGGTTTCCTTTGAGCGGACAGGGGACCGCTCTCGGTGTTTTTATTTTTCATATTCGGCTACCACCTTGTCATAGGCAGCCTTCTTGTCGATAATCACTTTTCTTAAGTCTCTGTGTTTTCTGTTTTGTTCCCACACTTCAGGTGGGTGGTGACTCTTATTGTGCCTTTCGTGATTTGTGTTTTGTGATGAGCCTAGGCGGGAAAAGGCAGAGTTTGCCCTTCGGGGATGGCTATCGACCTCATCGCGGTCGTTGTGTGGATTTATGTGGGAACTTGCCTGTTTCGTGGGTGGCCCTTGTCCGGCTGGTGGGGTGAGAGAGGCTATTTGCATGATCAAATCAATTTGTTGTTGGTTGCAGCCTGTGAGATTTAGGCTAAGAATTTGTTCTCGCTCATTTCCTAGAAGCGGGTTTATTTGTAAGCGGTTTACTGGGTTTACGGGTGGGTTGAGTGGAGGGATACCTGTTACGTTTCCTTCATTTTCTGTCAATGGTTGTTCATTTGGGCTGGGTGTTCCGGCCATTTTAGTATGGTAGGCGTGTTTTGATCTGTATCGTGTTTTTAGTGTTTGGGCAACTTCTGTGTTCGTAGAGCAGGTGGTGGTTTTTTCTTTAAGAAAATCCCCCTCCTTCTAGCGCCAAATGATAATTCTCACGGCCAATTAGAGGCTTCCGATCACTGTTCCGGGCACTGTTCCGGGGGTACTTCACCTGAGTTTGGGTTTCTGCAAAATAATGCTCGCCCAGGGGTGGTGGCCGTCAAGCACCTCCGGTGTGAGAATCAGTAATCGGAATAATAATAATCGAACGGGTAAGAATGTATCTGTGTAAAGGGAGAGAATGAGTAATAAGTTTTTGTAGCTAAAGATTGTCTCTTTCTTTTTTTACCTTATGTGCAGAATGGGGGTATTTATAGGTTGGGCCTTCCAATCATTGTTTACCCACTTGGTTGCCCACTTGTTATGCCGTTAAAGCTACAGTGAGCCACTATAGAAACAGTGATTGGTGTCCCCTACTGACATACCTCAATTCTACCACAGCCGCTTTTGCTACAGTTGAATGCCTTTGTGTTCCCTTGACTACCTTTATGGTCCCCTGCCTTAGTGAGCAAGATACCAAGATATTTTGTACAAGTATTTTGTAATGATATTTGTTGTCAAGTTGAGTAATTTTAGTAAAGATAATATATAATGACACGTGTGTAAATTGCAAGTACAGTCATCGGGTTTCCTACTGTGCCCGCTGTGGGCTTACAGCGGGTAGTTATCACGGGGACTATGCCATAACGGTATATTTTTGTTTTCACCATTGATGACAACAAGAATTGTTTTTTATTGATTTAAGACATAAATCAAAATTCATCTTAAATACTTACTACCGATAATCAAAATCCATCGTAAATACTTAATATCGAAATAATATCCGTTGTAAGTTGAATCTACCAAAAGTGCTGTTGGAATATGAATTCGATTATAATTTAAATTCATTGATTCAGTAAAATCAATTCCATTTTTACTACGGATTTTTTGCCACCGCCTTAACATAATTAATTAACACGGTTAATTAATTAAGGAAATTGCCACCGATTTGATTGATTAGCACGGCTAATTAATTAAGGCAATTGTGTTAAGGAAATTGGCACCGATTTAATTGATTAGCGTGGCTAATTAATTAAGGCAATTGTGTAGCGCACAAGTCTCCTCATCCTATAAATACTCATCTAGAGCATTAGGATTATATTCTCGAAAACACACATCCTCCTCTCATATACAGTCTCTTCGATCTCTTCTTCCGGTGATAGTTCTTGCTCGTCTCAAGCTCGCTGATAGTGTTGTTCGCCAGCGACAACACTGCAATCCGTTTTATCCTGTGAGGCTGTTCGCTCGCACATGACGGTGAGAGCTAATAAGCTTTAAGGAGACAGTTTCGCACTGGACTCGGGTTATTTCTTTTATATCCCTCGTTTTTATAAGCTCAAGATAGATAACCAACTTTATACGAAATTAAGAGGGTAAGGAATGACTTTGATACTGAATAACCACTAGGTGATGTTTGTTCACAATGTGTATATATTCATGAGGTTATTGCACATTACTCGCATTAATCAAATGGAGTAGCTGCAGGTTGAGTTGCACTCTAATGGAGATGCAAAAGCGATGCTGATCAGTTCAGACTATCATTGAATATGAGGATATTAGTCACGTAGAGACTAATCATTCCTTAAACAAGATACCTTGAAAGGAAATAATTATTAATTCTGGAATGGTTTCGACATTCTTAGAAATATTAAAATGTGGGGGTATCTTGAAGCGAAAATAATAAAATTTTCAGAGAATTCTAGAATTTAGAAAAACATTCTTAGATATATTTAAAATGTGGGGGTATCTTGAAGATGTCTTGATACCACCAATTGTGATATTTTGGATGGATATATAGACAACGATGAAGTTTAACGATATCCTATGGTCTGCAGATGAATCTAATGTATAAGATTCATTATAATGCAATTACAAAATCTAGGAATGCTTCTATGATGAATTAGTAGTTCCTTGTAAATCTTTAAAATTTATCCGAATAAATTTTTGAGTTATTGGATGAATGTGAGATTGAACCTAGAAAAAGCAAAAGACTTGGAAAATCTAAAATTTTGCTTGAAGGTAAACCTCAAAGCTTGAGAGAAGCTATGGGAATTTTTTTTGATAATCCTATGAGAAAAAGGATATCAATAGAGAAATTGACTATAATTAAGAAGTCAATAAGTCAAGAATTCTAACACGTATGTTAGAAAATGGATTGTGACACTTTTCAAATAAATATGATCTCTCTATATCCTTTGTGGGGGGGAAAAGGATGTTAAGAAATAGAGAGAAGCGATTAATAAATAGAGAGAAGTGATTCTATGTGACAGAATCATATTCAACAACGTATGGATCTTCTTGCGAGATAGATGCCATTTGGGCCCAAACGAATTTTTAAATTTGAAAATAAATATATGGGTCAAAGAAAAGTAAAAGGCCAGACTGATAATTTAAAGATTATAGTCAAAAGTGAAGACCTAACTTACTCTATGTTATATTTTTGAGTTACAAGAATATGGTTGATCAAGATGATACTTAAATTATCGGCATTGTGAAATTTAGAAGTACATCAATGAACTTTTGAACAATCTTTCTTGGTTTCTCTGGTTAAGGAAAGAGTAGAAAGTATGTATTTTGGTGATTATGTTGATTGAAACAACATAGATACGAAAATTGGCATAGGCATATGAAAGTTGATATTGTTGCGATATGCTATGGTTTCATAATAAATGATATAGTTGCCACTTTGAGGACGCTCAAATTTGGTAACTGAGTGAATGAGTATTGCCAGTTTAGGGACGCTTAAACTTGGTAATAAGATAAATTGAACTTACTAATTTTTGGGACGCTAAAAATTGGTGATGTCAATTACGATTTGAAGCCTCTACCAAAATGTGACATGCCAATGTTGAGATGTAAAATTGATAGAAAATCAATGAATTGTATTTACACATGAGATGATAAAATTATTATAATTACAGGTGAGTGATCTGATCATTATGAGAAGTAATGACAAGATGATCATCTCTAGTAATTTGGATGATAAATTGTTGTAATTGTACGCGAGTGATATGATCATTACTAAAACCAATGAAGAGAGGATCATCTCTAGCAATCTTGATGAGACTGGAAGTTTTGATTTTGATAATTAAAATCTTAATAACTTTGAAAGTCTTAGAGGATACATGTCACACGTTGGTGATGTGAATCTTGAAGAGATCAACGTAACTTAATCTAGTATAGCTAGAATGAATTTGTATCTATCCAAGTGTAGATTAACAAGGATCTCTCAAGAATGATTGGAAGTCTGTTGTACATTTTAAAATTGTACAAAATTAGACATAGGCTACACAGTGGATAAACTGAGTAGATGCACGAGTCAAATGGAAGTCTCTTGAATGTGATTGCAATGAGACTAAGGTATTTGAGATATACTCGTGAGTTTGGGCTGTATTGTAAAAGACATCTAATTGTGGATATAGTATGGATGTTAGATGTTTGACTTTAAGAACTAAAGGTCATTTTTAAATATGGTTCACATTAACGAAAGTAGTCATGTCATGGAATCCTAGATAGACGATTAAACATAGCTCGATTCACGATGGAATACGAGTCTATTGTATAATTGTATGCATGTAAGAGGGTGAATTGGTAGTCACTTTGTAAAGGATATTCCTAAATGACAACAAAATGTGTCTTCAATATGCATTTATTGGGTAAATAATTTGCAAATTGGGAGATCACATAGTTGTATATGAAATGGTATGTCTCGCCTCTATGACGAGGACATAATACCTTAAAACAATTACTCTCAACGAGAATTATCAAGATTGACTCGGTAAAGTAAAGTCAAATGATAATGTTGTGGATCCACTAACCAGATGGTTAAACTTAAATAATCTGGTTAAACCAAGAGAATCTGATTATACTGAGAGATAGTTGTAAAATCATCGAGAGGGATGGGCCTTAAGCCTATTGCTTAACGGCGTCATGGTGGACACCCAACCATTGCTGACTGGAGATCCCAAGAACTTGGTTCAATGGGCCAACTAAATCATGATGACCAAATTACTGTGGGGGTAAACCCTGGCCTATTCTTATGATGAGGAAACAGTGAGACCCGTAAGGTACGAGGGTAAGCTATTAAGCTTTTAATGATCTTTCGGTGAATACATGGAGTTCAAGGTTAGAACGCATGGAATTCAGTCGAGTAAACGCGGGTTACTCTTTAAGTTTAAAGATCACCTATGTGGGAGAGAAGTGGGGCCGCTTCAAAGGAGAATTGCGAGGCACAATTCTTTAGAAACTCATGCAGAACCAGGACGATGTTCCATGGCCAAAATGGACATAATCATGAGAGCTGAACGAGTCAGAAAGGATATAATGATAAGTATACCATCGCTTACACAAACAGTCAAACAGTTCAAAGAGCAAACCTCCACTGTCTACCAGTAAGGTCGGTATGCTTACTCAAGCGAAGGTTCAAGGAGCAAACCTCTACCTATCGTATGCTATATCTGATCGAAGAATCTATCACCAAATCAAATTTTGTGTCTGTCTGGTGTGTGCTACTACGATATCAATCTCATCCATGTGGGGGATTGTTGGAATATGGATTCGATTATAATTTGAATTCATTGATTCGGTAAAATCAATTCCGTTTTTACTACGGATTTTTTGCCATCGCCTTAACATAATTAATTAACACGGTTAATTAATTAAGGAAATTGCCACCGATTTGATTGATTAGCACGGCTAATTAATTAAGGCAATTGTGTTAAGGAAATTGGTACCGATTTAATTGATTAGCGTGGCTAATTAATTAAGGCAATTGTGTAGCGCACAAGTCTCCTCATCCTATAAATACTCATCTAGAGCATTAGGATTATATTCTCGAAAACACACATCCTCCTCTCATATACAGTCTCTTCGATCTCTTCTTCCGGTGATAGTTCTTGCTCGTCTCAAGCTCGCTGATAGTGCTGTTCGCCAGCGACAACACTGCAATCCATTTTATCCTGTGAGGCTGTTCGCTCGCACACGACGGTGAGAGCTAATAAGCTTTAAGGAGACAGTTTCGCACTGGACTCGGGTTATTTCTTTTATATCCCTCGTTTTTATCATTTATTGTTGCTCCGTTCACACGCACACAATTTTATGTATATGATTTATTCACAGATTGTCTAACAAGTTCAACTTATCATAAAATTTTGGAAGATAATTTGAACTTTTTCCAAATTATTGGTTCCCGCACGGAATTTCATCGCAAGTTAGCGTTTCGTAGTCAAATAATTCTCTTTTTGATTTAACATAATAGTTTTCAATTTTCTTTTCTCAACGATCTAATCATCGTACGAATATTAAAATTAATTCATTCTAGTAATGTGTAAATTAAAAATTATCTTGTATAATTTTTTTAATAAGAAGATATCAAAACTACTATTTAGTCAAACTAGCATTTTACCCGTGCTACGCACCAAAACCACAATTTTAAAATTTCAAAATAATTATAAAAAAATATAGTGTATCAAAAAATAAATTCAAATTATGTGTAATTGTATGTACGCGTGTTAAAAGATTTTGAAGAATTGTGTATATAAAAAAAAGATTAATATCAAAACACATTCATTTGATACACACACACACACACACACACATATATGATAAATTTACCTGAGATATATTTTAATTTTCTTATTCCCCTTTGTTTTTTCCCCAAGTAATTTAACAACATTTTATGTTATTTTTATAGAAAGTTCGGTTCAATATAATCATGTTTTGAGGATCAGACATAGAGAACAATAAAAACACAATTATTACTATTAGAAAAATAAATCAAAAACATATTTTTCATTCTATAAATGCAAATAAAATAGGAACTGAGCAATTTTTAGGACAAATTCTAAGTGTACCAAAAAAATCCCAAAAAGTGAGTTGTCAATCTGTCATATTTTGATTGTTTAACGTTCTACCCGTGTTACGCCTTTTTATTGTTTTTTTCTTAATTTTATTTTTCATTTGATTCCTCTCATTTTTGAGAATCTTTCAACCAAGTTCATAAGTTTTTTATCCATATTTTAAGTTTTGTTATTTTGAAAATTGGTACATTTATATGTGCAGTACAATGAGTTTTTATAATTTTTATTATATTAATATTCAAAATATTTGCATGGGTTGCGATCAATTTTTTGAATAGATATTAAAAGTTCATAAACACTTATTTCTAACGACCGTTATAAATCATTAGATTGTCTCTCAAAAAAAGATTGCATGTTTTAGCGATATGATAATGGATCACTAATGTGCAAGATCCATTAAACGAACGTAATTATGATAAAGGAAAATTTTCATCTAATCTAGTTTCCTGTGTGTTTGTTCCATATCATTTTTACAACTTTTATGTTATTTTATTAGTGAATTGATTTACTATAGAAAAATAAACATTATCAATTAACCAAACAAATCCAATATATCCCGTTCTTTGAGTAAGATATGACTGTTTTCTGATTGGTTAACTGCACCTAACTATATACTTGGGTAGACTCAGGTATTATAATAAAGGATGGGAGTTTGTATGTTGATTTTTTTATTCTTTTCTATCAAAATATGGTATATTAAACTTCACAGCGAGACACGTTTGAATTTTACAAAATTCAGATCAAACCCAACCCGTTGTCATCCAAACGCGTAAAATAATACATTTGAAAATGAGTATCACCTATATATTTTCTATTTGACTAATACTAACATGTTAAAATAGGAAACTGTACGTGAAACTAAATCAAATGTGTCATATATAGACACGTAATCACATTATTATATATGTGTCCTTGTAATTTAATTATTGGGTTAAAAAAACATGAAATTCATTTTCATTTAACAGCGAGTATATTTTTTTAACATATATTAACGTAGATCTTTGTGGTCATACATGAAAATGACATGAAATTATTTTGTGTACCCAAAATTTGAACACCAAATGCTACTAAACTACGTAATTTTTTTTTACTGGAAACGAAAATAATAGGCAAAAAAATATATGACAATTACATGTAATTTAACTTTCTATCCAAGTTATCTAAGTGTATTACTATATAATTGAAAATAACATTGAAATGCTACAAAATAACACTAAGAGTAGAGTACATAAAAATGAAGCTCTCCATTTTTATTTTTTTTATTGTTAATATATATCTCTGTTTGATTAGAATATATCTACCAAGTTATTAAATTTTTTTACCTATATTTAAGGTTTTGTTGATATTAAAAATAAATATTAATAAGCAACCAAGCAAATTCGATACGTCTGGTCTTAGATTATGATATGAGAATTGAATACTATTACTTGAATTCAAGAATACAAAATTAAAATGGGCACATTTTATTAGAAACAATATATAATTTTATATGTATCGCACGACCTATATAGTTATCAATATAATATTTAATTTTAAACGATTGCTTTAGCCGTTTCTTTCTCTCCTCCTCTCCTAAAAAAATAGTAAACTAAAGTTTAGGGGTTGACATCTGCGTTTTGGTTGATGATAAGCCCATTTTTATTGTTTTCCTCGATTTTGCTTTGTTTTTTCAATAAATATCTCTGTTTATTGAGAGTCTAGTACCACGTTGGTGGGTTTTATCTACTGATATATTGGATTTTGTACTTTCTCCTTGTGAATGATAACTCCTGTTTCTTTTCTTTGATTTTACTTTGTTTTTCAATAAATATATATCTTTATTTAAAGTCTAGTATCCCGTTAGTGGATTTTGTCTATCCATATATTGGGTTTTGCTCATTCTATTTTGAGAGAAGGTTCTTTATTTTGGCATCAAGGATCTTAGATCTATAGAATTTTTTTATATTGGTTCATTGATTTGGATGATATAGAATCGCAGTTATGATCAGTAGTTCGAATACGTTCTGACAAATCGCATACTGTATGTATCTCCCTCACAATTATACGATTAGAATAAATTGTTGGATTATTTTGCCCAAAAGACTATATATTTCAGTGATATAAGCGAGTGATGTACCACAATTTAAGATCTGATTAGCGATTTTAGTTTGGATTAAGGAAACCTTGTTATCTTGATATGATCTATTTTAATACGTGTTTGTCCAATCTAAATTATTTTTGCAGTTTTGCAGATGTATGACATTTTATTGATAAATTATTTACCTATAAAAAATAGTGATTTAGAAGAAAATTTGAATGATTATTTGTGTAGATGACATATGCCCTTTTGTTGATAAATTAATTATGTATAAAAAATTGATTTATTAGAATTTTGCAATGAGTTGACAAATTTGCTATGAAATATCAAAAAAATAATGATTTATTAGAATTTTTGCGCTGAGTTGACCAATTTGCTATGAAAATATTCGCTAACAATATTTTTATTGACCCTGTAATGAATTTTATTTTTTAGATTGATAATTTATACACCAAATAATATCTAATACTATTTGAGAGTCTATTCACTATCTTGAATAATTCAAATATATCGTCAAGTCAATTTATTTATCCCATTAATTATTGCATAACTAAAAAATACTGATAAGTAAAATGTTAATGATAATTGGTTTAAAGTTCATTTTTTAATATTTTAATTGGTTGAATTTTTTTTTTATAATTGATTAATTTAAAAGTTTATATTACTTAAATTTTGAAGGTGTATTTGGAATAGTGTAGTAAATATTTTTAAAATTTTAAATATTTAATTGAATAAGAGTGGATTTATTCAAATTTGTTTGCACCTTATAATATATTTAATTAATACATTTAATTAATATATTTGTGTTTAAAACAATTAATAAATATGCAATTTTGGAAAATAGCTCTATACGTAGATAGTGGCGCAAAGAACACATGTGCTAATATATAATAATATTATTGTGATTGCTTTTTATAATTAGTTTAATTTTAGTGGTAAATTCTAATTGGCTCTAATATATTTTTATCAAAATTAATTCGTAATATTTTAAATCGAAAGGGTGGAAAATTCATCTTGCGAAAATCGCTTAATTGATTTTAATTTAATATCTCATTTTATTATAAATATTTTTGATATTAAAAAAAATATGTAATATATGGATATGTTAAAAAATTATTACTATATTTAAATTAGAATTGTTAACTAACCATGGTTAGTATAATAGGATAAGAATGGTAAATAAGGAAAACTTTTAATATAATATGATTGGTCTAAAATTGAGGAATGACCTCTGATTGGTCCTAAAATAATTCATAGTTTTCTGATTGGCTAACTGCATCTAACTATATACCTGGGTAGACTCAGGTATTATAATAAATGATAAGTATTGTCTCGATTTAACATTATAACTTTTTTAAATTTATTTTATCGAAGATCCAACCATACAAATGGTAAGATCTATTTCTTTTAGTGATGAGAAGAAAATATTAAGGAACTTAAATTTTATTTTGAATGAGTTTTTAATAGGAAAATACCAAAATTACTATTTTATCAAATGAGTCTTTGAGAGTGCACACCTAGAGGGGGTGAATAGGTCTTATGGTTAACTATATCTGATTTTAAAGATTACGAATATTAAAATTGTTGACTACTCAGCTTGCTGATTGCAATATAAAATAGTCTGTTAGCTAGCTAATATGCAATAAAATGCATAAATGTAAAGACAAAAAAAATAAAGAACAACAAGGATTTTAGCCATGTTCGATCATCAATATTTACGGTCTACGTCAAGGCCCCTTATCAATCCTGTAAAAGAATGTATTATTGATCAACGAAAATACCAATTAAAAGATACAATAATATATCTCCTTTTACACCCTATTATTGATAGTAGTTTGCTGAAACACCTTGTTCCTCGAACCCAAGTACAAACTTCTGTAACCTCTAGTTCCCAAACCCTTTCCAAAACACACTTATCCAAAAACACCAATTACACCCTTGAACGATACAATCGAAATATAAATTATAACTCAAACTATGAATTCGCTAATATATGTATATCGAATATATAAACTAGAGCTCAAGCAAAGGATTTGACGATAAAGCACTGAGTTGTTCTTGTATGTGTGTTTCCCCTTAAATCCAAGTACACAACCACACAAGTAGTGAAACAAAAGAATTCAAATTATCAAAACTAATTGCAATGGTCTACCGTACAATCATATATATGGATATGAAGTGTGAATTGCATATAGTCGTTAGAACATGCTAATCCCCAAATTACCTTTTCGTTGACTTTAAAGGGAGAATTAATGGTTAGTCACAAAAATGCCAATTAAAATTGAAGTTTTACCATAATGTAATTCGCTTCAGAGTAACTATTTAAAAAATAGCTAACTTTTTTTACATAATGACAAAGAGATATGATCGATTATATCACAATTTGCGAAGTAAATTGTACGAATTAGAATGTGGCATGTACCTTGCACGAACTATCATGCTATTGAAGATTTGTCAGTTTAGTTTTCACTTTAGTTTTAGGTATTTAATAAATATAAATAAGGTAATAAATGGTAACTATCCGATATCTTTTCTAATTAAAATACGTTATCTTTTAATTAAAACATATTACTTTTTACAAATATACCTAACATTACCATTTACTACATTAATAGTAACTAACCAATTGCCTTTTCAATTAAAACACGTTACCTTTTAATTAAAACATATTATTTTTTTATAAATGCACCTAAAAATATCAATTATAGCATATATTCCAATCATTAATACACATCCAAAAATAAGAATTTAACCATATACTCTAATCATGTATAAATTATAACCCAAAATATCAATTAAAATATAAATTTTAATTATAAATAAAATATATAAAACTCGTACATTAATACTAAAAATTATTTTATACAGAGGTATAAGATTTGAATATCACCAACACCATATTATAATTAACATTTATTATATTAGTTATAAAAATAAAAATAAAGTTAAAATTACATTAATTACATATTATTATATTTTTAAAATAAAAAATTATAATTAAAAAATATATTTTTACAATAAGGTAGAATAAAATAAAATATAACAAAAAAAACTAAAAAAAAGAGATGTTGGGTTGAGAGGATAGATAAAATAAATAAGATTAGCATCCCGAAATTTACTAGCTTATCAATAACACAAGTTTAATTTTCACACATATCACAATCTTCCCCCCTTGACCCCTCATATATGATCTAATAAAAAATAAATATAAATAAATAGTCATAGGCGCTACATTCATTCTCTTTCTTCGCGATAAAACCCTAATTTACTCTCTCTCCTCTCTCTCTCTCTCTCTCTCTCTCTCTCTCTGATTCAAATTCACGTCGATGGCGATAGCGAGCGAAGGCGAGACCTCGTATCGCGGCGGAGCAGGAGGGAAATTTCAGAAACGACCTGCTCGGAGGCACCAAACGACGCCGTATGATCGGCCGCCGTCGATTGTTCGAAACCCTAGACCTGGTGGTTGGGTCTCCAAGCTTTTTGACCCGGCCAGTAGGTTTATTTCTGCTAGAGCTTTCAAGTTTTTCTCCAATTTCAGGAAACGCATCACAGGTATATCATTTTATTATGATATTTTGTATGTATATGTATGTATTGTTTAGATCTGTGAAAAAATGTAATTGGTTTATGTGTTTTGTTATTGTTTGTTATGTCAGTTTGTTTAATTGGTGGTATTAGGAATGTCTGGATTTTGTTTAAGTTGATTGTTATTGTTTTCAAATTTATGTGTGTATATGATATATTCTAGGTTTTATAATTGGGGGAATTTTCGGAAATTAGAAATTTTTTTGATTTATGTGATATGATTATAATGTTTTGTTGTTTGAGCTTTTGGTTCAGCTGCTCTCGAGTTTTTGGCTTTCTTGTTGTTATTCTTTGATAGCTATGTATGTTATTATGATTAATATAGTGATGTGTTGGTTATGTATGTGTGTGTGTGATAGCTTGAAAGTTTTTTTAAGCTATATCAGGATACAGTGAAGCGTCTATAAACGTTGATGTTACTGGTGATGAAAAGACTACACCTGTAATTGTGTACTGCTATTAAGCACGCTTTATAAATTATAAGTATTTAACTATTGAGAGGTAGTGTGGCTATAAAAATAACCACATACATATGCATCATAATCCTAGCAAAGTTCCATTTTAATTGTCCTCTTGGCTAAGGTGTTACAAATTTATTACATATATCTTTATAACTCATTTTCCTGAATTGGTGCATAGTAATATTAATTTTACAGCAAAATTATACTTTACTTGTCATAAACTACTTAAAATATCATTCCACCAATAATCATCACTAAGATATATTCTCGAGGATATTTATGGAGAAAATGATCCATCTATGCGATTTCTCACCAGCAGTACAAGTAACACAGCAAACTTAATAGGTTTACAAGTAGAAAAATGCTAGAGAACCCAAAACTTCTCCCAATTGCTGATGTGTCACATGCGTAATTGATAATTTTCCTAATAAAATGATGGACCCTGCATGTATACATGTGCCCTCAAATTCAAAACCTGCCATGTGTCGTGGCACATCATTTGGGACAATTCTTGGGAAATACTTTTGGTTTCCCTAGCATTACTCTTACAAGTAATTCATTGCAAAAGGTGATCTCTTCACCCCAGCTGTCACCCCAACCAATGTAACCCAATATAATATAACGTACACTATGGCTTCGTATGGATGATTCAAAATTCAAACATTTAATTTTCCTAATACCCCTTTATTTTGTTTTCGATAATTTGTAAGTAAATTTTCTCTCTTTAGTCGCCTGCAACATTTCAACTCTTTATATATTACTCTAAAAAGTTACCTCTTTTTACCAATTATATTAAATTCAAACTGTCAGACCATGTGTCCTTGTAGAAAAACTTTTAAAAATTTACTTCAGATATATGAAGGGTGGTAGCGAAATTTCTTCGTGGGTCATTGATCACAGTTCTCTCAATATTGATGGCAAGCATGGGATTCATGTATCTGTATGTCCGCTGATTGGTTGGGAGGTATGGTATGGAGGGATATGAAATGAAAAATGTTAAGGAAATCAGAGGTGAAGGAGAAGGATGACGTAGGGGAGAAAGAGTAAATTGGTTCCCTTCCAATCAATTGACGTATGGGAGAAAGAGGAAATTGGTTCCCTTCCAATCAAATGGCATGATAGTTGTTTAGATTGGCATTTTAGAATTACTTTTTCGTGTTTATGCAATAACTCTCTAGTCTTCATTGATTTTTTTTCTATAACAAAGTTTGAAGTGACTCACATAAAAACAAAAAAATATAAAGAATGAAATGGAAAGATCTTTAATATTCCCAATCTTGAATCTTTTTGTAATCTTTTATGCAGTGAAAGATCTTGATACTTAAATGTTGGATAGTTGGATGTGATTTTGTAGCATTGATGTTCCATAGTTGAGATTTATAGAATGTTATGGCTATGCAATGTATATGTCTGGAAGACTCATCCTATTTAGCATGGGTACATATGTCTTGGGTGATAATATTTATAGGTGATTGAAAAGATCATGACGTGTACTACATATTTTCTAGTTTATTTCTGACATACAGCTTAGATCTTTGTTGTGGCATTCTTAGTTATATCATTTGTCGCCCTATGTTCCAGAGGATCTATATAGTATGTCTTTGTGATGCTTTGTGCTCTTGCGGTAATGTGCTATTTTACTTGCTACTTAATGTGACTCTTTCTTGAACAGAAGCAGAGCAGGAGCCCAAGGATGGACCTCAGGAGGTAGCTCCCAATGTAAGTTGAAACTATAATACTGTTTCACACTTCTTAATATATGAACTTGAATTAAGGTCCATATCTGAATTCATGTAATTCATCACTTTGTGCTTGTACCACAGTCTAATTTATCCAACTTTGAGCACACTTTCATATAGAATTTTGATTTAGCGAGTCAGGTGTATGGGCTTTTTTGCTGGGATTCATGTTACAAATATCGATGTAACAAGGCAATAATTAGAAATTAGTATTAAATTATTGATGATTTGGTATCTAACATTGGTTAGTTACTTCAGTTTTAGTATATCTGTTACTTCATAAAGATTAAAGTCACAATATATATCGGGGAGGCAGATGTCATCTTTTGCATGCTTAATTTGAGGTTTTCTTATTCTAGATATTGTTTAAAACATGTATTTAGAGGTCTAAAGCATAGAGTATTAGATGATGCACGGCTGATTGTGGGGGTTAGATTTTATATAGATGTTTGGTAACTTCTTGGTGGTGCATTTCTATAAGTTTAGAGCTGCTTAGAAATATGCGGAAGTGCAGGGAATAAATCAAATTACTGAAACTGTAGCAGTAATGAGTAATTGTTACAGAGTTTAAGGGCTGATTTGGAGGGGGCAAATATGCACTGATCTTGTATGGATGTTGTTGAAGTGAACACAGTATTGCAACTGACAGTTTAATTATTTCAACAAGCGATGTTGATTTTAAATTTAGGGATGTAATCGGTTTTAAATGATGAAAGAAACACCAGGCTCAGTTTAGAAGAGATTGTGTTATTAGTAGGTAATTACTTGTACGAAACAATGCTAATTGAAATATTAAAAATTCTAAATCAATGTTTAGTTGCATCAAATGTTTTCATGATGAATCAAGTCTTGGTAATAGGGAGCATGCGTTGCATGTCCTCACGTGCATGTTTAAATTTTTGTTTGACAGTCTTTTTAAAAATAATTATTTTCCTGGATTATTCTATCTTTCTGCTCAATGCTAATTGCTGTTTTATTGTACTGTACAGTTGGTAGATTGTAATGAAGTGCGTGAACGAGACATAGCTTGCAATGGGAATATGAATAACAGCTCTGAAGGCAATGGGATATCAGATCTTGAGCAAATGTTACAGCAAAAGACTTTCACCAGGTTAAATTTTACCTACTGGTTTAATTCTTGAGCCTTCATGTATAGATGCATCTGATTGATAAGATATTTCATCTTCTTTCTCTAAGAATCCAACACATCTCATGCCTGAAGGATAGTGCAGCTAATTGGTCATTTTGAAATATTTAATAATAATCTCTCAATCACCAAAGTCGGTGGCAGAGCTATATGGTTGTTGGAAACGGACTGTGATCTGCATATCTCTGGGTTCAAGTCCTGCTAGACCCTTAAAGTTAGCATACTAGCTTAGGTGTCATTTGGATTCAAGTCTTACTAGACTAATAAATGTACTTGCCCTCTCTTTGTATGTATTACTTTGTTTGCAACTATTGTCTGGTTTCTAATATATACATATATGTTATATTTCTTATCTTCTAGTTTTTTTCTACAATTTTTTTCATATATTATTAAATAAATATTCTGTCATTAATTTTCACAGACTTTTGTATTATCATATTTAGTGTATGCGGTGCATATACTTCTAATACAACTTGGTTTACATTTCTTGTTATTAGTTTTACTTTCCTCTACTAAGTAACTTTTATGCAATTCTATTTTAGTTTGTGGTTATAAATTTATATTTTGTCTTTTATAATTTTTGGACGTCAATAAGCGCACAACCTTTGAATTGAAACTTATGTTTACGAAGATATGAAGTTTGCTATTATTATACAGGTCTGAAATTGATCGTTTGACTGAATTATTGCACTCAAGGACAACGGAATCTTCTGACCGGGATAAGGAGAAAACAAGTGAAGGCTACCTATATAAGTCTGCATCTGATATTGAAAACCACAATTTATCCACAAGAACCCCATTGCAAGAAAATAGGGATGATGGCATTAAATTACAAAATGTTATCGCTACTGGGGTTAGTTCAAAAGTACGATAACACTCGTCTATAATCTTTTTGATGGTTTGTATTTTAATGTTTTAAATGTTTTGTAGTTTATGTAGTTATTTACTAATTCACAAAGATTATTACATGATTAGGTTCTTGAAGAGGATATTGCCTCGCCTGCAGAGCTAGCAAAAGCCTACATGGGTAGGTCTTCTAAAGTGTCACCATCAGTGTTGGGTGTGCGTTCTCAAGCTTTTAAGGAAGAAACACCATTGCTTAATCATGGTGTATTTCCTTCAAAATCATCTGCACTGTCATTGGTGTCAAAGTCTGTGCTGCGTGATGGGGCACCAGAAAAGAGCTTCGCTACCCCGAGATCTCGAGGAAGATCGGCAATATATAGCATGGCCCGAACACCATATTCTAGGGTTCGTGATTCTTCAGCTGAAACATTTACATGCTGTATATGAGATTGTACACGTTTAAGTCTGATCTAACCATTTTCTGTGCATTTCTAGGGTACTGGGTCTAAAAATTTCATTTATGCTGGCCCCTCATCATCATCTCCTCAGTCTGTCTGGGAGCACAATGGACAATTAGGGTCTAAACAATTGGTATGTATTCATTAGACAATAGATATATGGACCAGTGCACCCGAACTGTATAGAAGGTTAATTTTCTTCATTTTGCTTTTCTACAGGCACTGAAGCGAAGGAGTTCTGTGTTAGATGATGATAGTGGATCTGTTGGTGCCATACGCAGAATTCGACAAAAACCTAATCTGTTGTATAACACGAGTCCACTTTCTGCGCGGGGGACTGATCTTGGTCATAGTGCTGGTCAACACCATGTATATTCATCAGATAAACCTCTTTTTCTGGGTGATGCTAACAATAAAGTCTCTAAAAATAGGGAAGAATCTGAGGATGATAGCGTTGCTGGTTTCAGAAATCCCCTTGTTCATTCACAATCGAGTCAGATGGCCTCTAAAATTTTGCAACAACTTGAGAGGATTACCCATGAGAAGTCATCAGAATCAAAACAGAGTACCGCAAGGGATAAATCACCTATTAAGTTGACTTCCAATATGCTTCGTGGGCAGGCTCTTAGAAGCTTGGAAAAAGCGGATTCGACTAAATTTTTGCAGAAGCCGGAAAAAGCGGATTCGACTAAATTTTTGCAGAAGCAAGAATGTGGGAGGTTGGAGGATTCTAGAAATGCATTGCAGGATGCTGGTGGAGAAACCTCCAAAAAGAAAAACATTGTTGAAGAAAATGGCTTCAAAGAATCAAGCAGTTCTTTGAAATTGATGCCATCTTCTGCAGGTGCTAATGCTACAAGCTCCATGAAAAATGCTGCACCTAACGTAAAGAATGGAGATACTATTATCTCAAAATTTTCAGCTCAACCTCCTCAGAAGAAACGTGCTTTTCGCATGACTGCAAATGAGGTTGGTATTATCCTTTGTTTTCCTAATGGCAATGTAGTTGGTCCCAACCATTTTTTCAGTCTGTTGCATCTATTATATTCTACTAAATTTGCTGCTCAGAGAGAACTTTTACCTGTTAGAATACTGTCAGCCACTTCTAATAGAGAACGCACATGAAATTAAGCTTATGCAGTATGATCAACTATCTAGAACTTTTCAACTGTTCAATTTACTGGCTGTAACATTGGTGTGTTCAGCTGATTTAACTGTGAGAGGGGGGGAGGGTATAACTGTTATTTTGAATAAAGTCTTTGGTTTATTACACATGCGTTATTTTTCTGATTTTTATTACCGATGATCAATGCACTGGAATTATGCACTTGTTTATCTATAATTATATGGATTTAACTGACATTATGGTTTTCATGTAGGATTTTGCGGAACTGGATGATGAAATTTATACCAATGGATTTGCTTCTGGTGAAAAGACAGAAGAATTGCAGATAGTTCGCAAGTCTGTTTCTCCTCAAGCTACTGCAGCGGAGAAGATTTTAACTAAGTCAGAAGGCAAGATACCTGAGAACCTGACATCAAGTAGCAGTGATTATAAACTTTCTGGCCGGTCTGTGGCTGCTATAGAAAACACTGGAGTAAAAACAGAAGAATTGCAGATAGTTCGCAAGTCTGTTTCTCCTCAAGCTACTGCAGCGGAGAAGATTTTAACTAAGGCAGAAGGCAAGATACCTGAGAACCTGACATCAAGTAGCAGTGATTATAAACTTTCTGGCCGGTCTGTGGCTGCTATAGAAAACACTGGAGTAAAAACTCCTGCTGTAGTGGCTCCCACCTCAAATTTTCAACAAGACTTCAATTCTCAATCTACATTCTCTGCATCTCCTTCAGGTGAATCAGCCGATCCCAACCATACATTTAGGTCTAAGTCAAGCACAGTACCTTCAGAAAATTTAAATAATGGACTATTTGATTCAAAACCTAGCAGCACCAGCATCAGCAGTCCATCTATATTTGCTGTGAAACCACCCTCATTTCCAATAGTACCTGCCACACCACCCCCTTCGTTTTCTTCGGAACCTGCTGCATCACCCATTTTCAGCTTTGGAGCATCAAAGACCGAGTCAAGTCCAGCACCGACAGTTTCGACGGTCACAGGTTCAGGTACTGCGGAAACGAAGTCCAATGAGGAAACACCTATTACCGACAAACCACCTTCTGGTGGTGTGTTTGCAACGAATGCAAACGCAGGAAACAACCCTTTTGGATTCTGCAATTCATTTTCTTCTTCGTCTTCTAATAATCAATCCCAGGCATCTTTACCTGGCTTTGGAAGTTCATCCACAGTTAGTTCTCAATCGCTACCTACAACTGGGGCGTCCGCAGCAACGCAGAGTGTACCCTTCCAGTTTGGTTCGTCTGGCTCATCAACAATAGTTGGGACATCAGGTTCATCTTTCACCACCAATGCTTCTGTGATGGGTTCATCAGTTCCTCCTGCAAATCCATTTGGCTCAGGAACTACCTCTCTCAGTAGTACCGGTTTTCCCTTTTCGTCAGTTCCTCCTACAAATCCATTTGGTTCATCTGCAAGTTTGTCATCCCCGTCCCCTTTGTTCTCCTTTGGAGCATCACAGACGGCAAGTTCTACAAGTAGTATCCCGACGGTATTTGGACAATCCACCGGTACATCATCAGTGTCCACTTTTTCATTTACTTCACCCACTGCTACATCCTCACCTATGCCGTCTTTACCACAATCAAAACCTGTGTTTGGAAGTACAACTGCTCTTATATCTCCTGGGAATAGTGGCGATCAAATGAACATGGAAGAAAGTATGGCCGAGGATCCTGCACATTCGTCCAATCCTACGATACCAGTTTTTGGCCAACCATTGGTCTCTTCATCCAATCCTACTGTGCCAGTGTTTGGCCAATCATCCAATCCCGCTCTACCAGTGTTTGGCCAATCATCCAATCCTGCTGTACCAGTATTTGGCCAATCATCCAATCCTACCGTGCCAACTTTTGGCCAACCATTGGTATCACAATCTCTACCTGCCTTCAATTTTGGTTCTGCAGCTCCTTCATCGATAGCGGCCTCGCCATTCCAGTTTGGTGGTCAACAAAATCAAGCCACTCCACAGAACATACCTTCATATCAGACATCAAATAGTGTAGAAGGGAGTTTCTCATTGGGATCCGGTGGAGATAAAGGTAATCGGAAGATTGTACGAATCAGCAAACACAAAAATCGGAGGAAGTAGCAGACATCTAACTGCTGTGTCATTTGCTTCCGGGGAGCTTAGATTTTTATGGTGAGCAGTCAACAGCTAATGTTTCGTGTTGCTAATAGTCACTGAGATTTGTATCAGTGATCACATTCATCTGCCTTGCCTGGCTTAAAAATTGGTGGACTCTTCTGTTTTTTTCTTTTACCCTTTTCACAGCATCACTTTCTGTTCGTTTCTGGTCATTGTTGTTAACCCTGTTAGCTGCTCAGGAGTTGATGTTCGAAATTTTGTCCCAAGTTACGAGTCGATTATAAAACAGTTCGACTATAGTAGAGGTAGGGCTACATGTTTTAGGTCTGGAACTGATATTGTGATGGACATCTGTTTCTACTTTTCTGTATGCTATGTAACATTAAAAGGAAATTGTTTGAATATCTACTTTGAGTTGGGTTTTTATTTTCAAGCCCGTATGATCTTCTGGTTCATGTAAAATGGATTACATAAAGCCAAACTTTTAAGTTCGGCAGCAATATGCGGAAACTGGTTTAAAAAATCAAACCAAATACAGCCCCTGTATCCCCCTTGTAGAGTTCTTTTTGTGGAGCTTAAGTTGTCGCAAGTGAGACTCATTTTGCAAAGACTCTTGCCTTACCGATGTATTATTAGCATTAGACCATCTCAGTGGTATGCATATATGGAAAAGGGTTTCTGAAGTACCAACACGTACACAACAGAGAGCCCATCAATATGTTCAATCTTAGGGAAGAAGTTAAGATATGCTTTAAGCTTTTCTTTTATTTTTGTATGGACGAATGGAAGAGGTAGTAGAATTAAAAGAATTCAGATGAAGGTTACTTTACTTATATTCAGACTGCAGAGGCTATGTCTTTTTCGTCTCTTTGAGATGCTCCTTTCTGTTTCTGAAAAGAGTAGTGTAAATTTATAGGCAATCGACTGATAAATATAAAATTAGATTGGGTGCTAAAGGTTAATTTAGGCTATTTTGTTATCAATCTAAAATTAGAGTGGGTGCTAAAGGTTAATTTAAGAGTCATGGGCTATTTTGTTACTTTTACTCTCCGGTAGAATCATGACCCTCCTAGGTATTGCTTTAATTTCATTTATAAAATTAATGTTATGAGAGCTTCTGTAATGGAGAACAGGAAGAAGAAATATAACATGGCTCAACCCGGAGGAATGTTTTTGAAGGTTAAGAAAAGAATTGGGTTCTAGTCAAGTCTTTTTATGCCTAAAGATTAGTTTTATATGCTAAGAATGGATGATTAGTTTATTATTTTGTATTTGGATGGTGTCAAATTTCGAGAGTTTATTTGATATTTTGATACGAGGGCTTACCTTGCTAATGATTTTTATATGAAAGTTTAGAAGGAAGCTAATATTATTTTGAAAAAAAAAAAAAAGTAAAAGCAATGGATGAATTCATTTGTTTTTGAATCATCCAATTGAGCCGATATTTAAAGTGAAGTTGTTTCGTAAATTTAAAATAGGATTTAGAGGTTAGAGTTAACGTACAGTTTCCCTATTTCTCTCTCATTTATTTCATTTTCCAGAGATCTGTTCAAACTACCAACTTATTATGGGGAAGAAACCATAGTTTTTCAATGATTTCAAAGTTTCTGCAAAATTAGTGCATCATCATGTTTGGCGTGTCCATGCTTCTCCTTGCAATAGTATCAAAAACTATCGATCTGCTATGTTTGACATCATTGAGACACAATTTCCATGTTTGATATTATTGAAACACCCAATATTTTATAAATAATGTAATATGTAGAAAAACTGGATATCTACATAACCTCGTTCAGAATTGGTCAAATAAATTCACTTAGTTCTCATGCCGCAATAATTTAAGGACCTGGTTGTCCAAATTTGCTCTCTGATATCAGTATGAACTGATCGCTCGCTGAGAAAGGGAAGCCATTCAAGAAAAATGAAAATAAAGGAATGTATGTGAAGTAAGGTGTAAGCAACTATTTGAAAATAAAGATATGTTTACTATCCAAAAACCTTCTTGATTGACTAGGCAACATGTAAACATCTTTCATGTAATGCATTTGCAAAATGCTTCAAACGGCAAAGCAGCTTGAGTGGCCTTCCATTGTACTTGAAAAAGTCTATAGTACCGAATGTTCCTACCTAAGAATTTAAAACAAAATTACAACAGTAACGAACATACATCATTGTTTCCCTCTCAGCTAAAATACAAGATATACAAGCTGAACTCGGTGTCACATTCGACACGGAACTACAGGAAAAAGATCCAGGATGGAGCTTATGAATGTTTCCCAACTATACGCAAGTCCAGAAGAGTATACAATTCCAAAAATAAATGAACCCTACAAATATATGAAATTAAATTAAAAGATGCTTGCTTCTAATGTTTAATTGCATCTTTGAACTTGATGCTGAAACTATTTTCTAAACCCTTCTTGGCAACATGTCCTGCATTTCCTCCATGCATCATTGTCACAAACTCATTGTAATCAATCCGCCCATCCTGAAATATCCATAAACAAAATTCAACATATTTCCGAAAGCTATAGTGCAACATATAAAGAATGTTATGCCTTCAAAATGATGCTGCAAGTATTAAACTCAATATCATCTCTTTAACGATATAAATAAAGAAATATATAAAGGACACGAGGGGTGAGGAGAAGACTCCATGCTCACTTTAGTACAGTCCATATATGTATGGATCGGTGTATAAATATGACATGTTTAACTATCCTGCGACTTGATGGGGGAGGATCTACTTCATAAAGCATATTTTAGTTACTTTAATGGGACAAACACTTTCTTGAAAGAGCTAAAAGATAATTACATAACATCATAAAATTCTTTCAAAAATGGGTGTTGGAACATCATAATACTATATCTTATATATGTAAAAACGGGATGAGATGGAAAGTAGAACGTTTACAAAGAAATTGGTCAAGAGAGGACAAAATTAGTATTCAAGTATCATTGATATTGAACAGCAAGTTGGCAAAGATATGATATTATGAAGACATGGACATTTCAAACTTCAGATAAAGGAAAACTTTCTCAAGCATCCTTTATCTGTCCGCAAGTAATGTAAGTATCAAATAAAAAATAAGGACTCAAAGGATGAACTGACTTTAAGTCACGTACTCATCTATGAATTATGGTAGGTATCATCTATTATATAACTGATTTTGAGTTCCTTTAAAAGCGATCAAGCATAAATACCATTTGTTATCTAAATTAACTTGATCTACGTACTGTTTCAAAAAAGTAAGGTAACCCATCAGTTGATTAGAGGTCATACACGGCAGTTACTGCAGAATTACAGCTAAAAAAGATTAGTTCCAATGCTCTCAGTTTAATCTTAAGATGTTTATATCAATTTTTAAAGAAACGCTTACATTATCCTGATCAGCTTCTTTGATCATTTCTTCGAGACGTGTATCTTCTATCCCGAATTCCTCGCAGGCTTGTTGAAGCTCATCTTGGGTGATATAACCACTTCCATCCTTGTCAAAGTAGGAGAAAGCCGCAAATAGATGATCTTCTTTCTCAACCTTGTTGAGATGCAATGTCGCGGCTACAAATTCCCCATAGTCAATTGTTCCACTTTTATCAACATCTGCCTGAAATTTAAAGTAGGTTTTCTGTTACCATTTTGTCTTTAAAGGAAAATTATATTCAGCAACCAACAAGACAATATGCATCAAGAAATTACATATGTATACATAACAGGCAGATTTCTCAATCTAAATTCCTAATTCATCCCTTAGCTATTAAACAATACATGTTTCTATAGCACGATGACAACTGCCAAGAAAGACGTTATCCTCCAATTCAGAGTATCATAATGTTTTAAGTGTTGAACAAGTAAATATCATCTCATACGATGAAGTACTGGATATTCTTTATGCGTGTGAAATAAACTACAAAAGCCAATATAAGGTAGCGTTTCAACAATGCCTTTAGCTTACTAGAGTACTCAGATATATTAGCATCATAACCAGAAAACCCATTTTCGAAATATTTTAACAAACGAATAAAAACAAGATAGCTGTCACTATTTTCTGAAAAGGTCATAATTATATTACTTAAGAGTTAAGAAGCTAAATTATACATTTAACTGAGCACTTTTGCCACTGGCTATAAGGCCAAGACTTCTTGCATTTGCTAGCTCTAAAATTTTACAGGATCATCTTAATATTACATACAATTAGTGTCAACCAACGAATGTATAACAGCAAAATAAATACTTGCACTACTAGAACAATTAATAATACAGTAGTATAATACTGGAATTAGCTTGTAAATTGTAATTATTTAAACAGCATCCTTTCCTAGCTTGTCATGTTGAAAATGGTTTCGTACCTCTATTAGGCTCATCAAGCATCAAATGATTAGAGTGTTTGACCTTTGAATATACTAATATTTACTAGCTCTATTCTTGTACCACTATACTTACATTATCACCAAAAGTAGTAGTTAAAACTAAGAAGTCTGACAAACGAGTTTCAGTCTATCTTTTTTTGGTAAAAGGGAAGCAATAATACTGTCCACAAACCCTGAAAACTTTTCTTACATTAAGACTGCTATTTTTGTTTAAAGAACGCAAGTAAAGAAATATATATATACATCAGAACCTAGTGAAAGATGCTTTTTCAACTCACAATAATATATTTTATTCACAACTTTATTCCCTCGCTGATATCTCACCAATTGCAAATACCATTAGTCCGTTCGTACATACAGACATGTAATATAAACACATTCAACCATACGGAGATCAGAATATGTCATATAGGAGCATGTATCTCAAAGCATGGACACCAACATTTTCTATTACACATACCGCTTGCATTAGATCATAAATCTCAGATTCTTTTAGGTTTGAACCAATCCTACTTATTCCTGCCTTTAGTTCTTCAAAAGTAATATGACCACTATTATCTGTGTCTATCATCTCAAACATTTGTTTCAGTCCAGCTATTTCTTCTTCTGATAGGCTTTCTGCAATGACCTACAAGAATATGCAAATATATCAACCATTAATAAATTTAGAATAAAAAGGAATTGCTCCATTATCTCTTAACCAAGCTATGAATAATTCACGAGAACTACATAACCAAGGGAAAAAAAAATCTCAACATGATTGTGTAACAAATGTTTCTATAAAGCGAGTTAGCAAATAAATTTTCTATATCTTGTTTGTATGCGAAGCTACATGACATGCTCATTCAATCTTACAGAAACTGTTTTTTTATATCCAGCTTGCAGTTTCTAGTAACTGCAATTTTAGTTGTTTTTTTGAAACATAATAAGAAACACGAACTGAAAAGAATATTAACATATTATTCTTTTAAATTAATATGACTCAAATGTAATGAGATAAATCATAAACCATATAGGGTTGCCTTAATCAATTGTATTATCCTATTTGCCGTAAGCAAAACTTGCCAAAGATATGTAATTTGAATTTAGGTTGTAAGTTGTAAAGTCTTTTTAAGCATAGTTATATCTATGAAGGATTTTTATCTTAATTAAATTAAAATATTCACCCCAAATTGCTCATGACGAAGCATCAATTAAGCAAAAAAAACAAACTAAATATAACTAGATCAATGAGTTGAGTTAGACAATATACACCTAACACTTATTAAATATTTAACAATATGGTGCATTTCTATACTCGTCTCTGCACTGGTATCCCAAATAACCTTCTCTTACTTCATTTTAGTTTACATGACTTGCTCCTTTCTTTCTATCTTTATTTTAATTGAAGTTAGGACTTCTTTGCAATGCACTCCAATCAGTTAAAGATGGGAACGCTTTGTTGAGTAAATTACGTAGCTTAAATGCAAATTTGGAACATATCTTTTTACATCCTTATACTTACCCTGAGAGCCATTTTCTTGAGCTTGTTCATGGCAGAGAATTGTTTTATGCGACTTATGACAGCTGAGTCCAGGGGTTTGTCGGGAGCCACACCATCAACTTGGACCCATGGATGACCTGGAAATGATTAAACTTCATATTAGCTATAAAGTTGTCCAGATGATAAAAGTTTTGGATAAAAAGTCTTGCATAAACAGAAAAACAAACATATATGCAACCTAAAAGTATAATAAATCACACTTTGATTACAAATAGCTGACAATAACTAAGAATAATTGGTTTTGTTATAAAGAATATCTGAGTAGCCTCTAGGTGGATTTTTTTTTTACCAAGTACCTCTAGGTGGATTTTGACTTTAGGCAAAAAAAAAGTGAAAAAATGTTTTAATTACTAGGGATGTGACTATGTGAGACGGAGGGATTAAGTTCCTTTACTGTTTACAAATTGAGAAGAGAGTGGGGATATAGAAGGAAACTAGATGGATATGATGCTTCTACCTATACAGTAAAACCTCGATAAATGAATATTCGATAAGCAACTAACCTCATAAAATGAAAAAAACAAAATCTGGTCCCTACATAATAGTGATAATGTATTTTTAAACTGAATAAATGAATCAATCCTTCAGTTCCAAGAGTATTCATTTATTGAGGTAACTGTATAAAACCAGAACACTTGTAATCTAAGAAATTGATGACAAGCATTCAAGAATACCTAAAATAGGCCAACAGTGATGTGTATAACTCAGTTGTTGGTCATAGTTAAAGTATGCGATGTATGATGGCCTGCTTAAATAATGCTTTAAAATACACATCACAACAGAGCTTAACATTTCAGTTCAAATAATTACAAACACATATTTTATCAGCAAATAAGACGTGATCATTTACACATAAAAAGGACATGAAACTTATATCATAGATGCCTGCTATACTACAATATAAATAAGCAGCAATTCCCTCCTGGCCCGACCTGGTTTGTATTTCATAAACTTCATAAGCATAAACAACCCGGGTGATATTTAACTGGTCAATGGTATCAATAGTTTATATGAAGGAAAATGGAAATTCGCAATCAGCGTAACTTAATTTTGAAGACTGATATGAAAGATCTTTGGAAGCCTTAATTAACGATCCTACCATCATTAAGTTCTAATATAAGCAAGCTGCACAAAGAGACATTAAAAACTGTAAACTAATGAAAACAAGAGCACTCACAAAGAACTTCATGTGCAGTTAGGCGCCTTTTGGGGTCTCGGACTAACATTTTCCTCACCAAATCTTTGGCACTTTCTGAAATACTTGGCCAAGGATCTGATGAGAAGTCAAGATCACCATGCAGCACCTGGTCAAATATTCCTTGCTCAGTCTCTACAAGCCATGAAAAGTTCATAGAGATACAAGGTAGAATAGGGAATCAGTAAGAGATCAAACACCAACAAAAAAAGATAGAACTGTAAACTACTCACCATCCCAAAAAGGTGGAACTCCACTTAGTAGAATATAAACCATAACCCCAGCACTCCAGACATCAGCTTCAGGACCATAGCGCTTGCGGAGAACTTCTGGAGCAACATAATATGGGCTGCCAACAACGTCACTGAAGGTTTCTCCTGAAAAGTACAATATAAATGAAAATGACTAGATGAGTCCCTGAAGGCAATAATTAAGGAACGAAAAGTTGGTGCAGAAGTATTAATAATATGAAATGACATGCTCAGGATTTCACAGGGAAGACCTCAAGTATTAAGCAAGGTAATTTATCCACATCCTGTAGCAAGAACACACTGTATACATATAGTACTACTAACAGAATCAAGTTCAGCTCTTAAAGCATTGCTGATACGTTGCTTACCATGAGGCAGTGGCTTACATGGTAAGAATACAAAACGACAAAAACTCTTAGCATAAGTACCTGGCTTGAAGAATATAGACAATCCAAAATCAATGGTCTTAAGAAGTGAATCCTCCTTCTTGTCAACAAGCAGAAAATTTTCCGGTTTCAGATCACGATGCATAACCCCTAAAGAATGACACTCCTCGACGACCCCAACAATAGTTCTAGTAAGTTCTGCTGCTTTTCTTTCTGTATAATGCCCCCTTTGAATGATCCTATCAAAAAGTTCACCCCCAGCACACAACTCCATTACAACATGAACAGAAACAGCATCCTCATAAGCCCCTTTAATAGATATAACATTTGGATGCCCTGCCAAATGGTGCATTATCTGAATCTCCCTTCTCACATCCTCAACATCTTCTTCGGTCAACAACTTCCTCTTTGCAATCGATTTACAAGCATACTCTTTTCCCGTCGCTTTCTCCACACATAAAAATGTAATCCCAAACTGCCCTTGTCCTAGTTTCTTCCCTAAACTAAACACTTCTTTCAAATTCCCCGTCTTTCTTTGTAAAACCGAATCCGTCCGAAGTCCTGCACTAGGCACCCTCTTCATTTGCGGCTTCTTAGGTTTCACCACCTCTTTCGTATCCGTTTTCTTGATCGACATCTGCTCAGGTGGTTTACTTTGAACTGGTGATTCCGGTTCAACATCATAAACCGGTATCTGATCAACATTTTCCACCTCATTGGCTGGTGCCAATGCTTCATCCGGCCGCGTTCGCCAGACTGCAGCAGAAACTGATTGCAAGAAACCATTTTTACCAACACTTGGCCCCACACAAGTATTACCCATCTCAACTAATCCTATGTTCTACACAATCAACTCAACTACAAACAAAAGTAAACAATAAAAATCAGTTCTTTCTCAAAACCCACCTAAGATAAGGATCTAACTTTACTTCTATAAGTATAAATTGTCAACCATCAAGATCCAATCTTCATAGCAAGACTATGCATATAATTACATACATGACACATACATACAATCTTGCAAAGTCAACTAATACAATCTGCTAGAAAACAGTAAAGGGCTACAATAAAAAGTTGGACTAATTACTAATGATAAGTTATAAGTAAGAAAGTTAGATCAAACCTTGTAATATGAATGGGAGATTCCAATGAAAAAACAGGTGAACTTAAAAAAAGGAATTAACAGAACATTTCAACTCTTGGGGAAGTAAAGGGAAGAAAGAGGCAGTAGCAGTTACCAAGTGAACAGTTTTTTATTTTATTATTATTAGTCTAGTATTCTAGTTTGATTATAGGAGAAAACAATTATGCAACACACGAATATTATAATATGATGATGATGAAATTGAAGGAGGGTGAACTGAAAGGGTCCTAGAAAAGGGTGGATATATTGTTTATATGGCAAGTTTATTACAGTACTTAATGTAAGAAAATGGTGAGAATTAAACACCCACTTGTTGACGGGGCAATGTTGTTCAGAGATATTCTAGTTTGGTTAGTAAAATATCGATACTCGATAATTATTGAGTTAAGTTTGATTTTTTTTAATAATTAAATTTATCTATTTTATTATATTAAAATTAAAATAATAAAAATATTAAGAAAATGCCCAAAATGCATAAATTTGGAATCCCATGACCCAAAATGCTGAAAGGCGAAAGCAGGGGTCCAAAATACCGACGAGTCACGCATCTGTGAGATGCGTGATCGGTGATACGAATTTCTCGAATTCGCAACAGGGGTCACGCATATGTGACATGTGAGATGTGTGATGACGTCATCTGACATCATTCTCATACTTACAGATCTGAGCTTCTCTATCCCTCAAAGTCACACTCCGTTCGCCATCGTTCGTTCTCAACATTCCGGCCACGTCCAATGTTGGTGAGGGTACCAAAATGAAGCCCAAACGTTGCTCATCCTTTTACCTCAACTGATTTGTTGGTTTCGGCCCCGTAGGGACGTGTACAAGCAAATCGGAAAAAGAAATCGAGGAAAAATCATCGATTTGGGCCTATCGATTACAGCGAAACAAACTACAATCCAAGTACATAGGATTGTAGAGGGTGAAACGACGATCATTTTGATGTATCATATATGAGTGATCGTTGCCCATAGAGAACGAACGAGTCGGTTGAAAAAAAACGACAGCGAGGGTTGGAAACTTGGAGAAGATGGTGAACAGTGCCTGAGACACGCATGCTGAACATGCGCATCTCAAGACACGCATTCTCAACATGCGTGTCTCAAATAGTGTTCACCTGTGCAGAAATCGAATTTATAAAGGACACGCATGTGTCAAAGGAGTGTCTGGATACTCCTTTCCCACATGCGTGTCTGGTGGGTATTTAGGGTCATTCCTTCCGAAAATAGGTATTTTGGACCAAAAGTTTTGGGAGGTGGGCATTTAGGACCATCACCCAAAAGTATTGGTATTTGATTTTCTTGTTTAGTGATTTATTAAATTTTTATGAGTTAGAGTTTCGAACGAAATTGAAAATCCAACCAAATTCAAAATCAAACTATAACTTTTTAATCGCACTCGAAATCGAATCTATTAGAATTCGACTCAATTCGATTCAATTCATTCCCTATTTTGAATATCACTTTTTTTTTATTATTTTTGATAATACATTATATTCATTTTTAATATGTTCTTCATTGGTATGATTATTAATATTTGGACTGAATACGTAAATAAAAAAGATAAGTAATGTTTAAAAAATTATAGAAAAAGTAAATTAATGTATTAAGTTGAGGGTGATGGTCCTAAATACCCACATATCAAAACATTTGGTTCAAAATACCCATTTTCATTCGGGATGATTCTAAATACCCACGGGACACGCATGTGGAAGATAAGTATCAAAACACGCATATGAGAGAGAAGCGTCCTTCATAAATTGCAATATGTGCTCTGTGAACGGTGCTTGGATCACGCATGTTGAACATGTGTGATGACAGACACACATGTTGAACATGCATGTCCAAGGGCACTATTGATCGTCTTCGATAGTCGTATTGGAGAGATTTTTTGATCAAAACTTTGACACAATCGTTCACACCATTTCAGACATCGAGCACTCACGTATTATACACCAAAATGATCGTCCTCTTTTCCTCTACAAACCTATACCCTTCGGCTTTCATTTGTTTCACCGAATTTAAAAGCCCTAATTCGAACTTCTTTTTCCGATATGCTCATACATGCCCCTACGGGACCGAAACTCAACAAATGAACGGGGGAAAAGGAAGAGGCACGTAATGGGTTTCGTTTTGATGCACTCAGGAGGAGTGGAGGTAGCTGGAGGGTGGAGAACGAAACGAGTCGATCGGAGTGACGATTTTGAGGGAGAAAAATGACCGGAGCTGCAATTGCAAGAATGACATCATATAATGTCATCACGCATCCCAGGTTACGCATTCCCAAAAATCGCGACAGGAGCTGTAATTGCAAGAATACGTAATCCACGGGTATTTTGGATCATTTTTTTCAAAAATTAGTATTTCCGACCTTGAAGTTTGAAATTTAGGTATTTTAGACATTTTCTCTTTAATTGATGCAGCTAATGTAAATATCATAATTCTCACATTGGTAATACGTGATTTTTGATAATTTTTCTAATTTTTTTAAAATTCGATAACAATATATTTCAATATTAATTCTTCGCAAATTGTAAAAATCATCGGTTGAAGTGTAATCCAAAAAGAAAAAGAAAAAGATGGTCATCGTGAGTCATGGCAATATCCAAAGGCCAAACAGTAGTACAAGACGACACACACCCTACCTATACACACATGCATAGATGTATCTAATCCATCATATAACATTGTCGTCCATGTAATCTGAGTAAAAAGGCAAGATGCCAGCGATTTCATCACACCTTAGCAACTGTTTTACCCGTCTCATATCCTTCCCTCCTCGTTCTTGTTCCTCTCTCGTTGCATTTCGACCTTCCTTTCACAAATTTCTTCACCAGAAATATTACCACCCTCAACATCTGCTCAAACACCGTCAGCTTTTATGTCGCCGCCATTCTTCATTCTCCCGGAGATTCTCCGTCTCCTCCCTTCACTCTCCAGCCCCAGGTGCTCCATTTTTCTTTTTCACTTGTTTTTTCTTTGCGGCATTTTATCAAACACTTGGTGGGCATTTCATATTTCTACTTGGCTTTTACTTTATACTGGAAGAAACACGATTTTATTTTAACTGTACATTGTTTTGGGTGTGTTGTTACTGATTTTGGTTTTGTTTTTCTTTATTTTTTTAAAAATATTTGCTAATGGAATGTTGAATATGTAAGCAGGTGAAGAGAGGTATGATGTCATTGTGGTTGGAGGGGGCCATGCAGGATGTGAAGCTGCTATTGCATCTGCTCAATTGGGTGCAAAGACTTTGCTTTTAACGCTTAACATTGATCGCATTGCATGGCAGGTCAGTGGTTAAGTTCTTATTTCGTTCTTCCGTTTAAATAGATGATTCATGAACTGGCTGGAGTGGCGAAGAGACTAATCATTACCTTCATTCCACAAATTATGGTTGTTCTGATTTTTATAAACTAACTGTTTCGGAATAAGAATATAAGATTAATATTAACTTTATACTTTTAAAATGTATCGTTCCTTCTCTTTTGTTGCTTTATCAACAATAAATTTGAACATTAGGGTAATCAATACGTCTCAGAGAGTGAAGTGTTATTCACTAAATAACATTGAAAAAAATAACAAGAGGTACTGGAATTATCACCTTCTTCTTACTAAACAGGGGAACCGGGAAGGAAAGGAAATTAACTTACTTCAAAAATTCGTTAATTTGTCTGGTTTTAAAGTTTGTAAAACCACGTGAGTCTTTTGTCAAAGATGATGTGTACCAGGGAATGGTGCTGATTTATTATATTAAAGTCAATATTTGCTTAAACTGGAGTTACCTACCTTGTACTTACTAATAACCTTATTGAATAATTATGGGACGTAATGGGGTTTCTTCTTAAAGTGTGTTAAAGTTGTGCTTGAACCAAATTTGTACTTAAATCACAAGGCAGCAACGGACTCTTCATTCCTGTACTGTGAGTTATTATAGCATCGTCTACGATCAATTTTCGCTACTCTCTGTAATATAGATACCTATTTTTCTATTGTCACTGCTTGTATAGTTAATGCAGAAAATAGATTTTACTTTCTTACTCATTAAAGCATTATTTAGCCATGCAATCCAGCTGTAGGGGGACCTGCAAAGTCACAGTTAGTACATGAAGTGGATGCACTTGGTGGTGTGATTGGGAAGATTGCTGATAGGTAAACTTTTATATATTTAACGTTCTTCTATAAAGCTCAAGAAGAATTTATGAAAGTTCGACATCATATATTATGCCATGAAACACGCGCTGCTCAATCTTAACTTTTTCTTGATAACTACTATACTTATCATAACTTAACACTGCAGTTAATAAGCTTTGATGGAAACCATGTGACACTGAATTTAGTTGAGTGAGATATATCGAGTAACTTTCATATACTTAATTTAGCTCCTCAATGAGCATAACTTCAAAGGCGTAGCATGTAAAAAAATATACGTTAGGCTGGTTTATGCTCACAACTTTTTGTCCCTTCAAACTGCTGTGATAATATTGCCTAGAATTGCAGCTTGTAAGCTGCAAGAGATACCCTAAATCATTTAAAGTATCAAGTTTAGTATGTATATATATATATATATATATATATAAGTTGTTTTTCTTCCATTTTATACTTAATTTCTAGATTCAAATAGTTTGAATTTCTGATGCTTACTTAATCTGTATTATCTTAGAACTAAAATATTTACACTTAAAACTTAAGGTGTTATTTGCAAAAGAGAATTCTAAACATCTCAAGAGGTCCTGCTGTGTGGGCATTGCGAGCTCAAACTGACAAGAGGGAATATGCTACAGAAATGAGAAAGATAGTTGAGAGGTATGGCTGCATTCTTTAACAAGTTATTAGTTTCCATTTCACCTTTTTAGGCTAAAAAACATGCGGTACGAGGTTCATATAAAATTACCTATCCAAAAGAGTAATTATTCTAATTACATAGTTTGTTCCTATACTCACTCTACACGTCTTCAGTAGCATGCATTTTTATGTTAGATTCACGCTTGATAGATAGATAATTTATTTTTACCCCGCCTTTATATAAATAAAGCAAAGGAAACTTGTAAGCTTAAAGTTTTGCTGTAATTTTTAAGTATGAAGGTGAAGAAACACAAAAAAAATTTTGTCACCGAAGCTGCTAAACATATTTTATTTATACAATCATAGGAACCTCAGAACCAATAAATGAAGGTTTTAGAGAAATTAGAAATAATAGTTCGAACGCATATTGTAATTGGTGTACAATGTAACTATTCCAATATTATGGGTTGGGACTTGGGAGCAGTGGATTATTTTCCTTTATCGCAATCTTTATAATGTGCATGTGCTTATTTAGAGTTGACGGGATCTACATTACTCCCTGAAATAGACTTTTTAGAAATTATTAATTTAAAGTACATAACTTATAAAAGAACACGTTGAGGTCACCGTCATCTTTAAAATGCTAGTTTGTTCTGAGGACACACCAAATCCATATTTAGGTACGGCAAGTTCTTGTCTTTTCTATGTCTTATATTGTATACCACTCCTAATATAACTGTATGTTTTCTCAGCACACCAAACCTTTCCATAAGGGAAGCAATGGTTACAGATATATTGTTAGGAAACAATGACAACATAGAAGGTGTACGGACATTCTTTGGGATGGATTTTTATGCTCCTTCAGTTGTCCTTACTACTGGAACTTTTATGAGTGGTAAGATTTGGGTCGGCAGAACTTCTATGCCTGCAGGAAGAGCTGGTGAGTCAGCTTCACATGGGCTCACTGAAAACTTACAGCGACTTGGCTTTGAAACTGATCGGTTGAAAACTGGAACTCCACCACGTGTGGACCACCGTAGCGTTGATTTTTCTGGATTAGAACCTCAGCATGGCGATGAAGAGGTAGTTATATTCTAACTCAGATGTATAGGTGATGAAAAAAAGTTTTTGATACACAAAATGCTTCTTGTAAGTTGCATTTACTTTCCAACATTTTTGAAAAACATAATGCTACATCACCACACCATCAATCTATTTCTCTCTTGCTTTTACCATTTAATATGTGTGCAATTGTTAACTTTGCACTCTTGCTGAGGCAGTTTCTCCCACATTCTATCAAAATGTTATTTAATCTTTATTTGATTGACAGGAATAGTATCTCTATAAATTATCCCATACTCATCTTTGTGGAACCTAGGGAGTTTAAGTGAATGAAAAAACCAACAATTCTTTTTAACTTTATGTACCTTACTTGTAATTTTGATCTTTATCAGTTAATTAGACTGAGGGTATCTATTTGAATGCATTTTCGTAAAACAGGTGAGCTGGTTTAGTTTTGATCCAGACTTCCATATCCAGAGAGAGCAAATGTGCTGCTATCTGACACGTACTACAAAGAGCACCCATCAGCTAATTAAGGATAATCTGCATGACACCCCCACTTATGGAGGTTGGGTGGAGGCTAAGGGTCCCAGATACTGCCCTTCCATTGAAGATAAGGTGCACCACAGTCCACATATTCTATAGATGAACTGGATGCCAAGTTGCCAACTGTATTATATTTGGCCTTTTTCCAGAAAAAAAATCATTCTCTTTACTTACTGGTTTGACTGGTGAAGTACTGACAGGATCTGGTTATGAAACTTAAGTGTTAAATATATGAATCCGTAATTTAGTTTATTTTGATTATAGGTTGTCCGTTTTCAAGACAAAGAATCTCATCAGATTTTTCTTGAGCCAGAGGGTCGGGATGTCCCTGAACTCTATGTGCAGGTATGCGGTAGAAGCTACTTCACTTGTTTTTGTTTTTAATGTGTCAGTAAGAAGCAACTAACATATTGCTTTTAGTAGACTATGTACAGTTTTAATTAAATTAAAACATTATCTACACTGTCATTTAATTAGATATTACATTAAAAATAGTATCATTTCTTTGACAAGTTTATTTGAGAAAGTACCAAATCGTTTTTTTATTCTCAAACACTTGTCATATGTCATAGATAGTCGTGCTTATGAATTATACGCATGCCATATTTTGTGTCCATGTGCATGAAGGCTTATATCATTAGTTCAGTTCTTGAACATAATTATTTTGTTATTAATGTGGAAGATAATAGAAAAAGTTAAAAGACGTTTTAAGGCTTGTTACTAAATTATATAGTGTTAATGGGTTGTAGAAGACATGATCTAGGTATTTTAATTGACAATAAGTATTTTTTTAGTTATAGACTAATAGTGTATGTACTGTTAGGAGAGGTTTCCTTGTTAACTCTATTTTCTTGTCTAATCATTTTATCTAATTGTATTGGATTCGTTTTTGTCCTATATATAGAGTAATGCAAATTCTGCATCCGAATTAAAAATCACTATTTATCTTTGGTTGCCCTGTAAGAAGGGTAGTTCTATATCTATATCTTCATCTTCTTCATACACAGTGCTTGCAAATGAGTCTATTAGCCGCCTTGAATTAAACTTCTGTAAACTGCATGATTTACATTCTGAAAAAGTCCTTTAGCCTTTATGCTGCTCCCGTAGTCCTCTGTTCTAACCTCAATTAGTACTCCCTCCGTCTCAAAAAACTCTTCCCATTTCAAAAAACACGTTTGCCAACGCACACTTTTGATCGTTAATATGTTCAATTTCGTATTAGTATTAAATATAAAGACTTCACTGTATTAAAGCACTCATAAATACGAATCCAACAAGATCACTCATGACTATATTTGGTCTTATAGATTATGCGTAAATTAGTAATTTGTCTCATGTTATGAACAATGCCGACATGATAAAGGGGAAGATTATATTGAGACAGAGGGAGTACAACGTGCCAAAATCCGAGTGTTTTTAAAGATTTTTCTTGAAATAGTTTCCGCATATTTCAAGAAAGCATCTGATTTCTCATTAATGCTTTGTGACCTCTCTCTAATGTACTCGTTAATAATCTCATGTTGAATCATGTGCAACATTATCTGGTGTTTGGAAACAACCATTTCTCTTGCAATTAGAATGAGAATCAAACAATTCTTTCCGGAATTCAGGAATTTCTTAAGTATATAATGTTTACTTTAAACAAGGATTGCCTACTTGTGATGAAGCTGGAATAGCTTCTTCCTTCTTGTGCAGTGAAAAGGGCTTCTTCACAGATTTGTGTACCCGGACGTTGAGCATGTATTATCTCTACTAAAGCTTGAAGCTGGTAAAAAACAACAGATTTATCGAGCACATATGCTAAATTTTGGTCAAGCAAGAATTGGTTCAAATAGATAGCAATTTAGCAAGTGATAGATATACCGGAATACTGATAGGGATTTTCTAAGAATCTGCTGCATCCACACCATTAAGTCACATAGCTATAATAATGAGTACATGTAGTGGGTGAATATTGAAGACAATTTAAGCAATTACAGAACTTCTTTCATTGATAAGTTCTATCTACTGAACCGTGATAGTACTTGTGAAGTATTCTTTATCAAGTATATGTATTGTTGGTTCTATTTCACAGTCTAGTTTTATAATTTTCATAAAAATTTTTACTAAATGAGACCTGAGAATGTTTGAATTTGTATTTTGTGTACTGACCTGCAATAAGTTTCCCTATTATGATTAAGGGATTCTCCACTGGATTACCAGAAAGACTTCAATTGCCACTTCTAAGGACTCTGCCTGGACTTGAAAACTGTTCAATGCTAAGGCCGGCTTATGCAGTTGAATATGATTTTTTGCCTGCTTACCAGTGCTCGAGGTCTCTTATGACAAAGAAAGTTGAAGGCCTTTTCTTCTCTGGTCAGTTAAATGGAACAACAGGTTATGAAGAAGCTGCAGCACAGGTAATTGTATATAATCTTTTTTATTCTCATCCATTATCTTTTCATTTAAAACATCTTTTATATGTTGTAAAATTATATTTTATTTGATAATGTTTTTTGTCAGGCATAATTATAAATACTATTTATCATATATATCAGTGGTAAGTATGCGGTGTGAAACATTTTTGTCCATGATATATTTTTGATGACTACATGTTCTTATCTGTGCTATCATTATTTTTAATCACATAAATCAGAGATAACTATGCAGTATGCAGTAATCTTTACCAATTGGAGACATATACTCTTAATATAATTTCCCCTTATTTACTTATAGGGAATTATTTCTGGAATTAATGCTGCCAGACATTCAGATGGTAAGCCCCTTATCGTTCTTGAGAGGGAGAGCAGTTACATTGGTACGTTGATTGATGATTTGGTTACGAAGGACCTTCGAGAGCCTTACCGCATGTTAACAAGGTATCATTTGTGTTATCTTACCTTTCTCATCTTGATATTGTTTGTTTGTGTATAGCTGTAATGATTTTATTTCAAATTGTGAGTTCCAGTTTTGCAAAGATTGTGGGAAGAAATGGGATGATGTTATACCAATAGTTTTGCTCTGGCTAGTTATTGTCTGTTAACTTCCTCAACAATATTCAGTTTATTATTTATTTTAGTTATGTAATACCTTATCTTGCCATTTTCAAAGATAGGTTTAGCTAAATAATTAAGAATATCAGGGTTTTGGAGATATCAGGGATAGGATTGCCAAAAAAGGCTTGAGATTTGGAGAATGAATATTGTTCACCCTGTAGCATCTTTATAAACGGGTGGATTTGATGAGCATCGTGACCTGTTAATTTATAGTGGTTTTATAAACATGAATAACAGAAAATGTATGGTGGAATGCACCTTGGGTACGCAATCATTACGCGTCAACTAATTTCTAGACAGTATAAGTACAACTTACTAAGTTTTTGACAAAAAAAATAACTTACTAAGTTGATATATAAATATGGTCTGGCCATTAATCAGAATCACCTCTATCCGAAAAAATTCATGTGATTAGGGGTGACTCCACATACGAAAACATTCCCATGTTTGATGTTGCCTCCTCCTTAATCAGACCTTAATATTAAGGTTGCAAGAACTGGGCATCCCAGTTCCTGCTTTAGACACTGGCGACATTCCTTTGACTCTTTCCCTTGGCAACCATGCTAAAAATTAGTATCTTATGTTTTCATGTATTTGTTTCTCACTGATACTATAAGAATCAAAATCCCCCCTACTTTGCAGCAATTTTTTTAAAGTAGGTTTTAGATAATCTTAAAGCAGCTTTAGTATGTTAGTTCTGTTAACTGTTCTTGGCTGTTTTAGCTATTGGTTTTAAACCCCAATGAAAATTATAAAATGATCTTTGATATGCATGTGTGGAATTAAAGAGTAGGTTAGGAAGAATCAACCATAATAAACACTTAAATATAATCAGTTTCTGTAATTACACTACAGATGATTACAACATTCACTCTAGAATCAGTTTTTAATTGAAACTGTGTTGAATTGGTACCAGGAGTTATATTAGAAGTATGTTTTTCATTTTATCATGTTATTTATGTCTACAAGTATGTGCATATTTTCATTTGATAGAATAAATTACTTGAGTTTGTGTCTTAGCGGGCAACTGTTTGGTTTCCTAAAATTGAACACATGCACGCACACATACCCACATAATAACAGATGAAGAGAAGGTAACCTGGTTCTATTTGGTGCATGTGTAGCCTTTTGTTTGAGGTCCATCTTTATATTACTTAAAAGTTGAATTAACTATCGGGAATGGTGCCCGCTGATTTTTAGATGGAATGCAAATTATATTACCTCAGCAGAGCTCCTAAATTTATTTGTTCATCATGATATAAAATTTGTTGGCTTATCTGGAAGTAGTTTGCTTGGCTAATATTTATTTTCTTAAATTTTTCTTTTTTAAATGCTACAAATATCTGTAATTGTGACTACTGTGCAATTATTTGGGATCGTTGTTTCCCTTGTACATATTGTGTTAATGAGAATAGGGAAAATTTTAAGGGCCCTACAATCTTGGCCACAACAAAGACTATTTAGAATTTTTATCTGTCTATCATTTCCATCTGTGATGAATTGTAAGTACTAGATATACTGTATGTTGAAATGATTAAAGCGTGCATATGTTTATAATGATTTGGGTAGTGACAGTTTGGCCATGTCACTCTTAAAATTTGTATCCCCTCTATACAATTGCCAAAATCTTTTGGATATTATTTTATGATTTAGAAATCAAATTAGTTATCCTACTGTTTTCTTTTTGTGTTATTTCCAGCCGATCAGAGCATAGACTGCTTCTTCGTTCAGATAATGCTGATAGTCGTCTCACACCTCTAGGACGCGAAATTGGCTTGATTGATGATAGACGCTGGAAACTTTACCAGGATAAGCAAGCACGAATTGCAGAGGAAAAGAAGAGATTGAAGACCGTCAAGATTACAGGTCTGTGATCTTTCTTCTTCTACAAGTCTTCGTTTAGTTGCATGCAAATAATGGAGCCAGGTTGTTTTTGGTTTTGATATACTTTCAGGAGGAGATCTGTCCGCTGATGTTACACTATTGTCTAACCAGCCAGTGAAGGGCTCTTCAACATTGGAGAGTCTGCTTAAAAAGCCTCATATTCATTATAAACTTTTTGATAAGCATGGTTTTGGAAATGAAAACTTGTCCAAAATGGAGAAAGAATGTGTAGAGATTGATATTAAGTATGAGGGCTTCATTAATCGGCAGAAGAGCCAACTTCTACAGGTGACTTATCATAATTTTATTTGCTTAGTGCACTATACTGTATATCTATTTATAAAAGTAAGTGAATTTTGACATTCTGGAGTTGGAACTTTTATTGTTTTACGTGTTAGCATTAGCACTCCAAATATGCCAATATTTAAATTTACTAATTTTGTATGCCCAATCATGCTCAGATGGTTCATCAGCAACATATACCTCTTCCACAGGATTTGAATTACCATGACATGACAACTTTGTGTATTGAAGCACGTGAGAAGCTCTCCAAGGTGTGTGTATAACATTCAAGACAACAGCACTTGAAACTTTGTCTTCCCACTTTTAAAGTATTTTATTGTCTCATTTAGGTAAGACCACAAACCATTGGTCAAGCTAGTAGAGTGGGTGGTGTGAGCCCTGCTGATATAACTGCTCTGCTTATCATCCTGGAAACCAACCGAAGGAAAGCTCAGCAACAGAAGCGGCACCAAATAGTAGAACAGATAAAAAGAGATGCAGATCAAAATGTATCTAAAGTCCCTTCAGCTTGAATTATCTGTTGATGCCTGACATTTCGTAGATGCAAATCTTCCATACCCTTAAAGCATGCGATGCGCAATCTTGTCTTCCAAACCAGAATTTTAGCAAATGAAAGCAGACAAGAATGTCATATTGTCCAACATGTCAAGTTGTCAACTTTTGACAGACTTACTCTAACATCTGGAAAAATTCTCTTCGGTTTCGGGCGAGTAGAATGTGTTGCAACTTTTATTGTTAAGAATTGGTGGAGCCACTTGTGAATTGTGAGCCTGGCTTCTGATCATCCCGAGGAATGAAGCATTGGATAGTCATAGCAACATAGAGTTCAATTGCAGTAGAGCCTACTGCAATATATTTTCTGTTTATTTCTTCTCATGTATATCCCATGTCTTCTACATACGAGTTCAATTGTTTATATGATAAAAAGAATTCTCTAGTATCGTAAAAATTCACATCACACGTCAATACATGATATTCCCTCCGTCCCATTCAATTCTTAACATTTAAGATAGAAGACTCGGCACACAGCATTTTAAGGTGTATATAAAGTAAAATTCTATAACTTTTTAAAAATTTATTTTTGTATAAATAAAAGTTTAAACATTAAATTTTTATTCAAAATAAAAAATAAATTAAATTAATGGAACTATACTTTATAAAAACCTTAAAATACATGCTGAATCTTCTGTCCCAAATGTTAAGAATTGAATGGACGGAGGGAGTAACATGTTTTTGGTAATAAAAAAATACGCTACAGATGTTAAGTGTAGTATTTTAGTAGAGGTGATTGCATGGAACCCAGTTATATGTTTGGTCTCACTACCATATATCAAGTTAAAATGGAGTGCTTGTTGCATCTTGAAATGGCTCCTGACCTCGTTCTACTGCCAAATGATAACTCTGTTGCTCATGAGTTCTTGTGTTGTTTCCTAAAGTACCAAACAATTTTTTGTTATGCATTTTAATAAAAGCAATACGGAAGTTGCTGATAATTGTCATTTTTCTAAAACACACAAAAGAGATCCAGTTTCATTGCAGCTTTTACTACCTAAACGCAAAAACAATAAAATTATATAAATTTGGCCTTATTATAATTAGAAAGAAGGCACTCTTGCCCTCTTTTAAAACCCTACTTATTTATTTAGGATGCTTATCAAGAAAATGGTCAAAAGAAACCGTGTAAGATGTGAGGGCGTGATGTTTAATTGTTAATCAACTAAATCAAGGTCGGGGTACTCAAAAACCCTTTGTGCAATATGTGCTTGGTTGCAATTTAACTGTTGCGCTTACTCATTTAAAAGATGCAAGCTCCGTGTAACAGTAACTGCTAATCTAATGGTTTGCAACTTAATGTAACTTAATCTAAGGCTCTACATACAAATACATGTGTAAATATGTGAACACTGGGAGTAGACAACAGAAGAAAATTATGGCAACACTTGTATTCCAAAGAATGTACAAGTACTAACAGATTATTCCCAATTAACCATTTTATTTGGGAGCATTCGCAAGATAGGCATTCTCAACAAAGCATAATATAAGTTGCATGTCCATCAACACTGATGAACTTTAGTACCACAAGATAAATAAGATTTACAGCCAATAATACAAAGATGTAATTTTCTGTTTTGCATCTCAACCAAAACAATAAAAACATAACTCAAGCCATGACGATTCATTTATATCAGTAGCCAGGCTAAACTATGTTAATGCCATTGACAAATTTTTTAATTTCTGAAGCAACACTACAACTCTATTCTTCTGCATCAAGGAAAGTTCACATTGATTCTCTGCATCGTAAATTTCTAATGACGGCGATAATGATAACAAAAAAACTCTCTGCATCGAGAAAAGTTAACAGCAAATTCCTACCTACAATTTTCTGCCCGAGCATGTGTGGTAATGGAGGGGGCAAAGGGGGTAAATTCATGTGGCTCCACATAAAATCCATCTCTCATGATGTCTAAGCACTTTTAGGGTTTACTACCACAAATAGGTAAGTTGCTGATTTCTCCCTTAAATGTTTATCGACAATTGTCATTGTGCTGATACAGTGGCAGTAGCCACGGTCAAGTTACTCGTTTTCTTACTCTTCTTACTTGGCTTATTTAAAGCTCGGTCAGCATTAGATACAATTTGTGAGACTGTAAATCCCGCAACTTCAAAATTATGTGACCTATGAGGAATTAAGGAGTTTCGACTGATAACATTTACTCCATCATAGGTCCAAACATTTAACAGAGCCTCACCTTTGAGGCCTATGGCAAACCAACCAAGCCCTGCAGCTGCAATATCAACAGAACTTAAATCCCACGAGTTGCCACTGACACGAAATTCCTTCTTCACCCAAATTCCCAGCTCTTCAACGCGTGACTTTTCATTTGGTGGCTGAAACAAAGATATATATCGAATCACAATCAGTTATGGCAGATACCAAATCATTAGGCAACTACTTTAATATAACAAATCATCAGCAAGATATAGATGGTGCAAAATCTATATTGGAAGTCCCCACAATTGTTTGGGTCAGTACCATCAATATTTTAATCAAGACATAAATTGAGAGGTCGGAATGCTTACTTATTACCGAATCTTGGCTTTAGCAACAGGTATGTTTTTATCTGGGAAATTCTGACTATGAAACAGAGTTTAGGACTACGTGTTTACCTTTTTGTAATATTTTATTGCAATTTTTATGTTACAATAAAAATTGACCAGAGCTCCTTCTAAAGCTGTTTACCAATCTTCACGGCCTGATAGGCCAGATACCCCGTTCATATATGGACGATAATTTACACAATTTAGAGGTAACTATGGTGATTATGGTGCTGCTGACACTTCATTGGCTGCCTAAACAGCATTTCAGAATAACTTAAAATAAAATCTTTATCCACATACTTAATCGTAGTGGAACCAAAGACCTTCCTCTTCCTGTAAGCAGGTGCAAGGAGGTATAATTCATGCCAAATGCAGAATACACAAATTCATAAAATTATATTTTTGCTATTGCCAAACAAAATTCACCTCTTCAGGCCTGAATCATTATTAATCATATAAGTTTAGCAGAAAGAACTGCTTACAGGGTAGAATCAAATCATCAGATAATATATATACCTGCAACTGGTGCCCAAAATGATCTTCCAACATTGTAAGTACATTCTCTGTTTTCCCCATGTGCAATGGAAGATAAGGGGATGCCCACACAGTAACATAAATAGAATCAACTGAGGTTTCTTCAACGTCTAACCTCATAAGACCAGCAATATGAACAGAGTGACCTGCCTGTCACAATCAAAAAACAGACATAATATCTATACAGGTTCTACTGATGCATCTAAAAGATTGAAGAACTTTGCTATTGTTAGTAGTACTAGGTCACTTAGTACTGACGTGCAAACGATTCGATCTAAATTACTGCAAGGAATTAATATTGAGTGATAACATAACATATTTAGCCTTAACAAGTGCCAGCATCATAGTTAAAAATTAAAATAAAAAATATTAGAGACATACAATAATCCCATAATTAACTGACCAACATTCCGTGAAAAGCAGTTTACATGATCAGTAACATTTGAATAACTCATCTGGAAAAATGCTATATCAAAATATTAAGCACCAACCTTAATTCTGTATGTCCTCGGTTTCAACTCCTTGCTAATGTGAACTAACTTCTGTTCCTCCTTGGTCAACCTTGTTGTAATTTGATGTGGGTGCAGAAGCCCTGGTGTATCAAACAATCTAGCTTGACGTGGCAAAACGCCTTCAACCCTAATAATCCCCAAAGTTGTTCCAGGAACCGGAGCTTCAGTTAAATGAGACACATTTCCTCCAACACACTTCCCAATTGCATTAATCAACGTCGATTTCCCTGCATTCTGCGCCCCTACTGCCCACACATGACCTCTCGAACCAGCCAATCCCACCACATCATCAACAAGATTCTTTAATCCCCAATCCCTCTTTGCACTAACTAAATGCACACCAGCCAACTTACTCGCTCCACCTTCTCTCGCCCTCGTCCTAACCCAATGCTCCAACCCCGTAGGCGATACTGAAGTCGGTAACAAATCAATCTTTGTCACAACCAACAAAACTCTAGGTACATTCCCCGCTTTCCCTTCCTTCCAAGCCCTATAATTCTCATCAATCGTATTCGAAACCAACCTAGCCACAGTCCTCGGAAACGACCCATCAAAATCTACAGCATCCACCACCATCAAAACCACACTCCGCGGCCCAGAAGCAGAACTCAACCTCCTCCCAACAGTATGATCAAAATCAAAATCAGGCAACAAATTCTCCACACTCGAATCCTTCACTTTTCCGTAAAACCTCAACGAGTGGCACCTAGCACAAACTACAGGCTTCTTAGGCAAACCAACTACATTCTTTTCCGGGGTCTCATCATTTTCGATTTCAAGAAATCCCTTTTTAACAGAACCAGAAATCTCCAGTTCTTCAGCAACTGGGTTCTTATCAATCAGGGTCTTATAATTAGCCCCTTTTACAGAGGGTTTAACAAAAAAGCCAGGCTTTTTACAGTCCAAATCTTGCATTTGAACACCACAACCAGGGCAAATATGGTGAGATAAAGCACTAGATTCATCATAATTTCCATCTCTAAAATTGGGTTGATGAGGAAATTGAGATCTGTGTTGTGAAGAAAAGGGTCTAAAAATAGTACTAAATGGCGGGTTTAGGGTTTTAGTAGGGTTTAAGAAAAAGGGGATTGGTTGGGATTGAATAATATTAGATACAGGCTTTGCGTAAGTATAATAAGATGAGTTAATAAGAGGCAGGATGTGCTTAAGCTTTGATGGTGAAAGGGTTTTCAACATCATTTTAAAGTTGTTCTGTATGTATTGCTGCTGCAGAGTCAAGAAGTTAGATGTCTGCACATTTTAGAGAGAAGCAAAGCTCTTGGTATCGTACCACTGCAGTCTGCTCTCGGAAATTTTAATGAAAATTAGACCAAATTGCATTTTGATACTCTGTAACTTTTTTATTAATACTGTAGTTTGTAACCCGTGCAACGCACTGCTCATTTTTAACATCTATAATTATATTAATTTTCTTAAATTTTATATTTTATTAATTTACATTTCAAATTGTTATAAAAAATTGATATATATATATATATACTAGAATTTTTTGCCCGCTACGCTTTGCCTTTGTAATATTATGATTTTTATTTCATAATACAATATAACTTTGCGATTTGCAATTTGTTTCGTACTTTTTTGTTTATTACCCTGAATAATAGTTTGAAAGCTAAAATGCTCTGGGAAAATTGTCTTTACAAATCATTTCTTCATCTAGTAACACATTCCATCTTGCAAGAAGGAGAGCCTTACTTAACACGATTAACATCAAAAGAATTTAAAACACCTATAGACCTGCTAATATTATAAATATAAAATAGTAAAACCCTTTTACTCATGCTTTAGTGCTTAAACTACATTTATAGGTTCACTCTTCAAAATCACATTTCTGGATCCCATTTGCACTGCCACTGTGACACCAAAATCTGTTGCTGCTTCTACTACCTCTGCAACATCTAAGCATAATAATCATTCAAAACATAATCACCGAAAAGAACATAATGAAATGTTAAAGCCATAAAATAAAATATTTTTAGTAAATTCTGATCTAAGGTTTTTAGTGTCATAGGTGTTTTTTGGCCAACCTTGTAAGCTTGTTGGTACCATTAAGCTATGCAACTCTCTCCACAATCTCTTTTCATTTTTCCTAAATACATGTACGCCTTTATCTGTTGTGCATCATCAAGAGTTCAAGATCCCAAGTGTTGTGCACAACAAACTTCTTGAAATCATTAGGAGTATAGTGATAGGTCTTCTTGTCTTATTAGGCATCAGTTTGAATCCCGTGAACTTCCTCTGGCCTGGCCAGTTTGGCTACCAAAAGATATTCAATCAAGTTAATTATGAATCCAATGCAACATATTGGCAAATAAAACTCATCAAGCGATTATAATCCCACATTAAATAGTAATATAGCTAGAACTTGGGTAGAAAGTAAAAACACACATCTGCACAATACTATATCTATAGAAGATCTTGGTAACATAAAGTTTCTATGATAGTTAAAATATAATTGTATTAGAATTTAATTTATTTAATCAAGACACGCAAAAACAAAATTTCTATAGATCATGATCATGATTAGGATATATGTTCAGGAATCGAGAAATGATTTTTTATAATCATCGACAATCAGGATAATATGCAATCTTTAGTGACAATCACGATAATATACAACATATAATAGAACACAGGCAACCCTTTTATTTTTACAGTGATCTTCTATAGAACACAACATAAGCATGATCCGGTGTATTTTTAGTGAGCTTACAGTTCCAAGTACAAATGGAAGCATGCTAAGTAATGTATATCAATGCATGAGGATAAGATCACTAGGATGCAAAAAGACATCAACAACATGTTAGCTTTACTATAAATTCTTCCTAACAAATACAGGCAACCCTTTTATTTATGTATCCAAATTCACACATACATATTACACATTACCAAGTCACTGACTTTATAAAAAATCTCAGATTTCAACACAAAATCACAATTGAAATTTAATTAATTTCAGAAACAAACACATGTCAAAAGCCAAAGAATTTGTCACACGACTTATTTGTACAAAAATAATGTAAAACATAAAATTTATGAAAGGTTTAAATATAAAAAATGATTAAAAACTCTCTCACACGACTTTGATCAAACACTTGATCTGCACCTCAATCATTCTCTCATGACTAAGATCAAACACTTAATATGTATCTCAATCACCAAAGTTTTGATTAACCATAGAGAAAACACTACTCACACTATGAAAATCACAAACTTGAAACATGAGAAGACATTAAAAAGTATAACACATTTGTCTATAAATATTGATTTAAATACCTTATTTCCAAAAATCACTTTCCATTGGGTCAGAAACCTGCAAAAGAATAAGAATCAAAATAAGTACACAAAACATAAACTAAATCAAAATTAAGTAAGAACATGTATTAAATCGTAATATCATTGAAAATAAAATATAGTTTGTAAAAGATACCTGAAATAAGATTATATAATCAGTAGAATGATACATCTGCAAGAAGGAAAAATATGAATAAGCAAATCGATTGACGAAATTACAAAATTCAAGAACACAAATACAATTCGAAAGCATTGATTTGATATATAAGCAGGAGAAAAGTTGAGAGAATAGTAGAGATAGAAGTTTTAGCAGTGCCAGTGATTTTGAATTTGGGAAAAAAAGATAAAAGAGAACTAAAAAGAGTGAATTTGAAATTTGAAATTGAATTAAACACTCCTATGTATGTATGTAATGTGTGCACTGCATATGAAAAGTTGTTGTTGTACAGCTGTTTGTTCAACTCTCGTTACATATAGTACGTGCTGATGCATAAAAAAAACAAATATATCTGTGCTGCTGTTATGTAAGAGAGCACATGGTAGGGCTGACAATTTTGGACCCGCGACCCGAACACGACCCGAACCCAACCCGCATGGGTCGGTTTCTGGTTTATATTTTTCGGGTTCGGGTCGACCCTAACTTGACCCGAAAAAATCGGGTTGGGTTTGGGTCGGGTTCGGGTTACCCGAAACTGACTCGAATATATATATATATATATATATATATATATATATATATATATATATATATATATATATATATAATTATTTTTAATATATAAATTATTTACATTATTTATAATATATATTATTTATATTATTATATATATTTTTAATTAATATATATTATTTTTAATATATATATCAATATCAATATATTCTTAATGTCTGCTAGTATTGCATTTTAAAAATTACTGCTTTTGCCCTTCATTTTTTTAATATTCTTTATTTCTTTGATGCCCTTTTTTGTCATTACACAGAAAAATTACAGTTTTTATCCTTTATGTTTTTAATCTTCTTTATTTCTTTGATGTCCCTTTTTGTCATTACACAATATTTGGAGCGACCCAATTTAGATTGGATCGACCCAAATCTCCTTTATTAATCAAATTCCTTTTTCAGTTTAATCATATTACCTTTTCTATTTTTCAATAACTAAATAATTTACTTCTTAGGTAAAATACAATATCTTTTACATTTTATCTAACTAAAATTTCTCCATTTTTAAAAACTACGATCAATTTTGTATAATAAAATAACATAATTATATTATAATTAGTATTAAATAATTAATTACCTTTTTGAGCCAAAATACGTTACCTTTTCTCTTTTCTCTAACTAAAATCTCTCTTTTTCCAATTGTATCATGGACGGTTACCTTTTTCAAACACGTTACCTTTTTTCCCTTCTCTTACGAAAATCTCTCTTTTTCCAATTATATCACGGGCGATTCTATTTAATAAAAATAAAATAATAATATTATAGTACTAATAATTAACTGATTACCTTTTCAACTAAAACGTATCATCTTTTATATTTTTTCTAATTAAATTCCCTTTTTTCTAGAAATTTCAGGGGCAACATTAATTTCTCATTTTCTAAAAACTATGAGCAATTTTATTTAGTAAAATAACATAATTAAATTATAATTATTATAAACTAATCAATTACCTTTTTCACATAAATTATGTCATCTTTTTAATTTTCACGTTAACTTTCTATTTTTTAAAACTAAAATCTCTCTTTTTCTGATTTTATCACGGGAGGTTCTGTTTAATACAATAAACTAATAATATTATAATATTCATAATTAACCGATTGCATTTTTTTTTATCTAAAACGTATCAATTTCTATTTAATGAAATAAAATAATAATTATATAAAAACTAATAATTAGCCGATTACCCTTTTCAAGTAAAACCTATAATTTTTTCTATATTTTCTAACTAAAATCCCTAAAATTACTGCTTTTGCCCTTCATTTTTTTAATATTCTTTATTTCTTTGATGCCCTTTTTTGTCATTACACAGAAAAATTACAGTTTTTATCCTTTATGTTTTTAATCTTCTTTATTTCTTTGATGTCCCTTTTTGTCATTACACAATATTTGGAGCGACCCAATTTAGATTGGATCGACCCAAATCTCCTTTATTAATCAAATTCCTTTTTCAGTTTAATCATATTACCTTTTCTATTTTTCAATAACTAAATAATTTACTTCTTAGGTAAAATACAATATCTTTTACATTTTATCTAACTAAAATTTCTCCATTTTTAAAAACTACGATCAATTTTGTATAATAAAATAACATAATTATATTATAATTAGTATTAAATAATTAATTAACTTTTTGAGCCAAAATACGTTACCTTTTCTCTTTTCTCTAACTAAAATCTCTCTTTTTCCAATTGTATCATGGACGGTTACCTTTTTCAAACACGTTACCTTTTTTCCCTTCTCTTACGAAAATCTCTCTTTTTCCAATTATATCACGGGCGATTCTATTTAATAAAAATAAAATAATAATATTATAGTACTAATAATTAAATGATTACCTTTTCAACTAAAACGTATCATCTTTTATATTTTTTCTAATTAAATTCCCTTTTTTCTAGAAATTTCAGGGGCAACATTAATTTCTCATTTTCTAAAAACTATGAGCAATTTTATTTAGTAAAATAACATAATTAAATTATAATTATTATAAACTAATCAATTACCTTTTTCACATAAATTATGTCATCTTTTTAATTTTCACGTTAACTTTCTATTTTTTAAAACTAAAATCTCTCTTTTTCTGATTTTATCACGGGAGGTTCTGTTTAATACAATAAACTAATAATATTATAATATTCATAATTAACCGATTGCATTTTTTTTATCTAAAACGTATCAATTTATATTTAATGAAATAAAATAATAATTATATAAAAACTAATAATTAGCCGATTACCCTTTTCAAGTAAAACCTATAATTTTTTCTATATTTTCTAACTAAAATCCCTCATTTTCTAGAAATATCACGGATAACATTTATATAATTATTATCAAATCTCATATAAAAATTTAAGCCTCCCAACTTTATATTTTAAAAAAATTAACTTAAATTAATGAAAAATTCATATAATATTAAAAAAATTCGTGCATCGCACGGGTTTTAAGCTTGTATAATAAAAATTCGTATACAACGAATAATATCCGTTAGATTTTTAGTTAAAAATTAGAACTATTATATACTTATATAAAGGAGAAACGAGTGGAGGTAAAGTGGTGCCGGTCAAATAGCTCGGTTCTATTTTGTTAAATTTCTCAAATTTTTGAATTAATAATTCCAATGATTAAAAAAAATCTCAATTCCATTTTAAAACTTTACTAATAGAGGAAACTAAATATATAGTTTCATTATTTTTTACCTATAAAATCTTTACTAATGAAGTAAAGTAAATATCTAAATTGCATTTTAAATTTTTACTAATCGAGGAAACTAAATATACAATTTCAATATCCTTACCTTTAAAATTGCATTTTAAAACATTGAAAGTTTGGTCGGTCGGTTAGTTGGTTGGTCGGTCGGTCGGTACCTATTGTTTTTACTTAATTACCCTTACTTAATTATAAATAAAATTTCTCCTAATAACTAATCAATTTATGTTTTCAAGTAAAACATATTAAAATAATCAATTTTCTTCTAAAATACGTTACATTTTCTATTTTCTTTAGCTAAAATCTCTTTTTTCCAATTAAGTGACGCCCTTACTTAATTATAAATAAACAATTTCCCAATAACTAATCAATTTTCTTTTTCAAGTAAAACATATTAAAATAATCAATTTTTTTTAAAAAAAATGTTACCTTTTCTATTTCCTTTAGCTAAAATCTATAGTTTTCCAGTTATATGGCGCCGGTCGGTTGGTCGGTACCTATTGTTTTTACTTAATTACCCTTACTTAAATATAAATAAAATTTCTCCTAATAACTAATCAATTTCTGTTTTCAAGTAAAACATATTAAAATAATCAATTTCTCTAAATTGCATTTTAAATTTTTACTAATCGAGAAAACTAAATATACAACTCAATTGCATTTTAAATTTTATTAATAGTGGAAATTAAAAATCACTAACAAAATATAATAAAAATTCGTATACAACGAATAATATCCGTTAGATTTTTAGTTAAAAATTAGAACTATTATATAAATATATAAAGGAGATCCGAGGGGATCTAAACCTCTACTATTATCCTTCATTTTTTTATTAAAAATATAATTAATGATAATTAGCCGATTGCCTTTTTTAATTAAAAGATGTTTACTTATAATTGATATGATATTACCTTTTATAAATACCTAAAATATCATATCTTCCAATCAATAATTTTTTTTCTCTAATCAGCATTTGGAGCGATCCAATTGGATCAACCCAAATCTAAACCTCTACTATTATCCTTCATTTTTTTTATTAATAATATAATTAATGATAATTAGCTGATTGTCTTTTTCAATTAAAAGATGTTTACTTATAATTGATGATATTACATTTTATAAATACCTAAAATATCATATCTTCCAATCAATAATTTTTTTCTATTAATTAAAACACGTTGATTTTTAATTTAAAACATAATATTGCAATAATTAATACATACCCAAAAATATGACTTCATATCTTCTAACCACTAACAAAATATAACAAAAATTCGTATACAACGGATAATATCCGTTAGATTTTTAGTTAAAAATTAGAACTGTTAGATTCAATGATTAAATATATTACATGATTAAATTTATTTACTAATTGCATACCCAAAAATATGACATCATATCTTCTAACCACTAACAAAATATAATAAAAATTCGTATACAACGAATAATATCCGTTAGAATTTTATTTAAAATTAGAACTGTCAGATCTAATGATTAAATATGTTACATGATTAAATTTATTTACTAAAATTTCTAGGTTTGAATTCTGTCAGCGATACTATTATCCTTCATTTTCTTAATCTTCTTTATTTCTTTGATGCCCTTTTTTACCATTACACAGCATTTGGAGCGAACCAAATTAGAGTGGATCGACCCAAATCTAAACATATACTATTTTTTGTTATTACACAACATTTGGAGTAACCCAATTGGATCGACCCAAATCTAAACCTCTACTATAGTATTATCCTTTATTTTTTTTTTATCTTTCTTTATTTCTTTGATTCTCCGTTTTGTCATTACTCAAATCTATCTCTGTCATTTTTCACCTTCAAGTCCATGTCGCTCAAATCTTCACACTGCTGGATTTTGATGCATGTTTGCACTTTTCAGATTTGAAAGCTGGGTTTTTCACCAAATTAACATCTCAACCCCCTGAAGTAGGGTTAAGGTATGTGTACTAGACCTCCGTACGGGTCATATATGTTTGGTTCAAGTTTTCAGTTTGGCCATAAGAGTTAAGTTCTTATTGATTTCACAATATTAAAAATTAGACAGGATAATATTTTTTTGGTTTTGATTTTGGTTTAGAATTTAAGAATTAAAGTTTTAATGAATTACCCGATGTTATAATAATATACAGGACACAAGAAAGGTACCTTTAAAATATTTGCTTGGCCTTTCAATTTTTTATTTTACATGTCGTAATAACAAAGGTAGTTGGAAAGATTACCAGTTAATAACATTGACACAGTACGGACCAGGTTATTTGTAAATAATCTTGGGACTCAGTTTGATACTTATAGACATTATTTTGTTTTCAAGAAAGTTTATGTTCTTTATGGATTTGTTCAACTTAATGTTCATGGGGTAGACATGCTACGTACCAGAAGGTCTTATGGAATAACATACTTTTTATCGGATGTCTCCGAAGGGACTATGGAATAGCATACTTAAAAGCTCAGACCCACGTCACAAGCCTCACCCTCTGGGTCAGGTAACATTGCTCTTATTTATGGTCTAAATATCTTCTTTACTCGCGTTCAATTTCACTTCATATATGATCTCATATTTAGCACTTTCACTTAAACTCCATATTAAAATATAAAAGCACTAACTTTTCCCTTTTTCAGTTTATTTGGCTTTTTGAGAGAGAATAAGTAATGGAAAATGTGATTGTTATAATTTGTAATCATACATTATTTGAAGATAAAAGTGAATATGTGAGCTTCTTGCGGAGACCTGTGTTTTTGGTAAACAGTATTATCCTTCATTTTTTTAATCTTCTTTATTTATTTAATGCCCCTTTTTGTCATTACACAGCATTTGGAGCAACCCAATTTAGATTGGAACAAAAAATTCTAATATGATATTGTACTTATTTTCAGTAATGTTGTAGTACTACGATTGTACCTCCAGCCTTTCTCTTCTCCTCCAGCTACATAATTTTAAATATTGAAAACAAAATACAATACAAGAAGAAGTTTGCATTTATAAATATAGATTACAAGCAGAAAGAGATGTTTAGTTACAGATAGACTACATAGCAACAACCTAAGTGATAAAAAGAAAGATCTTAGTTACAGATAGACTACATAGCAGCAACATAAGTGATAAAAAGAAAGATGGTCCACATGATGATCAAGCTAATGAAGTATTGAAGTAATTAACAAGCCTGAACCACATAAGCAACTTCCATTTTATAGGTATTGTTTATCATAACGTGGGTAATGGGTTTATGTATTCCAATTAATTTTATTTTTGGTTACCCCTCTAAGTTGATCACAAAAAAATTAACAACCCATCAAAATAAGTAGTTTAAAAATATATTCAAATTCAAATTATTATATTCATTTCAATAAGAACATACTTTTAATATAATAAAGTCAGCCAAGGTGAAAGACCTTAATTTGAACATTAACAATAAATCTACTAGAATATTTATCTGATATTTTGGCTTGCTTATTTAATTGTATAATTTACTTATTTTTAATAAAAGAATCTATATTAATAATATATATACACTGTTTTTTCATGCATGAATTTACTAATACAGTTTAATGGTCACGCTCTGGTGAGAATGAGAACAGTGAGAACACACATATTCACTACATTTCAAGCAATTTTAAAGGGCCCCGCTAGGGGCATCTTTACCAAAAAAAGTCATATAATTCTACCCTCTATCCATTCATAAAAAATTAACAAAAAAAAATAAAATGAGAACAGTGAGAACACACATATTCGCTACATTTCAAACTATTTTAAAGGGCCCCGCTAGGGGCATCTTCACACAAAAGTCTTATAATTCTACCCTCTATCCATTCATAAAAAAAAATTAACAAAAAAAAATAAAAAATTGCTTGAAATGTGATCTCATTGTTCTCCAACATTTACACATTATATTAACTATGAGGTCTCATAGTTAATATAACATGTTCTTGATATTATATGAGGTTTAATGTTTTGGAGCCATTTAATGTTTTGGAGTCATTGGGGTGAAGGAATTATCATTTCCGCATTTGAATAATGAAGACAATTTATTATTGTTTTCAATTAGAGAACAATATTTGTAAAAATATTTATTATTTTTATTGCAGATTTTGATGGATTAAATAAATTTTCAACATTGTTAAAATAGAATTGTATGCTACTTTTTTTATATAAATTTTAGCATATCATTATTTTATTAAATACTTATATAATTGTATATAATATCTTGCTAAGAATTGATTATTTATATAATTGCATACAATATCTTTTTAAGAAATCAATCAAATTTGTTAAATTTTTGGTATTGTCAATTTAAATTAAGTAAGATGTTTCAAGAAATCAATCAAATTTGTTAAATTTTTGGTATTATCATTTTAAATTAAATAAGAAGCCGTGTACGAAGTACGGGCAAAATGCTAGTTATTTTTAATATATATATATATACATTATTTTTTAAATTTTAAAAAATTAAATTTCGGGTCGGGTTACCCGAAACCCATTCGTGTCGGGTTCGGGTTGAGCACCTGTACCCATTAAATTTTCGGATCGGGTTCGGGTTGGGTCAAAAATGCGACCCGAGTATGCTGACCCGACCCGAACCCGACCCGCAACCCGAAATTGCCAGCCCTAACACATGGGTTTTGAAATATTGAATGATATTTCGATGGCATTTTATGTAATTAAGATAGAAGTCTTGGGGTAGGGGGTGTAAAAGTGCTTATATGTGGATTCAGGAATTATAATATAGATAGATATAGGGGGCTGCTCAAATGAGACCCCTCTTATAATGAGACCCTCTCTTATAATGAGTCCCCATCATATTTCTTTTATTTTAAAGGGCTCCGCCAGGGGCACCCAATACGAAAAATGCTTATAATTATATCCTCTATCCATTCATAAAAAAAAATTTAAAAAAAAAAGTAAAAAAACTGGGTGCCACGTCATCATTTTTTTTTTTTGAAAAAATATTTTTTTTTTAATTTTTTTTTGATGAATGAATAGAGAGTAAAATTATAAGATTTTTTCGTATTAGGTCCCCTGACGGGGCCCTTTAAAATAGATGAAATATGAGGGGGACTCATTATAAGAGAGGGTCTCATTATAAGAGGGTCTCATTTGAGCACCTCCATATATATATATATATATATATATATATATATATATATATATATATATATATATATATATAATTTTACACATTCGATTTGATATTTGTACTCTATCTTGAATTCTTAAAATTTGATTTGAACGATTACAGTCCACGTGAAATTACCAAAATAATCTTTAATTTAGTGATGGTTTAAAAAAAATTCTAACTAAATCTACGCATAAATAAAGAAGATAAGAAATTGACAATTTTTTACGCTGAAAATTCTATTTGATTTATGAATTCTACTTATAATTTGTTTTAATTTTCAAAATACCCTTGAAAATAGTTCTAACAAACAAATACAATTATATCCTTATATATAATAAGCGTAAGAGGGATTTTATCCATAACTTTGGTCGTTGTACTACTAAAATAATCTCAACCGTCGAATCTAATATTTTTAAAAATAGACGATCAAGATTATATCATATTAAAAAGGAAATTATAATCTAAAAAGGTTATCACTGTACTACCAAAATAATCTCAACTGTCGAATCTAATTTTTTTAAAAATAGACGATCAAGATTATATCATATTAAAACGGAAATTATAATCTAAAAAGGATATCACTGTACTACCAAAATAATCTCAACCGTCGAATCTAATATTTTTAAAAATATATGATCAAGATTATATCATATTAATAAGGAAATTATAATCTAAAAAGGATATCATTAATAAAGGTTATATAAATTTATTTACCTCTTTTTTTATTGCTTTTAGGTGTTAATATCTAAAAAGGATATCATTAAAAAAGGTTGTATAAATTTATTTACTTCTTTTTTTATTGCTTCTAGGTGTTAATATCTAAAAAGGATATCATTAAAAAGTTATATAAATTTATTTACTTCTTTTTTACATTAGAAAAGGTTGTATAAATTTATTTACTAAGGATATAATGTTTCGGTTTTTATTATTTGACTATATCAGGGACCTTGCTGAATTTGGGATGGGTTTTAATCGTGGCGGTGGCCACCCAATTATGAGCAGAGAAAAATTTGAAGCTCGCAAACCCACTATAAAGTATAAACGGGATCTTGAGAGAGGCGGAGGAAGGTATTAACTTCTTTTCAAATATTATATATCCTGTGCGAGTGATGAACTGTAGATGACTGTATAAATTTATACTCCCTTGCATATTTTTTGGGTTGCTCACCATGAAATATGTATAAAAAATCATAATCAATTACAAATAAATAAATTAAAAAGATCTCTACAATGAATTGGAAAAGAAATCATAATACAATAATAGATAACATTATAATTACATTATCCTACCAAGAAGAAATCTAGCTGTAAATACAAGACCATTAGTTACCTTCAAAATAATTCTTCTTCATTGCTTCCAACTTCATCCCATGTCAAAATATTGAGATATTAAAATATTATTAGACAAACTTCTTTAAGACAAAAAAAAACCTAAATATTGAGTTATTGATTTATACACCAGAGTTATATCTACAAATGAAAAATAAAAAATTGAGCATAACAACTAACAAGAGACGTTGTCAATGAACAGATACTCGTTGTAAAAGGTTATAAGCCAAAATATTTTTTTTTTAAAAAGTAAACAATGATCACATCTCAGTGTATGTCTTTTTTAATACATTATATATGTACACGTATGTTTCCTGTGTGTGCATAAATTTTACTCCCTCCGTCCCTCATGGTTCTTTACATGGGGGATGGACATGGAGACCAAGAAAATGTGTAAAAAATGAGTAAAATTAGATGAAAAGTGAGTAAAGTGGTGGGACCTATTAATATTTAATAATAGATTTGAAATAGTGGAGGAAAGTAGTGGGTGTAATAGTGTTTTTTATTGTTAAATATATAGTGGGGGAAACTTACTATTTTTGTAATGTAAAGAAATGAGAGGGACACCCCAAAATAGTAACTATAAAGAAATGAGAGGGACAGAGGGAGTATCAATGTCACCATATGATATTTACATTCATATATGTAGAATCTATAATTGGAAAACCACCTCAAAATACAAGTAATAAATATATACATCAATGTTAATTAACCTAATTTAAAATAATTTCGATGATGCCAAAAATAAAAATAACAATTATCAAAATGAAACATACAAAAATAAATTTATTAAATAAAGAAAATTAAAAAAAAAATCGTGTATCGCACGGGTTATAAGCTAGTTTTAATAATAAATGTAAGAGGGATTTTGTCTAAAACTTTGATAATTGGTAGTCTGGTCCTTTGTACGACAAAACTCTTAAAACAAATGGATGAAAATTGTTGGATCTAATATAAAAAAATATTTAATATTTTAATATGTTATAAACTTAAAAGTGTATTTATACTGTAATACGAAAATGTATATGTCAATGATTTAAATTATATATATCTACATTTAATAGGACTAATGTAAAAATTCATAATTATATTTTCTCTTAAAATTCTGAGTATTTTCATTTGAATAATAATTATTCAATCATCACTAAATTAAAGATAATTTTATGAGGTTCGCATGAATTGTAAAATCATAATCCAAATTTGATTTTTAGATATCAAGATAAAGCTCAAATAGTAAATATGATTTTTTTTAAATACTAATAAAAAATAAATAAAATTCAATTTTAGTACAACATTTTTTAATTATATCATTTTCAGATTGTAATTCTCTTTTTAAAATTCAATTTTAATTCAACATTTTTTAATTATATTCTTTTTTAAATTATAATTTTTGCATAATTTTTTTTATTTTAATATGTTGTAAAATAGAGTCGTACACTTGCACAAAACAATCATGAATTGGATCTTAAAATATAATGTATGGTTGATTTAAGAACCGTACAATTTGCGCACCAACAAATTTAGTAGTTGTACTTGGTTCGGACGTTATATAAATATCTTTTTTAATACAACTTTTTTTAATTATATCCTTTTTAGATTATATTTCTTTTTTATGTGATCTAATCTTGATTGTCTAGTTTCAATCAAACGGATCATATAATTTTGGTAGTACAGCGACCAGACCAAAAATTTGGATAAGATCTCTCTTATAAAGATATTTTTAAATTAAATTTAGTTCTATTGATGAAGGAAAAAAACAAATCGATGAAGAAAGGGTGTTATAGTAAATTAACAAAATGAAAATTATAAATAAATATATAAGGATATAATTTATAATCCAACGGATGACTTTTAATTCAATTTTTTAATCCAACGGATCATATGTTTTTGGTAGTACAGCCGACGACCAAAAATTTGGATATGATCTCACTTATGCTTATTATATATAAGGTATTAATTTTGATGGCCATGAATAAAAATACCCATTTTAAATTTTAAATTATTAATTTTACATTTTTAAAAATATTTAAAGGATTTTGAAGAAATGACATCGAAAATGAATTATGTTCAAATATTTTACAATATTTAAAGGATTTTGCAGAAATGCGTTGAAAATGAACTAATGTTTTTAGGATATATATTATTATACTTATTCACCTTTCTTTTTAATTATTGTGTGTTGTTCTTCGTCATTAACTTTCAAATTGTTTTATAAAATCATAATAAATATAATATATAATATTTAATTAAATTCATGTTTGTAAAAATTGGAATTTCAATAAGTAGTAAACTTTAGTTTCCATGAAGTTGAAACTTTGATCTTAAATTTTAAATGACAGGATTTTGAATATGGCGTGTCATTCAATAATGAATCTAGAACTAAAAAAGTTTTTAATCGTGTGAAGTGCGGATTTCTATAAATCATGCAAATTCAATGATCATAAAAATATTTTATCAAACACTTAAACACTTGGAATCTGAGATCATTCAATGAGAAATCTTAAACAAACAAAACTTATCAAAATCTTCCTTCTTCATTGATCCTTTTTCATTTAAACATTTTATCAAATAAATGTACTTCAAGAACAAGAATTGCAAACAACAACAACGATAACAAACCAGCTGTTGCTATAACAACTAAATAATCAAGCTGAAAGTATAACAACAGTAACTTAATGTGTGTGTATATAAAATGTGTGGCCGTTGGCTATATAATTTATTTTATTTTTTTGAAATAATGGTAGGTCACTTGACCCACCATGTAGATCCGCCACTATAAGGTAATATGGGGGATTTTAAATCGATGTCAATATTTGCATGTTTTGATTGAATTGGATTGAAGTTTTAGTTTGTGATATTAAGGAATAAATTTTGAAGGGTAATGAAGGACAAATGATGATGAAATTCGATGATCTTGATGAAATGAGTATGTGGTATGCGTTCGTGATTTATTTTAATTGTTTATAGTTATTTGTGTCCATAAATCTAAGTAATTATGCATTTTGTGTCACTTAGGACTCGATCCAAGTAAGCAGAAGGAGAGATGCAATTGTGTTGACGAGAAATGTTAGAGTTTTTAAAACGGTTATTGAAATCGTTTTTAAATGTTAAGTTGTCATTCTTTCATTAATTATCTGTTCATTAATAAAATGAATTTTTCGTATGTTAATATAAATTTCACGAATAAAATTATGCCACATGGCATTTGAATTTTTTTTATGATTTTTTTTCGGGATACGTAACACTGTTTTTTTGTGATTGATAATGATTTTCAAAATTCCTAACATGCTTTAAAAACATAAATTTGACCATGAACTTTTTAATTTTAACCAATAAAATATAAAACAAAAAATAACAAATATCCAAAAGAGAAAATGCCCGGAATACCCCATTTTTGGGTGCTAACTGCCCGAAATACCATTATGCGGGAGAGTCCGCCATTTTTAACCACTGGCTACGCATGTCAGGCGTGCGTGGACTGAAATACGCATTCCGGGAATGCGTATTACGAGATGCGCATTACTGTGTTGCGCATTGACGTCATCTGACGTCATTTTTACATTGCATCTCCGGCGATGCTCTGAGGCGAAAAATCGCCTCTCCGTTCTCCACCTTCCATCCAGCAGATTCCGGGCACTTCAACTGATTCTAATTACATGAAAACGATGCCCAGGCCTTGCTCTACGTTTATACATCTTCGTTTATTGAGATCTGGCCCCGCAGGGGCGAGTTCGAACAGATCTGAAAACCAAATCGAAAAAAAAATCTTGATTTGGGGATTTCGATTCCGGTTAAATTAATGTTAATTGGTTGGTATAGTATTGTAGAGTACAAAGAGGCGATCATTTTGATATATGGCATGGTATCGAAATATGTCTGTAAAAGACGACGTTGTGGTTACAATTTTAACGTCGAAATCGCCGCCGGCGCTGCTGTAGGAGACAGTGAACAGTACGACATATGCGCATGTTTGACATGCGCATGCCAGAAAACGCATGACCAACATGCGTATACGTCCTTACTGTTCACTCGAGCAATTTTCAAAATTACAAACTGTACGCATTGTGACCATGCGTGGCCACCGACCACGCAATGTGGAGATGCGTATATGGATCACGCATGTGTGTAATGCGCGGTCCGTGGGTAAAAAGGGCGGACAGTTCCGCATGTGGGTATTTTGGGCAGGAGATATTAAAATGTGGGTATTTTGATTTTTCACCCAATCCAAAATGCACTTTAATCCCCCACTATTTTTTTTTGTGATTGATAATGATTTTCAAAATTCCTAACGTGCTTTAAAAACGCAAATTTGACCATGAGCTTTTTTATTTTAACCAACAAAATATAAAATAAAAAATAACAAATATCCAAAATGCACTTTAATTCCCCGCCATTTCATTTTATACATCGTATTTTGATTAATTTGTAATCAAATTAATCAATTTTAACCAATATTTAATATCAACAAAACCAAGTAATGTTTTTTGTCACTTATCGCAACTCATCATTGATGTTGGATAATTATTTAAGTAATAATGGTCACAATCAAAATTTGATCATTAATAACTATTTTAATATCATTTAATTTATTTGATCAATTACAAATTTATTTTCCTAAATTAAAATAAGTGTATAAGTTTAATATCATTTTCTTCTTAGTAATAACATTTAAAAATGAAAAATAATTAAAACCAATTTATCTAATAATGTTAAAATGCATTAATTTTGTAAAAATATAAATTATTTTATACGCAAACTCACTTCTTATTTTTTACAAGAAACTCGCTCTTTATTTAATTATACAAATTTCAAAAAAAATTATTTAAAATTATTTTTCACATATATATATTGAAAATTGAAAATTAACAATCGTATTTTGACCCGGAGAAAATAATTAACTACCAGTAATAATTATACGAATTTAATAAAAATTAACCTTATTATTTACAATTTTGTAAAGTTAAGATGAATCTCGTAGAAGAATTTAGAGGTTTTTCGATAAATAAATTGATAAAAGTAATTTTTTACAATTTTATTTTTATTAAGAAAAATTATTTACAATTTTATTATTTTAATTGTAAAAATACATTTTGTATTGTAAAAATTAACAATTTCTTAATATTAAAAAAAAATATTCATTCACTGTCATATTGCCTAACACATAATCTGACAAGTCATTATCACATTAGGGATCCACTTCACGTTGTGGGATCCATCAACATAAAAGTACAGTCAAAATAACAAAATTATTTGTTTAAAAAAAACATAATTATAAAATAAAATAAAATATAAATAAATAATAGTTTAAAATTATTAAATTTATAAATGCAATTGTAAAGATAGTATAATAATAATGATTTTAGAAATATAATATATTATAATTATAATTAAAATATAATTATAATGATTTTAAAAATATAGTAAATATAATAAAACAAATATATAATAAATTTGTAAATGAAACTAAAAAAGGTAGTAAAATTGATAAATTTTCAAGAATTTAAAGACAAAACTGAAATGAGGCGGTGTAGATTACAGAATTGAAGTCTACTCCTTACACGCGAAGCAAACCACCCCCCCTCAGCTCTCGTAAATCGTGATCTCCAGGTCTCTCTCTCTCTCTCTCTCTCTCTCTCTCCATACAGACATATCTATAATTGCTTCCAGATCAGGACCTTCTTTAACTTTCCCCCAATTTACCACACGCTATGTTCTTCCTATTAGTTCAATTCTAAATTTTAGTAATTTCTCTAATTCGATCCGCAGATTACGGTACTTTTATTGTTTTATATGTTCTCCGTGTCGATTCGCTTGTTCTGTTTTGTTTATTCCGTGTTTTGTTGTTTTTTTTTTTTTGCCTTTAGATTTACTAATTTTGAGATGTTTTGATTTTATGAAGATAAGAGTTTTAGTGTTGTGAATTTTGATTAGGAGATGAACTGGATGCGGTTTGTTTACGGTTTTGTTGCCAAATGAAACGTTTTTCTAGGAGAATTTACGACTTTTTGTCGAATATTAGTACTATAGCAGTTTAGTGTTTGTATTAGTTTATTTAGGGTTTCTTTAATTGTATTTGATGATCAGTTGTTGTTTAGTTTTGTTTTAGATTATAATAATTTAACGAGTTGATGTGAGTATACATTGTTACATATATTGTGTGAGTTGAGGTTGTTTTATACTTTTATTTATAAGTTGCTTTGGTTTGTTATATTTACTGATATTAGACGTTTTTGATTTTTTGCAGAGAAAGTTTAGTGTTGGTAATTTTAACTAGGAGATGAATCCGAGAGGGTTGATTTACAGCTTTGTTGCGAAAGGAACTGTTGTTCTAGCTGAGCACACACCTTATTCCGGGAACTTTAGTACCATTGCAGTTCAGTGTTTGCAGAAGTTGCCATCTGGTAGTAGCAAGTATACTTACTCTTGTGATGGTCATACCTTCAACTTCCTAATCGACACTGGATTTGGTATTGGTTTCCTCCCTAGAATTTGGATTTTTTTATTGTATTGCATTCATTTGGAAGAATTGGAAATTACTATGCTGTTTTGATAAATGCAGTATTCCTCGTGGTTGCCGATGAATCAACTGGGCGAAGTGTTCCCTTTGTATTTCTCGAGAGGGTAAAGGATGATTTTAAGCAGCGGTATGGTGCAAGTATAAATAATGATAGCTCTCACCCACTTGAAGATGATGACGATGAAGATGATTACTTGTTTCAAGATCGTTTTAGTATTGCTTATAATCTTGATAGAGAATTCGGGTTTGTTCACATCAACCTTTTTTGACTTAATATTTCAGCTATCATTTTATATGTTATAAATCTGAAACATTTTTTGGTGGATATAGACCAAAGCTGAAAGAGCACATGGAATATTGTATGAACCACCCTGATGAGATGAGTAAGCTATCCAAACTGAAGGCTCAAATAACTGAGGTGAAGGGGATCATGATGGACAACATTGAAAAGGTATATATCACTTGAGTTGGCATACATGAAAATGGTATATGAACGAGTAATAGATAACTAGCTATATTTAACAGTATGATCCACATTATAGTTCATGCATAGTGTAATAGGAAAAGCCTTTGAAGCATGATCGAATCGCAAACTAGGCTTTGAAAGCGCACATGTAGTTCTAAGAAATTCGAGGTTAACTTTCATTTGGTAAATGTTTATCCTTGGTTCAGTAATTTGTTTAATCTACACAACTAGATATTCGACATCACAGAGGGGACCACAATATTTGAAATAGTAATAATACTCAAATAGTAAATATTTGAAGGTGCAAACTCCATGGAGTACTTTTGCTTTGAGTGTTGGTTGTACTCACTACTAGAGCTGCACTGCAGTCCTTTAATGGTTATAAATCAGATACTTTTACATAGAAATTCGGAAGGAGACCAACTATGTCAATACACATGTTTTTTTTAAACTTGCTGTGTATTAAGTATTGTTGTGAAGGTAAAACAGGGTAATTTAAACCTTAAGGTTCACAATCCGAAAGGAGATAATCATGCAAATGTGGATCTTGTTTGGTTAGCTGCCACAACACAAATAAGGCTAGCTGAAGGAAATTTTGAAAGATAGAATGCATTTATTGGCGCAAATAAGAGAAACTAGTGGAAAGATGAAAATTTCAATGAATAGCCACCCACCATATGATACAAAGTCGTCCTTAATCCATGCATATGACATGGAGCAGATTCGTGTGTTGCCAAGTACAATAGAAAGTTTGGTTGTTTCTCCATATGTCCTAATTTTGTGTAATGTAAAGATACGTTGGTCGCTGCATAGGATGATTAGAATTTTAATTTTAACATTATTTGATTCTTGCTTAAGTAAGGTACATTTGGTATGACAATGCTTTTTTGAAGGGTATTGTGTTAATTTTCGATTAGGAGAGATTGGATGTTTATAAATTGTTGATAAGGCACTAAATGCATCATCGCCCTTTAGTGTAGGATGTTGCTCTAATGTTATACAAGCCCATATGGTCTGTCTTTCTTTCGTTTCATTTTAATTTAGTTATAATCCTAAGTTGTTTGCTTGGTCAGATTAATGGAAGTACAAATATTCGTCCATAAGTAAGCAGGAATATGCACACACAAATAAATACATGCTTGTATACCTACCCAAATATATGCATATATATTTTTGTATATTCAGTATATGTGTGTATTATATTCATGTATGTATATATGTTCATATACGCAATTATATTTATAAGTGTGTTTGGTCGGAAGTTTTACATATATATGTTCATATAAGCGATTATAACTTATGAGTGAGTTTGTTTGGAAGTTATACCAGTATCTAGGGCTGAAAAATGATCCGGGTAGAACCGGACACCCCTTTGCTCAAGTATCGGATCATTTTACTTTTATCGTGTCCAGATTTGGGTTCGAGATCATTTTATTCGGTAACTCCAAGTATGGTACTTTTGGGGATGCAAGGAGTTAAGATTTGAGTTTGAGTCTTATTAGACATCGTACAACATACCAGCATACCATGAATTACCAAATATCAATGCCTGTATGAATGCCTCAAAAATCCTTTTTGGCCTTTTCCGTTGGTGAATTAAAATCACAGTGCCCTAAATTATGTAATGATGGAGGACAGGGTTAAAAGAAAAGGGTTGAAACACGGGATAAAAACCGTAAAGAATTGGAAGATTTAGAAATAAATACTCAAATTTATCCAATGATCAATAATTCAAAATATTCAGAAATATTCATATTGATAATCTAAAATTTGGAGAATAAGTAAAATACTATATAAAAGAAAGAAATCCTTTTATTATTTGAGTACTATAATCGAACACATTCTAATAATCTACATAATACAACTAAGTACCTAATCAATTACAATTAATTTAATCTTTGACCACTATAAAATATACGCAATTACCTCGTATGTTTTAGAAGAGTTGGAATATAAATTTGAGGGGAAACAAGATCTTCATCACCCACTTGCACATTCTTCGAGAGTCTTTGTGCGCAAATTGTTGTATAACTTCGTTTGATGCAACTTTGGTTTCTAATACTCATTACATAGTTTTTAACATTGTATTCTCAGTTTTTCATATATAGATCTGCGATTGCGGAATAATTAGAACCATGTGGATAAAATTATTAGATCATATCTTTTAAGATCAGCAAGTAGACCATTAGGTTTAAAAATCTGAACCTTGAGAAGACACATATATTCAAGACTCGGCAATGATGAATGCTTTCGTCTTGATTGAGTATTGAGATTCTCTAACTAACTTTGACGAATGGGTGAGGCAAGGGATGGATAGAAAGAAAATTGGTAGATAAGAAGTACTAGAATTTTGGCTCTTGAGTCTTGATACGACTTGATGTAGGACATGCTGATACTTAGATTTATCTAATAGTCTTAGATTTATCTAATATTCATAGGGTAATCTAGGTGAATTAAAGAGTTCGGTTGACTTAGGTTATCCGGGATTTTAGTTTTTAAACTTAAGTAAAGTGAAGTCAAATCAATGAAATGAACGGCCCAACCTGCTTGATGAAGCTTTGACAGGAAGCTTTTAATTGTTGAAGCTTAGGTTGTCCATTTCCCGAAACACAAGAATAGGCTTGCAACTGTAGCATAGGGAAGAAGCTTCTCTGTAATAGCAAAATTTCAGAAAGGCTTACTTCATAATAATTTGTTGCTTAAATTCGATGCATAAAGGGCAGTCTAATTATTTTGTGGTTGGACTGAAAGATACTAATTACCTAGATATATTAAAAAATACAAGTGGACTCCGATGTCATGTACAGATTATAACAAGTACTAAAGAGTTTATACTTTATACTAACTTGGTCCATATGTTACTATCTGTTCGTCGTGATGTGCGGACCTACAGAAATTTTGGTTTCACAATGTGGATGAAGGTTTCTTATCAAATACAAAATTTATGCTTTTGTGATGAAGTATGACAATCTTAGGATCCTAATATCATGGTTCAGTATATAAATTTATAGAGTATCTGTTTATGGTATTTACCTATTGTTGACATATATTATTATTATTGTTAAAAGATATTATATATTCTGGGATGTTGGGATATTGCTTTTATTTATATTATTGATAATAAGGAATTTCCTTATGAGTGATTGGAGTTACTTGGTATGTCTTGTGCTCCAAGTCAGTCTTTATGTATTTAAGTATTGGTTTGGTGAATGAATAAAATATAACCTTGAGAGCATATTTTATCACCTATCCTTGTGCAACTACTATACTAACAATATTACTATGTCTTCGTGAGACCCTGGATCAGACGCCAATGTAAACTCGTAATCTCTATTAAATCTACCCAACTTTTTATGGTTGGTAAAATGTTCCCTACATCAAATTTCAACCTGAGGCCATGTATGAACATATAATTATAGGTTGACTGTCTAAAAAAGAGAATATTTAGAAGTAATAACGTCTAGGATTCTAGGGTGTGTACGGGGCATTGGCATTCGGGTTTTGTCTTTCCTGGATTTATTAAAATTGGCGATTGTTGGATCGTTTGTCCTTTCGCCATTAGAGCATTTCGATATGGTATCAGTTTTAGAATTTTCTACAAGTTATATGAAAATTTACGTAGCCTAGGAGAAACTTGCTGCATCCAATGTTTATCTCTGGGTCCCTTTTATTTACCTTCCCCTTATTCTTGTAATTGCAACAATTAACTTGAAAAAATTAAAACTTTTTTTTTTTACTAGTTGGACCTTTGTATTTTGATAATTATAGCATTACTTTCATTTTGTAATAAACAAAACATAAATATTCTATTGTCATTTGCAATCTGGAACAAATTTTAACTCAAACTTGTAAATTATATGTACCCCTAGCCTGAGGTAGTTGACATGATGATGGGCATTTACTAGGGGTTGAAAGGATAATATTGAATAAACCTTTCTTGATTATGTGTGAGTCAACTAATACGGTGAGCCAAATATTCTGCAGGTTTTAGATAGGGGTGAAAAGATTGAATTACTGGTGGACAAGACTGAAAATCTTCAGTTCCAGGTATGTTTATCAAGTGTTTACAAAATATTATGAGTATGGAGTATATGGTGTATGGCCTATAAATTGATGTGGATGTTGAATATCAGGCTGATAGCTTCCAGAGGCAGGGTAGGCAACTGCGGCGGAAGATGTGGCTTCAGAACCTTCAAATGAAGCTGATGATAGGCGGAGCCATATTCATTTCAATTGTGGTTCTGTGGCTATTTATATGTGGTGGGTTTAAATGTTGAAATTTTAGTTCCTTCTAGCAGTTGCCTCAGTGTTTCATTGTACAAAAATGCGCGGAGCTATCTTTTGTATATGAAGATTATATTTCTGAATATTGTGGCATTAAGACTGAAATAAAAACAATTTGCACGATGTGACATTTCGTTGTTTAAATTTTTGTATATTTTTAGCTGAAGTAAACACGTGTCCTATGCATTCTTTTTTCTCTTCTAAACTCAGTTACTTCCACATATTAAATCATATATAAAAATCAAGTTAAAACTCAAGATAGTGGGTGCATAATTAGCTAACATTATAAACAGCAAGTTGTGTAGATCAAATGGTTTTGGATGGTCATCCAAAAGTTTATACTCCTATCTTGCAACAACTGAAAGCGTCCAAAAGAATGCGTGTGGAATGGTGTGGCATTATACTTTTGATTGGAGTCGCAGGGCAAACTAAAATTATCAATTTTAGGCACCCTCTTACTCTTACAATACAAAAAATGCATTTAAGATGTATACATTTCTATATAATTAAAATTTCCATTAAATACATACATGTTCCTATCTAATTAAATATTATATTTGTACGAATGTATTGATAATTTCGAGTTCCCATTAAATATAAATATGTAGCTATCTAATTATAATATTAGATTTGTACGTATACATTGGTAATTTCAAGTATTAATCGTTGAAGTAAATTTTGTTAAGATATGTGCTGACTATTAAAGCAAATTTTGAAAAGAAAGGTGCAAAAAATATTATTGAAGAGGAAAAAAAACAACACATAAGTATTTTTCATGATTTCACAATATTGACATCTTTGATTGACACTCTTAGGCCTCATTTGTTTTATCAATTTTATAGTTACATAACAACTTGAACTTCCCCTCAACTAAGTTACAACCAAAAACTTTAATGTAATTAAAATATTTGTGTTTGATTTATATCCATGTAACTAGAGGTTACATTGTTAATTTTGATTAATCTTGGTAAGTAATTAATGATTTTGCATTGAATAAATATGTAACTTGTAGTGATCATGGTTATCCTTATAACTAAGTTCACATATTTTGTGGTAATTATGAAAATTTTGGAATTTGGAGTTCCTTTGTCCATTTTAGAATATAACGAACCAAATACTATAACTCACTTTTAATCCAAGAAATTTCGAATTACATAATTGGATTACATCGAAATAAACGAGACCTTGAAGGACGGATGTAGGATGGTAACCCCACTTCCTACAACAGTCTGTGCAATTATTACGCTAAGTAAGCTAATTGGTCACTAAAGTCAATAGTAACTTGCAAGTAGATCACAAAGTTAAAAAAACTTTCAATCGCATCATGAAATTACAATTAGCTTGCAATCACAATACTAAGCTGAAAAAAATTTGCACGACCGTTAAATTATGTTGACTTTTAACGGTTCTCCGTTAAAAGATAACACATTTTCAGTTAGGTCACTCACTATGTGCTAATTTTCATTTAGGTCACTGACTTGAAAAAAAATTAAATATTCAAAAAATATCTAGCGAAATTATTTTTTTTAAAAGATTATGTTTTTTTAAATTTAAATTGTAATCATTTAATTTTTTTTTTAAAAAAAATTACACTTTTGGTATCACTTATTAATATCGAAAAAGATGGATCAGAAACTTGATATTTATCCACTAACATTAACTTTTAACCATAGTCCTTAGGGATATCTAAATATTTGTTCTATTATATCGATTTATAAGCATATGGGTTAAAGCCGTATATACAAATTAAATTTAATTAAAGTGTAAGCATTCGATTTTTTTTTTACCTTTTATCACTATCGAAAAAAACTTGTTATCTTTTCGTTCACTTGTATTTATTCATGAGCATATGTATTGAATTGGTATGCATAATTTTAAATTTTATTAAAGAAAAATCATTCGGAATTTTTTTAAAATTTAATCAGTTAAAATTAAATTTGGAAATGACCTAATTAAAAATTGTTATCAAGTTCAGTGACCTAATTGCAAGTTTAATAGTGGCATGTCAGCATCTACGTCATCTTTCCGTTAAAGATTTTAACGGAACTGACGGCAATTACCAATTTGCAAGTTTTTAAGTACTTCATTAGTTGACTGAAAGCTTTTTTAACTTCGTGACCTACTTGCAAGTTACTAACTTCAGTGACCAATTAACTATTTTACCCGTAAGTTATTTTCAAAATAAGTCAGCCACAAACCAAAACAACAGTCGTATGCAATTGAAAACATGATTACCAGGTGTTCCACAATCAGTCAGATAATCTGAAAAATAGACTAGGGGTATGACTAAACGAAAATAAATAGGCACATACATTCATTTCTACATTATCATGATCTTATGGCATGTAGCATTTGTATTCAAAAAAACATAAACAATGCTTAGAGTCTTCAAACATCAACCGTACAATGTGAACTACTTCCCTCTTTTTACAAATAATCATGCTTAAAACTACCACCCTCCACCCTTTATAAACCTCTCATAATCCACCTCTCTTTCAGTAGACCAAGCTAAACCAAAAGTACTTATCATTCAATGGCAGATATGAAGACTAGTCCATCTCAGGACGAAGAAGCTTGCTTGCTAGCCATGCAATTAGCAACTTCTACGGTTCTTCCCATGATTCTCAAATCAGCAATTGAGCTTGACATACTGAATACCATTTCCAAAGCTGGCCCCGGTAACTATTTAAGTCCTTCTGATCTAGCCTCTAAGCTTCTCATGTCGAACCCCCATGCACCCATCATGCTTGAACGCATCCTCCGAGTCCTGGCTACCTACAAAGTTCTTGGTTGTAAGCGTAGTGAACTTTCCAATGGTGAAGCTGTGTGGCTCTACGGCTGGACACCAGTGTGCAAGTTCTTGTCCAATAACGAAGACGGTGCTTCTATAGCACCGCTTTTGTTAGTGCACCAGGACAAAGTTTCAATGAAAAGTTGGTAAATAATTGAATTTAGAAGAGCAACCGTTAAATTTATTAATACATCTAATTTTAATTGTTCTTATGATATCTTACGTTCGCAGGTATCATCTAACAGATGCAATTCTTGAAGGAGGAACTGCATTCAACAAGGCCTATGGAATGAGTATATTTGAATATGCTGGCCAAGATCCTCTATTTAACAAGGTGTTTAACCGATCAATGACAGGTCATTCTACCCTAACCATGAAAAAAATCCTTGAAACTTACAATGGTTTCGAAGGTCTCAAATCTGTAGTTGATGTTGGTGGTGGCAGTGGTGCTACCCTTAATATGATCATCTCCAAGTACCCTACTATTAGAGGCATTAACTTCGACCTCCCTCACGTTGTCGGAGACTCTCCAATTTATCCTGGTATAAAATTTTAACATGAAAAGTACTAGATGACACTTGGTAGATTAGATTAATGTGCTTGTAATTTTCTTTTTAGTTTGTTTCAAGTATAAAGATAATTTCAGTTTCGGTTGGATGAATAATTTTCTTGTATGCAAACTAGGTGTGGAACATGTAGGGGGAGACATGTTTGCTAGTGTGCCAAAAGGAGACGCCATATTCTTGAAGGTTGTAAATTGTCTGATATGTATTTTATGTAAATATAGAGGGTCCGGCTTCAGGGGACTATATAGAGCGATTTTGAGCCAACTCATCCTACACCTTTGATCCGTGGTAGACATTAAGAAGCTGGTCTACTCATTCATTCCACGGCTCAATGGATTGACTCAAAATCACTCCATGTACAACCGTGGCCAGTCACCCGTTTCAGTATGTATTCTTCCAGCTACACTACTGTTTAACTTGTCATATGGTATTTTTGTAGTGGATATTTCATAGTTGGAGTGATGAAGATTGCCTGAGGATCTTGAAAAATTGTTACGAAGCTTTGGCAGACAGTAAGAAGGTCATCGTTGCAGAGTTCATCATTCCTGAAGTTCCGGGTGGTAGCGACGATGCAACCAAGAGTGTGGTTCATCTTGATGCTATAATGTTGGCACATGTTCCAGGTGGAAAAGAAAGGACAGAGAAAGAGTTTGAAGCTTTAGCTACAAGAGCAGGATTTAAAAGTTTCAGCAAGGTGTGCTGCGCTTTTAATACTTGGATTATGGAATTTTCCAAGTAGAGTGCTCTGTGTTCGAAAGTGTTTCATGCAATAACTTCTCTTTTGTAATAAATATGCAATAAGGGCCACAATCCCAAGCTTGTATTTGGCAGTATTTATTACAAAGTCTGAAATATGTTTCATTTGGACTCTTTGCTTTCTGAAAATAGCAAGGGAGATTGTTCCATGTCCAGTTTTAAGTGATTGAGCTACTCAGCAGCTCTCACAAAAATAATGTGTGTTGCTTGTTCTAGTTGCAGAGAAAACAAACACAGAATCAGAAGCCTTCTCCCACTGATGTTGCGTCCCAGATTTCTCACATTTTGAGAGAAATAAAGAACCTCAAGGAATTGATGTTCCAAATTCATCAAGAAAATCAAGCATTTTTTTTCCGTTGGTGATTATTACTCTGTTTTCGTAATTAATATAAGATTTCTAATCTTTTTCCGTTCGTTCACTTCTTTTACCTGCTTTTGTCTCTCGCCAGTCATTCAGCTTGAATTTAAGTTTTCATCCATTATATATCCGCTGGTACCATCTGTTTATGCATGCATGTTTTAGTTTTAATATTTTACTAGCCTAATAACCCGTGCCAAGCACGGGTCATTTTCCAAAAATTGATAGAGAGATTTTTCAGAAATTGATAGAGAAGTCAAAGTTATGTAAAAAAAGTTTTCACTTCTTACTAAAAAACATAAGTAGCACAATGGTTTGGAGGAATATTTATATAGAGGAGGTTGTTGGTTCAATTCCCCACAAACACAAAAATAATTTAATTTTTATTTTCAAAATAATGGAGTGGCAATTGATGTAATTTTATAAAATACAAGGGTAAAATAGTAATTTCACATGGGGTTTATTGGCTCAAAATACCCCTAAAAAACCCCTAAAAAACCCCTTGTTCTCCTATTATATATAGAAGATGATTTTTGTTTTTGCCTCTAACTTCTGTGTCCACGTTTGTTTACATCAACCTTATTAGTGATATAAAATTGCTCGCCATCTCTTTTTCTATTTTACCGGGCTTAGTCGCATATTTACATGTCATATAATAATTGTTTTGTTTATTTAATAATCATGTTTAGCTAATTTTATTGTCCTAGGATGAAGATGAAGTTGATTTAATTGCTCTTGATTTCTTCTCGTTCCTATTAATTGATTCTCATAATTTTTCTTGGTGCTTAATTGATCGATTGACAAAGTGATCTTGATATATTATTGTTACCGGATTTGTTTTTCATAGCCTATGCTTGCTCCTTGAAGTTTTGATAGGTTATTGTTAGATAACAAGTTTCATAGTATATGCTTGTCTCGTTGATTGATATATCTTATTTGTGAAGAAAAGAGGATTGATTTTAGGGCGAGTTGATATTAATTGTGATTGATTAATGGATTCGGATTCCTAGGTTTTCCATATTATTTGATAATCTTTGCTAATTAGGTTAATTAAATCTCATCTCAAACCTATTTGTCTAGTTCGCCTGATTTAATTATTAGGGTTTTGAAAATTCATAGTCTCTGAGGATCGACCTGTATTTGCTACAATTAACCACTGTGCGCTTGCATTTATTTTACACACAATGAATTTGTTTGCAGCATTGCAACAGATGTAAAGTGAAACTATGGGACTGGGATATTACATTATACTACTAAATATTGGAGGCGAGCAGCTTAGCAGCGGAGTCCGTGTCAAACTAAATAGATAAATAACAGTAGAAACAACAAAGCTTGAGGTCTCCCAGAAAAAAAAAAACAAAAAGCAGAAACAAAACCACCAACACGAACTAGATTGATTGAAGTTTCTTCAGAAGTAAGAGGCCAGCCAAGCAAAAACAATTGTCTAGTGAAGGCGACCTAAAGGCAAATGCTGAGCAAAGGGAACCTCTATTTAATAGATTGTATTAAATCTGAGAGACTGCTCCCTATGAGGAAATGGTCAGCAAGGTGATAAATGTTGACAATGCAGTCCAGATTCATTGAATCTGTTCTCTTGGTAGTAATATGCAGATTCTCAGGGATTTAATATCTAAATTATCTAGTCACTACAAGCTGTCATGATTCGGTGTAATTACAGAGATTGAGTCTGATTCTTTCTTAGTTTTAGGACGATTCTTTCCTAGTTTAGAATGTATAGCTTATACCTTGTAATCTATAAATAGCCTGATGTTATACTCAATAAATTAAGAACATTTTACCTGTTTTCATGGTATCAGAGTCATAAACATTGTTCTTCCTAAACTTTTTTTTTTATCATCCATCAAATATGTCAGAACTTTCACACACAAGCCTAAAACCCACCAATGATTCAAACAAGAATCCACAAACTCAAACAAATGAAACTATCATCATTGATTCTGATTTCAGTCAGAATTCCCAAACAAATGAGCTCCAAAACTTGCAGTCATCGTTCAGACTCAATGGAAAAAACTATCTTGTGTGGTCCCAATTAGTTCGGACTTTCTTAAGGGAAAAGGCAAGCCGGGCCATTTAACAGGTCCTATTCCAGAGGAAAAAGATCCAAAATTTGCAGCTTGAGATGTAGAAGATTCATCCATCATGACGTGGCTTTGGAACTCAATGCAACCCGATATCAGTCGCAATCTTATGCTCTTGCCTACATCAAAAGACATCTGGGACACGGTAAAGCAGACCTATTTAAAGGTTCATGACGCAACATTAGTCTATGAAATCAAGACAAAAATCCATTCAACCAAGCAAGGTATTCTCTCAGTTACTGATTATTATAATAAGATGAAAAACTTGTGGATTGAACTCGACTACTACCAGAATTTTAAGATGAAGTACAGCGAAGATGCTGCAATGATGTTGAAGTTTGTTGAAGGCGAAAGGGTATATGAGTCCTTGGCAGGCTTGAATATTGAATATGATCAAGTTCGTGTGCAGATATTTGGAAAAGATCCTTTACCAACTCTAAGTAAAGTTTTTTCAATTGTTCGAAGTGAAGAAGGAAGAAGAGGCATCATGCTTGAAACTCCGTTAAGTGATAGCTCCGCGCTAATTGCAGCCGTTCCTACTGTAGCTGCTATTTTTCCTCGCAGTGCACAACAAAATAGTAATAGACCAGACCAGTCTAGGTCTTATAACAGATCAACAAACAACAAGGATGGATTGTTTTGCAATTATTGTAAGAAATCAGGTCATACTAAAGACATATGCTGGAAGCTGTCCGGAAAACCTCCTAGAAACAACACTCCAGGGAGATTCTTGCCTCGGAACTACTAAGCTAATGTTGTGCGTACAGAAGAAAAGGATGCTACTACAACCCAAGAGGTTAATGGATTTCAGCACGAAGAAATTGAGAAACTTCAGAGCTTTCTAGCAGCACTTGACAAACCAGTGGGTTCATGTTCCATGGCCCAATCAGGTAAGTTTCCTGTACCTTACTCTCTAAATGATTCAAAGAGCAGTTACAATGGAATCTGGTTAGTAGATTCAGGAGCAACGGATCACATGACATATTCCTCAAACTCTTTCTCATCATATACCCCATGTTCTAGCAGTCAGAAAATAAAAACAGCTGATGGAACTTTGATTAGTATTGCTGGAAAAGGAAATATTAAACTTGTGCCTGACCTATCTTTAAAATCTGTTCTCCATGTTCCTAAATTGGCCATCAATTTGTTGTCTATTAAAAAACTTACAGAAGACCAACATTGTCTCGTAACATTTTATCCCTCATATTGTGTCTTTCAGGATCTGACCACGGGGAAGATGATTGGGCGTGCTAAGGAACATGAAGGACTTTACTATCTCGATACAAGTAATGGTGGATATCAAGCTGGTCTATTTTCTCAATCAGTTTCTCAGCCTAGCGCACTTGAAAAACAATTTGCAAGAAAAGCTCAAATCTGGCTCCATCATGTTCAAATGGGTCATCCTTCTTTTTCATTATTAAAAACTATGTTTCCTCTGTTATTCCAGAAAATAAATGTCAATGAGTTTCATTGTGAAGTGTGTCAACTGGCCAAACACCATCGAGTTTCATACCCTTTAAGCAATTCTAGAGCATCTGAACCTTTTTCTTTAGTCCATACAGACGTCTGGGGTCCATCAAAATTTTTTAATATTGATGGGGCTCGATGGTTTTTCTCATTCATAGATAATTATTCTCGAACTACTTGGCTTTTCTTAATGAAAAATAAATCTGATGTGAGTGTTATTTTTTCAAGATTCTATAATATGATCCTTACACAATTTCGAATTCATATTAAGTACATTCGTTCAAATAACGGGGGAGAATATTTCAATAAACAAATGTCATCATTTCTCCGAGATAATGGGATAATCCATGAATCTTCATGTGTTGACTCCCCCGAACAAAACGTGATTGCAGAAAGAAAAAACCGCCACCTTTTGGAGGTTACTCGTGCCTTGTTATTCGAAAAAATGTTCCTAAACACTATTGGGGAGAGGCTGTTTTAACAGCCACATATCTCATTAATAGATTACCTAGTCGAGTACTACAAAACAAATCTCCCATTGATATATTGTCTGAATCATTTCCTCATATAAAACACTCACAACTTCCGCTGCGAACATTTGGTTGCACTGCTTATGTCCATATACAGAAACAAAACAGAAACAGTAAACTTGATCCAAGAGCCTTGAAATCCATTTTTTTAGGATATTCATCGACCCAAAAAGGGTACAAGTGTTATCACCCAAGTAGTCAGAAGTTCTACATATCAAAAGATGTCACATTTGCTGAAAATCAGGCCTTTTATTCAGATTGTCTTCCATGGGAGCATCAATTGGAAGACAATTCAGATTTAAGCTTTCTCACTTTTGATCTCAACTCAAACATGACATCAACATTGATTCCCAGAAATAGCTCTTTTGAAGATATGACTTCAGAACCTTCCAATACTCCAGTAAATCTTCCCTCAAACAGTCCACCTTCAAGCAGTCCAGTAAATCTTTCTCCTGAAATTTCGACACTTAGTTCGAGTCAAAGCACTAATCCAACACCTCTTCTTAGTGCAACCAAGAATCATGTTTCGAATGACCAGCTAGTACCTCCATTACTAGTGTACTCGAGAAGGAAGAAGAATCCTGAATTAGTTGCATCCCAACCATCGGACCCCGTGCAAGATCAATCTGCCATGACAGGTAACAATCCAGTCTCCTTACCACCAGAATTTAGTTTGCCTATCGCTCTTAGAAAAGGTACACGTAAATGCACACAACACCCAATAGCCAATTTTATGTCATTTACCAACTTATCTACATCACACAAAGCTTTTCTCACTGAATTACATACTATTAAGATTCCAAAAACTGCTCAAGAAGCACTTAGAAGTAAGGAATGGAAAAATGCTATGATTGAGGAAATGAAAGCACTTGAAAAAAATAAAACTTGGGAGATTGTTAGGCTGCCTAAAGGTAAAAAAACAATGGGATGCAAGTGGGTTTTTACGGTGAAATATAATGCTAATGGGACACTTGAAAGATATAAAGCTAGACTTATTGCCAAAGGCTATACTCAAACCTATGGGGTGGATTATGTAGAAACTTTTGCACCTATCGCAAAATTAAACACCATTCGAATATTATTATCCTTGGCTGCTAATCATAACTGGACTTTAGAACAGTTAGATGTTAAAAAATGCTTTTTTACACGGTGATTTAAAAGAGGAAATTTACATGGAACCACCACCTGGATTCAGTCAAGCTTTTGGAACTAACTACGTGTGCAGGTTACGAAAAACCATTTATGGCTTAAGACAATCTCCAAGAGAATGGTTTGGGAAATTCAACGTTGTTATGAAAGGACTGTAATTCAAGCAAAGCATGGGAGATCATGCACTCTTCTACAAAAGATCCAACAAAAATAAGATCACTATCTTAATAGTGTATGTAGATGATATCATTGTTACAGGAGATGATTCAGTTGGGATACATAAACTAAAAGATCATCTATCCAAGGAGTTTGAGATTAAAGACCTAGGAAAACTTAGGTATTTCCTAGGAATCGAGGTTGCACATTCAAAAGCAGGAATATTCATCTCCCAACAGAAATATATTCTGGATCTATTGAAAGAAACAGGTACATGTTAACTCGAATAACTTGTAGAAGGGGGGGTTGAATACAAGTTATATAATCGTGTCTGATTTTTACTTGATTATATGAACAAGAATAAACGAATGAATCAAACTCTGTTTGTATTAATAAGATCAAATACAAACTCTACCAAAGGTGTACAATACCTTTAGCAGCTGCTGACAATACAAATCTCTCTCTCTGTTTGTTTCGAACTCTCGAATACAAACCTTATACAGAGCTACGCACACGAACTCACAACACACGTTTTACAATGATATAGAGAGAGTATTTATAATGCTATCTATCAACTACTAACAGAAAGATATAATCTATACATGACAATGTTCTACCTTCTAGTTGATAGTTTCCTTCAATAGAAAACTTTTTCCTTCATAATATCTTCTTGCTTGTTCTTCAAACAACGATCCTGTTTTATAGCACTTGCCAGTTTCTGTAGCATCCATAATGACATCATCAGTAACACGACTGATATCAGAATTTCATCTTGCATCAGTATCTGATCATCATCAGTATTAGACCGTCATCAGGATTTGCTCTTTGTTCCTGACATGTAGTCTCCGATACACTGTTCATTCCTGAATAAACTGTACAGATAACTGTCTTACACATAAATCCTATATATAGTGCTAAATCCTTTATAAGATCAGGATTACAAGAAGTATAATGCGTAAATTCTATTCTTAACATCACAACTTATGAATTATTCCTAACAATCTCCCCCTATTTATGCTTTAAAATCTGAAGCATAAATCTAAGTTGTGGATGTCAAAACATATAACAATACAACCAGAATAGAATTTATAAATGTAGAATTATGAAGTTAAGTACCTCCTTCCCAGATGTAGACGTTTATCTAGTACTTAGAAGAAAGAATTTTAACTATTAATGCTGCTTTTCCTTAACCACTTCCTAGCTGAGATTCACCAGCTGAGATTCACCACTGTCACTCCTAGTTCTTCTTTTTACTTCCCTTTGTCTGCTCTTTATCTCCCCCGGTCTGGTGTTGTTGTTGTTGTCTTTGTATTGTCTTTATCTCCCCCTTTTTGACATCAGCAACATTAATTCCAAGAGATTCAGAAATAGAACAAATGATATTCATCAGAACTGCTTGATTTTCCATAATTGTGACTTGGTTATCTTCAAGTGATTGAAGCCTTGTTTGAATAGCAATTTGAGAATTCTGAATATCTTTCAAAATATCATAATGAACTTCAATGTTGGAAGTGCTTCTAGTATCTTCAAAATCAGAATCAGAAAGAACTGTATCTTCAAGTCTTGTAGAAGAAGTTGCTTGGGTTGTATGATATTCAAGTAATAAAACCTGATTAGAAGTATCAACATCTTCATCTTTCTGATCTGTAGCTGAAACATGATCATCATCTCCTTCACCAGTATTCTGTGTACTAACATCTTCAAATCCTGACTCCTCCTTAGAGTGATCAGAGACTGTAGATGTCTCAATTCTAGCTGATATTGGAAGTACATACAAAGGAACACTAGGATCATTAGGAACTTCATCTGGTACATATGTATCAAGAGATTGCTTTATCCTGGCACCTCTTCTGTTAATGATTCCTGCAAGCCTCTCCTTTTGCTTCTGAGCTTTAACTTCTGGCTTTGCATTGTGATGTGCTAGGTCATTCTTCTGATACATTTTGATGAATGAATAAGTACTAGCATCCATATCCAAATTTTCAGACCAAGATTCAGGAAAAACCTGATCCCAGAAATCAAATGATGGTTTCCTAATTTTCTCTCCCTCACTATGGAGTTGATCATCCATACCCTCATTCTCACTTTGACTTACTAAAGTCAACACTCTTTCTACCTCACCTTTTGCCTGGTCAGGAGCCAGCCTCTCAGTTTGTGGATCTAAGTCCATCTTTTCAAGTGTATCACTCAAATTTGGATAAGTGCTCTCATGACCTACAGAAAAATAGGGTTTAGAAGGAGTTTTTATACCTGAACTCACATGGAGATAGGGTTCCTCATATGGCAAGGGGCTTGAGGTTTTCTCCAAGGAGTGAGCTGCTATAATCTCTGAACCCTTACAATCATCTTCTTTCCTTCCAGAGACTACAGGCTCCAGTATACCACTTTCAGGTTCTTTACTAGACTCTGATGTCTTCAGTAATACTTCATTAGACACCATAGTTAGTACATCACCGTCTTTAAGTGTTGTTTGCTGAGACTCACCCTCAAGGTGGATAGACTCTGACTGAACAAAGTTTGTTTGATCTTCAAGAAAACCAGTCAAAGTTATTCCTCCCATATCATAGGGTATCTCACTTGCATTCTCAGTCATCACAGAAGTCCTTTCAGCATCAGCTATCACAGCTCCTTAGTCATCCAACCTCTGACTAGATGGTTCTTGTGTTGCAGTGACTGTGATATGATCTTTCCTACTATTCACCACTGGTGCAATAGTATCTTCTGTTGACTGCATTCCTCTATCTACTTCCTCCAGTTGTTCACCTTGAGCTGAGGCATCTTCAATAATGACATCTTTGTCAAATAAATATGCATGAAGTGATTGAAGTGCAACATGCTTCGAGAGTCCAAATTTCTTGACTAATTGTCTTCTGACAGATACATAGAAATACATCTTCATTAAGTCAAGTCTTTGATGTAGAAGTCCATATTCTTCAGGAAATGAAAGTCTAGGAACACTTTCACTTAGAAAATTTAGAACTGGCCTGGAAAGTTTCACTTTTAGAGAGATAAGTCCCATAGCCATTCTGTATGACAATGTAGTTTCCCATGAAGAATCAATATCCAAATCTCTCTTGTCAAATACTGACATAGATGTAGCTTGATGTGTAGAAACCTGCATAATGTTAGTTGGACTAGACTCTGTGTGTGTAGGTAACAATTGAATCTTTCTCCTTGTTCTCCTGGTATAGTGAGCAAAAGATTTATCCTGAGAAGACTCAAGAGGTGTAGACACAGAAGTGATCTTGGGATGAGATCTTTGTTCAATGGACACAGTCTTTTGAGAGACAGTATCCAGTAACTGTTTTCCCTTTTTAAGAACTACAGCCTTTTGGGAGACTGCAGCCTGGCTGTGGCTAGGTTTTTTATCTCTATGTGCTAACAGAGAAAGTTGAATTGCAGCCTTCAATTCTGCTCTCTCAGCAAGAGTTAAATCATCATCATCTTCACTAGAATTACTACTACTTGACACAATAAATCTTCTCTTTCTTACAACTGATGTCTTTTGAGAAACACCAGAGGTTAGTTTCTTTGAAACAATAGGCTGTGGATCAAAATTTGGTTCTTGAATTGTTTCAGAGACTATAATGTTTTGGGCTACTTGGGTAGACACAGATGGTTTCTCCTCCAAATGAGATTCCTGAGCCATTTCACCACAAAAGAAAGAAGAATTGTAGAAAGTAGGAAGATGAGTTTTAAGAATTACCTGAACATGATGTGGATAATGAATTTCAGGTATTTCATCTAGATTCTTTTCATTGTCCTTCTTTGTAATGTCAGAGAAAATTCTCTTTTGCTGTTCATAAGAAGAAACACAATGTTCCCTACTAAATCTAGCTTCAACATCAGGAATAAAATGGTTAATAAACATTTGCATAAATCTATGAAAATAAACCATTTTCCTGTTTTGATCTCTTAACCCAAGTTTAATACTCATCTGACCTAAGATAATATGACCAATGTTAATTACTCTGTCATAAAGCAAACTATAAGCAATATGTGATGTAACAGAAGTAATTTGCTGAAAAGAACTACATTTACCAGTAAAACATTTAGCAATTTGATCAAAGTAAAAAGACCATTCCTTTTTAAGAAAAGACCTATTCAACTGGCTCATGTTGTCTAGAGGTCCACTATAACCTAATTCAGACAACATAGTTCTCACATTATCATCAGATGGTACATTCTCATAAATCAAACTAACAGGTAAGTGAAGTACTGAATTAACAACAGATTCAGTAATGTCAAATGAATCTTGTCCTAAATGTAGAACAATCTTACCTGATTGACTCTGAGTAGAATCAATTACCTCAGCATTCTCCCAAGCTTGTATAACAGCTGCTTGATTAATTTGTGGAGATGCTGTCAATGCAAAACTTAATGGTCCATACGCCAGAAAGTCCATGATTGGATGAAAATCAGATGACACTCCTTCCTTGTTGGTGATAGCTGCTACATGATTGTTTGTCATAAAATCGAAGTCACCAAACTTGAAGGCTACTGATTTAGGTAATCTTCTTTGAGCTGCCATTTTTGATCTGAAAAAAAAATTCTTGAAATGGATTAGTGATTTTGAAAACTCAAGAGTGGTTTTTGCTTTAGAGAATGTTAAATTAGAGAAAGCAATTACACGATTAGAGTTTCAAAACAAATATATTTCACAAATCTTTTAGACCACTATCCCACATTGACACGTAGATTGACAGGTGTCAGTCCATGAAAAGTGCGGTTACCCACGATTTTTGGAAAATAAAATCCAAAATTGATTTTCATGAAATAAATCAGGGTATAAATAATCAATACTGATCAGCTTCCTTTTCCTGTTGACCTCTCATCAAAATAATCACAAAATGTGATAATAATTCTCAAATCCTGATGATCACACATGAAATCCTGATCAATATCATCCTGATTCCAGAGACTTAATATGGAGTTTCCACGTGGCATTTTTCTTTTATCTGAAAAAGAAATAAACAATTAATCTGAACAAAAATCAATTGGTTAGATATATTCAATATTTCTTGAAAACAAGAAATACAGTCACACGCAATAATTAGCATCTGACTTCATTAAAACTTCCAAGTGACTGTTCAGCTTCTAACGTCTTTATTTAAAAGAAACAGACGCCTTATGCCATTCTCCATAAACCTTTCAATTTCTTTTCTTCTCAACAATGCTTCTCAAACCAAAATTCCATTCAAACCCATTCTTTAGATCTTTCACGGTCGATGAACATCCTGTTCTTGATCATCTCTTTGAAAAGATGACTCTTCTCATCGAACTAATCATGGATGGATTGGTTTCCGATAATATCCAGAGGTTTCTCCTAGAACATCCATCAGTTGGATACAATCTTCCCCTAACCTCCTCAAAACTTGAGGATGAAGAATTTGGCCGAGAGTCTGAGGTTGATCTTGATGGAGATGCTATTCATTTAAGTTAGCTGCTCTCATTCAAGTCGCCCAGACAAGGAATCCAAGAGTAGACGAGGCTATTCAATCCCCTGATGGATTTCTTGAGATGCTCCTTGTCCTGTACCTCAGAATTCATATCAATAGACAAGTATAGAATTATCAGTAGAAATTAAACAAAAAGATGTTGTATTTCATTTCCATATATGTAATGCTTTCAATTAATGAAAATACAATTACTTGTTATCTACTTGTCTTTTGATTATTGAATGATGTATAAATTATCAGTATGCAAATATCAAAACATGCTGGCATAGACTTAACACATCATAGAATTAGATTACTACACAAAGTAAACGTCAGGATCTGAAACAATTTTCATAATCCTGATACTGACACAATACTGATGACGTCAGCATCCTGATAACAAATCTAATCCTGATGATTATTAACAAGTCTATCATACTGAAATTTATCAAGGCAGTGTGTTATAACTACAGCTTTTAACAATCAAATATAGATCCTGACAAGAATATCAAGTCTATAAGCTAAAAACAACATACCTTGCTACTATTGCAGATGTTAAAGATCTAAAAATTTAACATTCCTAACTCACTTACTAATCTACTGAATGTAGTCTCATCAAGTGGTTTAGTTAGAATATCTGCAAGCTGTTTGTCAGTAGGAACAAAATGAAGTTCCATAGTACCATTCTCAATATGTTCTCTAATAAAATGATACCTGACATCAATGTGCTTAGTCCTTGAATGTTGAACTGGATTTTCTGCAATTTTAATAGCACTAGTATTATCACAAAACATAGGAATATTACTAAGTGTCATACCATAATCCATCAACTGATTTCTTATCCAAAGGAGCTGTGCACAACAACTGCCTGCTGCTATGTACTCAGCTTCTGCAGTTGAGGTTGAGACAGATTGTTGCTTCTTGCTTGCCCAAGAAATCAATCTATTTCCCAAGAATTGACATGTACCTGTAGTGCTTTTTCCTGTCTATCTTACACCCTGCATAATCAGAGTCTGAATAGCCAATTAGAAAGAAATCAGATTCTCTAGGATACCACAAACCAAGATTTGGAGTTCCTTTGAGATATCTAAAAATTCTCTTCACAGCAATTAAATGAGATTCCTTAGGATCACTTTGGAATCTAGCACATAAACAGGTAGAAAACATTATATCTGGCCTACTTGAAGTTAGATATAACAATGAGCCTATCATGCCTCTATAACTAGTATTATCCACACTCTTCCCTTTAGGATCAGAGTCTAGTTTAGTGGCTGTTGCCATGGGTGTTTTTGCAACTGCACAATCTTGAAAGTCAAACCTTCTTAAAAGATCTTTGATATACTTTGACTGATTAATGAAAATACCAGTCTCAGTCTGTTTGACCTGCAAGCCTAAGAAATAATTTAATTCACCCATCATGCTCATCTGATACTTAGACTGCATAAGCTTGCTAAACTTAGCACACAACTTTTCATTAGTAGAACCAAAAATAATATCATCAACATAAACTTGAACTAAAAGCAATTCACCTTTTATCTTTCTAAAGAATAGAGTTTTGTCAATTGTACCTCTTGTGAAGCCATTTTCAAGAAGAAATTTAGACAAAGTCTCATACCATGCTCTTGGTGCCTACTTTAGTCTATAGAGTGCCTTGTCAAGTTTGTAGACATGATTTGGAAACTTTGGATCAACAAATCCAGGTGGCTGTTCTACATACACTTCCTCATCAAGTTTGCCATTTAGAAAAGCACTCTTTACATCCATCTGGTATACCTTGAATTTTGAATGAGCTGCAAATGCAAGAAACATTCTGATTGCTTCTAATCTTGCTACAGGTGCAAAGGTCTCATCATAATCAATGCCTTCTTCCTGAGAATAACCCTTAGCCACCAGTCTTGCTTTGTTTCTTACAATCATACCAGATTCATCTAGCTTGTTTCTGAAAACCCATCTTGCACCAACAATAGATCTATCTTTAGGTCTTGATACCAGTTTCCAGACTTTGTTTCTCTCAAACTCATTTAACTCCTCCTGCATTGCAATTACCCAATCAGGATCCTGTAAGGCTTCTTCAACCTTCTTAGGTTCATTCTTTGAGAGAAAGCAACTATACAAGCATTCATTTTGAATTGATCTTCTAGTTCGAACACCACTATTTGGATCACCAATAATCAAATCTTCAGTATGATCCTTTGTCCATTTTCTAACAGGTGGTAAATTAACTCTGCTAGTCTCTCCCCCTAAGTTAGTGGTATCTCTTGTAGAAGAATTCTCTCTACCTTCAAAAATTCTCCTTTGATCAATAGACTCAGTAGATTCCATATTGCTGTTAGTTAATGATCTTTCCTCAGTAGACTCTGAAAGATCAGTTCCTGATGGAGTAGACTCTGAAACGTCAATTCCTGATGGAGTAGACTCTGAAAGGCTAGTCTGCTCCTGATGATCACTGTGTTCTCTTTGATTTATTTGCTCCCCCTCAACAGTAGCATTCCTTTGAGAAGCAATAGAAATTCCTTCTGGAGAACCTTCATCATCACTGGAGAGTATCTCAGAATTCTTCAGATTTTCAAATTCCAATTTGTCATGGCTTTCATCAGTTTGCAGAATTCCAAATTTCTTATCGTCAAATGCAACATGAATTGATTCCATAACAATGTGAGTTCTGAGATTATAAACTTTGAAGGCCTTAGATGCTGAATATCCTAGAAAAATTGCTTCATCCGATTTGGCTTCAAATTTTCCAAGTTGTTCTGGATGAACTTTTAGGACATAGCATTTGCATCCAAAGATGTGAAAGTATTTCACACTTGGTTTCTTTCCTTTGATCATCTCATAGGGAGTTTTTCCATGACTATTTACCAAAGTACAATTTTGAGTGAAACATGCAGTGTTAATAGCTTCTGCCCAAAAGTAGGTTGGAAGTTTTGCATCTGCAAGCATGGTTCTTGCTGCCTCTATGAGAGTCCTGTTCTTTCTTTCCACTACACCATTCTGTTGAGGTGTACCAGGTGCAAAAAACTGTTGAGTGATTCCTTTGTCTGCACAAAACCCCTCCATTGTAGAATTCTTGAATTCTGTACCATTGTCACTTCTAAGTACTTTGACTTTGTACTCAGAGTTATTATTAATATTCTTGATAAGTTCAATGATTTGCTGAGGAGCTTCATCCTTCTTGTGTAGAAAGAACACCCATGTGAACCTTGTGAAATCATCCACTATAACTAGAGCATATCTTTTCTTGCTGATAGACATAATGTTTACTGGACCAAACAGATCAAGATGTAGCATGTGAAATGGTTCAGTAATTGAATTTTCAGTCTTGCTCTTGAAAGTGGTTCTTCTTTGCTTTCCAAGCTGACATGCATCACAAAGTCCATCTTGCACAAAATTTGCCTGAGGTAGGCCTCTCACCATATTATGCTTAACAAGTTGATTAAGCTTCTTGAAGTTAAGATGTGAGAGCTTCTTGTGCCAATTCCAGCTTTCATCACTTGTTGCTTTGCTGTAGAGACATCTAACAATTCCTTTAGATGTATCACTTAAGCTGGCTTCATATATGTTACCATGTCTTTGACCAGTTAGAACAATGTCTCCATTCTGTATATTCAAGATTTTGCATCCTTCTCTGTCAAAGATTGATTTGTAACCTTTATCACCCAGTTGACTTATGCTTAAAAGAGTATGTTTCAAGCCTTCAACCAGTGCTACATTTTCTATGATGACATTCCCCAAAACAATTGAGCCATATCCCAGAGTTTCTCCTTTGTTGCCATCTCCAAAAGATATTACTGGGCCAGCTTTCCTCTCAAACTTTGTAAGCAGGGACTTCTTTCCAGTCATATGTCCAGAGCATCCACTGTCCAAGATAATTGAATGCAAAAAGTAACTAGTTAGAATTTTTTAGGACCCAACTTTGATTGGATCCTTTCTTACTAGATTTAGAAACAACAGGCTTTGAGAATTTTGTTTTTACTTTACCTGTTGTAGAGTCAACTTTAGACTCTAATTTCACAAACTGTTTGTGACTAGGAGTTTCAGATTTCAAGGAATAATAGTCATAATACAGTTCATGATATTCTCTACACATGTAAATGGAATGAAGTAAACTACCACAATGATAACAAGCTTTTTGTGGTTGGTATTGAATTTTCTGAGTCTTGGGGAATCTGGACTCAGTTTTCCAAGAAGGTTTTTTATTGCAGTCTAGGGCCAAATGATTATGATTTCCACACTTATAGCATTTTTTTCTAGGTGCATCAGGTACATTCTTGTAATTATTCTCTTTGTTAATACCTTCTTTTCCATTCCTATTTCTTTTGATCTTGCTAGACTCTGAAAGACCATCTAATCTCTGTTTCAACTGAGACTTAGACAGAAACCCTATGTTTACATTCTTAGGTTTCTCTAACACTTTCTCATCTGAATTACCATTGTTAATCCTTTTGTGTACAACAGGGGTACCTTTTGAATCAACAAATTTAACATGATTAGGTTCAGAAATAATTTTCTTACCTTCAGATTTAGATGTGTTAGCTTCTATTTTACTATCATTATTGACAATAGCTACTTTTTCTTCTTGTCTAGCCTTATCAAAACCTAAACCATTAACCTTACCACGAATTCCACTTTCAAAGATTTCTATAGTCTTTTTACTGGAATTGTTAATGGTCTTAATCACATCTCTCTCTTCTTCTAGTTCTTTTCTGACATAGTCATAAGCATCAAGAATAACACTATAATCATGCTTAGCTTTATCAAAACTTAACTTGTATTCTTCCATTTGAATTAATTCAGATTCAAGAAAATTATTTCTATCAACTAATTTATCATTCTTAACCTTAAGTTCATCTCTTTCACAAGTAAGAATTCTAAAATTAGTCATAAGATTCTTAAACTCAGCATGGATAGATCTAATTTCATCAGAATTTAAGCTATCAAATGAATCAAGAGAGTGAAGTGATACCTTAACAGAGGATGGAGAAGTTTTCTTTGGAGATCCAGGTTTGTCTGAACCATTTGCCATCAATGCAATGTTGTCATAATCCAATTCATCTTCAGAATCACTGGAATCAGCCCAATCCTTCTGTGTGACCATAAGTGCATTACCCTTTCCTGAATTCCTAGGCTTCTTACACTCACTAGCAAAGTGTCCAAGCTCGCTGCAGTTAAAGCACTTGATCTTGGCCTTATCAAGCTTGACAATTGTACTTTTACCTTTGTCACTCTTCTTTTCCTCCTTCTTTTGAAAAGGTCCTTTGCTAAATCTTCTCCTGTTAAATCTACCTTTCTTGAAAGCTTTAGCAAACATAGCAAAGAGTTCCTGCATCTCAGATTCAGAATCATTGTTGTCAGAGTCCATATCAGTAGTCTCTGACTCAGAACTTTCTTTGCTTTTCTTCTTCCTTGAATTCTTTACAGCAATCTCTTCATGCTGTTCTTCAGGAAGCTTCTTTACTTCAGATTGAGCAGTAAGTACAATAGTCTTCATCTTTCCTTCACTCCTGCTCTTCTTCTTCTGCTTGTCAAGTTCATAAGCTCTCAATTTTCCATATACTGCCTCTAATGAAATCTCATCCAGATCATTAGCTTCCTCAATCGCAGATATCTTCTCATTATAGAAATCAGGCAAAGCTTTCATGAACTTTGTATTCATATCCTCCAAGTCATAATATTTACCATGCATGGCCATCTCATTGATGAGTTTTGTAAACCTATCAAAGGTATCAGTAAGTGACTCACCAGACTTGGATTCAAAGTACTCATACTGTTGTATAAGTAATGTCCTCATATTCTTCCTGACAGGCTTAGTTCCTTCACAGTGAACCTTAAGATTGTCCCATATATCCTTAGCAGTTTTACAAGAGAGAACATAGTTAGTGAGAACAGAATCAAGACTGTTGAATAATATGTTTCTCACTTTAGCATCTTTAAGAACATTCTCCTTGTCCTTATCTGACCATTCAGATTTTGGCTTCTCTGCTGTATGTTCTGGAACAACCACACCATCAACAGTTGCTTGTCCAACGACCTTTGTTGGAACAAAAGGTCCATCTCTGATTCTGTCAAGATAATCAGGATCTGTTGCTTCCAGATGATGCAACATCTTTACTTCCCATAGAGTATATTCGTTTCTCTTGAGCATAGGAATCTTAGTATTCCCATCCTTGTAACCAGACATGATTGCAGATCTTTATGATTATTCGAAATCAACCTGCTCTGATACCAATTGTTAACTCGAATAACTTGTAGAAGGGGGGGGGGTTGAATACAAGTTATATAATCGTGTCTGATTTTTACTTGATTATATGAACAAGAATAAACGAATGAATCAAACTCTGTTTGTATTAATAAGATCAAATACAAACTCTACCAAAGGTGTACAATACCTTTAGCAGCTGCTGACAATACAAATCTCTCTCTCTGTTTGTTTCGAACTCTCGAATACAAACCTTATACAGAGCTACGCACACGAACTCACAACACACGTTTTACAAAGATATAGAGAGAGTATTTATAATGCTACCTATCAACTACTAACAGAAAGATATAATCTATACATGACAATGTTCTGCCTTCTAGTTGATAGTTTCCTTCAATAGAAAACTCTTTCCTTCATAATATCTTCTTGCTTGTTCTTCAAACAACGATCCTGTTTTATATCACTTACCAGTTTCTGTAGCATCCATAATGACATCATCAGTAACACGACTGATATCAGGATTTCATCTTGCATCAGTATCTGATCATCATCAGTATTAGACCGTCATCAGGATTTGCTCTTTATTCCTGACATGTAGTCTCCGATACACTGTTCATTCCTGACTAAACTGTACAGATAAATGTCTTACACATAAATCCTATATATAATACTAAATCCCTTATAAGATCAGGATTACAAGAAGTATAATGCGTAAATTCTATTCTTAACATCACAACTTATGAATTATTCCTAACAGTACACTAGGGTGCAAACCTTCTGAAATTCCCATTGATTATCATCACAAGTTAGGTGATAATATAGATAGTCCAGAAGTTGACAAAGGAAGATATTAAAGACTGATTGGGAAGTTTATTTATCTTGCTCACACAAGACCCGATATAGCTTATGTTGTTAGTGTTTTGAGTCAATTTATGCATACTCCACGAGAAATACACTTACAAGCTGCATACAAAGTCCTTCACTATCTTAAAAGCACCCCTGGGAAAGGTATCCTTTTTAAAAGAAATGGAAGACTTGACTTGGAAGCATACACAGATGCAGATTGGGCAAGATCTTTAGTTGATAGAAGATCTACCTCAGGATATTACACATTTCTAGGAGGAAATCTTATAACCTGGAGAAGTAAGAAACAGCCAGTAGTTTCTAGATCAAGTACTGAAGCCGAGTTTCGAGCAATGGCTCAAGGTATATGCGAGTTATTATGGATAAAGATTGTTTTAAGAGATTTGGGGATCAAGTGGGAAAGTACCACAAAGTTGTATTGCGACAATAAATCAGCCATCAATATTGCACATAATCCTGTCCAACATGATCGAACAAAACACGTTGAAATTGATCGGCATTTTATTAAAGAAAAGCTCGAGAGTGGGCTCATATGCATACCATATATCCCGACCAGCAAACAACTATTAGATGTCTTAACGAAGGGACTTCCTAGTACATCCTTTGGTAGTATTACAAAAAAAATTGGGATGGAAAATATCTGTTCAGCAGCTTGAGGAGGAGTGTTGACAGCTTGAGGAGGAGTGTTGACAATGCAGTCCAGATTCATTGAATCTGTTCTCTTGGTAGTAATATTCAGATTCTCAGGGATTTAATATCTAAATTATCTAGTCACTACAAGCTGTCATGATTCAGTGTAATTACAGAGATTGAGTCTGATTCTTTCTTAGTTTTAGGACGATTCTTTCCTAGTTTAGAATGTATAGCTTATACCTTGTAATCTATAAATAGCCTGATGTTATACTCAATAAAATAAGAACATTTTACCTGTTTTCAATAAATACTTGATGCATTGGATAAATTGCAAAGGAGAGGGAGCTATTCTAAAAGGATAAATTGCAAAGGAGAGGGAGCTATTCTTGAGGCATAATGCAAAAAATAATTGATGCATTGGATTTTTTGATAAAAGTGCACAACAAAGAATTTAAACCAGTCTAGCTGCGAAAGGATTTGTCAAGGCGTGACTGTATCCTAAAATTAAAGTAAGAATGAAACCGTTTCATACATGAGTTCAAAAATGAAAGAGCAAGGCTTTCTCGAACGAAAAGCTGAATAAATAAAATCACAAGCAGCACCAAAATCAACCTGTTGAATTCACACACGTATGTGTTACCGATCATGAAGGCCAGCCTTGAAAGGAAGGTTTAATTAACTGTTGGGAATATTACACTAACAACAATGAGGAAGTGATATATATTAAACAAGAACAGGCAATTAATCAAATAACGAAACAAAACACGAAGGCATAAACAAGAGTATAATCAGAGAATGTAATTAACAATAAAAACAAGAAAACTTATCTCCCACAGAAGCTTTAGCAACTACTGATCAGAGAGAAGACTTGGTTGTTCTTGAAGAGATTATTGCCCCACTTACGTTGTGATAGGGTTGCAGCAATATCACTCCCAGGATAAAACAGCACAGATCAATGGGTTCACAAATACTACAGTGATCAACAGCGACCAGCACCTCAGTTCGCCTAAGAATTATGTATTTCTTCTGTATGTATCGAGAGAGAACAAAGAAAGAAGAAAACAAATCGTGTTTCTACCCTTAGGACGTATCTCATCACTTAACGTTAATTCTTTCTGTATTATATATATAATACCAAAAATAAACGTAACTGATACTCCATAAAAGGAAAGTAAATATTCTGATTTAATTTTATTAACTACATCAGGATTTATTTTTCAGTTACAATAGCATCAGGATTTGGTCATCAGTAATATCAGAATTTAGTGTCCATCAGGATCAAGATTTAGTGCTCATCAGGAACTGATATCCATCAGGATATAGCCCATCAGTATTTGATGTCTGACCAAGTCCATCAGGATCTATTCCAAGTACTGATCCAAATTTCCATCGGGATTTAATCCTAATATTGACCCAAATTTCCAGTACTGTTGTAACAAATAAATCTGAAATCTGTTAAAATAAATCAGTAATCAATTCTTCTTTCAACTCAATTTATTTATGGATCCACTAAGAAAATGTCTTAGATCCAAACATGAAAGTTTAAGTCCTCATTACAAGGAACAACCTCCACTTGTTAGTTTCCGGAAATTACATCAAGAACATATTATTAATATGCCTCAAACTTTCCATTTTCTAACAATCCCCCACGAATCCATACAGAAATGCATATCGATTCTCATCATGACTTGTTTTTCAGAGTAGGTACCCTTCCGGGTTTGAACCCTCCTAAGTCCTCTACTTCGTTGGCTACCGGATTCAGATGGAATGTTTCTCCTTGAATCTTTATCCGTTTGGTGTAACCACATTCCATAGACGATGACAAGTCAAAGGCTATGGTGCTAATCTACGACTTTGAGACGTTAATGGTCATGTCTCGATCCTGTTCGTCGAATGTTTCAAGGAATAACCCTTTGCTCTAATTGCGACCACACAATTACATTCGCTTAGCTGGGCATCTCCAGAGATGTACTGCTAGCATCTCGTCATATGACATGACCCCATTCAGAGTTCAATTAACTCTTGCTTTACTTGCAGTAACAGTACCTTTTAGGTTTACAGGGGATAGACTCCAGATACGTGAGTATCAGTCTATGTAGTTAAAGATACAACCAATTCACCCTTACAACTTGTTATTACCACATTGAATACACTTTCGAGGGATCTCCTCTCATGTGTATTGGGTTCCCGCTGTAGATGAATTATTATGGGCTATCAGTCCCATCCTAGACTTAAGGACAACAGCATGCTCAAGTCCCTTAGTCAAAGGATCAGCTAGGTTTTCTTGAGTTCCAATAAACTCAACAGCTATGATCCTGTCAAACATTAGACCCCTTATAGACTTTAGTCTAACTTGGATATGTCTCTTTGTTTTCACATTATACTTCTTGCTGTTAATCTTGTCGATAGTTGTACGGTTATCACAATGAATAGCAAAAGCAGGAAGTGGACGACTTACTACAGGTAACATTAACATAAGTCCATGTAACCATTTAGCCTCAGTCCCCGTGGCATCTAATGCACACAACTCAGCCTCAAAAGTAGACCGAGTTATAATTGTCTGTCTAGAAGACTTCCAAGACACTGCTCCACCCGTTAGGGTAAACAAGTATCCAGTCACTCCATTGGAACCAGACTTCTTAGCTATCCAACTTGCATCACTATATCCCTCAAGCACTCCAGGAAACCTCCTGTAATGCAAACCAAGATATATGGTGCCTTTTAGATTTCTAAGCACTCTATCAAGAGCATCCCAATGAGTCTTGTTTGGAAAGCTTGTATATCTTGCTAACTTAGACACTGAATATGAAATATCTGGCCTAGTTCCATTAGTAAGATACTGCAAACTCCCAATAATCTGAGAATACCTTAACTGAGACACAGGTACTCCTGAACTATTCTTGACAAGGGCAATTTTAGGATCATACGGAGCACTTGCGATTCTACAATTTGAATAACCATACTTCTCAAGTATAGATTTCTCTATATAATGAGATTGTGACAAGGTTATCCCATCAGTTGACTGAGTCAACTTGATACCAAGAATCACACTAGCCTCTCCCATATCCTTCATTTCAAAATGCCTTTTCAAGAACCTTTTTTTCTCGTTAATAATCTCAATATTGGTTCCAAACAACAAAATATCATCCACATACAGGCACACAATAATACATTCATTCCCTTTAACCATGTAATAGACACACTTGTCACTTTCATTAACTACAAATTCTGATTCTAAAACATTTTCATCAAACTTTTTATGCCAGTCTCTTGGAGCTTGTTTTAAGCCATATATAGACTTGATTAACTTACATACTTTCCTTTTATTACCAGAGGCAACAAATCCCTAAGGCTGATCCATATAAATCTCTTCTTCAAGTTCACCATGAAGAAAAACTGTCTTTACATCCATTTGATGGATGATAAGACCATGTATAGAAGCCAATGTGTTAGGTCCGATAAGATTGTAGAAGGGGGGGTTGAATACAATCTATACCATTTTATCAAAATTTGTCCTTTGAATAAAATTTGATTTAGACAAATTTGTGCGGAATAAATTGAAACAAATTTTCAAGTTGAATATAACAATATATTAACTTGATGGGTGTTACAATTTCAGTACAGATTAATTATCAAGTTGATAAAAACTAATTAGAAAATTCGACATGAACTTTTCTAATTTAGTTAATAAAAATCAAGATAAGAACTAGGAAACTTAATTCGCTAGTAGTACAAGAATCACAAATAATTAAGTTCTAGTGGATACAATTTTTGATACAAGAACTCAAGAATTTATGGCAATTAAATTGCTTGAAGATGAGAGAGATGAGAGCTTTTCTTTCTTTCTTTTTCTCCTGGTCTGTTCGTCCGTATGTCTGTATATGGCTGCTGCTTCTTTTATAATCAATCTGCATAATATCTTCTATCTCCTGTGTCACATTTTGATCCATTATGACTCTCCATTATGACACTCAACTTAAGCTATTACGACTCTTCATTATGACAGTCCAGTATGACAGTCCAGTATTACTCTGTCCATTATGACACTCCAGTATTTCTCTGTCCATTATGACACTCCAGTATTACTCTGTCCATTATGACACTCCAGTATTACTCTGTCCAGTATTACTCTGTCCAGTATTACTCTGTCCAATATTACTCTGTTCAGCATTACTCTGTCCAGTATTACTCTTGATATGATTGTCCAGTATGACTCTCTGACTTAGGCTGTCATTACTCTCCGTTATTACTCTTGAGAGTAATAATAGAACAGATTTTCTAACCTTATTAAATCAAACGATTTTAACTAATCATTTAATTTAATTTCTTTTATATAATAATTCTTATTAATTAATCTAATAATTACTTTAATGAATAAATTAATTCTTTGAGAATTAATTTATTAATTAAATTAATTACTTGATTTAATTAATTAACAAGAATTAATATACCTCCTTTTGAGAACCAAATCTGTTCTGTAAACCACTGAAAATAATAAAGAACTTCCACTGAATAATTGTTGACGCTCGATGCACGGTCTGGTTCATGAACGACTAACTTCAACGGCTTTTCTTTATTTTTGACTCTATGATGTGGTTCCTTTTCTTTTCTCCTCTATCTCTTTAATTCTTCTGTACTGTCTCTGTCACCTTTGAAATCTCTGTCAATTTAAACGAACCCACTTCTTAACGAATACTCCACTGAGGCTTGATCAGATGTCTGAACTTCTTTCAATGTAGTAATTCCTCAAGTCTGTAGATTGATCTTGATCTTTTTCTTCTGACAGATAATACATTCTGAGATTCCTTGTGACAGTCTATATACTATTTACTATTACAATCTTGTTTAAGTTGAGTTGTATCCTCGAAATACAAATAGGCTACATCATATGCCTTTCACAATGCTATAAGCATTCGGATTGTTGTCATTCTAGCAACTGGAGAGTATGTATCAAAGTAATCAATGCCTTCCTTTTGCTTAAAGCCCTTAGCTACCAGCCTAGCCTTATACTTATCTATTGAGCCATCCGGGTTCATCTTCCTTTTGAAGACCCATTTACATCCTATAGTAGAACACCCAAGAGGTAGATCAACCAACTCCCATGTTCCATTAGAAACAATAGAGTCAATGTCAATTTTTACAACACCTTTCCAGTACCTAGATTCTGAAGAATCCATGACCTGTCGAAAAGTTAAAGGTTCATCCTCGATATTGTAAGTGATAAAATCACTTCCAAAATCCTTGACTACCTTAGCACGCTTACTCCTTCTAGGTTCCTCTACTTCATCAGAAGTAGAGCTACTACCTGGATCTGCCCCCACATTTGTCATCCTTTCCACATGATCAGGAATAGACCTTGATGTGTGAGTGGGATCATCATCAGGAATATCCTGAGGTATACCAGTCTTCATAGGGAACACATCCTCAAAGAATGTTGCATCACGAAATTCAACTATAGTGTTAGCCACTATTCCGTCTATGTCAGATTTTAATAATAAAAATCTCATAGCCGTAGTGGTTTCAATATAGCCCAGAAAGATGCAATCAACAGTTTTCGGTCCTAGTTTCTTTCTCTTGTGTTCAGGGACAAGTACCTTTGCAAGGCACCCCCACACACGAAGATATTATAAACTAGTCCTTTTCTCTGTCCATAATTCATAAGGTGTCTTGTCCATATGTTTCAGAGGAACTCTATTCAGAATATGGCAAGCCGTATTCAGAGCTTCCCCCCACATGTACTTAGGCAACCCTGAATTAATCAACATACTATTGATCATATCCTTAAAAGTTCTGTTCTTTCGTTCTGCCACCCCATTAGACTCAGGTGTGTATGGTGGAGTTACCTCATGAACTATACCATTGCTCTTGCAAAATTCATTAAACGAGTTACTCGTATACTCACCACCTCTATCTGATCTCAAACGTTTAAGTACTTTACCAGTTTATGTTTCAGATTCAGTTTTGAACATCATGAATTTTTCTAGTGCTTCATCTTTATGTTTAAGCAAATAAACATAACAATATCTACTACAATCATCTATAAAGGTAATGAAATATCTATTATGTTCCTTGGTCAAAACACCACCAAATTCACATATGTCAGTGTGCACTAAATCTAACACATTTGAATCCCTAACCACATTATGAAAGGGTTTCCTAGTTTGTTTAGCAGTCACACATACTTGACATTTAGATTTCTTATCAATGGCATGTTTTGGAATCACCTCTAAGTTCATCATATTCTTTAGAGCACCAAAATTCAAGTGACCAAGACGTGCGTGCCACAAATCAGATGATTCAACACAATTAACAGAAGGAGCAACATTATTATTAATAAAACTGCCCAAAACAGGCTCAACATTTATAAAAAATAATCCATCCGACAAGTAACCTTTGCCAAAAAATACACCAGTATATGTAATAACTACTTTATTACATTTCAAAGAAACTTTAAAACCATTCTTCACTAAACAACTTCCACTTATTATATTTCTACGAATATCAGGAACATGATGCACTCTAGTGAGGGATAGAACACGCCCAGAAGCGAACTTCAGGTCCACGTTTCCTATTCCCCATCGTCACCGTCATTCCATGAGTCTGTTGATAAGATACAAACAGAGTAATATCAGTACAAATATGTACATTAGCTCCAGTATCAATCAACCATTCATGAGATGAATAAGTAGAAAGAAGTACATGGTTGTAGGTCACATACCCGTTGTCAGTTTCAGAAGTAGTAGCCTCACCAACAACCATGTTAATCGTAGGCCCACCAGTGGTACCAAGCACAGTGTTAGCTTGTGCTCCCACAATAGGTTTCTTAGCTTTCTTTACAGGACAGTTCTTGCTCCAATGACCAACCTGTCCACAAGACCAACATGGTTTGTTTGCCTTTGGTTTCTTAGCCTTGTTCTTGTCCTTAGACTTAGTATTTTCCTTCTTAGTGACAGTCTTTCTTTTCTGTCCAACAGTCACTACATTCACCTTCGAACTTCCAGCATGTTCAGTAGGCATCACATGTCCTTGCTTGGACTTGTGTTGCTCCTGCACAGAGATGTCCAACATCAGGTTTGTCCAAGTGATCTCTCCTTTCTATCTTTTCAGGGAGAGTGCAAACTCTTCCCAAGACTTAGGGAGCTTTTCAATCACAGACATTACCTGAAACTTTTCAGGAAGGTCCATACCAGACTCCTTCAAAGCATGCACCAACATCTCAAACTCATGCACCTGCTCAGTCATGGATTTAGTATCCACCAATTTAAAGTCAAGGAACCTAGCCACAGAATACTTTTCCAACCCTTGCGAGTCAGTATTATGTGTCTGGTCAAGCTTCTCCCATAAGAGCTTAGCAGTGTAGGAGTCAGATGAATAAACATCGAATAGAGTATTCGCTAAAGCTGCCAGAATAGCAGCCCTAGCCACCCCATCCTTTTCCTCCCACATGGTATAAGCCTTAACAGTTTCAGGCTTTTCCTTAACCACAACTGGTTTTTCATACTGCACCACCGGCCATAGACCCTTTACCGTTAACCACAGTTTCATCTTTTTCTGCCAACGAGAAAAACCAACACCCCCACCAAATTTATCAGGCATTCCTGACAAATCAATAGGCTGTGGGAAACGGTACATAGTACAATCAATGGTAGGTATAGTAACAGTAGACCCAGAGCCAGTTTCAACAACAGGAGTTTCAATTTCGTTAACCATCTTGTTAATTAACAACATATAACACAAATAATCTCTTCAAGATTGTTGGGAATATTACACTAACAACAATGAGGCAGTGATATATATTAAACAAGAATAGGCAATTAACCAAATAACGAAACAAAACACGAAGGCATAAACAAGAGTATAATCAGAGACTGTAATTAACAATAAAAGCAAGAAAACTTATCTCCCACAGAATCTTTCGCAACTACTGATCATAGAGAAATTAAACAGCTGAGTCACCAAGCCCTTCGAGAAGACTTGGCTGTTCTTGAAGAGATTATTGCCCTACTTACGTTGTGATTGGGTTGCAGCAATATCACTCCCAGGATAAAACAACACATATCAATGGGCTCACAAATACTCCAGTGATCAACAGCGACCAGCACCTCAGTTCGCCTAAGAATTATGTATTTCTTCTGTATGTATCGAGAGAGAACAGAGAAAGAAGAAAACAAATCGTGTTTCTATCCTTAGGACGTATCTCATCACTTAACGTTAATTCTTTCTGTATTGTATATATAATACCAAAAATAAACGTAACTGATCTCCATAAAAGGAAAGTAAATATTCTGATTTAATTTCATTAACTACATCAGGATTTATTTTTCAGTTACAATAGCATCAGGATTTGGTCATCAGTACGTAATATCAGAATTTAGTGTCCATCAGGATCAGGATTTAGTGCTCATCAGGAACTGATATTCATCAGGATATAGCCCATCAGTATTTGATGTCTGACCAAGTCCATCAGGATCTATTCCAAGTACTGATCCAAATTTCCATCGGGATTTAATCCTAATACTGATCCAAATTTCCAGTACTGTTGTAACAAATAAATCTGAAATCTGTTAAAATAAATCAATAATCAATTCTTCTTTCAACTCAATTTATTTATGGATTCCACTAAGAAAATGTCTTAGATCCAAACATGAAAGTTTAAGTCCTCATTACAAGGAACAACCTCCACTTGTTAGTTTCCGGAAATTACATCAAGAACATATTATTAATATGGCTCAAACTTTCCATTTTCTAACATTAACATCATATGGGCATCACGATAATAGGTTTTTGAAATTTAAAAATTTGAATAGAGTAGAATAATGTAAGATTCTGGTTCTTTCTCTTAAAGCAAGTACAACAATGCCTTAGTTGGTTTTTTTATAAATATTATAAAATAAGGATTCCTAGCGGTTTAGGGACATTATTTTGTATACCAACAATAATCCCTATATTCATTCCTTACTATATAATAGTAATAATTCGAAAGTAAATAGGAAAGAGACAACGACAATTATTGGTAAAATGGAGGGAAATAATTATTTTATTGATGGAAATGAAGTTAGGTATGGCTAGTGGTTCTCCAAAAGTAGGGAATGGTTAGTGGTTCCTAGTGTTTTAGGAAACAACTAAAACACTGTTGGAGAACTATTTTATATCAAATTCCCTAAATTCTAAGTTAAGAACTCAAATAGAGAAGCTGTTGGACTTGCTCTAAGATTTTAAATCACACGCTCGATTCCCTATTACCCAATATTCTCACTACTTAAATTATTATGGACACGAAGGATATAAATGTCCTAAAAATTGGCTAAAAATTGGAGGCCGTAATCCACTTTTCAATCCAAAATTGGAATTTCGAATGAGAATGAGGAATAAAACATCTTGAGGGTTTAATACCTTAACGTTTTAGATAAACGTGTTACTTAATCGTATCGAGTTTCAAAAATAATCTATATATATTATAATGCCTGGAGATCGAAAATGCACCAGAACTGTTCAAGGTATTTTTCTTGAATTTTCGTTTTTTTGATTTTTTTAATTAAAATTCTTTTCTTGCATTAAATAGCTATTAATGACATTTTAATTAGTCATTAATTACACCTATTAAACATATATTAAATTTATTCTATTTAATTTGTTTAAAAATTAGGAAATTTTAGTTGAACAATATAGTTATTTTTCCAATATTAAATATTAATTATATATAGTTATGTTTATTTTTAGTTAAAATGACGAATAACAATTGTTTATATTGCGTTATTTTTTATTCTCTATTCAAGATCACTATAATTTCTTTTCGGATGATTATAGGGTACACGACCTTAACTTTTCAAGCAATTTTTATTATCAATAATTGTGAAAATCGTAATAAATTATGGAAGTACAAGATATTTATTTAATATCTGGAATTGTATACAAATAGTACAGATAGATTTTCAATTTTGCACATGAATAAATAATACATGAGTTATGATCAAATCGATTAAATTTAACAAATCCAGTCATTTATCGGAAGATAAAATTGATAAAAAAGCTATACACCCATTGTTTCGTTATATTGTGTTGAAATAATTTTTTATTGTAATTAAACAAATTCTTATACTATTATTGAATATGTATATTATGAGAGGGCTGTCGGTTTTAAAAAACATTATTAACCAACTTCTCAAATAATCTTTATTATCAATGATTATGGAATCGTAGTAAATTATGGAAGTACATGGATCTTTACTTAATATCTGAAATTTGTAAACAAATCATGCGCATACACACATGAGTTATGACCAAACTAATTAAATTGAACAAACTCAATCATTTTATCGGAAGATTAAATTGATAAAAAAATTATATGCCCACTGTTTCATTATATTGTGTCAAAATAAATTAAAATTCAAATTAGATAAATTCTTAAACTATTATTGAACATGTATATTATGAGAGGGGTATCGGTTTTAAAAAACGTTATTAAGTTGTATTCAATATTTGTAACTTTTGATTGTAAATATTACGTTCATATTGTAATTTTTATTTTTATATGTTTGTGATGTTTTTAAGATTATCAAAATTTTAGATATATTAATGAAAATATTTTTTCAATTAATAATTCATGTAAATTATTTTTAATAGAAAATTCATAAGAGACCAATCAATTTTTATGAATAATAGAAATTAATTTATCTATTGCAGTACTTTTATATAAAAATTTATTATAATAGCAGGAAATTGGAGAGACTTGCACTCAGAAGCTTCAAAATATTTTTCTTGAATTTTCAAATTTTTATTTTTTATTAAAATAATTTTCTTGCATTTAATTAATAATTAATTATACCTATTAAATATATATTAAATACACTTTATTTCATATTCAATATAAAAGTTTAACAATTTTATTAGAACATTATTATTATTATTATTATTATTATTATTATTATTATTTTGTTATAAAATATTAATGATTTATATAAAAATACCATTATTTTAAGGTAAAACAATAAAATAAAATAATTTTTATCGTCATTTCTAATCCTTATTCAAAATCATTGCAAATAATTTGGCAATAATTAATAGACGATTTTAACTTTTCGATAAATTCGTAATCAATGATCGTGAGAATCATGATAAGATACATAAGTATATATATTTTTCAATTAACATCCACAATTTAAATAAAAGTAATGTCGTAGAATTTACATTTATACCTGAACAAATTATACACGGGGTGTGACCAACTCGATTAAATTGAATCAAGTGGACCCTTTTTTTCGTCAATTAAATCAATAAAAAATTACCCATTCGTTGTTTGATTATTTTGTGTTGGAAAAATTAATATTCTAATTAAACACATTCTTATACTATTACTAATCAATTAATCATGCATGTATGTTATGAGATGGGAGACGGTGTTTAAAATCGTTAATTAGTTATATTTAATATTTACAAATTTTTATTATAGGAATTATGTTGACATTTTAGTTTGGTATGGAAAAAAGTAAAAGGTGTTTAAGGAGTTGATTTTTGCTATTTTAAACAAATTCTCACTTTTTGAGCATTAAGTAAGGGTATTATAAAACGAGCATCGGCTTTAAAAACAATTATATGTACAAATTTATTATAAAATTTAATAAAAAGAATATTATAATATGTGAGTATCACTTTTATGTGTCCATGAATTTAATTTTAATGTTACAAACAAAACAGTTATTATAAAATGCTCTGAAAAATTAATTAAATGTAGAGATACGGGTGTCGGATCACTCCAAAAAAACATGAAGCATGACTTACAATATGCATTTGAATTCTGCTTTTTTCGTCATAAAACCAAATATATCGACAAGTGAAATCAATCACACCTCTCATCACATTTACATTCTAATTCTTTTCATCGTACAATCAAGTTTACTAACAAATAATTTAATAACAAATTAAGCAATCACGTCTTTTATGATGTCATCGACAATAGAAAAGATTCACAAATGTTATTTTTACTTATTCAATGTCAAACTTTGCAAATGTTTGTCAATATTGGATTTCAAAAGCATTTTTTATGCAACAAAATAGGTTCGTCAATATCTTCAAAATTATTATTATTATTATTATTCAAGAATTTAACTGAAACATGTTTTTTTTCACCTAATTCTTTTCTCTTTAATTTTTAAACATTCAAATTTAATTACATTTCACATAATTTTTAATTTATCATATTAACTTTCAAATAATAAAATTTAACAAATAATAATGTTATGTGTATAATTTTTAAAAATATTTTCGTGCCGCGCGTAGCGCGGCTTTGTTACCTAGTTGTTGTAATTTAAGGTTATAAATAAATGGCTAAAATTTGTACCGAGTTTGTGAGAGTGGTTATAGTTTGAATTTTTGAAATCCCATAATTCACATAAAAATTCAATTAAGGTAGCTGTAATTTAATAATTTAACAAATATATAAAATTAAAATGCAAACATATCACGTGAGAAAGATATTTAGTTGACAATCTATACTCTTTATTAAAAGCAGAAACCCCCTTTAAATGGTATGTCATGTATACCGCGGTATGCACGGTATGCCAATTAATTAATTAATAATAACTTATTTTACTATTTGATCTTACTTAAAAACTATTTTTTAAGTATATAGAAAGCCAATAAGAATAAGAACTACTAATGAAACAAGTCCTCTCTGAACTAAAATACGGTATGCCATGTATACAGCGGTATGCCACTAAATATTAATTAATTTAATTAATTAAAATCATAATATTAAATATTAATTTAATTTAATAATGAAGTTATATACTAGGAGTCTATTAACTAAAAATTGAAATAAAAGTCGAGAATATAGGACTTAGAGCTCCATTAATTAATATTTAAAATATATCTATAATAGATTAATAATAAATACAATTAATAGTATAACTATTCTTATATTACCAGAGATAAGTTATATAAGCTTAATTAATTAAAATAATAAAATTAAATATTAATTTAATTTATTATTGAAGTTATATACTAAGAGTCTATTAACTAACAATCGAAATAAAAGTCGAGAATATAGTATTATATACAACTTCGTGCTTCAAGATTTTATTGATTTTAAAAAGTTAAAAATTAGAAATTTAAGATAATTTATCACAATCCGTGCTTGGCACGGGTTATCAGCTAGTTTAATTAAGAAAAAATGCCCTAAATACCCAATTTTTACTATCCCACTTACCAAAATACTCATTTTCGCGCTACAGTGCCCTAAATAACCACGGGTCACGCCCATGGGTAAGGCGCAACCCGTCATTATTCACTCATCGTCTCTCTCACTCAACTCAGCTGTCGTCTCTCCCGTCGTTTCTCTCTCGTTCTCCACCGCCTCACCTCTCTCCTTCTCTCAATCACCACTGTAACCACCTCTTTCTCTCCCTCCATCGCCACCACCACTCTATCTCCATCATCTCCTTCGTCCATCTCTCTCTCCCTCGTCTCTCTCTATCTCTCTCCGCTACTATCTCTCTCCAATTGGGGGTTTTTAATCCGACGAAAGAAATGGCTTGAAAATCATATAGACATGTAGATCGTCGAAAGACGAATCCAATGGTATATACTACTTCACGGAAAAACTACGGGAAATGGGTGAACGAATGAACGGAAAAAATGGCAAAAATTGCCAGAATTGCCATGGTTGTTGCCAGAGCTTGCTGTTAATGGTGTGGGCCCCGCAGGGGCATGCGCCTTTGCATAAGGCGTGACCCAACTTTGATGCGCTCATTGGTTAAGCGCGACATGTGATACGCCCATGTGTGTGGCGCGTCTGGTGGATGTGACGCCTCTGCCATTGTCGTGACTTGACTTTCAAACACGTCTGTTGCAATGGCGTATCACCAAATACGCCCTTGCCATTGGCATATGTGGTTGGTATTTTAGGCGGTGCCTCCCGAAAATGGATATTTTGGTTAAGAAAGATTAAAAAGTGAGTATTTAGGGCACTCACCCTTTAATTAAAAGACAATCTTGATGAAACAAAAGCACATAACTTTTACTGATAGTAAAAAAATCAAGTTATAGATTTCAATTTTGACGAAATTCCAATAACAACTCCTATTGGAACTTGAGTTGGAACAGGTTTTTAGCTAGCCTCGAAATAAAAACTCAGGATGACTGAGTTCTTAAAATCTCAACGTGAAGTCGACTCATTTATAAGCTTGAACTTCATGGTTTTTCTTACTTACAATAGATGTCTATATGTTACCTGTCATCAAAATTAGCATTTATTTATTTATTTATTTATTAGTTTTGCCATCGGATTTTCAACCTTTTATTATATCCTTATTTATACTATTATATTAAAGCCGAAACATTGAAAGTTTTAAAAGTTTTGGTTTTCAGTTTGGTTATCATAATTATTAAAATAAATAATTAAATTACAAAAACAACTAAAAAAGCTAATTATTAATGTCAACGTAATTATATTCCTATTAAAATTCCTTCATCCACATTGAGCTTCTACTTGGAATCTTTTTTCTGCTCCAACAACTCAATTACCCATTTTTTCTAAAGATTTTACATCTAATTAAAACAATTTTCCATTTAATTTAAAACTAATATTACAATAATCAATATATATCCAAAATATCACACCATATCTTTCCGTAATTATTTTTAGTAGTAATTTTTGTAATTAAAACACGTTACTTTTTAATTTAAAATTAATCTTGCGATCACTAATATGCACCCAAAAATATCTCACCATATATTCAAATGAGTAAAGTGCACTTTGTGTACCTGTACTTAGGTCGTGACACCACTTGCAATATCCAACTTTAAATTCGAGCATTTGAAATATTGAAGTTTTAATTTACTTACACTTTGTGTGCTACCGTCTATTTGGTCCTAACTCCGTTACTTAATGAGGGGTAAAACAATCTTTTACCAGCAATCATAACTATCCAAGAAAAGATATTTCTTTGAGGCAAATTATCAAACAAGATGTCCACAACAACAATTGTTTACAAATCTATCATATTAAACAAAACTAGTACAGGCGAATTCAACAGATGCCACAAGTCCCTAATCACCAGCAATTGCAAGGAATGCAGCAGATTCCTAATCAGCAACAATTGCGAGGAATGCAGCAGCAAATTCCTAATCGAATGGGTTGTGTAAAGAATGTTCTCAGGCTTTATATCCCGGTGAACAACACCCATGTCGTGGCAATACCTTATCACCAGCATTAATTCCTTCAGAATATTTGCATCTTTTTGCTCAGAATATCCCTTCTTTAGCCAATTTGTGAAGCAAGCGTCCTCTAGCACATAACTCCATCAGAAGATGAAAAGATTCAGAATCCTCATAGACCGCTTTCAACGTGGCCACACCTAGATGTCCAGAATGGTGCTGCATTATCTCCACTTCTCGATGCACAATCTCCTTCCCTTTGCGCACCTTCTTACACGCTACCTCTTCTCCACAAGACTTACTCCGACACCTCATCACTGACCCAAATTTCCCTTTACCAATAACTTCACCCAACACATAATCCAGTTCAATCTTCTTCTTTCTACCCATTCGTGTTGCTACATCAATACGTACACCTAATTTTCCCTTAATGACGAAACCCCACAAACGTAGCAACTCCCTTAACTACACTCTTCCTAGATTCAATCACCTCTACTTCCTTACACTTCTTTTTTCGCGGACAGAAAATCACGCACAATTCAACACACTCCCATCCTCCTGCATCCTTCTTTCTGCCTTAATGCCCTCAAACAACACACATACACCTCTGATGAATACACACACACACACACTCGGCCTCTACACACGCACCCACCTGCTATACTCACGCGCGCTCGCACACACACACACACACACACACACACACTCGCACCATATATATACACATATAGCAACACACACAACCACATGATAGCAGGGGAGAGAGATTTTGATTAATTCGCAGCAGCCATCATCAAGAAAATCAGTATCGAGGTTGAGATGAGACGAGAGAAAAAGAGAAAAGCGGGTAGGGAGGGAGAGATGAGAAGGATTGAGCGGGTATTCGTTGCAATATTGGGGAAAATCAATTGGATAGTCCTTGAACTATTCGGGTTTGTGGAAATTGAATAAAAAGAATAATGCAGTGTAAATATATTATTCTGATGTATGGATACGAAAAGACAGAGATACCCCTAACTTTTTAACGCCGTTAACAGCAGGCAGACGGAAGTACACAAAATGTAACGAAATAACAATTGCAGTATTGCAGCTGCTCGAATTTAAAGTTGGGTATTGTAAGTGGTGTCACGGCCTAAGTGCAGGTACACAAAGTGCACTTTACTCTATTCAAATCATTATTTTTAGTAATAAATAAGAATCGTTAGATCTAATAATAAGATATATTATATGATTAAATTAATTTACTAAAAATTCAAAGTTCGAACCCGTCAACGACATTTTTGATTTAGAATTTTACAAAATAAATTTTAAACCATTCATATCATTATATAAATTTATATTAAATTAAAATTAAAAAATTATTAAAAATAAGAATTATATAAAAACATAATTATAATATTAAATAATTTTTATAACCTATCGAAAGAAACCCATGCTTCGCACGGGTTATAAGCTAGTATATATAATAAGCATAAGAGAGATTTTATCCATAATTTTTATTTGGTCATTTTGGTTTGGTCACTGTACCGTTAAAATAATCTCAACCATCGAATATAATATTTTTAAAAATAGACGATCAAGATTATATCATATTAAAATTAGGAAAATTATAATCTAAAAAGGATATAATTAAAAAGGTTGTATTACAATTGAATTTTAAAAAGAAGTTATAATCTGAAAAGGATATAAAAGATTGTATTAGAACTGAATTTTAATTATTTATTTATAATATTAAAAAAGGTTCATATTTACTATTTAGGCTCTAACTCGAGATATAGAAATCAGATTTGAATGATTTTACAGTCCACACGAAACTCATAAAATTACCTTTAATTTAGTGATAATTTAACAATTATTATCCAAATGAAAACACACAGAATTTCAAGATAAAATATAATTACGAATTTTTACATTAATCCTATTAAGTGTAGAATACCTACATTAATAATCCTATTCAATATAGAAAACCTAATTATATACGATTTAAATCATTAGTAGCAGTTTTTCGTATTTCAATATAAATACAGTTTTTAGTTTACATGTAAAAATATTAAATATTTTTTATGTTAGATCCAACATTTTTTATCTATTTATTTTAAGATCTAACAGTTCTTATTTATTTTACATATTGAGGATCAGACTACCAACTACCAAAGTTTTGGACAAAATCTCTCCTACACTTATAACTAAAACTGTATTTGGTTGTTAGTACAACTATTTTCAAATAATAAAAAGTTTATTTTGATAATCAAAACAAAATATAAGTAGATTTCCTAAATAGAATAGAATTTTCAATTTAAAAAATCGTCAATTTCATCTCTCTTTGTTTCTTGGTAGTTTTAATTGGAGAAAATTGTTAAATCATCACTAAATTAAAGATAATTTTGTTAATTTCGCGTAAGCTGTAAAATCATCCAAATCAAATTAGCAAAAAAAAAAGAAATAAAAAATCATCCAAATCAAGTTTTAAGAATTCAAGATAAAACACATAATAAATTGAACGTGTAAAATCTTATATATATATATATATATATATATATATATATATATATATTAATTTCATAACAACAATTTAATATGTAAACTAATAACAAATAAATAATAAAAAAATAATATAATAAATATTAGAAAAAGAACTGTGCGTTGCACAGATTATAAACTACTATTGTTAAAATTATTAATTAATTATAACTGCTTCTTTAAAATTTGATGTAAACTATGATCAGCTATTTGCAACTAAATGTATAGTAATTAGGATTGCAATCCTAAGTTTGTATTGTGCTGTAAGTTGGTCCAAGTTTGTTAATTGGAAAGTTTACTTACATTGTTGGAAGGTCGGTTATAAATTTAAAACGAAGTTCTTGTCAGTTTAGAAGAGCATAAAGAAGATCGACTAACAGAAAAATTTATGGTACAGGAGCTACAAAGTAGTACTACTAATCCTTGTAATCTCAACTCTCAATTTTTCATCAACATCGAACTTTAAAGATTTTTTGTTGTGACTTTTCCAACTAAAAATCACTATCTTAGATTTAATTCCAAGAATTTACCTCAAATTTTATTGTTAACAATTTCTTTGATCAACAGAATCAGTTGTCATATAATCTAAGTTCTAAAAAAAGGGAAAAAATTTATTTTCAGAACATTTTTTTTATTTCCAGAGCAATAAGTATTGTATATTCTCCCTGCATTCACAATATGTAACATATTCTAATACAATAGGTGACAATTAGCGCTAAAAATTAAAAAGATACTGTGAAAATAGTATTTCCCCAAAAAAATTACAGACTTTTGAATTGTCAATAGTCATTTCCTCCGTATTCTAAAACATTTACTGTATATGTATAACTTTAAAAGAAAAGAACACTAGCATTCCTATCAATGTAAAAGACAAAAATTGTGGTAAAGTTTCAAAAGATTTTTTGATGCTAGTGCGTAAAATAATTTGCTAAAAGACTTCAATAAACTCGAGTTCTTTGTCTAACTCTACAAACTGTGATTTACTCTTGTGCAATTAGCCCTAATTGGGCAATTGTAATATATATGTAAATATATTTTTTATAATTCGATATCCAAGTCATTTTCGTGTACCTTGATTAATTCGAAGAATTGCTAGCATACTTGTATTCATCGAGTAGGGCAACCCACGATATATATGTAAATATTGTGCTTTATTATATATAATATGTAAATATTTTAATGTAATATATGAATATTGAGCTTTATTAATTAATATGTAAATATTAAAATAATTTAAAAAATGTAGGTCGGTAGCGTTCGTTTATTTATTATTTATTTAATTAGAAGCGTAATCACGTGGTATGATGTGACACACCAGATTCAATCTTCATGCACTTAACCAGCTCGCGTGGGAAGAAAAACTAGTAAATGACATGCAACAACTGTCTTGTTATGCAGGCGGCGAAGGTTGTTAGTCAATAACAAAGAAACAAAGTCAAAAAATCACACTCCAAAGGGATAAATTACACATATGTGATAAATAATTATTTAATTAAGTAAAAGACACACAAAAATATCATCAAGAAAGGGACCTATTACAACCATGGTTCTAAAAATCCTCGATTTAATCGATTAATTCCCGATTAATCTTCTGTAAGTTAATCAATCGATTCGATTTTTAATTAAAATAATATGTTTAATTGTAAATTAGACTAATATATTAAATATTATTATAATATCCGATTAGTTCTCCGATTAATCTTTTCAATTAATCCCCGATTACCTAATTAATCTTAAATCGACACCTCAACCGATTTATATTGATTACCGATTTTTATAATCAGGATTACAACACATATGTGCTAATTATTTAAATTTAATTACATGTGTGTGGCACACCAATAATTTCATAACCGAGGCTTGAAGTGCAATTGTACTTACAGTACAAGGAGGGATTGGAAATACGTTGATTAGTCAAAGTACTGTATAAGAACAGTATGTTGGATAGCACCAATTTAGCATACCAATTTAGCCAAAAAATATTAGGGTCCAATTTGATGATTGGCACAGGGCCCTCAGTGAACTTCAAGATGGGTGAATAATGTATTTAGAATTTAGAGTCATCAACATGATCAGCCATACAATATGATATCAAAAGGATATCCTCCTTTTTTCTCTTTTTGCATGCGAGGTAGTTTTTACAATTAGTAATTCAAATTGTATTTTTGGTAATTTTATTAATTAAAAAATATAATATATATAGTCAAACATTGAGGCCTTTGTTAAGATGAAGCTATCACTTAAAAAAAACTTAGCTTACTCAGTTATAATACCATTCAAAGTGGTGTCTGAGGAGGGTAGTTGTACGCAGACCATGCCCCTATACAATAGGGAGGCTGTTTCCGAAGGACCCCGGCCAAATACAAATACAAATACAAATACAAAGAAAGGAACCTAATACAAACTAAACTCACACACACCCAGGGGTCGAACCCTTGACCTCCTACAAAGGAGACAAGGGTTCAACCCACTACACCAACATGTTGTTGACTTAAGATGAAACTATCACAAACCTAAAATATTCTATGGAGTCAAATATTGTATTTAATAATTTCCAATAGTATGAAATTTATATAAATTTACCATAGAAAATAAGACTACACTATTTTTTCTACAGTGGAAAAGAACTTCAAACATATTTTTTTTGGAGTAAAACTCAAACTAGAATTTATTTAATTTTTTAGAATCCAATGGATATGCTTAAAACTACCACCCTCCACCCTATATAAAGCTCTCATAACCAAGCTAAGCTGATCATTCAATGGCAGGAATGAAGACTAGTCCATCTCAAGACGAAGAAGCTTGTGTGCTAGCCATTCAATTAGCAACCTCTACAGTGCTTCCCATGATTCTCAAATCAGCAATAGAGCTTGACATACTAAATACCATTTCCAAAGCTGGCCCCGGTAACTATTTAAGTCCTTGTGATCTAGCCTCTAAGCTTCTCATGTCGAACCCCCATGCACCCATCATGCTTGAACGCATCCTCCGAGTCCTGGCTACCTACAAAGTTCTTGGTTGTAAGCCTAGTGAACTTTCCAACGGTGAAGTTGAGTGGCTCTACTGCTGGACACCAGTTTGCAAGTTCTTGTCCAATAACGAAGACGGGGCTTCTATAGCACCGCTTTTGTTAGTGCACCAGGACAAAGTTCCAATGAAGAGTTGGTAAATATATCAATACAGACCTGCAACCGTTAAATTTATTTACACATCTGATTTTAATTGTTGTTATATTTCGCAGGTATCATGTAACAGATGCAGTTCTTGATGGAGGAACTGCATTTGACAAGGCCTATGGAATGAGTATATTTGAATATGCTAGCCAAGATCCTCAATTCAACAAGGTGTTTAATAGGTCAATGGCAGGTCATTCTACTATAACCATGAAAAAAATCCTTGAAACTTACAATGGTTTCGAAGGTCTCAAATCTATAGTTGATGTCGGTGGTGGCAGCGGTGCTACCCTTAATATGATCATCTCCAAGTACCCTACTATTAAAGGCATTAACTTCGACCTTCCTCACGTTGTCGGAGACTCTCCAATTCATCCTGGTATAAAATAATTTTAACATGAAGTACTAGATGACACTCTGTAGATTATTGTGCTTGTAATTTTCTTTTTAGCTTGTTTCAAGTATAAAGATAATTTCAGTTTCGTTTGGATGAATAATGATCTTTTTTGCATATATACTAGGTGTGGAACATGTAGGGGGAGACATGTTCGCTAGTGTGCCAAAAGGAGATGCCATATTCTTGAAGGTTGTAAATTTTCTGATATGTATTTTAAGCAATTTTGAGCCAACTCATACTAGCTACACCATTTAAGTTCATTCCACGGTTCAATGGGTTGACTCAAAATCAGTACATGTACAACCATGTCCAGTCACCCATTTCAATATCTTTCTGCCAGCTACACTACTGTTTGTTTAACTTGTCATATTGAATTTTAATTTGTAGTGGATATTTCATAGTTGGAGTGATGAAGATTGCCTGAAGATCTTGAAAAATTGTTGCGAAGCTTTGGCAGACAATAAGAAGGTCATCGTTGCAGAATTCATCATTCCTGAAGTTCCGGGTGGTAGCGACGATGCAACCAAGAGTGTGGTTCATCTTGATGCTATCATGTTGGCATATGTTCCAGGGGGAAAAGAGAGGACAGAAAAAGAGTTTGAATCTTTAGCTACAAGAGCAGGATTTAAAAGTTTCCGCAAGGTGTGCTGCGCTTTCAATACTTGGATTATGGAATTTTCCAAGTAGAGTGCTCTGCGTTCGAAAGTGTTTTTATACTACTTCTCTTCCGGGATCCCAGCTCAAAACATGCAATAAGGGCCACAATCCCAACGTGTAACTCTAATTTATTACTCTATAGTCTATATAGAGTCTAAAATGTGTTTTCTTTGTATTTTAAAAATAGGGAGGAGATTGTTCCATGTGCGATTTCAAATATTTGGAGCAGCAATTCCAGTGTCAAGAATTGTGGCTGGACTTTTAGCTCTCTAATTTTTCAAGTATTTTATATTACAATAGTATCCCAAACTTGTTTAGCCGAAGTGCATGCTGATACTTTTCGAAGTTCAGTAGCACATAGTCCTTTGAGTAAAGAATTCACAGCTCGAGCATTATAATTCAGAGAATTGACTTCATCAACCGTGAGTTCTTTTATTGGTTTGGGTTTGCCATCCTTCAGGGGAATATTAATACCATTTTCAACGGCATCCCATTCGTATGTATCTTTCTGGAGAAATATTTTCATTAGGAACTTCCAGTCGTGATAGTTTTCTGTTCCAAGTAAGAGTGGTGGAACATTGATTGATCGTCGTTCGTTCCAACCTGATTGTGCCATGGATCTAGCAAAATAAACACTTAAACAAAGGTTAAATGCACTTGCTTTGATACCAAATGTAAAACGAGTAGCACAATATGTTGGACTATCAAGTAAATGAGACTGTCTCAATTGTGAATGAGATTGTCTCAATAGAGAATGAGACTGTCTCTTTTGTGTGAAGTGTTGTCTCAATTGTCTAACAGAATGAGTAAACAGCGGAAATTAAACAACAGAATAAACAATAAGAACACCAGGAATTTTCACTTGGTTCGGCCCCTACCCAATCTATGGCCTACATCCAAGTACCTATGCCAACTAGCACAAAGATTATATTATTAAAACAATAATATAAAGCTTACAGTTTTTCCCGATTACAAATTTAAAGCCGCTTGGAAGAACCCTTCCCTTTGACACACCTGTCACCTAGCAAACCTGCTACCTAGCCCACTGGCTACCATCTCTGTGTCAAAATGGCTTAAGTACTCAATAGGGTCCGTGGTTCCATCAAACTTCAATTCATTCGAAGGCCTATAGGATCTAGGTAAAGCCGACTTTCGAACCTTCTTGGTAAAAGGAGAAGCAGCTATGGGCCTAGCAGCAAGATTCTTCTCATCCTTGAGTTGAGCCAGTATTTTCTTAATGTCCACAGCAGTTACCTCTCCAATAGCCTCTGTTTTTGCTTGCTTACTCACTCCTTCATCATCCTGTGACCCTGCAGTACTAGACTCCTTGCTTGTTTCCTCCGAATCTGTTTCATCGTCCTCAATTATCTCAACAGATGGTTCCTTATCTTTCTTTTTCTTCTGTGAGGAACCTCCAGTTTTTACCTTCTTTTTTCCTTTGGACTTAGTACGGACCTGAGATTGCACCTTCTTGGCAGGAGTTTTATTCTTTTCAGGATTGTCCTGTTCTTCATCATCACCATCCTGCTTTGGTTCTTCCTCCTCTTCTTCCAACTCATTCTCAGGTCCAAACTCTTTTTCCTCAAAGTCCAATTGCTTCGGGGTAACCTTCGACTTCTTCCCCTTCTTTGCCTTCTTTTTCTTTTTCCCTGAAGCTTGTTCCAAGGTTGACAATCGTTCTCCAAAAGTCTTCAAAACCTCCAGCACGTCTGCTGAGGTAACCTTCTTTCCCTGGGGAACACGTTCGTCACCATCATGAGTTTTCTCCACAGAACGGGTTGCTTCGCTATCTGAATCGCCTGCCATCTTTCCACTCTTAAGATGTTAACTCCCCTCCTTCTAGCATCAATGTTGATGAGTGGATTTCGTAACAACTTTTGTGAGGTTCTCGATGAGTTGTGTTAGGTCCGTTGAGATTGTAGAAGGGGTGGGGGGTTGAATACAATCCTTATTTTTTTAAAATCAATTTGTCCATTAAATAAAATTTAGTTTAGACAAATTTGTTCGGAATTAATTGAAACAAAATTCAAGTTAAATATAACGATATATTAAACTTGATGGTTGTTACAAAATCAGTACAGAGTAATATCAAGTTAATAAAAACAAATTAGAAAATTCGACATGAACTTTTCTTAATTTGTTAATAAAAATCGAGATATAGATTAGGAGTAAAAACTCGCTAATAGTACAAGAGTCACAAATAATTAAGTTCTAATGGATCAAATATTACAAAAGAGTTGAACTTAATTTTCTGTGAATTAATTGAACTGGTCAGTAGCTTTAAAGATGAGAGAGATGTAATGTTGAAGGCTGCTGTCTTTTTTCTTGTCCGTGTGTTATGGTCTGTGTAGCATCCTTGATCTTTTTATAATATCTTCTCAACCATCTGCTAAAACTGATAATCATTAAGCCTCGAACTACCTTTCAGAATGGCTACTACCTTTTTAATCTGGCGGTACTACCTTTTGAATAACACTTGTACTACCTTCGGTACTACCTTCTGAATAAGCTTGTACTACCTTCTGAATAAGCTTGTACTACCTTCGGTACTACCTTTCTGTTGTGCTTGTACTACCTTCTGAATAACACTAGTACTACCTTCGGTACTACCTTTCTGAAAGGCTTGTACTACCTTCGGTACTACCTTTCTGAAAAGGTAGTATCAGTACAATTTTCAGCTTAAATCAATTAAATGATTTTCTGATAATCATTTAATTAATTTTCTTTTTCATAAAATTCTGATTTAATTAATTAAGTAATTATTTTAAAGAATAAATTGATTCTTATAGAATTAATTTATTAATTAAATTAATCACATAATTTAATCAATTAAAAGAAGAATAAATATGAATCCTTTAAGTAGCCAAATCTTTTCTTGAACCACTGAAATTAATAAAGAAATACCATTGAATTTTCTGTTGATGTTCGATGTACTGTCTGGTTCATGAACGACTAACTCCAATGATTGTTCTTCATTTCTGACTTTAAACACGTGGTCCTTTTTCTTGTCTCATCTCTCTTTAAATCTCTTGTACTCTGACTGATAATCACCTGTCACTGTAGAAATCTTTGTCACTCTAAATAAATCCACTTCTTTGATTTTATACTGAGGCTTGATCAGCAGGCTGAACTTCTTCCAGTGTAAAATATCAAAACTATAGATTGAATTGGAAGTTTTTCTTCTCACAGATAGCATCTTCTGAGATTCATGTGACAGATTAAATTATTTACTTATTACAATCTAATTTAAGTTGAGTTGATTCCTCGTACTACAAATAGGCTGTGTCATATGCCTTTCAAGTTGTAAGTCTAACGATCAACTATTCAATGGAAGTTTTGGGTTGTGTTTGTGGGGTTGATCTGAGCTCGAGGGTGCCTCCAATAATCTCTGATGCCTTTAGAGAGAATTAGAGAGCTAAATTCGTCCTACCCTCAAGGTGCCTACGTATCCTTTATATAGGAATCAAGCTCACGTAGTTCTAATGCAATTCTGTCTCTGCTGGAATAGCTGTGCTCGATTACCTAGTTTGTGTAGGACTCAGGTTCCTTTAGAGCCTTTCACGAACTAGTTGTTGGAATAGAGTAGAACTCGAGTTCGTACCCCATTCTAATTCTCTTGTATATCAGAGATATTCTAGGATCATCTGCGCCCTAGAATTATACTCCAATAATAATGCGTTTATCTGTTCTAGATAACTTCTAGAACATTCTGTCGGTCATGCTTAGGAACCTGATGCTCAGGAACCTATATCACAGGAGCCTGTTTCTCAGGAACCTCCTTATTTCGGGACATAAGGTTTAGGAACCTCTTTCTAAGTACCTGTACCTGCACAAATAACAAATATGTTATACTGGTTAACTCATCTAATATCTTTGCGTGTTCTTACCTCTTTTCGTGATTATAGTTGTATTAATTCGAACTCTTCTGCTTAGGGGAACCTGATCTTACCTCTTTTCATATTTTACATTTAACTAATTGTACTTGCCACATATACACATAATACGCATACTAGACTCAATTTTCAACATGTTTGAATAATTATAACAGGGGACTAAGGGGTTGTTTGTTTTAGATTCCTCTGAGTACTAACTTGGGTTTATCTAGCTAAAATGCTACTGGCCTTACGTTCCTTTGTCAATCATGTGAATTTTTTCAATTTCAAGATATCTCACTTTTTGAAAATAAAAAAACACACGTTAATTATTCTCGAATATGACAATATCTAAAAATAATCTCATGTACGTTGTAAGTGTATAATTATTATTTTGTTTTTTAATAATTTGGTTTATATGCTTTATCTGTTCCTATTTTTTAAATAATTAGGTTTACATGGTGTAAGTGTGTAATTATTAATTCCAAAATGAAATTGAAAAGTGTAGCCACCCAGATTTTATATTATATCATATTATATTCCAGAGGTTATAAAAGAATCATTAGAAAATTTGGATTTATAACTAATTATATCCTATATTATATATCAAATTAAATTTTGCAAAATAAAGTAGATAAGTTAAAAATTACTTACTATAAAGAAAGCACATCATCCTTTTTACCATCTCAATGTATAGTTTTTGAAACTGTAAAAAATTGCACTTCCATCTCTTTCTGCTTTTCAATCTTATCTCCCTGGATATTTTGAGCTTGAACTATCCCTAAGTTGACTCACATTAAGAGCAAACATGCTTATACATTCCCTTTAGCAAGAAGATTCAAAATCGTACCTTGAGATTAATATTATCTTTGTGTTTTGCACAAACATGCATTATTATAAAAAATGCAAATACTATAAATTTGTGTATCAATCAACGTCTATTGTAATTATTGGTTCTTCACATATTTTTACGACTACAAAAAAAATGAAAAACTAAAATGTTTAATATTAATAATATTAATATACAAATTGTGTATTGCTTAACAATATAAATATTATTAATATTTACTATAACCTATTATAATCAATAAATGTACTATATAAATGACTAAAAGAATCATAAAGGAAACCTTCATATATTTTTTAAAAGTAAAGTTTGTTATAGGAAAATATTTAATTAATCAAAATTAAATTAATTATCTTTTTATTAAGATATGTTAAAACTTTATTAAGTTTTTAAATATTTACAATTATTAGTTATTAACATATTTTTTATGGTTACCATAATTTTTTTTTAAAAATGAAATGTTTAATATCAAAAATATTAATTCACAGATTGTATCTTGCTTATCAATATAAATATTATTATTTACTATAACCTATCATAATCAACAAATATAATTTATAAAACAAAGAAAACGATCATATTTTTTTTTTTAAAGTAAAGTAAATATTTATGAATTGTGAAATCAATTTATGACTTTTAGTTTCGGGAAAAAACGGAATTATAAATATTGAATAACTATAATCAAATATAATAAATTATATAAGTTATACTGACAACTTGATTTATGAGATTATTATATGCTCAAAATTACATGATGGATTCTTAAAATTGTACAAATTTATTTTTAATTTTGATATATTATGACATAACAAAGTTTGCTATAGTAAAATATTTGATAATTGAGTTTTTGTAAATTTCTTATTATTCACATAAATTGTATAAGTATCATTAATTTGATTGAGAAATTAATATATTCTTTTAATCAATCCTTTAATAACTCGGTTTGGTATGAGGCTAGGAGAAACAAAGGGCCAAAAGAAACAGGTGAAGGGAAAAAATGAAAAAACCACAACATAACATACTGTATGACAAACTTAAGGTCACTAAAGTCCCAACAATTTTCTAAGATATATAGCAGTAGATGTTGGGCTTGCTAAGCAGACCTTGACTCCACATTAGTATGATATTATCCGCTTTGGGTTGGGTCAGGCCCGCACGGATTTATTTTTGGATCACTCCCAAAAGGCCTCATACTAATGGAGTTATCTGGCTGCTTATAAACTAGCTATCTGCCCCTCCCACAAACGATGTGGGACAACTCCTAACAATCTCCCCCTTCACACATCGGGCTCGACACCTATCGAATCTGCCTCCTTGTGTGTGATCTGCTCTCCTTGATCCATACTGGAAGTTCCTGGCTATCTGGCTCCCTTAGGCCCATACTGGAAAGTTCACCTGCTCCCCCTTAAGCCCAACCTGGACAGCCCACCTGCCTTTTCCTTGGATTCATTCTGGAGCCCATTGAGATTGTTATGGATCGTTATAACCATAGCTCTCTTGTGGAGTTGAGTATACAACAACGAAAGCAAAACCCAAAGCGAATAAACAAGAATAAGAAAATAAACGACAATCACACAAGACAAAGATTTAACGTGGTTCGGAAATTCCTACTCCACAAGCCGCACTAATTTTGTATTGATCTCTCACAATTGTGTTTTGTTGTTATGTTACAATTACATGAGTATTTATAAGAGAAGAAACTGGGTCTAAGAATCAGAGTCTAATTCTGAAATCCTAACTCTAATCCTAACTCTAATTAGAGTCCAATTCAGGATTCCTAACTCAAGTCAGAATCCAATTCCAATTCTGAAACCTGATAGACTCCACAAACCCAACAGTAAAATATCAGTGACAACTTATGTGCATGAACACAGGACTGTCATAAACAAAGTGAAAACACATTGAAGATTAATCAAGTCACACTTCAACTTAGTCAAGCATATATAACACATATTTTGAATTTGTAAAGAAGATACTTCTAATACAGAATCAGAATTATGTGAAATAAATGCATTGTTCAGAATTAGTTGGCTTACAGATTATTGACCGATGTCTACGTTTAAATATATAAATAGATATACCCATCAACATAGCATGCCAAAACAATAAAAACCATCCAAACCAATTTGATATAAGAAAGCAAATATATGTGCAAACTAACCAATTTAGGTGCAATAGGAAAAGTATTAGTACTCCTGTGTAGTGCTTGAATTTCAAGACTTGATAAATACAGTGAAAAAAAATCAAATATTGACCCATGTCTACATACAGAAATATATAAATAGATATACCCATCAACATAGCAGCCCAGGCAATAAAAACTATCCAAACCAAATTGATCTAAGTAAGCAAAACTAAGCAATTTAGGTGCAAACTAAACAAATATAGAATTTTAAGGGCTCTTATTCCGGTGTTCACTTAAGAACATTAGACTTATAGACAGGTGTAATTAATATAGTGTTATTGTGTGTGCAGATAGTATAACTATGTACTCTGGTGACTCTATTGCATAGATTGTGATAAAAAAAAAAAAAGGTAAAAAAACCTCATCAATCTCCCATCCATGAATGGAAATAAAGGGCAAAGAAAAACATGTATAAAATAAGAATCTATACCACCAAACATGTATATTGTTTCTTTTGCCCTTTAACAATAGCCTAGCATCATGAGGGAATTTCATTATGAGTAATGCTAAAAACTATTCGGCAATTAATAAAAAACCTCCAACAAAACAACGTTCAAACATAAACAACAGAACGGAATATTAAAAGGCAAAACTCATCTTTGTTACCTATACATACATACATAAAATTTTAATGTGATATATAGGCAATTAAAACATGAACATAATTTATCTATAACTGAGGTTGTTATCTTAACTATAATAATCTATATGTATAATTAGGACACAGATCATATAATATATATCCAATTAAATCACAAACATAATAGAAAGCCGTACCTTAACTTGAGCGATTGATGACGGAAATGGTCGAGTCTGATGATGAATCTTGAATCGGGGATGGGGTTGATGTTTTTTGCAGAACTTGTGGGCTTGTACATAATTTTCTGAATTGGCGACAACTATCAATAAAATCCAAACAAACAAAAAGAATCAAATCCAAAAATCAAACACAATCTAACATCAAATTCAAACTACCAACCTACTAAACATGATTTTTCAATACCGAAACATCCAATTACAACAAAAAAAACATATAATATACATACACAATTAAATCAGAAACACAATTGAGAATTGTACCTTCAGATTGATGTATGATAGTTAATCGAGGAAGGTCTGATGAATAATTGGAATTGATGTTGTAGAGTTTATGTGCTTCAGCTGTCTGGCTTCAACTTAAATAACATAAAAGTTGTCCGAATTGATTGTGTTGGTCCGTGTCTCTCAGATTCTTAATTGTGGATCGTAGTATCTGGTTATTAGAATTGAATTTATATTTCAATTCTAATTGCTTTATTTTAATTCTAATTGCTTTTTATTATAACTCTATTCTAGAATTTCTAGAATTGGGTTTAACCTTGGTTAAAAGATAGTAAGTTAAATTGTAAAAGGAAATATATTTGATTTAATTTGATTGGTCCATAATTTAGAAGTGGCTTATGATTGGTTCTAAAATAATTCATAGTTTTCTGATTGGTTAACTGGATATATGGTTAATTAACTGGATGGTGTAGTAGACTCGGATATTATAATAAAGGATAAGAAATCGAACACGGGTTGAAATTAAATAAATAAATTTTGTATAATTATCTATTTAAAGGGAATTGAATGCGAGTTAAGTGATAACTAAATTTGATATAATTCATAAGTATTATCTAATTATAGTCTTGTAGTGAATCGAATGATAATATTATATCTGAATTAAGTGATAATCAAATTTGATATAATTTATAAATATTAATTAATTACAATCTTGTAGTGAATTGAATGATAAAAATATATAATAAATAAATAATATTTAGTTTAACTTTTTAATTATATAATTAAAAAAATTAAAATAAATAAATCTCATAAAATTATATAATTGGAAAAAATAGAATCCAACTATTATTGACACATAATATAACATTATAAAAGGAATATGAGGAATGAAACAAGTTTGATAAACATTGTGCCTTTACTCTTGTGAGGCTCAATCTGAAAAATTGATTTGATATGTACTCCCCAGTCCCCACTGCACCAATTTATTTTTACATACCTGTCACTTTCAAGTTGTCTTATTAAGTGGGTGTTTGGAGAAGTTGTTTTTAGAATAAGTTACGATAGATTCCTATTTTTTTCTGAAAAATTTAATTGTAATTTATAAAATTTCAGACATATACATTAAATATTTATATTAAAAAATTTATAAAAAGTTAATTGTAATTTATAAATTGATAAAAACAAAAAGAAATATAATAAGTAGAACAACATTAGAAAGATAAATTTATAAGAAAGAATTCCCAAAATACCCAATTTTCCCCTACCCAATAACCAAAATACCCAATTTTCAAAGTTCCGCCCAATCTGCCTAGGGGATACGCCGTTTGAAACGGCGTATCGGAATTACTGTAGCTCGCCAGAAAAGACACGAACTCGCCAGAACACCACCACATGTCCCAGTCGGCGACTTTTGCCGTTTTTTTTCTTTTCCCTCGATCTCTCTCTTTCGCATCTCTCCGCACTCCAAAACACTACCACATGATCTGCTGCTAATCTACTTCATCCTCCACTTAACGGTTTCTCTCCGGCGGCCCCGCAGGGGCTTGAACGAAGGTAGTCGGAAAAACAAATCGGAAAAGAAAGTTGATTTGGGTGTTTCTAATCCGGCTAAAAAAATGTAATAAAATTGGTATGGATGTGTAGAGAATCGAATTACGATTCTTTTGGTATATAGCACGTTAATGGATAGTTTGTGGTATGGATGGATGAATTGAAATAAAAAACTTGCCGGAATCGTGTTCGTCTGGGTTCTGTGGAGACGACGACCAGAGCTAAGACACGCCGTTTGCACATGCGTATCTCCTGATACGCATGTTCCAGTAGCGTATGCTGACGTCAGAGATGACGTCATCTACGCCGTTTACACATGCGTATCTACTGATACGCATGATCCAGATGCGCATGCGGCTTAGTTTTTGTTAGCTCTTGTGGCGTATCCTGTTGATACGGTAGTTCGGTAGGCGTGATAGGAGATGCGCCTCTTGCACAGGCGTATGTGCTGGGCAGTTTGGGCAGTGCTTCAGTGTCGTGGGTATTTTGGAAATAGATGATTAAAAAGTGGGTATTTAGGGCACTCACCCTTATACAGTTTAAAGAATTTGATAGGGTCTTATAATTTAAAACTATACTAAAAGGTTGGAAATTCACCATGAATAGCATTAGAAAAATGAAATCGTTCTCAAAGAATTTAATACTATTTCTTCATCATATTTTATATTTTCCTTTAGACACGTGATTTATAAATCGAGTAATGATTTATGTGGTTTAGTGGTTGTATATAGTATAAACCCGATAGTTAATTATTTTCAATTTTCCATAGAGAAAAAAGTGAAGAAACATGTATAGATCTGTAAGCACAAGCAGATTAGAAGGTAATAACGAGGGGTTGCCTTTGTATGAACAACAGGGAATTACCCCAGAAGTGTTACTTAAAAGAGAAAAATCTCGTTCTAAATTTTCAGTTGTTTTATGCAGGGAGATCATTTAACATAAATTAATTGATGGTTGTTGACTAATTTATTGAAAAAAAATATTTCTTTAAACTATATGTACAATCACATGTATCATAATTTGTAATAGTTGTTGATATTACTGTGATTGTTGGATCAATCTACCAATAATAAAGGAATGGTCAGTATAAACAGGATAAGAGATATCTGTGATTATTTAATAAATCAACCAAACAACAACAATTATATATGCCCATATATAATTTACTAACTAAGAATTATATTTGTCATGAAATTATTTATAATTAAGAATTATACAACTAAACAACTATACAACTAATAATTTTCATAATTAATAACTATAATTTTTGTTTCAATGAATCAGTTATTGGGCCAATCATTCCTAAGAAGGGTTTAAGACATGGGGATCTTGTTTCCCCTTATCTCTTTTTATTGTGTGTTGAAGGTTTATCAAATGCTCTTGACGAAGCGACAACTAGTGGTGAAATAAAGGGATGCAGAGTTTGTCCAGAAGCTCCAATGATATCACACCTTCTTTTTACTGATGACAGTTTCCTTTTCTTTCAAGCAACAGTGGAGGAAGCTACGAGTATTAAGCAACTTCTGGTAAACTATGAATCTTGTTCAGGACAGTCAGTCAACTTCCAGAAGTCGGGGATATTTTTCAGTGCAAACGTGAGACGTGATAAACAGGTGGAGATCTCAATAATCCTCGGGGTTCATAATGATTTGGCAAGTACCAAATATCTTGGCTTACCTTCTCTAGTAGGCAGATCAAAGAAGAGAGTGTTCAGCTATTTAAAGGATAAGGCAAGCAAGCTTATTTCAGTCCTGGCAAGCAAAACCAATGTCACAAGCTGGTAAGACGGTTCTGATTCGAAATGTAGCCCAAGCCATACCAGCCTATAGCATGTCTTGTTTCTTAATTCCTAAGTCCATCTGTCAGGAGTTGGAGCAGATGTATAATAACTATTGGTGGAGGAATGGTAAAGTGGAAAATCAGAAAGGATTGAATTGGCTTTCTTGGAAGAATATGAGTTATGCTAGAAGTAGATGGGGTTCAGAGATTTATATGGATTTAACATAGCGTTACTTGGCAAACATGTTTGGTATTTCCTTCACAACACAAATTCTCTTGTGTCCAGATTGTTCAAAGCTCGTTATTTTCCATATTCTACTATTTTGAAGGCTGGTATAGGTATCAAACCTAGCTTTATATGGAGGGGTATTTGGACAGCTAAAGAGGAGTTGAGTGGAGGTTTCATATGGGTGCTTGGCAATGGGAATGACATCAAAGCTACTAAGAATCCTTGGCTGCGAGCAAAGAAGAATTTTTGTGTTGAATCGAACCAGTTCTATGATGGTAGAAATGAGGTTGTTTCGAGTCTGTTTTGCACAAATGAGAAAAGGTGGAATTAAACGTTGATCAGGGAAAGATTCTTGACAGAAGATGCAGAGGCTATTTTGGCAGTACATATACCTCAGAGGGATATTTCAGATAGGGTAGCTTGGATGGATTCTAACAATGGGGTGTATAATGCAAAGTCAGGATATCGTTATTGCTTCAATAGGCATTTTGGGAACGATATTGCTGTTCAAAGTGTTGAGTGGAAGAGAGTATGGCATTTGAAGGTTCCACATAAGGTTAAGGTTTTTATTTGGCGTTTTTTGTCGTAATGTCATTCCGGTTAGAAGGAGATTGAGTGCTAGAGGAGTTAGAGTTCCCATCACATGTCCGATGTGCATGAAGGATATAGAGCACATGGCACATTTGTTATTTGATTGTGATTTTGCAGGTGAGTGCTGGCAACATGTGGGCTTATTGTATGATTGGAGTAATGTTGAATATGCTCATGATTGGTTGTTAGAGAAAATTAGTATTGCACCTGTAGATGAAGTGACTAAAATCTGTATTAGTTTTATGGGGCGTGTGGTACTGGAGGAACAAGAGAGTCTGGGACGAAAAAGTTGTCACTACTGCGTTTGCTATGGATAGCAGTTTCAAGAAGCATTCAGAGTGGGTGGAGGCAAAGAAGAAAGAGACAAGTAATAGCATTCAGACAAGGTCAGTACTGAAGAGAAGTGAAAGCAGATGGCATCGACCAAACGTGGGTGATGTCAAAGTTAATGTAGATGCATCCGTATTTCCAAATTCTCGGAATTTTTCGATAGGGATGGTGTTGAGGAATTGTAACGACCCGAAAAATTACGTGTAATTTATTATATTAAAATATATTTCTAGTTCATTTTATTGTGTTTTAGTTTATTTTTAATGTATTTAAACGCGTTATGATTTTTATTAAATAGGAAAATTATCTCATACGTGTTATGTGACTTCTGTGTATCATAGAATATTTTATTCTATTTTTCTGTAATTTTTATATTTTTAGAATACAGTTATTTCGTATTTTAATTTTCGGACCCAGCCCCTGTATTGAATTCGAGACCCTGTTTTTCATAAAACTATTTTTATATAATAATGGGATGTTCAAAAATGTATGATTTTGTAATTTTTGTAATATTCGTAATTTTTGGGAAATTTTGACATTTATATTATATTTGTTTTAAAATAAAAATTGTACATTTTTATCCCATAAAAAATTATTTTTAAGGCTTAATAATTTTGATTAGGGGTTAAAAATATTTTTGGGGTATTAATTTTCAATTATTATAAATAGCAGCATAATTATTTTTATTTATTAAAAAAAATCAGAAAATCAGATTTTTTTGATTTATTTTCTGGAAATTCTCTAATATTTGTTCTTGGTGTTCTTGAAGATCAAACAGTCTTTTGACAGTGATTCCGGCATCCAAATCGATCATGTGGGTAACCAAAATGAATCTCATGATTTTTACTACATGTTTATGTGTGTTTTAACATCCTAATTTACTTGATTCGTAAATTCATGATTTTAGTTTTAATATTCGAATTTCTTCAATTTATTGTGACTCGTATGATGATCCGTTGTTGATGTGGTTAGTATCTATAGATTGTATATAATCCCAGGAGCATCATGATAATTTTCGTTTGATTTTTACTAGCCTAAAACTCGAAATCGAAAAATTGGGGGTGAGATATAAATTTGATTTTTCCGGCTTTATTGTTAATTGTTTGAAGTTCTTGATGGTTGATATAGATTGTGGAAGTTATAAGCTTCGTTTTTATGTAGAGAACTTGTAGTTTGGTGGAGGATTTAAGGTTGTCGGAAAATGTTTTTGAAGCTCGCCGGATTTGTTCGGTTTTGGCCGGATTTTTGATTTGGTAAATTCTGGGTTCGAATGGTTGTGTTTAGAAGTTGATTTGGAATGATTTTGGTACTTAAAACGTAACGAATGGTACGATTTTGAGGTCGCCGGAATTTTTTTCCTGTCGCCGGATTCTGGAAACTTCCATTAACGCCGGCGATGTTCTTGGAGCATTCAAGTGAAGATGGTGATGAATAGTTAGCTTTTGATCTTTAAAAACCTAAAGTTAAGTTTTGAAATTGATTTTAATTTTTTACCAATTATTTTTACTTTTAATTACTTTATAATTCTGAATTTAATTATAAATTTCAGAAATATTATTTTCTGAAAATGTTTTATAAATCCAGAATTTATTTCTGAATTCTATTTTAATAATTTCTTTAATATTTGTTTTTAATTCAAAAATAATTTAGAATTAAATACTTTTAATTATATTAATTAATTTCAAATATTGATTTAATTAATTTAATTATTTGATAAATGTAATCATTTATTAAATAATTTTATTAATTAATTATTAGTTGATTTTAACTAATTTAATTTAATTTATAATTAACCAATTTTCTGTTAAAAAATGTTTAAAAATAGTTTTAATTGCCCGAAAATTTCAGAAAATGTTTTAAAAATCCTAAGTTACATTTTATTCCAAAATTGTGATTTAAAATTGTTTTAAAAATATTTCTTTAGTCTAGTTGAGTTTCGAATTGAGTTGTTAGACCGATTTTGTGAAAATTTCGTGTTATATGTCTTCTAAAAATTATGTGAATTGTGTGTTATTATTCTTTGATTATATGTTAGTGATTTGTAATTATTCTAGGAATAATTTGAGTGCTCTTTTATTCATGAGTTGTATCTGCTATATGTTGATGGGTTATGTGACAAGTATATATGTATTTAATTCGAGGATTAATGATTTATCTCTAGGGTTAATAGTGTCTTGAGGATTAATTGATTATCATGTTTCTTTATCGAGGAATAAGATAAATGTTTTGAGGTTTATCTATAGATTGAGTTGGATTAAGTTGTATGAATAATTGTTTAATTCGAGGATTAATTGGTTAATTTTATTAATTAGTTATTAATCGGAATTGATTATTTTTAATTTGATTTGATTACTCGTTTGGCTTCTAAAAATGATTTAAGTTGTTTAAATTGAACCAACAATTTTTGTAATAATAGAGCGAGTCCACTTTAGAATTTTCAATCTATATTGTCAATAGATGACGAAATATTTTACCAAAAGAATTTCAATTTATATTATGTGTCGTGTCAGTTAATCAGATTGTTCAGTGATAATGAATCCTAATGTGATTATGTGATCTACTTATCGAGTCTTTATACGTGCAATGTGAGTTATCAAAGTGTTTATTTCGAGGGTTAAGCGTTATAATTATATTTCTATTTCTTTATCGAGGATTTGAATAAATCTTTCGAGGATTAATTGGTAAGTATTGATTTAGGTTATCAACGGAGTAGATGTTTAATAAAGGAAGTTGGAGGTGGATGAAATATTCTTTGTGGGTTATGAAGAAGGTTGGAGATGGATGTAGTATTGTTTGTGGAATTGCTAGTTTACTTGTGAGGTGTTTTAACACCGGGAAAACGTCTATGTTTAAAGGGGACATTTCCAAGTATTTTCTTCCGATAGAGATATTGGTAAGCAGGGTTAATATGTTCGAATGGAGTTTGTAAGTGTTTATAAAAGTAGAACTTGATGTCTGAAGACTGATGTACCAGCTTATGTTTGACTATAGAAATAGACACGCGGGCTCGATGTCGGCGGATCAGACTTGTGGCAACCGCTAAAGCGTAAACCAAGGCATGATTAAAGCAGAGGACATGATGACGTGAGATAGAAGGAAAAGATAGTTGTATTACTTCGGTGTTACGCAATAGCTAAGGACCAGAGTCAAGTATTCTCTTGATCATCCTAAACACTTTTTATTTTCTGTTTCATTTATTCATATCATGACAAATAGTTATTGTTCAGAGCTATTTGTGGTTCTTAAATATTTTTGTGCAAACACAGTTGCTTGATATTGGTACCCTTGATGTGGGGGAATTGTTTAAGATAAACTCTTCATATCCTTATTATAGTAGTAAATAATAGGGATGTGAACTGTATGTGAAACTAAACATTTCCTGTTGAATTCGGAAATTGCTCTATTGGATTGGCAAATGGTGAAGCGTAAGAGGCCACGTTAAATAATTGGTCCTGCTATATTTAAGGAGGATATGGTAACCATACCATCTTCCTATAGGCTAACATTACTTGCCTATTTTGGTACCTTCATTGAAATCCGGGTTATACACACGGGTATAGAAATGTACCGGTGGTAGTATAAAGGGTCCCATTGCTTTTGAACCTGATCAGGGGGCAATGGTGGTTCGTCTTTATTTTTTTATATATCCAATCCATATCGCCAGAATGGCTATTATATATTGTGAATTGGCAGATGATTCATTTTTATGACATGCCAAATGATTTCAGTTATGGTTTGAATTATATCACAGTTGTTGATTCAGTTTCTCTATAAACTGTTTTACATTTCAGTTGATTTTATGCCCCACTTATCCTGGTTTTATATCAAAATTTTCATACGCTTGCTGAGCACTTCTTTCGCTCATACTTGCTGTTGTAAATTCTAACATTTCAGTAAGGTAGTTTGGCGAGACTTATCCGCACAGTTCAGAAAGAGAAGAAGCGTGATGCTATTTCGAAGATGACTTGGCTCAGGATCTCTGGATTTAGTGTAAGATCTATTTTATATATTTGAGTTATAATATTTATTATTATTATTATGTAATGGTCTGGTTAGCCTGGCGTACTTCTTATCGAAGTTACATCAGTGGTTTAAGATTTGATCAAAGAGAATGTTGAGAATGAATACTTTTTATTTAATGGAATTTGGATTCTTGTTTCTAGCCCTATAACCTTAAAAGATCTTGGTATGTTTGGGGTCACAGATGTTATATTTCCCGTGTTGGACAATCACAAGTGAATGATTATTATTAAACAGATGTTTTATTTTGAGGATTTTCGCGTGACAACCAAATCTCCTGACCCCGGATTTGGGGGGTGTCACAGGAATCACCTGGGGTCTTTCATTGCAGGAAAAGTCATGTGTTTTCCTAAGGTTGCATCTGTTATGGAGGCTGAGGTTATAGGTGTTAGGGAGGCATTGTCATGGATAGGGCTGGCAAAAAAATCCGGAAAATCCGATATCCGTCCGAAATATCTGCATTCGTATCCGTAAAAAAGCGGATATTATCCGTATCCGGAGTCAACCGAATATTATCCGTATCTGAATCCGAGAGTTTAGGATACGGATATGGATATAGGCGCATCCGTATCCGAAAATATCCGTATACGAAATTAATTATATATAATATATATTAATATATAATTATATATATTATATAAGGAAAAATTAAATTAAATTAAATTCTAATTCTTTTTCCACAAATCTTTGAAAATATTCTTATATTTAATTTTACCAATCAAATTGTGAGTTCAAAATATTTATTTTTTTAAATATGTATTAGTAAATAGTTAGTACAGTACTACTAGTTAGTTTTTTTTAATTTAGGTGGGCCAAGCCCATTAACTTGTACTAAAACAACACGTACAAGAGGCCATTACACACCATACGCAAACAATTTATACACACCGGTAGAGAAAGAAATTGAAGGACGGCTAGGGTTTCAAATCAAATTGGGAAAATTGAGGTTGGGTTTTGTTGGGGAGGCTCTGTTTTGTTTGAGTCGGGGTTGTTTGCTGTGTGTTGAATGTTGATAGCGGTGAATCGAAGAGAGGCGATGGTGGTTGAGTCGACGACTGGTGTTGAGGAGGAAAGGGGAGCAGGCGGCGAGCTGTGGTGGTGGTGATGGATTTGTGCGACTGCAGCTAGGAAAAGATGAGAGATGTGTGTGTATACGGGTGAGTTATGTGTGTGTATATGTGCGGGTGTGTGTATGTGTGCAAGGGGATAGAAAGATGCAGAGAGAGATGGGAGAGAGGAGATGCAGAGAGAGAGATAGATAGAAGAGAGGGGGAGAGATGCGAAAAAAAAAACCATTTTTTGTAAAATGGATTCGGATTCGGATATTATCCGTATCCGGATAATATTCGCCGGATTCGAATACGGATAAGATTTTTTCGGATATTCCCGGATCCGGATACGGATTCGGATACGGTTTTGAAAAACGGATTCGGATTCGGATATAGCTGTATCCGTATCCGTATTATCCGTTTGCCACCCCTAGTCATGGATAAAGGAAGAGGGAGTCAGCAGTGGTTTGGTTACTCTGGAGTCAGACTCATTGCTTGGTGTCAAAGCGATAACAGAGGGGAAGAAGAATTAGCTGGAAGTAGGTGACATTGTTGAGGATTGTAAGCAGGAGTTGCAAAGTATGGCAGTGGTTTCAGTTCATTTTATTCGGAAAGAAGCTAACAGGGTAGCTCATGTAATAGCTAGATTCCCTTGTTTAGCTAATTCCCATATTGTTGTCACGTCTCCTCCTACGTGTTTGTTGGAGGCTGTGACAACCCGGGTCAAATCCCGAGCCTTTTTCGAAAATCGGGTCGAGTCCCGATCACGAATCCGAAATAAGCCAAAGTAAACTTGCCCAAATGCCGCCAACTTGGGTAATCCACAAGACCACCACAGGCCCCCAAAATATCATGATTTGTTGGTGCACTTAGTAGCTATACTTTGCCTTATAAACTGAACTGAAGTCCCAAATCTCCTCGATGTGGGACTGGGGTGTTACAAACTCCCCCACTTAAACTCCTGACGTCCTTGTCAGGCCTGAACGGATATCCCATAGGTCCGGATCGTTCCTCTCTAGCCATTGTGGGATAATACCGGCTAGTTTCGTGTCCCCACCTCCGGATCTCTGTCCATTGTGGGATAATACCACCAGCCTTCGTGTCCCCACCTCCGGCAACCATATGTGACAACCAGGGTCAAATTCCGAGTCTTTTTCGAAAATCGGGTCAAATCCCGATTCCGAATCCGAAATAAGCCAAAGCTAACTAGCCCAAATGCAGCCAACTTGGTTAGTGCACAAGCCCACCACAGGCCCCCACAATATCATGATTTGTTGGTGCACTTAGTAGTAGTACTTTGCCTTATAAACTGAACTAAAGCCCCAAATCTCCTCGATGTGGGACTGGGGTGTTACAAACTCCCCCACTTAAACTCCTGACGTCCTCGTCAGGCCTGAACGGATATCCCATAGGTCCGGATCGTTCCTCTCTAGCCATTGTGGGATAATACCGGCTGGTTTCGTGTCCCCACCTCCGGATCTCTGTCCATTGTGGGATAATACCACTAGCTTTCGTGTCCAACATCCAAGCCCACAACCGAATGCATACCGGACCCAACAACCCACCACAGGTCAGTCCAAAAGTGCTAGCAAATTGGTACACATTGGTCATTAACTTGTCTATATAAAGGTCCCCCCGATAAAGACCTGTATGGTGGTGGGGGTTAACCCTCCTCCCATCTATCGGCTCAGCCCAAGCCAATGCCCTCGGCCAAACAAAATCCATACGAGGTGCTATCAGAGGTGCCCCAGGCAACAACCTCTCGTAAGACCAAAGCTGCAAAAGCATGGTGCACCCACAAATAGCTTTGGCACCCTTCTGAGCAGCCTTGGCCAAACCCCTGAATAAATAGCTCAAAACCGCAGCTCCCCAGGCATACTCCTTAATCTCATGCGCATTCTGGATTAACTGTAAATACCTGCAAAATTCAGGAAATGCAAATTAACGTAAGAATTCAATAATTGGAGAAATTAAGGATGAACATGCAAGAAATGTGAAATTTAAGGCATAAAATGCAAGAATAAGATAAATTTAAGCATAAATTGCAAGGACTAGAGAGATAAATGAAGTCAAGAAGTACCTAGGATGCACGGTGTCTCTATTCGATGAAGGAAACAACACACCCCCAATGATGTATAAAAGATAAGCCCGGGTGTACACAAGGTCATCATGCTCGATAAACTCGGGAGAAGGCTTCTCCGGTTTCTTTTTATACATTTCCCTCAACCTATGAAGCTTCACCCCACCTAAATTGCAAAGAAATAAAAATTTAAGGTATAATATGCAAGAATTAAACAAATAAAGGATTAAAATGCAAGAAATTAGAATTCTTGGGCTAAAATGCAATAACTAGATAATTATCTTCCTAAATTGCAAAGAAATGAAAATTTAATGTATAACATGCAAGAATTAAACAAATTAAGGACTAAAATGCAAGAAATTAGAATTTATGGACTAAAATGCAATAACTAGATAATTATCTTCCTAAATTGCAAAGAAATGAAAATTTAATGTATAACATGCAAGAATTAAACAAATTAAGGACTAAAATGCAAGAAATTAGAATGTATGGACTAAAATGCAATAACTAGATAATTATCTTCCTAAATTGCAAAGAAATGAAAATTTAATGTATAACATGCAAGAATTAAACAAATTAAGGACTAAAATGCAAGAAATTAGAATTTATGGGTTAAAATGCAATAAGTAGATAATTATCTTCCTAAATTGCAAAGAAATGATAATTTAATGTATAACATGCAAGAATTAAACAAATTAAGGACTAAAATGCAAGAAATTAGAATTTATGGACTAAAATGCAATAACTAGATAATTATCTTCCTAAATTGCAAAGAAATGAAAATTTAATGTATAACATGCAAGAATTAAACAAATTAAGGACTAAAATGCAAGAAATTAGAATTTATGGACTAAAATGCAATAACTAGATAATTATCTTCCTAAATTGCAAAGAAATGAAAATTTAATGTATAACATGCAAGAATTAAACAAATTAAGGACTAAAATGCAAGAAATTAGAATTTATGGGTTAAAATGCAATAAGTAGATAATTATCTTCCTAAATTGCAAAGAAATGATAATTTAATGTATAACATGCAAGAATTAAACAAATTAAGGACTAAAATGCAAGAAATTAGAATTTATGGACTAAAATGCAATAACTAGATAATTATCTTCCTAAATTGCAAAGAAATGAAAATTTAATGTATAATATGCAAGAATTAAACAAATAAAGGATTAAAATGCAAGAAATTAGAATTCTTGGGCTAAAATGCAATAACTAGATAATTATCTTCCAAAATTGCAAAGAAATTAGAATTCTTGGGCTAAAATGCAATAACTAGATAATTTATGGACTAAAATTCAAACCTTTTTTATACATAGCTTTGCGTTCGGCCTCAGTCAACCTCAAATCATGCCACTGTCTTAGCCAATATGGAAGCGGTGCGGAAAGCTCCGTATGAGTAACAGCACGACCACGAACAGGCAATCCCAATATCATGTAAACATCCTCTAGAGTGATGGTGATCTCACCAAATGGGAAATGAAAGGTGTTGGTCTCTGGCCTAAACCTCTCCACCAACGCCGTGATCAATCGGATGTCGTTCTGGGGAATCGAGCGTGGGTTAGTAAACGCTCGGAAACCCCAGTCTGACAGCAAACTAACCTGGGTGTCATCAAATACCCAATCGTCGAGGTTGGCTGTCAACTGGTAGACATCCAACTTCTCCCGCTCACCCCCTTGCCATATGTGACTGCTAATATGATCATCCTGCATGGTCAAGAGGGACCTATCGAGAGGCCCGCACTGCATATCCATAGCATCTGCAATGTGCAAGATCAAAGAAATAAGGCACATTTCATAAACATGTACCAAAATTGGCTAAAATTATCATTCCATTAAGACATATTTAAAACAAGAATAAATTAACACCGAATATAATTTATCAAATAAAATGCAGTACTAATATGTTAATTAATCAAAATTCAAATTAATAAATCATATTAATTCATAAATTCGAATTTTAAACTCAAAAATTCAAATTAATAATTCAGAAAAATTCGAATTAAAATTTCCACAACTCATAAAAAAATTATAATTATAATTTCATAATTATAAACCCTAATAATTCGAATTAATTCATAGTTTTAATAAAAATTCGAATAATAATTCGAAACCTAATTCTAAATTGGGCATTTCGAGCTAATTCAACCTAATTAAAGATGAGAAACCCTAATTTCAACTCAATTGAGGGTAAAAGCCCTAATTTCAAACTAATGCAAACCAAAAATGGGTAAAATTCGAACTATGAACCCTAATAATTCGATTTAATTCATGATTTTAACTAAAATGAAGCAAATAAACACCACCCACAGTTAAAAACGAATCAAACCATGTACATATAATCGTCAGTAGCAATGTATATAGTAGTGCGTGTGTGTATGTATAACTACGTGCGTGTGTGTAAGTGTCAATTAGAAGATACCTTGAGGAGGAAGATCGCCTGACATTCTCAACTGTGGGTGTAAATCGCCCGGAATCGCCTGAAATCGCCTGGAAATCGAGCTCTGTGGTTAATTAGGTTCAGTTCGGGTCGCGGCAGCCGCAATGGGTGGTTGTATAAGTCTCCTATCCGCATTGTATCATTGCGGTAATGATTTAAGGGTAAAAAAGTAATTCCATATTTTTATGTATCCGCATTGTATCATTGCGGCAGTGATATAAGGGCAAACAAGTAATTTTAAATTTTCATTTATCCGCTATGTCTCCTTGCGGCATCAAATTGGAGGGTGAAAACGTAATTTCATATATTTACTTGTTTCAATATTTCAAATTAACAGGTTTTATTAATTTATTATTTTTATTACTTTTAATAAATATAAAACTATAATAATTTATTTAAAATTTTATGTAATAATTCAAATTTTATAAACATTTTTATATTTTATAATGTATTAATTTACCAATTTTTTTAATTTTAATAAATAATAATAAAAATAAAGGTATAAAAACGTAAAATAATATTTAAGGACCTGAGAGCGACTCCTGCCGCCAACGTTCAATGCGGCCCATTCCTGCCGCAAGTTTTCATTGCGGCATCCCTAAATTTTTTTTTAAGTTTTCCTGCCGCAAGGGTTCATTGCGGCAGTGTACGAGTTGGTGGTTGTGGGCCTTTTTTCAACCAACGGGGGCTGTGGAAGGGCACCCTATATATATATATATATATATATATATATATATATATATATATATATATATATATAGGGGCTATTACAATACAAACCTACTTAGAATACAAACCTAAAACCAAATTACAATCCAACATTTAAGTTAATCTAATGACCAAAATAGGGGTACCCCAAGACGAAAAAAGTCTTATAATTCTACCCTCTATATAAAATAAAATATTTTTTTTAAAAATAAAATTAAAAGGGCCATCGAAAAAAATAATTTTTTTATCTATTAAAAATAATTCATCGAAAAAAATTAAAAATAAAATATTTATTAAAAATAAAATATCCATCATCTCAAAAAAATAAATTAAAAAGTTACTGTTAATGATGATGACGTCATCAGTGACGTCATCATGAACAGTAAAAATTTTATTTTATTTTTTTTTTTTGCTGGCTTGATAGAGGGTAAAAAAATAACAACTTTTTGTATTGGGTGCCCCTGGCGGGGCCAAAGGATCTAATAGATCTAAGGTGTTCTTTGTTGTTTGTTATATAAGAGTGTTCTGTATGGAGCAAAGGCCTATATATATATATATATATATATATATATATATATATATATATATATATATATATATATATATATATATATATATATATATATATATATATATATATCCTTTATTATCATACCTGAGTCTACCACACCATCCAGTTAATTAACCATATATCCAGTTAACCAATCAGAAAACTTTGAATTATTTTAGAACCAATCATAAGCCACTTCTAAATTATGGACCAATCAAATTAAAACAAATCTGTTTTCTTATATAATTTAACTTGCTATCTTTTAACCAATCAGAAAACTTTGAATTATTTTAGAACCAATCATAAGCCACTTCTAAATTATCAAAATTTTAGACCAATCATATCATATTAAAAATTTTCCTTATTTATCTTTCTATACCCACTTTACTAGCTGTAGTTAGTTAATAATTCTAAATAAAATATACTAACTATTTAATTTAACATGCTTATATATTATATATACTTTTAATCAAAAATGTATTTGATAATAAATTTCTTATATAATTTATTTTAACTTTTATTAAATAACAACTATATATCTTTGGAATTACGCTAATTATGGTAATAACTCAACCAACATGGAAACATTAGCATAGAAGTAGCAAGGTACCAATATTTAAATAACAAATCATGTCCTAATAAACGGGAAAAAAATCACGCTCCCCTCCCCCATTAATTTTTATGGGACTCCATTATGTGTGATAATTTTATTTTATTTGAACCTAGATAACAATTCAACCTCATAATCCAGTTATAAAATAGAAGATTAGCAATCCGATTTCATCAAAATAATTTTTAAAAATCAAAATTATTTTTAAATGTCAAGTCACATGTCATGTCATATAGCCATTATCTAATTGTCTACTAATAAATTAGCTTCAATATACACTAATTTGTTATCCATACTTCATAATATAAAAATATGGATGTAGTTAGCCAATTAAAAAATTATGAATTATTTTAGGACCAATCAGATGTGATTCCTAAATTTTAAACAATTCATTTTATATTAAAAATTTTCCTTACTTATCATGCTCATCCTATTATACTAAATGTGGTTATTAAACAATTCTAATTTAAACATAGTAGTTACTTGATTTAACATATCCATATATTAAATATTTTTTAATGAAAAAATTATTAAAATAAATTAATATTTAAATTAAAATCAATCAGGATTACAAATATATAATATTCAGCAATTTTCGCAATATAATTTCCACTCTTTTGATTTAAAATTAATCGTAATTACATTATAATAAATTACATTAGTATAAATTACGGATTAATTTTCATAAATATATGTAAGAGCCAATCAGAATTTACCACTAAAATTAAATTAATCTCATCCTTATTTACTTATCGTGGTTATTTAACAATTTTTTTTTAAGTACAAAATTTTTATTATTTAGAACATGCATAAATTATATATTTTTTAAAGTGATTAAATGTTTACTAACTTGATCAATCTTTTAATTTGAATTTATCAAAATTGGACTATTATATATTACGAACTAATTTTCATAAATATCAACTACAATCATATACTATAATATATAATTATAGATTATAGATTAATTTTCATAAATACTTATGAACTAATTAATCATAATTTTTAATTTAAAAACAATCACAAATATATTATTATTTACTGGCACATCCATTCCTTGCGGAGAGAATTACCAAAATACTGATTTTTGGGATGAAGTTGCCCAAAATACTGATTCTGGAAAAAATGTCCCGAAATACCGACGGGATACGGAGTTTCGTCCTCCGTATTAGCTGGATACGATACATGGTGTTCCGTATCACCTCTATCACGGTACATGGTGTTCCGTATCACCTCTATCACGATACATGGTGTTCCGTATCACCCCTATCACGGTACATGGTGTTCTGTATCACCACCTATCACGATACATGGTGTTCCGTATCACCTCCTATCACGCTACACGAAGTACCGTATTACCCCTCCTATCACGGTACACGATTTAACGTGTCCCGTCAGTAAAAAGGGCCATCATGACTCCCATATGAATATTTTGGGTCATCACCCTTCTTTGCGCCACTCTCTAAGTATAAAGCCATTTTCCAAAATTGTGTATTTATCAATGGATAAAATGAATATATTATTTTAAAACTTGAGTCTATTTTATCTACATTATATAACATAATATTTAAATATCACAAACTCTCGATATACAATCATAAGGTGTAATAAAATTTAAATTAATCAACTATCATTGAATTAAAAATTTAAAAAATAAAAAATAATTACCACAATATTCTAAATACGCATTCAAAATTTAAGTTATATAAACTTTTAAATTACTCAATTATTAAAAAAAATAGATTCAACCAATTAAAATAATTAAATGAATTTTAAACCAATTATCTTTAACATTTTAACTATACATATTTTTTAGTTATGCAATAATTAACTGGACAAACAAATTAACCTGACAATATATTTGAATTATTCAAAATACTAAATATACTCTCAAATAGTATTAGACATTATTTGGTATATAAACTATCAATCAAAAAATATTTTAAAATTTAATGAGAAATTTAATAAGAAAATTTGAATAAATATTAATAAGAAAATTTAAAAATGTTATTAAATTAAAATTTTGATTGTGTATTTGGAATAGTCTATTAAATATTCTTATTAAATTAATCAATCAAAATTTAAGGAAATTTGAATAAATCTATTCTTATTAAATTAAATATTTTTTTATTTTAAAAATATTTAATACAATATTCCAAATACACAATCAAAATTTAAGTTATATAAACTTTTAAATTAATCAATTATTTAAAAAAAAAAACTAAATTCAACCAACTAAAATATTAAAAAATGAATTTCAAACCAATTTTCATTAACATTTGCTTATCAGTATTTTTTAGTTATGCAAGAATTAATGGGACAAACAAATTGACTTGACAATATATTTGAATTATTCAAGATACTGAATAGACTCTAAAATAGTACTCCCTCCGTCCCTTTTGATTCTTAACATTTAACTTTTTCAAAACTTTCTGGCACGCATTTTAAGGTGCATTTTAAGGATAGTTAAATAACTTTTTTTTAAAATTTTAGAGAAAATTTAAACATTAAATTTTAAGGTGCATTTTAAGGATAGTTAAAATAGTTCTTTTTTTAAAAAATTTAAACATTAAATTTTTATACAGAAAAAGAAAATTTTAAAAAAAAGTTATTTAACTATCCTTAAAATGCACCTTAAAATGCATGCCAGAAAGTTTTGAAAAAGTGAAATGTTAAGAATCAAAAGGGACGGAGGGAGTATTAGACATTATTTGGTGTATAAATTATCAATTCAAAAAATGAAATTCATTACTGAGTCAATAAAAGTATTGTTAGTTGATATTTTTATAGCAAATTGGTCAATTCAGCGCAAAAATTCTAATAAATCACTATTTTTTGATAGATAATTAATTTATCAAAAAAAAGGCATACGCCATCTATACAACTAATCAATCAAATTTTCTTTTAAATCACTATTTTTTATAGGTAAATAATACATCTGTAAAAATAATCAAGATCAGACAATTAAACACATATTCAAATAGATCATATCAAGGTAACAAGGTTTCCTTAATCAAAACTAAAATCGTTGATAAGATCTTAAATTGTGGTACATCCCTCGCTTATATCATTGAAAAATATAGCCTTTCTTGCGAGATAATCCAACAATATATTCTAATCGTGAGGAAAATTCATATGTGATTTGTGAGAACGTATTCGAACAACTGAGCATAATTGCGATTCTATACGGTCCAAATCAATAAACCAATATAGCAAAATCCTGTAGATCTCAGATCCCGGATGCCAAAATAAAGGAACCTACTCTCACAAAGAGAAAGAACAAAACCCAATATATGGATAGACAAAATCCACTAACGGGGTACTAGACTCTCAAGAAAGAGATATATTTATTGTAAAACAAAGTAAAATCAAGGAAAAGAAACGGGAATTATCATTCACAAGGAGAAAGTACAAAATTCAATATATCAGTAGATAAAATCCACTAACGTGGTACTAGACTCTCAATAAAGAGAGATGATTATTGAAAAACAATGTAAAATCAAGGGAAAAAAATATAAATGGGCTTACCATCAACCAAAGTGCAGATTTCAACCCCTAAACTTTAGTTTAGTATTTTTGGGAGAGGAGGAGAGAATGAAACGGCTATGTCAATCGTTTAAAAATCACTAACTAGATAGGTCGATACATATAAATTATATATAGTTTTCAATAAAAGGCGCCCATTTTAATTTTGTTTTCTTGAATTCAAGTAATAGTACTCAATTATCATATCTTAATCTAAGAGCCGACATATCGAATTTGCTTGGTTGGTTAATAATATTTATTTTTAATATCAACAAGATCTTAAATATTGGTAAAAAATTTAATTAGTTGGTAGATAGATTCTAAACAAACAGAGATATATATTAACAATAAACAAAATTAAATAAAAAACATGAGGGCTTCATTTTATGTACTTTATTCTTTGTTTTATTTTGTGGCATCTCAATGTTGTTTTCAATTACATAGTAAAATACTTAGATAACTTTGGCAAAGAGTAACATTACATGTAATTGTCATATTTTTTCTTTTCGCATATTATTTTCGTTTCGTGTACAAAAAAAAATGTATAATTTAGTAGTATTTTGTGATTGCATTTTGGGTAGACAAAATAATTTCATGTCATTTTCATGCAAGATCCCAAAGATACATGACATGAATGTAGATAATATAAACGATTTTCCAGATCTACGTAAGCACTTTCTTTGAATATATGTTGAAAAAATATACTCACTGTTAAACGAAAATGAATTTTATATTTTTTACCCGAAAATTAAATTACAAGGACATATATATAATAATGTGATTACGTGTTTATATATTAAACATTTGATTTTAGTTTCATGTTTAGTTTTCTATTTTAAAATGTTAGTCAAATAGAAAAAAAATGGGTGATTCTCATTTTCAAATATCTTATTTTACGCATAGGGATGACAATGGGTTGGGTTTGATCCGAATTTTGTAAAATCCAAATTCATTCCAAATATTTTTGGGTTTTAAAAATAAATCCAAATCCAAAACTCAATATCCAAAACCAAATTCATCGGATTTCGGATTAAATCTGGTTTTTTTTTTGTATCCAGAATTAGTAATAATGTAGCCAAAATTAAAATAATTGCTACACGCAAACAATATTAATTTTATTTATAAAATAATTAAAAAATTAAAATGATTAAATTAAGTAGTAAAATATAACATATTATACGATTGAACATACGAAGTAAAATTTAATATATGTTAAAAAAAATATTTTTTGTATACAACATAAATGGAAAATTCTATGTAAAGTAAAGAAAATCACATCATAAATACATCAATAAAATTTGAGATTTAAAAAAGAAGTCCTAATTACTAAATTAGTATTGATTATTTCTAATAAAATATATGAATAAAAATGAATAATTATATGTCATACATCTAAAATATTACATAAAATAATTTCAAATTATAACCATATACTCTATGTGTCATATCTTACTCAAAGAATGAGATATATTGGATTTGTTTGGTTAATTGATAATGTTTATCTTTCTATAGTAAATCACTTCACTAATAAAAGAATATAAAATTTGTAAAAATGATATTGAACAAACACATAGAAAACTAGATTAGATGAGAGTTTTTCTTTATCAGAACTACGTTCGTTTAATGTTATTGCACAGTATTGATCCTTTCTCATATTGGTGAGAGGCAATCTAATAATTTAAAACGGTCGTTAGAAATAAGTGTTTATGAATTTTAATATATATTCCAAAAATTGATCGGGATCCATGCAAATATTTTGAATGTATTAATATAATAAAAATTATAGAAACCCACTGTACTGCACATTTAAATATTTCAAATTTTCTAAACAACAAAACTTAAAATATGGGTAAAAAACTTATGAACTTGGTTGAAAGATTCTCAAAAAAGAGAGAAATCAAATGAAAAATAAAATTAAGAAAAAACAATAAAGAGAGGCTTAGTAAGTTTGAGCGGGGATGTGAATGTTATGATAATTGTTTGATAATATTGATATTAATGCAATTGGTCTAAATTGAAGATTATTTTTTACTTAAATTTTAATAAAATAATTTTTTTTCTAAATTATGATTTAAATAATATGTTTATATTAATTTTTTAATTTTACCACTCGGTGCGTAGCACGGGTAGAATGCTAGTATATATAATATAAATGAAAATTTGATGCCCATTCAACTCTTTAATATCTTTTTATGTATTCATAATTTTTGTAAATTATATTATTTATATGATCATAAATTTTTTAATTAAATTAATTACATATTGTAATTTAAATTATCATCTAGAAGACTAGAACGCGTGTTTCTTTTCAAACAATAGATTTTCAAATGACATTCATATTTGTACATTTCCTAACCACGTGCTGATGTGCATCACTGGAAGAGGTGGTCCAAAAACCATGGTACCATGTCCTTGTCTAACTTTCATTTCTTGCAGGCGGCGTAAGTGTTCGCGTGCATTGAGTCCGGCCCAAACCAAAGCACTCCAAGAAAATTTGTTTAAATTTGATTGCACAAAATTGATTGGTGTAAAATTGTAAATTCGATCGTATTTAATTGAATTTAGAATCAACTTCAATAAATTACTCCATCCGTTTTTTTTATATGACGTTTGACTTTTTGCACACATTTTCAAGTGCTTTGACCGGGTACTTAAAATTATCATTTTTAAAATTTTCTTTTTGTGAATTAAAATATTTATTGTGTATTTTAATTCAAAAAAAGAAAATCTTAAAAATAATAATTATAAGTGCCCGGTCAAAACACTTGGATTTGTGTGCAAATAATCAAGCGTCATATAAAAAAAACAGAGGGAGTAATGATCAAACATAAATTTGATCGTAACCAGTCAATTTTAAAGATGATCAAATTAAGCAGTTGAATTTAGAGTTTTGATTGAATTTAATATGTCCAATTTGTTTAACTGAATATGTGAAAAATTTATCCCGCAAACAAATTTTTTTTGCAACATTAAATTTGATCGGATACGGTTGAATTAAATAGCATTCAAATTTAAGTTTAAGTGAGAAAATTCTCTCCTAATTTTAACAAAATATTTAAAATTAAATTTGACAAAAAATAATGATATTTATAAATTTGATTGCAATCAGTCATGCTAATTATGAAATAATTTCCAAAATTATTTGAAAAGTATATACGGAGTAATTGATTCTTAAATTATCAAAAAATTACCACAATATCCTGATAATTACAGGTTAAAATTTAGTTTATCCACTTACGACAATTTTTTTTAACAAATATAAATAAAGTGTTGATTTCATATTTGTTAAGAAGTTTGGGAAATTTTAATAAATACTAACCAAATTTTGAAAATTATGAACTTTTTACAATATCTTTTGATAACATATCGTATTCAATAAAAATGATGAGAGACAATAATTTAAGAAAACACAAACGATCGAATTTAAAAATTTGATTGCACTAAAGCCAGTCAAATATTTAAAATTGATCGAATAATCGATTTATAAATTTGACTGGAAACGGTTAAAAGTAAATTTACTAAGTGGAAAATTCAATTTCTCGCCAAAAAATTCAAAAATTTATCCAGGGACAAATTCAAATGATTCCAGTTGAAGTGATGCGCCAAATTTTGGCAATCAAATTTATGCTGTAAAATTTAATAAATTCAACTATTTTTTGTTAAATTCCACTCGCCTAAAATTGACGAAAATTTTATGATCGAATTTAATTCATTTTTTAGTAGAAATTAATTCAATAATGAAAAGTAATACGACATTTACAAAAATAGTTGAGTCGAACAAACATAAAACATAAACAATCCATGATTAATCTATTCTTGATGGAGATACAAAATCATCCGATTTGTTGAAGATGATATATTTATTTACATGTATCCGCTTCACCATATCTAGTTGAAGTTAATCCAGTTTGACCTATGACCATAATTGCAATCCCCTACAAACTTTCACTATAAAATTACAAATCATACTCTCACAAATAAAGGAAATAAATACCAAAACTCTTACCAAGAGGAAAATACCAAGACTGAAATAACAAATTAAACTAAAATTATAACCTAAAAACAAGCCAGCCTTAAACAAAACTGAAATTGCAAACTGAAATTTTAAATAAAAATCTTAGATCTGAAAAATGAAATTACAATAAGAAATAATCAATTCACTCTCGAATCTAATAAACTCCGATTGAATCAGAGACGAAAGAAAACCCCTCCGATGATCTAGATCTAAAAAACTAACCAAACAAATTCAAATGGGTAGAAAACCTTATCCAAAACGAAGATTATTAAAGAAGAAAAAAAATAAACAAAGTAAATTAAAGGATTGGCGACTTTCCAACAAGAAAAACTGATGAAAATTCCGATGATTATGATAAAAGAAAAAATAAGAAGAAGGGGGCGGCTTAGGCTGGAAAAACAAGAAATTTGTTGACTATGAAAAAAGAAAAAATAAGAAGAAGGGGGTGGCTTAGGGAGAAAAAAGAAGAAATTTGTTTAACTCTATTTCAAAAACTTATTTACTGAGTGAAGAGAGTTTCTTGTATCGACTGATTTGAATGATTGGTGCGAATTACTAAATTCGTACTTATATAGTGATGGATAGTCGTTCCAGTCCATTGCGCCTTCATCTATGTACACCCCAATTTATCTTGGCTCCCGGTCCCTGGCAAACGTATGCCAGGGACCTCTTATTCAACATACTGTTTCTGGACCGTTGGATGGTTGATCCAACGGCTGTGATTTAAAAAAAAACAATACCGTACCACATAAACTTTATGCGGTACGGAGTAATTACCAAAATGCCCCCCTGTTTTCACATAAAAAATCTACTGTTCACCGTACCGCAGAAAGTTTCTGCGGTACGTGAACAGTAGGGACATTTTGGTAATTACTCCGTACCGCATAAAGTTTATGCGGTACGGTGCGAATTTTTTTTTTAAATCAGAGCCGTTGGATCAACGATCCAACGGCTCTGAAATAGTATGCCAAATAAGGGGTCTGTGGCAACCGTTTGCCACAGACCGGACCCCATTTATCTTTAATTACATACCTACCACTTCCAAGTTCTCTTATAAAGTTCATGATTAAAGGAGAATATTATAAGTAGAACAACATTAAAGACAAATTCGTAATCAATTCAAAGAAGGTTCACGGTCACATCATACGTATGCTAAATACTGTTACCGAACATACGGTTTCCCAGCCGTTGGATCGTTATCCAACGACTGGGGTTTAAAAAAAAAATTTGCACCGTACCGTGGAAAGTTTCCGCTACCGCAGAAAATGCCCCCTGTTTTCACACCAAAAACAGTACTGTACACATACCGCGGAAAGTTTCCGCGGTACGTCTTTCCCAGCATAAGGTCAGCAACCGTTCGCACATGATTGGGCCCCTTTAAAGAATTTGATAGTATCTCGTAATTTTAAACCTCTATTAAAAAAGTTGGATTATAAAGATGATCAGCCTGTTTGGCAAACATGACTTAAAGTTAAAAAAGGCTTTAAGTCATTTTTGCCCCGTTTGTGTAATGTGGCTTTAAACCGGCTTTAAGTTAAAAAACTGCTTTAAGCCATAAGTTACTTTTAGGTACTTTTGACTTATGACTTATGACTTATGGAGTTTTTTTTTTTTTTTTTTTTTTTTCCACAATTCTTGTAAAACTTAAATATCATGAATTTAAATTTTTTTTAAGTCAAATATCACTTTAAGTCAAAATTATTAAATTCCCATTTAACTTTAAGTAAAATTACCCAAACACATTCATTCAACTTAAAGTAAACAACTTTACTTTCTCCTTTAAGTTAAAAACACCTCCTTTAAGTCAAAAGTAACTTATTTTAAGTAATGCCAAACACCCTATTAAGATTGCTTATTTTACTTAAACTGTTTGAGTAATTTTAGTTAAAGTTAAATGTGGTTTAATAATTTTGATTTAAATTAAAATTTGATTTAAAAAATTTTAAATTCATATTATTTAAATTTTACAAGAGTCCTGAAAGTAAGAAAAAAAAATAAACTCGATAAGTTATAAGTCAAAAATACATTAATAAGTTATAAGTCATAAGTACAATATCTTTTGACTTAATGGAGAAAAACTCTGTTAAGCAATTCAAGAAGCGACTTTGCCAAACATCCCAAAAACACTTAAAGTCAAATGAATAAGCTATAAGCCCATTTCCAAACAAGCTCGATATCTTCACCAAAGAAAATAAGTACTTCTTCGATTTTTTTATTTGTCATTTAATTTTTTTGCACATATTTCTAAGTGCATTGATTGAATAGGTAAAATCATTATTATAAAAATTTTAGTTATATTCATAAAAAGAAAATTTTAAAAATTATTATTCTAACTTTGCGAATGAAAAACTTAAAATTACGTCAAATATCAAAAAAAAAAAAAGAGGGAGTACTATTTCTACATCATTTTTATGTTCCCTTTTAAGACGTGAGTTTTGTTTTATGTAGAGTTTGTACTCAATTTACGAAGTCACCATTTACCTTATAATCTACTAGTATTTTAAATATACTAGCAACCCTTACTTTCTTAGGTTCATCAATGAAGGAATCTACTAGTGTTCTTCTTCATACAAAGAAGTTGGTAAAACGGACATGGATCAATCGCATATTCGCGATTGTATACGCTTCCACAGTCATTGCTCTTCTATATCACCACCTTTGCAGTCTTTTCACCACCATCATCATCCAAAAATCCACAAATAATAAGCACATAACAGTTGCTCTGTTAATGTTGGTAGCAGATATAGTGCTAGCTTTCATGTGGTTCACTCATCAAATCTTTCGCTTGTTCCCTATCAACCGTCAGACTTTTCCTGAAAATCTTGTGAAAGATGAGAGCAAATACCCGAGCCTTGATGTGTTCATATGCACGGCTGATCCGTACAGGGAGCCACCAATGGATGTCGTTAATGCAGCCTTATCTGTCATGGCATATGATTATCCAAAGGATAAGCTTTCGGTTTATGTATCGGATGATGGAGGATCACAGTTAACATTGTTTGCTCTTATGGAAGCTGCCAAGTTTGCGAAACATTGGTTACCCTTTTGTAGACTTAATAACCTTGTTGTGAGATCGCCAGAGGCTTACTTTAAGTCCTTGAAGCCCTCTGATTCTCCTCGCAATATTCACAACATAAAGGTACGTAATTTGCTGTACATACTCTAGACTACTAATAGAGCTACTTTTTATGACTTTGCAAGTTCAAAAAAATGTTCTTCCAATTCGTTAGATTTATTATTATTTCTTCTTCTTTAGTAATACCAGTGAATGATATGCAAACATCATCGTTGAATTAATTTTGGTGTAGGCGTTGTATGAAAGTATGAAAAGGAGAGTTGAGAATGTTGTGATCAGAGGAAGTGTTGATCCCAGTACCGATGACAATGATGAACTAGATATGACTGCTTTCAGCAAATGGACTGAAGGATTTACAAGACAAGATCATCCTTCAGTGATTCAGGTTATTCATCCTTTCATGAGTTCCTTTTTCTCATCAGAATTTCACTGCAAGGTTTTATTTTAAAAAAATGCATTTCGGTATAATTATGAAATTGGGCATTACTGATATCATGTAATAATTACTGATATATAATTGGGTATAATTATGAAATTTCGGTAAAATGAATCTGAATATGAAATTTATTGTTGTTTCTGAAATCCGAAAGCTTGTAAGGAGCACCATTTATATATTGAATATGAGTATCACATTTGAATTATTTAATTAATGAGGGCAATTGTCTATATTTCGAGATTTTACATGTTAATGAGTACATAAGGTCTCATCAGATGTAATCAATCTTTTCAAATTAACACTTGACAATTATTTGCGATGCGGAGAATGTACAGGTTCTTTTGGAGAGTGGAATAAACAAAGATGATATGGACAATCAAATGCCAAACCTCATATACGTTTCTAGAGAGAAAAGAAAGGCTACACCACATCACTTTAAAGGGGGAGCTCTCAACACACTGGTGAGGATTCCAGAGTCTCTCGTTATAATGTCTCATTTTTTCGATTTTTTTGCTGTCAAATATTTGCATTATCTTAGTTTCTTATGACAGTCCCTTATGTTTTTTAATTATTTTGGTAATTTTGTCGTAACTAAGATTCGAGTATCAGCAATTATGACGAACGCGCCATTAGTCTTAACAATCGACTGTGATGTGTATTCCAACGATCCACAAACGCCATTGCGTATACTCTGTTACATGTTGGATCCTAGTGTCGATCCAGACCTTGCATTTGTTCAATTTCCTCAGCGTTTCAATGGGATCAACAAGAACGATGTGTATAGTGCTGAGTTCAAAAATTGGACCGAGATTGATGCTGTTGGTTTAGACGGAATCTTGGGTCCAAATTATATGGGCACTGGTTGTTTCTTCAGAAGACGTGCATTTTTTGGTAGCCCGGCTTCAATGGTTCAACCTGAATGCCCGCAACTAAGACCAGACCATGTTCCCTGTAGCTCAATTCAGGCAGCAGATGTTTTAGCGCTTGCACTTGATGTTTCGCGCAGCACTTACGAAGCCTCAACGCAGTGGGGATCACAGGTACTTTCTTGCTCATAGAACTAATAAAATAATGACCATTCATGCTGTTTAAATTGTTCGAATAAAGAAGTTGGTTAATTTTGAACCAAAACAGATGGGCTTTATCTATGGATCTTTAGTGGAGGACTATTACACTAGTTTCCTGCTTCACTGTAAAGGATGGAAATCAATCTACTGTAACCCAAGCTGCAGGCCTGCATTTCTTGGGAATGCACCCATAAATCTCCATGATTTTCTGACCATGCTTAAAAGATATTCTATTGGACTTTTAGACATGGCGTTTTGCAAGACTAGCCCCATAACCTTTGGAGTGCAGCGTATGAATCTTCTTCAGGCCCTGGGTTATACACACTATTCTTTCTGGCCCATTTGGTCCATTCCAATCACCATGTACGCTCTCTTGCCCCAAATAGCCCTCATAAACTCCTTTCCAATTTTTCCCAAAGTATCGGATCCTTGGTTTATGGTATATGCATTCCTGTTCGTTGGATCATATGTGCAAGATTTCATGGAGTACATACTTAATGGAGGAACATATGCAAAATGGTGGAACAATCAGAGAATGTGGATGATTAGAGGAATCTCAAGTTTCCCATTTGCCGCGGTGGAATATACACTTGGATGCTTTGGCTTATCAGCTCCTGGCTATAGTGTGACTAGTAAGGTGGTCGATGTGAAACAGAATCAGCGTTATGAACGTGGGATGCTTGAGTTTGGAGTTTCATCACCATTGTTCTTTCCTGTGACCACCACAGCGATTATAAATTTAGTTGCGTTTTCAAGTGGCATTGTACAAATATGGAGGAACGGAAATGCCTACGAAGATATGTTTGTGCAGATGTTTATAGCTGGTTTTGTGGTGTTAAATAGTTGGCCTATATATGATGCTATCATCTTAAGGGGTGATACTGGAAAAATGCCTGTCAAAGTTTCTTTCATCTCACTAGCGCTTGCTTGTGTGGTTTACTTATCAGTTGTTTTAGTTTAATTGTAATCGAAATTATTGTCCAAGTTAGGACAGATCGATTTCATCTATCGGAACTGATAGCGACAAACTTTAAAATGTGTCGCAAATTAATAATTTTTGGAAGTTAAGTTGCAAGTCCACTGTCTTTACTTCATTACATTGGATTCCCTTCCATAGAGAATTTGTTATATAGAGAATATGAGAGAATCACTTAAAATGTATTAAAATTGCCCTTTATATAAGGCCCCTTACGGGACCCTTTAACAAAAAAGTCTTATAATTCTATCCTCTATCCATTTGTCAAAGGAAAAAAAAGAAAAAAAATAAAAAAACTGTTGCCATGTCATAATTTAAAAAAAAAATTATTTTTTTTTTTGTAATTTTTTTATAAATAAATAGAGGGTAGAATTATAAGACTTTTTTGTGAAGATGTCCCTGGCGGGGCCCTAAAAAATAAATGGAAATAAATTGTTTACATTAATTCTCTCATATTCTCTATATAAGGAGGTCCTCTCTAGAATAATGGCCTCATTATATAAACTAATAACGAAATCGAATTATAAGGAATCTAACCCAAATATAGTGACAACCAAATTTGGTATTTTAATAACTAAATTTAATATTTTGATATTTTAATATTATTACGCGTCATTGCATCATTTAAAAATGTTTTTTGACATTAGCATTAGTATAGAGTATAGATGTTGATTGTAACTCTCCATGGCAATATCTAATTTGCGTAATTTCAAATAAGGAACCACAAACTGATGATGGATCTTCACTGGCTAGTGTTGTATGATGTGCGTAAAACCAAGAACAAATTGTGTGCGCGATAAACAAAAACGCAAGTAACAGCAACAGACGATATAAATATAGGAGGATATTAAAACAATTTGGCCCATCACATACAGAGACAGATAAGTTTGTATGCAGAGAGAAGATGACAGAAAATTTATTTAGATGGTTTGAGTGGTTGAATCGTAATTTTATTGAACTCGAGTTTTGAAAGATGAGCCTCTTTGCTAACCATCCATCAGAGAAGATAAGATAACTACATAAAAATGTCAGATTGTTGTCCTACTTGCTAAGACGGCTGGTATATTCCCCATCTGCAACTCACTTAGATTGTATAAAATGCATAAACTATAGTGTCCTGCATTTAGAATAAACCAACCGTTCATTGTGTCGAAAAGATGCGAGAATTCATGCATGTTCCGGCCGCCAAGATGGCATATTGTTTATTGAAATAACTCGAAATCAGAATTCTTCAACCACGTACTCTTTATTTTTTTATGAAATTTCTTAAGTTTAAACACTTAAACTGGACTAATTAGTACTAAGTCAAAATAGTTAAATAATATGAAGTATCTGTTTCGATGATAAATTTGTTTGTTTGGCGGGCAGATGGTCGAGCTCACGAGCATGAGCTACCCCTCTTCCAACCAAGTCAATTTACACATGCAGAACTGCTCAGGTTTTTGGCAATCATCTATCTCATAATAGAGACTACTTACAGTACGTGTATTTTGCAACTGATGCTACTGGAATACTTGTATTTCAAAATAAGAGAAACATCAACAATCATACATATGAAAATTGTAAACAAAGAGGAGAAATACATGCATAAAACTACTAGTAATTAACTTACAACACACAACACCAAACAAACAAATAGAATTATATATGGAAACATTCACCATTAGTACATATTCATCACTTAGTACTAATATGTTGCCATGTCGAATTTCCTCATACATACATGTATCAAGGGAAAAGAGTTACAGGCATACTATGCAGCACAACTGTTTCCACGGTGAGACCCGGCCCGAAACCGAAAGCCACACCCCATTCCAACCCATCACCGGTGGTTGACATGCCATCTTTCATTGATTTCTTTCTCATTTCATCCAAAACAAACAAAACACATGCACTCGCCATATTACCGTATTCACTTAACACCTTCCGGGACGCCCACATTTTCTCTTCCTTTAGACCTAACACAAGTTCAATCTCGTTCAAGATTGCAGGACCACCAGGGTGGGTTATCCAAAACAGAGAATTCCAATCGGATATGCCAATGGGTTCGAAAGCTTCTTTTAGTAACTTGTCGATGTCCTTGGCAATCAATGTAGTTATGTTCTTTTTAAGGAAAAATATTAAGCCAGACTCGCCAAGTTTTCCTCGGATTGTGTCTTCTGAATCAGGCAATATGTGTTGGGATGAGGATATGATTTGGAAGAGTGGACACTCTGTTATAGGATCTGGATCTGATCCAACAATAACCGAGGAGGCCCCATCACCAAAAAGTGCTTGAGGAAGTAAAGACTCCAGATGAGGCCCTCGGAATGTTATGGTTGTGATCTCAGCACAAACCACAAGAACACGAGCACCCATATTGTTCTCAGCAAGATCTTTTGCTAGGCGAAGGACAGTGCCCCCTGCAAAACAACCTTGTAGGTAGATCATGTGGCGCTTGACACAAGGATTGAGGCCTAGAAGCTTGGTGAGCTGGTAGTCCGCGCTGGGCATATCGTAGCCTGAAGTTGTGCAAAAAATGAGGTGGGTGATTTTTGATTTGGAATGTCCCCACTCTTTAATGGCTCTCAAAGCTGCTTCTCTTCCGAGTTTTGGAACCTCCATCCGCAACATTTCTTGGCGAGCGTCCAAGGACGGGGCAGAGTAGTTGCGCATGTTGGGATTTTCGTCTAGGATATCCTCTGTAATATGCAGGTAACGTGTTTTTATCATGGTTTTACCACCTGCATGCATAAACGTGCAAATATTTCACTATTAATGGAAATTATAAGTTTTATCTCTATATTTAAACATCCAAAAGCAAAAGGGACATACAAATCCGCTTAAACTTGTCTTTGAGTTCAGTCTTGTGTTCACTGTTTGTCACGCGAAAGTAGAAGTCTGGATAATCAGACTGGAGGTAACAATTGGGAGGAGTAGCAGTTCCAATGGCAAGAATTGTGGCTGGACCTTTAGCTCTCTGGTTTTCCATTATTTCCTCTACTGTTTTAGTAGCCATTCCTATATTCAGATATCGAATGAGATTTGTTTTTCGATATGTTGTTCTTCAACATATGGTGATGAACTATCTTCTCCTGCTTTCTTTTTATAGTAACAATTGTGTAGTAATTTAATAATATAAATTTGTGTGCTTGCTTGTCAAATACTCCCTACAAGCCCTCTTAGTCTTTCTCAATATTCCAGTATCCAGATCGACTGCGATGGATATCAATATCCTATGCCAATATATATTAAATATATGAAATATCTTATTAATCATTTCTCCTAGCAGCCTAAGATTTTATTAGAACGGTATTATTTAGTACAAGATTAATTTTCCAAACCCGCCCAATCCAAACCATCCAAACCAGAATTACAATTTCATAACGGTTCGGGTTGGTAAAGGTTTCGATTTTTTAAAAATCGAAAAATAATGGTTGGGTTCGGTTTGAATATATAATAATGTATATTAATTATTTTTTATTATTATTTAAAAAATATAATTTAAATTAATAACTAATATATAATTATATAAAAAGAAAAAGATGTACTTAGTAAAGTGTAATTATGGGCCTCGTTAGTTCTATGGCTTCATCTAGACCAAATGAAATGTATGGACACTTATATTTGTACCTTTGACAGGCCTAGCCCATATAAATGGGCTTGTTATGTTAGGTCCAGAATAACGTAGAAGGGGGGTTGAATACGTTATTTCTATTATAATATGATAGCTATAATAATAATTTAGGAAGAATAAGAGAAGGAAAACAAGAGCATAGAAAGAAAATAGCTCGGTGCAAGAACTTCATTTACACATACAAGGTATTTATAGTAAATGAAGTGCTAGCCATATTTGACTAAAATGGCAATCATGATAATCACGTTTTACAACACTCCCCTTTGATTGTCATTTAGTACGGTTCATAGATTGCCTCGTTAAAACCTTATCAAAGAAAAACCCAGTGGGATAAAAACTTTGATGAAGGAAAAAGAGTACAATCTCCCCTTGGAAGAAATCAATCATTCACTGAAGTTTTGTTGCAACATATCCTTGAGTCGACGCATTCCAATGTTATGTCGTAGTTTCCCGAATGTTGAATTCGGTAATGATTTTGTGAATAAGTCTGCAGGATTGTCACATGACCGAATTTGTTGTACATCAATTTCACCATTCTTTTGAAGTTCATGAGTGTAGAAGAATTTTGGTGAAATATGCTTCGTTCTGTCTCCTTTGATATATCCTTCCTTGAGTTGATCAATACATGCAGTGTTATCTTCAAACATAACAGTGGGATTTCTCGTGATGTCTGGTAATCCACATGATTCTTGAATGTTCTTGATGATAGACCGCAACCAAACACATTCTCTACTGGCTTCATGAATTGCAATTAGTTCTGAGTGATTTGATGAGGTTGCCACTATAGTTTGCTTTGTGGATTTCCAAGAAATGGCTGTACCGCAATATGTAAATACATATCCAGTTTGTGATTTGCCGAAATGAGGATCTGACAAATATCCAGCGTCTGCATATCCAATCAACTGAGATGTCGAGTTTTTCGGGAAGAATAACCCAAAATCAACTGTTCCACGAAGATAACGGAATATATGTTTGATCCCATTCCAATGTCTGTCCATTGGAGCAGAGCTAAACCTGGCCAATAAATTCACAGCAAACGCAATATCCGGCCTTGTATTATTCGCAAGATACATTAGTGCACCAATTGCACAAAGATATGGAACTTCAGGACCAAGAACATCCTCATCATCTTCTCTTGGTCGAAATGGATCTTTATCAGGTTCTAAAGATCTAACCACCATTGGAGTGGTCAAAGGATGAGATTTATCCATGTAAAATCTGCTCAAAACTTTTTCCGTATACGTGGATTGGTGGACGAAAATTCCCGATGACAAATGCTCGACTTATATACCAAGACAATATTTTGTCTTTCCAAGATTTTTCATCTCGAATTCTGTCTTTAGATATATGACAGCATCATCAACCTCTGTAGTTGTTCCTACAAGATTTAAATCATCCACATATACAGCAATGATCACAAAACCAGATTGTGATTTCTTGATAAAAACGCATGGACAAATCGGATTATTACACTACGCCATAAATGGGCTACCGTTACATATTTTTCATGGATGTTACTAGAATATGTTACCTTAGCATGTTACTTTGGACCTAATATAACATTTTGTTTTTTGTGTTACCTTAGCCACAAACGTGATGTTACCTTAGCTTTAAAGTGTTGGATGTTAGCAACATACATGATATGTTACCTTAGATCATTAATAAACTCAATTTTGAATGTTTTTAATCAAAAAATTGTTTAATTATATAAAAATCACATTTACCTTTAAAATATTTCATTTTTATTTTCCATATAAATGAGTTATTATTTTTAAATATTAAAAGTGTTTATTTATTAATTTTTTCAATTTATATTTAGTATTAATTTTAAATGTACAATTATTTTAAAATAAAAATTCATAAATATTTTGGAATAATATATACTATACTATTCTAAGCAAAACAAAATATATTTGTTTAGTTGGTTGGCTACTTAACGTCTTCAAAAAAATTGTTAAAACCTTTATAAGAATAACAAGTTAAAAAAAATTATATTAAAAAATTAATTTATTTATTATAAATAACAAAATTTACCAAATAAGAAGAAAAAAATATTTTTCAAAAATTTAAAAAATGTGTTAAAAATTTCAAATTCAATTAAATTATATATAATTCATTAAAAATAAAAAATAACATATTTTATAAAATTATAAACATTTTTAATTATATCCCCATTAAAATCATCTTTCATACACACTTTTTTCTTTAAAAAAAATCTGAAAATTGGAATAATAATGTTGAATGGCACAGTTAGTGAAATAAAAGAGCGGCCTTTTTTCCGTCAAAACAAAAAGAAGCAGCTTTTTAGCGCCTATCTGAAATTTTTATACTTCGAGAAAAAATTGAAATTTCACTCTTATTCTCTCTCTCACTCGCTTTCTCTCTCACCTCACTGCATCTCCCTCTCGCCTCGTTAAAATATCTACTCTCTCTTCACTCTTTTTTCTTTTTCTCTTCTGTTCGTATATATTTGGTTCAATTTAAGGCTTTTTAATTGAATATGGTTGTGTTTGAGGCTTTGGTTTCTTTAAATTGGAGTTTCTTCAAATTAGGGCTTTTTCAAATTAGGGATTCTTTGTTTTGAGTTTATTTGATTTGATTTCTTCACTTAAACTTTGACTAATTAGGTTTTCTTTCCGATTTCAGGGGCTAGGATTTGGGGCTTTAGATTTGGGGCTTTGGATTTCAGTTTGGGCCTCCGATTTGAGGTATAATCCCCTTTCAATGGATTTGAGGTATAATAGCTACCAGGTTTGGCATGGATACTGGAGCAGTACTTGATAATGTAATTTTCGATTAGCCTCCCGTTAAATCTCTCTTGTCATGGTATGCACTGATGTAATTTTCGATATGGCCAGGGATTGTACGAGTGCTCGGAATGCTATTGGCGGTGGAGGTGGTGGAGGATTACTTGGAGGTGGTTGTTATACTAGCGGAGAGCGTGGGCATTTGGCTAGAGAGTGTCCGATTAGTACTGGTGGTGGCGGCGGTTCTGGCAGGGGGTACGATAGGTTTGGTGGAAGTGCTGGAGGTGGAGGAAGGGGTATGACAGGTTTGTTGGTGGCAGTGTTGGTGGCGGTGGTGGAAGGGGAGGTGGAAGTTGTTACAACTGAGGGGAGCCTGGGCATTATTCCAAGGAATGTCGTAACAATGTTCGAGAATAAGAGTGGCGGTGATCGTTCCAAATGATGGTTATCTGTTTACATTTTGTTTGTTCTTTTCATGAAATGATGTTGTGTTGATTATGGTTTAGATTTTTGACTTGGGTACGTATCATGATAGGATAGTTTTTTGGGGTTTATTGGGGATGATCCATTCATGTTAATACACATATATCGGTCGGTCGTAACGATCAAACTTGGTCGGTTTTCGTTGGTTGGTTGGTTCAGTTACTAATAACTGACATTATGAATGAATTTTGTTTTTGGACTACCTTTGTTTGTCGGTTTTGGTTGTCAGTTTGATTTATATTTTGTTTCTGCTTTGGTAGATTTGGTGATAAATGTTTAAATGTTGTTATTGGGTTGGTTTTATGCTCTCATTGCTTTGTTGTTGATAGAGTTCAGTTGTGACAAGGCAAATGTGCTATATTTTTACTTAGCCCCTGACTGTAAGTACACTCTTGAGATAAGCCCTACACGTGCTTGCGAAAGCCCTACACATGCTTGCAAATTTGTGGCTTCTTTGTAGGCTGCAATTAGAATAACTCCTTGAATCAAGGTGGTCATTAATTACAGTATTATTAACAACATTATTAAGCTCATACTATAGTAGGCAACCCTTAAGTAGATAATTAATAGAATTATCACCATATTTATCCTTTTTTTGCGGATGTAGTTAATTGTGTTTAAGCTTTATTCTTTCGCTCCTGCTTTGACGGAGACATCGAGGTAGTTGCCAAGCAACTTATCTTACTCCTATAGCTTCATGCCCTCATAGATTTAGCTAAGAGATGCCACTTAGGATCTGTTGATTGTATGGACAGGTATTTAGCTAGGAGATGTGCGTCTACTGTTAGTCTTGCATTGTCATGAAGATAAGATGAAGGTGTGAAGTGTTGTCAGAATGCTGCGTATCTTATCCTACGAGGTATGAAGACCCTGCATCTTCGTGTACAGCAACAAAATTCAACGGCCTTGAGGATGGCCGAAATTTTAGAGGCACATCCCAAGGTATTAAATCTGACTTGCAACTCTTTTGATATATTATGGGAACTCTCCTCCTTGTATCTTGGCAAAATGGTTGCAGATATGTACTGATTTGAAGATGATACTTTCCTTCTAATGGTCTGTTATTATTTTTTCCCAACTAATACAGAACTTTGTCCTTCCAAAATAGTTCCTTAAAGCATTAAAAGGCAGCTGGAAATAAGAAGACAAATAAATCTGTGTGTGGGGTTGTGAGATTGAGGGAATATCATTGGCAGATGGTCCTAATCTTCTTACTGAAATTTAGTGATATGATTTACAGGTGAAGCGTGTCTATTATCCAGGTCTGAAAAGTCATCCAGAACATCTTATCGCAGTCCGTCAAATGACTGGTTTTGGTGGTGTAGTCAGTTTTGAGGTTGGTTTGGTCGTAACTTTAAAAATGCAATTGGCTATCTTATACTGCATCGTGCCACATGTCGCACCTATCTTTATTTACCTGAATTGCTCTTCCATATCATTTATTGTACAGGTTGATGGTGACTTACATACCACTGCAAAGTTTGTTGACAATCTGAAAATTCCATACATTGCCCCATCTTTTGGTGGATGTGAGAGCATTGTGGACCAGCCAGCAATCATGTCTTTCTGGTATGTCTCGCATTTTATCAGTACCTACCTAGGAATCATTGATATAGCTTAATAATCAATACAAACCAAACCATTCATAAAAATATAAACTTCTCCATTACAGTTACCAAGGATTGATCCCTACACGTACAGCTAGTAACACAATGCTTCAAATTAGAGGCTTCTATCTGTCTCTTCTCTCTCTAAAATGGAAAAAGCATACAAAAACTAGTGATATTTACGTATGAAATCATTAACTAATGCATACTACTATAGATCTCAATCCAATGCTAATTTGCTTTGGGTTGATTGAACATGACAATTAAGAAGGAATTCAAGTGAATGATGCTGCTTTTTCCTGTCTTTCTTGTCTCTTTGTCTTTCTTTAGCTCTCCCTTTCTTTTCCTTTCCTTTTTTTCTCTCTTTTCCTTTTCCCCCCTCTCTCCTCATCTTTCCCAAGTGGGTACCTGATTCTCTTCACCAGATTTAACACCTTGGGATGTGCCTCTAAAATTTCGGCCATCCTCAAGGCCGTTGAATTTTGTTGCTGTACACGAAGATGCAGGGTCTTCATACCTCGTAGGATAAGATACGCAGCATTCTGACAACACTTCACACCTTCATCTTATCTTCATGACAATGCAAGACTAACAGGATCTGTTGCCAAGACTGGGTTGTGTTGTGGGAGGATTTTGTGAGGCCAATCTCCTCCCTGGTGGTAGTCCAGGCTTGTCTATTTTCTACAGAGATAATTTACTGGGTTGTGGAGCCGGTGCAAACTTTCATTAATGACTGGTTCCTAAATTTTCTTATCATGACCAGGAAATCTTCTCCATGAAGTAACTATTAATGAATTTGTTGATTTCTAATTATCTTGGTTGTTCTGTTAAGTACTTTTGTCGTCTTTCGTGCGTCTTATTAATTTGTTTAGTTTTGTAGCACGAGGAGTTTCCAGTGAAGGTTGCAAATTGGACATATTTTATATTCATGGGATAGCGAAACAAATATTTTATTCCTGCTAGTTTATGTTAGTTATTTGTTGTCTTTTCTTGTTTTCTATTTTAATATGCTTGTCTCTGACTTTTTTGCCCTTAGTGTTACTGAATTTCTAATTTCACCTTCCTGTATAGTAATCACCATCTTAAGAACAACTTGTTATCAATTATCAACTTAAAACTTGTGAGTAGCATGGATATGTTAATACAGTGTTTTGTGGATATTTCTGACTATTAATTTGACATGTATGTTTATCAAATTCAAATATTAGTACATCAGTAGATAGTTTTCTTTAAGTTATATTCTTTTAAGCATGTAGTATGATTGCATCAGGCTTATTACTAACATTTTTGCATCTGCCAGTTAGTTATACTCCTGCAAGTTTTTCTCTCAAGGTTTCTGTTAGTGTATTAAATTATATTTCTAACTACTGTCTATTTTATTATCTTTTTTGCAGGATAATATGAAACTATGGAACCAAGAACTGTTTGTTTTTTTTTACAGACATTAGTGGTAAGAATGATGTGGTCGTGAATAAGGGATACTGCAAGGCACACATGGGGACAGAATGAGTTTATTTCTTCAACCATCAAGTTGCTATGTTCTTGTAGAATTTAATTGTATTTATCTTGTAGAATTTATTATCTTGTAGAATTTAATTGTATTTATCTTGTAGAATTTAATTGTATTATCGGATGCATAATATGTATGTGCAATTTTTTTAAAATTTTCTGGAAAAGATGTTGCATTAGCTAATGAAAATGTTGCTAAATAAAAGCTCATGTAACAAAAAAAAATGTTACACTAGGTCAAACAATGTTGCCAATAAAAGTGGTTCAAACAGTGGGGTCCACAGTAGGGATCACATTGGTCCCCACTGTGGGCCCCACTGTTTTTAAAAAAATCTAGGTCTCTAAGGTAACATATATATTAAGTTGCCTTAGGGATCAAATATGTTACCTTAGACAAGCTAAGGTAACATAAAACTGCATGTTACCTCAGGGATCAAAGATGTTACCTTAGACACCTAAGGCAACATGCTGAGAGCTATCACTAGAAAAATGTTACCTTAGCTACTTTTTGGGCCTAAGGTAACATATAATGTACCTGTTGTAACATTTTTTTGATGTTACCGTAGGCTGTTTATGGTGTAGTGTTAATATACCCATTCTTTTGTAAATAACGACTAAGTCTGTTATACCACATACGACCAGATTGTTTCAACCCATACAATGATCGTTGAAGTTTAATGGAATATATATGACGAGGTTTCTTAAATTCATCCATTTTCAACCCTTCTGGGATTTTCATAAAAATTTCACTATCAAGTGAACCATATAGGTATGCAGTAACGACGTCCATAAGACGTGTTTCCAATTTTTCATTTGATGCCATACCTAAAATGAAACGAAAAGTAATTCCATCCATTACTGGTGAGTATGTCTCTTGATAATCAATGCCAGGTCTTTGAGAAAACCCTTGAGCCACAAGTCGGGCTTTGTATCTCACTATTTCATTCTTTTCATTTCGTTTTCTTATGAATACCCATTTATTTCCAACAGGGTTTACACCAGTTGGTGTTTGGACAACAGGTCCAAATACTTCTCTTTTTCGCAATGAATTTAATTCTGTTTGTATTGCGTCTTTCCATTTTAGCCAGTCTTTTCTTCGACGGCATTCATCCACACTTTGTGGTTCAGGATCAGAATTTATATCGACATCCAATGCCGTAGAATACACAAATACATCATCAATTATGACTTTACTTCGATCCCATAATTTCATGTCATGCACATAATTTATTGAAATTTCATGATTACTCAATCCCTCATCTTTAGGGACTAGAATCTCTTCAGGAGATAATACCACTTCAGGGGTATTTGCTACTTCTGGAGCATGTGCCACTTCAGGGGCATTTTTCTTTGTTTTTCGTTTTCGTGGTGCAACATCTTTTGCACCGACCGGTCTACCACGCTTCAAGCACGGATTTGATTCCGTAACCAACCCTTTTGTATTTAATTTTTGAATTGGTACATCTATTCTAGCTGGAGTATTTACTGCAGGTATATGAGATTTTATAATTTTTCTAGAATCGTTAAATGCGTCAGGCATTTGATTTGTTATATTTTGCATATGAATAATCCTTTTAACTTCAATTTCACATTGACCGGTACGTGGATCTAGAAAATGTAATCCCGATGCATTCCATGTAATGTCAGGATTAGCCTTATTCGAATATTTATCTCCCCCTAAAGGAGGAAACACTAATTCGTCAAAATGACAATCTGCATATCTCGCGGTAAATCCAGTTAGTGGTTCAAGATATCTAATTATAGATGTCGAATCAAAACCAACGTAGATACCTATTCTTCTTTGAGCTCCCATCTTCGATCTCTGTGGTGGAGCAATCGGCACATATACAGCACTTCCAAAAATTTTGAAGTGAGAGATATTAGGAATTTGACCAAGTACTAATTGTAGTGGAGAATGTTTGTTATAGGCAGTTGGTCTAATCCTAATAATATTGGCAGCGTGAAGTATTGCATGACCCCAAATGGATGTAGGTAATTTTGATTTCAACAACAGTGGTCTTGCAATAAGTTGAAGTCTTTTGATAAAGGACTCGGCTAATCCATTTTGTGTATGTACATGAGGAACTGGGTGTTCAACTGAGATCCCTACAGACATGCAATAGTCAACAAAAGTTGCAGATGTGAACTCGCCGGCATTATCTAAACGAATTGACTTAATGTGATGATCTGGGAATTGAGCTCGCAGTTTGATTATCTGGGCAAGTAATTTTGCAAAAGCATCATTACGAGTTGAGAGAAGACAAACATGAGACCATCTAGTTGAGGCATCAATTAATACCATGAAGTACCTAAATGGACCAGAAGATGGGTGGATAGGCCCACATATGTCCCCTTGGATTCTTTCAAGAAAATTTGGATTCTCAATCTGAACTTTAGTAGGAGATGGTCGAGTAATCAATTTTCCTAAAGAACATGCTGAGCAAGGAAGGTCATTGTTTGAAAGAACTTTAAGATCTCTTAGAGGATGTCCAGTAGAATTCTCTATAATGCGACGCATCATAGAGACACCAGGGTGACCTAATCTTTCATGCCAAAGTGTAAATGATTTTGGGTCTACTAGTTTCGAAGCAATGACATTGTGTGACTCAATGGCTATAATTTTTATCATATATAATCCTGAAGAAAGTGAGAGAAATCTTTCTAAGATTTTCTTGTTGCTAGAATTAGCTGAAGTGATAAGAAGATATTCTTTACCAGCCTCGGAAGTGGTTTCGATGTGAAAACCGTTGAGTCGAATATCCTTAAAACTAAGAAGATTTCTAGTGGACTTACTAGAAAATAAAGCATTTGGAATACGTAATTGTGTACCATTAGGTAAGATAAAACTAGCTTTTCCAAAACCCTCAATTATATTAGAAACACCAGATATGGTCCCAACTTGTGCTTCGGTTTTGGTTAGAAGGCTAAAATATTTCCGGCTCTGTAAAATCGTATGAGTTGTGCCACAATCAGCAATGCATATATCCTCAGGAATCATTCTGTGCATAATAAAGAAACACACTTTTATTCGATAGAAAAACATAACACAATACATAGCTTAAACAAGATAATACACAATATTATAGTAATTTTATGAAACTAATCTTCAGCTTCCCACATGGGAGTTTCATTGGTTTCATTCGGACCATTAATATTTATTCCTCCAGTTGTAACTATCGGGGAATCATCTAGATTATTGTTGGCGAAATTTGTTTCCATTGTTTTTCCTTTTGACTTCTGAGATGATTGGTATAAATCAACAAGATGTTTTGGGATATGACAATTACGTGCCCAGTGTCCTTCCATTCCACAATTATGGCATGTATTATTCATTTTCCCTCCCTGTGGTGCCTTTCTTTTGCTCTGTTCAGATTGCCACTTCCGGTGACCAGAGTTGTTGTAAGGACGAAAGTGCCCGTGACTTCGACCTCGTCCACGGTATCGACCTTGGCCTCGTCCACCTCTATGCCCTCTTCCACATACATTCTGCTGGAATGACGTGTTATTTACTTCAGGTAAAGGGGCAGATCCCGTTGGACGGGATTGATGATTTTTAATCACCAATTCATGATTCTGTTCAGCAACAAGGAGAGTTGATAGAAGATCACCGAACTTGGTGAATTTGCGCTCCCTATACATCTCAGCTAAGTTGATATTATTGGGGTGAAAAGTTGATAGTGTTTTATCGATTTTTCTTTTCTCAGTAACTTTCTCACCGCACATAATGAGTCTAGAACTTATCTTGAATAAAGCAGAACTATATGCCCGAACACTTTTAAAATCCTGAAGTCTTAGATTAGCCCAATCATTTTCAGCTGCGGGTAAATAAACTAATTTCTGGTGGTCAAACCTATCTTTTAGATTTTCCCATAAAACATAAGGATCCTCGACTTCTAGGTATTCAGATTTTAAATCTTCATGCATGTGATGTCGGAGAAATATAATGGAGGCAAAGTTTTCTTCAGCCGTAGCTTTATTTCCTGCCTTTATCGTATCGCTTAATTTCTTTGAACCAAGATGCAATTTTACATCTTGTACCCACGACAAATAATTATCTCCAGAAATATCCAATGCAACGAACGATAAGCTTGTAAGGTTTGTCATAATAAATCTGAATTTAACACACAAATTATTAAACTTAAATCATCAATATAAATATTACATAACTCTTAGTTAATCGGGTGCATTAACAGATACACAATAATATATATATATATATATATATATATATCATTATTATCACTAATACTATAAACAGATCTACGCATAGAATAACAAATGGATTTTCACATGTCGTACGAACGTCTTCGTATACAGATTATCTCCGATCAATAAATAAACTTAAATTAGAGTATCATGCATATGTTAGCTTGTGAACAAAAGTTATTTACCGTATATAATAATTAATCAACAGAATAATAAAGCACATTTTGATAGTGATATGGGCATTTCTCTTTTAAGACAATTAAGTTCAGAGTTTCTTTTTGAAAGATTCCCGTATAGTAGGCGGATTAACCGACCATGTAAATAAAAAATCTAGTGTAGTAGGCGGATTAACCGAGCATGTAAATAAAAAATCCGGTGTAGTAGGCGGATTAACCGACCATGTAAATAAAAAATCCGGTGTAGTAGGCGGATTAACCGACCATATGAATTTTTATTAGTAGGCGGATTAACGACGTTTAAACGTTTAATAAAAATTATACCTTCTCAGTTCCGGCAGAGTTTCGTGCTGATAACGTATTATAATATGATAGCTATAATAATAATTTAGGAAGAATAAGAGAAGGAAAACAAGAGTATAGAAAGAAAATAGCTCGGTGCAAGAACTTCATTTACACATACAAGGTATTTATAGTAAATGAAGTGCTAGCCATATTTGACTAAAATGGCAATCATGATAATCACGTTTTACAACAATTTCGGAATATTTGGATTTTTGAAATGTAAAAAATAAGGTCAAAAACTGAATCGAAATAACACAATCAATTCGGGAAAATATCTTTGAATTGATAAAAAATCGAGGGGTGTTACAACTTCTAATCCAATGGATTAGCTTCAAAACCAGAACACTCCTAAGGATAATTTAGGCACGAGGACCTTCTATCCGACACTTCCTGAAAGCGGGCTAAGCCGACTTTCCTACTAGATGGACTGTCTAGCATCTTACACAGAGAAGATATAAGAGAGAAGAGAGAGTTGTGTGTTGAGGTGTGTTTTGAAATGAAATACAATATGCCTATTTATAGATTTTAGAAAGTCACTATGCTGTACTATTCCAACAACCCTCGCGGGCCCCACCAACCACTTTTTGAATAGTACCACTATTCATCACCTACCAAAAACGTGTTTGTTGAAATTTTCTTTTCACGTGGGCCCCACCTGCATAGTAACCACTATTTGCATAGTAACTACTATTTGCATAGTAATCACTATTTGCATAGTAACATGCATAGTCACCGCGCATAGTAATCTTGCATAGTAATCGCGCATAGTAACCTTGCATAGTAATCTTGCATAGTAATCATGCATAGTAACTTTGCATAGTATTACTATTTTTGGCTGCTTCTTTTAGGCTTCTCTCTTCTGTTTCAAATATTCTGCTGAATTAATTCATCTCAGAAAATAGTTCAAGTACCAGATTAATTTAATTATTTATTATAAATAATTAATTAATATGTTACTTAGTTAATTTTCAGAGTAAATTAATTTTTGACAATACCTTGAGATATTATGTCTGTCCTTGATCGTCAATAGGCTTTGGCAATTATTTATGTGAATTAATGTGTTGATCCTTCTCGTATGTGTTGACACTTAGTGCACTGGTCTGGTTCACAAGTGACTAGCACTGATCTTGATCTTCACATCTTCGTTACATTCCAATTGATTAGTCTGCAGCAGTATCTTCAAATAATATAAATACATGGAATCTTTTGGCCCTTCAACTGAATCATCTGTACATCTTATTCTGTCACTGAGACTTGATCATGTTAATGAACTTCTTTCAGCGACTTGATCCTTGTTGGTGCCTGTTCTTCAAATTTCACGATCCATGTATAGAGTTAATATTATTTATCTTTTATCCTAGTTGAGTTATATATGTTCTCTATTACATATTACATTACATTATGCTTTACATGTTAACCATCGTCTTTTTTCTACAGATGACAATTTCCTGATAATTAATTTGTTTAGGGTCCGTTTGGGAAATCTTATTTTTCAGAAATAAGTTACTTATTTTGGAAAAAAGTTAGAAAATATGTACTTTTTTCTGAAATAAGTAACTTATTTTTGCAAGATTACGAATATTAAACTTCCCATACACATTTTTTTTAAAAAAAATATATGTAAATACGAAATTTTTTCCAAAATAAGTAACTTATAAGTTAATTAACATAATTGCCAAACAGGCACTTAGTCTACTATTACTAGTCATAAATCAGTCTATTGCTTCTCTGATTCTCTCGCTGGCTTCTTCCTTCATCTAATTGCAAAGTTTCACTAAATTTGTTTTACGATTACCTAGCATAAAATATGAAATAATCGAATCACAATCATTTATTAGGCATTCTTTTTATCATAAGCATGTCTGTCAGATTGTCATTTCTTTTGCTATATTATTCTCTGAAGAAGCCAAATGTATACTACATGGTGATAAGTGATAACCATAGACTGGATGCATTGTATATTTGTGTCGATTAATTTTTTGCAAGTTTAAATTTTTTTTAAGGGATTTAAAACCCAACCTATCCAAATCAAATCGTTATAATTTGGACGATTTTATTTAATAAAAACGGTAACGATTATGGTTACAGATTGTTAAATTTCAAAACTATAAAATACGGTTGGGTGGTTTAGTCCTTTCGAACCTGACCAACCCAACCGTTGTTCACTCCTATCTAGCAGAGAAGGCGTTGCCTTGCCTCTACCCCTCTACTAAAAAAAACTATCTACAACTATAAAAGGGACAGAACAAGAGTATCATATGCATGTGCTAAAATAAATTAACAAGAATTATGCCCTTTTAATGTACCACACAATTATAGGCTTACAAATTCTTTTAAACTTGTCATTGAGCTGGGACTTGTGTTCGCTCTTTGTCGAACGAGAGTAGCTCTTTGCTGTCTTATTATTTCCTCTACTGATTCACTAACCATTTCTGGAATCGATTTTATCTTCTTGTTCTCTGGTGATGGAGTATCTGCTATTGCTGTCTATATAGTAACGCACATGTGGTAGCAATTAGTTGAATTTTTCAACATGTGGGGTTTGGTAATTCTTGGCACCTCATGGCCAGGGGCGGACCTTGGACTGGGCTAGGATTGGCTCCAGCCCAGGTCAAATAAAATGTTCAACTAAAAGTAAATGTGAAGCAATCGACTAATTACCAATAATTTTATTATATTAATGTGAAAAAGTCAATCGACTAATAACCATTAATTTTATTATCTTAATCGACTAATTATCATTAATTATAACGTGTTTTAATTGGAAAGAAAATATGAATGACGGAAAGATATGATACGATTGATGTTTTTAGGTGTTTATAAAAGGTATTATCTCGACTAATTACCATTAATTATATTATGTTGTTATTTATTTTAGGTGTATTTATATTTCTTTATAATGAAGGGTAAATAAGTAAATTTACTAATTGAGAAATATGATGTGATATTTTCGGGTATATATTAATGATTGTAAGATTTGTTGTAAATTAAAAAGGTAACGTGTTTTAATTATAAAGGAAATATTAATGATGAAAATATATGATACGCTTGATGTTTTTATGTGTTTATAAAAGGTAATATGTTCAACTAAAAGTAAATGTGAAAAATGTAAATGATTAATTATCATTAATTTAAATTTGTTTTAAATTAAAAAGGTAATGTGTTTTAATTTGAAAGTTTTAATTTAAAGAAAATATTAATGATCGAAAGATATGATACGATTGATATTTTTAGGTGTTTATAAAAGGTAATATGTTCAACTAAAAGTAAATGTGAAAAAGGCAATCGACTAATTACCAATAATTTTATTATATTAATGTGAAAAAGGCAATCGACTAATTACCATTAATTTTATTATCTTAATCGACTCATTATCATTAATTATAATGTGTTTTAATTGGAAAGAAAATATGAATTACGGAAAGATATGATACGATTAATGTTTTTAGGTGTTTATAAAAGGTATTATCTCGACTAATTACCATTAATTATATTATGTTGTTATTTATTTTAGGTGTATTTATATTTCTTTATAATGAAGGGTAAATAAGTAAATTCACTTAGTACCAAAAAACAGGTACCAAAACTTTCAATGTTTCGGAATTTATATAATAGTACTAGATTATAACCCGTGCGATGCACGGATTTCTTTTGATATACAATAAATTTTATTTTATGTTACCATTACATTTTTAAATAATAATAATTAATATTTTATTTTAATTTTAACTTAAATTATTTAATAAAAAATTAATTAATGATAAGCATAGCTTAAAACTTATATTATAAAATTTTAAAATAAATATGTAGTTGATGGAATTCAAACCTTGAAATTTTAGTAAATTAATTTAATCTCCTAATTTAAACACTTTGACTTTTAATTTAAAACATAATCTTGCAACAATTATTATATACCCAAAAATAATACACTATATCTTCTAATCACTAACAAAATATAATAGAAATTATAATTTTATTTTATTAAATAGAATGTTGTGATTTAACTGAAAAAAGTGAGGTGTTAGTTATAGAAAATTAAAAAGGAAACATGTTTTAGGTGAAAAAGGTAATTGATTAGTTTATAGTAATTATAATTCAATTATGTTATTTTTATAAATAAAATTGCTCGTAAAGTTTTAAGAAAAGGAAAAATTAGTGTTGCCCGTGATATTTTAAAGAATAGAGATATTTTAGTTAGAAAATATAGAAAAGATGATAAATTTTAGCTTAAACTTAATCGGTTAATTATTAACATTATAATATTGTAATTTTATTTTATTAAATAGAACCGTCCGTGATATAATTGAAAAAAGATTGATTTTATTTAGAGAAAATAGAAAATGTAATGTGAAAATTAAAAAGATGACATGTTTTAGGTGAAAAAGGTAATTGATTAGTTTATAATAATTATAATTTAATTTATGTTATTTCACTAAATTAAATTGTTCGTAATGTCTTTAGATTGTGAGAAATTAATGTTGCCCATGATATTTCTAGAAAAAAGGAATTTGAATTATAAAATATGGAAAATATGATACGTTTTAGGTGAAAAAGGTATTCAAAAAGGTAATCGTTTAATTATAAGTACTTATAAAATTATAATTTAGAATGCCGTGATTTAACTGAAAAAAGTGAGGTGTTAGTTAGAGAAAATTAAAAAGGAAACATGTTTTAGGTGGAAAAGGTAATTAATTAGTTTATAGTAATTATAATTTAATTTATGTTATTTCACTAAATTAAATTGTTCGTAGTGTTTTTAGATATTGAGAAATTAATGTTGCCCGTGATATTTCTAGAAAAAAGGAATTTGAATTATAAAATAGGGAAAAGATGATATGTTTTAGTTGAAAAGGGTAATTGATAATTATTAGTATTATAATATTATTATTTATTAAATAGAACCCCGTGATATATTTGTAAAAGAAAATATTTTAGTTAAAGAGATATTTTAGTTATAGAATAGAGAAAAGGTAACATGTTTTGGCTAAAAAAGGTAATTGATTGATTAATAGTAATTATAATATAATTATGTTATTTTCAAAATTGCTTGTAGTGTTTATAAGAAAGGAGAAATTTTAGTTAGATAAAATAATAAAGATATTGTGCTTTACCTGAAAAGGGAAATTAATTAGTTAGTGACAAATAGAAAAGGTAATATGTTTAATATGAAAAAGAAAATTATGTATTTAGTTAATAGTTAAGTAAGGGTAATTAGGTAAATTCAGTAGGTACCAACCAACCAACCAAACTTTTAATGTTTCGGTTTTAATATAATAGAATTGATAGATAGATTCACTAAAGTTTTGATATTTTAAAAATTTGGACATGATAATATACGGTATATATTTTTATATTTATGCAAATTTTATTGGTTAATAATTACAAAAATTACAATGGTAAAAAAAATTATAAAAAAAATATTTAAATAAGAGTAGAGAAAATATTTAATTATTTATATCCAACTGCTACTCCTACTTACAAGAAAGTTTGAAGTTTAACATTACTATTATTTCAAAAAAAAAAAAAGTTTAACATTACTATGCTTAGGTTCTAAAAAATTTAGCCCAGGTGACTTAGAGATGCTGGGTCCGCCCCTGCTCATGGCTCGAATATTTTACCTGATGAAAGCTCCAAAATAACTCTACACACTCTGTCCTATCTATTCCAACGAAAAAGGCACTCTCTCTTACAGTGAATTGGCTGGTTTGGTTAGGAAAACTGAGTAGAAAATGTGTGCATCTCCCTCCCAGAAGATCACCTGCTCAGCATCAGGTCATCAAATATCAGGAGTACGCCTTATCCAGTAATAAATACTGTTAATTTTGATGAATTAGCCAAAGTAGTATGAGAGTACAGTACTATTGCATAATCGATAATTGGTCGATGCAAATACAAACGCATAAATTCTCTAGTTTTGTACTCCTAATCCAAGCTTCATTACAAACATCAGTAATAAAAACCTAGTTGGAGTTATCATGGACAGTCTGGATTGTGGCAGGGTATGCGGCGCCTTTGTTGGAGTTGAGTGATACACGTGTTAGTATTAGTTAGTTGTATTTCCAACGAGAATTCAACTTCTTATTCTAAGAACCGATCTAAACTGAAAATAAGCATTTTCAATAAAAAAAAAAATTATTCAACTGCACTTGTTTCTCAAAAACACTGATATCACATTTACAAAGTCTTTTAATTTTCGAGTGCAATAAGGGAGTACGGCTACTATACTTTGTCTTTCGAAGTCTATCAATTGTACAATGTGTGTGTTTGGATTGCCATGCTATAAATTTGTGTTCTTGGGTGATTGCAGATTATTCTCCACACTTAAACTCTAGATGAATCAAAGTTAGTAGCATTAAAATGAAAGTTGATATGTGTTCATATTTGCACATTCTTTATTAGAATTAAGATCAAATTATCTTCATTATACATCTTAAACATCAAATCATCTCTATCAGGCCATTCTTATGAAAAATAAGGATACTTTGATATCAAATTAACATAAAATGTGCACCAAAAATTAAGTGCCCGTTTGGCAATTTTAACAAAGAACTTATAAGTTACTTATTTTGGAAAAAATTTTGTATTTATATAATTTTTTTTAGATAAAAATGTATATCGGGAGTTTAATATTCGTTATCTTGCAAAAATAAGTTACTTATTTCAGAAAAAGGTACATATTTCCTAACTTTTTTCCAGAATAAGTAACTTATTTCTGAAAAATAAGATTTCCCAAACGGGCCCTTAGAACCCACATAAAAATTAGATTAACCAAAAGAACCAATGTGTTCTCGAAACAAAAAAAAAATAGAAAATGGATAATCTTTTTTTCCCTCCAAATCTTTCCAAATGTGGCAAGAAAATTTTGAAGACAAAATATACATGAAATTTCTTGCCAAATCTTTAGAAATTTTTCTTTCCAAAAAATATTCAGGAACAAGTTGAAAAAATTAATTTAGTAAAAAAAAAAGTTGAAAAAAATTAAATTTCTCACTTTCTTTTCTTTTCTTCATATAAAAAGTTTCTGGAACACAATATAAAAGTCGCTATTTTTTTTTTGCTAATTCATTAAAATAAAATTAGATGAACCGTGGTTGAGAAAGGTTGGGTTGTGTTGGGTTCAAATTTAAAAATTCGTTTGTGAGACAATTTTAATAATAAAAAGCTGGGTTTTGGTAGTTTACAAAAGAATTAAAATAATATTACACATTAAATCCAAAATCAAACACTTTACTTTTAAAATTTTCTCGAAAATGAATTTTTAAATTTGAACCCAACCATTCTCAACCCTCAATCCAAACGAACCCTAAAAGTCACTAAATTCACTTTTTTATCATGTAATTGCTCAACATGATTAATACTAATAGGGATAGGATAAGTATCAAAATCATTACCCGTGTTATTCAAATATATTAAATGAGTCACTCATTGTAAAAATGTTTCAATTTAGTCACCAATTTAAAATTTTGTATCATTTTAATTAAGGGTCCTGCAAGGGCTATGTTTAGGGAAACATTTTTGACACGTGACGAGTTTTTGGCTTATTTTTGTGAATGCAGGGGACCGACCACATACATTATTATTATTACAACTACTTAAAAAGGTGGGAGAGCCAATTAGAAGCTGTCACGTGGCACCTTAACCTTAGCCCTTAGGATTATGATTAGCATTTCCCTTTAATTAATTAAAACTTAGAAGTTGAAAATTATTATTATTATTTTAAAAACATGACTAAATCGAATCACTTTTATAATAAGTAATTTACTTGATATATTTAAATAAAATAAATGATGAAATTGATATTTATCCGATACTAATACTCCGTATTAATCTGTTTTTCTTATAAATTGATCTGTTTTTAACTTTTTATTATTATCAATATAAAAATAAGGGAAACTGGCGCCAAAGAAAAACGTGGTCCCGAAAAAATAGTTCAGTTGGCAAAGCTAAAGAGTAAAGAATACCTACTCTCATACACATGCACCCTCTTTATTACATAACTAAACTAAACATGTTTCGTATCCAAGTAAGATCTATCTATCTATATATACACACAATTAATCTGAGCATCAATCTCAACTAGACCAACTCCATCTTAGCAGCCTCACAAATAAAATGGGAAACTGTTTCGAAACGCTTGATAAATCATCTCCGTCATCGGAAATAGTCCCCTCCGACGTCTTCAAGCCCCCGCCGCCGGCGATTACATTGTACGGGCCGTCAGATTGTCCGATCACTTTGTACATTCGCTTCGCTCTTTCATACAAGCCTGTTTCTGTTCAATTCATAGTTTCCAATATGCTTTCGGATATGTTATTGGATTCTCCCGTGCTCGAATTTGGATCGGAGAGAGTTTCCGGGTCTCCGCTCACGATTCTCGGTTACTTGGACGCTAAGTTTCCGGCGCCGGAGGTGGGGAGGCGGCGGAGTTCGACGGCGGCGCCGGAGATTGTGGATGCGGTGGTTTTGCAGCATAAGAGTGTGACGTGGCATGTGGATAGAGTGGTGACGTGGGCAGAGGATTTGGTGAAACGTAGAGGGATAGGGAGGGGGGATAGGAAAGTGGGGACCACACGAATGGAGGTGAAGAAGTTTGGGAAGAGGTATGGTGAGTTGTTGGAAGTGATGTTGGAGCATGCGAGAATGGAGGAGAGAGTTGTGTTTCCTGTTTTGGAAAAGGCTGATCGAGGTAATGTCGTCAATTCGATTGTTTAAAATCCGAGGCATAAATCCATACACTAAATTTTTGTGTCGTTTTCATGTCACTGTGCCAAATTGTCGGGGGTCTATTTAATTTATGATGTGTTTATGTGTTTAATAGATTGTTTGATTTGTGATTGTTGGTAAATGACTGAATGTGATATTATCTTCCGGTAATGTGAAGTTTCGATTAAATTTCCATTGTTGATATTGAGTTAAACATGAGATTGGAAAGGAATTTTCTTGATAACATATTTGCTTTTTCTTGAACGGAAGAGAACTGAGCTGGAAACATCTGCTCAGTGCTAGCTAAAATGTGTATCAGTAAGGTGAAATTGGGTTAGTGTATTGGTTAATTTGTTATTTGTATTTGAATGTTATATACTAAGAACATTTGGTGGGTCGATTAATTTCATTGGCGGAAAGGGAATGGGAAGGGGAGGTTCTGAAGAATACATAGTTGTAGAAGGTAGGGATTGAAGTAGCAGAAGAAGATATGTAAGAAGAATAGAGTCTTTAATGTCACAGATGTCTAGTAATTTCTGTTCCTGTGACATTAAATTCTTCATTACTGAACTCAATCTTGATTAACTGTTTGCAATATAGTTTGTCAGATGTAGTAATTGGGTAACCAAGTTCAATCTTAATTCAGAAAAGACAGAAAATGGCTTCAAGGTATGCAAGACAGATTAGTGATTAGTGTTGTTCTTGGTATAGCTTTATTTATACCCAACACTAAAGTATGTTTCCTGTAGGTGGTGAATAGTGATACCTGTAATGGTTCTAAATTGACAGTATTATTGATTCTTGAGTAGAATGCACTTCAAAATAAAGACTCATGTGAGTTGATGCCATCATGAAGGAGAAAATGCAGCGTAGATAACAAGCAAGGCATCTCTTAAACCTTCTTTATATGTCACTCAATATTTTCTTCTTCTGTAGAAAGTTCATAGAATGCATAATCACTTGAACCTTTACAAAACTGGTTTTAGAATGTGTCGCTACGACGGAGAAAGTTTTAGCTTGCTTTTAGCTGTCTAGTCAATTTATCCCCCAAACATTGATCTAGTTATGTAGTCTTCACAAGTGGAATCGCGTCTTCTCTTTTGTGAGTAGATTAATGTTAAAAGCGAAAGAACATAAAAGTATTGAGTCTCTAATGTTCTTGAGTCAGTTCATACATTGTTGTCAGTCATCAATGCATTTACTTTGAAGATCAGCTCAAACATAACTTTAGTTTCAAAACTGACATTAAATTTTAACTAATACACTCTACTTCTTCTCCTAACATTATGTGTACTGATTAAATCTATTCCACACTGTGAATACAGGTCTACCGAAAGCTGCAAATGCTGATCATGCAAGAGACCTACCAATCATGAACGGCATAAATGAAGACATCAAGGCCTTTGGAGTTCTTGATTCAAAAAACCCTGTCTACCTAGAGGCTCTAAAAAATCTGGCTACTCGCCTGAAAACTCTTCAGGTAAAGATAAACATTGTCATATATAATATGATCCAGATGATCTTCCATTTCTTTTTAACTTAAGACTTGTGTCCTTAAAAATACAAGAAATATAGTTGCCACTTGCCACAGTACTGAATGGGTGATTACTGTGTTTGTCAGAAACATTGCCATGCACATTTTCAAGAGGAGGAGAGAAAGTTACTACCACTTATGGAGGCTGTGGATCTAAATAAAGGGCAGCAAGAAATATTACTAGAACAGTGCTTCGAAGTAATGCATGGGACACACTCTCACTTGTTTCGGTTTTTCATCGAAGGCCTCTGCCCTCAGGATGCCATGCACTATCTGGACTTGGTCAGTAGGTGTTGTGACAGACAGAAAGTATCATCAATGTTTAGCAGGATTCTTGAGTAAGATCTTAACCCTTGGGCATTCTAATAATCGAGCATACAGACGACAAATGAATGATCTCATTGTGTAGAGTTCTCTTTTGCATCCATTTATAGACAAATGAGTATATCTTGTTTTGCAGGAGATTTGCTTACATTATAAGCCTGCTAATTTTTTTTTATTGCTTGTTTATATGTATATAATTAGGGTAGGGAAGTTTTTGTGCACAGAAATTTCTGATATGAAAATGATGTTAAATTCTGCCCTATGTCGTGAACTGCTGGTAAACATCATCAGGCTTGTATGAGATCCCAGTTTATTTCCAGATTCCTTCTTTGTTTTCGGTGGTGATGTTAAATGGTATAAATGGTCTAAACTCAAAAGTTATCATTTCAACTTCTATAATCAGAAATTTTCACGACTGACTGATTTCATATAAAGATAATGTGTTTGTAGCTGAAAGTGTCTAAAATGAAGATGGTGTTCATGTCTACACCCAGGGTCTACTCGACAAGGGTGTTTAAAGAAGAGCATATACTTTACATAATGAAACAAATATTGTGCTGTGCAAAATATGCTGGAGGGAATGCACATGACAACAAGATCTGAAGATGAATACTGTTAATTTTGATTATGGAGAAATTACAGCATATGATTTACATAAATGGAAGAGATATTTATCAATAAAAACTAATGTTGTGTTTGGTTGGCATGAATGAATTAGGAGGGAATGGAATGAGATTTTGAACTAAATTATGGTAAAATTTTAATACTTTTCATTCCTTCCTCATTCCATCTCTAACAAAATATATTAGAACTCAAGCATCCCTATTTTGGAAGGAATGCTCCATTCTCCCCCCTACCCATTTTCTTCACAAATTTCATCATAGAAATTTTGCACCCATTCATTTTTTTTCAAATCTTCACTCTAATCTCTATAGTTTCCCTTTATTTTTACTCATTTCATTCCATTCCATTCCATTCTCCCCAACCAAACACAACATAATAGCTTCGTATTTGGGGAGAGGGAGGAGGGAGGGGGGGGGGGTGCATGGGTAGTGAACTAGTGATTCAGGCTGCGAAATTTGCAGGAACAGAATCTGGCTTTCAGATTGTTGATAGGTTAGTCAAGCTATGAATGAGTTCTAGAGTTATAAATCACAGCTCACGCTTTAGACTAAAGGAGCTCAACTCGCTAGAACAGGTGACGAGCTATTACAGAGTTGAACTCGAGCTCAGACATGAAGACTCTCATTTTCTTAAGAATCTCATTTACTTATATAAAGTGAAAATGTATCTCTCTTTGGAGACTAAAACTCATGTTCTCTTCAAAACTTAAGCTAATAGCACTGTAGTAATATTTGAAATGCACTTGTTTGCACATAAGAGAAATGAACCTGAATCCTAGGTTCTTGTGTTTCTGCCAAGTTTAGAATTGCCAAGTATTTTATAAAGAACTCAAATCTGCAATTAGCATTCCCAGAACAAATCCCAACCAACCCCCCCCCCCCCCCCCCGCCCTTTCCTTTTCGGGGAAGATCCTCGCTTCGGGCTAATAGAAGTGGAGATCATACAGTATCTACATTTTTGGGATATATATCACATAAATCTGCTCTGGCTCATTCCACAAGTCCTCTTGTGCAACCTTCGGAGGCCACGGCTAAAGGATCATAGTGTGCCGTTGCAAGCTGTTGTTGCAATTGCAATTCCAAACAGAAATCCCCACCCAAACACTCGGTGGTTGGGGTGTTACTGGGACATGGGCATGAGGCTGGAATGCCAATAGGGCCAGGCATACAGCGTAAAAGTCGTTGAAAAAGGTGTCTTTTACTTTTGGGCAAACAACATATATACAATCATGTTTGGTACATGCCAGCCCCTTTTTGTTTTTGTAAGCTGCTTGAATTCTAATGATATTCAACCCAAACAAAATTTGAATTCGACAAAAAGTACAAGGTAGATTGGTTTTAACTACTCTGAAAGTCTGAAGCTGTTGACAAGGTAGAACACTAGACGATATTGCTACAATTCAGAGTGGTTACTTAGACATGAACACGACAAAACAAACCAAGAAGATGTCTGTCTGTATTTGGGGAGGGGAGGGGAGGGGTGCATGGGTAGTGAACTAGTGATTCAGGCTGCGAAATTTGCAGGAACAGAATCTGGCTTTCAGATTGTTGATAGGTTAGTCAAGCTACGAATGAGTTCTAGAGTTATAAATCACAGCTCACGCTTTAGACTAAAGGAGCTCAACTCGCTAGAACAGGTGACTAGCTATTACAGAGTTGAACTCGAGCTCAGACATGAAGACTCTCATTTTCTTAAGAATCTCATTTACTTATATAAAGTGAAAATGTATCTCTCTTTGGAGGCTAAAACTCATGTTCTCTTCAAAACTTAAGCTAATAGCACTGTAGTAATATTTGAAATGCACTTATTTGCACATAAGAGAAATGAACCTGAATCCTAGGTTCTTGTGTTTCTGCCAAGTTTAGAATTGCCAAGTATTTTATAAAGAACTCAAATCTGCAATTAGCATTCCCAGAACAAATCCCCCCCCCCCCCCTCCTATTCGGGGAAGATCCTCGCTTCGGGCTAATAGAAGTGGAGATCATACAATATCCATTTTTGGGATATATATCACATAAATCTGCTCTGGCTCATTCCACAAGTCCTCTTGTGCAACCTTCAGAGGCCACGGCTAAAGGATCTTAGCTGTTGTTGCAATTGCAATTCCAAACAGAAATCCCCACCCAAACACTCGGGGGATGGGGTGTTATTGGGACATGGGCATGAGGCTGGAATGCCAATAGGGCCAGGCATACAGCGTAAAAGCCGTTGAAAAAGGTGTGTTCTTTTACTTTTGGTCAAACAACATATGTACAATCATGTTTGGTACATGCCAGCCCCTTTTTGTTTTTGTAAGCTGCTTGAATTCTAATGATATTCAACCCAAACAAAATTTGAATTCGACAAAAAGTACAAGGTAGATTGGTTTTAACTACTCTGAAAGTCTGAAGCTGTTGACAAGGTAGAACACTAGACGATATTGCTACAATTCAGAGTGGTTACTTAGACATGAACACGACAAAACAAACCAAGAAGATGTCTGTCTGTATATACTAACTTAAATATAACCCATCTATACAAGCTACCTGATGAAGTTGTGTACTCAGACTAAATACACTGTGAAAAGAAATAACAAGATGGTTGCACTCAAGGCAGTAATTACTCCTGTGCTGCCGTGACGTCTGTTTCCTGAATTGTGGTGCCCTTTATTGTTATTGGCAGCTCCAGCTGCACCTGCACCATACAAGGGAACCACACCTGCACCTCCTGGTGTACGTGGGGATGTAGACCCATCGCCCCCACTTCCTGATTTGCCACCGCCACTTCCACTCCCAGCTCTACTACCTGATCCACCACCTCCACCTCTAAAGCCACCTCCACCTCCACCTCCACCTCCACCACCACCTCTACCTCCACTAGAAATTGTGCTGCGACGTGCTATGCCATTGTTACCACACAGGTCCACGCCATTACCTTTTCCTTTTTTGTCCGGTAAATCAACTGTGTGCATAACAAGATAACATTCTATGAGCTCAGCTGTCAAGAGAAATAACTTCTCTCTAAGTACACATTTGCTTATGTTGTTGCTGGATTAGACCTTGAGAGGGTTATTACTTATTACTCCAATATATACAAAAAAACAGGGGTGTGTTCCCAACTCTAAACATGTGTTAAGAATATGAGCTTTTACATGTCCCCAACCAAGAGTAGGTACTAGGTAGGAAATGCGGGAGGGTGAGATGTCCGCAGATTTTATTCTTACTACTAAAAGGAGTACAAAAATATGCAGTATGAATTATGATGACCTACAAAGAAATTTAAGCAAAATGGGAAAACTTTGGAGATTATTTAGCATCTCTGTCTACTGATTCATGTTGAGGTGGATTTTAAAAGGGATTATGCTCGACAAATTTTTCGAGATAATGAAAGCCAAGAACATCTTTTCTAATGTACATGAATGAGGGGGGGAGTTGTAATATTCAGATGCACCTTGGAATTCATAAGCAAGCTAATAAAGTTATATGAAGAAATTAAGGAACAATTATACAACAAACTGTTATGTCTACTACTACTAAACCCTTAATCTTTGGAGGATATAATAAATTCATACATGTTGTTAGGGTGATACTTTCATCTAAACTTCATTCATGCAGAATCATTATCATTCGATTTGTCAAGAAAACACACAAACAAGCACACACACACAATGAAGTGGAACAAGAGGGAGGAACAAACCTGAAGCAGAAGAGTTGGTGGGAGAAAATGCGGAAGAAAGGAAGAAGAAGAGGGTAAGAAGAAACAGCATCAAACTTTTGCTTGTCATTATAGTTTTTTTCTTTCTTGATAAACTTTTGTTGATACCTCTTCAATTTCTCCTTTTATAATGAACCCATCAATTTTCAAGATAATACAGCGTTGTCACCACTTTCCTTGAATCAATCTTTCAGAGAAAAGTCAGGCGACAGATTGCACAAAAAAAAAAAAATTTGATATTTTATTGTGATTTGATCTTATCAAAGAACCATTGTACTACTTTGCCATACGTTACACGTATGCTCACTTTTTGGGCAACTCAAGCACACGGCTTGTAAAGTTGTAATTACTATTTATTTAATATTTTTTCCTTTTTTACTTATAATCACTTTAATAGTTTCCTTTTTTTTTTAATGTAGAGAGGTAAATATGGATTCAACATCATTCTCATTTTCAGTCTTTTAATTCCTAGGGTCTAGGGACCATCGAATGTGGACCTAAAATGTTTATACATGTTGCATACAAGTTGTGGGCTACTTTAATAATGCAAATGGACTGCTACTAAAAAAAGTGATTTCGTATCAAATTGAAATTTCTTTTTTCATGTATTTTTTTTTCTATTTCCAATGTAGAAAATTATGATTCTGAAAATAGCTTACAACTACTCATTTTTACTACTTTTACATCCTAGGGACCTAGTTTCTACCCATGTGTACGAGTGTATCAAGTATCAAATTTTGGCTGATCATGTATATATCGCATTTAGAATTTTGCAACAAAAAGAATTTAAAATGTTGGCCTTGAATGTGTTGAAGACCTATCATACGAGGGTCTGGGATACACAAATTTTCGCAGTTTATTTGGGCTACCAAATTCATAAAGGGTTCAAGTGTAAACTTGTTTAGAGCCACGATTACAACAAAAAGGCAAGAACATCCCATCTACTAGTAAACATATTCAACAAAATGTGAAAATGGCGAAGGAATGTCTGCAGTGTTGCTGCTGGTATAGCATAAGCATCTCCTCTTACATGATAATCAAGCAGTCTGATTGAACATGAGATCATCGAGTAATACATCGTGTGTCATGATCAACAAGGATGTGCCGAAACATGGGGCTCATAAATGATAAGAATTCTAAATCTAAAACGCAAACACAGACCCACATGATATCATTCATTTCTTATTAGGAGAAGATATCCGATTCTTTGACCATTTGTCCAAGGCACTCCGGTGCAGAGAATTCATACGTATATAAGGTCTTCTTTCACGGATCATCTTCTCAGCATTTTTCCAGTCTTCAGCCAATCCCAGTGCTACCAGCAAAGCACACATCACTGCCACACTTCTACCATGGCCTAGAAGAAGCAACATAAAGAAAGAATAACATATTATTATTCGCTCCTAGAGGGAATTAATATTTACAATAAATCACTAGATATGCAATGTTTTTATAAACACAAGCTTCAACAGGAATATTCAGTACATGAATATATACAGGCCAAAATTTAATAACTCAAGCTATGTTCAGTGTTGGTAACTACTGGCGTTCAAGGAGCACTTAAAGGCCAGAGTTTTTTCTTAGAGGATCTTATTTATCGATATTTTATATGCACATACTATTTATAATGCATGTTTCAGACGCAGATAATTATACCACCACATGTTTTTAAAAAAGAAAGGCAAAAAACAGCTTTGGAGGTTTATGCAAGCATGTACTCTCTAAAAGCCTTCTATGATACCATTACTCAACTCCAGTTATATGTTTCTATCAACCTATGGCAAGTCTTCTAAGCTTAATTATGTTGATTGATTCTGGCATTGCTAGCGCTGCATTGACTAAGACCCTTAAAATTAAAAAAGTTGCTAATAATTTTTTATTTTGTTCTTTGAATAAGGGGTCATTTGTTAACACAGGAATGAAAGCATATTAACTGGACCACTCATAAGCACATGTTCAGACTGTTTGATTAAGTTTCTAAAAATCTGGACGACACTAAAATATTTCTGGACAACACTGCAATATCTCTGGACGACAACCCCTTTGAATTCTAGCTGAACGAGTCGAATCACCCAACAACATTACTATTTTCATTCAACTAGTATACAGTATACACATTCTTTTTTAACTTATTTAATTATCTCATATATTATAGTACAAGGTAAAAGTTGACACTCAAAATTATTAATCAAATATTACTTCATTAATTAATTGGCTTAATGTTTATTTAGGAATCTTAATTATTCGAACAACTTACTCAAAATTAACAATTGACTCCTATATAATATTAATGATTAAACCTTTTCAAAAATTTTAAATATTATCATTCAGCGAACGATATACTCCCTCAGTCCCAGTGAATACTTTACCTTTCAGAATAAGTTTTTTGGCACGTATTTTAAGATGCATTTTAAGGGTAGTTCCATAACTTATTTTTTTAAAACAAAAAATTTGTATGAAAATATAATGTATATATTTTTATACAAAAAAAGTAAATTTTAAAAATAAGTTATGGAACTATCCTTAAAATACACCTTAAAATACGTGCCAGAAAGTGTAAAAAAAAGGGTAAAGAATCAAGTGGGACGGAGGGAGTATATATTTTTATCAAACATCATCACTCGTCCAGGATTCAGATTATTCATTCGTTCAGATATTTTAGTCATCCAGAAAATATTGTTCAGATTTAACAAATGACCCCTAAGTAAATCAATTTCGTTGATCAAATAGAGGGCCTGTTTGGGAAATCTTATTTTTCATAAATAAGTTACTTATTCTGGAAAAAAGTTAGGAAATATGTACTTTTTTCTGAAATAAGTAACTTATTTTTGCAAGATAATGAATATTAAACTCCCCGTACACATTTTTCTTTAAAAGAAAGTATGTAAATACGAATTTTTTTCCGAAATAAGTAACTTATAAGTTCGAGAACTTATTTGCCAAACGGGGCCAGAATCCTTCAGAATTACATCCCCAACATCAGCACAGACATCATGTAACCTGAAACTACCATCAGCTACATAATAAGAAGCCCTAGCTATCGCATAGGAGATTCTATTGGCAGATCATCTTACAAATTACAGAGACATCTTGTAAAGTTGACAAAATAATCTTACATTTTTTAACAATGCCAACATAATATGAGGGCATACTAAAGGGGATTCTAACTGCCTGAACTACCACAATACAGTTACTTTCAATCATTTAAGCAGCATATATTTTTCTAATCTTTAGTTACCATGCACTATGAATAAATCTTAATGATCCGTCATTTAGTAATGAAGACAATTTTGTAGTGAGAACTCAAATGGATATGTACTTTTCTATACATTAATCCACATTCTAGAGAGATTCAGAATAACTTCCCCAAAATCGTTTATCTTTTGTGCAGATAGAAACATAAAATATATGCATTCCCATCAATCAATTGTCATAGAAACTTTCACAAACATGCAATGTGAGCCGGGTTAGTACTAAAATGTTAACCATCCGACTGTAACATGCTCCTTGGGTCTTCTAAGTGTTCACAGAAACATAAATATATTCAATTGTGCAAGTGAAACTCTTCTCTTTTCTTTTCTGCTAAGCCAGTCTGAGTTACCATTTGTACTAATGTAGATATGTGAGTCAAAAATTATGAAGCCATGATCAAGTACTTGGTTGATATAATCCAAATTACAGGGATCAACATGAAAAATGAGCACAAGAATCATCAGAAAATGGCAGTCAATATATACAGTCATCCAAGACAGAGAATTTGAGGAACACGTCAAAAGTCTCAATATCAGGATAAGAATTGTGGTGGGTGAGGATCTCACAAATAAGATTTCAATATTGTATTTAACAAAAGAAAGTAAATTTCTCCTCAATAGATGATATACCTAAATAAAGGCATTAATACACCTATACTGCTGATTGTATGTACATAGAACATCCACTTGGACATCAACATGAAGAGTGCTAAATAAATTTTTAAACAATATAGTCGGGCCTCCTTAATCAGAGACTCGTGAGGAGTTCCAGGGTATTGGCATCGGATTTATCTTTGCCACAAATGAAAGGAATGAAATGAGGTACGAATGCTATAAATCCCAATTACGTTTTGAACATTAGTGGATAATACTCATTTATTCCTGCATTCTGAATTTAAATCCAGAATAACAAAATTCAAATTGAACACTCAATCCTTCCTCCTTGTATCCTTTAAAATCTTGCACTCTCATCCATCACTCTTTCAGTTCTTCCATCCCTTCTCTTCCACTCACATTTATTTGACACTTTTCATTCTATTCTCTCCTCCATTTCAATCCTTCCAACCAAATTTAACACAAGGGACTATAAAAGGTAAATTCTATGGTAGAATGCATTATTCAGATGTGCTCTAAGGGATAGTGATAAGGTACACTAGTGAAGATATCTTATATACATTCCTAGCTGGAATACCTTGGTAAATTCAGCTTTTAAAAATGCCTCGAAAAATTGTAATCCAATCTAAAAAATGAATGCTAAACATCAAGGCAGATGAAACTTTCTGTCAGATATTCAGCCCTATCCACTACCAAATACCCATACTTGTTAGGGTATAGCCGTATAGTGATTATTGTCTGTATCCATCATCCATGGTAGATACTATGTTATTATATTTGGCACTTTTGGGGAAAACCTAAAAGAATTATGCTACTAGGCAACATAATAACCTAAAGGATATACGAAATGTTTTTGTTCTTCCCCTTTTCTACTTTCATTCACTGTAATTTCTTTCCGAAGGAGATTAAGTTACTGTTACGTCATTATGCCATAGAATCTACTACCACATTCAAAGGGTACACTTTGTCAATACATAATTCATGAGTTACATGTCCAATTCAGATGTTTCTTATTGCTACCATACACTCCTCGACGAATATTTTACAAGTTTCCCATGTTGAGATGTACATAGAGATTGGATGCTTTTCTGATAAGAAATCTAATTCTTATTATGTACAGATAGCAAAGTATCAAAACCAATCCCTCCATGACCAAGGAATCAAGAATCAAAACATTGGGCCGGCCAGAACATTTATTTGAAAGGTATGCAGATCTAAGTTACAAGTAGTCAAAATTTCATTCATCTATAAAACAAAACCCGGGTAAACGTTTTATTTCTTAAGCACAAAACTAGTAACCATGTCTTGGTATATGATGTACACCACTCAATTGTAGCCTAGCAAGAGTGTAGCACTTAATCGCTCGTAGTCAGCGACAATTAAACTTATATTGAATCTATATTTAACACAAGCAACAGATCATGGATAATTTCAACATCAAACAACAAATCCTAAAATATCAAGCAGTAGATTACCATACACTATAATAAAAAGTAACAACAAGCATAAGCATCACATAAAACCGCAAAACGAATTAACTATTTAGAAAGCCATACCATAAGCACAATGAACGAAAATGGGTATATTCTGACTCCTCTTCCTGCAGGCCCACCTCACCGCTGATTCAATCTCAGCCGGCTGAGGCGCCCTCGTATCCCAAACCGGAACACACAAATACGCAAGCCCACTAACTTCCTTCTTCCTAGGCAACTCACAAGTACAATCAATAACAGCCGGATTACCCGGTGGCAACTTGTCCAAACAAGAAGGCCATCCCCCAACAAACAACCCATCATAAATCTCACTATAAGGAGGTTCACCACTTGTCAATCTTCGCAATGTCGAAAAAAATCTAACAAAATAAAGATAAGGACTAAACATAATTTGTGACCAAATAGGAAAGCTCCCATCTGAAGACTTTCCTAAAAGCAAAGGGAGATTAATGTAAGGATGAGAAGCTATAGAAACTAAGAAAGATACAAGAGATGCATATAAAATAGGGATAGAGAGTAAAGTAAAACCTAGGGTTCTAACATAAGCAAATAATATGAAAAGGGTTGTTGCTTTTAGGGCTATTAACATTGATAAACCAAAACCCAACATGATAAATCAATAAAAATGTGTAAAAATTAAAGATTGAGCACAATTTTCAAGAATTTGATAAGGGGTTATTTTAAAAAGTGGTTTGATTGATTAGGTGTTCTTGAAATTATGATTGGGTTGGGGATTGAGATTGATGTTGAAGCTGTGAGAGAAGAGAATTGTATGCGGGTATGTGTGCGTTGGAATGAACAAAACAAAGCAAGAAGTGAAAGGTACGAATATGCCCGTGGAGAACCTGGCTATGAAGTGATTCCGTGTTGGACTCGGATGAATCGGGGAGTCTACCCTGGTTTTTGATCGAGTTTGAGGTAGACTTTTGGTAATTTTGGCTCCGTCTGATGAAAATATATTAATTGTATAAATATTTTGGAGAAAATTTTTTGAAAAATAAAATTTTGGAGATCGTCACTACTTTTTTTAAAAAAATATTTAGTAGAGGTATTAGAGAAATGTTAGAGTTTCCGAAAGCCTTGCTAAAATCATTACTGAATGTTTGGGTTGTTATCGATTGGTTATTTTTTTCATTAATGAGATGGATCCTTATGTGTTAATAGGGTTGCACAACTTTCTGGTCTATACCGGTAATTTAGACCAGACCGGGTCTACCGGTCCAAGGACCGGACCGGACCGAAGGACCGGACCGGACCGAATATAACCGGTCCGGTCCCCGGTCCACAAAATCAAAAAAATTCGGTCTTCGGTCTGGTCTGGTTCAAACCCTGAAAACACCCGGTCCGGACCGGATCAGATCGGATTTTATGTATATAGTTAATTTTACACTATTTTTATCTTCTAAATTATATAATTTAATGATTAAATATTAACACATAACATATTTTAGTGATCCAAATGGGTAAATAATAAATTTATGAAATAGTATATATAAACAATATAATATAAATGATTAAATTTCATATTTTATACTATATATAATTTATAATTACGTTTACAAATTAATGTTACTTTACAAATAATATGATATTTACTTATTTTTAAATTTAAATTAACTTAAGTAATTTAAATATCAACAAAGAATGAAAATTAAATTATAAAAATTAATTTTTTTTATAAAATATTAACTAACCAGTCCATACCGGTCCAGTTCCGGTCCGGTCCCATGACCGGTTATAACCGGTCCGGTCCCCGGTCCATGAATTCAAAAAAATCCGGTCTTTGGTCCGGTCCGATCCGGGTCGGTCCGGTCCGGTTTTGGACCTTTGTGCAGCCCTATGTGTTAATATGAATCACACAAATATAACAATGTTGTCGGGTATTTGGGAATATTTTTGTGATCTTTTTCAAGATATGTGTGGCATCCCATAATCCGGGGTGCAGATTTGGGGCCACTAACCACAATCCACACAACACAAACCTGGATATAAACATAATATAATAATAAAATACCCCTGATCCAAGACCGCTTACAGGTTATGGTATGAAACAAACTATAAAATTTAATTATTACAATCCAATCTCAATATAACATTATTATACAAATTGATAACCATTAAGTTCGTCTACCGAACTAATAAACCAACCTCTGAAAAGCTCAAATCACTACCTGGCGAAACCAACAACTCGAACGTCACCTCTCGCTGCTGGAACAAGAAAACTCATCCACACAAGGTCCACTAATCTCCTCTATTAACTGAAGAAAAATAAACAAGCAAGAGTGAGCCAATAATGCTCAGCAAGTGTAAACAGTGATAGCAATATCAAGAACAATATAGGTTCTGATCAAGAAAAATAATCATCATACGGTACGAAAGAAATCAGCTGAAGAAATTAAATATTGTAACTCCCAGATGAGCCAACAGGACTCCGCTTAAATAAAATGCATCAACAATGAGAACTGATAAAAGTTCTGATAATTAAAGATAATCATAATAGGCTTCAAGGGAATCAGGCTTTGAAGCAACTCAACCTCAATGTATGGATTAGAATTGGATTTTTATATATTTTAAAAAACAATAAGGTTAGGCTGCTGATCAGTCACGCACTAACCCCGGACAAACGCACACAGCAATGTCCTTTAATGGATCCACGGCACACATTGGCCTTAACATCTGACCAAAATCTGGTCTCCCCGAAGGGACATCTGTTGACCATTAAACTGGTCTCCCCGAAGGGACATCTGTTGACCATTAAACTGGTCTCCCCGAAGGGACATCTGAAAAAAAACATTCCAATTCTAAATCCAATGCACTAGGTGTCGGGACAATCGACAACCTCTATCAATCAAACAATCTGAAAAACTCACGTTCCCGCACAACAACTCAACTAGTGGAATGAAAAGAGAATCAACAATTCTATCCTCGATATCGACAAGTTCGATATATAAATGGGGTGAAAATTAAGAAACAACATCAACACTAGTTGTCGACGAGATCGACAATAAATGGGGTAATAATAGATAAAGATCCACAACAATATTAAATGTCGACGAGATCAACAATAAATGGGATAATAATAGATAAAGATCCACAACAATATTAAATGTCGACGAGATCAACAATAAATGTGGTAACAATTGAATGAACAACAATAAATATCGACGAGATCGACAATAAAGGGGATGACATCATAATCAGAAATAATTAAAAGTGAATTTCACTTGAACAAGAAGTGAAGGAAAAATACTTGCAACATGATTAACAACTGTAATTATAAGATAAAGCAAGGATATAGTCAAGTGCTAAGCATTTAATAAAATTTACCAACACCTTGTCAAGTTTGAATCAACATACGTGAATTAAATAGTTAAAAAAATGATCCTTTGTAAAATAACTCCAAGATAATTAAATTGTAGGTTAGTTTGAAGAAAATATCCCCTAAAGAGGGTCCATCGGTAAAAATATATCATAATCAGGATTCGTGTTAAAAGATTTGTATAAGATTTTAAAATCTTGGATTCCTCTATTACAACGTCTTTTATTCATTTTTGAAGAAAATAAAATAAATTAAAATAAATGGTACTCTCCTGAGGAATCCAATAACATACCACGTTTTTTAAAAATATCTTTGAGGAAAAAGGTAGTTGTAAGATCAGTCGAAGATTTGCACTTGATCTAAAGGTGGAAATATAAACATTTGCACGTCATTTGAAGAAGGACGCTACTTTGTAAACATAATTTGACCGACACGTTTGATATATAAATATAACAGAATTGCATCACTTGAACAATAAGTGAAGAGCGATAACACTTGCCTCGATACACGAAGTTCCCACTTCCATATTTCAATTCGTTATTCACTTCGCTTCAGTCTCTACTTCTCTACACGTTGGCCTCTACTCGATCATATATCCGTCTTTCGATTATCACTGGTCAGCCTCTATACGACCACACTCGACCACCCCGACAATTATCTCCTTCCGCGAGATTCCAGCGACACCACTACTTTTGGCTGACCTCCTACTCGTACCTATACAAGGTAAAGTACCACTTTAGTACCAAACCAATCAAACTGATTGCTCTATTCTACCCATACGCGTCCTATAACGCTTTACACATGTAGCACATAGCACGTATTGGATACATAAGCACTTGAGACGTATATCATATCGATCCACAATAACCCGTATCAATTTACTATAAAAATTACAAAATAATTCTAACGAAAATTGGACAACACCTCCTTTATAATATCGCCTAACCTGTCGGAATACAACCGACCCAACAAGCAATTAAGAAATTTTTTTGCTTTAATATCAACTTTGTTAGGAATATGTTGTAGTTGATGATAACTTAACATTCAAGCAAAATTGTATAAAGTCAAGATTTGTAACTGTCAACGGATAAGACTTTATAACTCTATTCGTTGACAGGTAGCTCATCAACGGATAAGGTTTTGTAGCATACTGCAATATCTCTATTTATCAGTTGATAGTGTTTTTATTCAGAGTCATGTTGACCATCAATGGATAGGCAGAATAGGGTAGCCAATTGTAAATAAGTTATGCTATGTAATTCTGTCTAAGTGAAAGTGTATCAACGGATACAACTCAAATCTACTCTATCAACGGATACAGCTCAAACTACTATCAACGGATGACTGTGCACAACATCAATGGATAATCATTAACACTTTATCCTATGCTAGCTGGGGATTAGCAGTTGATAAGGACAGGTTTGACTGACAGATCACATGGGTTGATAGTAGGTATAAAAAGGCAGTATGGCAGCCATACTTTGGAAACACAGAAGAAAGAAGCATTCCATTTACACAGTACATACAAGAAAGGTGCAAGGGACATATCTGTTCACAAGGACAACCTTTCGGCTACATGTGGATTTGGAGTGGAGTAGCAAGTCAACTTGAATTAGATTAATATTATCTTATTCCTGTAGTACTTGTAAACTTGGGATATATAACCAAGTGTAGCAACTCTTTAGAGATTAAGAAAACAGACATATTTGCTTAGGGTTTCTTGAATATCCTTAGAAGCAAAGAGTTGTAAAAACAGAAGCTGTGTACATTTGTATCACAGAGTTTTCTTCGAATAAAAGTCTCAGGTGGTACATTTAACCACCTGATTTTTTATGTGTTTGTGAATCATTTCTTATTCAGCAATTATTTCCTTATAGATTTCTGTGGTTTTTATCAGAAATTTACAATTATCAAGAATTGTATTCAACCCCCCCTTCTACAATTATACAAGTGTGTAATCTGGGAATAACAATTGGTATCAGAGCAAGTTTCTAATATATTTGAAGTTTAAAGATCAACACACTTCCAACATGTCTAAGAAGGATTATGGAGTGAAGATACCGGTTCTTGATAGAGAAAATTACTTTCACTGGAAAGTAAAAATGCGTCTACATCTCATGTCTATTGATGAAGGTTTTGTAGATTGCATTGAGAAGGGTCCTCATGTTCCAATGAAGGCTGCTTCAAGAGTTGGTCTTGCTGCAGATGCACCAGACACTTACATTCCAAAACCTGTTTCTGAGTGGAGTACTGAGGATGTTGTAGAAGTCCACAAAGATAAAAAGACCATGAATATTCTGTTTAATGGCTTAGAAACAGACATGGTTGACAATGTTATCAACTGTACTACCTCCAAGGAAGTATGGGACATTGTTCAAACCCTTTGTGAAGGTACAGAATAGGTAAGGGAAAACAAGATGCAGCTACTGATCCAACAGTATGAGCACTTCCATTTCAAGAATGGAGAGACATTGAATGACACATTTAGTAGATTTCAAAAGCTACTGAATGGCTTGAAACTGTATGGAAGAATCTACCAAGTGAAAGATTCTAATATCAAATTTCTGAGATCACTGCCCAAAGAGTGGAAGCCTATGACTGTTTCTCTAAGAAACACTCAAGAGTACAAGTCATTTACTCTTGAAAGGCTCTATGGAACTTTAAAGACATATGAACTAGAAATGGAGCAGGATGAAGAAATTGAGAAGGCCCAAAAGAAAAGTGGGTCAGTTGCACTTGTTGCCAACTTGGAGCAGAAGGAGGAGAAGAGGACTGAAGCTGCTAAATCTACACCAAACAGGGAGGTTTGTGAAGGTAGAGCAGAATCAAGCAAAAGCAAGGAAAAGGTTTCTGAAGAAATGAGTGTCCTTCAGCAGGATGAATTGGATGAGATAGATGAGCATTTAGCCTTTCTATCTAGGAGATTCTCTAAGCTAAAATTCAGAAGAAACTCTGGGGTGGCCAAGCCATTTAACAAGGATTTTTCTACAAGCAACTATGTGGATAAATCCAAAATTAAATGCTATAACTGTGGAATTGCTGGTCACATGATAAGTGAATGTAGGAAGCCTAGATCAGAGAACAAGGGAAAGCCAACTGAAACTGTTGACTACAAGAAGAAATATTTTGATCTTCTCAGACAGAAAGGAAAGGCATTCATGACCCAAGAGTATGACTGGGCTGCTGATGGAAATCATTCTGATGATGATGCTGAGTTTGTCAACCTTGCATTAATGGCTGATTCTGAGCAGGAAGCAAGTTCAGCTAGCAATCAGGTATTTTCTACTAATCTCTCTGAGCTCACCAAAGAGGAATGCAATAGTGTTATAGATGAAATGTCTACTAAACTATATCACTTGAGTGTTACTCTTAAATCACTTACTAAAGAGAACAATAGGATTAAAGAAACTAATCAGTTTTTAAGTGATAGAAATGCAGTTCTAGAAATTCAATTTCTAGAATTTGAGAAAATGAGAGTTGATTGCAATAATGCTAAAAGTGAACTTGAAGCTGTGTTAAAAAGAGAACTGATTTTAAGAGACCAGCTTGAAAAAGAATAAGGGATAATTGCTAAATTTCAAAGTTGTAGGAATATTTCTCAAAACATAATAGAAGTCCAGAGAATATAATCATTTGTGAGGAATACCTGGACTCAAAAAAAAAAGGAGCTAGAACCTTGCCTTGAGGATCTAGAGACTATTTGTGAATCAACGGATAGTGATCATCCGTTGACAGATGAACCATCAACAGATGAGAGGTATCCGTCGACTAACAAAAAGTCTGTTAGTAAGAAGGAACTCAAGAAACTGAATAATCAGTATGGTCCAGTAGCCAAGAACTTTGTCTCTGGTGAAAGTAGCCAAGCCAAATCAAGTGAGAAGGCTAAGACAGGTGATTTACTTAACAAAAAGGCTGTTGGTAAATCAGTTAATGAAAAGGTAGAGACTGAGGGTAAAAAGAAAAAGAACAGAAATGGTAAGATAGGCATTAACAAGAAAAACAATTATTCTCCTGACAAGTTTGCTCCTAGGAAAACTTGTGGTAATTGCAATAGTGTCAATCACCTATCTTCTAATTGCAAGTCTGTTAAAAGGACTCCTGTTCATGTACCTCAATCTATGCCAAGTATGCCTACAATGCCTGTTATGCCTGGTTTGTATCAGAATGCTAGTTTTTCAAATCCATATGTGAACATGCCATATGTGTCTAATCCTTATTTTCAATCTGTGAATATGCCACAAATGTCATGGAGCATTCCTAGCATGGATAATATGTATGCCAATTTTCCACAAATGCTTGCATCAAATATTTATGCAAATGAGCATCTGTCAAAACCTATCACTCAAGCATCTACACCCAAAGTGAAGATTGATAAAAGTGTAAAACCAAAGGCTAACAAGAAAGGACCCAAGGAAACTTGGGTACCAAAATCAACTTGATTTGTATTTTGGAATGTGTGCAGGGAAATAAGAGGAATCTATGGTACCTAGACAGTGGATGTTCTAGGCATATGACAGGAGATTCAACCCTGCTTACAGAGTTCAAGGAGGCAGCTGGCCCTAGAATTACCTTTGGAGATGACAGCAAAGGATATACTAAGGGATATGGCTTGATTACAAAGGACAATGTCATCATTGAAGAAGTGGCTTTAGTTGAAGGTTTGAAGCACAATTTGCTGAGTGTCAGTCAGATTTGTGACAAAGACTATGAAGTAAAGTTCACTAAAGAAGCTTGTGTTGTTTCTTCCAAGGAAAACAACAATGTGGTTCTGACAGGCTTTAGAAAAGGAAATGTTTACATAGCTGATTTCAACTCAGTATGCTAAGAATCCATTACTTGTCTCTTCAGCAAAGCAAGCAAGGATGAGAGTTGGCTATGGCATAAAAAGCTGTCACATTTGAATTTTAAAGTTATGAATGATTTGGTAAGAAAGGATCTTGCTAGAGGAATCCCTCAATTGGAGTTCATCAAGGATGGATTGTGTGATGCCTGCCAATTAAGGAAGCAAAAGAAATCATCCTTCAAGAGCAAGACAGAGTCATCCTTTGTTAAGCCTCTTAAATTGCTGCATATGGACTTATTTGGTCCAGTAAATGTCATGTCCATTTTAAAGAAGAAATACTGCCTGGTGATTGTGGATGATTTTTCTAAGTTTACATGGACCTTCTTTCTGCACTCCAAAGATTGTGCAAGTGAAATCATCATCAATCATCTCAGACTAGTAAACAATGGTTCTGAAGTAAAAGTACAAAGAATCAGGAGTGATAATGGCACTGAATTCAAAAATTCCACAATGAAGATTTTCTATGAAGAGAATGGAAATGTCCATGAGTTTTCTGCTGCTAGAACACCTCAACAAAATGGGGTTGTTGAAAGGAAAAACAAAACTCTCATTGAAGCAGCTAGAACAATGCTAAGTGAATCAAGATTGCCAACATATTTCTAGGCTGAAGCTGTCAACACTGCCTGCTTCACTTAGAATATTTCCTTGATCAATCAAGCTAGAGGAATGACTTCTTATCAGTTATTCACCAACAAGAAACCAACGTTAGCTTTTCTTCATGTCTTTGGATGTAAGTGTTTTGTGCTAAGAAATCATGGAGATAACTTGGGCAAATTTGAAGCAAAGGCAGATGAAGCTATCTTTGTTGGATATGCAGCAGGGAAAGCCTATAGAGTCTACAATCTAAGAACCAACATTGTTATGGAATCTGTACATGTTTTGTTTGATGATCAAAAGATTCTAGGTCTAAATGATGAAGGCTTCCATGAAAAGTTGAGATTTGAAAATGAGGTAGAAGGAAGAATGTACATTGATGATGATGAGGAAAATGAAGATCATGGCCTTGGAAATTCACCTAGAGTTGTTGGTCCAACTAGAAGTGATGCTAACACTGGAAATGAAGCATCCGTTGACAGTCATACTAGAGGATCAGATGCATCCGTTGACAGGCATTCTCATGTATTCGTCGACAGGCAAAATGGAGCATCCGTTGATAGACAAAATGATCCATCCGTTGATAGTCAACTTCATAATTCCACAAGGACAACAAACTCAGGGGGAGTTTCTCAAAGTCAAAACTCAATGACCAATCAACAAGATCATGCTCACTTAGACGAAGCAACCTCGTCTAGATCAAACCTTCCACCTTCAAGAAAATGGACCAGAGATCATCCTTTTGAATTAATCATTGGTGACTCAAACTCAAGAGTCCAAACTAGGAGGGCCACACAAGAAGAATGCCTATACAGTAGTTTCCTGTCTCAAGAGGAACCTAAGAAAGTGGAAGATGTCCTTCTAGATCCAGATTGGGTCTTAGCAATGCAAGAAGAGCTAAACCAATTTGAGAGAAATAAAGTATAGAAGCTTGTGCCCAAACCTGATGATAGAGGTATCATAGGTACCAAATGGGTTCTCAAGAATAAGACTGATGAAAATGGCATAATTGTGAGGAATAAAGCTAGATTAGTGGCAAAGGGCTATTCTCAAGAAGAAGGGATAGATTTTGATGAAACTTTTGCTCCAGTGGCAAGACTTGAGGCAATTAGAATTTTCCTAGCCTTTGCAACACATGCCAATTTCAAAGTCTATCAGATGGATGTCAAAAGTGCCTTTCTAAATGGGGAACTGGAAGAAGAGGTATATGTCCATCAACCTCCTGGCTTTGAAGATCAAGAATTTCCAGAATATGTATATCTTCTTTTGAAAGCACTTTATGGTTTGAAGCAAGCACCAAGAGCCTGGTATGACACTTTATCTCAATTTCTTTTGGAGAATCACTTCACTAGAGGTACAGTAGATAAAACCTTATTTCATAGAAATGTCAATGGTTCTTCAATACTTGTTCAAATCTATGTAGATGATATTATTTTTGGGTCTACAGATGAGAAGCTTTGCAAAAGGTTTGCCAAACTTATGCAAAGTAGGTATGAAATGAGCATGATGGGTGAATTAACTTACTTTCTTGGTTTACAAGTAAAGCAAGTTAATGAGGGAATTTTCATAAGTCAAACAAAATATATTTATGATCTCTTAAAGAAATTTGACTTAATGGATTGTGCCTCTGCAAAAACACCTATGGCCACTGCAACTAAGCTTGAGCTGAATACTAAGGAAAAATCTGTGGACATCTCAAGCTATAGAGGCATGGTAGGCTCACTTCTATATCTAACAGCTAGTAGACCTGATATAATGTTTTCCACATGTCTTTGTGTTAGATTTCAAGCTGACCCTAGAGAGTCTCACTTGATTGCTATTAAGAGAATTTTCAGGTATCTCAAGGGAACACCAAACCTTGGCATTTGGTACCCAAGAGATTCTGGCTTTGATCTAATTGGCTATGCAGATGCAGACTATGCAGGTTGCAGAATTGATAGGAAAAGTACTTCAGGCTCCTGTCAATTTCTAGGGAACAGGCTTGTGTCATGGTTCAGTAAGAAACAGAACTCAATCTCCACTTCTACAGCTGAAGCTGAGTACATTGCAGCTGGAAGTTGTTGTGCACAGATTCTTTGGATGAAAAATCAACTTATTGACTATGGTCTAAAAGTTGAGAAAATTCCAATTTTCTATGACAACACTAGTGCTATTGCAATCACAGAGAATCCAGTGCAACATTCGAGAACCAAGCATATTGACATCAAATACCACTTCATTAGAGAGCATGTGATGAATGGTACAGTAGAAATGCACTTTGTGCCAAGTGAAATGTAGCTTGCAGATATCTTCACCAAGCCTCTTGATGAATCTTCATTTACAAGGTTGGTAGGTGAACTAGGTATGCTTAATTTTTCATAATTCCTAGTGGTATCTAATCATCCTGTTTTGCAGCTAGAAATGTGTTTTGATTTACTTGAGAATTAAAAACTCTCAGAAAAAATCTTAGCAGAAATTTTGTTTAAGGCAAAATTTGCTTATCAACGGATATCCTTTTATCCGTTGGTAGTATAAACACATTACTAGATTTTCGTATGTCAACGGATAACAGGTTGTCCACGTCATCGATGGATAAACTGTTTTCTCAACCATCCAATCTTTATCCGTTGATATACATATTTCTTTTTATAGCCGTTGGTAAACGTGTATAATTAGTCACGGCTGTACTTCTTTTCTTTTCATTTATTATCTGACAGTTACTTTTGTCCAATGGGGTAATTACTTTTAATTATTTCATTTTTAATTCTTGAAAAATATAAAGGCTGTCTTGTGCTCTCACATCTCACCTTTATTCATTTTCAAGAATCTCATTAGTTAACTGCATCTTCTTCACTAAAACTCTCTCTGCAACAAAAGTTCAAACACTTCAATGGCGCCTATTGTTAAGATGATGTCTTCCACTGGGTTTACCTATGAGAAGAACAATTTTGCGGCCTTTGTTGATACAGTGAACGCTCCAGAAGCATATCACACCATGATGAATTTTGTGAAGAAATGCAAACTGTCATATGCTATGACTGCCACCACTCCTCTAATCCATGAGGTAATTGAAGAGGTGTGGGCATCTGCTGAGTACAATGGCATAGACGGTACACTCGCTTTTTCTTTGAAGGGTAAAAACTATGTAGTTAATTCTGATGTGATAACTGCTTGTTTAAAATTGCCTGAGAATAACTGTCTGAAAGTACCCAGTAATGCTGAAATTGTTACCATGCTTAATTCCATAAATTATACCCTTAATACTGAGAACTTAGGGAAAATTGTTAGGAAAGGTATGGTTAAAGAATGGAGTTACTTTTGTGATGCCTTCATTAAAACTTTTTCTGGCAAGATTAGTAACTTTGATGCTTCCATGCTAGTTATGATATGTATGCTTTTGACTGATAAATTCTATAATTTTGGCACACTAGTCATGTATGAGATAGCAGCTAAATTAGGTAAAAAGGAAACTAGGAGCAAGAATGTTTATTTTGCTAGATTTTTTATGCTCCTAGCACTGCATGTATCTGATAATGAGCTATCCATTGCTAACCCGGATAGCAAGTTCAATTGTTTTGTTCAGGAGAAGAGAGTCTTAAGTGATTTGATTCGAATGAACCTAAATGTAGAAGTACAATTGGTATATCTACCAATTGTTCAGGTAACTGTTTCCAACCCTGAAACCCCTATCTCCAACCCCCAAATTTCTTTGCCTTCTAGTGTCACAATGGAGTCTGTGGCTGTGACCAAACAGGCTCCTACCAAAGTGACCAAATCCAGAGTTCAAAAACCACAATCTAAAAGACAAACCTCAGGTGTCTCTCAAAAGGCACCTGTTGCAAAAACTACCAAAACTCTTAAGAGGAGTGTGAAGGTGGTAGTGAGTGGTGAGGGACAGGGTGAACATCAAAGAAGCCCTAAGGATAAGGAAGGTGAGGCAGGTGCAACCAACATTTCAGTCTCTCAAAAGACTGTTAATGAACCTTCAAGCCAAATTCTAGTTACATCCTCTCAACAGGGTGTGACTATTGATTTAAGTTCCACTCCAAGAACACTGCACAAAAGAGGAAGAGACACAGATAGCTCTCACTCAAAAACCTATGGTAGAAGAGTAAAATCCAAAACCATTGGGGAATCACAGGGTGCACACACAGTACAACAAACTGTACCTTCTCAAATTCAGTTTGATGTGACTTCAATAAATGTGGAGTCACAGCCCCTTGATCTTAACCTTCAAATCGATACACATTTTAATCCACCATCACCAACTCCATCTCTGGATGTGGATATGATATCTACATCAATTCCTGATTCTCCATCTTTAAAATTCTTGGAGAAGCCCCACTCAACAATTGGTGGTCATCATCTTTTAGATGATTTGTTGGGCCATCAATCTTCCATTCCTGAATTCACAACACTATCTGTGGCCTCTTCCTTAAAATCAATCACCACAGATTCAGTGTTGGTTTTCACTTCAACGGATACTCTTTTTCCTTCATCAACGGATATCCTTCATCCGTTGACAAGTGTTTCTCCATCAACGGATGTGTCTACAACTAATCATCCGTTGACAGCAATAACTACTACATCAACGGATACACTTTATCCATTGACAACTCTCTCTACCACTGCAAAATGTGACATTCCCATGTCAACTGTGGAGGAGTTTGTAGTAGTTGAAACACTTTTAGGAATGAGGGAAGGGAGTGAGAGGATGCCTTGTGAGCAAGCAAAAGGAGAGAAAAATAATGAGAGGCTGACCATTTCTTCCGGTCAGGCAAAAGGAGAGCAAGAGAGTTCCACCTTAGTAGGTGAAGGTGAGGGTGTGAGAGGTGTGAGCCAGGGGGAGCCCCTGATGCAAGAAAAGAGAGATGAGAGGAGAGAAGGGACTACAGGAGAAATAAGACAGGATGACTCAGCCATTGCAAGTGAGTTAATGGAGGTTAATGAAGCTTCCAAAGAGATGGAATTTCGACAAGAATATCAGTCAATTATTGACTCCATCTCTTTGGATCCTGAAACCTTTACTCATCATGTTTCTGCCTATCAAGTCATGGCACAACAGGGCAATGTGGAGGCAGAGGAGGCAATGCACCTAGTGCACACCTCAGAATCTCTTCAAAGAGCAAAAGAAGCTTTACAAACCCTGTCTCCAAGTGCTGGAAATGAAGAATTTGGCAGTGATGACAGTCAAAGTTCAGATGGTGAAGAAATCAATGAGGAAGAGACTCCAGAATGGATGTTTACCAATGCCACTGAACTTAGGGATCTCAATGTGGAAATCATGAAGCAATATCAATCTGCTAAGGCTGAGCACCAGACTGCAGAACCACAGAGAAAGACTGTTCTTAAGCAGGTTATGGCCTCACTGAAATTGCAAAAGATGCACACAGTTATTCAAAGAACACAACAGGAGGAGGTCAAAACTGCAATTAGAGATATGAAGATAGCACTAGATGCCAGGATTGAGGCACTAGCTCCTACTACCACTCAGAAGGTGCTTACTAGCAAACTTTTCAAAGAAGATAGCCTGGCTAAGTCTGTTCAACTTCTTTCCTCCAGAGTGGATAGTATGGAATCTCAAATGCAAACTATCATTGCCAATCAATCAAAACAAACTCAACTACTGGAAATGCTACTTGCAGCTTCACCCCCAACCCTTGATGCTAACAAAAAGGGGGAGAAAATGGGAACAAGCAAAGAAGAGGCTACAACATCTTCTGGTCAAATTCAAGCTACCAGTAGTAAGATAGCACAGATTGAGGGGGAGCAACAGCCAAGTGTAGTGGTCAATCCAACAGAGTTTGAAATAAAGGCTTCCCCTGTGAAGAAACAAGTGGCTTTGCCTGAGATTCAAAGTTTAGAAGAAATCTCAGATGGTGAAAGGCAAGCCAGAATAGAAGCTTTGGAAAGATCAACAAGGAGACTAATGAAAGAATTCTAAAGACAGAGAGGATGATCAATGAATCAATTGCATCATCTCTGTTTCTTAATGCTCAATCTTCTGCTCCAACAATATCAACCACAATCATGAAGGTGCTCACTCCAGAAATTGTGGCTCCTACATTCTATGATGCTGAGCCATCATATGTCAAAGAATTTGAACCAGTCATCAAAACCAGAGCCTAATCACCACCAAAGGAAAATGGGAAGAACAAGCTTCAATTGGACTACCCATTTCCCAAGAATGATGAAGAAAAGCTAATGGGAAAAATAATCATAGAGTTCAAAGAGCAGACAAATAAGAGTGTAAGAGATTGGATGGCTGTAATTATAAGGAATGGAAAAGTATTAAATATATCCAACAGCCATCCTAGATTTGTGGAAGCTAAAAGAGAATAAGTCTCCAGAATCCAAAGGGAAGCTCATCCAAGTACAGAAAATCAACATGAAAACTCAGATGAAAAGAGGGTCAGGCTGGCTCAGGAGTTAATGGATGAGGTAGAGGATGAGATGAGGAAACCTGAGGAAGTTCCCAAATCCAAACCTAAAAGAAGGAAAGCTAAAACCAAAAGGGTTCTTTCTCCAGAACCCTCTCCAGAAAAAGAAACCACTGGCTCATCAGTATCTATATCTGCAACAGTAATCAACCCATCTGTGAACTTTCATGGTGACCCCATAATGCCTAAAGAAGAACTAATGAATTTTGATTCAATTGAAGTTCCTTCATTCTTGTTGAATCCAAAACAGAAGAAAAGGGCTCCAAAGAAGCAACTTTCAAAGGGACCAGTTCAAGTTGCTAGGGTACCTGCTATTGTCAAACAACCAATCTTGGAAAACAAAGAAGACTTTATCTATCAGGCAGAAATTGAAGAATACTCTGGCATGAATCTATTTTTGGATGAATTGTCAGAAGTAAGAGGAATTGATAAGTACAAGAATCTGCCTGAGAGATTAGTGTTTGTCTACAAGGGAGGAAATCAGAGGACATGGCCATTATAGAAGGTTCTTGGATAGAATTATCATACATTGACCAAAGTGTTCTCGGCATTTAAGAGACACACAGGGTTCTATGAAACAGCTAGAAGGGAGATAATTAGCAGAATAGAAGAAATAAGAAGAGAATGGAACTCACCCTCAAGTTCACCAAAGAAAATGAAGATCCCATATAATGGACAGAAAATCCACATTCAACCCTTTTGGATGATGGAGTTCAGGGATGAAGAGGGCACTAGGAGATTCTTCAGGTTAGAAGACCAACTGTCAAAGGCTAGTTCTGAATACCTAAGATGGTTACAACTAAAACTAAATCCAAAAGTTGTTGAAGAAGATACCTTCTATAGGTAACTTCAAGTGCAAATTGAGTCCAACTCTGCCAAGGAAGGAAAGTCAAGGGTGCAGCCAACCAGAGAGAGGAAACATCATTAATTTGCTCAATCTAAAGGAGCACATCTCTGATAAGTTTCTTAAAGCTTTCTGTTTTTAATTTTTGTAGCTTAATACAATTTTTGCATACTGTAGTGTATATATCTTTAGGAATGTTTTGTTATCATCAAGGTTCTGAATTTATGCTTTATTGCCATCAAGTATAAATTGGGGGATATTGTTAGGAATATGTTGTAGTTGATGATAACTTTACATTCAAGCAAAATTGTATAAAGTCAAGTTTGGTAACTGTCAACGGATAAGACTTTATAACTCTATTCGTTGACAGGTAGCTCATCAACGGATGAGGTGTTGTAGCATACTGCAATATCTCTATTTATCAGTTGATAGTGTTTTTATTCAGAGTCATGTTGACCATCAATGGATAGGCAGAATAGGGTAGCCAATTGTAAATAAGCTATGCTATGTAATTCAGTCTAAGTGAAAGTGTATCAACGGATGAGAACAGGGCTCTATCAACGGATACAACTCAAATCTACTCTATCAACGGATACAGCTCAAACTACCATCAACGGATGACTGTGCACAACATCAATGGATAATCATTAACACTTTATCCTATGCTAGTTGGGGATTAGCAGTTGATAAGGACAGGTTTGACTGACAGATCACATGGGTTGATAGTAGGTATAAAAAGGCAGTATGGCAGCCATACTTTGGAAACACAGAAGAAAGAAGCATTCCATTTACACAGTACATACAAGAAAGGTGCAAGGGACATATCTGTTCACAAGGACAACCTTTCGGCTACATGTGGATTTGGAGTGGAGTAGCAAGTCAACTTGAATTAGATTAATATTATCTTATTCCTGTAGTACTCGTAAACTTGGGATATATAACCAAGTGTAGCAACTCTTTAGAGATTAAGAAAACATACATATTTGCTTAGGGTTTCTTGAATATCCTTAGAAGCAAAGAGTTGTAAAAACAGAAGCTGTGTACATTTGTATCACAGAGTTTTCTTCGAATAAAAGTCTCAGGTGGTACATTTAACCACCTGATTTTTTATGTGTTTGTGAACCATTTCTTATTCAGCAATTATTTCCTTATAGATTTCTGTGGTTTTTATCAGAAATTTACAATTATCAAGAATTGTATTCAACCCCCCCCCTTCTACAATTATACAAGTGTGTAATCTGGGAATAACAAACTTATCTTATAATCGAACCTTCACCACAAGATTTCTGCTTACTACTCTTGACATAATCCAGCACAAAAATCCCGAGCTAGTAACATTAATAAATCAACTAATTACTACCTTTAACTTCTAACTCGACCCTAACATGCAAATAGAACTGAAACCGTATGCCAAACTTCTTTATATCATGAAATACGAATTTTACACTTAACCCAAAATACACCTGTAAGAACAATGCAGTATGAGCACAAGTTTAACACTTATTAGATTCACCAAAGCTTCACCTCGACATTTGTCCGCATCAGCTTCACTCTAAAATGTCTCTTGTTATCAATCCCCAACTAGCACTTTCTAACTCCCTCTGAACACAGCTGCATCAATATATTGCAAAACCCAAGTCCAAACACACGCATAAAAACACTGCACCCAGGGACGGAACTAGAAATGTAATCAAGGGGGAGCGACATTTATAGAGAAGAAATTTTTTAATTCATACATAATAAAGATACTTGATAAACAACATGGTCAATATTTAATACAATCCTCAAATACAATTATTAATTAAGACGCGAGAGTTGACAACGCCGATTCTCCATATTCTGAAATCGTTGCAAAATAGCTTCATCATCAATAACCATAAAAACTTCTCTCTCGATATAGACAACTAAACAATCATTCATCCATTCGTCTCCCATTTTATTTCGCAACCTCGTTTTCACCACATTCATTGCCGAGAAAACCCTTTCAAAATAAGTGTCTTCAAACCATTAAATTCTCCACGCATATTAGAAGCACCGTCATATCCTTGACCTCGCAATCTGCAAATAGATAACCCATGCCTAGAAAATATTGAATCAAGAGCTTCCTTCAAACAAACAGCTCTAGTCTCTTTTACATGGACTAGACCTAAAAACCGTTCAATTATATATCCACGCCTATCAACATACCGAATATTTATTGCCATTTGTTCTTTAACTAAAGAATCACGGGATTCATCTACCATAACAGCAAATGGTCTATCACCCAAATCAGACAATATGGATAATGTCGTCTCAACTGCACAACAACTAGTTAATTGTTTCTGAATTTTTGGAGAAGTCATTTGAACATTTCCAGGAGCATTTGTTCTAACAACTTTAGCTATCTCTTCATTATTAGCACTCAACCAATCAAGCAACTCCAAAAAATTTCCTTTGTTCAAAGCACTAGACCCTTCATCATCACCCCTAAAAGGAAGACCTTGTTTTAATAGAAAATGAACAACCTGTAAAGAAGCAGTCAAACGTTTTCTGTATTGATCATCCATCACTTCTTTCCCCGTTGTTAAAGCACGTGTTATACTTTGCCTTTGATTTTTAAAATTCTCAAATGATTCTCTAGCTTGATTGTGTGAACTAGTGACATCCCCAACATGATTTGAAAATTTCACAGTAGCCCTTCTCCAATTACTAAAACCAGTTTTCACAAATGCTTCATCTCCACCACGATTTCTGAAAAGATAACAATAAAAACAAAAAGTTGCATCCTTGAAAACACTATATTCCAACCACGGACGTCCCTCAAACCAAGCATCTCTAAAAGTTCTATTATCTCCCCCCATTTCTTTTTTAGGAAAAACATGCCCAATTGGTTGGCAAGGCCCATTTGAGATATATCCTCGTCGAATATTATCTCTAATTTTGATATCAAAAGTTTCAATCGGTTTGCGACGTCCCGGATCACTCACTATATCATTCGAATTAAATTCAACATTATCAATAATCGGATTTAAATTTGGATCCGGAGAAGGCACACTACTTGTAGTTGTCGAACCAACACTAGTTCTAGGTATTTTAGCAAAATAATGATCCATAGTGATAGCAATTCTACAAAAATTAAAAATACTCATCTAAAACTTTAATGAACAACAAAATAATATATATTAAAGACTTTAAAATATAAATAAGTTTAGAGTTTAAATAAGTGATACCTTGAAAAGATTAATTTGGTAGCAAGATTCTTGTACCAAGAAGAATAATTGAGCAGCAATGGAGGCGAAGAGGCGCTAGCAGAGACAGAAGAGGCGCTCAGCAGCAGTACCAACTACGGAAAGAAGAGAATAGGGTAAGTAATTGTTCTGTTAATTATTTTGTTTTGTTTGTAAGACAAACTTTCTCTTAACTTAAAAACAGGCCCAGCCCAATTGTTTTGTTAAAAAACAAGGCAGACCACAAGAATACAATAATTAAGTTGTCTGATACAAGCCCGACCCAATTCTTTTAATTTTTGCTACTACACGCACAGCAACAGGGACCAACTATTGAACCATACATACACAGACTGTAAGTATTCATCTTCTTCCCCATATCTATAACTGCGCCTAAACATACGAAAGAGGGTACGCAATTTATACTGAGCTTCTGGCGAAGGGTGCGCGACCGCACCCCCTGCCACCCTCTAAATCCGTCCCTGACTGCACCACCTTCATGTTTCGCCTTCACCACCTCACAACTTCTTCCCTTCTTCTTACATGCCTCCTACGAACACCTCCACCAAAACACCCTCTAAATCTATTCCCCTGCACTAACAGTCCAACACATACCAACCCACACAAAATAACTCTCAATTTCAGACACACACACCGCAGTCGTGACACACATACGTTTCCCCACAACCCCTTGTATAGCCTCTCCAAATCTACTCCCTCAAGCTCCCCTGTTCTGACCTCCATCTCCTCTGCCTCCTCTTGTCTGCACCACCCCAACATACATCCATCCAGGTACAATACACACCTATAATTTACACCCACGCAGTCATAGAAATCACAACAATACCAAGGGAAGGGGAATGGGTTTTACAGCAAAATCGAATAACAAAAGCTTGCAAGAGGAAGATATTCACAGTGGTATTTTAAATCAAACCCGCTGACTCACCAACACTTACACAACCGAACCAATTAAATCAAGGCATAACCCCTCATCCCCAAATTTACAACACTCGGCAACACTCACACATGCCACATAACACCACATCTCAGCTCATACACCGTACCCCTGTTTGTTAATATACACAACAATACACAGCCGCGGGCCACCAGTTCTTCACATATACACGCACAGCAGGTGCACACATACCCAGCCACACCCTCATCGAATTCACACTGCACATCGCCCACAGCAATACACATATTTACAGGACCTTTACATACACATCGCTGCAAGAACAACCAGGGGAAAATGAACACAGTAGAGGGAGAGAGAGACGAACTCGAGAGAGAGAGAGAGACTGAGGGAGATTTGAGAGAGATTTCTAGGGAATTCAAACGAGAGAGATTGAGAGTATTTGAGAAGTTTTGAGAGAATTATGAGAAAACACAGCTGACCCCCTTCTAAATTAGGGATTGGACTTAAAACATTTTGGGAAAATAAAATTGGGCAATTTGTTAAATCTACAATGCTAGAACAAAAATAAAATCAATTAATTAACTATTTAAAATCGAAATTTATTAGGAAATTTAGGAAAATAAATCTTTTCATTTTTAAAATGAAGAGTACAAAATTACGAACAAACACATATTTTTAAAATATTTTTAGGATAAAAAATGAATTAAAAATGAATTTTACAAGTTTTGATCCTTTAAATACGATATAAATCGTAAAATCATTTTGAAATATTTAAACACCCAAATTAATCCTCCCGATAATTTTAAAAACTAATTAATATCATAAAGATGATAACACAAAAAATTTCATAATTTTTAACAACTCCGATGATTTTATAAAAATCTCGGAAAATCAATAATGCATGATTTAAATACATTTAAATCCTCAAAAATATAAATAAAGATACACAGACTTACACAGCACACACCAATCATCATATACACACAGAAACACAATATCACATATATTGACCTTCTCACAAATAATCACTTCATATAATCCACATTTAATTTTTAATTTTTTTTTAAATACGCGATTTTCTAGGTCGTTATAATATGTATGTAGCTCTACTCCATGGTTGTAAAAACCGCTAATAGGCATAAATCGATTGAGGTACCAATTTAAGGTTAATCGGATAATCGGGGATTAATCTGAAGGATTAATCGGAGTATTAATCGGATATTATAATAATAATTAATATATTAGTCTAATTTACAATTAAACATTTAATTATAAATAAATTCACAGGATTAATCGGATTTCAAAAATCGAATCGATTGGTTACCTTATAGATCTGAGATTAATCGGCTAAATCGGAGATTTTTAAAATCATGCTCTACTCTATTAATGTTAATATTAAAATAGTACTCCAAAAAATGAAGTTTGGAAGTTTTAAAGGATTCCAAAAATTTATAATATTCAAGTGAAATTGATAAATACGTACAAAATATGACAATGCACTTAGGCCATGTTTGATAAATCTGAATCAAAAATACTGAATCATTAAATTTTCTAGAATACACTGAATGAAAAATTTATCTGAATAAAAAATTTACTGATTGAAAATCACTGTTTGATAACAACTACGTAAAAATATCTGAATGACAATACAATTACTATTTTATCCTCAAATTTGATCCTAAATTACCAATCCGAAAATTTTTATTGAAGAAAATATCATAAAACATCTAAAATGAAGTGATAAGAAAAAAACACTAATAAAATCTATACTCTATCTAATTGATTTGCAATTTGATCGCGTAGAGTATTCATATATTGCACTCCTTGAGCCCCCCATTGTTGTCTGTAGTGTTGTTCTCGAGTCAACTGATTTTCATTTATATCTCCTTCTTCTTCCTCGTCTGAACTTGCAGCATTGTCATATTCAGCAAATAAAGTATCTTCAATTTTCTCCATTCTAATAAAATTGTGCACCGCAAAGCAAGCAACAACTATATCTCTTTGTACGGGAAAAGGATACGGAGCCATTTGTTTTAGTATTGGAAATCTTGATTTTAATACTCCAAATGCCCGTTCAATAACATTTCTGAGTCGTGCATGTGCATGATTAAACTTTTCTTGTTTTGTCGAAGGACGACGATTATTAAAATCTGCTTGCCAATATCTTGTATTACGAAATGGCACCAAAAATTCTCTTGTGTTTGTATATGCAGCATCGCATAAATAATATTTATCTGTAATTTTAAAAAGAAGTAATACTTAAATACTTAAAAAGTTATAAATTCTAAAATGAATAAGCACAATATTACGTACTTGGTGGAGGAAAAGGGAAGCCCGCGTCCGGATCAAAAGCAACTTCTGTTAGAACTCTTGAATCATGCGCAACTCCTTCCCAACCAGCCCAAACAAAGGTAAAAATCATATTAAAATCACATATTCCTAGAACATTTTGGTAGCATTCACCTCTTCCTCTTCCTCTATAACAAGTTTGTTGATCATTAGGAATAACTGCATGAATGAGTGTACCATCCAATGCACCAACTGCTCCCTGTATTAATAAAAAATAGTAATCTAAATATATAATAAAAAAAATAAAAATGTATCAATGAAGTAGTATTAAGAACATAGATTTACCGAAAAAATTCTTCTCAGTGCCTTATGGTTGCTTGGAATATCTGGGTTTGGATCAAATGAGGTTGGCACTATAATTTCTTTTGCAAATTCCATCATTCCATTTAGTACCTCATGAAAACAATTATGAATAGTTTGAGAAGAGTGCTGAAAATCATGTTTGAGAACCCGAAGGCGTTCATTATGTCTAATGACTATAAAAAATATTGCCATTTTTTCTTCAACTGTAATATAACGACTATCTTGTAGCCAATTTTTTTGTCTAAAATGATCACATAATCGCACATATGCAACTTGAGACATGTGCATCAAATCATGGCATTGTGTGCCTGGACCTTTTAACAACTCTAATGTATAAGCATGTCTTGTAAAAGCCGAAGCGAGGTCTCTTTTTCTGGGCCTTCTTTGTTTTTGATGTCGAGTCAAATAATAATATATCATCATACACAACAATATATCATTAAAATCCATATTCAACCTAACAAAGAGAACAAAAACAAATTAAAACATTTATTATCGATCACATAATATCAAATGTGAAGTTTAATTCAATACACAAAATTTATGATGTCCAACAATCATGCACATAAATATAATTAAATAGAAAAACATAAACATAGAAGTCCAAACAAAATTCTGAAATTAATTCAATAGAAAATCTAAACAGATAGGCCTAACTTTCGCGAAATCATTCTAACCCAAATTTCAGCCTCATCATCATCCAAATTCATCCATGCTTCTCTATGACTTTCGCTCTCACAAAATATTCCAAGTGCTAGTTGGTACAGTGGATTTTCAGCCGTCCATCCTAGACCTTTTAGTTTTTCCTTGCATTCTTTATTTGTAGGTCCATTGCTTTTTTGCACTATAATATCTAATTCCCTGGACATTTTTTCTTCAAACTCGTTATTAATGGATTTGTTTATCGGTTGCTTGGATTTCTTTTTAGGCCTCTGACTATCTTCTTTTGGAGTGTTTTTGTTTTCTGGCACTTGGGGTGTTTCTTCTTCAAGATTAGGATTAGTTTCTATAGGTTCACAATATCCTTGGCCTTCCACATTGATAGGACTATCGATCACTTCATGAATCTCAGATTCTTGAGTCGGGTTAACCTTATTCTTTTTCGTTGTAGGTCCCCAACTATTGACGCCAGTAGCCGTAACACCATCATATAGTTGGATACAAAGGTCTGGAAATAGTAAAGGTGAAGTCTTTAAGGACTCTGCCTTTGGATTGGCCTGTATTAAAAGTTATACGATAGATTATGTTAGAATTAATATGATATAGTTATGAGTGATTTTTATGCAAAAGAAAAGAAAAAAACCTGTATTTCTTGTTTCCATTCTTCTTCAGATAGGTTGAACATGTTAGTTGATGCATCATAAAAGTTTCATGTCTTATTTTTGAGTCTGCACCAAGCTTGATACTTGTACTTAGTATAGTCATAACGATTTTTTGCTTGTCTCCGTTCAACAACAAAATTATGTGTTTCCTTAAGTGTTTTAATCAGTTTTTCCCATGATTCTGGCCTAAGACTCCCGCCCTGCCTTCCATTTTTAGTTGCTTCACGGATACACGCTTCTAAAAATGTCTTGGTAATGTTTTCATTTTTCCAGACCACTCTAGGTTTCTTTTGAGCCTCTGTGGGAGTCTCCATACCTAATGCAATATTTATAATGTACAACTATCTCAAAATGAAGACAATAAATTGTTAATTTTAATTATTAATAACATGTCATGTACTGTACTATAAGAGCTATTTGAATTCTGCTGAAAAAGAGATTATAATGCGTAACAGGCAAGTTTATCACCTGGGGTGTATTGAATTTGTATCTACTGCTATCAATGTACTATCTTTACCTAGGTTATTACCAACGGAACCAGGTTTTATGAGAAACAGACATGTGGTCAGATAAATGGTTCATAGATTAATTGAACAAGGTCCATTAAAATGGACAGGACATCATGTGGTACATATAATTGAAGTGTAACATTATTGGTGCATACAAATTCTAACATTTTAAAATCTTGCAAGATATATAAATATTGCAGAAGATGTCATGTGGTGGAACTAGTCCGACTGCGGACTAGCCTAACAGTTTACTGAAATAAGTGAGACATGTACATACTAAGTATTCAGCTCAATTTATCTTAGAAAGTAAGGAAAGACTGTGTATCAAAACAGAGATATAGTGTAATTAGCTAATCTGTATTACATATATTAGAGAGCATATTGTGCAACTTGTCATATAATAAAAAGACTAAAAGTTAAAAGGGTGCATATCAACCACCGATAAGGGGAATAGTCTACATATGTACCCCCACTCTTGAATTAAGACTGCATTATTAGTTTTTGAGTTCTGATTTTTATGAAAATAGCTATTGGTTTAATTATGATTAAGTGGCACTCTGTTGTACACTTGTATCTCATGTACTTGTAGTGAACAAGCAAAACAAGACAAGTTGATAAGATTGACCAGTTACCTTATGTCTTTCACACCTTCCTCAACTCCGAATACAGCCTCCTGATTGAGTTATATGCACCTGGGGTGTATTGAATTTGTATCTACTGCTATCAATATACTTCACGACATCTATGCAAGTTGTTTCTAATGTTTTTTTTTGCATCCTATATATTTTAGTTGCTACTGTTATGCATACTGCCCATCTTTATTGAACACACGATAGTACAATGCAAAAACATGAAGCATACAGAATACTCTGTTTTACAATGCAAACATGAAGTAGAGATGGACCTATAGTAGGCAGTCCATGAAAAAACAAGGTGTTGTTAAGTGTAAGTGTTGATTAATGGCTAATATTATCATTCTAAAAAACAAGATCAACATACAAGAGGATATAGAAAGCATATACACATCTAGATAAATAAAATACATAAAAATATGATGATGCTAATACGTAAGAACCCTAGTGCATATTATAAGAAACAAGAATTTGATGTTTATAATGAAGGAAATGTGTGTACCCGTGTAGTATAGCTGTAGCCGTACGCACAACAATAGAGATGGAAAAGAAAGAAAATATGCGAAAGACGTGGTAGAGTATATTAAAAAACCCTATTCAGAGTCCTGCTTACCGAAAAAGTTAGGGTCTCCTCACTTAACCAAAAAGTGTGTTTTGCTTTGATTAAGTGCGTTTGATAATGATTAGGAAATCTATAATCACTGATCAATTAAGATAAATAGCCATTAAGAGGCTATTAAGTGTTATCAAACAAGCCCTTAGCTTTTAAATTGAGCTACTACAAATTAGTAATGCTAGGTGCACATAATTGACTACATAATTTTATATATAATGAGTTGAATTTCACTAATATGAATTTTTATTGGTTAATATTAATGTAAGTGTTAGAAAATAGAAAGTTTGAGGCATAATCATAATATGTTCTTGATGTAATTTCCGAAATCTAACAAGTGGAGGTTGTTCCTTGTTATGAGGACTTAAACTTTCATGTTTGGATCTAAGACATTTTCTTAGTGGAATCCATAAATAAATTGAAATTGAGTTGAAGTTGCTTGCTTGAAATGGGTTATGTGGGTTAGTTAGTTGAAATAACTTGAGTCCCACATAGAATTGGTAATGAGAGGTTGGTGGCTTTATATAGCTCCATGTGCAAGTGTAGTGTATAACTACTAAGGCATGTGGGTGTGCATGGTTATAGTGTGAGCCTCGCGCACACACACACACACGCGCGCCGCCGCCGCCCGACACGACACGACACGGGTCGGGTCGAAGGGCGATTTGGGAGAATGTCTCGGCATCTCGCGTACGCGAGGCGACTTGGGCGAGGAATTTTATTACCTGGAATATTGATTTATTTTAACAGGAAATCAGATTTATTTGTTACTACAGTTGGTTCAGTACTTGGTTTATTGAGCTGATCAGACATCAAATCCTGATGGACAGACTCTGAACATAACCCAATACTGATGGGCATCAGATCCTGACGGACTAACATCCTGATGGATCAGATACTGATGATGACCAATCCTGATGGACTTCAGTTCCTGACGATGGGTAAATCCTGATGATGTTGTAACTGAAATACTGATGCAGTTAATGAAATTAAATCAGAATATTTACTTTCCTTTTATGGATTATCAGTTACGTTTTATGTTTTGTATTATATATACATACAGTATAGAACGTTAAGAAAATAATTCCAAGGGACATAAAACCCTAGCTGCCTTCTCTCTGTTCTCCAAAAAAATACATACAGTTAAATACATAATTCTCAGGCGAACTGAGGTGCTAGTCGCTGTTGATCTCTCCGCTTCTGTGACCGGTTTGATCTGTGCTATTTTATCCTGGAAGTGGTATTGCTGGAACCCAACACAGTGTAAGTGGGTCAATATTCTCTTCAAGAACAGTCAAGTCCTCTCGAAGGGTTTGGCGACTCAGCTGTTCTTCTTCTCTTATCAGTACTTGCTATAGCTGTTGTGGGAGATAAGTCTTTCTTGTTAATTACAGTTACTGATTGTTCTTTGTTTTTTGACTTCGTGATTTGTTTGTTAATTGGTTATATGCCTGTTCTTGTTTTAATATATATATATCACTGCCTCATTGTTGTGTCTAGTATAAAATACCCAACAATCTTGAAGAGAATATTTGTGTTATATATTGTTAATTAACAAGATGGTTAACAAAACATGCCATTGATAAGAAATCTAAATGTCAAGTATGTGTGACTGCTAAACAAACTAGGAAACCCTTTCATAATGTGGTTAGGGATTCGAATGTGTTAGATTTAGTGCACACTGACATATGTGAATTTGGTGGTGTCTTGACCAAGGAACATAATAGATATTTCATTACTTTATAGATGATTGTAATAGATATTGTTATGTTTATTTGCTTAAACATAAAGATGAAGCACTAGATAAATTCATTATGTTCAAAACTGAATCTGAAACACAAACTGGTAAAGTACTTAAACGTTTGAGATCAGATAGAGGCGGTGAGTATACGAGTAACTCGTTTAATGATTTTTGCAAGAGCAATGGTATAGTTCATGAGGTAACTCCACCATACACACCTGAGTCTAATGGGGTGGCAGAACGAAAGAACAGAACTTTAAGGATATGATCAATAGTATGTTGATTAATTCTGGGTTGCCTAAGTACATGTGGGGAGAAGCTCTGAATACGGCTTGCCATATTCTGAATAGAGTTCCTCTGAAACATATGGACAAGACACCTTATGAATTATGGACAGAGAAAAGGACTAGTTTTAAATATCTTCGTGTGTGGGGGTGCCTTGCAAAGGTACTTGTCCCTGAACACAAGAGAAAAAAACTAGGGCCGAAAACTGTTGATTGCATCTTTCTGGGCTATAGGGAAACCACTACAGCTATGAGATTTTTCGTGTGTGGCTAATTCCATAATTGAATTTCGTGATGCAACTTTCTTTGAGAATGTGTTCCCTATGAAGACTGGTATACCTCAGGGTATTCCTGATGATGATCCCACTCACACATCGAGGTCCATTCCTGATCATTTGGAAAGGATGACAAATATGGGGGCAGATCCTGATAGTAGCTCTATTCCTGATGAAGTAGAGGAACCTAGAAGGAGTAAGCGTGCTAAGGTAGTCAAGGATTTTGGAAGTGATTTTATCACTTACAATATCGTGGATGAACCTTTAACTTTTCGACAGGCCATGGATTCTTCTGAATCTAGGTACTGGAAAGGTGCTGTAAAAAGTGAAATTGACTCTATTGTTTCTAACGGAACATGGGAGTTGGTTGATCTACCTCCTGGGTGTTCTACTATAGGATGTAAATGGGTGTTCAAAAGGAAGATGAATCCTGATGGCTCAATAGATAAGTATAAGGCTAGGCTGGTAGCTAAGGGTTTTAAGCAAAAGGAAGGCATTGATTACTTTGACACATACTCTCCAGTTGCTAGAATGACAACAATCCGAATGCTTATAGCATTGGCTTCTGTACATGGTCTTATCATCCATCAAATGGATGTAAAGACAGCTTTTCTTCATGGTGAACTTGAAGAAGAGATTTATATGGATCAGCCTGAGGGATTTGTTGCCTCTGGTAATGAGAGGAAAGTATGTAAGTTAATCAAATCTATATATGGCTTAAAACAAGCTCCTAGAGACTGGCATAAAAAGTTTGATGAAACTGTTTTAGAATTAGAATTTGTAGTTAATGAAAGTGACAAGTGTGTCTATTACATGGTTAAAGGAAATGAATGTATTATTGTATGCCTGTATATGGATGATATTTTGTTGTTTGGAACCAATATTGAGATTATTAACGAGACAAAAAGGTTCTTGAAAAGGCACTTTGAAATGAAGGATATGGGAGAGGCTAGTGTGATTCTTGGTATCAAGTTGACTCAGTCAACTGATGGAATAACCTTGTCACAATCTCATTATATAGAGAAATCTATACTTGAGAAGTATGGTTATTCAAATTGTAGAATCGCAAGTACTCCGTATGATCCTAAAATTGCCCTTGTCAAGAATAGTTCAGGAGTACCTGTGTCTCAGTTAAGGTATTCTCAGATTATTGGGAGTTTGCAGTATCTTGCTAATGGTACTAGGCCGGATATTTCATATTCAGTGTCTAAGTTAGCAAGATATACAAGCTGTCCAAACAAGACTCATTGGGATGCTCTTGATAGAGTACTTAGATATCTAAAAGGCACCATATATCTTGGTTTGCACTACAGGAGGTTTCCTGGAGTGCTAGAGGGATATAGTGATGCAAGTTGGATAGCTAAGAAGTCTGGTTCCAATGGAGTGACGGGATATCTGTTTACCCTTGCGGGTGGAGCAGTGTCTTGGAAGTCTTCTAGACAGACTATTATAACTCGGTCTACCTTTGAGGCTGAGTTGTGTGCATTAGATGCCACGGGGACTGAGGCTGAATGGTTACATGGACTTATGTCAGTGTTACCTGTAGTAAGTCGTCCACTTCCTGCTTTTGCTGTTCATTGTGATAGCCGTACAACTATCGACAAGATTAACAGCAAGAAGTATAATGTGAAAACAAAGAGACATATCCAAGTTAGACTAAAATCTATAAGGGGTCTAATGTCTGACAGGATCATAGCTGTTGAGTTTATTGGAACTCAAGAAAACCTAGCTGATCCTTTGACTAAAGGGCTTGAGCATGCTGTAGTCCTTAAGTCTAGGTTGGGGATGGGACTGATAGCCCATAGTAATTCATCTACAGCGGGAACCCAATACACATGAGAGGAGATCCCTCGAAAGTGTATTCAATGTGGTAATAACAAGTTGTAAGGGTGAATTGGTTGTACCTTTAACTACATAGATTGATACTCACGTATCTGGAGTCTATCCCCTGTAAACCTATAAGGTACTGTCACTGCCAGAATAGCAAGAGTTATTTGAACTCTGAATGGGGTCAAGTCATATGACGAGATGCTAGCAGTACATCTCTGGAGATGCCCAGCTAAGCAAATGTAATTGTGTGGTCGCAATTAGAGGAAAGGGTTATTCCTTGAAGCATTCGACGAACAGGATCGAGACATGACCATTAACGTCTCAAAGCCGTAGATTGGCACCATAGCCTTTGACTTGTCGTCGTCTATGGAGTGTGGTTACACCAAACGGATAAAGATTCAAGGTGAAACATTCCATCCGAATCCGGTAGCCATCGAAGTAGAGGACTTAGGAGGGTTCAAACCCGGAAGGGTACCTACTCTGAAAAACAAGTCATGATGAGGATAGATATGTATTTGCATTTCTGTATGGATTCGTGGGGGATTGTTAGAAAATGGAAAGTTTGAGGCATAATCATAATATGTTCTTAATGTAATTTCCGAAATCTAACAAGTGGAGGTTGTTCCTTGTTATGAGGACTTAAACTTTCATGTTTGGATCTAAGACATTTTCTTAGTGGAATCCATAAATAAATTGAGTTGAGGTTGCTTGCTTGAAATGGGTTATGTGGGTTAGTTAGTTGAAATAACTTGAGTCCCACATAGAATTGGTAATGAGAGGTTGGTGGCTTTATATAGCTCCATGTGCAAGTGTAGTGTATAACTACTAAGGCATGTGGGTGTGCATGGTTGTAGTGTGAGCCTCGCGCACACACACATACGCGCGCCGCCACCGCCCGACACGACACGACACGACACGGGTCTGGTCGAAGGGCGATTTGGGCGAATGTCTCGGCGTCTCGCGTACGCGAGGCGACCTGGGCGAGGAATTTTATTACCTGGAATATTGATTTATTTTAACAGGAAATCAGATTTATTTGTTACTACAGTTGGTTCAGTACTTGGTTTATTGAGCTGATCAGACATCAAATCCTGATGGATAGACTCTGAACATAACCCAATACTGATGGGCATCAGATCCTGACGGACTAACATCCTGATGGATCAGATACTGATGATGACCAATCCTGATGGACTTTAGTTCCTGACGATGGGTAAATCCTGATGCTGTTGTAACTGAAATACTGATGCAGTTAATGAAATTAAATCAGAATATTTACTTTCCTTTTATGGATTATCAGTTACGTTTTATGTTTTGTATTATATATACATACAGTATAGAACGTTAAGAAAATAATTCCAAGGGACATAAAACCCTAGCTGCCTTCTCTCTATTCTCCAAAAAAATACATACAGTTAAATACATAATTCTCAGGCGAACTGAGGTGCTAGTCGCTGTTGATCTCTCCGCTTCTGTGACCGGTTTGATCTGTGCTGTTTTATCCTGGAAGTGGTATTGCTGGAACCCAACACAGTGTAAGTGGGGCAATATTCTCTTCAAGAACAGTCAAGTCCTCTCGAAGGGTTTGGCGACTCAGCTGTTCTTCTTCTCTTATCAGTACTTGCTATAGCTGCTGTGGGAGATAAGTCTTTCTTGTTAATTACAGTTACTGATTGTTCTTTGTTTTTTGCCTTCGTGATTTGTTTGTTAATTAGTTATATGCCTGTTCTTGTTTTAATATATATATATCACTGCCTCATTGTTGTGTCTAGTATAAAATACCCAACAGTAAGTGCAAGAGATCCATAAAATTATAATCAATCAAATTGAATACTTATCATTTTACAAAAGGGTTAAATCTCAAAGTGCTCACTGAAGTGCAGGGCTAGTATCAAATTGCTCACTCTAGTTATCGGCATCTCATTTGAATCATTAAAGTCATAATAAATATTAAATGAATACCTTTAAAATATACTTGAAAAATAAAAAAAAATTCATTGATTTCTACACATTTTTCTTGAATGCTTCCACAACCAAACAAAAGGTTAATAATTCTAGTACTTTTGATAATATATTTAGAATTTAAAAAGTTTATTTACTATTTATTTATAATTAAAACAAGGAAAATGACATTAAAATTGAAAATAAATAGTAAATGAATTTTTAAAAATCTAAATATATTATCAGAAATACTAGAATTATTAACCTTTCGTTTTGTTATGGAAGCATTCAAGAAAAATGTGTAGAAATTAATGAAAAATTATTTTTATTTTTCGAGTATATTTTAAAGGTGTTCATTTGATATTTATTATAATTTTAATGATTCAAATGAGATGCCGATAATTAGAGTGAGTAATTTGATACTAGCTCTTCAATTCAATGAGCACTTTGAGATTTAACCATTTTATAAAATTCTTTATGAAACTTTATGTCAAGCATTTTTCACCACAAATTAATAGCTTCTCTGAATAGGTTGACCGTTACATGCAACAGCCATTCCGTGGATACATGGTCCACTTAAAAGTTAAAACCACTGTTCTAAAAATCCCCGATTCAACCGATTAATCCCCGATTAATCTTCTGGAAGGTAACCAACTGATTCGATTTTTTAAATCCGATTAATCCTGTTAATTTATTTAAAATGATATGTTTAATTGTAAATTAAAGTAATATATTAAACATTATTATAATATCCGATTAATGCTCCGATTAATCCCTCCGATTAATTCCCGCCTATCCGATTAGGCGTTAGGCGGTACCCCAACCGCCCTGGACCGCCTAGCGATTTCTGGAACACTGCTTAAAACACAATCGATGGATATGATCATTACAAATTAAATGTACTAGCTGATAACCCGTGCGAAGCACGGGCATAGATTGAACACAGGTCGAGATTAAAAAATTAATATTAATACACTATTTAATTATGTAGTTATAAAGAATCGAATCCGAGATAAAGTTAAAAAAATTAAAATAAATAAATCTTTATAATTATGTCAGGAATTGAACCCCTTATAGGAAATCGAACACGCGATGAAATTAAAGAAATTAAATTAAATAATAAATATTGTATAATTATGTAGTTGGAAAGAATCGAATCCCGAGTTAAGCGATAATCGTCAAACCCCTTAATTGAATCCCTTATAGGAAATCGAAATGTGGTGAAATTAAATTAAATAATAAATTTTGTATAATTATGTAGTTGGAAGGGATCGAACCCCGAGTTAAGTGATAACCAAATTTGGTACTTTTGGTACTTTGGTACTATTGTGTACCATTAAAACATGGTTTTGCACATTAATATAGAGTTAATTGAATCCCTTATAGGAAATCGAAATGGGGTGAAATTAAATTAAATAATAAATTTTGTATAATTATGTAGTTGGAAGGGATCGAACCCCGAGTTAAGTGATAACCAAATTTGGTACTTTTGGTACTTTGGTACTATTGTGTACCATTAAAACATGGTTTTGCACATTAATATAGAGTATAGATGCTGATACTTTGAGGATAGATTATGCAGGTAAACACGTTCATAGGCAGGTCAGAGAAGTCCTTCAGATATCACTTTGCGGGTTCACCCCGGCTCTGGTATCGTCCCACCGATAAATCGGAAGTAGTTCCTAGATATAGAAATTGGTGGCCAGTCTTTGGCATCGGATTGCCAAATTACTGTTTGACAACATACGATTTTATAACCCATATTACTGTTTGGGTTGCCAAACAATTTTATAACCGTTGGATGGTTAATTAAACAATCCTCATTTAAAAAAAATTTGTACCACCCCGCAGAAATTTCCCGGAATGACTAGTACTTTAAAAATATTTCTATCAATACCATATCAAGGCAATAACTTCATTGTAAACGAAAAATTCAAATAAGAACATTAGACAAAAAAATTTCTTCCGATAGTGGCTACGATTTTCTCCATAACCATACCAATTACTTAAGAAGAGCTTGCGAACCTAAAGTCTCTGGGAACTAGTTACGATCAATGGCGCCTAACAATTTGCAACAATATGAATTCTGTTCATTCATTACATATTTGTTGAGACTTGAGTAATATTTAAAATGAATCAGGTCTCACTTATGAAAAAATGTAGAGGCCCAACTGATCTTTTTAGATATAAGTTGACAAACGGAGGAGCAAAAGCAATTGATTAATTAGAATGGATTTATTTCTTTGCTATAACTATATATTTTTTTACCAGAGACTAGACATAAGTGTTACACTACAAACAGATAAAACATAGGCAAACAAAGGTGTAATGTGAAATGAAACAAACCAAATATTAATCAAAATATAATGTCAAAAATTACTTTAAATCCAAATCCACTAACCGGTGAAAAAACAAGTCTGAGTTGAACAAGAACAATATAACTGATAATCTGTCTAGCTCAATGTTGATAAAGTTACATATGTGTGTGTATATAATCTGGAACTTGAACCTTCCACCTCTGGTTGTTAATAGCAAAAGCGCATCTGCTAGGCTCCCAAGAGATATATGAATGTTCTAACCAAAGTACATAGCGCCTTCTTCTATATCAAGCATGCTTTCTTCAGAACATATGCAGCCTCATGCCTGCAAGTGCAAATGAAAATCCCTGATCTGATAAATATTGGTTTTTTTAGACGAGAATAATGACGCAAAATATGGAATATACATGGAATCAAGATTTGCACCTTATTTAAACATATTGAAGTTCAGGTATGAGGGACAACTGCACCCAACACTTGCTTGATTTTTTCGCGGTGGCATCTGAGAAATTGTGTTACTTTGGTAGTAGCTACCAAATCTATGTCTGCCGTTGGAGATTTACTCATCAGTACCTGGAAGGACACGGTCAAGAGAGTTCCACAGGAGCCATCTATGTGAGATGAAGGTCCATCTGGAAGTATTGTGAATCCAAATGGCAGAAGTGGTAGACCATTTGGATTACCCCCACCTAGTATCAAGTCTATAGTCTTAATTTCGGTGGAGGCAAACACAACGTGCGATGCTATTGGATCACTCCAACTTTCTTGGAGTTGTAGCATATGTCCCTGCTTCCTCATATGTCCCTGCTTCCTCATCTACAATTTTTCGATGTTCAGTCATTGTCACTCTTTTCTGTTTTAGTGCTAATAATGAAACAAATGAGAAAGAGACCTGTGTACATGTACATGTACTTACCACTTGATAAATTGTAACACAATTGCTGGCTTTCGCGCCAATGGAAATGCGGCATACAGGTACATATTCATCCTCCTTGGCATCAGTGTCCCACTGTTGATCATCATATATACAGATTCAGAGCATGGCTAATTAATAGTAATAATCTTCCACATGTAACAGACCGATAAAAAGTCTCTAAAAATATAAGGGTACTCAATCAAATGTTTTTGGTTTGTTATTCCTTCTAATCACTTCAGAATTGTTGAAAACAACTGAAATTATTTTGAACAAAATTTGCAGTACTTGATATACTGAAGTGCAGTTACAATCATCAACTTATGCATCATGGATTTATCTAGATCACATTATATAGTTATGCAAGTTGAGATGATTATGCTAGTTTCTCTAATGCATATTGTTTCCAAAAGTTTCGTACAATTTATAAACTGTATAAAGATGCAGTAACTAAAAAGCTGAGTGCATACCTCCTTTCGGTGTTTGTGATCACGTAAGAAGTTGAACACCATGTTTGGTGCAAGTGACAACACAAACGAGGTAGAAACACTAAGCAAAGTACCACTTGGTAGGCCAGGATCATCCATGACCCTTGTGCTCATCAGCCTAACATCATTACCGAAATTTCCGTTCACTTCAGTCCATCTACCAGTCCTTGGAGCAGTAATACCAAAAATGAAGTTGTTCACCATTCTATCAGCAAGCATCAATATTCCTCTTCTCCCTTCTGGACTTAACATCACTGTGAAAAGACCATAATTTCATTGAGAATACTATGAGACAAAATGAACAGCTAGAGGAATATGTCTGCATTGAAGTTACTTAAATACTAACTACTAGAAATTATTTACTTGCACTATTTAAAATTTTATTTACTTACATAGATTGTTGAAGTAATGAGTACTTGATGGAACGTTGGCCGATAGAATACGCTGACACTTTCTCTCAAGAGTTGAAACCCATCGCTTGGCTCCAAATCCCAGGCCAGACTGTAGTAGACGTCTGTAAACTGTGCTAACACCGGTGTAGTCCACATATACATGTTCGATCCATGTAATCTAGAAAATCACAAAAATAATGGTATATTAATTAGTTAATAAATAAATTATTAAGTAGTATATTATGTAACTAGTTTGAGCTGTATAAATATCATAACTAAGCTTATAATATGATTGTTTTGATGCACACTACAGAAAATGTTGTATTTTCTCACCTTTGAGGTTCCATCAGACATTCCTTGAATCAGGCAACCTGATGGTCTTTTCAGGCAGGTCATGTTTTCCGAAGTAGGGAGTATACTATCGACTGAAACATCAACAACCGCCCACACCCCCTTGCAATGTTGTGTACAATATCTGGCGAAATAGGTCTGGCGATTAGGGACTAGTGGTGTAGGAATATGATATTCAGCAGCCACCTGAAATTTATAATTGCATGCATAATTCATTATTAATTAATATATAGTTGCACATTGAGCTACGAACATTTACTAAGTAGATCATAAGTATTTATGTGTTAGTAACTACCACTTGCAGAGCTGCGTTATAGTTCACTCCCTCACTTGGTACATCCAGTGTCAAAGCTTTCGAGACAATATCAGAAAACATGAATGCCCATTCATTCTAATAGGAACAAAAAAAGAGAAGTTATGAAATTATTACTCAAAGATCGTTTATATATATACAATTAAATTGAGAAGTACTAGATGAAATAAAAAATAAGACTTACCACATCCATTAGAATACTGAGCAACTGTTTGGGGCTCATTAAGACCCTACCTATATGGCGTGAAGCTTCACATGTATAGCCTAGTCTTGCAGGGCCTAAATTATTAGGAAATGTGGACAGGTATTCCACATTATTTAGCACGCTAGTTGTGCCATCCGCACTGCTAGAAATCCACACCGGTTCCGCAGACATTGACATCACTTTTAACTCTTCCGCAGCTGAAACTACAAGCTTACTCAGGGATTGCCTAAACTCGTATGAAGTTGGTACATTGATTGATTGGATCCCTTCCCCGGATCTAGTAATACTAGTACTTGCATACCCTATACCTAGATTAACTGGGTTAGGATTCGCATTCCCTGCCCCGGATATTATGGGGAGGTTTTGTGAATTTTGAGATATTATAGGAAGGCTTTCTGGATTCTGCAAGGGTACTATTGGGGTGTTTTGTGGGTTCTGGGATATTAGCGAGAGCTTTTGAGGATCCTGTAATGTTATGGGATGGTTTTGTTGATCCCGAGATATTATTGAGTGGTTGCGGGGAACCTGAAATGTTGTAGGGAGGCCTTGTAGATTTTTACCATACATCCCTGCAATCGCTGATTTAAGCAACTCTACCTACAAAATAGAATCAAAATAGCATTTTAAAAAGTGCAAAGGAAGAGAAATCGATCTGAAAACTCAAGCTAACGAGCTTAGAATTATTAATTGGTGAAATTTAGTTAACTATACCTCTTTCCTTAAACGGATATTTTCTGATATCAGGTTATTTCTTTCCGTTGTTTGGCGAGAACTGCCAACACTACATTGCGGACATGTGTTTTTTCTCAGAGCTTCTGTTAAGTGTTGGATTTGAGCTTGAAGTGCATAGTTCTCTGTTTGGAGAGCATCCTTTTCCTCGCTTTCGCTTTGGCTCTAGAAAAAATTGAGAGGTGAATCCAATGTGAGTTAAATTGTTATATGTAACTTACAAAATAAGATGAGTTATAAGAGATGTCGTGGTTGGTTTAATACAGGTATCAACAATATAAACAAGAAGCAACATAATTGTACAACTAGCTATATAAGGCGTCTAAATAACATATATATACAAATCAAGGCACATTTTACATAAGATAGAAAAAAGTCGGCTGCACATTTTACATAAGATAGAAAAACGTGGGCAACATCATATAAAGATATAAACAATATAGTACCTTGAGTTGAGAGCGCTTGTTCTGAAACCAACACTTGACTTGAGCAGGATCCAACCCTACGCGCATAGCAAGCTCATTTCTTTGCATCTCATTAGGACGGGGATCGTCCTTGAAGTAGCTAGATTAAAGTAAACATTTTATCAAGCGAATGAAAAATGAAAACAATTAAATTTGACAGAATTTTATCAGAACATGACTAAATATAATATTGCATAACTGTCATATGTTTGTAGAGCTAGCAAGGGAGTCTTACGCTTCCATCGCACTGATTTGCTCCGGACTGTGGCGATAGTTCCTCTTTCTCTTCCCTGTAGCAGACTCAGAGGAGTGGCCAGCAACTCCGTTTGGACCACCATCAGCACCAGCACCAACTCTGCTTGGGCCAGCAGCAGCAGCATATCCGCTTGGGGCCCCAACAGCAGCAGCATATGTGCTTGGGCCACCACCAGCAGCAAGTCCGCTTGAGTAACCACCAGAAGAAGCAACAGCAGCAACTCTGCTTTCGCCACCACCACCCCGAGCAGCAACAGTAGCAGCCGCGTCTTGATGGTTAGTTTCACCTCCATTTTGAATGCTACCAGCTCCGCTTCGGCTTGCCTCCTGTTGCCCATTGACCAACTTGTTTTGCTCCATTTCAATCTGTGCATGTGTTTCTATGTTAGTATTCACATAGTTTTATCAAATCTACATTGCCCATTGTTCCAAAAAGAAAACATATATGTAGTAGAATGTATAACTACATTTTTTATTTATTTTTTTGAATAAATGTATAACTACATTTTAAAATTTTGCTAATCTAAATCGTATTTATTTATCAAAATAATGAATAGACAAAAATTATGAAAGACTAATTGAATTATAAATATGCTAATAGGGTGTATGGACTTATTTGTACTAAAAAACCAATTGTATGAACAAATTATTGGAAAAAGAATTAACTACTAAAAATCAACTATATATAAAACACCTATATGTATTAATAACTAAATTGGCATAGAAGAATTGCACAAATTTTACACGTATGATTCACAAGAATTAACTAGAAGATCTTTTGCATAAAAAGTTATAGAGAAATATATTTGTGATAGATTTATTGTATAGGGGCATGGTCTACGTACATCTACCCTCCTCAGACACCACTTTGAATGGTATTATAACTGAGTAAGTTTGGTTTGGTTTTTATTATAAACTGAAATATATTAGATGCGGAAGATTACACTACTAGAAATACAAACGAACTACATTGCGTTGAGCGCATTAACTTCATATCAATTTTCTTCTCAAAATAATAAACTTTCTTGTAAGAAACTTTTGGAAAAATTCATTTCTTGGTCAGCAAATCGCTTCATTCCATTTCTGAGAATGAATTTCTCAATTTAATATATATACAAACAAATTAATAACAAAAGTCAAAATTCTTTTACATATACATAAAAAAATAAAATGAAATAGATGAAGGTATATGATATAAATTTAACTTCCGACATAAAAATGAAGAAGTGATTTTATATCTCACACACACACATATATATATATATATACATATATACAAATACAGGGGATAATTATAGATATGGAAGACAATACCTTAGAAGAACAAAAAACTCAAACTCCTACACACAAGAAGGTAAAATGGAGTTTTGTGTGAAGAAAGGATGTTAAAACGTCAAAGAATATTTCAGATTACAATGACCACCCTTACGAAATTTAAACGGGATAAGTAAAATGGAGTTTTGTGAGAAGAAAATATGTTAAAACGGCAAAAGGTATTTCAGACTACAATGAGCGCGCTTCTTTATATAAGAAATTTGAAAGTAAAAGAATTTTCTAGAAAGAGAATCTTATATTTGTTTAAAATATTTGTTTGTGATATTTTCTTAATGACCAAAATATTATGGGTGAGGATGACAACAATGCGTGATAATACCCTGTATGTCTCATCTTTATATAGGAAATTTTAAAATAATAATGCGCGCTAATATTTTGTGTGTGTTACTTTCATATTGAAAATTTAAAATGGAGAATTTTGGAAAATCTTATATTCGTTGGAGATATTTTTTGTGATATTTTCTTTATAGTAGAATATAATGCGCAAGAATGACGCAAGAATGACGATAATGCTTAGAAACGAACTATTGAGCGTGAGTGTTGGGTTTAAATCCAATATGATAGTATGGGCTTGGACAGTCCAAAACATAAATGGATTGGATTATAATTATATGTTTAGATAATTATTATAGGTGGTATGTTTTGATCACGAATTTATGTAATTAGATACTAAGAATGATAAGGATTGTATAAGTGTTAGTGGCTAAGTTTGGGATGGCTATATATACATAATCATATTATATTTGATAGGTATGTTTTAGTATTGTTAGGTTTAAGTATCGTTTGAGAGAAACACCCTGCTAGGTGACTTTGAATTGCTATTTGAGTTTGAATGTATTATTGATAGTTGTTTGGATTAATAATACAAGTTGGGGCATGGATTTTTTACATCATATATTTTGTGTGTGTGCTTTGCTTTGATTGCTTGGATCCCGTATTTGTGTAATCTCCTAACAAGTTGTATCAGAATTATGGTTATAATTGTTCACAACAATATCGATGGGCTTAAAGGGCCTATAAAGATAAAGTTGGGCAACCTCATGATGGACTTAAGGCAAAGACGATTGGACTTTCCAATATGAGATTCAGAGAAGTAGAGAGCCATGTGAATTTTCGGTATGGGTCGAGAGAGAGTCAGGTTAGATTCGACAAGTTTCGGGCACGATGTGTGAAAGAAAAGATTGTTGGGAGTTGTTCCACATCACTTCTGAGAGTGGTAAATTTCTAGTTAATAAGCAGTTAACTAACTTCATTAGTACGAGGTCTTTTGAGTTGGGACTCATCTTTTATTGCTTCATATTACTGACAGCATCTTCCATTTTTATACTCTCGTTGATCTTGACGATTCACAAGATTCATAGTAATGGCTTTGATAGTGTGTTTCACTTAATCATTTTTTTAACTAATAAATTCTTCAAGTTAAATTGTTCATGTGTCATTGCAATCGTCTATAATCCCTAACGGACACAAAAAAGCCAATTGATGTTATTCCACAATATTTAGAGATGAACGATTTGTTTAAAGATGAACGATTTGTACCTATAGGCTATCCGTTCAGACTTGATAATGATGTTAAGAATTGAAATGGAACAGTTCATAACATATTAATTCCATGTCGAAGAGAATATGATAATATGTTAAGTGTTATAGCCAAAATTCGGTTCGGGTATTTTCAAGATGGATTCGGGTCAAATACAGGATAAATTTGGGGAATTCTAGGATTAATTAGGGTTTTGGCAGAAAGGGGAAAATTCAGGCCGCGCCCTCTCTTTTTCAATAAAGAGGGCGCGCCCTAAATATAAAATATGGAGGCAAATTGATTCAAGGTGATTTTTTAAGAAGACATTAAAGAAATCTTTCTTAGGATTCTACTCGAGAGTGGATTCCATTCAAGGTGAGATTCTACCCAGGCTGGAATTCTAGAAGTTGAAGAATTCCCTCCTGTCGTATCTCAGGAGGGGGATGTCCGTCGCAGAAGGCCTCCAGGGGTTTGCCTGGATATAAGGACCCTTCTTAAACACTAAGGGCGCGTCCTAAGGTGGAAAGATGGGGACTTTCTGGTGTGTGCTTTGGGAGCTCTGTTCCTGTAGCCAATGGGCGCGCCCTCATTGGGGAACTTTGGAGTAATCCTGCACTTTGCACCCAAAAGCTCTGGATCACCTGTCCTGCTATCTGGTGGGTGCTTCTCATTCGGGGGACAGGGATGCGTTCTGCACTTGGGGTAAATCATGGCTATACCTGCATCCTTGAAATCAAGAAATAGCTGGTAGCAGATAGGACTAGTCCTCGACGGGGGAAGTTTCCTTATCTGTGAAGTCTTGAGATCCTGGATGAGCCTTGGGCCTTTGTGGTTAGGCCTCATAGTAGAACATTCCGGAAGCTGGTCCGTTATCCAAGCCCATTTGGGTTTCTTGCTCTCCAAGAACTACGTCTGGCTTGATCCTCTATAAATATAGAGGTACGTAGGCAAATTGAGGGGTTGGAAGTCGAGAGCTCTGAATAGCCGCCACTAACCCTATCAATCTCAGCCACCAATCACAAACAGCCACCACCCTTTTCGGCAAAGAACCACCGCTGTAGATCTTGTTTCCGGCAAAGTACCTCGAATTTTATTGTTACCAAATTCCTCCGTCAACAAATTGGCGCTAGAAGGAGGGCAGCCAATCAAGATCTTCATCTTAGGAGGAAAAGATGTCTCACAATCAACGCAGAGGTTCTCAAGAAGAGGATTATTACGATTCTGAAGATAGCTTGGGGGGTAACCAAACTCGTCACGAAGCTTACGTTCCGGAGGAAATCCCTGTTCCCCCACACCACCATGGAACTCCAGCCGCCGGCGGTGGCCAGCCGCCCGTTCTTATCAGTAACGCGGCATTAATGGAATAGTTGTATCGTATGGGAGATGCCATAAATAGTTTCGGAGCCAGGTTGAGTTCTGTGGAAGAAGTGCAAGAATCTAGGAGAAAATCTCGGAGTGTCCCACGAAATCATCGCCGATCAGGCAAATCCCCTCAGATTGAAGAAGATTCCCGGAGGGAGGAAGATCAGGAAAGGAGATTTCAGCTGGTCACTCCTAGAAGGTTAGATTATTCTTATTCGATTGTTGAATATCCTAGTGAAGATAATTCTGAGCGCAGGTTGTCAAATCCCCAAGAGAGGGTGCGCCCTCATCCTCATCATTCGGGACGCACTCCTGGTGAAATTCAAAGGGATGAGGAGCAGATAGCTAGAGAAAGGAAAGATTATGCCAGCTTGAAGGAACGCCTTGGAATAAGGCTTAATGATGACGATTTGAGGATGGTACTCCTTGAGCAACAGAAGAAAAGCAAATATTTTGAATCGCGGCCCCGTGATCCACAGCGCGCGCCCCCTGACAACAGGTCGAGGCCCCTTGGACATGAGCGAGCCCTTACACAGAGTCATGAGCCACAGCGCGCACCCCCTGACAACAGGTCGAGGACCCTTGGACATGAGCGATCTCTTGCTCGCAATAGTAATCCACAGCGCGCGCCCCCTGTTCACAACAGGTCGCGGCCCCTTGGATCTAAACAAACTCTTCATCATGACAACACTGGAGCAAGAGGAAACCGTGATAACGGTGATAAAAGAAGGGATTGGTATCAAGGAGATAAGCGCCCCTATCATCAGGGCGCGCCCTCAGGTAGAAGATCTTCCCATACTCATCAAATTCCAAGTACTTCTGATGAGTCTAGGTCGAGGACGCACCCTCACTCAGGAGAACAATATCAGAGAAATTCTCAGGGGAATCCGCAACCTCATGGAAATCCGGAAGGTCAGCAAACACAAACTCAAACTCAAGAGGATGCTGTGATTCAGCCACAAGCAGGGAATCAAGGAGGCGTGGAAACAGCGGCTCCACTTCCACCTCCACCCCCGAGGGGTACACAAACTGCAACACAACCAAATATTCAGAATGTTCCCGGGGTTGGAACTTTCAATGTGGATGACTTGAAGAAGCTCCTTGCTCACTTGGATGGAGGAAGAATATCTGCTACTGCACAAACATCTTCTCCATTCTCAACCGAAGTAAGAGAGGCTCAGCTTCCTACTGGGTATAGATCTATGACAAATGATTTGCGCTTTCATGGAAATGCAGACCCTGTTGAATTCCTCGGACGCTTTGATATCGAGATGGATGTCTATCAAGTGACAGAACTGGCTAGGTGTCGATTGTTGGCAGCAACTTTCAGGGAGAGTGCTCAACAATGGTTTCAGAAACTTGGCCCGGGAGTCATTACATCTTGGCAGGTGATGAGGAATTTGTTTTTGACTAAATTTCAGGCGGCAGTGAAATATGCCCCTCCCGTCACAACTTTGGCCAATATCAAGCAGAGGGAAGGAGAAAGTCTGCAATCTTACTTCAAGAGGTTTAACTCGGAATCAACTCTGGTGAGAGGAGCAACTGATGAAACGCTCAAGAGTTTTCTAATAGCTGGATTATCAGTGGGAACCGATTTCTGGAAACATCTTCAGGGACGAGATCCACCGACATTGGCTGATGTGTTTGCACAAGCTGAATCTTTCAAGATTGTGGAACAGTCTTTGGCAGATAATCGAAAGACCGATAATCAAAACAGTTCTAAGGTAAAGATCGGAAAGAGGAAGGATAGGTCTCCTAGTCCAACTCGCCGGATAGCAACAGGTGCCAATCGGGTGAACTTAACTGAATCTGGCAGAAATTGGGGTCCCCCAGATACTTACACTTATGATTAAAGGCCGGGTAGTTATACACCTCTTGCAGCCTCCATTGAACATATTTTTGAAGTGAACAAAAATAAAGGATTCTTCAGAAAGCCAGAGCCTCTCTCTTCTTGGCAAAGTAAAGACAAGAGAAAGTACTGTGAATTCCATGAGTCTTCTGGGCACAATACTCATGAGTGCCGTCAATTGAAGGATGAGATTGAGGATCTAATCAAGGAAGGATATCTAACAGAATGGATTGTCGGAGAGGTGAAAAAACATAGGGAGAATCCTGATAAGAGAGATGGAGGGCGCGCCCTCCATGTTGATGGTAAGCCTGAAGAGAAGAAGTTTGTGAAGGAAGGAAGTATTCACACTATCTTTGGTGGACACCACCTGGGAGGTGACAGCAATCATGCTATGGAGAGGTATACTAGGGAAGCAAGATACCGACCTCTTACAAATGTGAATAGTTTGGAGTTGAGGCCGCCTAAATTGTTCAAAGGAGAATTTGCTGATATCACTTTCACTGAAGAAGAAGAAAGATGGGTACACCATCCTCATAATGATGCTTTGGTGGTGGCAATTCAGATTGGGTCCAAGAATGTACATCGAGTTTTTGTTGATAATGGAAGTTCGGTGAATATTCTGTATTACAACACTTACCAAAAGCTGGGACTTCTAGATAAGGATATGATTCAAGATAACGGATGGATCTATAGTTTTTCGGGCGAATCTGTAAAGGTCATGGGAGCTATCAAGTTACCAGTAACTCTCGGGGAAGGAACTCTTTCTGTGACTCAAATGATGGATTTCATGATTTTGAATGTGGAATCATCACACAACGCTTTAGTAGGACGTCCTTTGTTAAAAGAAATGAAGGTTGTGACCTCCATATATCATCTTGCAATGAAGTTTCCTACACCAAACGGTGTGGGAACAATCCGAGGATCCCAGCATGATTCGAGAGATTGTTATCACAAGGCAATCAAGGGATTCAGGAAACTGCAGAATGGAGGGCGCGTCCTCAATGAAAGTAGTTCAGGGGTTATGAGTATTGTCCCGGGAGAAGTAAAAGCACACTATCTTGTCCAAGAACCAATAGAAGACACGCCCCCATTTAGGGCGCGCCCTGAGGAGGATATTCCAGTGTTGGATGATCTTCAGGATGGGATTCTGGAGGAAATTGAAGAAGACTCAGAGGAGGTGATTTTAGTTAATATCAGAGGTGAACAGGTTGAAGGGAGGCGAATGTTACTTAAAGGCTTGGTGCATACCCTTGTTGAGGAAGACTTCCCTCTTAAAGAGGACGCGCCCTCCAAGGATGCAACACCAATCGAGGATCCACGAAACTTTGATTTTGATCTTGATCCAAGAACACCACAACCTGTGGAAAAGACTGGTCCTGCAGAGGATACTATTTCAATTTTGGTGGATGAAAAGGATTCGAGTAAGGTTTTGAAAGTCGGATCTCAATTGAATTCCAAGTTGAGAGGAATGCTCACTAATTTCCTCTTGAATAATCTGGATGTATTTGCTTGGAGTCATACTGATATGGTGGGAATTGATCCAGAGGTTATGTGTCATCATCTGAACATAGATCCCACCAAGAAGGGAATTCGCCAGAAACGTCGACCTGTGAGTGGAGAAAGAGCTATAGCGTTAAAAGAAGAAGTTGATAGACTTCTAGATGTTGGTTTGATCAAGGAGTCATACTATCCAGATTGGTTGGCTAATCCAGTTCTTGTCAAGAAGCCTAATGGGAAGTGGAGAACTTGTGTGGATTTCACGGATCTGAATAAGGCTTGTCCTAAAGATAGTTTTCCTCTCCCTCGAATTGATCAGTTGGTGGATGCTACAGCTGGCCATGCTCTTTTGAGTTTCATGGATGCTTACTCGGGCTACAATCAAATTCTATGTATGAGCTAGATCAGGAGCATACTTCTTTCATCACAGATAGAGGTTTGTACTGTTATATTGGAATGCCATTTGGTTTGATCAACGCTGGAGCTACTTATCAGAGGTTGGTGAACATGATGTTTAAAGATCTGATAGGGAAAACCATGGAAGTGTATGTGGATGACATGATTGTCAAATCCTTGAAGGCGGAGGACCATGTAAAGCATTTGGAGCAGATGTTCGGAGTATTGAGGAAGTTTAGAATGAAGTTGAATCCTCAAAAATGCGTGTTTGGAGTGGAATCCAGAAAGTTCTTGGGATTCATTATTAACCATCGTGGGATCGAGGCGAATCCAGCCAAGATTAAAGCCTTACTTGACATGAAATCTCCATCTACTGTGAAGCAAGTTCAGAGTTTGGCTGGGAGAATTGCAGCGCTAAATCGATTTGTGTCAAAATCTTCAGATAGATGCAGAGAATTCTTCAAGGCGATCAAAGGAGCATCCAAAGATTTTGTGTGGACTCCTGAGTGTGAAGAGGCTTTTCAGAAGATCAAAGAGCAGTTGGGGAATCCTCCACTCTTAGCCAAGCTTGTGGAGGGAGAGACCTTGATATTATATTTGGCAGTATCAGAATATTCCATTAGTGCAGTATTGGTGAGAGAAGAGATTGATCATCAGTCTCCGGTTTACTATGTGAGCAAACATTTGCATGATGCAGAGACCCGATATACCAGTATGGAAAAGTTGGTTTACGCTTTAATCTTGGCGACATGAAAACTTCGTCCTTACTTTCAAGCTCATAAGATCGAGGTTCGTACTGCTTATCCATTGAGGAGTATTCTTCATAAACCGGAAGCTTCAGGAAGAATGTTGAAATGGACCATCGAGTTAGGGCAGTTTGATTTGGAATATACACCAAGAATAGCAATTAAAGGTCAGGCTTTAGCAGATTTCATCCTGGAGTTTGATTCAGAGACCGAGGAAAAGTCGATGGTATTAGTAGAACCTGGAATTCCTCTTAAGAGGGCGCGCCCTCTTGAGGAAGTTCCCCAACCTTGGTGGAAGTTGCATGTAGATGGAGCTGTGAACAATGGGGGAGCTGGTGCAGGAGTAATTTTGATAATGCCTGAAGGAAATCAGTTCATGAGTGCAATTCACTTCAAATTCGAGGCAACTAATAATGATGCGGAGTATGAAGCTTTGATTAACGGATTAAAGATGGCTTTGGAAATGAAGGTAGCAAATTTGATCGTATCGAGTGATTCGGAATTAGTAGTCAGGCAGATTAAAGGAGGTTTTTAGTGTAGAGGTCCCAGAACAGAACTTTACATGAAGTGTGCACAACGATTAATTCAGAAGTTTCGTGAAGTAAGGTTAGAATGCATTCCTCGAGATGAAAATTGCTCTGCAGATGTTCTGGCCAAGCTAGGATCCCAGAAGGATGCTATGTTGTTAGGAACAGTACCTCTACAAATTCAAGAAGTGTCAAGTATTCCAGAAGTGGGAGTTATGGAAGTGGAGAGTGCTCCGTCAGTTACATGGATGACTCCTATTTTAGAGTATCTCCGTAAGGGGATTCTCCCAAGAGACAAAATTGAAGCAAGGCGTCTTCGATATCATGCTGCCAGGTTTGTGGAGTATGATGAGATTCTGTACAAGAGAGGTTTCAATCAACCGCTTCTGAAGTGCATAGATGGAGATGAATGCAATTATATCCTAAGGGAGGTACATGAAGGAATTTGTGGCAATCACTCGGGGGTGGTTCGTTAGCAATGAAGGTGTTAAGGCAAGGTTATTATTGGCCTACTGTGAAGAAGGATGCTTATGAGTTTGTCAAGGCATGCGATAAATGCCAGAGGTTTGCCAATTATTCAACGATTCCCGTAACCACCTTGACTCCTATGATGAGTCCTTGGCCATTTGCTATGTTGGGAATCGATCTTATTGGAGAACTCCCTAAATCTAAGGGAGGAGTCAAGTATGCTGTTGTTGCAGTAGATTATTTCACCAAATGGGCGGAAGCAATGCCCTTGGCCACAATCACAGCGAAGAAAATCAAGGATTTTGTGTTCAACTCTATTGTGTGCAGATTTGGGATTCCTTACAAGCTTGTTTCAGATAATGGGAAACAATTTGACAGCAAGGAGTTGCGAAAGCTGTGCGAAGACTTGGGAATCAAGAAGGAATTCACAGCTGTGTATCATCCTCAGAGTAATGGGCAGACTGAAGCTATCAACAAGATAATCAAGCATACCTTGAAAACCAAGTTAGAAGAAAGCAAAGGGAATTGGCCTGAGGAACTTCCTATGGTCTTATGGTCTTACAACACAACACCAAGGACCACGACTGGGGAATCTCCTTTCATGCTGTCTTATGGATGTGAGGCAATGGTGCCGGTGGAAATTGGAGCAGGGTCATTCCGAAGGGATTTCTATGATGAAGAATCGAATATGATAAATCAAAGGCTAAATCTTGATTTCCTAGAAGAGATGAGGGCAAATTCGCAGTTGAGGTTGGCAACTTATCAGCAGAGGGCTGCAAGGTACTATAACAAGAAGGTGAAGACTCAGCCTTTCAAGGTGGGTGATCTAGTTCTGCGGAAAGTCATGCCTAATACAAGAGTAGCAGCACATGGAGTTTTTGGTCCCAACTGGGAAGGACCTTACAAGATCAAGTCTATCATCTGGGAAGGAACTTATCATCTAGAAGACTTGGATGGCAACATAATCCCAAGAGCATGGAATGCAGAGCATTTGAGAAAGTATTATCAGTAGGATGCGGCTTTGACCCCCTATTGTATGAAGGCTTATATTTAAGTTATAGACTAGTATAAATAAATCTTCTCCTAGTCTAGGGGGGTAGTACACATACGCCTTCTTTAGTTCTAGTCGAGACTTGCTGTTTTTATTCCACGTTTTTTAGAAGTTTATTCTCCTTAGCTCGGGGGGTAGAACATGTATACCTTCCCTTGTTCTGCTGAGATTTTAGATTATTTGAAGATTAATAAAGTATATCAAGACATTTTTTCAAGGTTTTTGAAGATTTTTTGATTGAAGTATAAGAGGTCGTGCCCATTTCTTAGGGCGCGCCCTCAACATGTATGAAGATTTGCTATGTAGTAATTGACAAGTTAAAGGAATCCTGAAAAGGGTAGTGCCTTAAGGCGCGCCCTCAACATGAATGAAGATTTTTTGTGTTTTTCTGTCAAGATTAAAGACATTTTCTTGAACGAAATTATGAAGAAAAGGTTGCGCCCCCATCAAGGGCGCGCCCTTATTGGAAGAATTTAACAAGAAAAATAATAAGCATAGTAAAGTTCAAAAGGCATTAAGAGTTTAAACGTCAAGGAAAGCAGAGATTAAAAGTTTACAACTTGCAGGGTTTTACAAAGGACCCGCACCTTGGAAAGTTAATGAATTTCAAAGTAAAAGGGTGAAGAGAATAAATCTTAAGGAGCATCCTTGCTTGGGGAAGCATCCTTGATTGGAGAAGGTTGGACACTAGAAGCAATTTCAGGTACCTTGTCTGGATTTGGGATGGCAGTTTCATTTTGTTCATCATTTTGCACGGTTTTAAGGGGTACTTCCTCTGTAGAGGGCGCGCCCTCAAGAGGTGGTTCCAGCCCCAGTTCGACCCTTTTTGCTTTGATGGCATCAGCGTTATCGATTTTGAACTTTGCTATATCTTCAGCACAGCCAGGTCCGAACTTGTTCCAGTCATAATCAGGATCATTAGATATGAAGCCAAGGAGATAGAAATCAAAACCTGCTTGAAAGTTGCGATCTTCAACAGCTTGTTTTTCCTCTTTCCAACAGTCAAGTTTTTCGATTTCAAGAGCATCACGTTGTACTTTTAATTCTTCAAATTCCTTTTCCAATTTGTCATTTTTGGCACAAAGGAACTGGCGGTGATCAAATGATTCTTTAAGCTCATCCCTCATAGCAGCAAGATCAGCATCCTTAGCATCGCAGATTTTCTTCCATTTGTTATCACTCTCTACCACCATCTTTTCAAGCTTCCTGTTGTCAGATTCCAGTTTGTTGAGATGAAGTTTTTCTTTATGAAGTCTTTGGGCGCGCCCTAAAGATTGAATCAAAAGTTGTGATGAGGCTTGAATCATAGAGTGAATCTCGTCTTCAGCTTTCAAATTTTGCCAAGCTTGGACTTTGTCACTTCCGACATAGGAGGCTTGAAAGGCATATGACTCAGCCTATTTGTAGTTCGAGGATCCAACTCAACTTAAAGTAGATTGTAATAAGTAAATGACCTTAACTGTCACAGGAATCTCAGAAGATGCTATCTATCAGAAGGAACAAATCTACAAGTCAATCTATAGTTTTGATATTTTACACTGGAAGAAGTTCAGTCTACTGATCAAGCCTCAGTGTGGTATTCAAAGTCATGGATTTAATTCAGAAGGACAGAGATTTCTACAAGTGACAAGAGACAGTATCAGTACAGAATATTTAAAGAAAGTTGTCAGAAGAAATTGACCACAGCTTAAAGTCAAAATGAAGAACAGAAGTTGAAGTTAGTCGTTCATGAACCAGACCGTGCATTGAGCGTCAACAAATATTTAGTGGAGGTTCTTTATTTATTTCAGTGGTTTAAAAGTGAAGATTAGACTATCAAATGAATTATGTTAATTCTCTATTAATTAATTTAAAGTATTTAGTTAAATTAATTAATAAATTAATTCTTCAAGAATTAATTTATTTATTAAGTTAATTATTGAATTAATTAATTTAGAATTAATATAGATTGCAGAAAGACTATCAGAAGTGTTTTAAGACTATGGTTTTATTATTAAAAGACTATCTGAGTTAGTCTAGGAGATAGTCTGCTAAAGAATTCGGTAGTCTGCCAAGAAGAATAGTCACACCGGTAGTCTGCCAAGAAAGGATAGTCACACCGGTTGTCTGCAGAGTATTGATAGTCACACCGGTAGTCTGATAAAGAAGGAAAGTCACACCGGTAGTCTGCAGCAAGACAGATAGTCACACCGGTAGTCTATGTGTCCCCTGGATAGTCTGCAAGCCTCTAAACAGTCTGTGGATAGTCTGTTTTAAGTGTTAAAATAGACAGAAGATATTTTCAAGACAAAAACTACAAAAGAGACAGAAGCATTCATTCACAGACACACGACACAAGAAAATTAAAGACAGGAGCAAAACATTACATCTCTCTCTCATCTTTAAAGCACTGATTATCACATTTAATTCACAGAAAATTAAGTTCAACTCATTTGTAATATTTGATCCGATAGAACTTAATTATTTGTGACTCTTGTATTACTAGCGAATTAAGTTTCCTAGTTCGTATCTCGATTTTTATTAACTAAATTAGAAAAGTTCATGTCGAATTTTCTAATTAGTTTTTATTAACGTGATAATACTCTGTACTGATTTTGTAACAACCATCAAGTTTAATATATCGTTATATTTAACTTGAATTTTGTTTCAATTAATTCCGCTCAAATTTGTCTAAACTAAATTTTATTTAACGGACAAATTTCGATAAAAAGATATAGATTGTATTCAACCCCCCCCTTCTACAATCTTAACGGACCTAACAATTGGTATCCGAGCCGTTTGATTGATATACAAATCAAGATCCTATTCTTATTCAATTAAAAATCAAGCTCGAATTTTTAACTCTCTTAAAAATTCATCATGACTTCCAAAGCCATTGTTAAGATACCTATATTTGACAAAGATAATTATGATATGTGGAAGAATAAGATGGAGTTGTTTCTGGAATGTACAAACGTTAAATATTTGGTTGTTTTGAAAACCGGACCTAAAACTCCTATGGTCTATGAAGATGAAGTTGAAGCTGAGGGAAAAATTGTGATTCCTGCTAAGTCTTATGAAAAAGACCCTGCTACCTATACACCTGAGGAAAAGGAGGATGCAGGGCTTGATAAAAACCTCAGACTCATTCTAATAGATTCCCTGGATGCTGTGATGTATAGCCATGTGATGAATTGTAAAACTGCCAAACACATGTGGGAAACTATTGAAACCATTAATGAAGGAACCGATGAAGTCAGAGAGAACAGACTTCAAATCTTAACCTCTGAGTATGAACACTTCAGAGCTGGCCCTAATGAAGGCATTCAAGAAGTGTTTGAAAGGTATAATAAAATAATCAACAACTTGCAAATCCATGGCAAGAACTATACACAGAAGGAGATTAATCTGAAGTTCTTACTGACTATGCCGACTCACCTGGAACACAGGATAACAGCCATAAGAGAATCTCGTGACTTGAATAAAGTTAGTCTTGAAAAACTCTTCGGTGTTTTAAAAACCTATGAGTTGGAACAAGTCCAACAGAAAGAGATTCATGGTAAAGGTAGAGTTGCAAGTTCATCTACAGCATTAGTGGTTGAGGCTCCTAAGGAAGTGGAAGCTAAGGTTGTTCGACCTTACAGCTCAGACAAGGAGCAGACTGAAGTGGAACATGGTCAGACACCAGCTACTCAGGATGGAAGTGAGTTTTACTCATTAGAAGAATTGGATCAGTTGGAGGATGAATCCATGGCACTCATGGTTAGACAGTTTGGCAACTTTAGATTCAGGAGAAATCCTAAGTTCAAGTTCAAGTCTAATAACAGATTCCAGAGAGGAGGTTCCTCATCCTCCAGTAGCAGAGGTGGCTACAAAACTGGAACTGTTGATAGAAGCAAAATTCGTTGTTATAATTGCAATGAACTTGGACACTTTGCCACTGAGTGTCAGAAACCTAAACAAGCCCAGAAGAGAGATTATGTTCCTGAAAAGAAGAAACCTGGAAAAGCCTATGTGGCTGCTGGTAAAAGCTGGGATGACACAGATAGTGAAGATGAAGAATTTGGAAATCTTGCACTAATGGCAAATGGTGACATGCTCACTGATCCTAAACCACAGGTAAAACTTACTGACTATGAGTTGGTTCGTCAGTTAGGTGGTTCCTTGGCTAATGCACAAAAACACATTGCTAGATTAAATCTGTTAAACACTGAACTTGAAAATGAAGTGTTAGAACTAAAAAAGGTGCATGTTAATCAAGATCAACAAAAAGAGGAAATAGCACGACTTAATAGAAGAGAGAAATCCATTCTAGAAGTAGTGACTAAACAACTTTCTAAAATTGCTGAACTTGAAACCAAGGTTAGTGCTTGCTTTAATTCTGTTAAACTTTCTAAAGAGCATTTCAATAAACAAGCTATAGAACGAACTGTAGGAATAGGGTTTGGTTATAACGAAGCTGTTGGTTTGTTAGGCATAAATACCCCTAACCTTGTTAGTGCTAAAGAGAGGGGTATACCACATGTGCTTAAGAAAGTTGAAGATCCGCTTTTTAAGAAGTCGATTGCAGAACCTCCAAACTTCACTTCTATCATTATTCAAGAAGAGATGCGTAATGAGGACAGTGCAAATGGCATAGTCCTTGATAATGTTAAATCTGTTAAGAAACCAGTTAAGGTTGTTTATCCAACCAGTTCATCTAAAACTGGGTTAAGTGGTGATAAGTTGAAAAAGAACAATAACATGTCTAACATGCATACCATGCCTACCATTGATATTTATCATAAAGCATGTGGTGTTGTCAATTGTATGTCTTGTGCTTTCAATGTAATGTCTGCTTACTTTAATGGTAATCAAGCATGTGCTAGTAAGACTGCTCCTCGACAACACATGAATAAGAATAAAAATGTTAGATCAAAGACTGCTAGTCCTTCTCAGGATAGGAGAGAGACATTTGTATCAAAGCCTAAACAGACTTATTGTAAGGCTGCTTACAAGGTCAAATGTCCAGTCAGTGAAACAAATGTTATTGCTGCTAAAGAAACATGGATACCCAAGATAAAACAGAAGATTGTCAAATCTGTTTATAGGGTTAAATGTATGTTGGTTTGTGGTGAAAATGGTGTCAATGTTAAAAATGTTGTTTTGCCTGACAAAGGCCAATTCTTTAAGCATTCTGGACCCAATCAGGTTTGGGTTCCGAAGAAGGTTTAACCTATTTGTCATTGCAGGGTGTGAAACAGGTTGAACGAGTGACCTGGATCTTGGACAGTGGATGTTCAAGGCATATGACTGGAGATAGAACCCTGCTGACAAATGTGGTTGAGAAAGTCGGCCCAGTGGTTACCTTTGGAGATAACAGCATAGGTACAACTGATGGATATGGCAGATTGGAAGCTGGAAATGTTATCATTGATGAAGTGTCTTTTGTGAAAGGACTTGAGCACAATTTGTTAAGTGTCAGTCAATTTTGTGACAAGGGATTCGAGGCTTACTTCAACAAGAAGAATTGTCTAATCTCACACAAGAGACATGAACAACCATCTCTTACAGGAGTCAGAAAAGGAAATCTGTACGTGGCCAATATGAACACTGGAAGCACTGAAGAAATCAACTGCTTTTATTCTAAAGCATCTACAGATGAAAGTTGGCTATGGCACAAGAAACTCTCCCACCTTAATTTCAAGACAATGAATTCTCTAGTTAAAAGAGAACTGGTGAGAGGTTTACCTTCAATGGAATTCACTCAAGAAGGACTCTGTGATGCCTGTCAAAAAGGCAAATTGAAAACAGCAACTCACAGGAGCACTGACACATCATCAATAACTGAACCTCTACAACTGTTGCACATGGATCTGTTCGGTCCAGTTAATGTGATGTCTATGTCAAAGAAAAGATATGCTCTCGTGATTGTTGATGACTACTCAAAGTACACATGGGTTTTATTTCTGAATTCCAAAGATGAAACTCCACAGCTAGTGATTGATCACATCAAGTTGATTGAAATGGAGTACAAGAAACCAGTTAGAGCAATAAGGTCAGACAATGGAACCGAATTTAAGAATGCAGTTCTAAATGATTTTTGTACTGAAAAGGGAATAACAAGGCAGTACTCAGCCCCAAGAACTCCTCAGCAAAATGGGGTAGTAGAAAGAAAGAATAGAACCTTGATTGAAGCTGCACGTACTATGTTAAGTGAAGCAAAGCTTCCTTTATACTTTTGAGCTGAAGCTGTTAACACTGCATGTTACACCCAGAATCGAACTTTAATCAACAAAGACTTGATGAAGACACCCTATGAAATTATGTATGAAAAGAGACCAACACTCAAGTACTTTCATGTATTTGGAGCAAAATGCTTTGTGCTTAAGGATGGAGATGATCGTGGTGGTAAATTTGAGGCCAAAGCACATGAAGCAATTTTCATTGGTTATTCAAGAAGAGCTTACAAGGTGTATGTGATTGATCATCAGACAATGCTTGAAAGTGTCAATGTATCATTTGATGACACTAAACTTCCTAGTATCCAAACGGAGGATTCATCTGAAAAGTTATCTTTCGATGATATGACAGACTCCGATTCAGATGGTGACAACCAACCTGATGTTGCTGCTAATGATAACAGTAATAATGATGATAATGATCAGGGTGGTGGTGGTGGAAACAATGATCAGACTGGAGATACCACTGACACTCCTGAACATTCATCTAGTCAAACTGGCAACAACTCAGGGGGAGGTGATGAAGGATCAGCTGGTCATACTCAACATCATAATGAAGAACAAGGCGAATCATCAAGGTCAAATCTTCCCAGACAGACTGTGTGGAATAGAGCTCATCCTTTTGAGTTGATCGTTGGTGATCCAGATGTTGGTGTAAAAACTAGAAGGAGCTATCAAAATCAATGCAATTATTCTGGGTTTCTGTCTGCAATAGAACCTAAGAAAACAGAAGAAGCTCTTTCTGATCCTGATTGGGTGATTGCTATGCAAGATGAACTCAATCAATTCAAACAACAAGAAGTATGGAAGCTGGTACCCAGACCTAAAGATAGGAAAGTAGTTGATACCAGGTGGGTATTCAGAAACAAACTTGATGAAGATGGCATTGTAACTAGAAACAAAGCAAGACTGGTTGCTAAAGGTTATTCCCAAGCTGAAGGAATAGATTATAATGAAACCTATGCACCAGTGGCTAGACTTGAGGCTATAAGGATATTCTTGGCATTCGCAGCACATTCAAACTTCAAAGTTTATCAAATGGATGTCAAGAGTGCCTTCCTGAATGGCAAGCTGGATGAAGAGGTATATGTAGAACAACCCCCTGGCTTTGAAGATCCAGAATTCTTGGATTTCGTCTACTTTCTCTTCAAGGCAATTTATGGTCTTAAGCAAGCTCCAAGGAAATGGTATGACACTCTTTCTGAATTTTTACTTGAAAATGGATTTGTTAGAGGTGTCATAGACAAAACTCTCTTTACTAAGAAACATAAGAATGATACTATATTAGTCCAAGTCTATGTGGACGATATAATATTTGGGTCTACTAATGATCTTCTATGCAAGAAATTTGCTAAGCTAATGCAGGGTAAATTTGAGATGAGCCTGATGGGTGAGCTGAAGTTCTTTCTTGGATTACAAGTAAGTCAAAGGACAGATGGAATTTTTATTTGTCAATCCAAGTATGTCAGAGAGCTCCTCAAGAAATATCAAATGGAGGACTCATCTTCAGCAAGAACACCATCATCAACAGCTGTGAAATTTGGAGCTTGTGAAAATTCTGCAAAGGTAGATATCACAAGCTACAGAGGTATGATAGGTTCATTACTTTACCTTACTGCAAGTAGACCTGATATTATGTATGCTACATGCTTGTGTGCAAGGTTCCAAGCGGATCCTAGAGATGTGCATCTCATTGCTGTTAAACGAATCTTGAGATATCTTAAGGGTACACCTAACTTGGGTATTTGGTACCCTAAAGAATCTGGTTTTAACCTTGTTGGATATACAGATTCAGATTATGCAGGTAGTGTTGTAGATAGAAAAAGCACCTCTGGGAGTTGTCAATTCCTAGGTGGTAGGTTGGTCTCCTGGTACATCAAGAAACAACAAACAGTTTCCAACTCAACAGCTGAAGCAGAATATATAGCTGCTGGAAGCTGTTGTGCTCAAATCTTGTGGATTAGGAATCAGCTACGTGACTATGGCTTTGTACTTGACAATATTCCAATTCTGTGTGACAATACAAGTGCCATAGCAATCTCCAACAATCCTGTGCAGCATACGAGGACCAAGCACATTGACATCAGGTATCATTTTATCCGAGAGCATGTCATGAATGGTACCGTGGAGTTACATTTTGTACCCACGGAAGAACAAACAGCAGATATTTTTACTAAGTCTCTTGACGAATCCACATTCACCAGAATTGTTGGTGAATTGGGTATGTTAAATAGTCCTAGTAATTAAATTAGTTAATATCTGAGGTTTGATCTTTAATAATTTACAAGTGATTATCTTGTTAATATTTGTTGATTAAAATCACTTGTATAATTATTTTATCAACTTACCTTGTTACTTGTTAATATTCAAACCATTGTCATTATCATCTTAATATATTCCTACTTACTTCTTTTCAATGTTAAAATAATTCATTTTCCTTAAAAATAATTTTCTCAAATTTTACAAGTAGTAATTTATGAGAAACTTATTTTTCTTGAAAATTATATTTATGATGGTTTAATAAGTCATACTTTCTTTTTAAATAATTTTCTATTAGAAATTTATTTTATTAGAAAATATATAGATTTATTAATCTACCATGAATAAATATGTAAATAGTTAATAGTTTATTAATTGGTTTGTAGTGTTTGTCCTTTTGGTATTAATGTTTGATTTCATAAAAGGGACTACATATGATTGTTTTTATAATTTTTGTTCGATTTTATAATTTTAGTGTAAATTATTTTGCTATTTTATAGCTTGTTTTAATAATTAAATTTGCTTCATTGTTAGAATTGCTTCATGTAAATAATCTGGTACATATTCTGTTAATATTTGATTGTCAGAATAGTTATATTGGTCCTCATCTCGAACTTCGAGATAAAGTTCGAGATAGATGTTATCTCGAAAATTTTGAAGATAAAACTAGGCACTGGTAACTCGAATCCTAAGTCGAACTTCGAGTTAGTCAGTTTCGAGATGCAGTTCGAGATGGTGAGTTTCGAGTTGAAGTTCGAGTTAGTCACTAACTCGAAAATCTAAGTCGAATTTCGAGTTGAAGTTCGAGATAGTCACTAACTCGAAAATCTTCCCTGACTTAGAATTTTCAACTTCACTCTGGTAGATCAAATCGATATAGGACCTAATATTTGTGTGTTGTTGTAAATATTAATGTAAATTAAATAGTCTATTCTCAATAGTCTGTAGTGTAATTTAGTAGTCTATAGTCTTTTAATTAGCTCTTTTAGACTATCTGTCAGACTATCCAACAATAGTCTGTTGTAGTTAATTTTCTTTTATTTATTTTAGACTATCGGTATTGTTAGTCTAAATAGTTTAAATAGTTTAGTCTAGACAGTCTATTTTAGTCTAATTAGACTATCAGATAGACTATCAGGTATAGTCTATTAGTCTATAGTCTAATTCTTTTATTAATTCTATTTTAGACTACCGTTAATATGTATACAGAATTGTCTGTAGACTATCGTTAGTCTATTGTTTGTCTGAAACTCACGAGTTAAGTCTCTGAGTCTTTTTCTCTGTTTGTTTATATACATACAATACACACAACGAACCGCCGCCCGATTTTCTTCAAAAATCGACCGTGTTTCTCAACCAAATCACTATCTGAAAACACCTGTGTTCTAATCTCTTCAAGCTCTTTGATTTGACTGGTTAATCCTTCGATTTGGTCCAGTTTTTAGTGATTGCGTTTTTCGAAAATCAAGAAATACGATTTAAAGTTCAAGAAATTTGGCTTCGATTCTGCAAAAACTAAAAATAGTGGTGTGTTTGTGTGAATTCAGAGATCAACATACATTAATTTCAGAATTTTCTGTGAAGTTTCGATTTTATTGATTTTTCTGGTTAATTGAATTAATTGTTAAAATCCCTAAAATTCGAATTTGGGCAAATTAATTCAGTGTGTTGAAATTAAAATGGCTGTTAATATGAAGATTATCAATCATAATTTTGTTGGTCATTTTAATCCCGATAATTGTACTCTCGAGAGGGTTAAACCTTGGATTCGGTTTTTAAATGAGCATTCTCTTATTCGTCATGCCTTAATTCTCGATGCTCCTTTAAAAGTTGATTCACTGTTGGCAATGTGTTCTACATTTGTTCTCTCCTCGGACTCAACATCTTTTACTTTTACTGTGGGGGACACACCTTATGTTGTGAATGACTCAACTGTTAACACCGTTCTACGACTTCCAACAAATGACTTTGTTGATCTTCCATCTGAAGCAGTACTGACACAATTTTTCAATGACATCCATTATCAAGGAGAAGTTGATCTTTCTAAGTTGTCTAAAAGTAACTTCATGGCTGAGTGGGATTATTTCTTTGACACAATTGCTAAGGTGTTTGCTAACACTAAAAAGAATAATTTTCACAATATTTCTACTTTGCTTCAGAGAATTGGTTATGCAGTTGCTAATAATCAAAGGGTTAATTTTGGTAAATTAATTTTTGATGCCATGGTAAATCGTCTCATAACTGCCAAGAACGATCATGATTTGGGTAGTAAAGTTGATTGTTACTATCCAAGGTTTTTATCTCTCATATTTAATCATGTTGTTTCTGATGTTCATCAAAGATTGTTTGCTAACTCTCGTACTGAAGCTTCAGGAAAAACACATAAAAAAAATTTCACCAGGTTAGCAACAATGAAGAAGTACAATAATGTTCCAGTGGTCATTACTCAGTATATGTCCAACTTCATAGAACTGCCAATCATACAAGAACAACCACCACAACAGCAACCTGAGCATGTTCCTGAGCAACCAGAACAAGAAGCAGCAACTGCTCCTGTACCTGAACATCAACTTCAAGTGGCTCAACTCACTATTGCTGGGATTTCTGCAACTGCTACTGAACAGGTATTATCTTTCCCTGAAACTACTTCTGGAGCCCAAGTGGCTGATAGGTTAGACCAAGAGGTTGTAGAACCACAACTTCTATCCCAGGTCTTAGAGCCAAACACAGTGTCATCTAAAATCTCTAAACCCAAATCCAGAAGTAAATTAACAGTGAAAAGACGTAATGTAAGAAGTAGTGATATGAGTGATCCCACAGCTCTGCCTCCACTAAAGAAGCGAAGAAACTTACTAATTGAGGCAACTGTCAGCCCATCCATATCCTCCCAAAAGGATACGGACATTGAAATGGCACATGAACAGTTACTGGAACCATTCTCTCAACAGGATGAGTCCATTGAAATTCGCCAGTCGGCCATGGCACCATGTACAGAGTCAAGCACACCCCTATTACTCACAATGGGGGAAAACATAACTGTAGAATCTGATGTGGCTAGGGACAATGAGCAAGGAGAGCACAATAGGGTTGATACTGAAACAGTGCCTACCATAGTCACGGTAGAAGAGCCTTCACAGGTTAATGAGGGAAATCTTGACTCTCAGCCACAAATAATAGAGTCATCATCTCCCCTCCCAGGAGGAACATTCCTGGCTCCCTCAAGGGATTTTCCACTCGCAGTTTCAACTGGAGAAAGTGGAAGGCAACTCGATCTTTCTGTCACTGAAGAAATTCAGACATCAATTCCAAATGAGATGACAGAAATGACTGAGGAAAGGGATTTGCGAACTCCCATTGCACCACCACTGACCTTCCAAGAGGAGGCTAGGGTGATTTTATCTGCAGGTACACTTTCTGGAGCAGCTAAGGAATTAGTGAGGAGTGATGTGAGGAACACCACTAAACTGAGTGAAACACATGCACGTCAGATGAGTGAAACTCAGAGTGATATTCAGGTGAGTGCACACACTGACACATACACTCGTTCGTTGGAAGAAAAGATTAAAGCTCTAGAAAAGGAAATTGAGGCCAGTAAAGCTGAAGCAAAATTACTTCGAGCACAAGTGGATGAACGGTCTTCTTCATCTACCTCTGTCAAAAATCAGCTTGCTGTGATAAAGAATGACATCACCAAGATGAAGACAACTTACACAAACAAGTTCAACACTCTCGAATTATCTTTTGAACGGGCACTTGATGATGCTGGAGAGGTTACTGTGACTCAAGATAAACTTATTTCTGTAATCTCCGACAAAGTTGAAAATCTTCAAACAGCATTAATTAAGAGTCAGTTGTCTACTGAACGCCGTCTTGATGTGATTGAAAGGCAGAATGCACAACAAGGTAAGGGGATCAAACATTTGTTCAACATGATCAGCAGAACTCACACACCCAAAGCAGAAGAAAGGGAATTCTTTGTAGAAAAAGGTGGAGATGGTGATGAGCGAGACCCTGGAGATGGTGCATTTCACACTTCGGTAGAGGATTCCTCAACTAAGGGGGAGAAGTCAAGAGAGGGAACTAGTGAACAAGGGAGAGATAAGGGGAAGAAGATAGCAGATTCTCAGAAGAGTGCAGAAGACACTGAAGGGTATTACTACTCAGGTGAACCAGACAACTTTGATGTTTTTGCTGATCTAAAGTTCTCTGATGAGGGTGAAAAAATACCAGAACCAGATTTTAGCAGCTGGGAAGATGAAGTGCCAGTTGACCCTGAATATGAAGCTGAGCAAGCAAAACTGGATTTTGAAGCTGAATTAGAAGTTGAAAGGCAAGAAGCAAATCTCAAATTGCGAGATGAAAAGCTTCAGAGAACACTAGATATGCTTGCACACAAAGAAAGACTTCAAAAAGAGGAAGCAGAAGCAAGGCAACGAGAACATGTACTTAAAACTCAAGAGAGGAAGTTATACGTCAAGTTTAAGAGTGGTGAGAAATGGGATCGTGCTCAACGAATGATAGACTCACATCAATCTCTTGATAATGATGATAGTCGACTTCTTTCTATTTTTGAAAGACTCAAAGAGCTTAACCCAACACACGATATGTACATGAGAGCTCTAAGAATAGAAGTTGTGAGAATAACAACTGCAGGTGAAACGAAAACAGATGAGCTATTAATATTTGTTGATTGTCATGAGTTTGGAACACAAAGAGTTTCAATTCAGTTCTTCTATGACAAATCATTGACAGAAATCTGGGTTCTTAGGCCAAAGGTAAGAACTTCTTCTGAGTTGGGTGTACTACTTCATGAGAAATTCAAAGAGTTTGCTGAAAGAGCTGGTCCTGAAATAGTTGAATTGCCTAGACAATTGAAATTCCTTAAAGGTGAGGTGCTTCATACAATCAATCTTGAGAATGAGGAATTGTTCACACACTCTGCCAAGCAGCTGGTCTATATTGAACATGTTCTGAGAAATCAAGGATTTTCTACTAAAGAGAAGTTAGAAATTGCTGATCGTATTAAATCCTATGCAGAAGTCAATTTTTTTAAGGATTATGAGAAGTTCAAAGGTCAGTTGAGAAAGGCACTTGGAATTCCTCTTGTTCGCCCTACAGGATTCTCATCAAGAAGAGAGTTGCTAGTTGATGCAGAATTACACAAAAATCTGCCAGAAATGGATGATCCAGAAGATGGAGAAATAAGGAAGGAAGACAGTCAGAAATGAAGAACAACTCTACATGTAATATCTTTAGAGTTAGATAGATCAAGATAGGATAATGTTTAATATGATCAGGCTAGAGGATCATCTATCTTGTATTTATCATTATGTTTGAATCTGGAAATTGTTATAAAAACCAGAACTTTATCATTATTTACTTGCTATTAATGTTTTATCATTTACTAGTTTAAGTTGAGTTAGTTGAGTTATCCTCTAGGAATTTGCTTGTTAATTTATAACAAACAAATAGGGGGAGATTGAAAGGCATATGACTCAGCCTATTTGTAGTTCGAGGATCCAACTCAACTTAAAGTAGATTGTAATAAGTAAATGACCTTAACTGTCACAGGAATCTCAGAAGATGCTATCTATCAGAAGGAACAAATCTACAAGTCAATCTATAGTTTTGATATTTTACACTGGAAGAAGTTCAGTCTACTGATCAAGCCTCAGTGTGGTATTCAAAGTCATGGATTTAATTCAGAAGGACAGAGATTTCTACAAGTGACAAGAGACAGTATCAGTACAGAATATTTAAAGAAAGTTGTCAGAAGAAATTGACCACAGCTTAAAGTCAAAATGAAGAACAGAAGTTGAAGTTAGTCGTTCATGAACCAGACCGTGCATTGAGCGTCAACAAATATTCAGTGGAGGTTCTTTATTTATTTCAGTGGTTTAAAAGTGAAGATTAGACTATCAAATGAATTATGTTAATTCTCTATTAATTAATTTAAAGTATTTAGTTAACTTAATTAATAAATTAATTCTTTAAGAATTAATTTATTTATTAAGTTAATTATTGAATTAATTAATTTAGAATTAATATAGATTGCAGAAAGACTATCAGAAGTGTTTTAAGACTATGGTTTTATTATTAAAAGACTATCTGAGTTAGTCTAGGAGATAGTCTGCTAAAGAATTCGGTAGTCTGCCAAGAAGAATAGTCACACCGGTAGTCTGCCAAGAAAGGATAGTCACACCGGTTGTCTGCAGAGTATTGATAGTCACACCGGTAGTCTGATAAAGAAGGAAAGTCACACCGGTAGTCTGCAGCAAGACAGATAGTCACACCGGTAGTCTATGTGTCCCCTGGATAGTCTGCAAGCCTCTAAACAGTCTGTGGATAGTCTGTTTTAAGTGTTAAAATAGACAGAAGATATTTTCAAGACAAAAACTACAAAAGAGACAGAAGCATTCATTCACAGACACACGACACAAGAAAATTAAAGACAGGAGCAAAACATTACATCTCTCTCTCATCTTTAAAGCACTGATTATCACATTTAATTCACAGAAAATTAAGTTCAACTCATTTGTAATATTTGATCCGATAGAACTTAATTATTTGTGACTCTTGTATTACTAGCGAATTAAGTTTCCTAGTTCGTATCTCGATTTTTATTAACTAAATTAGAAAAGTTCATGTCGAATTTTCTAATTAGTTTTTATTAACGTGATAATACTCTGTACTGATTTTGTAACAACCATCAAGTTTAATATATCGTTATATTTAACTTGAATTTTGTTTCAATTAATTCCGCTCAAATTTGTCTAAACTAAATTTTATTTAACGGACAAATTTCGATAAAAAGATATAGATTGTATTCAACCCCCCCTTCTACAATCTTAACGGACCTAACTAGGCTGCTGTTGGACCAATGAGTGTTTCAACATATGAGGGCGCGTCCTCAACCCTTTGCCTTTTGTTAGGATCATTGATCACGCTTTGAGAAATTTCAACACTCCTCTTTGAAGCCTCTGCAGGAACAGATGAAACTTTCTTATCTTTAGGATCTCTCTTCTGCACGGGGTGTGCTCTTGAATCAGAAGGGATTGCAATATCATCTTTTTTCTTGTTAGCTCCAAACCCACGAGGAATTTTTGGTGCCATATCTGAATAGGAAAATACATAAGTGATTAATATAAGTCGTTAAGTACATATGACACATAAGCATAGGGCATGTATAGTATGAATGTGATAAGAAAAGATCAAGTAATAACAAAAGAGCGCGTCCCCAGAATACCAGGATCAAAAGACGCGCCTTCTTCGACTATATCATCATTTTCAACATCCTCAAGGTCTTTATCTTCGTCAGGATTATTTATGGGTAATCCATTCCTAAAGTGTTGGAAAGGAACTATTGTTCCAACCTCTTTGGAAAGGATTCCCACTCTCTTGAGGTTTTCCTCAGTTACAAGGGTCTTCAAATCAAAGCTGCCAGGAGGGAGTTCCAGAATAGATTGTGCACGAAGTAAAGGCTCACCAAATAAATCATTTTGAATTCTTTTGACTAAGAACAAAGAATGGAAGAAGGAAGATTAGCAGTTGAATAAAATTAATTAAAAGGAAATAAACTTAAGAGGGCGCGTCCTTACAAGGTTTTGGGTTGAAAACAACTCTGATCCTTTCAACGTCCCATAGGTAAAAGAATGGCTCCTTCCATTTCTTTACGTGAGAAACCTTGCCTTCAGAAAAACCTTTCTTATTGTGTTTTTTATTCACCACAAAGTAGAAGTAACCTTTGTTACTCTTCCTGATTCCAAAAAAGTAACTGAATTCGGGCATACTTGGAGCATTATATCCTTTATCGCGGTAAAGAATATACAGGGCAGCGGCTAACTTAAAGCTATTGGGAGATAGTTGTGCAGGTGCTATGTTGTACCATTCAATGATTTCTTTGTAATAAGGGTGCAAAGGCGCGCCCAATCCTAAGGCAATCAATTTGGGAGTTAATACCATTCTTGGAATTCTGAAGTCACCCCCGTAATTAAAGATATGTGGTCTCATCATGTCAGGAGGGATTCCCCATATCCCATTCATGTTGTAGTACCTCATGCACCATTCGACTTCTGCAGCAGTGGCAGTACTGGACAGGCCAACACAAGAAAATTTACCTGCCAATTTTCGTTTTCTATTTCTTTCTACCTCGGTGAAATCCTCAGAGAAAACGCTCCAGTTCAAATCTAAGGCATCTCCATCAATTGGAGAATGAATGTATGGATTTGGGGAAGGAGGTGGAGAGAGAGGATTCTGAGAAGAAATAGCATCAGGCGAGGGCGCGTCCTGAGAATTGACATGGTCACTGTCTTCGTCTGAAACAACTTTTTTCCCGATATTTTGGGACGGCCCAATGTCAGTAAGGTCATCATCTAACCAATCCTCCAGGTAGGGTTTGTAGATAGTGGGAGATTTTGGGGGAATTTTGAGTTTACCTTTTCTGGAGCTAAGGGGGATATCATCAATAGAATCTTCACTGGAAAAATTCATCCTGCCTTCGTTAAAATCTTTGATAAGGCGCGCCTTGTCCTCAGGAGAAATAAACGAGAAAGGGCTCCTATAAGGTTCAGGAGATAAGGGGGGTGGTAATGGAGAATGGATCCCTAAACGATCGTTGAATTCCCTAAATGGGTGAAAAGGTGGAGACGCGCCCTCCAGCTGCAAAATTAAATAAAAAAGGGGACTTAGGGCGCGTCCAAGAGTTAAATAAACAGAAGAAGTTTTTTACAAATTGAGATCGAAGGACGTTTGCAAAAGCTATTCTAAAAATTTAAGGCATGTTGTACATTTTACCCTGATTTCTATTGAAGACGCGTCCTGGGTAGAAGGCGCGCCCAGGAAAGATTTAATGAAGAATCAAACTTTTAAAGTTACATTGTGATATTAGAAGAATACAAGACGCACCCTGTGTTAAAGGCGCGCCCTGAAGATTAATTAACCATATCAATTTATCAGAAACATAATGTGGGAGAAAAATTACAACTAAATGAGATCAAATAGCAATACATACAAGTATACATACAACGGGAAAATGAAGAACACGAAGCATATGAGCAGTTGAATCGACATAACACAAGATTTACGTGGTCGAATCGAGAAATAAAGACATAAAAGTGTACCTTTCAAGTTCTGGAATGAGATTTGTGGAAAAGAATTGAAGAAAGAAGCTGCGTTTGGCCGGATTTCGCTCGAAAAGTTGGAATCACCGGAGTAGGGTTTTTGTAGGGAGAGAGAAAGTGAAAGAGCAAAGTAAAAAAAGTAAAATAAAGAATTGATCAGGTATTTATAGGAGAAATACCGAGGGTGGAAAACAGCTGTCAAGATAATAGTCGATTGGAATTCTGAGGACGTGCCCTCAAGTTAAGGCGCGCCCTGAGGGAAAGTTTTAGGGAATTTTGGATTTTTCAGAAGAAATTCCGTACATAATCTCTAATTTCATACGGAATTGGGGGGTAGTTGTTATAGCCAAAATTCGGTTCGGGTATTTTCAAGATGGATTCGGGTCAAATACAGGATAAATTTGGGGAATTCTAGGATTAATTAGGGTTTTGGCAGAAAGGGGAAAATTCAGGCCGCGCCCTCTCTTTTTCAATAAAGAGGGCGCGCCCTAAATATAAAATATGGAGGCAAATTGATTCAAGGTGATTTTTTAAGAAGACATTAAAGAAATCTTTCTTAGGATTCTACTCGAGAGTGGATTCCATTCAAGGTGAGATTCTACCCATGCTGGAATTCTAGAAGTTGAAGAATTCCCTCCTGTCGTATCTCAGGAGGGGGATGTCCGTCGCAGAAGGCCTCCAGGGGTTTGCCTGGATATAAGGACCCTTCTTAAACACTAAGGGCGCGTCCTAAGGTGGAAAGATGGGGACTTTCTGGTGTGTGCTTTGGGAGCTCTGTTCCTGTAGCCAATGGGCGCGCCCTCATTGGGGAACTTTGGAGTAATCCTGCACTTTGCACCCAAAAGCTCTGGATCACCTGTCCTGCTATCTGGTGGGTGCTTCTCATTCGGGGGATAGGGATGCGTTCTGCACTTGGGGTAAATCATGGCTATACCTGCATCCTTGAAATCAAGAAATAGCTGGTAGCAGATAGGACTAGTCCTCGACGGGGGAAGTTTCCTTATCTGTGAAGTCTTGAGATCCTGGATGAGCCTTGGGCCTTTGTGGTTAGGCCTCATAGTAGAACATTCCGGAAGCTGGTCCGTTATCCAAGCCCATTTGGGTTTCTTGCTCTCCAAGAACTACGTCTGGCTTGATCCTCTATAAATATAGAGGTACGTAGGCAAATTGAGGGGTTGGAAGTCGAGAGCTCTGAATAGCCGCCACTAACCCTATCAATCTCAGCCACCAATCACAAACAGCCACCACCCTTTTCGGCAAAGAACCACCACTGTAGATCTTATTTCCGGCGAAGTACCTCGAATTTTGTTGTTACCAAATTCCTTCGTCAACATTAAGTATATAAGACAAAATACTAATATTAAGTACACTCGCAATTTATAATTTTGGAAGCATATGATGAGCTTAGGCTACCAAATTTAGTCATATTTGTACCAATGTACTTTGACTTTTCGACCGATTTTCAAAAATAAACTCAAAATTTGATCCAAACTATTACATAAGTGATATACAAAATAATGTCAATTACACACTACGAAATTGTTAGAGTTGTTTTAAGGTAAATACGTAATTATTGTCAAAATAATTTATTTTTACTCTTTAAGCATATTTCAATGGTACCATTTTACGTTTTGTTTTTCTAAATGATGTTATTTCTTATTTTTTATTTACAAATATTACTCTTATATTTTATGTTTTAAATATGTCGTATCATTTCATCAAGTAAACGCTAATCAAACATTAAAGTATAAAGGTGATGTACATATAAGTCAAAAATTGTAATGACAATGATATTAGTTGGAAAAGATAATTTGTATCATATTGAATATTTTTTAAAATATTTTCTAAATTTTAATTTTATTTTTATTTAAATATTTTTATAATGATATTATCAAATGTATCAGATTGTTATAGGTGTTGAAAATTAAAAAAAAAAATATTTGAATGATTAATGTAAGTATTTACTTAAATTTTAATATTTATTTAAAATTTGATTAATGTAATTACATGTTATACGTAAAATTTAAAATACAAGGTTATCATTAATAAGTAAAAAAATAATAATAAAAGTCATCACTGGAAAAAAACTAAAAAAAAAAAAAAAGAGTACTGCTACAAATATATTAAGCTATCAAAGTATTACTCCCTCCGTCTCAATGAGATGTTAACGTTTGCTTTTTGCACGGAAATCAAGATAGTGGGTGTAATATTGTTAAAATAAATGAAGTAGTGGGTGTAATAGTGATTTTATAGTTAAAATAAGTTAAGTAGTGGATGTAATAGTGTAAAGTATTGTTAAAATAAGTGAAGTAGTGGGTGTAATAGTGTTAAAACTTACTATTTTAGGAAATGTTAACAATCTATTGGGACCTACCAAAATAGAAAGTGTTAAAGAATCAAAAGGGACGGAGGGAGTACTAAAGTTGCGAACTGATTTAATAGAAATTACTGCATTTTTCAATCAATATAATAATTCTTTTTAATTTTAGAATCAATTATCAATATTAATACTAATCTATAATATTATTATTATATAATAGCCGAAACATTAAAAGTTTGGTTGATCGGTACGGTAATTATTGATTTTACTTGTTTACCTTTACTTAACGATACATGTTATTTTTATTTAATTATTTATATTTACTTGTTCTGGTAAAACATGTTAATTTTTTATTTTTCAATAACCTAATTAATTTCTTTTTTCACGTAAAATGCATTATTTTTTATATTTTATCCAATTAAAATTTTTCATTTCTAAAAATACAATGAATAAATCTATTTAATAAAATAAAATATTATAATTATAATTAACTAATTAACTTTTTCGGCTAAAATATGTTACCTTTTTTATTTTTTTTTAATTTTTTTAGTAAAATATATTCAAGTAGCTTTATTAAAATAAAATAAAATAATAATATTATAAATTTATAATAACTAATAAGTAACCGATTACGTTTTTTAGTTAAAACATGTATAGTATCAGATCATATCATTTAAAATGTTAAGCCTTTACAAAATTCATGTCTTAAAATTTATAATTCAAATTTAAAAAAATTCCATTACATTAAATAAAATCTAGTTAAAAAAAGTTGTTAATACTGATGAACTACTTTTTTATTAAGCCTTTACAAAATTAATGTCTTAAAATTTACGTAGTATAATTCAAATTAAAAAAAATTCCATTACATTAAAGAAAATCTAGTTAATAAAAAGCTGTTAATACTGATGAACTACTTTTTTATTATCACTTTTTCATTTTCTTTATTTGTAATATTATTTGTATAAATGTTTAAAAAAAAATATCCATAATTTCGTATTTAGCTAAGATATTTATAATTCATAACTCTCCGTATCAAACCGGTTGCCAAACTGAAACCCCAACTCTCAAGAACCAGATCACCACCCTCCCGCCAAAAATCAAAACAAACTCTCCCACGCTAAAATACGCCACACACCCTTATCCTACACACACCCTCACTTGATCTTCTTCATCTCCTCTCTCTCTCATCTCTCTCTCTCTCTCTCGCTCTCTACAATGCTTCTCTCTCTAGAAACACACACAAAACAAATGCTGACCTTCGCATCTCTCTCTCTCCTCCTCCTTCTCCTCACTACCTCCACCGCCTGCACCACCGTCGGCGTCACTTTGACATCCTCCGGCGCCGCCACCCCCTCCTCGCCGGAACACATCGCCGCAGTTCTCCGCTCCCACCGCATCTCCGCCGTGCGTATCCAAGCTCCAGAACCTTCTGTCATCCGCGCATTCACCTACTCCAACATCTCTCTGCTTCTCGAAGTTCCGAATCATCTCATCTCCGCCTTCGCTTCCAACATCTCCAACGCCAATCTCTGGCTCTACACGCACGTCGTTCCGTTCTATCCGCGCGTGAGAATCTCCGCCATCTCTGTCGGTTCCGATACGGTTACTGCTTCTCAGGTTGATCTCGCCGATTTACTCATTCCGGCGATTCAGAACTTGAAGCGATCGCTTGACTCGCTCGGAATATCGGATATTTCAGTTTCGACGACGTTTTCGTTTATCGATGTCATCAGTAACGCTTTCCCCCCTTCTTCAGCTGAATTTCAGGAACCGATTAATCGGATGTTAATCAGGCCTTTACTCCAGTTTCTCGAAGAAAACAACTCGTCTTTCTTCATAAATCTCTATCCGTACAAAGTTTATACACTCAATTCCGAAATTCCTGTCGGATTTGCTCTTTTTCGAGATCATCCGTACAATTTCCGAGACGATTCTGTTACTGGAGTTCGTTATCGTAATTTGTTTGATATGATGGTTGATGCTGTGATTGCAGCGATGACGGTGTCAGGTCACGAGAATATTCCGTTAGTTGTGACAGAAACAGGCTGGCCTAGTTATAACAGTGGAAATGAGCCGGAGGCAAGTCATCATTACTCGGAGATGTATTATCAGGGACTGATTAGTCATTTGAAGTCTGGACTTGGTACTCCGTTGCGAAAGGAAGGAGTTGCTGAAGCTTATTTGTATGAGCTGTTTGATAATGATACTATGCAAGTCACTGGAAGTGGGATGCAGAATTGGGGACTTATGTACCCTAACTTGACTATGAAGTACAAACTCTCGTTTACTTCGGATTCTAGGAGCATTGATGGAGGTGGATTTGCAGGAATGACTGCTGTATTCTCGGTGATTTCTGCTCTGTTGTTGTTGTAGAGTTGCGATTATATCTTGCTGTTGATTGATGTCTTTGGTGTCTATAGATTGATTACTTGTTTAGTTTTGGAAAGTCTTGAATGTGAATATCTTGAACTGTGAATGGTAAAAACTTGGAGGGAAGGCTTGAAATGTGTGTTACTTGATGTGGTTAGGTACAGTAATTGAAGCAATGGAAAGACACTGTCTAATCGTTGTTCAAGTTTGATGTAAATGATACATATTTGATGTTAAGAAATTTCAAGTTTTAGGTCATATTTGCCAGCTTACAGTTTGTTTAATATCATATGCTGAGTGTAAACAAGTCATTAATGGATTTAGGTTATATAAAATGTTTCATTTCTGCTTAATTGCTTTATGTGCAAGATAGAGTTGAGTAGCTAGTCTCCCAGTAGTTTCCTGTTAACCTGAATCTGTTTCTTTTTCTGTTATCGGGTTAATTGTCATTTGGTTAATCAAGTTGAGGCTTCACCTCTTTATGAGCTCAAGCTTTAGACTTGAATATGATTAAGATTCTGGGCAGCTTCTGGCTGTTCCTTTAGTGAATTTTTAAATACCAACGCGTATGTGCTATTAGGAGGCTAGCTATCTGTAAGTTTACTTGTCAACTAGGAGTAATAATTTGTGCGCTAGACTAAGCCTTGTCCATCAGTTATGCCTTTCCCTCTAATTGTCATCCCTTAAAATTTTTTAAATTCGAGTCACTGCTTGAGGTCTGATTCCTAAGCTTGCATGTTTGTTTGCGCGATAATTTTTCCATCAAAAGTTTGGTTCACAGTTTGGCCAAAAGATAGAGATTGGATTAAGTAAGAACACAGACCCTGATGTCTGATGATATTAATTTGTTGAGGCCTCCTCTTCACAAATTTTTAGTTCTTGCAGCTTTAAATGCCTGCATTTTGCACACTAGCGCTAATTCCTTATATATAAATGTATCATCGTGCATTTAAAACGAGATTGTCACTGGCATATACTGTGGTCTTAGTTTGAAACACCCTTGTTAAGTCTGGGATCTGTTGGCCTGAGAATTTGCCATCTCCATCCTTCCGGAAAAGAGATGTTGGTATATTACTATTTACTGCTGTGTTGTCTCTGTTGCTGCTTGCCTTGTCTAGCATTGATAAAATTTTGTTTTACTAAAGAATGCATTGACAATCAGGAGCTTCATACTTCCTCTGTTGAGCCCTCTCTCATTCCTAGTAATTGCTTAGTTGAGAGTAGTTGTAGATAGAGGTGCATGTAAGATTCACTAGCATTCACAAGTGAGATACAGCAGTTACACATATAAGGAAGAGGTATATAATATATATGGCATACAGGAGGCACCTAGTGAGCTATATTACTCAGACTCGGTTATAAGTGTCCAACATAGATGCGTGTTCAAGTGTCAGACTCGGCAATTTTTTGAATAATGAACATGTTTTTGGCTTAAAATAAGTATCCATGTCCAAGTGTCTGATACGGTACTCCAAGATAAAATGAAGAGTTTGAGTAAGATAGCTAGTAAGCCTAGTTGAATACTTAACTCAGAAATATGTTCACTATGAATAAGCTTTCTGTTGAAGCATAAGCTATTGATAATCTGCACAGAACAGGCTTGGGTAACATATAGTACTACATATGTTGAGTAAGAGCTTCAATCTCACCACAGAACAGAGGAGTACTCTTAGGTTGTGTGACTTTGTAGCATAATATTTGGTCATGGTTAGTACTTGTTTGTAGTATCAACATATCATATGCTCTCTGTGAGATTATTTGGCCTCATAAGTTATATTCAAATCATTGTCATACTTGCATATTATGATTACTAAAGAGTGGTTGTTTCCAAAGTTTGACAAGAGCCTGCACTGGATGTGAAAAAAAATTTTAAAAAAAAACTGTTCCAGTCCACAAGTTAGTTTTACATGTTTCCTAATTTAAACAGTTAATTAATATTTTCAACTCTCTTCTTTCCTCTTGTTTCTTTTAAATCATGGATTTATTATTTTAAAATCCTTATTTCTCATATAGTCATAGAAAGTTATAGAGTTCTCCTGGAGTTTTCTCAGCTGGTACTCTTTGCAAAAATTATTGAAAAACGCTAGTAAAGTTTTTTTATTTTAAAAAGTCTGTTTACGTGGCAAAACCAATATATCTTTTAAACTCAACATCATTTTGTAATTTGTTATTTAAATTAGGATTTGCTTTAATTTTTCATAGAGCTACTAATATTTCTCACACCCACTGTCTTCTTATGTTTTCATTGCCAAACAATAATGCTCGTTCACTTATATCTTCAGTTTCGTTGCAATTTTTACTTGTAAATAATGAACTCAATTGATCTTAGAATTACTGCCTACAGTTAAAAAACCTAAAACCGAACAAAATCAACATACTTATATTTAGGTACAGAATAACTAGGTCAATTGATTTGATATCTCGTATATATTTTACTCACTCGGGACATTTTTTCAGGATTGGTATGAAGTAATATGCAAAGAATTGGTACGGAGTAATAAGCAAGATACTCATGAAAATACTAACAATAAATACCTCTTTTTTTGACCAAATTAACTTTAAACTTTGATTTGATTCCTTCAAAACCATCAGTTACTAGATTACCTACTTCCCGTTTATTAAATAAAAAAAAAAAGAGCTTGGTTAAACCAAAAAGTCTCGGCCATTTTTACGCCAAGGTTTGAAACATATACTATTTCACAAAGAATAGCCAAGAACCCTTCAAGAATCTTAGGTCATTTACAAGCTAATCACAAATCAAAGCAATTCAACACTAAATGACTCAAACCTACCAAAAAACCATTTCATCAACAGACACATCAGAATTACTCTCTGCTATTTCAAAAAAAAAAAAAAAGAATTACTCTGCTGTAAAAACCATTAAAAAAAATTGTTCCAACTTTTCAGCAAAACGAAAAAAAATTGCTAACAATTTGTCTCAAGGAGGGAGTTTCATTGATCGGGTAAAGATAAACAAACAAAAAGATTATACACTGCTTCAGTAATAAGGGAACAAAAGGATGGTTAAGTATTAAGTAGTAACGAGTAAATGGAAAATTGTCCAACTAGTGGAACAATTCTGACCATTGCACTGTGATCGGGGTTTAGGTGTACACACTAGCTCATTCTTTGCCATCCATGGTGATCTCTACGAAAAGCTTAGGATCATGACTGTGATCACAATGTCAAAATGACATGGATAAGATAACATGACCCAAGACACAGCTGGTCCCTCTAATTTAGATATCAAACAACTGCAAAAGAAACATGTATGATTAGCTGCATAACAGAAGTTATAAGCACCAAACCAAATACAGATTAATCACAACAGATCAAATAAACCTACCAATAATCATATTAGTCATCCAGGTAATAGTAAGACCCAGCTGTTTTCTGCTCCCTGTCCTTGGCGGAGTTTAGTTTGTTGATTCTGGGCCGGAAATTGGTTGGGTCCCGTCTAAAGGTGATGTCCAATTGCTACATAACAAAAACAAATTAGATTATTATATGATTACACAGTCCAACAATGGTCAAGTCATACGAGGATAGATGGATAGACTTACAGATAAGAAAAGATTCATTCCCGTCAACAGTGATTGAGGTGAATTTGCAACACAATCAATTGATGGCTGTCCCTCGTACACTATGACTCTGTCTGCCAAATACGTTGCCATTATAAAGTCGTGTTCAACCACAAATGCTGTCTTTTTGGCATGAAGAATAAACCTCTTAATGACTTTAGATGCAACAATACGCTGCTCGGAGTCAAGATATGCACTAGGTTCATCAATCAGATAGATATCCGCAGGCTGCACGAGTTCACAAACTAAGATAAGGAAAGAGATCGGTGAAAAACAGGACCTACTAAAATAAATTGCCTCAATATATATATGTGTGTGCGTGTGTGTGTGTGAGAGAGAGGGGTATCCACAACTATTTGATAAGAAATTTGCAGAAGAGGTTGAAACATAACTTGAGCCCGAAGATAACAACAGAGAAAAAGAGAAAAGATGTGACTATCTTTACTCTACCTATATATTGTAACACGTCTCAAACAAAAAACATTTAAATATTTACTTAAAGAGGTGAGAACTTTCTACATGTTTTCTTGTAGGTGGGACCTGAGTTATCTGAATTTTGGAACAGTAACATTGCTAGAGTTGCTCGTCTAATCTCTGTTCTAGAATAGATGACTAACCTTGACTTGAGATCAAATAAATCACATCAAGTTTGAAATAGAGGGAGTAGTTTTATTCAAATAAATCACATCAAGAAAAAAACACAGCACACTGTTATTACACACGCCTGCGCTACGAAGCAATTTTCTCCAAACATGGGAAATTAAGAATTTTATGTACTCTGGGATACCACCAAAATGGGACTTGAGCACTGAACTGCTACGTTATTCACTCTGAATAACCAATGACACTAAATAATTAAAAGGAAAAAAAAATGTACCTTCCCAAGGCACAGACATAACGCAACCCTTTGCAACTCCCCTCCAGAAAGATTCACAACTTCTTGATCCATCAGCTGCTCAATTAACAGTGGCTTCATTACATCTGACACAAACTGAGGATGCATATATGACTCACGAATTTTCGAGTGTAGCAGATGTCGGACTGAATGTTGGAATTTCGGACTAATTTTTTGGGGCTTGTAGGATACATTGAACTCGGGTATCTCAATATCAGCGCCTTCCACTGTGTCAGGCTTCAATAGACCAGCCTGCAAAGAAATCAAGCATTAATGTATTTGGCTTGGTATGATGTACAACAGCCAACCTTTCGACTACTGTCAAAATAAGACACATACCAGCATCCGAATAAAGGTAGTCTTCCCAGTTCCATTCTCACCCAGCATTACAATAATCTGAGAATCAGTAAATTCACCCTCTGTCACTTTAAGCTTGAAACCCCCCTGGGTTTTGCTCATGGTTGGATATCTGTATCGTGCATACGTTTCTATTTCCTCAGCACTTTCCTGTGGCGTCTCGGAAACCTGAATAGTGAAGAATACAAGGTAAATAATTTTAATAAGAAACCAGTAGCAGGCTATCAGTCAAGTAAAGATATCATTGTGGGTCACCTTAAAAGTAAGGGACTCCTCTCTAAACCGTAGATTTTCGGTGGGTACAAAACCAGCCAAGAAAATGTTGATTCCTTCTCTAACAGAAAATGGAAGGGTGACAACGCCGTATGCACCAGGCTTTCCATATAGGCAGCAAATAAAATCCGACAAATAATCCAGAACACTAAGGTCGTGCTCCACAACAATCACATAACTGATATTCGAAATAACAAGGCTTAGTGATCCTGATTCTACTTTTTAGACAATTAAGTAAAAGCCTCAGAATGATAACAAAGGGAATCAAACCTGTTGGGCCTAAGTAAAGATCGAATAACTTGAGCAGCCTTGAGCCTTTGTTTCACATCAAGGTAACTTGAGGGTTCATCGAACATGTATATTTCAGCATTCTGTATGGCAACTACAGCAATTGCGAACCTCTGAAGCTCCCCACCAGATAAATCTCCCACGTTACGGTCTATAACCTGATTCAGTTCCAGGTCATGACAAAGTTCTTCTTTCATGTCTCTCTCATCTTTTTGATCCAGCACTTGCCCAACATTTCCTTGAACTGCTTTTGGAATATGGTCCACATACTGCGGCTTGATGATTGCCTAATATAATTTGAAAATTTATATATATTAGATGATAAATGGTGCCAGATACAACGATTAAGATGTAAAATTCAAAGCTAGAGGCTATGACCCAGAAAGTCATTGCACAATATTTTCTAGGACCTTTTTAGGAATATGGTAAATATTAAAGAAAAGCACAGTGAGTTGGAACCCAAAAGGACTCAAAACTGCACAAAAACATTTTGAGTTTTCTTTGAACAATTTTTGCTCTCAATTACGAGATGTAGTCCAAATATCCAACTAGTATGCACCATGTAGTACGGTGATAATGGCTACAGAAGTACTTAAAACATAAAGGATAAAAAGTAAACACCACTGTTCAAATAGCGAATATTGAAGGCATGAGAAGTATGTTAAACCCAAAAAAAAACATAGTGCTAGATCAAGTTCTAAAAATTGCATGAATACCATTGAACATTGTCAAGCCTTCACATAATCTACAGAAGTTAAATATCTGAATACAGCCTTGAGAATATCTACAGCGAAATTAATAGTTATATGTCTTGTTGTAAATACATAATCAGTAATACACCTGAATTTTTTAGATTTTAAAGACCAACACTGTAAACATTTGAAGCCTCTTTACAAAACTATCTAATATTAATGGACTAATATAATTGACCAAGCAAATTAACGCTTATAATTGGTATATCAAATGCCTGTTAAAACAAGAGAACCTGTATATGTGGACACCAACAAGGAAGGCAATTGCATCAACTACAGAGGTTATTCATGTCCAACAAATAAATTGAAAGTTAGATGGAGTGCAAGCTATAAACACATCTTCACACCCACCTTTAGGTTATCTTCCAGGATACGAGTAAAGTAATTTTGAAGCTCGGACCCTCTAAAGTACGTCAAAATTTCCTGCCAATCAGGAGGGTTCTGAAAAAGAAAAACAAATATATCAAATTAGTAAAAACATAAAGAAAGGCATTTGATGTCAAGTAATCAAGTAGAGGAACAGAATCATATATCCTCAAAAGACAATGGAACAAAATTAAAGGGATTTTACATTGAAACGGCCAAGATTGGGCTTCAATTTCCCTGCTAAAACTTTGAGAGCTGTAGACTTTCCAATACCATTTGTCCCAACCAAGCCAAGAACTTGCCCCGGCCTTGGAACGGGTAGCCTGTACATAAAAGTGAAAATATTATAAGCTACTAAAGGTATGACTCCAACACTTCTTAAGAGTGCAATTTATATTACCTATGTAGCTTGAAAGTGTTGGGGCCATAACGGTGAGTTGTGTCTTTGTCCAAATCTTTAGGAAGATTAATGATCTGAATTGCCTCAAAAGGGCATTTCTGCATCAAACAAGATAACGGTAAAAGTTTAGGACATTCTACAAACAAAAGCAAAGAATAGTCATTAAAAAAAGACTAATCAACAACCTTAACGCATATTCCGCACCCAATGCACAACTCCTCAGATATATAAGCAATTTTGGCTGCGGACGTTACTTCAATACAAAGTTTACCTGTAAACAAAAAGTGAACTATGTAAGAGGAGCATATTACTAGAAAATGAGTAATATTTATCATGTAGAGTATAGTGAAGGGAAAAATGTTCACTATAGAAATCATAAAGATTATAGATCACTAAAATTGACTGGACAGAATAAAGGTCTTTCAAACCATGCTCAAACTGACAAGGAGGCAGAAATAAAACATTATGATAAATGAAAACTAGAAGAATTATATAGAGGAAGGAGAGGTTAGAGATATCAAGACAGAAAGAATGGAATCTGGATGAGAGAAAGATTAGATAAGTGCTACAAAAAAAAACAAAAAAGACATGGGATTTTTAGAGTGAGAGCCTCATGTCGAAACCTAGAGTTATCATCATTCAGCTGGATAAAAAAATTGCGACTACCCCTGTGTGTGTGTGTGTGTGTGAGAGAGTGTACTAATTATATGAGGGATTTAGCTTTTGTTATATGCAGGTCACTTCAACCATATTTAGACTGGTTGGGCAAGCATTCCAGATCTTTCAGTTACAACATGATGCAGCACAATAACAATTAATGATAAATGATAACAAGATTATGATAAACGCAACAAGAACAACGATTATAAACCCTCGGGAGATTGAACCGCAGAACAATCTCTACCCCAATCTATCCCCAAATTGATACATCATCAATATTTAGAGAAAAGTTTTATGTATATAATCAAAGTCTACTCCATAAGAAGCCAATACAAGGGTATAAATAGGCTGTTTTACAAGCCAAAACAGCTGGATATAATAATAATTCAGCAAACAAAGTCAAGCACACAATTGAAATTACACTACTACAAAGTCAAGCACACAATTGAAATAATTATCTCAACTATATAAGTCAAGATAAAACCCAAACATGATACACACTAAACCTGATCAACTTAAAACTACTAATAAAAATACCTAAATTAGTTACTAGTAAATTAAAGAGATCATTTTTATGTTCATTCCCCATCATTCTCCCCTTGTTAGAGAAAACTCGACCACGAGTTTTGTAAAAGGCAAGAATCACGCAAGGATGAGATGGAGCCAGGATGAACTTTGTGCTCTTCTTTGGAAACGGCCGAGGTGCAAAGAACTCTAAAAATGGACTACCACGTAAAGGAGGCTCAAGCGAATATTCTAGAATGATGAATTCAATATGTTTAACCTCAATAATATCATCAACTACTTTATAATCATCGACAATTTTAAAGCAATCAGGTTGTGGCAAAATTTCTTCTACTTGCTTCTCAATAGCAATCTTTGTATCCTCGACTTGTTTAACCTCCTCAAATGGGTCTTCCATAGAAGCTTCTTCAACATGCTGCTCAATTTCCATTGAAATTTCATCCCTTTTAACCTTCTTCGCATTCTCCAAATGTACAAGGCGTTCAACTTGAGATGTAAGAATCTTAACAGTCCTATGTAGTTCCTCTTTTTCACGTTTGTACCTTTCTTCCCTCAACTCAATGTTGTACTTCTTTTGCAACCTTTCAAGTTCATCATATTGATTATCTAACTCCTTCAGTGTAAGCTTATATTCAAATAACTTACTTTCACGATAGCAAACATAGGCTTCGTAGTACAATGCATCACATTCATCCTCAAGAATACATATGTAATCTTTTACTCGCTCAATATCGGATTGGATGTGTCGAGACATGATTTAATACGCGGAATGAGGGCTAATTTTTCAAATTCAGAAGTTTAGGGTTGATCAGTCAATAGATCAGAAGTTACAGAGACTGGGTAGATTTGTTTTAAACACAGCAGCAGTTAGAAAGGAAGCTGCTTCCACTAAGATTTTTTTTTATCTCCTCTTTCTTGTTAATCTTCCTCTTTCCTCGGATCTGTCATCTCCTTGTTACTTCTCTAGAGTTTCTTTCTTGATCGCTCTGTTCTTCTATTCTGATTCTGGACTGTGTTTGGATGGCCAGAAATAATGGATTCTGTTGGTGGTAAAGGTTGTGCTTGTGATATTGTGGCTGGTAGTTTAGGGCTATAACTGAGGGTTCAAAAGGGTGCAGTTTGTAGGTTTCTAGGCAGAGAATGAAAGTGGAAAAATGGAGCCTGGTTTCTGGTTTTTTTTGTAGGTTTCTGGGCAGGTGATTAAGTTTGTAACTGGTGATGAAGTATGGTCTGAGTTTCTGTGACACACCAGGTTTTTGGATGATTTACAATGATCAGGTTTTGGATGGAAAATCAGGGTGAGTATAGCAGCGGATGGATAGTAACAATAGGATGAACTATAACAATGATAACAACCAGAATTTTAGCTCTGATGCCAATTTGATGCAGCACAATAACAATTAAACAAGATTATGGTGAACACAAGAAGAACAATGATTATAAACCCTTGGGAGATTGAACCGCAGAACAATCTCTACCCCAAGCCAACCCCAAATTGATACATCATCAAAATTTGGAGAAAAGTTTTATGTATATAATCAAAGTCTACTCCATAAGAAGCCAATACAAGGGTATAAATAGGCTGTTTTACAAGCCAAAACAGCTGGATATAATAATAATTCAGCAAACAAAGTCAAGCACACAATTGAAATTACACTACTACAAAGTCAAGCACACAATTGAAATAATTATCTCAACTATATAAGTCAAGATAAAACCCAAACATGATACACACTAAACCTGATCAACTTAAAACTACTAATAAAAATACCTAAATTAGTTACTAGTAAATTAAAGAGATCATTTTTATGTTCATTCCCCATCACAACATATAGAGTGTTCAGACTTCAGTGTCACGACCAGCATTCTGTAAGCCAAATGGTTGATCTAGTCAACATATTGGCACACAAAGCCCAACTCCAGACTTCTATGAGGTCTTGCATTATTTATCTTTATATAAATTCCCCACTTGTATACACAATGTAACTGATAATATACAACATTCTAAGAAACTTTTACAAAACTATTTACCATTCACAATAAATAAAGAAAAGGCACAAAGAAATAATTTACGATTCACAAGAAATTATTTACGATTCACAAAAATTAAAATCTTGCCTTATTGGAAGGCCTTGGTGGACACATTACTGTATAGATACTAGTTTGCTTGGAACGTTGTTAATTTTCTGTAACTGCCCTTTCGCAATTATGCTAATGCAAAGGGAAACTTAAATCAAAGATATAAACATAACATTCCTGATATTTTTACAAAAATATATATATCACTGTACAATTAAGCAGTCCCAAAGATTCGATAACTCTCAACCACATACAAATTGAATAAAAATGTGTGCAGACAACATATGTCCGTGTATTCATGACACGAAAACCAAAAATCTCAAATGAGTCCGATCAAAAATAATTCTGAAAAAGTATAAAATCGAGAATCAATCAAAAAACAGAAACAGATTACTCTAATGTCCAAAATTAAAAAACAAACAAATCAAAACTACAGATAAGCTTGTACTAATAAAAATTTAAATATCCACCTAAAATAAATCAGTGAAATTAGAATCAAATAAAATACCAGTCTTGACAACAGGACAGCTCTTCTTGCATTCTTGCCTGCACTTTTTAGGCTTACATCGATCCGAACTCACAATTGCGATACGAGTCAATCGATCTGACATCCTATTTTATATTCAAACAAAAGAGATTAAATTTCAATTGAATAAATGAATTGAGAGACAGGGAGAGAGAGAGAGAGAGAGAGAGAGAGAGAGAGAGAGAGAGAGAGAGAGAGATTACTTGGAGAGGGATTTGATTAGGAGAGCTTGCAGCAAAGGAGCTTTTAGCTTCTTCTAACCAAAACCAAACAAGCTGCCTTTAGGGTTTCCACCAGATATACGCACACTTTGGGTTTTTGTGTGCGTTCCACACGAATCTTCTATTTATAAAAAAATTAATTCTTTTTATTTAATTTTTTTCTTTTTTGCATAACAAAATTGTATTAAGAAAGTATGAAAAGTAATTTGGAAATAACGGAGGTATTACTAAAAAAACCAATCAACTTTACGTTTTTTTTTTAATTTAATCAATAAAGTTTATTTTCACGTAATAATCCAGCAAACTTAATTTAATTGTGAGAATTGTGAAAGCAGTTGATGCGGTATTTTTGTGAATTATCTTGTAATTAAGCTATCGATTTATCTTTGGCAAAAAAAAAAAAAAAAACTATCGATTTATCCTAGGTGTTTGGCTACTTTTAATATCTTCATTAAATAATTAAGAAAACAATATTAATAAAATTGTAGTAAAATAGTTTAAGATGATTTATTTCTAGATTTTAAACTAGATATTGTAAGATTTTGGTTTTACTGCTTTAAATAGTAAAACAAAAAATTGTTTCTTATTTTGACTTATTAGATTGCCACATTGAAATAGTTAATCATGATCGGTTCACGTAAGCAATTAACAACTAAAGTTAGTTTATTTTCCAAATTTAAAAAAAACTAGTCGATAAAGCCGCGCTTCGCGGCGGCGTTACAATATTTTTTTAAAAAAATCAATATATTTACGTTATATTATAATACTAACATTAAATTTTAATAATTAAATAGTCTTCTCTAATGAATCGATTTCTTGTTAAACACAATTCTTTCGATTGAGCCGCTCTTTCGTTAAAACCGAAATCCCAACTTTAACATATATTATAAAGACTTATATAAAAAATTTTATCCATAAAATTGAACCGTAAAAATAAAAAAAAATTATGACATCAGTATCAAATTTTAATAGCTAATACAATCTTTTCTAGAGAGCCGTCTTCCCGTTAAAACATTTTGAGCCGCCCTTATTTGGAAACGAAATTCTAACTTCATTATATAAAGAGAGTAAATTCCAGTTTTTATATTATTTAAACTTTCTAATATTTTGGAGTTTTAAAAGATGAAAACATTTTATATTTTCTGTATATAATAAATATTCCTGTATTTATTTACAACTTTCGCATGAGAATGTCTTTCTATTATGTTAACATATCAAAAAAAAATACGAAGACTTTTCGTGACGGGAATAATATTAAATTTATGGATATATTTTTCTAATGCAAGTATAATTAACTTCTATAAAAAAGTTAAAATAAAGGTTTCTAGGAAGAAAAGATACATAGTTTAAAAAAAAAATTGTATAAAACGTCTCCACCGTCCTCGTATTCTACTTCCAATAAAACATTTTATTTTATGTATTCCTAATATATTCAAACATCTTTTATACGGTCTTCTCTAATGAACCGTTTTCTCATTAAACACGGTTATTACTATTGGTCCGCTCTCTCGTTAAGACCAAAAACCTAACTTTTACATATATCACTTGTATGACAATGTTTATCCATAAAAGTCAAATCCTAAAAATAAAATGAAATTTATAACATCAATATGACATTTTAATAGCTAATACAATCTTTTATAGTGAGTCGTCTTCCCATTAAAAACGTTTCGATCCGCTCTCGTTTGAGATCGAAATTCCAACTTCATTACATATTATTGATGATACTTATCTTACACAAAATTTTTTTTCCTTAAAATCAAAACCTAAAAAATAGAGTGAATCCAATTTATACTTTCTCTAAACTTTCTAAAATTTATGGAGTTTTAGAAAATGAAAACAGATCTTATTTTCTCTTTATATTAAAGATACTTCTGTATTTATTTGGGATTCCTGCATGAGAATGTTCTTTTATTATGTTAACAAATCAATTTTTTCTTTTTAAATACGATGACTTTTTTTATGACAATAGTATTTGGATTTATGAATATATTTCCTGTCGGTTTGTTAACATTTCAAAATAGGGTGTTTGACACGCATTTTAAGGTGGAATTTAAGGATAGTTTCATAATTTATTTTTGAAATTTTCTCTTTTTTGTATAAAAGTAGAACAATCCTATTTTTATACAAAAAAGAAAATTTTAAATATAAGTTATGAACTGTCCTTAAAATTCACCTTAAAATGCGTGCCAGAAAATGACAAAAAAAGTGTTAATAATTGGGTAGGACGGAGGGAGTAATATAAAAAATTATAATTTAAGAAGATCATACTTTCTATAAAATATTTAATTATATGTCTGCTCTATATATTCAAATACCTATTTTACTTCTAATACAACGTTTTTTATATGTTTATTTCTATAAAATTGAACTCCTATTCTACTTCAAATGGAACTTTTAATCATATGTCTTATAAATACTAATTCTACTTCTAATAGAACTTCAAATCATATAATTTAAGAAGATCGTACTTTTTATAAAATATTTAATTATATGTCTGCTCTATATATTCAAACACCTATTCTACTTCTAATAAAACTTTTATTTATATGTTTTTTCTATAAATTCGAACTATTATTCTCTATAAATTCGAACTCCAATTCTACTTCCAATAGAACTTTTATGCATATGCCTTATAAAAACTTATTCTACTTCCAATAGAACTTCTAATCATATGTCTTACCTATAAATTCGAACTCTTCTTCTCTATAAATTCGAACACATATTCTACTTCTAATATGTTAAATGATATTTTATATTTATTAATGTTTAAAATTCAAAAATTCTAGAAAATTAGAAAAATAGATCGAGACGATCTTAGAGCGCCACCTAAACTCCCGCGTACCCTCCTTTATATATATATATTGATTGATTGAGTGTGACGAATAAAGTTTATTGGTTAGATTGAAAAAAAATTAAAATTTATTGGATTTTTTTACTAATTACTCCAAATCTATATTATTATTATATTAAAGCCAAAAGATTTTCGGTGTGGTTATCCTATTTATTAAAATAAATGATAGAATAATATAATCTCTTGGGATAATTGTGAGCTAATAAACCCCCTGTGAAATTACAGTTATGCCCTTACAAATTATAAAATTACATGAAATGCCACTCTTTTATTTAAATGAGAAAAAAATGAGTTTTTGTGCTGAATCGAACCTAGAACCTCCTCTACACAAGTTATCCTACCAACCACTGTGCTACATGAACTTTTTTGTTTTGAGTTAAAAAATCTTTTACATAAACCCGACCTCTCCATTATTTTATTTTTTACTATTATTTTAAAAATATTATATTTTAGCTTTCACAATATGGTACACATCCATCCATTTTTTCTACATATAATAAGAGAACAAGGAGATTTTTAGGGGGGGTTTTGAGCCAATAAATCCTCTATGAAATTACAGTTATACCCTTACAAGTTATAAAATTACATTAAATTTTACTCTCTTATTTAAATGGAAAAAATGAGTAAATTTTATTTTTATGGTGAATCGTACCTAGAACCTCCTCTACACAATTTATCCTACTAACCTTTGTGCTGCATGGACTTTATTATTTTGAGTTAATAAACCTTTTACACAAACCCGACTCTCCATTATCTTATTTTTACTATTATTTTAATTTTTTTAGTAAAAATAATGGTGACTCATATTATTTTAAAAATATTATATTTTAGGTTTCACAATATGGTACACAATCTATCTATTACTATAAATTAAACCATAACACAAGTGCAAAAATTGTCATTTTAATGGTTGTGAACTTACGATAATATTTCTATATGTTTAAAAATTACAAAAGCACCATCCCTTTAATATTTATGCAAACAATATATGAAATATGTTGGTGTTGGGAATCAACCCTCTCATAATTTCGGATTATAATTCTATGCGACTTATATATCTTGATGAGATATTTAAAGAAATAAATATTAAGGAGCGTACTAATTTTATCTGGAAGTATTGTATGATGAGTATTATTCACATCGATGATATGTCTTTTTATCATTGTTCTAAAAGAAATTGTGTTATAACCTATACAATATATTTATATGCTATAAAACATACTTTTTTTATGCTCATATGATCTATACATAAATAAAATAATACATAAATTAAAATACTGATATTATAATATGTATGAATATAAAAGGTGCAATTATATTCAAAAATATCCTTAAACCGTAAAATTATACAAAATTTATAGCAATTGTTAGAGGATGACCCGTGCCTCGCACGGGTTATTATGCTAGTTAATGGTAATTAGTCGATTGTCATTTTCATATTTACTTTTAGCTGATATTACCTTTTATAAATACCTAAAAACATTAACTGTACCATTTTTTCCAGTCATCACTGTTTATTTTCTAATTAAATATATTACCTTTTAATTTAAAACAATTTTTGCAATCATTAATTTATATCCAAAAGAAAAAATGCCCAAAATAACCATTTTTAATTACATGTATACCCAATTTACCTAATGTCGGCTTTCCTGACCTTTTTGCCCACTGCATACGCCTATCTCTAAGGCGCATATCATTAACCAGTGAAATAGAATTCGTCCCACCCCTTCTATCAGTAAAACATAAATGAAAATCCCCATCCTTGTGATGCTGCGATTCCGATCACTAGGTGCTGGTGTGTATCTCTACTACTGCATAAGCATGGGGTATCAAGTGGATATGTACCACTGCAGCAACGTATCCATTTAATACGTAAGTTCCATGGACGTAACATCTGTAAGGCTGAACTAAGTATTCATAGAATACTAATTATCAGCAGGCGCATCAAACAGATATTACTCCTGCAAAGACGTACCCGGTATATACTTAAGAACAACCAGCGTATCCAGTTGATTCTACTCTTTGAACGACTTATATATGTATCGAATACTGCTTATGATTCGGCGTATCCACTTCCTTTTTGACCCAACCTGTGATGTATCAATGCAGTACGGCTTAACCAAGTTTTTTTCGAAATCTGCATAGATGTATCATGTTGATGCTACTTAGTATAAGGCGTACCTGGCTTACACAGTTTGCAGGAGTCTGGAGTTATAACGTGACACGTATTACGCCCTTGCCAAAGACGTATATCGGACGGATGTGGTTGCACTTACTAGCGCATCTGATCGACACACCTTGTGAGCAGACGTGTATGGATATACTACAACTGATCTGACGTGTCTTCAAATGCGCCTTTTCCTTCAGCGTGTGTAGTGGGTATTTGGGGCAGTGTTCGCCAACGACAGGTATTTTGGGCAATGTTTTGTCAAAAAGAATTATTTAGGGCCATTGACCCTATCCAAAAATATTATACCATATTATCGTTAGATTTTTATTAATTAATAAGAATCGTTAAATGTAATTATAAGGTATATTTTATAGTTAAATTACTTTAGTAAAAATTCAAGTTTCGAATCACGTTAACGACATATTTAACTTAAAATTTTATAATGTAAATTATAAATCATGCATATCATTAATTAAAATCATATTAAATTAAAATTAAAATAATTTTTTAAAAATAATGATTATATATAAACATAATTATAACATAAAATAAAATTTATGACATATTAATATAAATATGTAAATCACACGGTTTATAAGCTAGTAAAGTATATAGGTCCCTCACATTTTTTTCTTCTGAGGTCAGTTCTATTATTGTTTTTATAAAATTTTGACATTAATTTTTATATTGATTTCTTTTAATATATATTATATTAAAATTTATAATTTTAAATTAAAAATACACGTATAAGGGAATGATATATATAAGTAACAAATTAGATTTGCATATCCTTATATTATTTTAAATCCAAATTACTTTGGAAAACAATTTGTAAGGTATTTTGATACATCCTATAAAAAATAAATTGACAATTAGCACAAAAATTATTGATAAATATTTAATTTATGTTACCTTAATTGTACTTTTGTCAAGTTTATGAACCAGATCGTTATCGTTAATATAAAATTTCAATATGTTTCAACCCTTAACAATTATGAATGGCAGTTTAAAATAAAAAATGATCGGGGATTAGAATTGCAATATATTTTTAAATTGTTCATTGTTACATAAAAATTAAAAATACGTATCATATAAATTATATTTTTGAATGATGAAAATTTTATATGTGTAAAGAGGTTAACTAACCTCTGAGAAAGTAAGCGTTATTTACGTTTCAATACATTCAATAACATAGCATACAATCTTCTCCAAATAACCACGCTACAATTTGATTTTCAAAACTTTCTTGAAATACCTTGCTATAAGTGAGAACATTAATAATTGATTAAGATAAAATCTAACACAAATATCAGTCTCACGAGTTTGATTGAAATTTCGAGGAACACAAGTTCTATTTACCAGTGATTAATGGTGATCAAATATCAAAAATATCTAACCATGTTAAATAATCATTTTATTATAAATAAGCTTAAACTTAGGTATTACTATTTTGCAATTATGTCATTTTCTGTTGAAAAATGATACATAATTTTTTTGTTGGAATTGAAGATATTTATAATTTCCTAGTTATAATTACATTAACAATCTACTTAACAAGAAAAAAAAATAAACTAACCAACAATAAATTAATCTTCGATTTCATCAAACATGCAAGGTCGCAAAGGTCATTTATTTCTGTTGATAAAATTTGATTGCAAATTAGATTACAACATCATTTGTCATAATGAATTCGAAGTCTTGCAAACATCTATCACCAAAATAAATTCCAAATTGTAATATATGTGATCATGATGGATCCTACTCTATAACTTAAGTCATTCTAATTTTAAAAAAAAAAAACATTTTTTCACCTATTAAATCTTTCGAAATGACGAAAAAATGATGTCTATTCAAACTATTATAATCATTATATCTTGAACGACAAATATGAATATATGTGACTAAACTAGCATTTAAATTATCATCCATTTACAAGGTTGTAAAAATGGGAAATCGATTCAACTCGGTTTAGTTTCGGAAAAATGAGACTTGAAAGTACTCGAAATGAGTATTCGGACAGCTAATTGAATATTATTTTCATAATTTTACTTAAAATATTAAATTTACATGTCATAATTTAGTATAATAATGTTAAAAGTTATAAATTTTTGTTAGCAATCTATTACCAGAGTCTCTTAGCAATGAAGGTTCGGGTTGAGGCATTCCATCAATGTCTTTCAGACTTTTTCCTGACTTTTGCATGATACTTTCTATCTCGAATAACGTGTACGCTTCAATTTGTTGTTGGTTTAGCTGCAGATCCATATTTCGAAATATCTTCCTCTGCAATGTCGTTATGTCTTCTGACAGTATCGTAAAGTTAGAACTTCAAAGGTGTGATGCATCTGAGACTTGACAATGAATAAGTATAGTTACAAAAAGATTATGCAATTCATTGCTAGTTGCCCAAACTGAAGCTTCAACCAAGCAGTCATTCCATTCTTTATCATCGTCCAATAATCCCAAAGCATAACATGCCTTCTTGAAAATGGATACTCGATATTATTTGTGTGCAATAAAAAAAACATGTCAATAACAGACATTATCCTCGATATGATAGCATGAAGCAACATGAATATTGTACTATGAGGAAAAAAAGATTACACTAACACATTCATATGCAACTAATTCACAAAAAATAGAAATCACAGAAAATTAAATCTTTTTAATTAACCATCAGAAACTATTATAAAGAAACCAAATAATTGTATCAACTTTAATAGCATTTTCCATTATTTAAAATATAAAAGGTCTAAATCCAAATAACATTTGTCCTTGTGAAAACTAAATTGTAGCAAATCAGTGTGCAAATAGGTAGTTGATACTACACCAAATAGGTGTTTAACACTGAACATTCTTGAAGAGTTTAATTTTGTTATTGATCTTCCATATATAGGTGATTTTTTCTGAGCAGGTTCACTCTCATCGTCGTCATCCACAATCCATGCTTTTCTCTTTTTTATGTTGCACTCATGGACATCGGCAAAATTGCTTTTAGGCGACTCTTCTAACTTGTCATTTTACAAATAAGTTAAAAATTAATATGCATGTACGTTAAACAGAATTTAAAAGGTGTAGTTAATAAAATTAAGGTAATACGTGTAAGATTTTACTTGTGTAGACATCTTTGCTTTGTATTCTTTTTCTAAATTCTCCCTGGGCTCGAAAATTTCAGATATAGTAAAGTTGGAATAACCTTCTTTTAGATTATAAGAATTCAATATCAACTTGAAGCTCCTTTTAGATTGTACAGTTTTCTGTTCTAATATACTTTTATTTAGTAAAAAAAAAATCTTTTCTAATGAGAGTTTTAATCTCTTCGGGAACAGTGCTTTCATTCAACGATAGTTTATTAAACAACTTCTTTGCCGACATGTCTAGTAATCGTTCAGCTACTATGTTGAATAGCACAAAAGTGGTTTCTTCGGTGTCATCCTTCACTCTTACATGTATTTTAAACCTATAATATGTGAAAAAAATTAAATAAATTATAATGAGATATTGGATCAAAAATTAGCGTTGACTATACATAGATGTTTAACTTACATCACAAGAGTATAGTCCACTATTTTTTGGCAAAGGTTACATCTATAAGCCCCATCAATGTTTTTTACCTTTTTTAAGCATGTTTTGCAACTTATGTAATTTCACCCAAAAGTTTTGTCTATTGCAGCAATGTGCGTCCTCACAGTGTGCATGAAAAACATGATTCAACCAAGAAAATCATGATTCAACCAAAATATGTGCATGAAAGAGAGATAATCAAATAGATTTAAAATTACTTTGAGATTGGAATCCCCCATTCAGTCTAGACCAATTCTTTTATACTCATTCTATTAATAAACATCTCTTCTTCAGGTAGTCGTTTTTTGACATTAGAGATTTGAGTTAATTCCACATTACCACAGATGGTGGCGAATATTTCTCTTAAGGATTTGATGAATGGCGTGTCTAAATTTATGTAAAGCTTGCTGGCTTTGTGCTATTAAAAGAAAGCTTGCCTTCACAAAGTAATTGTCAATATAAATATGCATATAATTCAAAAGGGAAGCTAGTAAAAACGATTATAAATTAACAAAGCAATTCACAGCAGACATAAAGAGCAATAACATATATTTAGACATTAAAAATTTAAGAATTACCTTGGAATTTCTTAACTGTTGTTGAAGTGACAATTATAACATATGGTCCTCCATCTTTGTTATATAAATTTGGATCAAATAATTCACCTAGTTTTTCCCACAAAGTAATGTTGCAATGTTTTGAACTAATAATCAAGTAAAAGATATCGTTAGGTATGCAAACACAGGAATTATGGTACTTAAAAGCAAGATTTAAAATTTAGAAGAAAATTAAAAGAGACTGGTTTGTCAAGATTTTGAGATCTCTTTTTTTTCCATCCTCCACCAACAACATCAATGTTATCACGACCACCACGTAGACAACCAACAACATCTGAGATCAAACCAAAATCATTACTCGAAGTGTATTCAGAATTGACATGTTAAATTCGGGGTGTTATAAAAAGAATTGTAATACCTGTGAGAATAGTGGTGCCATTGATCCATGAATCAATTATTTCTGGACTTACAAACTGAAATCCTTGAATAACCGTAACCATATTTTTTCTGGATTTTAAAATCGAAAACAAAAACCGAACCAAATACAAATATTTTTTCGATTTCTAAAATCGAAAACCAATTACAATTGATGAAGTTAATACTAATAAATCCAACCCCATTATTATATTGTTGAAGAAGAACGAAAGTATATTTTGGTATCATTACTTACACTACTGCATAGTATTACTCTGCATCTGCTCAAAGACCGGAGGCTATACCCAAAGTTATTACAACTTACACCCCTGATTTGATGGATACCAAGAACTTATTCTTTATGATATCTTTTATGACGCCATAAACAGCTGCCCTGTCCTTGGGTTTTGATTATTATATCTTCCATAATTCTGAGATGACAAAATAATTTGGACTTGGACCCTGAGCATTCTAAATTCTAGCACCACCACTACTTTTGGTTAGCCCAAACAAATTTGGGCCTTTTACTTTCATCTGGATGCTTAATCATACGAAATACAGATCACGTAAAACAATAAAATCTCTGCAGCGACAACTCATAATAGTAACTCACATCCACTTTCCAACAGCAAGCAGTAGCAACAGGCCTGTATCCATAATAAAATAAAATAATTAGACCATAATTTCTTTTGCATTACAGTGACAAACTTGGTAAAAATAAGTGATGCATTACATAATGAACCTTCCCTTAATGTATGTTCGAAGTGGGGAGTAAGATGTTTGCGAATTATTGCATGAATAAGATTCTCCTGGTAATCAAAATCACATGGCAGATTATAATCAATAAACATTAGATAACTTGGAGGAAGAACATATTATTATGGCTTTAAAGAAACTAAATTAATACATACCTTTTCATCCTGCAAAATCATGTCAGTGCTGATTAGCTCATTATTGTTTTTTGGATTGATTGATTTCCAAATCCGACAAACTCTAACCTTCACCATCCAACTATCGTTCTCATTGTTCAAGCCATCCAAAAAAGAATACTCCATGATGAATTGAATGAATTAGGGATGAAGATTGGGGAAGAGATGTGAGGAAGAATAAACCACTCGGTGAAATAGGCTGATGTTGCATCTTGGTTGAAGATTTGTGATATATATATAGATGCAAAAACAATGAACCTTGTCCTCATTGACTTCGACTTTGTTTCGTTTGTCGTTGAGATTTTGTAAGAATTTAATTAGAACTAGATTGGGTTTTGTAAGAATTTTATTAGAATTTGGAGATATACACAGATGCAAAAATGATGATCCTTCTCCTCCTTGACTTTGATTTTGTTTCGTAGCCCGCTGAGATTTTGTAAGAATTCATTTAGAATTGGGTTGGATTTTGGACGCTGGTAATAAAGATTCTAAGAATTTTTATTAGAATTGGGAAAGATACACGTGACTTCTTTTTATCCTATTAGCTCCAACAAATTCCCGGGGAAATTCCTTTATATATATAATAGTTGACTAAGCTGCGCTTTGCGACGGCTTTGTAATAATTCTTAAAAAAAAATTAAAAATATGAATTTAAGAAAGAAATTGAAAAGAAAATATTTATAAATAAATTAATGAACACGGTATTATACAAATTTTAATATATAAATAGACAATTAAATAAACTATATACATACATTTTATATTGATTTTGTATCACGTTTTCTTAGGCCGACATCCGTTATAATAAGTAATTAGACAAGTTTCTCGGCGGCCTAGTAATATTTTTTAATTTTTTTAAAATATAGACTATTTAAGAAAGAAATCAAAAAGAAAATATTTATAAATAAATTAGTGAACACAATATTGTACAAATTTTAATATTTATATAGAAAACAAAATAAACCATATACTTATTTTTTACGTTGATTTTGTGTCACGTTTTCTTATGCCGACACCCGTTGTAATAAATACATATAGATAAAATAGCAGATTTGATTGAATTAATTAAAAGAAGACGCTTGAATATTATGATCAAGAACAATGAGAAGATATTAACGTAAAATTAACAATTAATAATAAATAAATATAGAGGGAATGGTAAAAATTCAAACCTTTTGTGCCAAGTTTCTCAAGTATTTCTACTTCTCAAACAGAGAAAGATTTCCTAATTCTTGTTCACTAAAAAAATTACAAAATCCAAAGCAAAGCAAAAAAATAGACGAAGATAAAAGTAAACAGAAGCAAAAAAAAAAGGGTTACAAACATGGTGATAAAATTTGATCGTTATAAGCGATGATTGTATATATATAAGAATATAAAATTTGTTTTCTATTTCAAATATATATAAGAATATAATTATTTTTTCAATTTCAGATATGTAAATTTGAATTCTTCTTCCATACAAATTCAAAAACCTTTTCTATTTCCAAGATGTTAATGTTAAAAAAGGAAGTTCTGAAATATATTTTTTTTTCTATTTCAAATATATAAATTTAACTTTTTCTTCCTTACAAATTCGAAAACCTTTTATATTTCGAAGATGTTAGCGCGTGGGGATTTTTCTTTTTCTTTATATATATATACTATACTATTATAAGCGAAGCAGAGTATATTTGGTTGTCGGTTTGGTACACTTTTTTGGTACACTCAATAACAACCATTGGATTTTGAGATAGATTAGTGAGAACCGTTAGATCTAATGCTAAAAGAATATTCTTTTTCTAATATTTAAAATATTCTCATTGGTTAAGTTCGAATCTCCATAACAACATATCTTTATTAAACATATATATTATTTTATAAACTATTTTTAAGAGTTTAAGTCTTTCATTAATCACGTGATTGAGGTTTTCTCAAGGGTGATAGACAAGAATAACCTGTTTTTAAAAAATATTTACCAAAATAACCGGTTTTAAAAAAATGGCCAATTATAACCGATGGAATACGCATGTACTAATAAGGTAACTTGAATACGCATTTTTCATTGGAGTAACATGTGAATTATGAAAAGAATACGCAAATCTGATCTATGTATTATGAATTAGTTAAGCATTCGTCTAATGCGTATTATTATATATGACTAAATACGCATTTGTGTGTGGTGTATTGAAATGGTTAAAGTTGGCCACTTATTTAGGAATGGTCATTTTCGTTAAAAAAAACATTTGAAAGAAGTTATTATTGTCATTTTTTCTTTTCTCAACCTCTCTTTTTTTACATTCATGAGAACAATTGTAATAAAAATATATCCATCTCCTATTCTATCTCTTCCGTCCAACACTAATTAAAATAACTAGCCATGTTACCGTAATCTTCGAAAAACAAGTAAACTTGTATTGACTGTTGGGTATATTAACTAAACAACGCAACAATGAGGCAGTGATATATATTAAACAAGAACAGGCAATTAACCAAATAACTAAACAAAACACGAAGGCATAAACAAGAGTATAATCAGTAACTGTAATTAACAAGAAAAGTAAGAGCACTTATCTCTCATAGTAGCTTTAGCCAAGACAAGAAGAGAGAAAGAACACAGCTGAGTCACCAAGCCCTTCAAGAAGACTTGGCTGTTCTTGAAGAGAATATTGCCCCACTTACGTTGTGATTGGGTTGCAGCAATATCACTTCCAGGATAAAACAACACCGATCAATGGGTTCACAAATACTCCAGTGATCAACAGCGACCAGCACCTCAGTTCGCCTGAGAATTATGTATCTAACTGTATGTATTGAGGGAGAACAGAGAGTAATTGCAACCAAGGGTTTTTTTCCTTAATGTATTTTTTTCATCTCAACATTATATCTTCGATATATATATTACCCAAAAATAAAACGTAAGAGATATGCCTTAAAAGGAAAGTAAATATTCTGATTTAATTTCATTAACTGCATCAGTATTTATTTTTTCAGTTACAGCTGCATCAGGATTTAACCATCATCAGGATCTGATGTCCATCAGGATTGGTCAACATCAGTATCTGATCCATCAGGATTTTAGTCCGTCAGGATCTGATACCCATCAGTATTGGGTTATGTTCAGAGTCTGTCCATCAGGATTTGATGTCTGATCAGCTCAATGATCCAAGTACTGATACAACAGTAGTAACATATAAAATATGATGTTCTGTTAAAATAAATCAATATTACATGTAATAAAATTCCTCGCCCAGGTCGCCTCGCGTACGCGAGACGCCGAGACATTTGCCCAAATCGCCCTTCGATCCGACCCGAGTCGAGTCGAGTCGTGGCGTGGCGTGGCGTGGCGTGGCATGGCGGGCGGCGGCGCGCGCGCGTGTGTGTGTGCGCGAGGCCCACTTTACATCCATGCACACCCATATGCCTTAGTAGTTGTGCACTACACTTGCACATGGAGCTATATAAAGCCACCAACCTTTCATTACCAATTCTATGTGGGACTCAAGTTATTTCAACTAAATAACCCACATAACCCATTTCAAGCAAGCAACTTCAACTCAATTTATTTATGGATTCCACTAAGAAAATGTCTTAGATCCAAACATGAAAGTTTAAGTCCTTATTACAAGGAACAAACTCCACTTGTTAGTTTCCGGAAATTACATCAAGAACATATTATAAATATGCCTCAAACTTCCCATTTTCTAACAATCCCCCACGAATCCATACAAAAAATGCATATCAATTCTCATCATGACTTGTTTTTCAGAGTAGTACCCTTCCGGGTTTGAACCCTCCTAAGTCATCTACTTCGATGGCTACCGGATTCAGATGGAATTAGGGCTGTTCACGAACCGAGTCGAACGAGCTTTTCATCGAACCGAGCCGAGCTTTGCCCGAAACGAACCGAGCCGAGCTTTGGTCAACTCGAGCCGAGCTTTGGTCAACTCGAACCGAGCCGAGCTTTGACCGAGCTCGAGCCGCACGCGAGCTGCTCACGAACAACTCGAGCCGATCTCGAGCTCAAGCCGATCTCGAGCTGTTCACGAACGATTCTGAGTTCTGGAGATCCGTACAGATCTCAATATATATATATATAATTTAATAATATTACCAAATTTTAAAAAATAAAAAATTAATTTGGTTGGAGATCTTAGTAAATTACTATTATTTTGACTAGTACTAGTAACTAGTGTTTTGTCACGGATTGGTGTTTCCATTTTTTGAAAATTATTTCTCGACGATCCAACTGTACGGATGTCAATATATATCTAAGTTAATGATATTCCCAAATTTTAAAAAAATAAAAAATTAATTTGGTTGGAGATCTTAGTAGATCACTACTATTCCGACTAGAACTAGTAACTAGTGCTTATTCAAATATTGTTGTTTCTATTTTATAAAAATTATTTCTTGACCATCCAACCGCACGGATGTCAATATATATCTAATTTAATGATATTCCCAAATTTTAAAAAAATAAAAAATTAATTTGGTTGGAGATCTTAGTAGATGACTACTAATTTAATAATACTAGTAACTAGTCCTTTGTCACGAATTGTTGTTTCTATATTTTAAAAAATATTTTTTGAAGATCCAACTGTACGGATGTCAAGATATATCTAATTTAGTGATATTCCCAAATTTTCAAAAAATAAAAAATTAATTTGGTTAGAGATCTTAGTAGATCACTACTAATTTAACTAGTACTAGTAACTAGTCCTTTGCAGTGTTGTAAAAAGCGGAAAGCGGTTCTAAGCGGTGAGAGGACCTTCTAGCGTCTAGGCGGGCTAAGCGGGCGCCTAGGCGGATTTCTAAGCGGGACGTTAAGCGGATTGTGAATATATACATAAATATTTTTAAATTATTTAATTATATATTTAGAGGTTGTGAATTATACAAGTTTAAATTTTAATACATATATTCATTTATAATATAAAATTTGAAAAATAATTAAAGAAAAAAAATAAAAAAATATATTTTTAAGGTTCAAAATTTGGTCAAACCCGCATAATTCCGGTCAAACCCGCTTAATGCCCGCTTAATTCCGCTTAATGCCCGCTTAATTCCGCTTAATTACAAAAAACGCTTAATAGTCCGATTAGTAGAAAATCGAGTCGGTTAGTAGTGTTTTTCCGCCTAGGCGGCCGCCTAGGCGGCCGCTTAGCCCGCTTTTTAGAACACTGGTCCTTTGTCACGAATTGTTGTTTCTATATTTTAAAAAATATTTTTCGACGATCTAACCGTACGGATGTCAAGATATATCTAATTTAGTGATATTCCCAAATTTTCAAAAAATAAAAAATTAATTTGGTTGGAGATCTTAGTAGATCACTACTAATTTAACTAGTACTAGTAACTAGTCCTTTGTCACGAATTATTGTTTCTATATTTTAAAAAATATTTCTCGACGATCCAACCGTACGGATGTCAAGATATATCTAATTTAGTGATATTCTCAAATTTTAAAAAAATAAAAAATTAATTTGGTTGGAGATCTTAGTAGATCACTACTATTCTAACTAGTACTAGTAACTAGTGCTTTGTCACGGATTGTTGTTTCTATTTTTTAAAAAATATTTCTCGACGATCCAACCGTACGGATGTCAAGATATATCTAATTTAGTGATATTCCCAAATTTTATAAAAAAAAATAAAAAATTAATTTGGTTGGAGATCTTAGTAGATCATTACTATTCTAACTAGTACTAGTAACTAGTGCTCTGTCACAGATTGTTGTTTCTATTTTAAAAAAAAATATTTCTTAAGGATTCAACCGTATGGATGTCAAGATATATCTAATTTAGTTATATTCCTAAATTTTTGAAAAATAAAAAATTAATTTGGTTGGAGATTTTAGTAGATCACTATTATTCTAACTAGTACGAGTAACTAGTGCTTTGTTACGGATTGTTGTTTCTATTTTTTAAAAAATATTTCTCAACGATCCAACCAAATTAAAAATACTTAAATTTATATAATTATAAATTTTTAAAAAATCACGTGTTGCACGAGTTATAAGCCATTTTTTTTGAAAATAGAAGCAATTATTATAAATTACTAAATAGTTAGATTATTAAAAACTACTCCCCAACTGAAAAAAAAAAAAAGAACTACTCCTCAAGTAATGCCACTTGTAACATTGTAATTGGCTAGTACTAGAGCACATGGATTGTGCTTCTTTAAGTTAATTACAACCGTTGATGATACAAATTGTAAGATATCTTGACCGTTCAATTTTTTTTAATTTGAATCGTGCTTGTGAATTTTGTTGTTTATTGGAGTTGTGTTTTTCGAGGGGGGAGAGTGGGAGACAGAGGAAAGTGAAAATTATTGCTATGTTTTCCCATTCAATAAAAATATTAATTTAATATTGCTATTTGTAAAAAAATGTCCAACAATATGTTATCAAAGCATTGAAGTGCTTTTATTTAACGAAAAAAAAGGCATTGAAGTGCTTTTGTCAAAAAAAAAACGTTCAATAAATAAAAACAATTATCTACCTTATGTCTATTTATTATTGAACTAGAATTCTTTTTATTCCAAAAAAAATCTGTCTAGATCATGAGTTTTTATTTCATTTTGCAAAATGAAAATGGAAATTTTTACATAAATTTTTTTACTGACATTATATTGTCGAAACAGCTCAATGAAAACAAACTTTATAAATTTAAAATAAAAAAGTAGTTTTCATAAATAAAAATCTGTCTTTTTTTTAATTCTTGCATTGCGTTTAGTTTTTTTTTTTGAAAATTGCATTGCGTTTAGTTAATCTTTTCTGTGATATTCAAAGTGAAAGTACTAGGATTTCATGGTATTAAGGGAAATACAATCAAATAATTCCCCCCTTTTTCAATTTGTTTTTTACTTTTTTTGATTGGTGGAGTAGGAGGCTTACTTTCATGAATATCAATTAAAGGGAGACATTGAAAAAAGTTGAGGCAAAGCAAAGCATAAGACCACTGCTGCTTCTTCTTCCGCCCAACAGTTCACAATTTCCACCTACGTTCACCCTTTCTTCTCCGACCATCCCTCCACCACTCCGCCTCCGTCTTTTTCACCCCTTTTCGTCCGTTTCCTTCATCCACACCACCGTTCAACCTCCATTTCTTCCACCTGCTCACACAATTCACCATCTTCATCCTCTTCTCCATCTCCCACGCCACCATCTGCCCTTCGTCTTCCCGGTTAAATCTTCCAGCCATCCTCCCCACACCACAGCAGCACCAATCGAGCCGATCTCGAGTCGAACGAGCTCGAGCCGAACCCGAGCCGAGCTCGAGTCGAGCTCACTAATAGCTCGGCTCGAGCTCGTTTTGTTATCGAACATTTTTCAGTGTTCGAACTCGACTCGAACTCTTAACGAACCGAGCCGATTCGAGCTCTTAACGAGCCGAGCTCGAGCTTGTTCACGAACAGCTCGGTTCGTGAACAGCCCTAGATGGAATGTTTCACCTTGAATCTTTATCCGTTTGGTGTAACCACACTCCATAGATGATGACAAGTCAAAGGATATGGTGCTAATCTACGGCTTTGAGACGTTAATGGTCGTGTCTCGATCCTGTTCGTCGAATGTTTCAAGAAATAACCCTTTCCTCTAATTGCGACCACACAATTACATTCGCTTAGCTGGGCATCTCCAGAGATGTACTGCTAGCATCTCGTCATATTACTTGACCCCATTCAGAGTTCAAATAACTCTTGCTATTCTGGCAGTTACAGTACCTTTTAGGTTTACAGGGGATAGACTCCAGATACGTGAGTATCAATCTATGTAGTTAAAGGTACAACCAATTCACCCTTACAACTTGTTATTACCACATTGAATACACTTTCGAGGGATCTCCTCTCATGTGTATTGGGTTCCCGTTGTAGATGAATTACTATGGGCTATCAGTCCCATCCCCAACCTAGACTTAAGGACAACAGCATGCTCAAGTCCCTTAGTCAAAGGATCAGCTAGGTTTTCTTGAGTTCCAATAAACTCAACAGCTATGATCCTGTCAGACATTAGACCCCTTATAGACTTTAGTCTAACTTGGATATGTCTCTTTGTTTTCACATTATACTTCTTGCTGTTTATCTTGTCGATAGTTGTACGGCTATCACAATGAACAGCAAAAGCAGGAAGTGGACGACTTACTACAGGTAACATTGACATAAGTCCATGTAACCATTCAACCTCAGTCCCTGTGGAATCTAATGCACATAACTCAGCCTCAAAAGTAGATCGAGTTATAATAGTCTGTCTAGAAGACTTCCAAGATACTGCTCCACCCGCTAGAGTAAACAGGTATCCAGTCACTCCATTGGAACCAGACTTCTTAGCTATCCAACTTGCATCACTATATCCCTTTAGCACTCCAGGAAACCTCCTGTAGCGCAAAGCAAGATATATGGTGCCTTTTAGATATCTAAGCACTCTATCAAGAGCATCCCAATGAGTCTTGTTTGGACAGCTTGTATATCTTGCTAACTTAGACACTGAATATGAAATATCTGGCCTAGTACCATTAGCAAGATACTGCAAACTCCCAATAATCTGAGAATACCTTAACTGAGACACAGGTACTCCTGAACTATTCTTGACAAGGGAAATTTTAGGATCATACGGAGTACTTACAATTCTACAATTTGAATAACCATACTTCTCAAGTATATATTTCTCTATATAATGAGATTGTGACAAGGTTATTCCATCAATTGACTGAGTCAACTTGATTCCAAGAATCACATTAGCCTCTCCCATATCCTTCATTTTAAAATGCCTTTTCAAGAACCTTTTTGTCTCGTTAATAATCTCAATATTGGTTCCAAACAACAAAATGTCATCCACATATAGGCACACAATAATACATTCATTTCCTTTAACCATGTAATAGACATACTTGTCACTTTCATTAACTACAAATTCTGATTCTAAAACAGTTTCATCAAACTTTTTATGCCAGTCTCTTGGAGCTTGTTTTAAGCCATATATAGACTTGATTAACTTACATACTTTCCTCTCATTACCAGAAACAACAAATCCCTCAGGCTGATCCATATAAATCTCTTCTTCAAGTTCACCATGAAGAAAAGCTGTCTTTACATCCATTTGATGGATGATAAGACCATGTACAGAAGCCAATGCTATAAGCATTCGGATTGTTGTCATTCTAGTAACTGGAGAGTATGTGTCAAAGTAATCAATGCCTTCCTTTTGCTTAAAGCCCTTAGCTACTAGCCTAGCCTTATACTTATCTATTGAGCCATCAGGATTCATCTTCCTTTTGAAGACCCATTTACATCCTATAGTAGAACACCCAGGAGGTAGATCAACCAACTCCCATGTTCCATTAGAAACAATAGAGTCAATTTCACTTTTTACAGCACCTTTCCAGTACCTAGATTCTGAAGAATCCATGGCCTGTCGAAAAGTTAAAGGTTCATCCTCAATATTGTAAGTGATAAAATCACTTCCAAAATCCTTGACTACCTTAGCACGCTTACTCCTTCTAGGTTCCTCTACTTCATAAGGAGTAGAGCTACTACCAGGATCTGCCTCCACATTTGTCATCCTTTCCACATGATCAGGAATGGACCTCGATGTGTGAGTGGGATCATCATCAGGAATACCCTGAGGTATACCAGTCTTCATAGGGAATACATTCTCAAAGAATGTTGCATCACAAAATTCAACTATAGTGTTAGCCACTATTCCGTCTAAGTCAGATTTTAATACTAAAAATCTCATAGCCGTAGTGGTTTCAATATAGCCCAGAAAGATGCAATCAACAGTTTTCGGTCCTAGTTTCTTTCTCTTGTGTTCAGGGACAAGTACCTTTGCAAGGCACCCCCACACATGAAGATATTTTAAACTAGTCCTTTTGTCTGTCCATAATTCATAAGGTGTCTTGTCCATATGTTTCAGAGGAACTCTATTCAGAATATGGCAAGCCGTATTCAGAGCTTCTCCCTATATGTACTTAGGCAACCCTAGGGATGGGCGTTGGGGCACTTCGGGGCCAGGGAGTGCTATCCCCGCCCCCATCCCCGAATTCTAACCCGGTCCCCGTCCCCGGCGCCCGATCCCCGTCGGGGATTATTTTTCATTCCCCATCCCCGGCCCAAACGGGTAACGGGGATCCCCGCGGGGAATCGGGGAATTTTATTTAAAACAAAAAATAATATTAAATAATTTTAAACATTAACTAGTGAGCTCAAATGTACTAAATTAAGATAAAAAAAATATTACTCAAAGAAACAATTATAAATAACATGGAAATGAAGTTATTTATTAAAAAGACAAACATACGAAATTAAAACATCATTTTGTTTTCATAAAATTTCCAATATGAAGTATTGAAAATTCGTTTATATTAATATATGATTAATAATATATATATATAATGTGGTGAAATCGAGTCGGGTAGTGAAAATCGGGGCGGGGGTCGGGGATCGGGCCGGGGACACATAAAAACCCGGCCCGGCCCGCTCCCCGATTTTTTTTGAAAATTGTCCCCGCTCCCCGGCCCGTACCCGAAAAAATCCCCGAATCCCCGCCCCGTTCGGTGCGGGGATCGGATCGGGATCGGGCGGGCCGGGACGAATGCTCATCCCTAGGCAACCCTGAATTAATTAACATACTATTGATCATATCTTTAAACGTTCTGTTCTTTCGTTCTGCCACCCCATTAGACTCAGGTGTGTATGGTGGAGTTACCTCATGAACTATACCATTGCTCTTGCAAAATTCATTAAATGAGTTACTCGTATACTCAGCACCTCTATCTGATCTCAAACGTTGAAGTACTTTACTAGTTTGTGTTTCAGATTCAGTTTTGAACATAATGAATTTTTCTAGTGCTTCATCTTTATGTTTAAGCAAATAAACATAACAATATCTACTACAATCATCTATAAAGGTAATGAAATATCTATTATGTTCCTTAGTCAAAACACCACCAAATTCACATATGTCAGTGTGCACTAAATCTAACACATTCGAATCCCTAACCACATTATGAAAGGGTTTCCTAGTTTGTTTAGCAGTCACACATACTTGACATTTAGATTTCTTATCAATGGCATGTTTTGGAATCAACTCTAAGTTCATCATATTCTTTAGAGCACCAAAATTCAAGTGACCAAGACGTGCGTGCCACAAATCAGATGATTCAACACAATTAACAGAAGGAGCAACATTATTATTAATAAAACTGCCCAAAACAGGCTCAACATTTATTAAAAATAATCCATCAAACAAATAACCTTTGCCAAATAATACACCAGTATTTGTAATAACTACTTTATTACATTTCAAAGAAACGTCAAAACCATTCTTAACTAAACAACTTCCACTTATTATATTTCTACGAATATCAGGAACATGATGCACTCTAATGAGGGATAGAACACGCCCAGAAGCGAACTTCAGATCCACGTTTCCTATTCCAAGTACTTGAGCTGCACTAGCATTCCCCATCGTCACCGTCATTCCATGAGTCTGTTGATAAGATACAAATAGAGTAATATCAGTACAAATATGTACATTAGCTCCAGTATCAATCAACCATTCATGAGACGAATAAGTAGAAAGAAGTATAGGGTTGTAGGTCACATACCCGTTGTCAGTTTCAGAAGCAACAGCTTCACCAACAACCATGTTAACCATAGACCCACCAGTGGTTGCAAGCACAGTGTTAGCTTGTGCTTCCATAATAGGTTTCTTAGATTTCTTTACAGGACAGTCCTTGCTCCAATGACCAACCTGTCCACAAGACCAACATGGTTTGTTTGGCTTTGGTTTCTTAGCCTTGTTCTTGTCCTTAGACTTAGTGTTTTCCTTCTTAGTGACAGTCTTTCTTTTCTGTCCTACAGTCACTACATTCACCTTCGAACTCCCAGCATGTTCAGTAGGCATCACATGTCCTTGCTTGGACTTGTGTTGCTCCTGCACAGAGATGTCCAACATCAGGTTTGTCCAAGTGATCTCTCATTTCTATCTTTTCAGGGAGAGTGCAAACTCTTCCCAAGACTTAGGGAGCTTTTCAATCACAGACATAACCTGAAACTTTTCAGGAAGGTCCATACCAGACTCCTTCAAAGCATGCACCAACATCTCAAACTCATGCACCTGCTCAGTCATGGATTTAGTATCCACCAGTTTAAAATCAAGAAACCTAGGCACAGAATACTTTTCCAACCCTTGCGAGTCAATATTATGTGTCTGGTCAAGCTTCTCCCATAAGAGCTTAGCAGTGTAGGAGTCAGATGAATAAACATCAAATAGAGTGTTCGCTAAAGCTGCCAGAATAGCAGCCCTAGCCACCCCATCCTTTTCCTCCCACATAGTATAAGCCTTAACAGTTTCAGCTTTCTCCTTATCCACAACTGGTTTCTCATACTGCACCACCGGCCATAGACCCTTTACCGTTAACCACAGTTTCATCTTTTTCTACCAACGAGAAAAACCAACACTCCCACCGAATTTATCAGGCATACTTGACAAATCGATAGGTTGTGGGAAACGGTACGTAGTCCAATCGATGGTAGGGGCAGTAACACCAGACCCAGAGCTAGTCTCAACAACAGGAGTTTCCGTTTCGTTAACCATCTTGTTAATTAACAATATATAACACAAATATTCTCTTCAAGATTATTGGGTATATTAACTAAACAACGCAACAATGATGCAGTGATATATATTAAACAAGAACAGGCAATTAACCAAATAACTAAACAAAACACGAAGGCATAAACAAGAGTATAATCAGTAACTGTAATTAACAAGAAAAGTAAGAACACTTATCTCTCACAGTAGCTTTAGCCAAGACAAGAAGAGAGAAAGAACACAGCTGAGTCACCAAGCCCTTCAAGAAGACTTGGCTGTTCTTGAAGAGAATATTTCCCCACTTACGTTGTGATTGGGTTGCAGCAATATCACTTCCAGGATAAAACATCACCGATCAATGGGTTCACAAATACTCCAGTGATCAACAGCGACCAGCACCTCAGTTCGCCTGAGAATTATGTATTGAACTATATGTATTGAGGGAGAACAGAGAGTAATTGCAACCAAGGGTTTTTTTTCCTTAACGTATTTTTTTCATCTCAACGTTACCCAAAAATAAAACGTAAGAGATATGCCTTAAAAGGAAAGTAATGTTAGTTACAGAGGCATGCCTGTATACATCTAATAACAAGCCTAATTGTTTGTAATGCTTTGCATTACTTACATGACCTCTTAACTGAGGGAACCTCTAGTTGTAGAGTTTCTGTTTGTATTGTACTTGTAGTAGGCATCAAATCCTAGTTGTGTAACTTTACTTATAGAGTCTAGAATAATGCTTGAAAGAAGTTCCAAGGTTCATGCCTCAAGCAAGAAGATAAAGACTGTCGAATAATCACAGTTGGGATTTGAAGAAATGAAGAATTTGCCTAAGTACCAATTCGAGAAGTATATTTATCTATTCGATAAGTCCAGCATTCGAGAAGTCAGGGATTCGATATCTCTGAATACACTGTTCGATATCTCATTCGATATCTCAGAGATTCGATATGTCTATGTACTCTATTCGAGAACTCAGGAAGTCAACAAGTCAAAGTAGTATTCGAGTTCTCAAGGAGTCAACAAGTCAAAGTTCCATTCGATATCTCAAGGACTCAGAAAGCTATTTGATATCTCAAGGATTCGACAAGTCAAGTGTTCTATTCGACAACTCAAGGAATCCTGAAGAAAAGAACTATTCGAGAAGTAATTCGATATGTCAATATAACAGTGTTCGAGAACTCAGAGTTATCGATCAAGTCAATTCTAGTTCTCGAATCAACTACTTAGTCACTTCTCGAATACATTCTTGGAGACAAAGTACTAAAGAAATTGTACAAGTCAGAAACCTGCAACAAGCCAATGCACTTTATGGACCACAATCTGTAACGTGCTCTGGAAAGCCTACAAGGAAGCTTGGAGAGATATAGAAGAGACAAGGGGCTAAAGAAGTGGATCTGAACAGGCTTTGCAAAGTCAAATCTGTAACCGTTTGGACACTTACTCAAAAAGGATAGACAGACTAGAAAGTAATTTGTTCAGCTACCTTATTTGTAGTAAGTAGGGTGTATCCATGTTCTATAAGGATACAGCCTCACTTCTTTAGTCATTTACTTTGTAACTTTGTGAGTCAAGTTTTTCATACGTTGTAAGCTGTATCTCTCTGAGAAAAACGAAGCTGAGAATACTATCATTTGTATTCACAGATTGTAGCAACCTTTATCTAATAATACATTAGATTAAAGTGATATTGTGTCTTGTGTTGTTCTTTATCCGCACCTTCACCTCTGCACACACAAACACTTATTTGCTACATAGACTCTAGCCAAAGAAAAGTTTAAGAATCCATTCACCCCCCCTCTGTATTCTTTTATCGTATTCAATACTCAACAAGTGGTATCAGAGCGGGCTGTTTATTCAAAAACAGAAAAACGATCATGAGTTCGAATACACCAAAGACTACAGGAACGGTGAAGGTCCCTAAGTTTGACAAAGAGAATTACAACCTCTGGAAGATAAAGATGATGTTGTTCATCAAAGCCTCTCATCCTTTGTATCCTGAGATTCTTAAGAATGGTTCTTTTGTTCCACAACAAGAGATACCAGAGAAGACTGTTGGAACCACAACTATCCCAAGATCTTATGAGGCCAAGGATCCATCAAAATGGACAGAATCAGAAAGGGAGAAGGTTGCTCTTGACAGCCACCTCATGTTGCTTATCATTGATTCCATGGACATGTCAATGTTTGCAAACATTGCATCATGTACATCTACCAAAGAAATGTGGGATCACATTGAGGTGTTGTGTGAAGGAACTTATGAGGTTAAGAAAAACAAGAAACAGATACTGGTCTCACAGTATGAGGCTTTCATGGCACAGCCCAAGGAAAGCATTACTGAGATGTTTGAGAGATTTCACAAGCTAGTTACTGAGTTGCAGATGAATGGCAAGGTTTATAGTACCAAGGAGTTAAACATGAAGTTTCTGCTATCCTCACCAAACCATCTAGAGCAAAGGGTCATTTCTCTAAGGGAAAGAGATTTGAACAAAGTTACATATGATGTGCTCTATGGAGTTTTAAAAACTCATGAGCTTGAGTTGCTTCAGAAAAGGGCTATCCAAGCCAATCAAGGCAGAATGGTAAACACATCATGTGCCTTGATTGTCAACAAATCTATTCAAGACCTAGAAGCATCTACAAGTTAGTTAAGGATAGAGGTGGTAGTAGAAGAGGAAGAAACTGAACCTGAGGTAAGTGAACCTGTTGAGGAGAAGGAGGAAGAAGAGTTTTACACTCTTGAAGAACTAGATGGGATGGAAAACACTTCATATGCTTTCATGGCTAGAAAATTTCCAAACATCAGATTCAAAAGGAATCAACCCTTCAAACCCAAAACCCAAAACCATTCATTCAACAAAAGCAAGGCACCTGTGAAACCAAACAAGAATAAGTTTAAAACCAGCCATGTGGATAGGTCATCTGTAAGGTGCTATAGATGCAATGACCTAGGGCATTTTGCCAGTGAATGCAAGAAGCCTAAAAAGAAGGATAGAGATTATCTTGAGCTTGAAGCTAAGTATGAGGCCCTTCTGAAAAAGCAGACACAAGGTAAGGCCTACATAGCTGAAGGAAAGTGTTGGGATGATTCTGACAGTGATGGAGAGGAGCAAGAATTCTGCAATTATGCCTTGATGGCCAATTCCAAGGATGACACATCTCCATCAGACCCTCAGGTACCATCTCTCACTACTATAGACATGTCTGTTTCAGAGTATAAATGCATGATTGAACAACTATCTGTTGAAATGTTTAACATTCATACTAGTATGACTGCTGCTAATGAAGAGATTGTTAAACTGTCTACTAGAAATGAAATGTTAACCAAAAAGAATGAGGAACTTGAGCTAACTGCTATGCAAGTAGAAAACCTTAAGAAAGAAGTTGAATATCTGCAGAATAAGGTTTTGTGTGCTAGTCAGGTTGAAAAGGCTCTTAGGGATGAATTAGCTGAAAATGAATTCAAACTAAAAACTTTCAAGAAATCATCTGGTCTAGTGAAATCCTACTGTGAGAAAATTGAAGCAAAACCCAAGGCTGCTATTGGACTTGATTATGACACTCTTAAACAGAGAAAAAGCTATGCTATCATTGAAGATGACAAAGTTGTTCATGAGGAAGTGCCTCACATTTTGAAAAAGACTGAAAATCCAATTTTTAAGGAACCAACATTTGAAATTGATGAGAATGCCTTACTCATCAAACAAATGTTGAATGATGAGGATGAGACACAATCAAATGAACAACAAGCATCTTCCAAGAGTGAGAGTGTCAAGTCAAAAGCCAAGGAGCCAGTAGTTGATAGGCCAAGACCTAAGAAGTTTGTTAAGTTTGTTTTAGCTGGGAAGAGTGAATCAGAAAAGAAAGTGACTAAGAAGAAACAAACAGAAATGGCAAGTTAGGGATTAACAAGGATAACAACTATGCTTATATGCCTAATACCCCTAGGAAAACTTGTCAGAACTGTTTCAGTACCAATCATTTAACTCATGCATGCAAGAAACCTGTTGGTAGTGTGTCCAAACCTTTCTATGATTGTTCTGTGCCTCTAAGACATAGAGATGCACCATTTTGTGATAAATTTGACTGTATGCCATGCAATATGAATGTTATGACTAGTTGTTTCAATCTGAGAAGGCAATTCATTGATGGTTGTATCAGTCATAATTCTCACACACACTACACCAGGTCAAAGTCTTCGAGTCCTCCTAAAGCTAGGAAGGTACCTCTGTCACCTAAGTCTGAAACCTCAGGTTCTAAGAATTCTAACAGTGACAAGAAGACTAATGCCAAGAAAGTTGACAAGCATGTTGTTTATGATAAAACTGTTTCTAAGTCACATGGACCCAAACTTGTTTGGGTACCAAAGGAAAAGTAATACCTTTGTGTTTGCAGGGCAAAGAAAGTGAAAAGAAGGTCATGTGGATTTTGGACAGTGGATGCTCAAATCATATGACTGGTGATATGGCCCTGCTATCACAATATGAGGAAAAGGCTGGCCCAATGGTTGCTTTTGGAGATGACAGCATGGGTAACACATTGGGATATGGCAAGTTGAAAGTTGGTAATGTCATCATTGAAGATGTAGCACTAGTTAAGGGGCTCAAGCATAATCTGCTAAGTGTTGGTCAGTTTACTGATAGGGGATTCAAGGTGGATTTTGACAAAGATGAATGTTTGATCACCCACAAGAAGACTGGTGATTTTGCTCTATCTGGAGTAAGAAAGGGAAGCCTGTTTGTAGCTAATATGGATTCTGCAAACAAGGACAAAATTTGTTGCTTCTACTCAAAAGCATCAAATGAAGATTGTTGGCTGTGGCACAAGAAACTATCACACCTGAACTTCAAAGCCATTAATTCTCTAGTCAAAAGAGAGTTAGTGAGAGGCATGCCCACACTTGAATTCTGTCAAGAAGGAGTGTGTGAGGCTTGTCAAAAAGGAAAGATGAAAAGATCAAGCCACAAGACAAAGACAGTGACATCTATAACCAAGCCCCTACAACTCATTCATATGGATTTGTTTGGGCCTGTCAATATTATGTCACTAGGAAGAAAGAAGTATGCCTTGGTGATGGTTGATGATTTTACAAGGTATACATGGGTGGAATTTTTGGCATCAAAAGATGAGGCTCCACAAGTAATCATTGAGCATATAAAGAAAGTTGACAAGGAAGCAAAGGCAAACAATGCAAGTGTGATTGCACTGAGAAGTGATAATGGAACAGAGTTCAGAAATGTCATACTTGAAGCATTATGTAAAGAGAATGGTATTTCTCAGCAATTCTCAGCTCCAAGGACTCCACAACAAAATGGAGTTGTTGAAAGGAAGAATAGAACTCTAATTGAGGCTGCTAGAACAATGTTACTTGATGCAAAAATGCCTACATGTTTTTTGGCTGAGGCTGTGAGCACTGCATGCTATATCCAGAACAGAACCCTCATTAACAAAAACACTGGAAAGACACCTTATAACTTGATGACTGGAAAGAAGCCTACTCTAAAGTATGTTCATACTTTTGGAAGCAAATGCTTTGTATTGAAGGATAATTCTGAATATGTTGGAAAATTTGATGCAAAAGCATTTGAAGGAATTTTTCTTGGCTACTCTATGGAAAGAATTGCATACAAGGTTTATGTCATCAGTCAAAAGAAAGTTATGGAAAGCACATATGTGACATTTGATGACAGCAAACTACCTGGACTAGAAGAAGCCAATGATGAAGATAAAGATCCATTGAAGTTTGATAATCTAGATGATTCTGATGAAGAGACTGAAACTGAAGTTGAAACTCGAGTTCAACAAACTCAAGTGAATGATGATATAAGAGAAGAATTTGTGCCAATCAATAGTGAAGAAACAAGCATCCAAGACACACCTGTGAGTAGTGGCAACTTCACCGGAGGAGGAAATGAGAATGACCATGATGTGGATGATGAAGCAACATCAAGAATGAGAAATCAGGCTGAGCACTCAAGGAAATGGGATAGATCACACACTTCAGAGCAAATCATTGGAGATCCGAATGTAGGAGTAAGGACTAGGAGAGCAACTCAGAATGAGTGCCTCTATGGCTGTTTTCTGTCACAAGTTGAGCCTAAGAAACTTGATGATGCACTGTTGGATCCAGATTGGATTATTGCTATGCAAGAGGAGCTGAATCAATTTGAAAGGAACAAAGTATGGGAACTTGTGCCTGCACCAAAGAACAGAACCATTGTTGGAACAAAATGGGTTCTAAAGAATAAGATGGATGAAGATGGTGTAATTATAAGGAACAAAGCAAGGTTGGTTGCAAAAGGATACTCTCAACAGGAAGGCATTGATTATGATGAGACATTTGCTCCTGTTGCTAGATTGGAAGCCATCAGAATATTCTTGGCATTTGTTGTTCATTCAAACTTTAAAGTATATCAAATGGATGTCAAAAGTGCATTTCTGAATGGAGAGTTGGAAGAAGAAGTTTATGTGCAACAACCACCTGGTTTTGAGGATCCACACTTCCCAGGATTTGTCTACAGATTGCTTAAGGCATTGTATGGACTTAAGCAGGCTCCAAGAGCATGGTATGATACTTTATCACAATTTCTTCTTGAGAATCAATTCACTAGAGGCACACTGGACAAGACATTGTTTTACAAGAAGCATGGTGATGATCTTATCTTAGTTCAGATCTATGTGGATGATATCATTTTTGGTTCTACAAATGAGAAGCTGTGTGAGAAATTTTCTAAACTCATGCAGAGCAGATATGAGATGAGTATGATGGGAGAGTTGACATTCTTTCTTGGGTTGCAAGTCAGTCAAAGGAAGGATGGTATCTTTATCAGTCAGACCAAGTATATCAAGGATTTATTGAAGAATTTTGACTTGGAAGATTGCTCACCTGCAAAGACACCCATGGCCACTGCCACTAAATTGGATGAAGATGCTAAAGGCAAGAAGGTAGATATCTCAGTCTACAGAGGCATGGTTGGTTCTCTACTCTATCTCACTGCAAGTAGGCCAGACATCATGTTTGCTACATGCTTGTGTGCAAGGTTTCAATCAAATCCAAAAGAATCACATTTGATTGCTATAAAAAGGATCTTTAGATATCTGAAGGGCACTCCAAACTTGGGACTATGGTATCCTAAGGACACAGGGTTCAATCTGGATGGTTATTCTGATGCTGATTATGTTGGATGCAGAGTGGATAGGAAAAGCACCTCAGGTAGCTGCCAGTTTCTTGGACAAAGGTTAGTCTCTTGGTATAGCAAGAAACAACAATATGTGTCAACTTCTACAGCTGAGGCTGAATACATAGCTGCTGGAAGTTGCTGTGCTCAAGTGCTTTGGATTAGAAATCAACTTAGAGATTATGGACTTGTGTTGGAAAGAATTCCAATCATGTGTGACAACACAAGTGCAATCTCTATAGTTGCCAATCCTGTCAATCATTCTAGGACAAAGCACATTGACATCAGATATCATTTCATAAGGGAATATGCAACTAATGGGACTATTGAGTTGCATTATGTTTCTACAGATAAACAACTAGCTGATATATTCACTAAGCCATTAGATGAAGCCACCTTCACAAGGTTGGTTAGTGAGATTGGAATGCTGAATTCTTCAGATTCTGGCTAGGTGAATACATCATATAGATTGTTGCAGCAGTAAACACTTACTTTATCTAAATTCTCAATATTTTTGGAGTAAGTGTTGGCTGAAATATGATTTATAAATATTTCAGATATGTTGCATATGTTGGAAAATTTATCTCTGAATACACTGTTCGATATCTCATTCGATATCTCAGAGATTCGATATGTCTATGTACTCTATTCGAGAACTCAGGAAGTCAACAAGTCAAAGTAGTATTCGAGTTCTCAAGGAGTCAACAAGTCAAAGTTCCATTCGATATCTCAAGGACTCAGAAAGCTATTCGATATCTCAAGGATTCGACAAGTCAAGTGTTCTATTCGACAACTCAAGGAATCCTGAAGAAAAGAGCTATTCGAGAAGTAATTCGATATGTCAATATAACAGTGTTCGAGAACTCAGAGTTATCGATCAAGTCAATTCTAGTTCTCGAATCAACTACTTAGTCACTTCTCGAATACATTCTTGGAGACAAAGTACTAAAGAAATTGTACAAGTCAGAAACTTGCAACAAGCCAATGCACTTTATGGACCACAATTTGTAACGTGCTCTGGAAAGCCTACAAGGAAGCTTGGAGAGATATAGAAGAGACAAGGGGCTAAAGAAGTGGATCTTAACAGGCTTTGCAAAGTCAAATCTGTAACTGTTTGGACACTTACTCAAAAAGGATAGACAGACTAGAAAGTAATTTGTTCAGCTACCTTATTTGTAGTAAGTAGGGTGTATCCATGTTCTATAAGGATACAGCCTCACTTCCTTAGTCATTAACTTTGTAACTTTGTGAGTCAAGTTTTTCATACGTTGAAAGCTGTATCTCTCTGAGAAAAACGAAGCTGAGAATACTATCATTTGTATTCACAGATTGTAGCAACCTTTATCTAATAATACATTAGATTAAAGTGATACTGTGTCTTGTGTTGTTCTTTATCCGCACCTTCACCTCTGCACACACAAACACTTATTTGCTACATAGACTCTAGCCAAAGAAAAGTTCAAGAATCCATTCACCCCCCTCTGTATTCTTTTATCGTATTCAATACTCAACAAGTAAATATTCTGATTTAATTTCATTAACTGCATCAATATTTATTTTTTCAATTACAGCTGCATCAGGATTTAACCATCATCAGGATCTGATGTCCATCAGGATTGGTCAACATCAGTATCTGATCCATCAGGATTTTAGTCCATCAGGATCTGATGCCCATCAGTATTGGGTTATGTTCAGAGTCTGTCCATCAGGATTTGATGTCTGATCAGCTCAATAATCCAAGTACTGATACAACAGTAGTAACATATAAAATAATATGATGTTCTGTTAAAATAAATCAATATTACAGGTAATAAAATTCCTCGCCCAGGTCGCCTCGCGTACGCGAGATGCCGAGACATTTGCCCAAATCGCCCTTCGACCCGACCCGAGTCGTGGCGTGGCGTGGCGTGGCGGGCGGCGGCGCGTGTGTGTGTGCGCGAGGCCCACTTTACATCCATGCACACCCATATGCCTTAGTAGTTGTGCACTACACTTGCACATGGAGCTATATAAAGCCACCAACCTTTCATTACCAATTCTATGTGGGACTCAAGTTCTTTCAACTAAATAACCCACATAACCCATTTCAAGCAAGCAACTTCAACTCAATTTATTTATGGATTTCACTAAGAAAATGTCTTAGATCCAAACATGAAAGTTTAAGTCCTTATTACAAGGAACAAACTCCACTTGTTAGTTTCCGGAAATTACATCAAGAACATATTATAAATATGTCTCAAACTTCCCATTTTCTAACATTGACTGCCACAGAGACTGTAAGACACCAACTATCTTCACCATAATGAACATCTGATCGCCACATTACCATATTTTCTTATGTCTTTACCACTCCACCTTTTAGTGTTGCCAAGCCAATAGTCCAAATTATTACCCTTTTCATGGGTAAGGGCTAAAAAGATTGTTAGGATACTTGATAAAATTTTAAGTTTACCAGAATATGTTTCTCATGGAGGTATGTGGGGGGATCTGTCTATAGCTTGTAGGTGTAGCTTGTAGGTATGTGGGGGGATCTGTCTATAGCTTGTAGGTGTAGCCATCACATTGTTTTTGCCTGAGGGAAAAGTAGTACCTGAATTTATATTCAAGTAATCATAATGGATGAATTAAATGATCTAGCAGCACTTTATCTGTTTATGTGTAAGTTAATAGTGCAATATTTATAAATATTAATGAGTAAATTTAGTCATCAAAATGTGTCTGCCAATGCCTTCTTTGTGGCATATTAAGAATTCAAGAATCTTATGAAATGTTAATACATATCATATGCATAATACGCAGATAGTACTCTTGGTCGTAGTACTTTCGTTCTCAAGTCCTCGATTGTGAAAGTTTCAGTCAAAAAGAAAGTCGTGGCTTCAGAGAAAGATGAGAACAAACAGGAGGGGGAGCAGAAAGATACTACCCAACATGACGAGAAGGGCAACATTCCAAGCAATGGATTACTATCTCTAGGCCAATATGACAATGATGATGAAGATTATTAGTGAAGGGCTATAACAATACTGTTATCGAATTAAGTATGATATTCCTACTTTCCGTTTTCGGTGCCACCTTCCTTCCACAGCTTTTGGTTTCTCATTTGAATGAACCATCTTACATTCAGCATTAATTTGTATGTTCCTTCTAGTGTGTTTTCGACTCACTAGTCCCTCCTTGACTCCAGATGCATACATTCAGAAGAGTATTCTGTCCCTTCCCCATTTCAGATTAAATGACACATTATGAAGTGTTTTCCATGCCTGCAGTGTCTTTGCTAATGCAGTAAACTAGTAAGCATGCATCCAGATAACGGATAGCAACTTGTGTTTGGCCAAAACGTAGATATGTTTATTTAAGCTTTGATATGTGATGAAGATAATTGGAAAATAGGTTCTTATGTATTGTTAAAACCATAAACGTTGAACAAAATTGCAAATTTATATAATTCCTCCGGTGTCTAAGGAACATATTATTTATTCTTATTTAAAACTAATGATTGATTCAGTTTGCATTTTAATACTTTTCGAAGTGTTAATTATATTCAAATATTATATATTTTAGAAGCATAATTGAAATTTCATTGAATTTTATAATACAAAAATTGTAATAGACTCATTAGAAAATACTCACCAAAGCAAATATGTTTTAAATCAAATTTTAAAGTTGCAGATAAGTTGTTAATTATCCATGAAATCCTATTTAAAGTTTTTTTTTTGTTGGGAAAATTTACTTTTATATTAACCGTCCGTCTAAGCAAAAATTTGCAATAAGTACAATGAAATTCATTTCGAATTGATCGAGAACAAATTTTCATTAAGTATATAAAAAGGTGAATCTTAATGAATATTCTTGATCAAATTGCAGTTGATTAATTTTCTTAGAATTAATTTTTTTAAAAAAAAAAATTCTTAAGCAAATTGCAGTTGATTTTGAATAAGCATATTGAAATCTATTTAAGGTAGAAACTCTAAAATTGAAAAACAATGTCAGATTCATTTAAGTTGCAAGAGCTGAGATATCATGTAATATTCGATATTAAAATTTTTAAAACTTTTGTCAAAATTGTTAACAATAAATTTGTAGAAGTAGTAATGTTGCACAATCTTTCTTAAATATTAATATTTATTTAAACTATCTCTTCTGTACAAATAATAAGTACTAGCTTAAAACCCGTGCGATGCACAGATTTTTTTTAATATTATATTAAATTTTTTAATTATTTTAATTAATTTTTTTAAAACATGATTTTTAGAGACTTAAATTTTTAAATGAGATTATATGATGATAATTATATAAATGTTATTCGTGATAATTCTAGAAAATGGGGAATTTTAGTCAAAAATTTAGAAAAGATGATGGATTTTAGTTGAAAAAGATAATCGGTTAATTATAAGTAATTATAAAATTATTTTTTTATTAGATAGAATGTCCATGATATAATTGGAAAAATAGAGGATTTGGTTAGAGAAAATTAAAAAGGTAACATGTTTTAGGTGAAAAAGGTAATTGATTAGTTTATAGTAATTATAAGTTAATTATGTTATTTTACTAAATAAATTGCTTGTAATATTTTTAGAAAAATAGAAATTATTGTTGCCCGTTATATTTCTAGGAAAAGAGGGATTTTAATTATAAAATATAGAAAAATGATATGTTTTAACTGAAAAAGTTAATCGATTAATTATTAGTATTATCATATTACTATTTTATTTCATATAATAGAACTGCCCTTAATATACTTGAAAAATGAGATATTTTAGTTAGAGAAAATAGAAAAGAAAACGGGAAAATAAAAAAGGTGACATGTTTTAGGTGAAAAAGGTAAATGATTAGTTTATACTAATTATAATTTAATTATGTTCAATTACTAATTAAAATTGCTCCTAGCGTTTTTTAGAAAATGAGAAATTAACGTTGTCCGTTATATTTCTAGAAAAAAAAGAAAATTAATTAGAAAAAAATAGAAAGATGATATGTTTTAGTTGAAAAGATAATCGATTAATTATTAGTATTGCAGTGCACGAGTTTCTTGTATTATGTTATAAATTTTATTTAATATTAAAATTATGTTTTTATATAATCATTATTTTAATAATTTTTTTAATTTTAATTTGTTATAATTTAATATATTCATGTTTACAGATTATAATAATATTTCCTTATTATAAACAACGTATATGATTTTTAATATATTTTATTAATAACTGAAAATTTTGGTGTGATATTTTCGAGTATATATTAGTGATTGTAAGATTTGTTGTAAATTAAAAAGGTAACGTGTTTTAATTAGAAATATTAATGATTGAAAAATATTATACAATTGATCTTTTTAGGTGTTTATAAAAGGTAATATCTTCAACTGAAAGTAAATATGAAAAATGCAATCGACTAATTACCATTTATTATATTATATTGTTATTTATTTTAGGTGTTACATTTTACTTGAAAATTATGGTGTGATGTTAGTAGTATTTTTTTTGTGTTCGTTCTCAGGGAAGGACTGAATTGTAATATCGAGTTCAAGTTTTTATCTCTCACAATTTAGGAGTGTAGAAGAATGTTTGGTGTGTTTATAAACTAAATTAAACTAAACAAAATTAAACTAATTATCAATAGAGAATAAAATCTATGAGGAAAACAATCCAAGAACTGGGGTTCTTCACTTGGTTTCAATGCACATTCAATATCTATGTGACATCTACGTTCTTACTCTGCTGAAAACAATTCTTCTAAGGTTATAATGTTCTCTCCCAAGATACAATATAGTGTCTACAACTACACCTTAATTGTCACTTCCGTGATACAATCAGAGTACAATCATAAACTATCACGCACCAAGAATTATAAGTCTCACAACTCTCCTATTAATCTCCCAATCAAATATTCGAGTTATGTCTGTTAAATCGTGTACTAAAATTGCAACTCCTCTTCCAAGTTATTACAATCCCTAAAATCCAATCAAAGGTTCATGACTCCCCTAATTGTGTTAAGCCCTCAATAACAGATCAGCAAAGCAAGAAAATCACAGATAATTAAACACACATGAATACCAAGGAATACTACCCAATCCTCAGATTAAAGATTTAGTTACACATAATTAAAGAAGAAAACAAAGTAATAATAATAATGAATGAAAACATAATATTGAAGAAAGAATTGAAGATTGAAAGTACCTTGATACGATTACAAGCTATGAATTGTTAGCTATGAATTGTTATAATTTACAATGGTAGGATGTGTTTATATAGGCTCTACAAATCTTGCCCAGCAAGATATTGCCTTCTATTACAATTAGGATTTAAAGAAGGTACCCAAAACTGCCCAGAATACAATTAGAATTAGAAAAAGGGCAAAACAGTAAATTCCCAGCCTTCTTTAATCAAGATTACGTACGCGCCTTTAATCAGTACGTTTCTTGCACTTGTTTCCTTTTCCAGGTTGTAGAAAATCTCTCAAGCTTCGCGTGGGCAGTAAGATCGCTGAAAACGGACTTCTAGAACTCCAGATATGGCCAAAACAGTATAAGCTGCGCAGCCTTCCCGGAAAATCCGAATTTTAATCAATTAAATCTCCAAAAACGACAAAAGCTTAGATATTCTTGGAAACCTGCACAACTACACAAAACACATCAAAACTACACAAACTTGAGTCCAAAACAATCAATTTAAGCCGATTTAGAATGCTCCAAGTGGATATAAAATCCACTTATCAAACACCCCCAAACTTAAACCGATGCTTGTCCTCAAGCATAAACAATTATAACTACCTAATTAGTACCACTTCCGTAGGTGATCACGGTTGCATTTGGCATATGCAACAAGCCCTTTAAACCCCTAGGCAGCCCTAGTGGACGAGTAAGGTCTCGTGAGGGTCTATAGCGAATGTACCCACAAAATCCATTTAACCTAATGCAATGCAATGCATGAATGCAACTAATATGAAAAATGCAATTAATCTAGCCTACCATACCTTCAAATCCTCTCATGCCATATCAACTTAAGAATCAAAGTAAATACGCAATGTCTTGGTGTCGAAAGTGCAAGTATTCACATAGTCTACTCAATGAACATGCATAAGTTCTCACAAGTCCATGTCAAGTGTAAGAATAAGTTAGTAAACATGCTAAGCCTACAAGAGCACATCTTTGAGATAAAACTCGGGATCTCATACGCAAAAACAAGCAAACACTCACAATCCACTCACAAAAGAATATTCACTCAAGATCAAGGGTAAGTGTATCACTCAATTCCAACAAAATCATAAGCATGCTTGACATTTGGTATCAATCTAACTCTTAACACAACATACATCAATGACGATAATCAAAAGGTCTTTAATTGGGTTGTAACGTGGGCTAGGGACAAGGTATGTCAAATAAGCCAAAACAGGTGAAGTGTCAAAAGCTAGTAAGTACCATAATAAATCATACACAACACTCTATTTTCCCCCCACATAAATTTTACTAAGACACTCGACTAGTCGACTAAAGTAGGATCACAACAAACACAAACTTGCTCTCATAATATATTTTTTTTCTTTTTTTCTTTTTTTTTCTCTTTTTTTTTCTTTTTTTTCTTTTTTTTTCTTTTTTTTTTCTTTTTTTTTCTTCTTTTTTTTTCTTTTTTTTTCGAGAGCTAAATAAACAATAATATAAACAATAACAATGATCCCACCATTTATTACATATGCCGACTATTAAGTAAACAACCAAACCCAATCTCAATATTTTCCCCAAAAGTATGACCAACAATAAACCCCTCCTTGCACACCTTATTACTCCCTTAAGCACTATACTAGCCTTTGACAATGTGGGTTCAAATTAATGTAAGGCCAATACAAGAAAAAGGTCTAGGCAAGTAATGTGGTATGTCACCGAAAGAATAGGATTAAGCTCAACGGGTTAACTAATTGATCATGTAAACATGGTGTGGTAATATGGGAAAATATGCGATTATTCCTAATGCCTTTATCATTTTAATCGTCAAATAATGTCATGCGTTTCAAGAAAGACCTCAAACAACTGCTAGCAATGCAAACAATCCGTGGACACTCAAGCAAACAAATAAATTGCAAAAAATATGCAATATGGCTCAAAAACTCACTTGGTGGAAAAACATACTCAATCCCAAGCAAAAATCTCTCTAATGCACCGACTTGTATTCAAAGCATGCAAACTAAATCATCTTGCACATATTCATGTCCTTCTAATTACTTACAACATTCAATAAGTCTACTAGCTTCAACTTACTAGTGTATGTGTGTGCACAAGAACAAAGCATATCACTTCTCAATCAAAAGCGTCAACAACACAAAATTCCTATCAAGCATGGGTGCAAATGCAAACTATTATGAACTCACATGATATACTAAAAAAAATAAAAACAGAATGTCCTATATGAAACAAACGTAGATAACACGAACATAAATGCATAATTTACTACTACTAATATGCAAAGCATGAAATCCTACATGAACAAATAATACAACAACAACTACATATCCCTCAAACCACCCCCAAACTTAAAATATTCAATGTCCGCATTGAATGGAAGTAAATACAAGGGATAGCAGAAACATACCTGAATATCGAAACAGTCAGCCTCCTCACGCTTAGGAGCCATAAGAATCAATACCCAACTCACAAGAAGCTCCACCAATAATTACCAAGCAATATCACACCACAAATAGCCCAAATATATCAAGAATAATACAAAATCCCCAATTTACAAGAACACAAATTCGTAATCAAAATAAAATTTGAGAAGAAATAAACCCACTACGAATTGGAGAGGTGAACTTGCAATTAATTCCTCTTTAGAATTGAAATTTTAGAGATTTAAATAAAATAGAAGAGGAATTGGATTTGTATGGATAGGTGTGTATATATATAAGATGATGGATAGATGAGATTTAAAAATTTAGAGTGTAGGAGAGATTTGGAGAGGTTAAGAATTGATGTAGGATAAATATAGGAATTTAGAATTGAAGAAATTTGAGTTAGGATTGAATTTGGGGTTGATTTTGTAGGTTAAAACACCAAAATTCGGGCTGAAAACGAAACTGGAGGCTATAACGCATACGCAGAATGCGTTACATGCGAGCAGACTGCGGGAAGTACAGTCACGCAGGCGCAGCCTGCGTGTTGAGGAGGCAGCCAGCGCTTCAGGCAGTAACGCAGGCGCAGCCTGCGTTACAGGGTTGCTGCCTGCGAAAAAAATCACTGTTCATTATTTTTATTTTTATTTTTATTTTTTTTTTTTGAACATCCAACACAATTTCTTCTTCTTTTTTTTTTTTTTCTTTTCTTCCTACACTAATGCATGGGTTGCCTCCCATGAAGCGCTTCTTTAACGTCAATAGCTTGACGTTACTTCCTCAAATCAAGGTGGTTTCAAAAGAATAACTGAACCATCTTCAACAGACAAACCATTCATACGAATGTTGACATCCGGTTTGCTTAATTTCCACAAATCTCTTCCATCAGATTTCAACTTGATTCTACTACCCAACGACCAAATTCTCTTCTTTTTCTTTTTCTTCTTCACACCTCTAATGTGCGTCTCCGACTCAACCGGCTGAACAAAAATTTCTTCTTCCTTATCATCGGTTTTCCACATTCGCAACATGTTATCATGCCCCTCTTCAAGAGGTTTAATTTCCACCTGTGGTGCCTCTGAAAGTGTAAAAACCATCTCAACTTGTGTGTCTCGAACAACAATTTCTTCTTCTTCTACTACCTCATCTAACACCCGTTCTGCTCCCATGAAGTGTTCATTTTCTAGCTGCACAATTTCATCAACTATGTCAACAGTAAAACAAGTTGCTCCAAAAGGAGGCATCTTCATTACTTTGTTCAGATCAAATTCCACTTTGTCCTCGCCAACATTCAATGTCAATTTTCCAGCTTTAACATCGATTGTAGTGCCAGCAGTAGCCAAGAATGGCCTTCCCAAGATAATGGGCATCTCGACATCTTCATCCATCTCTAACACCACAAAATCACAAGGTATGACAAATTTATCAACTTTGACAACCACATCTTCGATGACCCCCAACGGATATTTAACAGAACGATCCGCTAACTGAAGTGAAATCCGTGTCTTTTTAAGCTCTCCAAGACCAAGTCGTTTACAGATTGAATATGGCATCAAACTCACACTAGCCCCTAAATCACACAAGGCTTTCGTGTTCTCCATCTTCCCAATAGTGCAAGGCAAAGAAAAGCTTCCCGGATCTTTCAATATCTGAGGAATGGCCTTTTGGTTGACTGCACTGCATTCAGCATTGAGAGTAATGGTTTCTGCATCCTCAAGTTTCCTCTTCTTTGTCAACATCTCCTTAAGAAATTTAGCATAGAGTGGCATTTGATTCAAAGCTTCAGCCAAAGGAATATTGACATGCAACTTCCGGAACATAGTCAAGAACTTCTCGTACTGCTTCTCTAACTGCCTGTTGTGAAGTCTCTGTGGAAAAGGAATTGGAGGAACATAAGGTGGTGGAGGAACATACGGCTTTTCTGGTTCTTCTTCCTTCTTCTCTTCATCTACTTTCTCTGACTTTTCTGCATCGATCTCTACTATCTCACTTTCTTTTTCAGCATCCTTCTCTTTAGGCTCAAGAACCTCAACCTCGGGCAACTCTTTCCCACTCCTCAAAGTAATTGCTTTGCATTGCTCTTTACAAGTCTGGTCGGGTTGACTAGGAAGTGATCCTTGCTCACGAACACCCATCTTGGAGGCAATCTGTCCAATCTGTGTTTCTAGCATCTTTTGAGATGATGCCATCTGCTCTATTCTTGATTCCATATTAGCCAATGCCCCAGAAGTTCCTTGCATAATCTTATTCAGTGCAACCTCCCAATCAGCTGGTTCTTTCTTTGGCGGAGGTTGATACTGCTGTTGTGCTTGATATGGTGGTCGTGACTGAAAATCAGAAGGTTGATTCTGCCTTGGAAATGAATAAGAAGGATTAGCCGCATGATTATTACTGTAAGAAAGATTGTTGTTTGGCCTTTGATTTGGATTGTAATAGGAGTTATTCTGAACAGGTCACGGCTGTCTTCCCTGAATAAAAGATGCTTCTTCTGGAAATTGTTGCACATAAGAGTTCTGATTAGCACCATAAGCATTATACCCCTCCATAGGTGAAGAAATAGCATTCACATTTGCTCTTTGTCCTCGCATCTCCTGAGTTAGAGTATCCAATTTTTGAGCCAGCATGTTAATCATCTCAGAGTCTTGTGCTGCTTTAGCTGAGCTCGTCCCACTAGGTGCCCATGAATAGTTATTAGATGCCAATTCCTCAAGGAGTGCTTTAGACTATGTAGTTGGTGCCTTCTTGAAATTTCCACCAGCAGCCACATCCAAACTCAAACGAATATCTGCATTCATGGCCCCATAAAAAGTACTGATGATCTGCCAATCTTCCAAGCCATGATGTGGACACTTCCTCAACAGTGCCTTGAATCTCTCCCATGCCTGATATAGACCTTCACCCGGTTGTGCTTTGAAACTCATAATCATAGTCCTCAATTGTTGCGTCTTGTCAGAAGGATAATATTTGGACAAGAATGCAGTAGAAAGACTGTCCCATGTAGCAACCGCAATGTTTGGAAGTTGCTGAAACCATTCCAAAGCTCTTCCCTTAATAGAGTAGGGAAACATATGGAGACGAATCTGATCACTTGTAACACCATTGATTCTGAATGAGCCACACATCTGCACGAAACGCTCTAGATGTCTGTGTGGGTCTTCTAATTCAATATCTCCTTCAAAAGCTTGATTGCTGATCATCTGAATTAAACTCGGGTTAATATTGAATTGGGTTGCACCAATCTCTGGAGTTTTGTACATGCAATTGGCAGGATTAGGTGTCTCATGGTCCCAAATAGAAGTCTGATCAACATTAGCATTTGCATTAACATTCGCATTAACATTCGCGTTGACATTCTCAGCGTCCGTCATCTCAGCTTTCTCTTTTCTTATCTTTCTCAAGGTACGCTCGATTTCAGGGTCAAATTCCAACTTTCTAACGCAAGATGAACGTAGCATACACCTGAAAATCACCAACAAAACAACTTGTGGAACCAATTAAAATCTAAACAATAAGAAACAATTAACCTAAACTCAACTATACTGCCTTCCCCGGCAGCGGCGCCAATTTGTTAGTAGTATTTTTTTTGTGTTCGTTCTCAGGGAAGGACTGAATTGTAATATCGAGTTCAAGTTTTTATCTCTCACAATTTAGGAGTGTAGAAGAATGTTTGGTGTGTTTATAAACTAAATTAAACTAAACAAAATTAAACTAATTATCAATAGAGAATAAAATCTATGAGGAAAACAATCCAAGAACTGGGGTTCTTCACTTGGTTTCAATGCACATTCAATATCTATGTGACATCTACGTTCTTACTCTGCTGAAAACAATTCTTCTAAGGTTATAATGTTCTCTCCCAAGATACAATATAGTGTCTACAACTACACCTTAATTGTCACTTCCGTGATACAATCAGAGTACAATCATAAACTATCACGCACCAAGAATTATAAGTCTCACAACTCTCCTATTAATCTCCCAATCAAATATTCGAGTTATGTCTGTTAAATCGTGTACTAAAATTGCAACTCCTCTTCCAAGTTATTACAATCCCTAAAATCCAATCAAAGGTTCATGACTCCCCTAATTGTGTTAAGCCCTCAATAACAGATCAGCAAAGCAAGAAAATCACAGATAATTAAACACACATGAATACCAAGGAATACTACCCAATCCTCAGATTAAAGATTTAGTTACACATAATTAAAGAAGAAAACAAAGTAATAATAATAATGAATGAAAACATAATATTGAAGAAAGAATTGAAGATTGAAAGTACCTTGATACGATTACAAGCTATGAATTGTTAGCTATGAATTGTTATAATTTACAATGGTAGGATGTGTTTATATAGGCTCTACAAATCTTGCCCAGCAAGATATTGCCTTCTATTACAATTAGGATTTAAAGAAGGTACCCAAAACTGCCCAGAATACAATTAGAATTAGAAAAAGGGCAAAACAGTAAATTCCCAGCCTTCTTTAATCAAGATTACGTGCGCGCCTTTAATCAGTACGTTTCTTGCACTTGTTTCCTTTTCCAGGTTGTAGAAAATCTCTCAAGCTTCGCGTGGGCAGTAAGATCGCTGAAAACGGACTTCTAGAACTCCAGATATGGCCAAAACAGTATAAGCTGCGCAGCCTTCCCGGAAAATCCGAATTTTAATCAATTAAATCTCCAAAAACGACAAAAGCTTAGATATTCTTGGAAACCTGCACAACTACACAAAACACATCAAAACTACACAAACTTGAGTCCAAAACAATCAATTTAAGCCGATTTAGAATGCTCCAAGTGGATATAAAATCCACTTATCATGTGATATTTTCGGTTTTATATTAATGATTGAAAGATTTATTTTAAATTAAAAGGTTAAGGTGTTTTAGTTTGAACGGAAATATTAATGATCGAAAGATATGATATGATTCATGTTTTTACGTGTTTATAAAATGTAATATCTTCAACTAAAAGTAAATATGAAAAAGATAATCGACTAATTACCGTTAATTTTATTATATTAATGTGATATTTCCGGGTATTTATTAATGATCAAAACTTTTAATGTTTCGGTTTTTATATAATAGTATAGATTTTATTAATAATTGAAAAATATGGTACGATATTTTCGGATATATATATTAATGATTGTAAGATTAGTTCTAAATCAAAAAGGAAACGTATTTTAATTCGAAAGGAAATATTAATGATTGGAAGATATGATAAAAGGTAACATCTTCAACTAAAAGTAAATATGAAAAAGGCAATCGACTACTTACCATTAATTATATTATGTTAATATTTATTTTAGGTGTTTTAATATATATTTTTCTTTATAATGAAAGGTAAACAAGTAAATTCACGCCCGTTATATTTCTAGGAAAAGAGGGATTTTAATTATAAAATATAGAAAAATGATATGTTTTAACTGAAAAAGTTAATCGATTAATTATTAGTATTATCATATTATTATTTTATTTCATATAATAGAACTGCCCTTAATATACTTGAAAAATGAGATATTTTAGTTAGAGAAAATAGAAAAAAAAAGGGAAAATAAAAAAGGTGACATGTTTTAGGTGAAAAAGGTAAATGATTAGTTTATACTAATTATAATTTAATTATGTTCAATTACTAATTAAAATTGCTCCTAGTGTTTTTTAGAAAATGAGAAATTAACGTTGTCCGTTATATTTCTAGAAAAAAAAGGAAATTAATTAGAAAAAAATAGAAAGATGATATGTTTTAGTTGAAAAGATAATCGATTAATTATTAGTATTGCAGTGCACGAGTTTCTTGTATTATGTTATAAATTTTATTTAATATTAAAATTATGTTTTTATATAATCATTATTTTAATAATTTTTTTAATTTTAATTTGTTATAATTTAATATATTCATGTTTACAGATTATAATAATATTTCCTTATTATAAACAACGTATATGATTTTTTATATATTTTATTAATAACTGAAAATTTTGGTGTGATATTTTCGAGTATATATTAGTGATTGTAAGATTTGTTGTAAATTAAAAAGGTAACGTGTTTTAATTAGAAATATTAATGATTGAAAAATATTATACAATTGATCTTTTTAGGTGTTTATAAAAGGTAATATCTTCAACTGAAAGTAAATATGAAAAATGCAATCGACTAATTACCATTTATTATATTATATTGTTATTTATTTTAGGTGTTACATTTTACTTGAAAATTATGGTGTGATATTTTCGGTTTTATATTAATGATTGAAAGATTTATTTTAAATTAAAAGGTTAAGGTGTTTTAGTTCGAACGGAAATATTAACGATCGAAAGATATGATATGATTCATGTTTTTACGTGTTTATAAAATGTAATATCTTCAACTAAAAGTAAATATGAAAAAGACAATCGACTAATTACCGTTAATTTTATTATATTAATGTGATATTTTCGGGTATTTATTAATGATTGTAAGATTTGTTTTAAATTAAAAAGATAACGTGTTTTAGTTCGAAAGAACATATTAATAATGGAAAGATATGATACGATTGTTGTTTTTAGGTGTTTATAAAAGGTAATATCTTGATTACTTACCATTAATTATATTATGTTATTACTTATTTTAGATTGTAAGATTTATTTTAAATTAAAAAGATAACGTCTTTTAGACTTTTAGTTCGAAAGGAAATATTAATGATGGAAATATATGATACAATTGATGTTTTCAGTTGTTTATAAAAGGTAGTATCTTGACTAATTATCATTAATTATTTTATGTTATTACTTATTTTAGATTGTAAGATTTGTTTTAAATTAAAAAGGTAACGTGTTTTAGACTTTTAGTTCGAAAGGAAATATTATACAATTGATCTCTTTAGGTGTTTATAAAAGGTAATATCTTCAACTGAAAGTAAATATGAAAAATGCAATCGACTAATTACCATTTATTATATTATATTGTTATTTATTTTAGGTGTTACATTTTACTTGAAAATTATGGTGTGATATTTTCGGTTTTATATTAATGATTGAAAGATTTATTTTAAATTAAAAGGTTAAGGTGTTTTAGTTCGAACGGAAATATTAATGATCGAAAGATATGATATGATTCATGTTTTTACGTGTTTATAAAATCTAATATCTTCAACTAAAAGTAAATATGAAAAAGACAATCGACTAATTACCGTTAATTTTATTATATTAATTTGATATTTTCGGGTATTTATTAATGATTGTAAAATTTGTTTTAAATTAAAAAGATAACGTGTTTTAGTTCGAAAGAACATATTAATAATGGAAAGATATGATACGATTGTTGTTTTTAGGTGTTTATAAAAGGTAATATCTTGATTACTTACCATTAATTATATTATGTTATTACTTATTTTAGATTGTAAGATTTCTTTTAAATTAAAAAGATAACGTCTTTTAGACTTTTAGTTCGAAAGGAAATATTAATGATGGAAATATATGATACAATTGATGTTTTCAGTTGTTTATGAAAGGTAGTATCTTGACTAATTATCATTAATTATATTATGTTATTACTTATTTTAGATTGTAAGATTTGTTTTAAATTAAAAAGGTAACGTGTTTTAGACTTTTAGTTCGAAAGGAAATATTAATGATGGAAAGATGTGATACGATTGATGTTTTTAGTTGTTTATAAAAGGTAGTATCTTGACTAATTACCATTAATTATATTATGTTATTACTTATTTTAGGTGTATTTTTTTTTTATAATGAAGGGTAAGTAAGTAAATTCACGAAGTACCAAAAAATAAGTACCAAAAAACAGGTACCAAAACTTTTAATGTTTCGGTTTTTATATAATAGTATAGATTTTATTAATAATTGAAAAATATGGTACGATATTTTCGGATATATATATTAATGATTGTAAGATTAGTTCTAAATCAAAAAGGAAACGTATTTTAATTCGAAAGGAAATATTAATGATTGGAAGATATGATAAAAGGTAACATCTTCAACTAAAAGTAAATATGAAAAAGGCAATCGACTACTTACCATTAATTATATTATGTTAATATTTATTTTAGGTGTTTTAATATATATTTTTCTTTATAATGAAGGGTAAATAAGTAAATTCACGCCCGTTATATTTCTAGGAAAAGAGGGACAAAAAGGAAAAGTATTTTAATTCGAAAGGTAATATTAATGATTGAAGATATGATAAAAGGTAACATCTTCAACTAAAATTAAATATGAAAAAGGCAATCGAATAATTACCATTAATTATATTATGTTAAAATTTATTTTAGGTGTTTTAATATATATTTTTCTTTATAATGAAGGGTACATAAGTAAATTCACGAAGTACCAAAAAACAGGTACCAAAAAATTGGTATAAAAAAACAGGTACCAAAACTTTCAATGTTTCGGAATTTATATAATAGTACTAGCTTATAACCCGTGCAATGCACGGGTTTCTTTTAATATGTTATATAAATTTTATTTTATGTTATAATTATATTTTTATATAATCATTATTTTGTAAAAATTATTTTAATATTATTTTAATATAATTTAATATAAATTTAATTAATCATGATTTAAAATTTACAATATTATAGAATTTTAAGTTAAATATGTCGTTAACAGAATTCGAAACTTGAATTTTTAGTAAAATACTTTAATCATAAAATATATCTTCTAATTACATCTAATGGTTCTTATTAATTACTAAAAATCTAACAGTAAAATGGTTTATTATTTTTCGGTATACAATAATGATTGCAAAATTATGTGGTTTAAAATTTTTATTTTAAAATTTTAAAAAAATATATGTCTGATAGAATTCGAACTTTGAAATTTTAGTAAATTAATTTAAACATTTAATATATCTAATCATTAGATCTAATGATTATGATTTTTTACTAAAAATATAATGGTCATTATTCGTTGTATATATATGTCTATTATCTTTTGTTAGTGATTAGACGATATACTGTTATTTTTTTGGGTATATATTAATTATTGTAAGATTATATTTTAATATAAAAGTTAACGTGTTTTATTTAGAAAGAAATATTATTCATTGAAAGATACGATATCTTAGGTGTTTATAAAAGGTAATATCATCAATCAATTAAAAGTAAACATATTTTTATTAAAAAAAAGGCAATCGACTAATTATCACTAATTATATTATTTTACTATTTATTTTAATAGTTAGGATGACCGTGCTGAAGATCGAACGGACAAACTTTCAATGCCCGTGTGATGCACAGGTTTCTTTTATTATATTATATAATTTTTCTTTAATATTACAATTATGTTTTTATATAATCATTATTTTTAATATTTTTTAATTTTAATTTAATATAATTTAATATTCTCATGTTTACGAATTATACTAATGTTTCCTTATTATAAACAATGTATACGGATTTTTAATATATTTTATTAAATAGTGATATAATTGAGAAAAAAATATTTTAGTTAGAGAAAAGATAAAAGATAAACAATTATTTTATTAGATAACAGTAATTATAATTTGTTTTTTAATTAGAAAAAAATATAAAAGATATTATATTTTACTTGAAAAATGAAGATGTTTAGTTATATAAAAAAAGGTAACATGTTTAACCTGAAAAGGTAGATTGATTAGTAAAGTAAAAATTTTAGTTAAATAAAATATAAAAGAAGATTTTTAAAAGGTAACCCGCGATATAATTGGAAAAATAAATATTTTAGTTAGAGAAAAGAGAAAAGATAATTTGAATGAAAAAATTAATTAATTAGTTAATAGTAATTATAATATGCTTTTTAGTTAGATAAAATATAAATGATATTATATTTGAATTATAAAATATGGAAAATATGATAGGTTTTAGCTGAAAAAGGTATTCAAAAAGGTAATCGTTTAATTATAAGTACTTATAAAATTATAATTTAGAATGCCGTGATTTAACTGAAAAAGTGAGGTGTTAGTTAGAGAAAATTAAAAAGGAAACATGTTTTAGGTGGAAAAGGTAATTAATTAGTTTATAGTAATTGTTGATGAGTGGATTTCGTAACAACTTTTGAGAGGTTTATGGTGAGTTGTAAAGGCTAACGATCAACTAATCTATGGAGAATGGAGGTTTTTTGTAGGGGTTGAACTGAGCTCGAGAGCGTTTACAAGAATCTCGCGAGTTCCTTTGAGGCTTGTGTCGTGTGTTCTCAAGAATCTCGTAGGTGTATTGTGAGGCTTGCAACCGTGTTAGCAAGAATCTCATAGGTGTCTCGCCAGGCTTGTAAAACATGTTCCCAAGGTGCCTACGTACCCTTGTATTTATAGGGATCAAGTTCATGTAGTTCTTTTTAGACTAGAAGTCTGGTTAGGCAGCAATATTCTAGGTTCCTAATTCGTGGGGAAGTCCTTTTCTCCAGATTCAGCCACGAATAGGCGACCTAAGTCGAATAGAACTCGAGTTCTAGTCCGACTAGGAGTATCTTTACCAGTTCTACTCTTATTAGAGGTATTCAAGGATCATCTGCGCCCAAGGAATACAATCCAATAAGGAGTTGGCTTTCATGACTTGCTCCTAAAGAATAGGAGGCTTAATCTTACTATAAATCTGCTGGCATAAATCTGTTTTCGTACAGGAAGCTGTCTCTCAGGAACCTGTCTGCAGGAACCTGTTTCTCGGGAAGCTGTCTGCAGGAAGTTGTCTCTCGGGAACCTGAACATGTCCAGATCCATTTCACATGCTATTTAGCCCCATTTAACTTAAGGGACCTCAATCATAACCCATATTACTCATACGGATTGGATCCTTAAGCCTAATGGGCCTAAATTTAGCCCATGGAGATTTTGGGCACAACAAGTACCCCCCGGTTCCTCGAAGTCATAGGATGCGAGAGGAACCTAAATAGCTTGATATTTTAAGGTCCAATCCCTTCAGTGCTCCCATGTTTCTTCTGAGTGAACCATGCGGGTCTTTGTCTTCTTGTTTGAATCTTAACAAGGGCACAAAGTGAATCCAATTAGGCGCTGAGTGAATCCTTTGACAAGGGCACAAAGCGAATCTAATTGGGCACTGAGTGAACCTCAAGAATGTCAAGGGAACCAAGTGAATCCGAATAAGGGCATAAAGTGAACCTAATTGGGCGTTATGTGAACCTATGCTGAGGGTACAAAATGAATCCAATAGGGCACTAGATGAATCCTTAAAGGGGTTATGGTGAATCTTAAGATTGTCAAGGAAACCATGTGAATCCAAATAGGGCATCAGGTGAACCTAATTGGGCGTTATGTGAACCTATGCTAAGGGCACAAAACGAATCCAATAGAGCACTAGATGAATCCTTAAAAGGGCACGAGGTTAACCTTGAAATCATAACTTGATTGCTCAAGAGGCTGCTTCATCTTCTAAGCTGCTGTTTGTTTGACTGTCTAGTGTGTACTGTATATTAGAGATACTCTAGGATCAGCTGCATCCTAGGAGTACTCTCCAATAATGATTCTGCTTCTCTCTAGTTGGCTTCTTGATCTCTCTGTTATCTATGCTCAGGAACTTGGTGCTCAGGAACCCCTCTACAGAAATCTGTACCTGCACATATAATAAATGTGTTAGTCTAAGGAGTCTTTCTGTAGTTCCCATGTACTTCTTGTTGTCCTCATTGCTGCTGCTAGGCTGACTTGGGCTCTTCTCGGGGAGGAACATGGTCTTCTTATAATCTACTCAGCTTCTGGTTCTTCAGGAACCTCTTGATGCTTGTCAACTCTTAATAATCTCTTTGTCTAATGTTCATTTCTTCATGTATGATCTTCATATTTAGTACTGGATATAATCTATCTCCTGGCTCATACAATACTTGTTGATTGGAACCTACTACTTGATATGTCTAAATCTAGCCCATGGTAATTTTGGGCATAACACTAAGAAAACTGGAAAAAATAGATTAGTAATACAAGCTGAAGAGCTCGCATATAAGTGATGCATGTATACAAGTATGAATGATTATCTACATTATATATGTTGTTACCTTCTCAAGTGGCATATCAAATGTCTACTTGATTGATTCAACTAACACGTTCGAGATCATAAACTAAGCATATATGTTACGTAAACTGCAAACCTATAGGGCATGACAACATCCTAAGTACAAGTTCACATAAATTTCATTTCTAAAGATCATGGAATATGCGCATTTAGAAGCAATATGTATCTAAGCATGACAGAATATAAGCTCTCATTAACAGGAAATGTGCATGATAGTTAAGGATATAAAGGCATAAAGTTAGAACATATCTTCACTTAGCAGATAAGTTGAATCATGCACATATTCCATGGTATCTTGATCTACCCCCCGAGCCGTCATGGCGCATGAACCTCCTATAGTTTGTTGAAGCGATTGACTGAAAACTGCTTGTTTCGGCTGAATATCACTGAATCTGGAAGCTGTAGCTATAAACTGTGGGTTGGAAACCGGAAGCTGGAAGCTACTAACTAGAAGCTTCTGATGATCATCAAGGATGCTGCAAGCTACTTTATCAAAAACATGTTATTAGTACGGTACTTGTTTCGATCATATACAAGCTTTATAAAATGAGAGTATTCATCTTTGTATCGCTTTGATGAGGGCACAAGGCGAATCCAATTGAGCTCTAGGTGAATCCTGGGAAGGGCACTTAGAGAATTCAATTGGGCGCTAAGTGAATCCTTGAAAGGGCATAAGACGAATCCAGTTTAGCTTTAAGTGAATCCTGAGAAGGGCACTTAAAGAATTCGACTGGGCGTCAAATGAATTCTGTTTGGCTTTAGGGAGCACGAAGTGAATCCATCCGGGCTCTTGGTGAATCATGTCAAGAGCACGAAGAGAATCCGGTTGGGCACTAAGTGAATTCCTTTCTTGCATCAAGTGAATCCTTATAGGCTCTAAGTGAATCCTGAAGAGGGCACAAAGAGAATCTATAGGGCACATGATGAATCATTTCAAACTCTAGGGGCACCAAGTGAATCCGTAAGGGCACAAGGTGAATCCCTTCAAATGCTAGGGGCACCAAGTGAATCCGTACGGGCACAAGGTGAATCCCTTTAAAGGCTTTTCAAGTACAATCAAACTCTAAGTTAGGTTACCCATGATTAGGTTCCCAAAACCTTTAACTAGGTGCCCACATGTTTATGGGACTTTTGAATTGTGCCTACGATTCATAGGGCTTTTCGATGTGAATCTCTTATGCTTGCAAGTCTTTTCTGGCTATCGAGTGCCTGTAGCTGACAGGGCTTTCAAAGTGAATCTTTCTGGGCTCTATGCAAATCCTTGTAAGGGTATAAGGTGAATCCAACTGGTTGTTTATGTGAACCTCTGCTTAGGACAAAAACCGTAACCAATCGGGCACCAAATGAATCCCTAAAAGGGTACAAAGAGAATCCATTAAGATACCAAACAAATCCGCGTGGATGCATGCAGCACCAAGTGAATCCTTTTGGGCTCTAAGTGAACCTATATGGGCACATAGAGAATCCATAAGGGCACTGGATGAATACAAGAAAATTCTTGGGGAACCTAGTGAATCATTCTGGGCTCTAAGTGAATCCTTGAATGGAGCACAAAGAGAATCCAGAAGGGCACTAGATTAATCCTCTAAAGGCATGGAGCTCTTGCTGTAAGTACACTTTCTTCAATTCAGGTATCGGCTGGCTGGGAACTTCATGTAGGAAGCTGCTAATCAAAAACTATCAACAATTGGCTTCTAACAAATGTCAATGAACCTGGAAGCTGTTACATACAAGCTTCAGGTATATATGAATGAACCTGCAAGATGTCAGTTACAGGAAAATAACAAGGAATCTATTAGACACATATAAATGCAACTAGACCTGGAAGCTGTTACCTATGAGCTTCAGGTGAGTAACACAAAACCTTTAACTAAAGTTAAATACATGGAACCTGTAAGCTACAGGTAAATATCAAGGAACCTGCGAGGTGCAGGTAAATATCAAGGAACCTGGGAGGTTTTCTACGAATATGTGAGCATAAAAGGAGAGGTATCACCTGGATCTTTCTGTAGACTGATCAGATTTGAAGTGGAAGCATCCGTTAAGATTTGGAAACTCATTGACGTGTTCATGATGCAAGCATGCTGCTCTTCAAGATACTAGACCAAATCAATCCTCAAGGTTCCTGAACCAAATATGAGCTATAAGGTTTCCAAACTGCATCCTAGCCGTGAGGTTCCTGAATCAAATCGCGAGCTTCCTGGACCTGCTGGTGAGGTTCCTGGTCTGAATTCTCAAAACTTTGAAATCCTCAACTTTCAAAGTACCATGTGCTATAGTAATTGTAATTGTACTACCCCCCAGTTCTTCAGGGAATCTTGTCTTTGATGAAGAACTAACTCCAAGAAGCTTCACAATTCTTCGATAATTTCTAATAAGTCATTGAATATTCATCCATGAAGTTGAGTACTGTGTGTTTTCTTCAAGATGCTCATATCATATTCTTGTAGATACTCTTCATCAAAATCTTCAACTATGTCGAATTTTCTTTAACGCTCGAATAAATACTATAACCTCTTCACATCATTCTTGCTTGTAGCTTTAACATGTCTTCTCCTTTCTTCTTTATCTTCTTACGAAACATGCTGAGAATGAACCTCTATACAAATATCCCAATACAGTACCTCTAAGCTTACGCGAGCTAACTCATTATAAGAAACAAGAGATACTTAAAGTGATTACTTGGGAGGTATTTCTCGCAGGTCACTGAATTGAATGAGGTATGTTCCTTGTTTTACAAGCTAAATATAAGCTCATGTATGACGTAATACAAGGAAAAGAACTACTCATAATTTCGTTGAAAACTACTCGAAAGAAATAGGTTTGCTTGCTGGGGAGGTATACATGCACTACCCCCCAGTTCTAAGAAGGAAATACACATATAAATAAAGGTCTCTCAACTCTACTTTAAGGAAGCTCTCAAACTTTCAATTATTGTTCACCTCGAGCTATCCATTCCGCAAGCTTCCCGGTTTTAATCAATTCCTCAATTTGGTCTTTCAGTGCTCTACATTCAGAAGTATCATGGCAATTATCCTCATGGAAGTCACAATATTTCTTAAGATCTTTCCTTGCTCCTACAGGTAAAGGTGTAGGCTTCACAAATATTCCTTCTTTCCCATAAACCGTGAAGATGTGGTCTACTGGAGCGACCAAAGAGGTATAATTGTCGCACTTTGTCTTCAATTTTGCTTTACTTTTTTTGGAGGAAGCTCGATCCCCAATAACATATGCTTGCGGGCTTGGAGACCTCTCTCGCTTGATTCCTTTATGACTAGCTTCATCTCCAAGATCTTCTGTTTCTCTCAACTTCAACAAGGATTCTTCCACACATTTATATAGTTCAGCTTGTTTGTAGAACTCAGCTAGTGTACCAGGTTCACGTACTTGTAGCTCCTTCCAGAAGTCTGAACCAGCTCTAACTCCAGCAATCAGGAAGCTCATAATGACCTCGTCAGGAGCTTTCTTAACTCTGGGAACCTCTGCATTAAAACGTTTGAGGTACTCTGTCAAGGTCTCATCTGCTCTATGCTTGATGTTGGCCAAGGTATTGGTTGGGGGTGCAAAAGTGATGGAAGCTCTAAACTGAGTAACGAAGAGTTTCCCCATATTCTCCCAGGAATTTATAGAATCTGATGGTAACCTCTTAAACCACTGATGAGCTCCACCATAAAGGGATGCAGCCAATAATCTACACCTTGTTGGCTCCTTAACTTGATAAACATCCATCTCGGTATTGAAACGACCCAGATACTCCACAGGATCCGTAGTGCCATCAAATTTAAACTCGTTTGACATACGATAGGATTTAGGTAACGGGGATTTTCTAACCTTCTTAGTGAATGGAGATGAGGTCATCGTACATGTTATTGACTGCTTTTCTTCCTTGAGTTTCACTAGAATCTTCTTGATGTCTTCAGCATTCAAATCACCAGCTCCATCGTCCTTTGCTTCCTTATCTTTATCATCAGCTTCCTGTGAATCTGCTATACACGAATCGTTCACAATCTCGACTGAACTTGAATCATCTTTAATTATCTCGATGGAAGGTTCCTTAACAAGAGGTTGTTTATCCTTCGGTTCACCATCTTCTTCACCTTTAGTATCTTTCTTTGGGTCTTCGATCTCCTCCTCAGCCTTTTCTTCACGTTCTTCTTCATCGACGCCTAACTGCTTGGGATTAATCTTAGCTTTTTTACCCTTCTTACCAGCTGTTAACTTCGACTTCTTCTTCGGTGTTATTTGTTCGAGGGTTGTAAGCCTTTCTTCAATCGACTTTAGATGCTCTAGGACGTCAGCATGAGTAATCTTCTTCGCTTTCGGGGTTTGATCTTTCTCTACAGATTGTGTTGCTTCGCTATCAGAACTGCCTGCCATCTTTCCACTCTTAAGATGATAACTCTCCCCTCCTTCTAGCGCCAATGTTGATGAGTGGATTTCGTAACAACTTTTGAGAGGTTTATGGTGAGTTGTAAAGGCTAACGATCAACTAATCTATGGAGAATGGAGGTTTTTTGTAGGGGTTGAACTGAGCTCGAGAGCGTTTACAAGAATCTCGCGAGTTCCTTTGAGGCTTGTGTCGTGTGTTCTCAAGAATCTCGTAGGTGTATTGTGAGGCTTGCAACCGTGTTAGCAAGAATCTCATAGGTGTCTCGCCAGGCTTGTAAAACATGTTCCCAAGGTGCCTACGTACCCTTGTATTTATAGGGATCAAGTTCATGTAGTTCTTTTTAGACTAGAAGTCTGGTTAGGCAGCAATATTCTAGGTTCCTAATTCGTGGGGAAGTCCTTTTCTCCAGATTCAGCCACGAATAGGCGACCTAAGTCGAATAGAACTCGAGTTCTAGTCCGACTAGGAGTATCTTTACCAGTTCTACTCTTATTAGAGGTATTCAAGGATCATCTGCGCCCAAGGAATACAATCCAATAAGGAGTTGGCTTTCATGACTTGCTCCTAAAGAATAGGAGGCTTAATCTTACTATAAATCTGCTGGCATAAATCTGTTTTCGTACAGGAAGCTGTCTCTCAGGAACCTGTCTGCAGGAACCTGTTTCTCGGGAAGCTGTCTGCAGGAAGTTGTCTCTCGGGAACCTGAACATGTCCAGATCCATTTCACATGCTATTTAGCCCCATTTAACTTAAGGGACCTCAATCATAACCCATATTACTCATACGGATTGGATCCTTAAGCCTAATGGGCCTAAATTTAGCCCATGGAGATTTTGGGCACAACAGTAATTATAATTTAATTTATGTTATTTCACTAAATTAAATTGTTCATATTATTTTTAGATAGTGAGAAATTAATGTTGCCCGTGATATTTCTAGAAAAAAGGAATTTGAATTATAAAATAGGGAAAAGATGATATGTTTTAGTTGAAAAAGGTAATTGATAATTATTAGTATTATAATATTATTATTTATTAAATAGAACCACCCGTGATATATTTGTAAAAAAAGATATTTTAGTTAAAGAGATATTTTAGTTATAGAATAGTGAAAAGGTAACATGTTTTAGCTGAAAAAGGTAATTGATTAGTTAATAGTAGTTATAATATAATTATGTTATTTTCAAAATTGCTTGTAGTATTTATAAGAAAGGAGAAATTTTAGTTAGATAAAATATAAAAGATATTGTGCTTTACCTGAAAAAGGAAATTAATTAGTTAGTGACAAATAGAAAAGGTGATATGTTTAATATGAAAAAGGAAATTATGTAATTAGTTAATAGTTAAGTAAGGGTAATTAGGTAAATTCAAAAGGTACCAACCAACCAACCAAACTTTTAATGTTTCGGCTTTAATATAATAGAACTAGCTTAAAACCCGTGCGATGCACGGATTTCTTTTAATATTATATGATATGTTTTATTAATTCGATTTACTTTTTTTAAAATATGAATTTTAGAGGTTTAAATTTTTAAATGAGATGATTTGATAATAATTACATAAATGTTAATTAGCAGAAAAAATATTTATAAATGTTATCCGTTATATTTCTATGAAAAGAGGGATTTTAGTTAGAAAATATTGAAAAGAAAATACATCTTTGTTCAAAAAGGTAATCGGTTAATTATAAGTACTTATAAAATTATAATTTTATTTTATTAAATAGAATGTCATGATTTAACTGAAAAAATTGAGGTGTTAGTTAGAGAAAATTAAAAGGAAACATGTTTTAGGTGAAAAAGGTAATTGATTAGTTTATAGTAATTATAATTCAATTATGTTATCTTAATAAATAAAATTGCTCGTAAAGTTTTAAGAAAAGGAAAAATTAGTGTTGCCCGTGATATTTTAAAGAAAAGAGATATTTTAGTTAGAAAATATAGAAAAGATGATACATTTTAGCTTAAACTTAATCGGTTAATTATTAACATTATAATATTGTTATTTTATTTTATTAAATAGAACCGCCCGTGATATAATTGAAAAAAGATAGATTTTATTTAGAGAAAATAGAAAATGTAATGTGAAAATTAAAAAGATGACATGTTTTAGGTGAAAAAGGTAATTGATTAGTTTATAATAATTATAATTTAATTTATGTTATTTCACTAAATTAAATTGTTCATAATGTCTTTAGATTGTGAGAAATTAATGTTGCCCATGATATTTCTAGAAAAAAGGAATTTGAATTATAAAATATGGAAAAGATGATATGTTTTAGTTGAAAAAGGTAATTGATAATTATTAGTATTAAAATATTATTATTTATTAAATAGAACCACCCGTGATATATTTGTAAAAAAAGATATTTTAGTTAAAGAGATATTTTAGTTATAGAATAGAGAAAAGGTAACATGTTTTGGCTGAAAAAGGTAATTGATTAGTTAATAGTAATTATAATATAATTATGTTATTTTCAAAATTGTTTGTAGTGTTTATAAGAAAGGAGAAATTTTAGTTAGATAAAATATAAAAGTTATTGTGCTTTACCTTAAAAGGGAAATTAATTAGTTAGTGACAAATAGAAAAGGTAATATGTTTAATATGAAAAAGGAAATTATGTAATTAGTTAATAGTTAAGTAAGGATAATTAGGTAAATTCAATAGGTACCAACCAACCAACCAACCAAACTTTTAATGTTTCGGCTTTAATAGAATAGAATAGATAGATAGATAGATAGATAATGAAAATAAAAAGAATAAATGTTTTTTTAAAAGAAGCTTAAATCGACCTAAATAAAGCGGTTAATGGTTTAAAAAAAAAAAAACAGTTACGGATGGTATAATAAAACCGGCGGCGTCTATAAATAATACAGTAGTAGCAACATTATTATTTTAGATGTTTTATTTTATTTTATATTTTGGGGATATCAATTGACGAAACCCTAGGCTTGCGAATACGAAGATTTCCAATCAAACCTAGATTCAATCGTCCCCAAGGTACTATTACTCAATCGTATCAATTGTATCTAATATTGTATGTATATATCAATTCACGATTCATTCTTGCAAGCTTCTTTTTTTACTTGAATTGATTTCTATCATATACATACATACTTATATCAATGAAATTGTTGTTGGTCTTGGCTTGTTTGATTGATCGATTGTAGTGTTAATATTGCTGTTTTTAGGACCGATTTGTCGTCTATTGTAGCTTCTTTGGTTGATTTTGTGTGTGTAGGGGAAGGGGCTAATATTGCGGCTTGTTTTGGTTATCGGTATGATTCGATGATTGATTGTCGGGCTTTTTTTTTTTTTAATTGAATTGCGGTGTTAAGTTTGCGGTTTTAGTAATGGTTTCATGTTTTTTGGCTTTTATGTTAACTAGTTACTGGTTTTATATTGTTTAATTGATTTCGTGTTTTTGGGATTGTATTCTAATTGATTTGAGTATTTGTGTTGGATAGTTTGAGGAAAAGAGAAGAAGATGACTACTGCTGCTCGACCAACCTGGGCACCTGCTAAAGGTGGGAATGAACAAGGTGGGACTCGGATTTTTGGCCCTTCCCAGAAGTACTCTTCAAGGGACATTGCTTCTCACACAACACTTAAGCCCAGGTCAGTTACTTGTCCCTCTTTTTCCCCCCCTTTTTTCTTTAAGTTTCTATGTGCTGTTATTTGCATGCTTTGGGAAGATTACATGTGTGTTATATCATGAAAAATTTGTGTGGTTTATGGTCGTTATTGGATTCAATCAAGACGGTTGTATGTAATTTTAATCTGCTTTTTAGAAAACAATGAAAAACATAGCTTATAAGTAAATAATTATATGATAGGAGAAGAGGAGAAGACTTTTGAGAATAGTTGATGTTTGATTCCATAATCATTGGGTGGACTGTTATTACATGACACTTGAACGTCCCTTTCTTCTCGAGCTCTCTTACCCGAGCTGATAAACATATCTTAGGTTTATCTTAAATACTATTAATGCGAAGTAAGATGTCTCCACTCTCCCATTCCTGCAAACCCAGATTGGTGCCCTTTACAGACACATCTCTGCACTAAATGCAAAATTGTTGGCACTTCAAAACTTGTTCTTCATTGTCCCCAAATTAGTTTTTTAGGCAGTGTTTCTTCAAGTTCCAAACTTGTATATTCGTAGGACGGGAATGTGGAGTTTGCACATGCTATGGGGGACTTGATTCACCAATTTATTATATCAGTTTTATTATTTCCTACCAAAGATGCATGGAGTAGATGGATGAAGAAGATACTAAATGTGATGAAAGAACTTAAAAATTTAGAAATATGTATTGGACATGGAATTAAAGTAACCAACCCTGTGTGTAATCATGCATAGCATCTTATCTTAATCAGTAGTAACTCTATATATTAGCAATGAAAGTTTTAGGAACAGCTCAAAGAATTAAGCGTGATAATTATAAGAAGTCCAAGTTAATAAGTAATTCCATACGTAACTATTACCATATCATAAACATCATAGTATAAAATCTAAAATGTTTCTTGCAATCTAATACTATTATATAGACAGGAAGAGTAGGAAGTCAATCTAGTGGATCATGATAGCTTTTTTAAGGGTAAATAAATAGTGATGTAGGTTTTACTTGAATGTAGCCTTAAATTTATTAACTTACAAGTCTGTTAATTACATTGTGATATGGATAAATACAGAAAGGAAGGGCAAGACACTCAGGAGGAACTGCAGAAGAGGAATCTCCGTGACGAGCTGGAGGAGCGTGAGCGAAGACATTTTTCGTCTAGAGGTATTTTATAATTTGACCAGTATACCTCTTTCAGGCTTGTTTGGTACCATGCTATCTCTTTTTGACTTACGAATTTGAATATGGTTGCAGAGGACAAAGATCGTAGGAAGGGAGGGCATCTACTGTTGGAAGGTGATTCTACCAGACATTTTACTATAAGTGTTTTTTTTTTTTTTTTGCATGACAAATGCAATTAGTAATAGTCTTTTGCACACATATGCAAGCACAAAGACGAGTCTTTATACTAATCAGTCAAGTTATTACAGGATCCAAAAGAGAGATTGAAGATCGTATAATTCCACGGAGTGCAGATGCTGATGATGATGCGGAAATAAAAAGTGATGATGATGAGAGGTTAGTCACCATCAATCTTTTTGTAGTTATTTTGTTAGCTGAAACTTGTTTATGTAGTCATTTTAATGATATGTTTTCCTGGTATATAGTTCTTTCCTTGCAATATTTTTATCTTATCCGGTTACTTCCGGTGACTTGACGGACTCAATTTTGCTGCAAATAGGCATGTTCGATTCTTCAATTTCCTTATGTTTTTTGTAACCAATGTTCTCCTCTTCCATCATACCCCACCCTGTGTGTTCCGCACACTTCAGATTGCCAGTAGTTGAGTCTGCTTTATTTGCTTTATTCTGTTGATCTCGTACTCTCCAATTTTTGACTTGTATCGATTGTACTGTATAATGTTCCCCATAGTTTCTGACTACATTGAGTATTAGCTACATCCATAAATGTCTTTACTCTCTATTCAGCATTACAATTTGTGGAAATTGGCTAAAGTATGTTGTGTTTTGTGTTTAGTGATGACGATGATGACGACGACGAGGATGATACAGAAGCTCTTTTGGCAGAGCTTGAACAGATAAAGAAGGAAAGAGCAGAGGATAAATTACAGAAAGTGAGTATCTTTGACCTAAAATATAATCCTATTTGCTTAAGTTGTATAACTTGGGGATTCAAGTCTGGTCTTTGACGTAGGACATAATTTGAGAAAGATGGAATATAGAATAAAATTGATGAAAAATATAGAACTACAGGGATTCACCCGCAAAAGAATCACCACTCCTAGGGTTTCATAACCACATAAAGAGAAACCCATGTACAAGTCTATTGTCTATAATAATATGCGGGGTTATATGACTTATATAGAGATATAGGGAATTGAAGACCTAATGATATAGTCTAATGGACTTTTTTTTGGGGGGGATAAATGAACTAAATAACTATTTAGTCAACTAGACCCCACATATTAATTATATGTATTAAACCATATAATGTGTATAGAAATTATTTTTTATTTTCACTTCCGTTCCCCATCTCCCTTGTATTTTCTTAAGTTTAATGTCATACTTTCCTTTTGACTTCTAACTTTATTACATTTTTGCATCTCCAAAAAAACCAAGGGAGTGTTTGACATAGCACACTCATGACTTACGGCAAGTTTACAGTTTTCAGAGCCTGTACTGTGCAAAATTACAATCCAGTTCTGTGTATATTATCTCAGTTAAAGTAATCAGATGTCAGTGGTCTCTTGCATCTTTGACAGTTTCTTTCTTGACTATGATTATTGATGCTTTTTACCATCTTTAGGAGCGTCAAGAACAAGAAGAGCAGCTTAAAGTCAAAGAGGCGGAATTGATACGCGGAAATCCTCTGCTGAATAATGCAACCTCGTTCAGTGTGAAAAGAAGGTTAGATTCCTGCCTGTCCAACTTATTTTTTTTCTCTTATTGAATTAACGAATATTTACCAAGTATTACGTTTTGTTTAGGTGGGATGATGATGTGGTTTTCAAGAACCAGACTCGTGGTGAGACAAAGACACCCAAGCGCTTCATCAATGACACTATCAGGAGTGACTTCCATCGCAAATTTCTCCAGAAATACATGAAGTAGTCCGTCTTTGTTTTGAAGACAATACTGAAATATGTTTGATGTTTCTGTTATGAATCAAGAATGAAATTGTATCATGCTCTTGACAAGTTTACTGTGTTTTCTGCTTTTGATTATCACTGGGGCATATAATACTATTTACATCTATTTTAAGGTACATGTTACTCGTACCGTATATTCATGAAGTAAATTTTCAAGCCATGTTCTGTATAAACTATACAAATTATAGTATGTTTTCAGTGCTTGTTCTGTTTTATTGTAATTTTAAGTTCATAAAAATAGTTTTTTTGTAAAATTTACTTCTAGGATTTAACAACCAAACCTTTTACATAGATTATACAAAACAGAAGGTAACAAAAGTTTTATATGACCGGTTAGGCCGTAAATTGCTACAAATTTGTCGAGGTTAAAAAATACTCTCTCCGTCAGCGAGATTCTTTACATGGGGTTGGGTACGGAAACCAAAGATAGTGGGTGTAGTATTGTTAAAAGAGTTAATTGTAATTTGCATCCCCAAACTATTGTTCAAAATCAATTGTTAAAAGAGTTAATTGTAATTTGCATCCCCAAACTATTGTTCAAAATCAATTCTGTACCAGGATTTTGAGATAAACAATTTGCATCCCTTAATTTTCAATCTTGATTGCAATGTGCATCCCTTGACCATTTTCTTTGATTTTATGAAGGGTAAAATAAATATTTCAGTATAAATTTGAAGTAATATAAATTTCAAATTTTCAAAATTATTTTTAAAATCGAAATCTTTTTTTAAAATTAAAAAATAATAATTTTTAATATCCAAATCATACTAATAATTAGAATTACATTTCTTATGACAAAATATTAATTCCAAAATTTATGTTTTACTAATATTAAATTTTAAATAAATTTAACATTAACTTGAATTATACATTAAATTTAAATACAAAATTTGCTTTATGATAAGAATATATTATAATATAGAGAGTATTTAGAGGAGAGAAACAATAGATTTCATTGAGAGAAATTATATCTTATTGGACGGTGGTACCTTTTGGGTTAAAGCCCGCTCCATCGCTATTTCAAAAGGCCATGACTAAGATTTTCCAACCAATCATGGACAGTGCTCTAGTCTACATTGATGATATCCTTTTATTCTCAGCAGATATTGATTCGCATCATACTCTGCTAACAAAGTTTCATGATTTGGTCAAGAGTTATGGAGTAATGCTTGCAGAAAAGAAAATGATCATTGGTACAACGGACATTGATTTTTTAGGAATGCATATCTCTGAGGGTCAGTATCAACTTCAGCCACATATCGCCACTCAACTGGATCATTTCCCAGATGAAAATCTAACGTTTAAGCAAGTTCAGCAGTTTTTGGGAATTGTGAATTATATGGCTGATTTCATTCATGACTTAGTCAAGTACAGAACTCCTCTTACTAATCAGTTGAAGAAAAATGCCCCACCATGGAGTCAGGCATGCACTGATGCAGTCAAGAAATTAAAGTCTTTAACAAAGAGTCTTCCTTCATTAAAGATTCCTTCCACTGGTAAAAGAATTCTTCAGACAGATGCAAGTGATACTTTCTGGGGAGCAGTTCTTCTTGAAGAAGAGAATGGGAAAAGACAGATTTGTGGATACAAGAGTGGAGCCTTTAAGAGTGGAGAACTTCATTATCACTCTACCTATAAAGAGATCCTTGCAGTTAAAAGAGGTATTGAGAAATTCCAGTTCCATTTAATAGGACAACATTTTCTAATCGAAATGGATATGTCAGCATTTCCAAAGATGCTACAATTCAAGCAAAAGATGTTGCCCCAAGCCCAACTTCTCAGATGGGCCAACTGGTTTTCGCAATGGAAGTTCGAAGCAAAACATATCAAAGGAAAAAATAATTTCCTTCCTGATTTCCTGTCCAGGACTCAAAGAACTATCTCGTCAGTTTTCCCACTCATTTACGCAATTCAAGCAGAGGATCTTCCTCCTCTTGTTCAAGATAAGGTTCTCCTATTTACTCTTCAAAAAATAGCTTATGCTAATTTATTAGCATTTCAGAAGATTTACATAAGGAGATACAGTTTATCTGAAGGGCCTCTTATGAATCTTCCACTACATCCATCATTTCCCTTCTTGACAATTCTTGTCATGGAAAAAAGGTTTACTTGGCATTTCCCTAAGGAGGCATATTTGCTGCTATGGTATTTTGTTGAGGTATGTCCATTCGGGATGCTATTCGATAAGTATAGTCTACTCCAATATCTAGCTCTGGTGGATATAAGGCCTAGAAAAAAGAAAAATAGGCAGCTTTATAAATGGTTAACCCTATTTGGGTCCTCTGGATTTTGGAGAAGCAACTTAAGGCCACAAGGAAACAGCACAAATGGTGTTAGAGATCAGCGCTACGTTTTTGTCCAGTTCAAATGTACTCGAAGGCTCATAACTGAGGAAGATGGGCTAGTTATTGATAAAAAGTATTCCTGTACATTTTATCATGATGAAGCTTATGCTACAAAAGGCCCAACAGAGCATCATAAAGCCCAAATGTGCGAAGTGAACAAGGTCCAGCTTAACCAAGTTCCTCCTGGACTCCCACATACTTATTGGACTAAGCCTGTCATTCTTTCCCCCAAGTATGTTTTAGAAATCCGGGACTGTCAGTTCAAATTAAATCTGGAAACCATCACTATGGATCCAAATGACCCAGATCATCCGGATATCAGGCTCCATAAAAGACCACCACAGAGATACTACAGGAAGCTTCCAGGACAAGATTGTTATATTACAATTTCTTCAGGAAGTGATGTCAGCAGTGACGAAGATATGGAGCCATGACCTCTTTTGACAGGGGGGAGAAAGGTTTATTATCATTATCGGTATTTTATCTTTATCGCTTTATCAAAAGAATAAAGAAAGCATGAGAATCTCTTTATCAGATGTGTCGATGGGGCCCAAAGTGTACCCGGCATCAATAATGCAAGATTCGTGTGTGAGTGTGTAAAGAAGCTTAGTTTGTAAGCTTTGTGAGTGGTGTGCTTTGTACGTTTGTCGGAAGCGTATTCTATAAGCTTCCACTAAAGTAAGGTGTGCTTTGTAAGTTTGTCGGAAGCGTATTCTATAAGCTTCCAGTAAAGTAAAAGTAAAGTAGGATGCTTATCTTATGCATTAAGATAAGTCGTGTAAGGTGTGTCGTATAAGCTTTCCCTTCATCTATAAATAGGGAAGCCTTGTATTGTTTAGAGGCAGACTTGGATAGACACAAGCGAGCCATATTTCTAATATATTTCAGTTCCTACTCATATCTCTCTCCATATATACATTATAATTATATCTTATATTTCTTAGATAGATCCTGTATATACTTAACCTTCTGTGTGATTGTACCTCTCTACGTGAGTTGTAAATTTGGTATCAGAGCCATGGAAGCTTAAACACCTCCCCTTATTCTTCTTGACGACCCGGCGTTGTTATGGTGGTTTGCATATGGTCTAAGGAAAGTATGCTCTGTGGTTGCCCTTCAGGGGATCCTCCACACCAGAAATCTGGCGACTAGAAACATATTATGAGATAGTTGCAATACTGATGATCGACGTGCCTGTGTTGCTGCTATGAGGGTGCGGCGTTTGGGGCTTACTGATCAATGTATTGCAGAGATCTCCATAATTGTTTAGACGCTTAGTGTGTTCGTAAAACACCATAACACCAAAGGTGACTCCTGAAGAATAAGGATCTATTAATCTATGGCTAGTCCTAAACACCTTACACCTTCTCCTTCTTTTTCATCTTCCCGTAGTTCTTTTAGCTATCCCAAGTCTAAAAATAATGATTTCCTATATTCTGTAGATTATTATAAAGATGATAGTAAAATTCCTATTACTGAACTTCCTTTGTTAAACCCATATAAGACTTTTACCAAAAAACACAATCCTGTGTCTCGTGTTGTAAAACAAGTCCTCTCGCCTAGCAAATCAATTGAAGCCAAGGAGCTTGTCTTAGCATCAAAGCTAGAACAAGTACCTATCCCTTCTACCGAAGCAGAACAAGTCTTTCCAATACGGTTAGAAGAATCTTTACCAGCTCAGTGGTATACTCATGGTTATACTCACCTGCACTTTGGAGCTGTCAGAATGGCTTTAACACTTCATGGAAGAAAAGGCTTACCTGTAGTAGCAAGGATGGCACTTCTAGATACTCGGTTTGAACAATATGCTCATGCATGTATCGCTACTGTTCAGACTACTCTTAATGCTGGTACAGTGTTTATAACACTGTTTCCAAACTTCAATATGAGGCTTGATGATCCTCATATCTATGACAATCTCAAGGTTCAGCTGCAGATTGTTGGAGCACCCCAGGTGGCAGGAACTTATATAGCCACTCTCCATTATCAAATGGCCTACAGGGTTCAGAATCACTCATTTGATCTCAGCCTTCCTAGAGAAACCGATGAAGCTCTATTTCTGGAAATAGATGCACAATCAAGTTCATCATGCATCCATGTGCTTAAGCAAATTCCAAAAGACGAGCTCGTAAAGCTTCTTCCAGAATCATGGGTGACACATTACGAGAAAATTCAAAAGGAGAATCAGCCCATACATTCGGTAAAGTCATCTTTCTTCAAAAAGAAAGACGGAGCAGTGGAAATTGTTTTCAAAAAGGATGACTCAACCTCTTCCTCAAATGCACAGATCTTCTCTTCAGAAATCAACATGATTGAGGAAACGCCGTTAAATATTCCCATTCATTCTTTTAATGCTGAAGGAAAACCCAGTTATGAATTTAAGGATGAAGATGGCCATATCTTCTGGGGAATATGCAACTGTAAAGCTTGTCTTGAAGATCAGTGGGATGACAGTGATGATGATTCATCCAGGAGATCTAATAAAAACAAAAAGAAGTCTTCCCAAAAGATTCTACAAGAACGTTATGAAAAAGGAGATCCAGAAGTTGGACTCTTAGGAGAAGAGTCAGGCAAATTTGACTACTATGTCCTTTACTCTAAAGGACCACAGGAGTGTAATATGTTACAACCATCTTCATATGATGATGATTTTCCTCCTATGAATTTTGAGCATGACAAAGCTTCTCATGCATGGAAAATCAAAAATCCAACAACAAAGAATCCAGATGGTTCAAGTAAACAAATCACTCCAGCAGAGGCGACATTAAACTGGCAGTCTGAGAATGCTGTAGCTCAGAACAAGGTTCTTAATCAGATTATGGAGACACAACAAACTATGGTGAAAAAGCTTGATAATGGTCTGTCAACAATTTCAAGCGTGACATCACAACTTCAAAACAAGATTAATACTCTTCACCATGAGCTCTTGCAGCTAGTAGCAACTGCATCCTTCAACTCTCCCTTGCTAGCTCAGAAAGAAGCAGAGTTAAAATCCTTGAAAATCCAGTTACACTCTATTCAGACTCAGAAACCATACACTGGCTATTATGAGCCACCCTCTTTCTCATCATATTTACCACCTTTGCCAAACTATTCACAGCCTCTTGCAACTTTCTCTCCCTGGGATCATAATCCATTTAATAGTGCAGCTTTCATGCCTATTAAACCACCTGAGGTACCACAACCTCAGAAAAGGAAACCAGAAAAATCTCCAGTCAGGGAACCTCCAGTCACAGAACCTCCTGCAAAGGAGCAAAGCCAACCATCTTCGTCCCAATTAATGGTGGACAATGCAATTTCATCTTTTTTAACCAAGATGGCGGCACAATCTCAGCCACAAGAGAACCAAGCTTCTCTACAATCTCAGCCACGAGAAAAACAGGCTTCTCTATGGCAAATCTGTGAAGAAGATTCAGAAAGTGATAGCATGTCTCTGGAAATCCTTATGGCAGGCCAAGATGGACAAGAAACTGAAGAGCCTACTGTAGAGGAAGAAGAAACCTTTGTACCAGATCATCAAGAAACAGAACAGCCAAACTCAAACTTATTTCAGAATGATCCAACAAAGGGATTTTCTTTTGACAATATCTCACCCTCACTATGGCGAGATAGAATCTATGAGATGCATGCTTGGTGTACATCGGAGTTACTCCAGCCAGGAGCTACCATGCCCTCTGTAGCAGATAAATTTGTTGCAAAATTTCATGGCAGATTGAGGCAGTGGTGGATTGCTCTAGGAGGCTATAGGCAGCTAATCGTCAAGCAAAGTCCAAACGTAGATGCCTTGATTATGTATGTCCACAATGAATTCCTTGGAGCATGGGATCATTACACAACTCAAGCTCGTGAAGAATACTTGAGTATGAGATGCTGTTCTTACAAAAGAAAGGATCTAGAAACTCATTATGAAAGGATGTCCAAACGGTTCTATGCAATCAACGGCATTGATGATGTCAACTTAAAACAGACATTCCTTAATTCCCTTCCAGAACCTCTAGGGAATGAAACATCCAGATTATTGCAGATAAAAAATCTTCCTATCAATAGTACTTCTATTGGAGAACTTTATCAGAATGTGTTGCATGCTCTGGAAAAACTATGCAACCAGAAGAAGTTTCTCAAGCAAATAGAAGAGCAAAGCAAAAATCTTGGATCAGCATGTGATAGAAATGAGCTTCAGATCAAATGTGGAAAAGGCAGCTCGTGCACTTGTACAAGAAAGAAAGACAAGATTGCCAAGAAATTCTCCAAGCTGGCTAAGTTCCGCAAAAAAGCAGGAGATAAATATTTCTCAAAAAAGAAGAAATGGAAGTTCCTTCGAAAGAAGAGAGGAAACACCAAATCATCCAGGTGTTATATATGCAGGAAGAAAGGTCATTTTGCAAAAGAATGTCCTAACAAAGAGAAGAGCGCCAAGCTGATAGAAAAGATCGCTCAAATTGAAGACATTGAAGATGATGACTTGGAGTCATTATTCTCTCTGGATGAAGAACCAGGTCCAGATACCATTCTTGCTTTAGGAACAGATCTTTCTGATTTCACTGAAGGTTCTGATGAAGATGATATGGTGTTATTTGATGACATCTATACCCTCGAAGAAAGTTTCTTATGTCAACCATCTCCTTCAGCAAGAATACATATCTTTCCTGGCAAATGGGATAAGCCAATCCCTGTCATAGCTTTCTTTGATACTGGAGCAACATCATCCATTATGAAGCCAGACATCTTACCAAAAGAACATTGGGAAAAATGCCACAGATCATTTCGAGCAGCAAATGGTGATAATTTTGCCATAACCCTGATAAGCAAACCTATCAATATTCAACTTTTCCCAGGGTATGTAATAAAGCATCAAATTTATGGCTCAGAATTGCCCGGAAAAGATCTTCTTATTGGATTTGATATCCTACACAATCTCAAGAGAGTATCATGGAGCAAAGAAGGACTCAAGCACAAAAATCATTTGTTGCCTTGGACGAAGACGCTACATCTATATCCTGTAGAGATCTTATCTACAATCAGAGAAGACATAATAAAGTCTTCATGTGCAGAGAGTCATACAGATTTCTTACAGAAGTGTTCTCATCCCTTATGGAAAAATCCTGAATTCTTTGTTCATTTGCCATTTAAAAGAAATGAAGATATCAATCCAACAAAGGCAAGTCACAAAGGAATGAATCCAGATCATTATGCTCTTGCGATCAAAGAAGTTGACCAGTTACAACAAGAAGGTTTAATAGAAAATACAAAGTCACAATGGGCTTGTGAAGCTTTCTATGTGAACAAAAGATCTGAGCAGGCAAAAGGGAAATTAAGGTTGGTTATCAATTATCAACCTTTAAATCATTTCCTAGAAGACGATAAGTTTCCTTTGCCAAAGAGAGAAGTTCTATTCCAGAAACTACCCCAGGCCAAAATCTTCTCAAAGTTTGATCTAAAATCGGGTTTCTGGCAAATTGGAATTCACCCAGATGAAAGGCCAAAGACGGGTTTCTGCATTCTTACAAGCTTAAGAATAGTGCCTATTTATAGGCTAACTAGTTGTAGGTTACATGAATTTGTAGAGCCAAGAGTCTTAAGTTACATGAATCTAAAAGGCCAAAGGTTGTCATCTAGGGTTAAGTACATTCTAGAGAGTTATACATTTATTTCACAACACTCCCCCTTGGATGACTCGTACAAACATCATGCCTCGTTAAAACCTTACTAGGAGAAAACCTGTGGGAAAAACCCTAGTGAAGGAAAAAGAGTACATGTGTTGCACTAACAATACATGTCTCCCCCTCATTTAAATATGACTTTGAGTATCATCATATATCTCGAAGTTTACGCATTCCAATCTTGTGTCTCAATTTCTCGAAAGATGATGTAGGAAGTGATTTTGTGAACAAATCTGCTGGATTTTCACATGAGCGAATCTGACAGACATCAATTTCTCCTCTTTGTTGAAGTTCATGGGTGAAGAAGAATTTTGGATCAATGTGCTTCGTCCGATCTCCTTTAATGTAGCCTTCACAAGTCTGAGTGATACAAGCTTCATTATCTTCGAATAGAACAGTAGGGCTTCCTTTATCGACTAAAAGACCACATGATTCTCGGACATGATGGACCAAAGACCTTAGCCACACGCATTCTCGACTAGCTTCATGTAGTGCCAATAATTCAGCATGATTCGAAGAAGTTGTTGCAAGAGTTTGCTTTGTAGACCGCCAAGATATTGCGGTATCACCATATGTGAATATGTAACCTGTTTGTGATCTACCTTTATGGGGATCAGATCGATAACCTGCATCTGCATAGCCAACTAATTCTACTTTTGAGTCTTTAGAATAAAACAAATCCATATCCATTGTACCTCGAAGATATCTAAAAATTTGTTTCACACCAGTCCAATGTCTTCGAGTTGGAGCAGAACTATGTCTTGCCAATAAATTAACAGAAAAAGAAATATCAGGACGTGTACAATTGGCAAGGTACATTAGTGCACCAATGGCACTGAGATATGGCACTTCAGGACCAAGAAGTTCTTCTCCCTCATCTCTTGGACGGAATGGATCCTTTTTCTTTTCAAGTGAGCGAACAACCATAGGTGTACTCACGGGATATGCTTTATCCATAATGAATCGCTTAAGGATCTTTTCAATATATGATGACTGGTGGACAAAAATTCCTTTGGGTGGATGTTCTACTTGAAAACCAAGGCAGAGTTTGGTTTTACCCAAGTCTTTCATTTCAAATTCCCTTTTCAAATATTCAATCGTTTCATTAAGCTCATCTGGGATCCCAATGATGTTTAGATCATCAACATAAACCGCAATTATAGTAAACCCCATTTTTGTCCTTTTAATAAAAACACATGGACAAATTACATTATTAATATATCCATTCTTCAAAAGGTACTCGCTAAGGTGATTATACCACATTCGTCCTGATTGTTTCAACCCGTACAATGATCTTCGTAATTTAATTGAATAAATCTCTCGGGGTCTTGAACTATACGCTTCCGGTATTTTTAATCCATCGAGGATTTTCATGTAAATGTCATTATCTAGTGACCCATACAAGTAGGCAGTCACAACATCCATTAAATTCATTCGGAGCCCTTCTAAAATCGATAAACTTAGTAAAAATCTGAATGTTGTTGCATCCATTACCGGGGAATAAGTCTCTTCATAATCAATTCCCGGTCTTTGTGAGAAGCCTTGTGCAACAAGGCGTGCCTTATATCTCACAACTTCATTTTTCTCATTTCTTTTGCGCACAAATACCCATCTATATCCAACGGGTTTCACACCTGCAGGTGTTTGGACAATAGGTCCAAAAACTTGACGTTTTTCAAGTGATTTCAATTCTGCCTCAATAGCATCTTTCCATTTTGGCCAATCATTTCTTCTTTTACATTCATAGATCAATCTAGGTTCATGATCCTCGATTTCTTCAGAAATGTCAAGTGCAGCTGTATATGCAAATATTTCATCCATGACAATTTCTTTTCTATTCCACCTTTTCCCTGAAATGATATAATTTATCGAGATCTCGTCATTGTCCTCAATTTCAGGTGTTTGATCATCCTTTGAAGACGTCTCTTCAGTGATCAATTTTATTTCATTTGGAATGATGTCATTTGATGTACCAGCTTGTTTATCAAGTTTCCTTGATTTTCTAGGATTTTTATCCTTGAATCCAATAGGTCTACCACGCTTCTGGCGTGCTTTAGACTCATTTGCTAGCATGATTTTATTTTCTTCATCAGGAAGTTTTATTTTACAAGGAACGTTGACAGCCGGTATATGTGACTTTGTCACTGTCTTGACATCAGTAAATGAATCAGGTAATTTATTTGCAACCTCTTATAGGTGGATAATCTTTTGAACTTCAAGTTCACATTGGTTTGTGCGAGGATCATAATGAGACAGAGATGCTACATTCCACAAAATTTCTTGTCTTTCTTTTTCAAATTTTGACTTATCTCCCCCTAATGCAGGAAAAACTGTCTCATCAAATTGACAGTCGACAAATCTTGCCTTAAATAAATCACCAGTCATGGGTTCCAAATATTTTATAATTGAGGGAGAGTCAAACCCAACGTATACCCCTAATCTTCTTTGGGGTCCCATTTTTGTTCGTTGGGGGGGAGATATCGGAACATAAACTGCACACCCAAAAACTCTTAAGTGAGAAATATTTGGTTCTTGACCATTTACAAGCTGCATTGGGGAATATTTATGATAAGCAGTCGGTCTCAAACGAACAAGTGACGCAGCATGTAATATTGCATGTCCCCAAGCAGTATTTGGCAATTTTGTTTTCATAAGCAAGGGCCTAGCAATCAATTGTAGCCTCTTAATAAAAGATTCTGCTAAACCATTTTGGGTATGCGTATGCGGAACCGGATGTTCCACATCAATCCCAATTGACATGCAATAATCGTTAAATGACTGAGAAGTAAATTCTCCTGCATTATCCAATCGGATTTTTTTAATTGCATGATCTGGGAATTGTGTCCTTAATCGAATTATTTGGGCAAGGAGTCTTGCGAATGCAACATTACGAGTGGACAATAAACTGACATGCGACCAACGTGTCGATGCATCTATAAGTACCATAAAGTACTGAAATGGTCCACTTGATGGTGTAATAGGTCCACATATATCTCCTTGAATTCGCTCCAAAAAGGATGGACATTCAATTGCTACTTTCACATGCGATGGCCTTGTTATTAGTTTTCCTTGAAAGCAAGCAACACAGGAAAAATCTTTGGACAATGGAACAATCTTATTCTTTAGAGGATGTCCATTTGAATTTTCAATAATTCTCCGCATCATTGTTGAACCCGGATGGCCTAAACGATCATGCCACATAAGAAAATTTTCCGGGTCTGATAATTTTTGGCTCATTAACATGTGTGTCTCCACTGGATTAATAAAGGTATAATATAATCCAGATTTATATGATGAGAGTTTTTCTATTATTTGTTTCCTCCCAGAGACTATAGACGTGATACATAGATATTCATCGTCATTTTCATTTGTTGTCTCAATATGATAGCCATTGTGGCGTATATCTTTGAAACTCAAAAGGTTTCTTTTTGATCGGGTAGAGAACATGGCATTCTCAATAAATAAATGTGTACTATTAGGTAACACTATATTTGCTCTTCCGGAGCCTTCAATAATATCTGATGCACCCGATATTGTATTTATATTAGCTTTAGCTAATATGAGATGCGAAAAATATTCTTTATTTTTCAAAATTGTATGTGTTGTTGCACTATCCGCCAAACAAAATGATTCTTCATCTTTCATAGGACATAATGAGATATTACTAGCCATAATTCTTCACAAAACAAATATATGAATGAAGATTAGAATAATATCCAAAACAACTCATTCATGCTAAAAGATAATTATATATGTTGGGATTTATGGGTGATGGAATAGACAACTTAACTAGTTTTATTGGTATACTTAGTTTTTACTAAGTAGAACATACTGTCATAGCCTGAAATGTATTCTTGTAATTTAAATAAATACTGTCATGTAATAAGTGTAATTCTTGGAAGAAGTTCGATTATGTTCAAGCCTCAAGAAATACATAAGTTCGACAGAAGGAATAAAAGTTACTGTCAAGCCCTGACAGTAAGGTTACAAGGAAACATCATGTTGCCTAGGTCGACAGCAAGTTTCACGAAGTCGACAGCAAGTTTCAACTTGACAGCAACATTGGCGGAGATTCTAATGACAGCAACTTTGATATATAGTCTGCGACAGTAAGTTTGGAATTCCTGACAGCAATCTCTGCGGGAAAAACATGCTGTCAATTAAAGCACAACTCTTGACAGCAATCTCTGCGGGAAATTCATACTGTCAACCAAAGCAAAATTCTTGACAGTAATATCTGCGGGAAATTCATACTGTCAACCGAAGCATAATCCATTGACAGCAAACTTTGTGGCAAACATACTGTCATATAGAATCAGCCTGACTTAGGAATTTTCTAAGTCAAATTAAACGACAGAGTACATGTTCAAAAGAAGCAGGCGTGTTGTAATATTCAACCTTTACAGCAAGCTTGGAAAGTCTATAACTGAAGCTCGAGAGATCACATGGAACAACCTGTAAAGTCTAGAGCAGATAAAATTGAATACGGCTAGATCTGGGTGGTTCAAATGTGGAAAGTATCTTAAAGTTACTTTGTGTTGATCACATGGGAATGAATCATGGAATGAGCTGCAAAAGGAATATAACAGCAACTCAACAACCCATGTTGATGGTGATAGTACAGTAGATTATCACTCTATAAATAGAGCATTCTACTTATACATCAAATAACTCAACAACTGTAATCTCTTGAGTATTTGTAGCTTGAGAATTATTTTGTTCTCAAGGTTGTAGCAAAACTTTGCAAAATAAATAAAACATTTATTTTGTGAAATCCTCGTATTTGATTTTACTTGTGTTTGCATTTCTTCTACTAGTAAATCACAAATTCTATTTAAGTTGTTGAAATAGTTTTTGAAATTTATTAGTATTGCATTCACCCCCCCCTTCTGCAATACTTTCCTGGACCAACAACTGGTATCAGAGCGATCAGATTAATACACATATCTGAGATCCAAATGGCAAGTATTCAAAGGTCAAGTAATATCAAGATTCCAGCTTTTGATAAAGAAAACTACAACATATGGAAAAAGAAGATTATGTTATTTATCAAAGCTCAGAATCCACTATTCCCAGGTATTCTGGAAAATGGCCCCTTCATTCCTCAAAAGGAAATCCCAGCTGCTACAGTGAATGATGTAGTAATCCCAGCTCATTGGGTTGCTAAAAAGCCTTCTGAGTATAATGACTCAGAAAAAGAAAAAGTAGCACTGGATGATCATCTGCAACTCATTCTACTAGATGCACTTACCCTGGACAAAGCTATGAGTGGAAATATAATAGCATGCAACTCTGCCAGGGATATGTGGAAAAAGATAGAACTGTTATGTGAAGGAAGTGAAGAGGTCAGAGAAAATCAAAAACAAATACTGGTGTCACAATATGAAGCGTTTATGGGAAAGCATGGAGAAGAGCTAACCCACATGTTTGAAAGATTTAGCAAACTGATAGCTGAGCTTCAAATTCATGGAAAGTTTTATGAAAAGAAGGAAGTCAATATCAAGTTTCTGCTAACTCTTCCAGAACATCTTGAGCACAGAGTAACAGCCAAAAGAGAAGGGAGAGACTTAAATTCTGTTTCTCTTGAAACATTGTATGGAGTTCTAAAATCTTATGAACTTGAATATTATCAAAAGAAAGCTATACAAAGTGGATCCAAAGGATTGATGGCAAACATGGCTGGTGCTCTAGTTGCTCAAGGACCATCATATTTTCAAGCAAGTGACAAATTCAAAATGATCAACAACCTCAATTTTCATCTGTGAAAATAGAAGAGGTGGTTGAAGATGAAGAAAAGGTTGTCCTTCAACTAGAAGATGTTGAAGATGAAGAATTCTTCACTCTAGAAGAAATGGAGAAAATGGATAATCCAACCATGGCTTTTATGGCAAGAAAATTCAAAAATATAAGGTTCAGGAGGAACAAGCCATATAAGCCTCAAGGTCAATTTCCAAAATATAACCAAGGAAGCTCATCAAAACCTGTTACTGGCACCAAGGGAGGATACAAAACAGGAATGGTAGATAGGTCAAAGTTTAGATGCTACAATTGCAATGAACTTGGTCACTTTGCTACTGAATGCAAAAGACCAAAACAAATACAAAGAATGGAGAGAGGAACTGGGAGTCAATTTAAGAAAGGACAAGGAAAAGCCTATGTGGCTGAAGGAAAATGCTGGGATGAATCTGATAATGAAGAAGAAGAGGAATTTGTGAATTTAGCCTTGATGGCTAGAGAGGATGAAGAAGCATCAACCTCGTCAAGTCAGGTACCATCTCTAGTATTACTAGATATGTCTTTAAATGACTATAAGCAAACCATTGAGGAAATGAGTACTGAAATGTTTAATATTCATACTAGTTTATCTGCTGCAAATGAAGAAATTGCTAGATTAACTAAAGAAAATGAAGTACTCAGATCTAACAATGATGTGTTGTTGCTTAAGACCAGTTCTATTGATTCTTTAGCTCAGGAAAACGAAAGACTAAAAAATGATTTAATCTGTGCTAAAGAGATAGAGGATTATCTAAGAAAAGAAATTTCTGAGAATGAATTTAAGCTAAAGGCATTTAGAAATTCCTCTAAATTAGTTCAAGAGTATCATGAGAAACATACTGAAAGTAAGAAGATAGGCATAGGCTATGATTATAGCAGGAGACCTGGTAAAGAGGCTGTTATACAGAAAAATGATGATAATAATACTGTAAGACCTCACATCCTCAAAAATGTGAGTAACCCAATTTTCAAAAGTACAGAGTTTGAGGTTAATGAAAACTCCCTAATTATTAATCAAGAACTCTGTGATGAAGATGAGAGGATTGACAGTAAATCTAAGAAAGAAAAAGATTCTGTCATAATGTCTATGACAGAAACAGTCTTAAACAGTCCAACCAAGTGTTCAAAAGATACTGTCAAGAAGTCATCCAAGACAGTAACTTTCAAACCTACTGTCAAGACAGCAAGTACAAAAGATGCTGTCAAAAATAGTTCGACAGCATCTTCTGAACAGATTGTCAAGACAGTAGTCTCCAAGTCCAAAAACAGAAATGGGAAGCTAGGCATTGATAAAAAGAATAATTATGCATATGTTAAGCAGGCACCAAGGAAACTTTGCAATAATTGTGGTTCCTCACATCATTTAACTCATGTTTGTAAGAAATCAACTAGTAGCATATCTAATGCAACAGAGTTGAAAGGGAACTTACACAGAACCCCCATTATGCAAAGAAAATTGGTAGTTTGTAATAACATTGACTGTATGCCATGCAAAATTACTGCCATGAGTACATGTTTTAATTTGCAAATTTCATCTAATGAATTATGTTCTTATATGCAAACTGCAAAGACTTCTGAATCCACTAAAGAAAGTGAGAAGTCTGCTCTCACTAAGAAAAAGTCAAAGTCAAAAACTAAGTGGATAATAAAAGAAGTCAAGGAACCATCTTCTGATAATATTGTTTCAAATATTGATAAAGTTTCTAATGATACTGAGTATGCAGGACCCAACAAGACTTGGGTACCAAATGCAAATTAAACTCATTCTGTCTTGCAGGGAAAGAAAGGTAAACAGGTCATGTGGATAATCGACAGTGGATGTTCCAAACACATGACTGGTGATATATCCCTGCTATCAAAATATGTTGAGAAGGCTGGCCCAACAATAACCTTTGGAGACAACAGCAAAGGTTACACTGTGGGATATGGCTGTTTAAAAGCTGGAAATGTTGTCATTGAAGAAATCTCTCTTGTGGAAGGTTTGAAGCATAATCTGCTCAGTGTCAGTCAATTCACTGACAAAGGATTCAAAGTAAACTTTGGCATGATGGAATGTTCAATTCACCACAAGAAGGATAGAAGCCTATCTCTGAAAGGAGTAAGGAAAGGAAGCCTATTTGTTGCAGACTTAAACTCAACAAATGAGGAAAGAATATTTTGCTTCTACAGCAAAGCTAGTGTTGGAGATAGCATGCTTTGGCACAAGAAACTTTCTCATCTCAACTTCAAAACAATGAACATGCTGATGAAGAAGGAATTGGTAAGAGGACTACCTCAACAGGAATTCTGTCAAGAAGGACTGTGTGAAGATTGTCAAATGGGAAAACTGAGGAAAGCAATGCATAAATCAAAGCAACTCAACACTAACACAGAAGCACTCAAGTTGATACACATGGATCTTTTTGGACCAGTGAATGTTCAATCACTATCCAGAAAAAGATATGCACTGGTCATGATAGATGACTATTCTAGGTACACTTGGGTGAAATTTTTAGAATCAAAGGATGAAGCTGCTCAAGAAATCATTGATCACATAAGGGTACTTGACAGGACCCCTGAAGCAAAAGTTCAATTTCTAAGAAGTGACAATGGAACTGAATTCAGAAATGCTACACTTGGAAACTTCTGCAAAGATCAAGGAATTGTTCAACAATTCTCTGCTGCAAGAACTCCACAGCAAAATGGAGTTGTAGAAAGGAAAAATAGGACTCTTATTGAAGCTGCAAGGACTATGTTGAGTAATGCTAAATTACCAACATATTTCTGGGCAGAAGCCATCAACACTGCTTGTTACACACAGAACAGAACACTAATCAACAAGGCTCATGGCAATACTCCTTACTATCTTTTGACAGGAAAGAAGCCTACTGTCAAGTACTTTCATATTTTTGGAAGCAAGTGCTTTTTGATGAAAGACAACCATGAAAGAAAAGGCAAGTTTGATACTAAAGCATATGAAGGCATTTTCATGGGATATGGGATAGAAAGGACTGCCTACAGAGTCTATATCATGGAGCACAAAACAATTGAAGAAAGTGTCAATGTCACGTTTGATGAAACCAAGTTTCCAGGGCTACATGAGGATGGTCAAATGCAACCCTTCAGATTTGAGAATCAAGGATACTTGGAAAAAGAAGAATTTGTTGATGAAGAACCAAGTCTCATTCAATCAATGGGATATGAGAAAGAATCTGTCAATTCTCATAATCTAAATCAAACCTCAGCTCAATCACAGACAATTTCAGGCATCAATCAACAAGAATGTGAGACTGGAGAATTTGAGAAAAATGAGCAGAATAATGAAAATGGTGGAGAATCAAATCCTCATATTGATGAAAGACATTCTCATCAAACAAGTAGCTTGCCTCAATCAACAAAGTGGAACAGAGATCATACCAGTAATCTAATTATTGGAGATCCCACTACTGGTGTAAGGACAAGGAGGAATATCTCTGCTGAAAGCATGTTTTCATGTTTCTTATCTCAAATGGAACCAAAAATAGTTGAAGAAGCATTGTTGGATTCTGATTGGGTGATGGCCATGCAGGAGGAGCTCAATCAATTTGAAAGAAACAATGTTTGGAAACTAGTTCCAAGGCCAAAAGGAAAATCAGTCATTGAGACAAAATGGGTTTTCAGAAACAAGATAGATGAGAGTGGAAATGTGACAAGAAATAAGGCAAGGCTAGTGGCCAAAGGTTACTGTCAACAGGAAGGGATAGATTATGATGAAACATTTGCTCCTGTTGCCAGACTTGAAGCCATAAGAATTTTCTTAGCTTTTGCTGCACACTGCAAATTCAAGGTATTTCAAATGGATGTTAAAAGTGCCTTTCTAAATGGAGAATTAGAAGAAGAAGTGTATGTTGAACAGCCTCCTGGATTTGAAAATGACAAACTGCATAATTTTGTCTACAAGCTGTTCAAGGCTCTATATGGCTTAAAGCAAGCACCAAGAGCCTGGTATGACACTTTATCCACTTTTCTCCTGGAAAATCAATTTATAAGAGGTATGGTGGATAAAACTTTATTCTATAAATACCATGGCAAAGACATCATTCTTGTGCAGATATATGTTGATGACATAATCTTTGGCTCAACAAATGAAAAATTGTGTGAAAAGTTCTCATCTCTAATGAGAAACAAGTATGAAATGAGCATGATGGGAGAATTAGCATTCTTTCTTGGTCTTCAAATCTATCAGAAGAAGGAAGGAATCTTCATCTGTCAATCTAAGTATGTCAAAGAACTTCTCAAGAAGTTTAACTTAGAAGATTCATCACCTGCCAAGACACCTATCTCAACAGCCACCAAATTAGAGTTAGATCCTAAAGGCAAGAAAGTGGATTCTAGTACCTACAGAGGCATGGTAGGATCATTGCTGTACTTAACAGCAAGCAGGCCAGATATAATGTTTGCTACATGTCTCTGTGCAAGATTTCAAGCTGATCCAAAAGAATCACACTTAGTTGCAATTAAAAGAATCTTTAGATATCTCAAAGGCACCCCAAATCTAGGTCTTTGGTACCCTAAGGAAACTGGATTTGATCTAATTGGATATTCTGATTCAGACTATGCTGGCTGCAAAATTGACAGAAAAAGTACTACAGGAAGCTGTCAATTTCTTGGGGGGAGATTGGTGTCATGGTTCAGTAAGAAGCAACACTCAGTTTCTACATCAACTGCAGAAGCTGAATATATTGCAGCTGGAAGTTGCTGTGCACAAATTCTTTGGATGAAGAATCAATTAATGGATTATGGACTAAAGTTGTCAAATATTCCTATCTACTGTGACAACACTAGTGCCATAGCCATATCAGACAATCCAGTTCAACACTCTAGAACAAAGCACATTGATATAAGGCATCATTTCATCAGGGAGCATGTTGAAAAAGGAGATGTAAAATTGGTTTATGTTCCAACAGATAAGCAACTTGCAGATATATTCACCAAGCCACTGGATGAAGCAACATTTACCAGGTTGGTGAGTGAATTAGGAATGCTAAATCAGGTATGATCATCTAACTGGTTTATCAATTATAAGAAGTCGAAGCTCATGACAGAAACTTTTAAAGGTACTGTCACTAGAAGGTACTGTCATGAGAAGTTAAGGTACATTGTGATACTTGTTCAGACAGCATGTTTGCTATGACTATGCTAAAAGGATTTTTAGATATCATGTTTGCTATGACTATGCTAAAAGGATTTTTAGATATCATGTTTGCTATGACTATGCTAAAAGGATTTTTAGATATCATGTTTGCTATGACTATGCTAAAATAGTTTTACATGTCTGTCTTAAATTAATTTTAAGAAATCATGTGTCCTTAACTTATGTTATGTGTGAACAGTGACAGCATGATCTTATGATAAGTTTACTGTCAGATAAAACTTACTGTCACTCATGAAGCTGATTGACAGAAATGTTGTTAGCGCACAAGTTGCTGTCAATGAAAGTTGCTGTCACAAGAAATTACTGTCAGAATTGGTAGAGAAAGAAAAGCGCACAGGTTACTGTCAATGAAAGATGCTGTCACGAGAAGTTGCTGTCAAAGATAGTGGAAAGATATATATATTAATTTATATTTACATATATACGTATATTTCTTTTCACCAATCCACGATCTAATAGCAACTGCCACGTAATATAGCAAGTGGAGTTAATGGGTAATATCATTATCACACGTTCATTTAAGAGAGGTTAAATCGATTCATATTAGAAACTGAATCTACCGTTTAATCTACTATCACTTTCATTTGCAAAAACCTCTCAACCTTCTGCATCCAAAAACCGCATTTTCTCTCTCATTTTTCAAAGCATTCATCAATGGCACCTAAACAAAGTATTGCTCAAACCAACTTTGCTGGTATCTTTTCTCCTAGTGATGCTGGTGAAAACTTCAAAGGACTTATTTCGTTCTTGAATAAATCCTATCTAGGTCATGCAATAACCTCTTCACCCAAAATTGATGCTGTTAGAATTGAAAAATTCTGGAAATCAGCAAGTGCTCAAGGAACTGGAGAGAATGAAACAATCAAGTTCAATATAGATGATACAAGTCATTCTCTTTCAGTAAAAAATATCAATGAGGCTTTGGGTATTGTGTTGACCAGTGAAGAAAGCTTTAAGGAACTAGCAACTGATGATACTCTGAAGAAGTTCTTTCTGAAGATTGGGTACTCTGGTTCTAAACTTGAAGAAACTTCTGATAAGTGGTATCAAACCGGAGAAATGGACAGGAAATTTCTGAGAAAAGAGTGGAGTATGATTTTTGATGTAATGGTGAAGGTGTTCTCTACCAAGACTACAGGCTGGAATGGAATACCATCATATATCAAGAAGCTCACTCATTCATTAGTCCATGGATACAAGGTGAACATCGGAAAACTGATAATGGCACAGTTGAAAAGCGCAATAGGCAAGAAGGTATCCATCTATCCTCGCTTTTTAACTATGTGTATTAATAATGTTTGTGGAAATGTTGAGGACAATTCTGATTTTGAAGAATGTCCTGTTTTAAAGAAAAACACACACACATCTCTTAACACACAAAATTTGAATGCACATATTCCACTATGTTTCACACAACACATGGTTAATCAAGTGCCCAACCTTGGTTTTCCATTTCCAACAGATTATACTGTTTTCACAATTGAGAATGAAGCTGAATTAGACCCAAATTCAGTTAACCCACATTCTACACCATACATTCCACCTAGGGACTCTAGACTTCCAAAAGCCCTTAAAATTGCTAAACAGGAATCCAAGAAAAGATCCTTAGAGAGTGAAACTGGTGACAATGTGGTGAGTCAAGAGGGAGTTACTGCACCAAGTGCAGCAAATAAGGATGGTAGTGGAATAGAACCCACAGTAGCCCCTTCTGAGCCTAAGAAGAAGAGAGCTAGAAGGGCCAAGGTTACTGTCAGCCACCCTACAGTTTCACAAAAGACTGTAGAGGATGATAGGGAAATAAACTCACCTCTAGGTGTCTCTTCTCAACAAGGGACATCTATTGAAATTGGCCTGTCTCCCAAGGCACCTTGTAAAGAGTCTGCACAAACTCAAGAACTCACTCTTGAGGAACCTGTATTTGAAGATACACACATTGAGATAGAACACAGTGAGGAATTCATTCATACTATTGATGTTCCACAATCTTTTTCTGTGGAACAGCCATTTAATCAATCTGAACTTCAATCTTCTTCTTTCATTCCTACATCTGTTGTTTCTTCTAAACAACCTAGAGAGGGGGACAGTACCAACCCCTCAGGTTTTGATCATCCATCTCAAGTCATGGATGAGCCCCCATCTAGTGGTCCACAAGAACCCATTTCTCAAAGTGAAATGGATACCACCACATCAAACACTGGATTAGATCAAGATGCAAATTTGCCAGAAATTGAAACAGCCAGCATCTTGATCGATTCCCTCAAAGCATCTTACCCTAGGGAAGTTGCTGTCACAGCCAAAGATGCTGTCAAAGACAAAACAGAAGGTGCTGTCAAACAATCAAGTGACAGTATCATTCTGACAAAAGATATTGATCAACCACAACTACAAGAGGGATTAGTGGAAGATATCTCTGATGATGACTTGCCCCTTTCAAAGGCCTTCAAGGTAAAATCTACTCTTTTGCATGTTAGTACTGCTCATACTACTGCATCTAGGATGAGTGAGGGAGTGAAAAATCAAAGAGAGATAAAAGAACAGAGAGGTGAGACTAAAAATGAGAGGCAGCCAAATGTGCTGGCAAAAGGGGAGGGACTTGAGCATGTCCAGAGTGAACTTGAGGGAGCCAATCAACAAAAGGCATTAGGCCTTGAGGGAACTTTTGTGAGAGATGATGAGATCATCTATAAAAACACTGAGAGTGTGAGAACCCCAACAGCCTCCATGCCCCAGACTTATCCCTTACCTCCTAAAAGGCTTAGGTCTGGTGGTCCTTCTGCATCCTCAAATGACAGGCTCTAAGCACTGGAAAATCGATGTGCTACAATGGAAAGCAAACTGGACAACCTGTCATCTACTGTGAAGACTGGTTTTGCTGAAATTCAAGCCACACTACTGTCACTCTCTTCATTAATTCATGCTGCAAACTTAACTAAGGGGGAGAAAGTAAAAGATCAGAAAGAGGCTGAGCAACCAGGAAGAAAGGTGGAGTTACAAGGGGAAGCTAAAAGACAGGGGGAGCAAAGGAGTAAGGGGGAGCAAGAGAGAGTAAAAACTGCAATAGCCTCTGGAACTGAGGAGCTTTTTGAAGCTGAAGTAGATGGGGAACAAATGCTAGTATCCAAGGAGGTATTAAGTCAAATACAAGGAAATAAAGCATCCTCAATCAAAATCAATGAACCAGTTCCTGAGAAGAAAGAATCCACATTGGAGAGGCTATGGAGAGAAAAAGAGGAATCAAATAGGATGGGTAAAGGCAAAGGCAAGTTGCCTGAATATGTGTTTTCTTCAGAGCCTATCACTTGGACTGATGGAAGTACATATTCCCAAGAAGAAGCTGACTCAATAACAGTAAGTCATATGGAGAGCACCTTGAATAATAAGGATGAGGAATTCAACAATCTGGTGAATGAAGCAATCACAGTGACTAAAGGAAAACCTGCTAAGTTGGCAGAAGCTTTGAAAGAAAAGATTGTAAATCTATCTGTGAAGATTAGCTCAGAGAAGAGGTGGGCAGTTGAAGTGTATCTGAAGAGTGGACATTCAATATTCATAACAACTCAACTGTTGGAAACTTTCTCTGCCAGAGTGCAATACATCCTTGGGATTCTAGTGAAGAAAAACTCTACTATCTTTGATGAAAGTCTCTATATGCAACTGGGCACAATGGTCAACAACAAACTTCCAGAAGTAAGTTTCCAGCCATATGGTGTAAGCTTTAAACAGACAACAGCCAAAGGAACTAAAGGTCTGGGATTCTTAACACTTGAAGGCAAAACATCTCTGAAAAGCAAAGTCATCATGGAAGTACTTAAATTATTGCTGAAAGCACCCATCACCAAGGAAAGGATTCAGGCAGTCAAAGATATTCACAAGCTATTGGCAAAGAGAGAAATGGAGTACAGTGCCAAAATTAAAAAGCTCATTGCCAAAGCAAACTCAAGCAGAAATGCTCAAGGAGGAAACTGCACTTTTGATGACACCTTGGAGAAAGATGATGATGACAATCAAGATGGAGGTGAAACTGGAGTACCTAAGAGAACAGAACTGAGAGACTCTTCAAAAGAGCAAACTCAAGTCAAAGAAGCAGAATCAAAGGAAATTTCTGAAAATTCTAGCTCAAGCAAGAAAGTTGATGAGAAGAAAGAGGAAGAAGTACTTGAAGCATTGAAAGGAAATCAAGAAGAAATGGAAATTGACAGTATACATCTTGAAAAAGATACTGTTAACAAAGATGCTGTCAAGGATGTCAATAAAGATGCTGTCAGTCAGGATGAAGTAACAATCATCGAAGATACTGTCAAAGAAGACATTGTCAGAAGCCCTATAAAAGAAACTGTCAACGATCCTACTGTCAAATCATTCAAGACAGTAAGAATCAAGAGAAAATCAAAAAGACCAACAAAGGGAAAGACTGTCTACAAAGGAGAAGGAAAAGCTACAGGGTTGGGACTCAAGAAACCTATCATGAGGAGAAGAATGAATAGCTTTGAAATGATGCAGCTGAATGCCAAAGAAACAATCACCTCTGTATCCATAGAATTTGATGGACCAAAAGAAGAAGTTGCAAGATACATTCTATGGCAAAACAATGAAAAGTTGATTACAGTGGAATCTGACTTCACTCAGATATCAAAATCAAAGGTGATCTCCAAGAAACTCATTCAAACTTCTGAAACAGTAAAACGAAGAATTGATTTCTTCAATCTGGAAAGGATGGTTGAGCTACTGCAAACCTATGATAATGTTTCAAAGAAGATCATGGATCAAGTTCTCAAGTACTATGAAGCCAGGCATGTTGAATTTATTGAGAAGTTTGGTGATTGGACACTTCACAATGATGATGATGTCTATCAAATTCTTGGTTTGGAGTATGAAGAAGACAATCCTATTCCTGATTATAACTGGATTGAAATGCGAAAACCTTATTCAGAACATGAAATGAAGATGTATGAAGCAGAGCAAAGGTTCAAAGAAGAATTAGCATCAAGGAAAAAATCTCGTCAACAGATAGAAGATGAGATTGAAGCTGAAATGAAGAAAAATTACAGTAAAATCAATAAGATCAACAGTGAAGAATCCAACTATCAGCCATGCGTACTGGACAATCCTTTGAGAATCAAGTATGGCAAAGAAGAAATTTATGTAGATAGTTTCTCTAAATTGAAGACCAGTGTGTTAAAAGAATTATACTGGCAAGTGGTTGGATCAACTAACAGTCTTGAAACACTGTGTTCTTGGGAGCTTGATATGATTCTTGATCAGAGGAGAGGAGAGGATCCCAGCTTGGACAAACAAAGAAGGGAAACTCTAAATCAGTTTCCTGGCAGGAGATTCAAGATGGAGGGAGATGTGCTAAAATTCAGATCAATTGTAAAGCAAAATGTTTACTGGATGGAACTCAGAGATACATTAAACACTGCTTCCTCAATGATCAGAAAATACATTGTGGAAAATGAAGATGATGCACAGTCCCCTGAAGAAAAAGAGTTAATTGAAAATCTCAGAAGAGCTCTAAGGGAAAAGGAGCAAAGTGAAAAGTTCAAATCAAGATAAGTAAAGTTTTTTTTAATTGTGAACTTTTGTGATATATTGTTTGAAAACAATTCAGTTTAATCATTGGTCAAAAATGAAGAGTTTATTCTTTCTGATCTATGTTAGTTAAGTTGTCAGCATGATATTTGTAAATTTGTCCTTATTGTCCATAAAAACAAATTGGGGGAGATTGTTGGGATTTATGGGTGATGGAATAGACAACTTAACTAGTTTTATTGGTATACTTAGTTTTTACTAAGTAGAACATACTGTCATAGCCTGAAATGTATTCTTGTAATTTAAATAAATACTGTCATGTAATAAGTGTAATTCTTGGAAGAAGTTCGATTATGTTCAAGCCTCAAGAAATACATAAGTTCGACAGAAGGAATAAAAGTTACTGTCAAGCCCTGACAGTAAGGTTACAAGGAAACATCATGTTGCCTAGGTCGACAGCAAGTTTCACGAAGTCGACAGCAAGTTTCAACTTGACAACAACATTGGCGGAGATTCTAATGACAGCAACTTTAATATATAGTCTGCGACAGTAAGTTTGGAATTCCTGACAGCAATCTCTGCGGGAAAAACATGCTGTCAATTAAAGCACAACTCTTGACAGCAATCTCTGCGGGAAATTCATACTGTCAACCAAAGCAAAATTCTTGACAGTAATATCTGCGGGAAATTCATACTGTCAACCGAAGCATAATCCATTGACAGCAAACTTTGTGGCAAACATACTGTCATATAGAATCAGCCTGACTTAGGAATTTTCTAAGTCAAATTAAACGACAGAGTACATGTTCAAAAGAAGCAGGCGTGTTGTAATATTCAACCTTTACAGCAAGCTTGGAAAGTCTATAACTGAAGCTCGAGAGATCACATGGAACAACCTGTAAAGTCTAGAGCAGATAAAATTGAATACGGCTAGATCTGGGTGGTTCAAATGTGGAAAGTATCTTAAAGTTACTTTGTGTTGATCACATGGGAATGAATCATGGAATGAGCTGCAAAAGGAATATAACAGCAACTCAACAACCCATGTTGATGGTGATAGTACAGTAGATTATCACTCTATAAATAGAGCATTCTACTTATACATCAAATAACTCAACAACTGTAATCTCTTGAGTATTTGTAGCTTGAGAATTATTTTGTTCTCAAGGTTGTAGCAAAACTTTGCAAAATAAATAAAACATTTATTTTGTGAAATCCTCGTATTTGATTTTACTTGTGTTTGCATTTCTTCTACTAGTAAATCACAAATTCTATTTAAGTTGTTGAAATAGTTTTTGAAATTTATTAGTATTGCATTCAACCCCCCCTTCTGCAATACTTTCCTGGACCAACAATATAGAATGCATAAAGCAAAGTCATTAATCATTATAGAGTTCGAACAGAAATATGAAATAAACAAAAGCAAAGTCTTAATATATGGCCTAATTATTGTCACCACCAGATTTGGCCATCTCTTCATTCCCATCTTCAAAAAAATCACCAACTTCCATGTGAGTGAGGCCCGAAGGATCAACTGGATCTGCACCACCACCAAGGTGTGCTTCAAGATGAGCAATTCCCAAAGGATCATTTTGTTCAGTGAAATTAGTTTCAACATTTTTTAAAGAGGCTTGATAAAGGTCAACAAAGTGCTTGGAGGTACGACATGTACTTCTCCAATGACCTTTCATTCCACAACGACTACAAGTACTCTCACCCCTTTTAACCATCGTACTTCCCTCGGGTTTCTCCTCATTTTTTATCCATTTCTGGTGGTGAGGCTTCCTTTTAAAGTTGGAGGGATTTTGTTGATTACGGCCTCGACCATGCCAAAAACTACGACCACGTGCACGACCACGTCCACGTCCATATCCACGCCCACGTCCAAATGGCTTATTATTTCCATGTTCATTATTAGTCACCGCATTCACTTCAGGGAATGGTGTTGAGCCAGTTGGACGTGCTTGATGATTTTTCAGCAAAAGTTCATTATTTTGTTCAGCAAGAAGCAAGACAGAAATCAGCTCAGAATATTTTGTGAATCCACGTTCACGATATTGCTGTTGCAAGAGCATATTATTGGCATGGAAAGTGGAATATGTTTTTTCCAACATATCTTTATCAGTGATATTCTCGCCACATAATTTCAATTGAGATGTAATCTTAAACATGGCAGAGTTATACTCGCTCACACTTTTATAATCTTGCAATCGCAAGTGTAGCCAATCATAGCGAGCTTTTGGGAGTATCACCGTTTTTTGGTGATCATATCTTTCTTTGAGATCCTTCCAAAGAATTTATGGATCTTTAATAGTTAAATATTCTGTTTTTAGGCCTTCATCAAGGTGATGGCGAAGAAATATCATAGCCTTTGCCTTATCTTGTTCGGAGGTTTTATTTCCCTCTTTTATAGTGTCACCAAGGCTCATTGCGCTAAGATGGATTTCGGCATCAAGAATCCATGTCAAATAATTTTTTCCGGTGACATCAAGTGCGTTGAACTCAAGTTTTGTAAGATTCGACATAGCCACTAAAATATAATTTCAAATAATGTCAATTTATTAAATAAGCATAAACACAACATGTGTTATAAAAAATATTATATTAACATGGACACATATAATTTGAAGACAACTCCAATAAGAAAATCATGCATAATCAATGACATATTAATATTTGTAATGTTCAGTGTGCATGCATATTAATCCATTTTGCTATCATCTTTAATAAAGTTGCTATTTTAATCAAATAGACAAACAATTTGATATCATAGAATTTTAAGCAAATAGGGACATGTTGCATGCATTGTCTACTCCACAGAAAGTAAAGATAACATATTTTATGCTAATTTAATTATTCCATAAAACAGTCCCAAAATACATAAATATTATCTAAAAGATTAAACAAAGAATTTGCTAAATTGTTAAATACCACAAAACCGAGAGAAAAATTTGAAAATATATAAATGATCACTATAACACTTTATCATTCATATTTATAGATAAATGAAAATAAGTTACTATATTCGGGTTCCCCAAATTTTATCAACTAAAGCACATATTTTATTATATAAAACCAAAATTTTGAACACATGAGATATATCAACAGAATTCACAAATAAAAACTAAATATATTATGCACTTGAATTTTTTTGTAGAAATATTGTAAGCTAATAGCATGTAAAACACCTCCTTTTTTTAAATGAATTATCAATGCAGGTTGAATGGATTTGAACTAATGTTCAAGGGTCACAAGGAAACACAAAGAAAATAATCCAAATCTACACTAAATTATTATGGAGCTTGCGTATTAACATGAACTTATACAAAGAGTTTGTGTGGTTCGTACCTTGTACTTTATGGAAGCAGAAATACTTGTTTTACTTTAATCACCTCTTGAATCACTTGGAGGTTCTTCTTACATAAAGAACAATCGTGCTGATAACGTGATAAGAATATATTATAATATAGAGAGTATTTAGAGGAGAGAAACAATAGATTTCATTGAGAGAAATTATATCTTTACAAGCTTAAGAATAGTGCCTATTTATAGGCTAACTAGTTCTAGGTTACATGAATTTGTAGAGCCAAGAGTCTTAAGTTACATGAATCTAAAAGGCCAAAGGTTGTCATCTAGAGGGTTAAGTACATTCTAGAGAGTCATACATTTATTTCACAACACTTTACAAATTTTTATTTGAAATTTTTATCAATGTAGCAGGAAAATTATAATTTAATACAAATATTTATTATAAAAGAATTTATTAATATAATTTTTTAAACTTATTTGAAATTCTAAATATAAATGTCATTGAAAGTTGATACGAAAGTTCCGATTTTACCCCTCATTAATTTAACAATAAAGGTTAATAATAATAAAAAATTATTAAAGGGGTGCACATTGCAATCAAGATTGAAAGTTAAGGGGTGCAAATTGTTTATCTCAAAATCCTAGTAAAGAATTGATTTTGAACAATAGTTTGGGGGTGCAAATTGCAAATAACTCTTGTTAAAATAAATGTAGTAGTGAGTGTAATAGTTATTTTATTGTTAAAATAAATGAAGTAGTGAGTGTAATAGTGTAAAGTGTTGAAAAAGTGGAGTGAAGTAGTGGATGTAATAATATATTTTATTATTGAAAGTTACTATTTTGGGTAATGTAAAGAATCCACCGGGAAATTAGTAACTGTAAAAAATCCATTGGAATGAAGAGAGTAACATGTAGAGAGAAGAGACTAATTTTTGTTAAGACATATGTCAATATAAAATTTAATACACTTCTCCTGTTTAAATTCCCAAACAAAATGAAATGTTCTTTTTTTTTTTTAAACCAAACCAAATTTTAACTTTGTATTACAAATTCCTTTTTTATATTTGGATTAAGGCGAACACTAACATTTTTTTTTAAATTCAACTCACAAGAAATACCACGTACGTAGGGAACCTATTACGCATTTCGTAAAAGGATAATAGTGTTACAAATTCCTAAACAGCTTAATCATATATTTTATTTTTTTAAGAGATGGGTAACACATGTTACGTATTTTCTAAAAGGGTAATAGTATCTATTACCAAATGAGATGAGTAATAGCTTATTACGCAACTTTCATCTAGGTAATAACAATTTTTTTTTTCTTTTCTTTTTTTTTTTTTTTGACGAAAACAATTTTTTTTTTCTAAATATATATTTACAAACACAATATCCAGTAAAATGATATTATTTGCTAAATATGTTATTTTGAATATTATTTGAACTACTTTGAGATATTAAGATTTGAATAGCTAGAAATGAGTAACGCGCTAGGATCGAATATGAGAGCATAATTCAAATTTGAGTTAAATTCAAATAAGTTAATACAAATTCAAGTCATATTTATAAAAATTCGTGCCAAATCTATACTATTATATAAATTCCGAAACATTGAAAGTTTTGGTACCTGTTTTTTGGTACCTGCTTTTTGGTACCAATTTTTTGGTACATGTTTTTTGGTACTTCGTGAATTTACTTATGTACCCTTCATTATAAAGAAAAATATATATTAAAACACCTAAAATAAATTTTAACATAATATAATTAATGGTAATTAGTCAATTGCCTTTTTCATATTTACTTTTAGTTGAAGATGTTACCTTTTATCATATATTCCAATCATTAATATTACATTTCGAATTAAAATACGTTTCCTTTTTGATTTAAAACTAATCTTACAATCATTAATATATATATATCCGAAAATATCATACAATATTTTTCAATCATTAATAAAATATATTAAAAATATACTTTGTTTGATGTTACCTTTTATCATATCTTCCAATCATTAATATTACCTTTCGAATTAAAATACATTTCCTTTTTGATTTAAAACTAATCTTACAATCATTAATATATTTCCAATCATTGATATATATCCGAAAATATCATACAATATTTTTCAATTATTAATAAAATATATTAAAAATATACTTTGTTTATAATAAGGAAACATTAGTGTAATCCGTATTTTTCATATTTACTTTTAGTTGAAGATGTTACCTTTTATCATATATTCCAATCATTAATATTACATTTTGAATTAAAATACGTTTCCTTTTTGATTTAAAACTAATCTTACAATCATTAATATACATATCCGAAAATATCATACAATATTTTTCAATCATTAATAAAATATATTAAAAATATACTTTGTTTGATGTTAGCTTTTATCATATCTTCCAATCATTAATATTACCTTTAGAATTAAAATACGTTTCCTTTTTGATTTAAAACTAATCTTACAATCATTAATATATTTCCAATCATTAATATATATCCGAAAATATCATACAATATTTTTTAATTATTAATAAAATATATTTAAAATATACTTTGTTTTTTTACGAAATATACTTTGTTTATAATAAGGAAACATTAGTGTAATCCGTAAACATGTGTATATTAAATTATATTACTTAAAATTAAAAATTATGTAAAAAAATAATGATTATATCTATACTATTATCTAAAAACCGAAACATTAAAAGTTTTGGTACATTTTTTTTTGGTACCTGTTTTTTCGTACCTATTTTTTGGTACTTCGTGAATTTACTTATTTACCCTTCATTATGAAGAAAAATAAATACTCCTAAAATAAATAATAACATAATATAATTAATGGTAATTAGTCGAGATATTATATTTTATAAACACCTAAAAACATCAATCGTTTCATATTTTTCCATCATTAATATTTTTTTTGAATTAAAACACATTGTAATTTTAATTTACAACAAATCTTACAATCATTACTCCCTCCGTCCCTAATTAGTTGTCCAGTTTGACTTTTCAGTGGTCAAATTGACTAACTTTTGACCGAAGATTAAAATTAATCCGTTTATTATTTTAAAAAACTGAAAATCACATATTAAAATAGATTAGAAGTAGTTTACAATGGTACAATTTTTTTAAATATTTTTCATTATGTAATATGTATAAATTTCAGTCAAATTTGAGTCAATTTGACCAACAAAAATAGAAACTGGACAACTAATTAGGGACGGAGGGAGTAATATATACCCGAAAATATCACACCATATTTTCAAGAAAAATATAACACCTAAAATAAATAATAACATAATATAATTAATGGTAATCGATTGCCTTTTTAATATTTACTTTTAGTCGAAGATATTACCTTTTATAAACACCTAAAAAGATCAATCGTATCATATCTTTCAATCATTAATATTTCCTATGATCTAATTAAAACACGTTACCTTTTTAATTTACAACAAATCTTACAATCATTAATATATACCTGAAAATGTCACACCATATTTTTCAATTATTAATAAAATATATTAAAAACCGTATACATTGTTTATAATAAGGAAACATTAGTATAATTTCTAAACATGAGTATATTAAATTATATCAAATTAAAATTAAAAAAATATTAAAAACATAATAATTATATATAAACATAATTATAATATTAAATAAAATTTATAACATAATACAACACGGGTTATAAACTAGTATAACCATAAATTGATATTCTACAATCTACATGATTTCACCCAAAGAGTGCCTTGTTGCTAATGCAATGATTATTTTCTAACAAATACATTATGATTAATAATAATTGTATAAAAAAGACAAATTATACTACTAATTATTTCTGCAAGGAAAATGAATCCCAAGAAAAGACAAATTGGATGGTTTTTCATGGCCCCAAAAATAATACTCCCTCCGTCCCAAATTACTTGTCCACTTTGATTTTTACGCGTAGTTTAAAATGCATTAACCGCATAGTTACATAAATTATTTAAAAAAAATTCTTTTTGTGAATAAAAGTTTAATATTTGAACTTTTATCCATAAAAAGAAAATTTTAAAAATAATTTATGTAAGTATGCGGTCAATGCACCTTAAAATACGTGTAAAAGTCAAAGTGGACAAGTAATTTGGGACGGAGGGAATAATTTCCATAAATGAAAAGCCAGGGCCTTACGGAACTTGAAAATGATTATAACAATTTTCATCATACCAATATCAGATGAATCCCGTGTTCAAAGTCATAAATTCCGTGAAAGGATTACCTTTTTTTTTCCTTTTTCATTAATATTGTTATAGTACTAATTACTAACATTTTTCTTGTTCTTTTTATCTTTATAGCTTCTCTTTTTCTTTAAACCTTTCTTGTACTAATAAAAATATTTTTTTTTAAAAATTGTTACTGTTATAACATCCTTGTCTTTCAATGCGTACCAAAAACCCCACTGCCCCCTGTTTTGTTCCCCAAACCCAACTTTTTTACCTGCTTTTAAATACCAAAAATTGCAATTTTCACGTGCAAGAGTCCAAAAAAAGTAGTAGATATCTCCTTGATTTCATGAGCTATGGCAAGCCTTGCATTGCTGAAACGGTTAAAGTCTCGTGTTTGTAGCAAGTTTTCTGATAAAGGGGGTTTCCTGATAAACATTTTCTGGTATATTGGGATAAACTCATGATGGATGGTTCATGTTTTTGTTGCTTATTACAATCATGAGCTATAATAAACTTTTATTCATCATACATATCTATGTAGCCTGGTGTGCCTATAAATAGAGACATTGACAAGCATTCCTAGACATCTCAAAATCTCAACTCATAACAACATACAGAAAACGGTAATCTCGACAAGGTTTACAAGTTTTCATCTATCCCACATCCAGTGCTAAAAATTCCATCACAAACTATAACACACACACACACTTAGACTACTAGAGTAAAAGATATGTTGTTTTACCTATGTACCGAACAGGTTGTCTGACAATTGCTTTTCTTGTTTATTTTTTCCAGGCAAAAGCAAGCACTCCACCATGGACAGGAACAACTCAGAACTTTACTTGAAGAACTGCCAAATCATTCAAGAGAATGAGAGGCTTAGGAAGCAAGCTGAGGAGCTGAGACAGGAGAATAGGGCTCTATTCACCGAGTTGACACAGAGGCTTGCTGCTTCCATCTCAACCACACAAAGACCTGCTGCTGAAGGCACCTCCAAGAAAGCAGAACCAAAGAAATAAGCAAGCATCGACCTCATGGCAACTGGGCTTTTAACGATTTTGTTATCAGTCCTTGTGCTAAGTTATCTCTTATCGTTGCTATTGCAGAATAATGTTTTATTGTCAGAAAGAAATAAATGATATGTTTGTTTATTGTCAGAAAGAAATAAATGATAGTAGTATGTTTGTTTATCCATGAGGTCTCTTTATTATTGCGAGCTTAAATTTATATTCAGCCCCTCTTGAAAGTAAATATCTAAGCATAGCCTCTGGTCAGTCTGAGAAATTCTGATAGAATGCTTTCAAATGCTTGTAAGCAATGTCAGCATCATCCTTCCTGCATATCACTAGTAAACTGCAAAAGACAGATAACTATAAAATACTACAACTGGAAAACACATGACAGCGTAATATATATACCATACTGTAGAAACCTACAACAAAAATTAAAACAGCCGTAACCACACTATATAAGCAAAACACATCTTCATAGCCGTTCACAATTGTGGGTAGCATAAATTGCAATGTTTGGAAAATTAAATTCTACATTTTTTCTCAACAAGACAAATTTTCTAAATCATTGCATCTGTTCTGCTCTCCAATTTACAAGTATAATAAACTACCATTTCACAGGAGAAATGGTAGTTTAATATACTTACCCTCTTCGCGCAACCATAGGCTGGAAGTAGAAATATGTTCCATATGTTTCACAAGTTAAATAGATTCCTGAATATATTAGCAAAAGCTGGTCTTTGCTCAAACAATTAAATTGTTTGACAAGTGAACAACCTCACTAAGAAGGAACTTACGTAACCTAATTAACAGAAGGCACAACCAAAACTAATCTTTGGCAAGGTTAACTTCAATTTCTTGCAAGGTGACTTGACATTAGCATTTACTACCTAATCTACTAAAAGATACTAACTGCTTTCCCAGGATCCAACAACACATATAACTGCCCCCCCATGCACAACCCACTCAACTAGCAGATAACGCCGATGAAACCAAATCACGTTTGTAACAGAGATGACGTAAAATGCTAAAAGGAGAAGCAAGTTAAGATGTTGCTCAAGTCTTTCTTCAGAGCTCCTAATTACTTAAATGCTACTTTTCTAGACCATCTTCTAAGTTGTTCAGCGTTGTTGAAGGCGTGCCAAAGCGAGAGGCGGAGTGGGACACACTAATATCGCCTCGATTGCCCAAGGCTATTCGACATGAAAAAAGATGTGAGACACACCTTCAAATGAAACCCATTTCGACCTTTTTAGGGACAAATGTTGGGGGGTCAGCCCAATTCTCAAACTCTTCCACCCATTGCAATAACTTTCCCCTTCATTCTTCTTCATCCTTCACTCTTCAGCTTCTTTTCGATAAATTGTTTTTCTTTCTATAGTTTTCTCTAAGTATTTTTTACATTTTACATATGTATTTAAGCGTACTCAGTTTTTTGCGAATAATTCATCTGATTAACATATACCGATAATATAGGACTACAAAATTTGACATACTCTAATTTCAATTGAATAAGTTGTGAGCATTACATCATTCAGATCAGTCTTATTGTTAATCTGGTATGCATTCACCTTGCATACCAGATCATTCTTATTTAAGTGTACTCAGTTTTTTGCGAATAATTCATCTGATTAACATATACCGATAATATAGGACTACAAAATTTGACAAACTCTAATTTCAACTGAATAAGTTGTGAGCATTACATCATTCAGATCATTCTTATTGTTAATCTGGTATGCATTCACCTTGCATATTTAATTTTATTTATGCTTTCCTTTTGTTTTGGTATAGTAATGCTGTAATTAATTTCTGAGTTATGAGTTCAATCATGTTTCTAATGTTTTGTTCTTCATTTCAGCATATTTGGTTGATAAATAGTATGTTAGAAAGATTTATTTGATATGCAATTTTTTTTAATTTACTGTAACTCTTGCTCCTGTTAAATTCTACTTTTAATAATAATGATAATTATATTATATAATAAGATCATTAATTAGAAAGAAACATCAAGGAGTCCTCGGTACATGTGCACATAGGCTTGTTAAAGCCATTTTGGAGTTAAACTGAGAGGATCTTAATTACATTCAAGTTTGATTTAAAATAATTTGATCTTTGGGATATATTCTTGCGGAGGGACATTTGATTTGGCAAGGGGAAATGTAATTATAATTTGATTTAGTTCCTAAATTTAAATATCTTTGAGTAAATGGATGAAGGAAATTGGGATGATTTGATTCAGGTCCAAATCTCTACCTCCTGATGGCTTTCTACGGTAGATTGCACTTCTTCAGTTTAATAACCTCAAGTATGCCTATTAATTAGTACTTGCAACAAACAAGTGGCTGTAGTTTAGTGGTAAGAATTCCACGTCGTGGCCGTGGAGACCTGGGCTCGAATCCCAGCAGCCACATTCGTTAATTTTACTTTTTTTAGAAAAATAGAATAAATTCAATAAACAACAAATGCTGTTTTATTAGGTAATGCCGGGAGATAGGTTTATACACACGCTTTTTTCTTTTTCACAATAAGTGCCACTGGCAAATTGTGAGGAACAAAAATGACAAGAAAATAATTTTCAATGCAAGAAGGGACTGCAATAAATGAGCCGCGCATTGCCCGCAAGTTAATTTTCACCTTGCACCATGCAATGTGATGAAAGTTTCAGAATAAAAAAAAAAAAGACGAAGCGAGCATAGGACCCTACCTATTTAATATATGTATACATGCATACCTATATATATATATATAAATTTCGAGAAGATGGTGGTGGAAGTCTTACCTAGTAGAGCTAAGGAAAGAGGATTACGATGATTTATAAGAAGAGGAATCACAGGAGAAGGCCTCCCTTTTTCTATGTATAGACAACCACAAATTGCGGTGAGCGAAAGCAAAGCAATGATATTGTAAGGAAAGATCAGACCCTCCATGAAGGCTGAATACCAAAGTATTACCACGCAATGCGCGAAGGATTCATAAACAAAAAGAAAGGGAGCAAACATAATCACTAATCTGTCCACTATATACATAACTAAACTATTATTCAGTTTGATATTGCTATTTTATATAAATTTAAAATACATTTTATACAAGAAGGTCTATTACTCAAATTTAGCCTCAGGAAGCAGGCTTAGTCGAGACGGCTGTGGGTGGAAGTTTGACCTAGTAGCTAAGGGAATGAGATGACAGTGAGCTTTCAAGGAAAGGTCATGAGCAATTTTATTTTTACATAGTGTAGATGCCCAAACAGAAGTACAAATAGCATCATTGTAACAAAAGATTGGACAAAAGAATAAATGACTGGTCTCTATCGACTGAAAAGGGTTTTTAAATAGGTTACTCGTTTATACAAACATGCTTATGTATATATGATGAATGATAATGGATCAAATAATCTATATTAAATCTTATCTTATTTGCTTGATAAGTGATTAGGTAATTATATGGAATCACATGAATGATATCAATTAAATATCTAGCAAAAATATATATTTTGATGTAGTTATTTACAGAATCAGTTCTAGTATACTTATATATAATGATATTAAAGATTGCCATTGTTTATTATATAGAATACCCTAAAACTTGGAAAATAAGTAAACTTGGAGAATAAGTAAAATCCTAGATAAAATGAAACAAATCCTCTTTTATTCTACTACTACAATCTACAACATTCGTAATAATCTCTATACTTAATACAACTAAAATACCTAATCAGAATTAACTTACCCTTTAATAATATATTGTATGGTACATACAAATTAATTTATTAATTCTTTTATCCGCATCATCAAATTTATTAATTCTTTTATCCGCATCATCATATAAAATATAATTAGATAAGATGATGAATACATTAAATAAATCTGAGGATTAATTTTAGAGACTACAAATTTCCAGCTGAATAGGTTTTAATCTCTCGTTTTACCCCTCTTTGTACCTATTTTCCTGCATCAAGTAGTATCAGGAGCCTGAAATCCTGAAACAGTTTAATTTACCTATTTTCTTCCCACCCGATTACAAGGCCCTCCATTAGGAAATCAACACTCAACCTCAATGAGACGAGACGATGCACAAGCGTCATCGTTGCCTAGTCCGATTTCTACAAAACATGTCTTCTCGAATCATGCTTCTTAATTGAAGATGTCAAAGGGACTTTTCAAACAAATCACACCGACAATGCTCAACGATTTTATAAAGTCAATTCTGTTGACGATAGATCTCAATGGCTTTCAAAACTTAATGCCTAACTCATGGAACCCCATTCAAGTCCCAAATTATAAAACTCACGGTCAAGTTTTTAACAAAGAAGAGGATAATATGCGGAAATAATTAATAAATTAATTTTTACATACTATCCAAGGATAACTTAATTATAACTGATTAGGGTTTTTAGTTAATTTTTTGGGTTTTTTTAATAGAGAGTTTTTAGTTATATTAAGTAGGTATACTATTAGGAATATTCTAGACTATAGTAGTAGAAAAGTAAATGTTTTTTTTTTAAATCTAGGATTTTACCTATTCTTCAGCTTTGCTTATTCACCAGCTTGTAGGGCTTTGTAATAACAATATCTACAATAATCCGCTCAGCTCGGTTAACTATACATAATGATAGAGTTGTAATAGGAAAGACTTTAAATAGAATTTCATCCAGATACGATGATTATTTGCAATAGACTCAAGCAAATAAGAAGTCCAATTTTTCAGGTTCAATATTAAGAAATTTCTATTGATATGTTTTATCCAATCTTTCTGATCATATTATTCATTTGCATCAAACTTTGTGCAATAATTACCGCTTACTCCACATAATGAAAATCTCAATTTCACAAGCACATGTCCAAAAAATGAAACTTCGTATTTTACATCCGATCACACTTTGGAATACACTAACTACACTCCCATATTCAATCATAAGGTCCACTTACATCTCTACGAGGGCAACACGCTCTATTTAATTGGTAGTTATACATCTAACGAAAATGACATGATTACAGTTTCTTCGTCATTTATGATTTAGATTATGTTGAAATGAAATTAATCATTTAATTACATAACATGCATATTATCAACATACAATCCATTAGAATCTAATCCAAACAAGATGCTATAACAATTACTCACTAATAATCAATTCCTCACACAAATACAAGATCAATTAATCACATATATGATACAAACTTATGAACAGTATTCACATACCTGTAACATGAAAATGAGCCGTTTAGATAATCCAATAACACTTGGATGACTATCGAACCGTCTCGAATCAACAATTTTTCACTACACATTCAAAATAAATAACTAAGAAACACACACAAACACGCACAGTAGAAGGTGAAAGTGAAACAAACCTAGTAGATTAGATTTGACACGATTCCCGAGGATTTGATCGCCGCCGGTCACCGCCTCGGCGGCGATCAGGGCTCTGCATCCGATTGGTAAAGGCGGTTAGGTTATATATAGAGGGATAGATCATAGATGTGGTGTGGTGTAAGTATAGGATAAGGATAAGAGGGATAAGAAGAGTGAAGGTGAAGTGAGGGAGGGGGTGATGATGAACGTGAGCTGAGTAACGGGATAGATAGATAGGCTTTTTAACAAACAAAACATGCGTTTCGTGCCTACAACCAACTTTACTCCTCTTTCACGTTTTTTTTTTTAATCCCATACTAGCACACTTATACCCCGAACATGGTAGTCGATTTAATCCCGGAATGTCAGAATCGAACTCGTGAGCTCTACCCCGAACATGGTAGCCGATTTAATACCAGAACGTCAGAATCGAACTCGTGAGCTCAAGATAACAAGTCTTAAGGCCACTGCCCGAACATCTAAGACACCGCTAATTCTGTTTCACGGGCTTTTATTGTTGGAAGAAAGGAGAATTTCGCGGCTTTTGTACAGCCGTTACAAAAACATTATCCCCCGAATTTCTCCGCTCATCATATTTGTTGACTCTTGTTTTCACGTTTAACATTTTTCATTATTTTAACTCGTTTATACCCGGGCAATTTCATCCCAATTTATTTGTTTTAAATGGATCCAATTTTGACTATACAGTAATTTAAAAGTGGTTCTTTCATTATTTTCAAAAATTAAAATATACATATTAAAATAGATTACATATACTTTCTAATTATATAATTTTTATAGTTATTTTTGATTATATACTATATGAAAAATTTCAGTCAAAGTTTGATCAATTTGACCGCAAAAAGTCAAACAAGACAAATAAATTGGGAGGGAGGGAGTAATATTTTCTTATAACAAAATTAATTTTTTTAATTTTCTAATTTAATAGTTATGAGTTACTCCCTCCATCCCAAAGAATTGTATATATTGGGGGACGGGAGCGTGACACACATTTTAAGGCTCCGAACTACTATAGTTACATAACTTATTTTTACAATTTTTTTTTTTGTATAAAAATAGAACAATCTTACTTTTATACAAAAAAAAAAAATTTTAAAAATAAGTTATGGAACTATACTAGTTATGTAACTTAAAATTCGTGTCAGACACTTTAAAAGAAACGTATAGAAATGAATGGGACAGATGGAATAAGTTTTATGAAGATTAACATTTGAGTAGAAACCGTGAAGACCATATACATTATTCACTCAAAACATTGCAATATATATATATATATATATATTTGTAAAGAATGTTCAATGAACATTATTATTTTATTCAAAATAATAATTATGAATTATTATTATTATTCATAATTATTATTTTACATAATGAATCTATTATATATATAATGTTGCAACATGGGGTTGGATGAGACAATTTATTCCAACTCAGCAGCCATATCACATCCACCTCAACAGCCATGTCAGCTCTATGTGTATCATTATATGTATGGCTTTACGTTACTACAAAACCCTCTGATTCATGTTCCCATCTACACGAACCAGTTTATTACCGAAACAGTTTGTATCAAACGCTGAGCGGCGTTGATAAAGATTTATCGATTGTTTGGCCACCACCACATGACGATTGGCCACCGGTAGCCGCTAGGAGCCGTAAATCGTCCATGTTATGGTGTTTGTATTTGTCAAGAGAATTACTTATGGTGAGATTGATCATTTATGCCTGTTATTTTCTATTTTCTCGATTGATGATCACTTCAATTGGTTATTATGATTCAAACCCGGAACAGAATTAGAGCTTCAGGTCCATTCACTTACTATAATTATGAAATTTGTGCCTTCGACTCTCATTCTGTTATAGATTAGTAACTCCCAACAATATCAATAATTAGTGTCCTCATTCCTGAATATCCTGTTTGTTGTATCTGTTAGAAAATGGAGTTTTTAGAGCATAAGTATTTTATGTTCTTGATGTTAATTCCGGATTTTAACGATTGGAAATTGTTCCTTGTTATGAGGACTTAAATTTTCATATATGGGTCTAAGTGATTTTCTTAGTGAAACCCATAGAGAAATGGAGTTGAAGTTAGTAGCTTGAATAAGCTTGAAATGAGAATGTGTATTTATCCCACATTGAAATAAATAAGGGGGGTTGTTGGCTTTATATAGAATCACACACATGGGTAGTGTACAACTACTAAGGTGTATGATGGTGCATGGTGTTACTGTGTGCTCCACGCGCACACACACACGCGCGCGCGCCGCCGCCGCCCGCCCCGCCACGTCACGACACGCCATGCCACGCCACGCCACGTCTCGTCTCGACTCGGGTCGGGTCGATTTGGGCGAATGTCTCGGCGTCTCGCGTACGCGAGGCGACCTGGGCGAGGAATTTTATTGCATGGATTATTGATTTATTTTAATATTATAAACATACTGTCAGAAACAAGGTTACTGTCAGGAAGTGAAAACTTGCTGTCAGAAACAAGGTTACTGTCAGGAAGTGAAAACTTGCTGTCAAAAACAAGGTTGCTGTCAGGAAGTGAAAACTTACTGTCATGAAACAAGGTTGCTGTCAGGAAGGTGAAACTTACTGTCATGAAAGAAACAAAGTTGCTGTCAACTGTTGACAGTTACTTTAAAGATACTGTCGAGACTTGTTGACAGTAACTTCTGCGTGATTTTGACAGTAAAGTCTGAGTGTTTATTCTATTAATTGGAAGTCATAATGTGGATAAATATATAACGTAACTGTTACGATTTATTTAATATAAAATCAGCTGTTACACACTGTATACACTGAAAACATACTGTCCACACCATACATTCTCTGTTCTCTCTTTACTCTCAGTTATCCTCCTGCTATAGTTCTTTTACTTAAGGTTTTTCGGCGAACTGAGGTGCTAGTCGAAGTTGAGTTTTCTGGTTGCTGTGACCATCTAACTCGGAGCTGTTTTATCCTGGAAGAATATTGCCAGCATCCTGACACAGTGTAAGTGGAGGCAATTATCTCTTCAAGAACAACCAGGACTTCTTTGCAAGGCCTGGTGACTCAGCTGATTATTTCTTATTTGATACCTGCATAGCTATGGCTTCTGGTATGATTTCTTATCTTCCTTTGTTCTATCAGTTACTGATTTGCATGTGTTTTACCTTCGTGTTTTGTTTCGCTAATTGTATGCTTGGCCTGGACTTGTTAAATACGATATATAACTGCCTCTATGTTGCTGTAGTAGTCAGTATTTCCATCATTCTTGAAGAGATAATTGGTTATATAGTATTTAGCATAATGGTTAACGAGAGTGAGATTCCTGCTAGTGGTAGTTCGGTTGCATCTGCTGGGGTCATTGATTGGACCACTTACAGTTTTCCACAACCTGTTGAATTAACTGGCTTGCCAGAGAAATTCAATGGGGGCGTTGGCTTTTCTCGTTGGCAGAAAAGGCTGAAGTTGTGGTTGACTGTAAAGGGTCTATGGCCTGTTGTGGAATATGAGAAGCCGGTTGTGGATCAAGAGAAGGCTGAATCAGTTAAGAGTTATGCGAAGTGGGCTGAGAAGGATGGGGTTGCTAGGGCAGCAATTCTGGCTGCTCTAACCAACACATTGTTTGATGTGTACTCCTCTGATGCCTACACCGCAAAACTCTTATGGGAGAAGCTGGACCAGACACACAATACTGACTCACAAGGTCTGGAAAAGTATTCTGTGGCTAGGTTCCTTGATTTCAAGCTGGTGGACAATAAGTCCATGACTGAGCAAGTGCATGAGTTCGAGATGATAGTGCATGCTTTGAAGGAGTCTGGAATGGACCTCCCCGAAAAGTTTAAGGTGATGAGTGTGATTGAAAAGCTCCCAAAGTCTTGGGAAGAGTTCTCTTTCTCCCTGAAAAGACAGAAAGGAGAGATCACATGGACCAACCTTATGCTGGACATCTCGGTGCAAGAACAACACAAGTCCAAACAGGGACATGTGATGCCAACTGAGCATGGAAGCTCGAAGGTAAATGTAGCTACTGTAGGACAGAAAAGGAAGGCTGTCTCTAAGAAGGGTAATAGTAATAAACCTAAGAGTGACAAGGATAAGGCCAAGAAACCAAAGGCAAACAAACCATGTTGGTCTTGTGGGCAGGTTGGGCACTGGAGTAAGGACTGCCCTACGAAGAAAGCAAAGAAAGCCGAGGGTGTAGCTCAAGCGAATGCTGTGCTTGGAACCTCAAGTGGGCCTGTAGCGAACATGGTTGTTGGTGAGGCTTTGGCTTCTGAAACCAACGTAGACCGGTATGTTACCTACAACCCTGTACTATTTTCCACTTATCTGTCAAATGAATGGTTGATTGATACTGGAGCTAATGTGCATATTTGTGCTGACATTAGTTTATTTGTATCTTATCAACAGAGTCATAGCTTGACAGTGACGATGGGGAACGCAAGTGCTGCTCAAGTACATGGAGTAGGAAACGTGGACCTGAAGTTTCCTTCGGGACGTATTCTATCCCTGACGAGAGTGCATCATGTTCCTGACATGCGTAGAAATATAATAAGTGGTAGTTGTTTAGTAGCTAATGGCTTTGAAGTTTCTCTCAAATGTAATAAAGTAGTTCTTACTCATACTGGTACATTTTTTGGCAAGGGTTACTTGTCGAATGGTTTATTTGTGATAAATGCTGAACCCGTTTTGGGTGGATTGATTAATAATATTACTCCTTCTGTTGATTATGTTGAATCTTCTGATTTATGGCATGCTAGACTTGGTCACTTAAATTTTGGTGCTCTTAAAAATATGATGAACTTAGAGTTGATTCCAAGACATACCATAGAAAAGAATTCTAAATGTCAAGTATGTGTGTCGGCTAAACAAATAAGGAAACCTTTTCATAATATTGTTAGGGATTCAGACTTGTTAGATTTAGTACACACTGATATTTGTGAATTTGGTGGTGTGTTGACTAAGGACCATTTTAGATACTTCATTACCTTTATAGATGATAGTAGTAGATTCTGTTATGTTTATTTACTTAGACATAAGGATGAAGCACTTAGTAAATTCATTATATATAAAACTGAAGTAGAAAAACAAACTAGTAAGGTACTTAAACGGTTGAGATCAGATAGAGGTGGTGAGTATACGAGTAACGCTTTTAATGAATTTTGTGCAAGCAATGGTATAGTTCATGAAGTTACCCCACCATACACACCTGAGTCTAATGGGGTTGCTGAGCGAAAGAACAGAACATTTAAAGATATGATTAATAGTATGCTTATTAATTCTGGGTTGCCTAAATACATGTGGGGAGAAGCTCTGAATACGGCTTGCCATATTTTGAATAGAGTTCCTCTGAAACACATGGATAAGACACCCTATGAGTTATGGAAGAGCAAGAAGACTAGTCTTAAGTATCTTCATGTGTGGGGGTGCCTTGCTAAGGTACTTGTCCCTGAACACAAGAGAAAGAAACTAGGTCCGAAGACTGTTGATTGTATCTTTCTAGGCTATCTTGAGACCACTACAGTTATGAGATTTTTAGTGCTAAAATCTGACATAGATGGTATAGTGGCAAACACGATAGTTGAGTTTCGTGATGCTACATTCTTTGAGGATGTTTACCCTATGAAGACTGGTATGCCTCAAGATACTTCTAATAAAGATCCTACTCACACATCAAGTTCTATTCCTGATCATGTGGAAAAGATGACAAATGTGGGGGCGGAACCTAGTAGTAGCTCTACTCCTAAGGAGGTAGAGGAACCACGAAGGAGTAAGCGTGCAAAGGTAGTCAAAGATTTTGGAAGTGATTTTATCACTTACAATGTCGAGGACGAACCTTTAACTTTCCGACAAGCTATGGATTCTTCAGAGTCTAGGCACTGGAAGGGCGCTGTAAAGAGTGAAATTGACTCTATTGTTTCTAACGGAACATGGGAGTTAGTTGATCTCCCTCCTGGATGTTCTACTATCGGGTGCAGATGGATCTTTAAGAGAAAGTTGAACCCTGACGGCTCAATAGATAAGTACAAAGCTAGACTGGTAGCTAAGGGTTTTAAGCAAAAAGAGGGCATTGATTACTTTGACACATACTCTCCAGTAGCTAGAATGACAACAATTCGAATGCTTGTAGCATTGGCTTCCGTACATGGTCTTATCATCCATCAAATGGATGTAAAGACAGCTTTTCTTCATGGTGAACTTGAAGAAGAGATTTATATGGATCAGCCTGAGGGATTTGTTGCATCTGGTAACGAAAGGAAAGTATGTAAGTTGATCAAATCCATCTATGGCTTGAAACAAGCTCCTAGGGATTGGCATAAAAAGTTTGATGAAACTATAGTGCCGTTCAGTTATGATATTAATGATAGTGATAAGTGTGTCTACACCAAAGTTAAAGGTAGTGAGTGTGTCATCTTGTGCCTATATGTAGATGACATATTACTGTTTGGAACCAATATTGAGATTATTAACGAGACAAAAGCTTTCTTGAAAAGGCATTTTGAAATGAAGGATATGGGTGAGGCTAGTGTGATTCTTGGTCTCAAGCTGACTCAGTCAGCTGAGGGAATAACTTTATCGCAGTCTCATTATATAGAGAAATCTATACTTGAGAAATATGGTTATTCACAGTGTAGAATCGCTAGTACACCCTATGATCCTAAAGTTGCCCTTGTTAAGAATGCTTCAGGAGTACCTGTGTCTCAGTTAAGGTATTCTCAGATTATAGGGAGTTTGCAGTATCTTGCTAACTGTACTAGACCAGATATTTCATACTTTGTGTCTAAGTTGGCTAGATATACAAGCTGTCCAAACAGAACTCATTGGGATGCTCTTGATAGAGTACTAAGATATCTGAAAGGCACAATGTACCTAAGTTTACACTATAGGAGATTTCCTGGTGTACTTGAGGGGTACAGTGATGCAAGTTGGATAGCTAAGAAGTCTGGTTCCAATGGAGTGACTGGATACGTGTTCACTTTAGCAGGTGGAGCAATATCCTGGAAGTCGACAAAACAGACTATAGTTACTCGGTCTACTTTTGAGGCTGAGTTTTGTGCACTTGATGCCACGGGGACGGAGGCTGAATGGTTACATGGACTTATGTCCACGATACCTGTAGTAAACAGACCGCTTCCTGCGTTTGCTATTCATTGTGATAGTAAAACAACTATCGACAAGATTAGCAGTAAAAAGTATAATGCTAAAACAAAGAGACACATCCAAGTTAGACTAAAGTCTATAAGGGGTTTAGTGTCTGATAGGATTATAGTTGTAGAGTTCATAGGAACTCAGAATAATATAGCTGATCCTTTAACTAAAGGACTGGAACCTGCAGTGGTCCTTAAGTCAAGGTTGGGGATGGGGCTGTCAACCCATCATAGTTCATCATCAGTGGGAACCCAATACACATGAGAGGAGATCCCTTGAAGTGTATTCAATGTGGTAATAACAAGCTGTAAGGATGAATTGGTAGTACCTTTGCTACATAGATGATACTGTTTGTATCTGAGTCTATCCCCTGTAAACCTAGAAGGTACTGACACTGCTAGTAAGCAAGAGTTATTATAACTCTGAATGGGGTCAAGTCATTTGACGAGATGGTAGCAGTACATCTCTGGAGATGCCCAGCTAAGCGAATGTAATTGTGTGGTCGCAATTAGAGGAAAGGGTTATTCCTTGAAGCATTCGATGAACAGGATCGAGACAAGACCATTAATGTCTCAAAGCCGTAGATTGGCACCATAGCCTTTGACTTGTCGTCGTCTATGGAACATGGTTACTCCAAACGGATTAAGATTCAAGGTGAAACATTCCATCTGAATCCGGTAATCATTGAAGTAGGGGACTTAGGAGGGTTCAAACCCGGAAGGGTACCAACTCTGAAAAAACAAGTCATGATGAGAAACCTGAAACATTTCTGTATGGATTTGTGGGGGATTGTTAGAAAATGGAGTTTTTAGAGCATAAGTATTTTATGTTCTTGATGTTAATTCCGGATTTTAACGATTGGAAATTGTTCCTTGTTATGAGGACTTAAATTTTCATACATGGGTCTAAGTGATTTTCTTAGTGAAACCCATAGAGAAATGGAGTTGAAGTTAGTAGCTTGAATAAGCTTGAAATGAGAATGTGTATTTATCCCACATTGAAATAAATAAGGGGGGTTGTTGGCTTTATATAGAATCACACACATGGGTAGTGTACAACTACTAAGGTGTATGATGGTGCATGGTGTTACTGTGTGCTCCACGCGCACACACACACACACACACGCGCCGCCGCCGCCCGCCCCGCCACGTCACGACACGCCACGCCACGCCACGCCACGTCTCGTCTCGACTCGGGTCGGCTCGGTCGAAGGGCGATTTGGGCGAATGTCTCGGCGTCTCGCGTACGTGAGGCGACCTGGGCGAGGAATTTTATTGCATGGATTATTGATTTATTTTAATATTATAAACATACTGTCAGAAACAAGGTTACTGTCAGGAAGTGAAAACTTGCTGTCAGAAACAAGGTTACTGTCAGGAAGCGAAAACTTGCTGTCAAAAACAAGGTTGCTGTCAGGAAGTGAAAACTTACTGTCATGAAACAAGGTTGTTGTCAGGAAGGTGAAACTTACTGTCATGAAAGAAACAAAGTTGCTGTCAACTGTTGACAGTTACTTTAAAGATACTGTCGAGACTTGTTGACAGTAACTTCTGCGTGATTTTGACAGTAAAGTCTGAGTGTTTATTCTATTAATTGGAAGTCATAATGTGGATAAATATATAACGTAACTGTTACGATTTATTTAATATAAAATCAGCTGTTACAGCCGTTTTGATTATATTAAATCGACCGTTTCATTCTAATTAATTGGAATGGGAGTTACAATATTAATTGGGTGGCATCAGTTACGTTTAGCCTCTAGTATAAATAGAGACCTAAGCAATTGATTGTGATATACACTGTATACACTGAAAACATACTGTCCACACCATACATTCTCTGTTCTCTCTTTACTCTCAGTTATCCTCCTGCTATAGTTCTTTTACTTAAGGTTTTTCGGCGAACTGAGGTGCTAGTCGAAGTTGAGTTTTCTGGTTGCTGTGACCATCTAACTCGGAGCTGTTTTATCCTGGAAGAATATTGCCAGCATCCTGACACAGTGTAAGTGGAGGCAATTATCTCTTCAAGAACAACCAGGACTTCTTTGCAAGGCCTGGTGACTCAGCTGATTATTTCTTATTTGATACCTGCATAGCTATGGCTTCTGGTATGATTTCTTATCTTCCTTTGTTCTATCAGTTACTGATTTGCATGTGTTTTACCTTCGTGTTTTGTTTCGCTAATTGTATGCTTGGCCTGGACTTGTTAAATACGATATATAACTGCCTCTATGTTGCTGTAGTAGTCAGTATTTCCATCAGTATCTGCTTAATTGTCATGTGTGCCCATTCAATTTTAGTGCCAGTGCTTGTATTTTGGTATCAAGACTGATTCTTTTGTAATTAGCCCGTGCAAAACCTACAAACTACAACAGTTCAAAAACCTAAAAATGTATTGTCATAGTTATGATCTATACAATTTCAATGAAAGAATTTAAGCTTTAGGAACATGCTTGTAATAAATTTCTAAATCTGGAACATCATACAGGGATAGTGATGCTTTAATTCTTAGGAACAATTTATCGACATAGCGTTTTAAGAAATTGGCCAAATAATAGTTATCCCATATTAACCATGTACATAACCATGTTGCGTTGTTGACATCCCCAAATCGGTATTTTGGATTGAACTCCCAGATTTAAATTTGTTAAGAAGCTACCTTCGGTAGTTTTCTCGCTCTACGCGACAGATATAAAATTGCCTTGTAGACATCGACTTAGCATTCTTTTTTCCAATGAAATATTTATTTGGCTCTTCTCTTACTAGCCTCAAAAAAAATTTAACAGCAGGACCACTGCTGGGCTTTTGCTGACGTGTCCTTGGTATGCGAAGGGTTGCTTTACTACATTAGCAATTTCAAGATTGTTACTGCTCAGGGTGCCTCAAAATCGATCAATACGGACATAATAGTTGTCTTTGGTAGAAAGATTGAGGTCATTGACTGCCTGCATGGGAAAGTAATCCCTCATTACAAATTCAACCTCTGCTCTTGGTCGGACCTGAGTTGATAGCAACAACTACCTAAGCGGACATCGGTCAACAACTCATCTACATCTTCTTCTGAATTAATTACAAATACTTCACACATATCTTTACAACAGTATATGTTTCCATTTTTAGACGTAGGTGGAGTGATCGTGGAAGCTGGAGATTTGGAGTACCAAAGTAACGATGTCAAGAGACTTAATTCACACCTTAATTGATAGCAGGTAAGGCACACTATCCATATTGTATCCTCTTTGAGCACATAACACACACCAAATCCGATCGAAGAGCGTTAGTACCCCCATTAAACCATACCACCAAATTCAGCCTTGCAAAAATAAAAGTTTCTCTTTGGGGAAAACAAGCTACATTCTTCCTAATCTTTTCCCGGATCCACCATAAAAAAATGTTGTGCTAATTTTCAGTGGTTTGTTAGTTTAAAACAACAAAGGTAAAATACAATTGTGCTTCAATTTCACATCAAATATATAACTGCTAATTCATTACCTATGGCTACATATATGATTCCATGACATGTGTTGTAGGTAAAGTTTTTTTTATCATCCACGCAGCAACGGATGTATGCTACAATCCAAAATATGAAGAGGTGCGTCACTTAGGTGATCATATCTCACCTGCATATGGTGATTTTATATGTCGTGTACCTAACAATGCTGAATACGGATATCAAATGTTACCACCTACAAACTCCCATCCACCATGTCTAACGATGGAGGACCTTTTACAGTTGAGCTCTGGGTTAACGAAAAGGTATGTGTTTCCCTCGATTGCCTTTCCTAGCAGTCTTTAGCCTAAATTTTTATATAAAAAGACATGTGCCCTTCTCATACTAACATGGACATTTTTTTTTGTTCAGCAATATGTATAGGATGATGTTATCTTATTAAAATTACATGCTAATATCCAATACAATGTCACAAAACTAGAATTTGTTATCTATAAAATACTACAACATGCACTTTGTTCAGGGATTTTATTCAACATGAAATGACAGTTTCCCCTCTACATATATAGGTATACATTTGTAAGATACAGATTTCCATAGTTAATTCATCCACTAATGTGTTGCAAATCTTTTCAGAATGGCTTCATCTATGATTCATGGCCAAGGGAATATAATGAAGCAGTAAAACTTGCTAATGATATAACTGGATTATTTCTAAATTGAGCTCCGCACCAACATCTGCTTCAAAAGCACAACAACACTCATCTGCAACCAAAAGAAAAATTACCATATTAAGAACTAGGCTCAATAGCTTGAAATCTCTTCCGTCGATGCTTTTAGGGAAACTGGTGTAAGTATAATCAATCAAATATTCACAATTGTACTATGAGGATGAAATGCTAACTCTCTATTAGTGTACTATGAGGATGAAATGCTAACTCTCTCTCTATTAGTTCATGAAGAGTTATTTTTTGGCAAAGTTGTGAGCTTGCTAAAATTTTCTTTAGTTAATTCTAATCTTATTTGTCTAAGGTCACACAATAGAAGTTATTTAGATGGTATTCATGTCACGTCCAAATTTGTGCAATAGTGGAATTTCTATTACTTCATCATATGGGTTTTTAGTCTACAACTGACTGTGATGCTTGAGCCATGCAACATACTGATATCTAATTTACCCATGACATGTATTTTTAAGTGAAACTATTACACTGGATTGGCACCCATCTTGACCTCAACTTTGACAACCCACCCGAATACGAGTGAATGAGAGCGCGGAAGAAATATGATTGCAAAAGGACATATAGTTGGAGCGATGGGATAAGCTAAATATGAAAGCAGAATTTAAGCCTGGAAACTGATCGCCCTTTTAATTTTCAAATAAAACTTATAGGAATCTGATTGTATCCATGTTTAGCGATCATGCTGTGTACTTTATTACAAGAATTAAAATTACTTGCACACTATACCTTCAACAATAGGCTTTAATAGTCACACAGACATGTATGTGTGTTACGCACACGCGTGTGTGTGAATGTATAAATCTTCACATTAACTCAATGGTTGACTTTCTCTTTATCTTTTGTTATTATTGTTCCCGGATTGTGCATGGGTATTAAATTTGTATTCTATACACATAACAGACAAAGAGATGAATCGGCGGAAGGACATACGTACTTGTAAATTGATATTAACAGTATACTAGATGGCGTCTACTTTGTATATGTCAAACTTTGCCAATAGGGGAAGCTTTCTTGGACCACAAGATCAGGACCCAGCTGATGCTATGAGCAGAGCATCTGGTTCGGACAACCATGACATTGTAGGTCTTCGATGCCAAATTATGAAAGGTAAGTACTTTTAACTTATTTAAAATGATTGTATTTCTGATATTGCTAAAATAATTTTTTTTCATCATGGATTGATTGTTGCATGGTGTTAAAATAGAAGAAGATGAGGGGCAAGAGAAATTGGAGGAGACTGTAGTCAGTACCAAACATATCGCGCTGACAATAAATGAAGAACTCGACTTGAACGCAAGATTATTTGTATATCTTTATTTCTTGGATATAATTCTCCACTTTCAGCGAAGGCTTTTCCTTGAAATTATCACTTAAAGTATGATGGTATGATGGTAAAGAAGCTTATGGGGTTTTTGCTATAATGCTTTGCAGGATAACTTGGTCAATCAGGTCAATGTCACAAACTCCCATTTGCAATTGCAGGTCATATGGTCATAATCGTTAACTGACATGATTTTTAATTTGTTTGAATCCTTACACCTCCTTCCCATATACTTAGCAATCTGATGCACTTAATGTTTCAGATTTTGGCATGCTTTTTTTTACATCATTTTCTATTTCTCTTTCACCCATGACTTAATGTTTATCAGCTTCACTTACTGATGTTTATCCATTTCTTAGAACATGTATATTAGCTACCTATCCGATTAGATGGTCGTCTAATGTTATGCTATAATCACGCAAGCGTACGTGGTCACAAGTAATACAAATATAAGTCGAGTTCGTTCCCACAGAGATCTGGTTATGGTTTCAATTCAGTTCATGCACCTATGCAACAATGTATGGTTTTTAATCACTGCTATGACAAATAACAAAATTTGGGTTTTAATTAACTAACTAACTAAGAAGTAAACTAACAAACTAAGAATTAACTAACTAACTATAATTGAAATCTAATTACTTCTGCAAGAAAAAACCATGGAATCCTAACTTCATTAAATACTTTGCTTAGATCTGACGCCTTTAATCACTATATGCAATGGTTATGATATCTGATCGGACAACACGAAAAAAGTACACGCTACCTGTCAGCATACGTATACCAAACTACCCATACATCCACAAAAGAGATAGAAGATGAATAGACACCAATTATGTTTAGACCCTATATGTCTATAGAATTTGAAAACATAACGGTTGAAGAGTAAGTTATCCATAAAGATCACACAGGGCAGTATAAGTATTTTAATCTCACACCACGAATCATATTGATAACAATTATGAACCTATGCTAGCATGGCAAGTTTTAAATCTCAAGATCCACTTTCACTTCACAAGAGATTAACAAATTAGATGTTCATGACGCATCTATCAATTAAGCATAACCATACGAGGATATCAGATATACATCACACACAGATCTTTAAAGCATCAAGATACTAAAGCTCCATAAATAAATCCGTTAGAATCCCATGACAATGATTAGTTCATAATTGAACCTCTCGTCATCATGGGATCAAGTGAAACCATGATAAAAACAAAGTATGAAAAGATACAAATAATCCTAAGTAATTGTCTATATGTATGTATCTATCTATCTATGTATCTATATCTATGTATATCTATTACAATGGTAGGATGTGTTTAAATAGGCTCTAAAAGTCTTGCCCAACAAGAAAATACCAAAACAGAATTATAGTAGAATTTCTGCAAGATACGTTTCCTAAACTGATTCTGTTTTTTAAGGGAAATTCGTAGCTGACTTTTCTTCTGTTTTCCAGAGCCGTTCCAGATGTAATTGGACCTCTGGACCACCTTAGAATGATAGAGAATCTCGTTATCTTCGCGTGGACAGCTTACGGGTCTCAAACGGACTTTTAGAACTCAAGATATGGCCAAAACAGTGTAGACTGCGCAAGCCCTTCTCAGAAATCCGAATTTTAATCAATTAATTCTCCAAAAATAATAGAAGCATCAACCTCAGTCAACATTCTCGTAAATCTGTACAACTAAGCAAAACACATCAAAACTACCACAAACTTGAGTCCAAGACAATCAATTTAAGCCATTATATAATGTTCCAAGTGGATATAAAATCCACTTATCACACCCCCAAACTTAAACCGATGCTTGTCCTCAAGCATAAACAATTACAACTAACTAACTAACTAATACCGCTTCCGTAGGTGATCACGGTTGCATTTGGCATATGCAACAAGCCCTTTAAACCCCTAGGCAGCCCTAGTGGACGAGTAAGGTCTCGTGAGGGCCTATAGCGAATGTACCCACAAAATCCAATGCAATGCATGAATGCAACTAATATGAAAATGCAAATGACTACTACTAATATCCTACCATACCTTCAAATCCTCTCATGCCATATCAACTTAAGAATCAAAGTAAATACGCAATGTCTTGGTGTCGAAAGTGCAAGTATTCACATAGTCTACTTAATGAACATGCATAAGTTCTTACAAGCCCATGTCAAGTGTAAGAATAAGTTAGTAAACATGCTAAGCCTACAAGAGTACATCTTTGAGACAAAACTCGGGATCTCATATGCAAAAACAAGCAAACACTCACAATCCACTCACAAAAGAATATTCACTCAAGAACAAAGGTAAGTGTATCACTCAATTCCAACAAAATCATAAGCATGCTTGACATTTGGTATCAATCTATCACTTAACACAACATACATCAATGACGATAATCAAAAGGTCTTTATTTGGGTTGTAACGGGGCTAGGGACAAGGTATGTCAAATAAGCCAAAACAGGTGAAGTGTCAAAAGCTAGTAAGTACCATAATAAATCATACACAACACCCTATTTCCCCCCCACATAATTTTTACTCAAAACAAACACTCGACTAGTCGACTAAAGTAGGATCACAACAAACACAAACATGCTCTCATAATATTTTTCACTTTTTTTTTCTTTTTTTTTTCGAGAGCTAGATAAAACAATAATATAACAAATAACAACGATCCCACAATTTTATTACACATGCCGAATATCAAATAAACAAACCCAATTTTCAATATTTCCCCCAAAAGTAAGACCAACAATAAACCCCTCCTTGCACACCTTATTACTCCCTTAAGCACTCTACTAGCCTTTGACAATGTGGGTTCAAATTAATGTAAGGCCAATACAAGAAAAAGGTCTAGGCAAGTAATGTGGTATGTCACCGAAAAAATAGGATTAAGCTCAACGGGTTAACTAATTGATCATGTAAACATGGTGTGGTAATATGGGAAAATATGCGGTTATTCCTAAATGCCTTTATCATTTTAATCGTCAAATAATGTCATGCGTTTCAAGAAAGACCTCAAACAACTGTTAGCAATGCAAACAATCCGTGGACACTCAAGCAAACGAATAAATTGCAACAATGCAATAAGGCTAAAAAAAAAAACTCACTCACTTGATGGAAAAACATACTCAATCCCAAGCAAAAATCTCTCTAACGCACCGACTTGTATTCAAAGCATGCAAACTAAATCATCTTGCACATATTCATGTCCTTCTAATTACTCACAACATTCAATAAGTCTACTAGCTTCAACTTACTAGTGTATGTGTGTGCACAAGAACAAAGCATATCACTTCTCAATCAAAAGCGTCAACAACACAAAATTCGTATCAAGCATGGGTGCAAATGTAAACTATTATGAACTCACATAATATACAAACATAAAAACAGAATGTCCTATATGAAACAAACTTAGATAACACAAACATAAATGCATAATTTACTACTACTAATATGCAAAGCATGAAATCCTACATGAACAAATAATACAACAACAACTACTAATCCCTCAAACCACCCCCAAACTTGAAATATTCAATGTCCGCATTGAATGAAAGTAAATACGAGGGATAGCAGAAAACATACCTACAAAGCGCCTTACATATCCTCCCCCATCACAACTCAACATGCTTGTTCGGCAAAAATCCCCTTTTTGTAGCAAGTAGCATCACCTCTCCCAAGCTTAGAAGCCATCAGAATCAATACCCAACTCACGAGAAGCTCCACCAATAATTTCCAAGCAATATCACACCAAAGATAGCCCAAATTCCAAATACAAAATCCCAATTTTGCAAGAACACAAATTCGTAATAAAATAAAATTTGAGAGAAGAAATAAACCCACTACGAATTGGAGAGGTGAACTTGCAATTAATTCCTCTTTAGAATTGAATTTTTAGAGATTTAAATAAATAGAAGAGGAATTGGATTTGTATGACTAGGTGTGTATATATATAAGATGATGGATAGATGAGATTTAAAAATTTAGAGTGTAGGAGAGATTTGGAGAGGTTAAGATTTGATGTAGGATAGATATAGGAATTTAGAATTGAAGAAATTTGGGTTAGGATAGAATTTGTGGGAATTTTTATGGTTAAAAACAAGAATTTTCGGAAAAAATTCTGGGTAGAGGGAGTGTCACGCAGCTTCGAGCTGCGTTACAGGTGCGCTGGGCGCGGAACAAGGGTGACACACAAGACTTAAATGCGTGTTAGGGGTTTAAACAGGTAGACGAGCTAGCGCAACTTGCGCAACTGACGGGCAAATTGCTCCTAATGCAGTAACGCAGGCGCAACCTGCGTTACTGGGGCGCAAATTGCTTGAACTGTTCACTTTTTTTTTTTTGCACAACACTACTACCTTTTTTTTTTCACTACACTCATTCTTTTTTTTTTCCATACAACACTCAATTTTTTTTTCCTACACTAATGCATGGGTTGCCTCCCACGAAGCGCTTCTTTAACGTCAATAGCTTGACGTTACTTCCAAGTCTCCATTAAGGATGATAATAGTTCGCCTGGTCCTCTCTTCGCGAGACTTCATCGTCATCACGACGGCACACCTTCTGCCCCTTCTCCTCGCTTGGCCTATTCGTATGACAACTATGTCATCTTCCAATGCCTTCATCTATTGACCCAAAATCTGACAATTTGTAGAACAACACACATTCGCGGGCTTCGCTTGAATATAATGGAGGAGGGTAAATGTAAATTGCTGAAGCCTTTGGTTCCTCAATGAGAACTTCCTCCATTGGCTCTAATGCGCTACCTCCATCTTTATACTCTGAGACAAGTAGAAGACCTGCATCTTTCCCATGTTCTTCATCCTCTTGGTTCGCACATACCAATTCTTGAAATTTGCGTAGCTCATCAGTGTCTTCTTGATACGCACATACCAATTTTTGAAATTTGTGAAGCTCATCAATGTCTGTCTCAAATAGTGCCCTTTCCAAATCATCCACCTCACTAGCTTGATCAAATTCCTCACATGGCTTGTGAACACTCTCCTCCTCTCGGAATTTGTCTTCTTCAATTATGCATGCAGTACCTTGCTCCAAGTCATCGTTATTTTCTGGAATTGCTTCTGGTATGAATTGTTGTTTCTCTTGTTCCAAGGCTCTCACAGCTTGAGCAACTAGAATCTCCAAAGATTTGAGAGACTCCTCATTACTCTTCACAAGCATCCTAATCTCCTCCCTAGTAGGAACCTCATCTGACTGAAAAGTAGGAGTAGGTTGCTGATGTTGAAAATCTTCACTACCAAAGAAATATGACATATCCGGAACATCTTGCTGGTACTGTTGAGAATGGTATTGAAAATATGGTTGTTCCTCATAACTGACATATGGATCAACTCCTTCGTAGTAACAACATTGTGAGGGACCATGAACGCCCAAACACCGCTCACATTGATAAGGCATGGATGTACTCGAATATGCCCACCATGGCAACTCCTGACCTGCCATCTTCAAACACTCAAGTACCTGAACACACCAAACTAAACAAAATAGATAAGAAAAACAAATCTGAGTCAGTGAACTCTAACGACCACTATTGACAAGCACATAAACTAAAAATAAAACACCGATGATCCCCGGCAGCGGCACCAAAAACTTGTTATGCTATAATCACGCAAGCGTACGTGGTCACAAGTAATACAGATATAAGTCGAGTTCGTTCCCACAGAGATCTGGTTATGATTTCAATTCAGTTCATGCACCTATGCAACAATGTATGGTTTTTAATCACTGCTAAGACAAATAACAAAATTTGGGTTTTAATTAACTAACTAACTAAGAAGTAAACTAACAAACTAAGAATTAACTAACTAACTATAATTGAAATCTAATTACTTCTGCAAGAAAAAACCATGGAATCCTAACTTCATTAAATACTTTGCTTAGATCTGACGCCTTTAATCACTATATGCAATGGTTATGATATCTGATCGGACAACACGAAACAAGTACACGCTACCTGTCAGCATACGTATACCAAACTACCCATACATCCATAAAAGAGATAGAAGATGAATAGACACCAATTATGTTTAGACCCTATATGTCTATAGAATTTGAAAACATAACGGTTGAAGAGTAAGTTATCCATAAAGATCACACAGGGCAGTATAAGTATTTTTATCTCACACCACGAATCATATTGATAACAATTATGAACCTATGCTAGCATGGCAAGTTCTAAATCTCAAGATCCACTTTCACTTCACAAGAGATTAACAAATTAGATGTTCATGACGCATTTTCAATTAAGCATAACCATACGAGGATATCAGATATACATCACACACAGATCTTTAAAGCATCAAGATACTAAAGCTCCATAAATAAATCCGTTAGAATCCCATGATAACGATTAGTTCATAATTGAACCTCTCGTCATCATGGGATCAACTGAAACCATGATAAAAATAAAGTATGAAAAGATACAAATAATCCTAAGTAATTGTCTATATGTATGTATCTATCTATGTATCTATATCTATGTATATCTATTACAATGGTAGGATGTGTTTAAATAGGCTCTAAAAGTCTTGCCCAGCAAGAAAATACCAAAACAGAATTATAGTAGAATTTCTGCAAGATACGTTTCCTAAACTGATTCTGTTTTTTAAGGGAAATTCGTAGCTGACTTTTCTTCTGTTTTCCAGAGCCGTTCTAGATGTAATTGGACCTCTGGACCACCTTAGAATGATAGAGAATCTCGTTATCTTCGCATGGACAGCTTACAGGCCTCAAACGGACTTCTAGAACTCAAGATATGGCCAAAACAGTGTAGACTGCGCAAGCCCTTCTCAGAAATCCGAATTTTAATCAATTAATTCTCCAAAAATAATAGAAGCATCAACCTCAGTCAACATTCTCGTAAATCTGTACAACTAAGCAAAACACATCAAAACTACCACAAACTTGAGTCCAAGACAATCAATTTAAGCCATTATAGAATGTTCCAAGTGGATATAAAATCCACTTATCATCTTAGTGCCAGGGTTAAGGAATTTCACTGTAATAATTCTTTCGAATTTTAATTGCAGGACCTGTCTAGCTTTAACCATGCAAAGACAACTGTAAAAAGAGTGCTTCTGCAAGACAACTGCCAGAGTCCAAAAGTGGAAGTTCATGAATTAATCATGAATTAATCAGCAATTCTTTAATCATGAATTAATGTTGCTGCATAAGTATCTACCAGCAGCTTAACTACCAATTAAAATCCATTCAAAAGCGAAGGTAAAAGGTAAACTTCTTTTTTTAATTTTTTTTTAAAGATAAACCATATATGATAATAATGACTGCATATTTACTGAATACACACATGTAAAGCCGTAAGAACTAAGAATAGTTGTTCATGAACACTTCTCATATTATGCAGTTACATAAACTGAAACTACATCAAGGTCTCCCGAGATTGCGTGCACATTGTTTAAAATTGAACTTAACATTGCTTCACAACCTAGGACACGTTTTTCTTTTCTTAGCTGAGGTAGACCTTTTACTATTAAACTCTTGCGGTTCTTCATCACCTGCAAATGGGACGACAACATCATGTCTACTGCTGAAGTTGGGAATGATCCTTTCTTACAATTGACTTTCATTGCCCGAGAAGCCCATGATAAAGAGAGGTAAAAACAGTTGCTACATGTTCCTCTGATTGTATGCCTCAACACTCGCATATTTTCTATTACACACTAAAAACAATAAAGACTCCGCGGAATAGTGAACATACTTGGAGTTGAAACAACTATGATTTTTGCAGAGAAACAGCTGGGGGTTGTTTCCCAAGGACAATGAATCTGTCAATACCACAACAAAAGCATTCCGTTTAGTATAGCACCTAAACTATATACGTACTTTTAAGCGTCAATTTTTCATGCCCACTTCTCCTTCTGGTGCAGGAGGTCTCAGTACACAGACGGAATAAACTCCTCCTTACAACAGGACATGTATTCATTTCACAAGCATGTATACAAGTCTACAACACAACTGATGCTAGAGCGTGCCCGTGCCTTGCACGGGCTATAAAGCTAGTTATGAATAATAATTCATAATGGTGTTTGGTTAATCTTAGTTGATATGAATTGTTGTGGTCTGGGTAAAGAATTATGGTGCATTCTACATAACGGCCATATTGTCTTCTGATTGTTTTAATGAAATTGCTTGCTTCTAAAAAAAAACATTATTATTTTATTCAAAATTTTACAAATCATATATGATTTGCAAGCAGAACATGTTTTGGAGAACAATACGTTCTGCAATATTTTGTTTGACATGATTTTCAAGAATTTTAATGATTTTTTCATGTAAAACTAATATGATTTTCAAGATTTTCAATGAAATAAATGAAATATTGATTTTCATTGCACATGATTTTCAGTTAATTAGTTTTTGCAATGTTTTGATTGATATACGATCTCTGGTCTCCGCTCAAATTTTGGTCTCCATAAAACTTAACTCTAATAGTTATTTTGTTTTTAATGTAATATATATTAGTCAAAAACTCATTACTCATGTATTGTTTAGAACGAATAATATAATTTTTTAACTACAATGTGTTGTTAATGGGATTCAAATTTTGGAGATTCATTAAATTAGCACAAATATTGGATATTCCTTAGTAATACATCTAACGGTTCTCATCAATTTACTAAAAATCTAATGATCATTATTGTTTGTATGGTTGAACCATTGAACCAAATTACGAACAGTCATCCCTTAATTTGCTTATTACAATTTATTATAGAATACTAATCTATAATCCGTGCAATTCACGACACTTTTTTAATATTTATAATTAAAAAAATTATATTATCAAACTAAATTTTTTAACAACTATATTTATTGAAATTTATTTAAAATGAATTTGATTTATTCAATTATTTTTAATTTTTTATTGAAGAAAACTAAAAATTGTTAAATTTGAAATATTTAGAGAAAAAATAACCAAATTTAAGTATCAATATATAAAATTTATTATTTTTTATATTTCACACAATCAATTTATTATTTTTGCTTTATTTTAAGTTTTAAAAATTAGATTTATACAATTTTATATGCCACACAAAACTTAAAAAATTGTCTTTAATTTAGTGATGGTTTAAAAGTTATAATTCAACTAAAACTACTCAAAAGTTGAAGAGAATAAAAGTAACGAAATTTTACAGTGAAAATTATATTCAGTTTAGAAAATGTACCTATATTTGGCTTTGATTATTAAAATGAAAAAACTGGCCATGAGGATGACCTCATGGAGTTTCCTGAGAACATGACTTCAGTGCCTGTAAACCCTATTAAAATTTACTTTTCGTATTTGTATATAATTCTATTGTCAATCAAATAAACTTATTTTCTAGTACTAGATCTAATTTTATTCAATTTAAAATACCTACTTATATTTGGTGTACATTATTAAATTTACTTTTTGTTATTAAATATAATAATATTATCAATCAAATAGTCATATATATCCATTTAAGATCCAATGATCCATATTTTTTTAATCGACGACCGTACTAAAAGAAATTGGATAAAATCTATCTTAGACTTATTGTATATAAGGATGTAACTTGCCGATAAATAATAAGGAAATATTTAACAATAAATTGCATAAATATAATTATTTACACTATATTCATTGTAATTTTAGAAAAAGTATCCTAAAACTAATTTTGATAGCCAAAAAATGAAAATTCAACTTCCAATTGTATATAAGAGCGACGCAGTCACATATGTAGATTCAATTTTCAATCACGTATAACGTTAGTTGCATGCAATTACATATGCAAGTATGCAACTAAATGCAATTTGTTGTGCAGCCCAAAATGCAAATTCAACTTTCAATTGAATATAAGGGCGGTGCAGTCACATGTAAATTTAATTTTCAATTACATGTAAGGTTAGTTGCATGGAACTACATATGCAACTGAATGCAAAATTAAACTTACAGTTTCATATGCAACCTAAAATAAATTGGTATTTTTGCAAATATTTTGAGAACATGGTAAAATCGCAAATAAACTTTAAAAAAGTAGTATATTTGGTAAAGGATTTCATGTGTCTGAGGATGAACTCAGGTTAGAACCTTGAGGTTAAAATAAATCAATACGAATTTTAAGGGTATTTGTGTAAATTACTGATAAAAACTTAATATTTACAAAAATGCTAGGTAATATACTTAGGGGAGATCTGAGTTGTCCTCAGGCCCATTTTTCTCATTGGGTAAATATCATTTTTTTAATGATTTTATGTCGTTATTTAGAATTAACATAATAACCCGTGCGAGGCACGGGTCATCCTCTAGCAATTGCTATAAATTCTGTATAATTTTACGATTTAAGGATATTTTTGAATATAATTGCACCTTTTATATTCATACATATTATAATATCAGTATTTTAATTTATGTATAGATCATATGAGCATAAAAAAGGATGTTTTATAGCATATAAATATATTGTATAGGTTATAACACAATTTCTTTTAGAACAATGATAAAAAGACATATCATCGATATGAATAATACTCATCATACAATACTTTCCAGATAAAATTAGAGGAGGTTCTAGGATAAATTGTGTAGAGGAGGTTCTAGGTACGATTCACCATAAAAATAAATTTTACTCATTTTTTCCATTTAAATAAGAGAGTGAAATTTCATGTAATTTTATAACTTGTAAGGGTATAACTGATTCCCAACGGCCAACACCAATATATTTCATATATTGTTTGCATAAATATTAAAGGGATAGTGTTTTTGTAATTTTCAAACATATAGAAATATTATCGTAAGTTCACCACCATTAAAATGATACTTTTTGCACTTGTGTTGTGGTTTAATTTATAGTAATAGATAGATTGTGTACCATATTGTACGTGAAACCTAAAATATAATATTTTTAAAATAATAGGAGTCACCATTATTTTTACTAAAAAATTAAAATAATAGTAAAAATAAGATAATGGAGAGGTCGGGTTTGTGTAAAAGGTTTATTAACTCAAAATAATAAAGTCCATGCAGCAGAAAGGTTAGTAGCATAAATTGTGTTGAGGAGGTTCTAGGTACGATTCACCATAAAAATAAATTTTACTCATTTTTTCCATTTAAATAAGAGAGTGAAATTTCATGTAATTTTATAACTTGTAAGGGTATAACTGTAATTTCATAGAGGATTTATTGGCTCAAAAACCCACTAAAAATCCCCTTGTTCTCTTATTATATGTAGAAAGAATGGATGGATGTGTACCATATTGTGAAAGCTAGAATATAATATTTTTAAAATAATAGTAAAAAAAATAAGATAATGGAGAGGTCGGGTTTATGTAAAAGATTTTTTAACTCAAAACAAAAAAGTTCATGTAGCACAATGGTTGGTAGGATAACTTGTGTATAGAAGGTTCTAGGTTCGATTCACCCGAAAATGATATGTTTTCAAAATGTAGTTGTTGTGACCAAAATCTTGCATGGGTTAGATTTAGGCCCACTAGAGGATTAGGGTCCAGATCCATGAAGAGAATGAGTAATCTGTCGGGTTTCCGGAGGCCTGCGGTAGCCCTAGGGGTTACCATGTACACTGCAGCACGGGAACGCATGACTAAGGGTCTCAAGGTATCCCCTTGAGGATAACCTATAACTATTATTAGTCATCCAGTAGAGCTTCCAAAGTAGCTTCCGTGGTAGGTGATATGCAAAATTTACGCAAGCGCACGTTGTCACAAGTAATATATGATTAAATCAAGTTCGTTCCCACAGAGATCTAGAATGGTGTTCAGTTCAATTAATGTACCTATGCACCGATGTATGGTTTTTATCCACTGCTAAGAAAAATAACAAAATTGAGATTGATTATCTAAATTAATTAAGTGCAAATTATAAAACTAAGAATTTAACAATTAACGAGAATAAAAATCGAATTACTTATATGAGAATAAACATGGAATCCTAGTTTCATCATCTACTTCACTTAGAGTTGCAACCTTTAATTAAAACATGTGATGGGTTTGATATCTGATCTGTTAGGTCCAAATGTGTTGTAGAGGGGGGGGTGAATACAACTTTTCGAATATGAGTAGCAATAAATACGATGCAATAAATGAACACACAGATTCAAGGAATATATTTCTTTATATATAACTTGAAAAGGTTGCTACAACATTCATTACAAAGTATAACAGAAGTTCAGAGAGAAGTGAATGATTCTAAGCTCTGTGAATATACTCTCTCTCTTTTTCTTGTGTTTTCTCAATATTGCTCACTAACTAAAACATTACACAAGTGCTTCTATTTATACTACATGTAATCTATGTCCTGTAGTCTTCAAAGACTAAGATGTACGTGGCCCAATGATGTCCACATAAATCTTGCCTTATCTTGAAAGCTTGGAAATCTGCCAATCAGAAGATGCCATGTGTCATGTTGAAGCTGCACTCTAAGTAGAACTTCTACTTGAGAATTTCTACTTAGCCATCTCGAAATTTCTAAGTCGAACTTCTACTTAAAAATATTCTACTTGGCCATCCAGAACATTTAGTACTTAGAAAATATTCTGGTCTTCAACTTGAAACTTCAATGCACATCTTGAGCTTGTGATATCTTCATGTCTTCTTTATTCTTCAGCAAGCTCTTGAACATGGATCTTTATTACTGACATAAACTTGCTATCAATGTCCTGACACTTGATGCACTGGTCTGGTTCATAAGTGACTAGTCTTGATAGTGTTTCTGCTTCTTGAATAAATTACCATATTCACTTAGTAACTTAGCTTTCCAATATTCGCTTTCCTTCTTGTTCACTTGAAATCAATTGGTCTTGTTGATACTGATAGTTATGATCTTGATTCTCGATTTCTCAAATCACTGAGGCATGAACAACTTTGACTTGAACTTCTCTCAATGATTTCTTCTTGGCTTGATCATAGTTAACATGTTCAATTGTATCAATTACCTTGTCTTCATATAGTGTTGATTTCTTGTGACTTCTTGTTCTTGATTGTCTTCTGGTTAAGTATCTTTTCTTTTAATTGAGTTACATTAGTTATAGTGTTACAAGTTTATACACTCTGCCTTTCAATCTCCCCCAATTTGATTGTCTAACAATGACATTCAAATTAATGAAGGATAACTCAACTAAACAAGAGACGAGAAAAGATAATTAACATTACAGTCTTGAAAAATATACAATTGAAAAGTATTTGAAAACAATACAAAGAACTTAAACTAGAAACAGAATTCGAACCTCGAATTAAAGATCATTTGAATGATTCCTATCACCTGGATTATTTCATATCTTTTAGTCAAACTTGTATCACCTTATTGGATTCACTCTAAGGTGAATTTTCCTCAAGTGAGTTAAAGCAACCGAAAGACATGAAGTTTTTCCAACTTCAAGTTCACACCACTCTGACCTTTAACCCTAATTCCGTTTCCTTTTCCTAGCTTCAGCAGCTTGGTCTTTTTCTTCTTTCCGCCTTATGCGCTTCTCCTCCTGCTGCTTTTGTTTCTTATATACTGGATCATGAAGTTGCGTCCACCTAGCATTCAACAAACTTACTGCTTCCATTTCTAGAGGGTTCCTGGGTTCTGGGTAAGGATGTTTGAAAAGCCTTCTGAGTTTGTCCACCTCCTGAGTAGTCCTGATCTCTGGAATGTCCTCAAATTTCTTCATTATAAGCCGAGGTTTCCTATGAGTTTTATCAGCTTTAAACTGACAATAGATCATTTTGGGATAGCCCTTGACACGGTTAGTATTGTGGACACTAGCCGCATCTTGCTCCAATCGCTTCTTTTCCACTACTACATCAGACAGGTAACTCACGAGTCTCTGCTTTTCTGTCACATACTTAACTTCCACATCTTCCCATTTGAACACATATAACACTTTCTCCAGAAATGCAGCATCTTGAGTCTGCAGCAGCCATTGTCTACTCATATGCAAGAATGTTTGATTCTGGTCTGCATCTATGAATACTAAGGCATCAGCTGTATTATCAACAAAAGAGTGTATCCAGTATACACTGTCTCTTCCTGGAACACCAACTGCCTCCCTTATCTCTCCTTGTTCCAGTTCTCCAGTAGGAAGATTCAGAGCTTCATCTACATTCTTCATAGCTTGAAGAATATTCCATTTCTTCTCTATTAGCTCTGGTTCAATCTTCACATTATCAAGAGGGTTTGGAGCAATGACATCACACTTCCACACCTCATTGCTCTTCTTGAATATGGCACTTTCAATGATCTTCACTGATTTATCTTTAAGCTCAGAAGCGAATCCCTTACCCATCATTTGTCTACAGACGGCTTTAAGAGATTCCACTGAAAGTTCCATTAAGTCCTTTTCCTCCAAGCTCACCCTCTTCAATTTACTGTCAACCACCATCCGGACAACATTTGGATATGCTGAGAATTCTGGACCCTTGTCCTCTGCTAGCTGCATTAACTGATCCCTATACAGAATGCTTAGATTCTCAGAATGAGAGTATTGAATTTTTGTTGCTAGCAAGAACAACTCTGATGCAGATCTTCTCGTCATGAATTGGTCATCCACATACATGAAAGACATTGGGACTCCTTCTGTCAAAGACAAGATAACCTGCCACTCCTTTTGCGTTGTATTGTATCCAACCCTGACTTTAGAAATTAATCTCTTTAAAGCACTCATGTAGTCAGCAACCATTGGATTCTGCAAATTTAGGTTGTAGAACAGATCATCTGCCTCCTTGTTATGAGCTCCTTTCGTACATGGTCCCATCAATATCTTCCTTGCATCATCCCACTTCTGCCCTAACCTTCTATTGTCCAGATCAATCTGAGGATCAGCTAGCCTTGCAAGCTCATAATCGTACTGCTTCCCTTGTAGCTCCGCTTTCTTTTCCTGAAACGCAGCACGATCTTGCATTGCCTTCATTTTAAAGAACTCAGCTTGTTCCAAGGCTAACCGTTGAGATTTAAGGGTTTCCTCATCAACAGTAATTTCTTCAGGCCTTCCGACAGACATCCCAGCACCTCCACCTTGATCTTTCAATGATCTCTTTATAGCATGTTCCAAAGGTGCGTCTTCCATATCGGAATCTGAGTCAAGTACCACCTGTACTGATAAGTGGATTTTATATCCACTTGGGACATTCTAAATCGGCTTAAATTGATTGCTTTGACCTCAAGATTGTGGTAGTTTTGATGTGTTTGTTTAATTGTGCAGGGTTGGAATAATGTTGATTAAGATCGTTGTTTCCGTTGCTTTTGGAGTTGGATTCGGGCTTAATAATATAGAATGGAGTCTTGTTATGGTTCACCATGAGGATTCCAAGCATAGAGGATTGAAAACGGAAGAGAATGCAAAAAGAACGGGAGCAAACGGAGCAAAAACGAAGGAGAAAAAGCTGAAAAACGAAGGAGAAAAGAACGGGACCAGATTTGGCTCGAGCAAACTGCGCCAGTTTTGAGCAAAGTGCTCGGCAGTGAGCAGATTTGGCCCGAGCAAACTGCGCCAGTCTTGAGCAAAGTGCTCGGGGACGTGCTGATTTTCCAGTTTTGCCCTTATTCGATCTGAAATTGTATTTTAAGTGTTTTTTGACATAAAAATCGTTTCCGAGTTGTATTTTATGTATTTTTCTTATTGGGTAAGTGGGAGAAAAAACCTATATCAACATCCAACCCTTGTAATGAGAGACACACGTTACGTATTATAACCTAGGGTTTTTCAAGAAAAGAGAAAAGGAGAAGGAATTCCTCCAAGCTATTCTTGAACCTTTGTATTCTTCGATTGTGGGGATTTAATTCTAAACCTTATTCTTCTTCTTCTCTATTTTATTTACTTGTTTATTTTAGAGTTATGTTTTCAATAGAACCCATGATGATGATTAGTTCAATCATGAACTAATTCGTTGTCATGGGGGTTTAGTGGACTTATTCATGAATTCTATGTGTTGAATCTTCTCGATGCCTTTAGTGTGATTGATGTGATATCCTATCATGGTTGATTTTAATTCGTTATAGGAGAGTAGCTAACTCCTGTAATTGTGTGTTAATTCTTGTTGAAGCGAAAGTGGAAATAAGAGTTTAGAACTTGCCATGTTAGCGTAGGTTTATGCGTGATAGTATCATTCGTAATTAGTGTCATAACTCTAATCGTTTATGACGACTATGTGATCAATTAAATGCTTGCACCTCAACCATTATGTTTTATTCTTCATAGACATATGAAGACTTGGCATAATCGGGAGACTAAATGATTTCTATCTTTATTGTGGATATTGTTTAGGATGGTATTTGTGTAACGGAAGTTGGCTTATATCAGTTTTGTGTGTTCGATCAGGTGTTAATAAATCACATGAACAAGGCTAGGGATTTGGAGACTATAGATGGATTGTTTAAAGAAGCTAAATTCCCATGTTTTATTTGCATAAGTAATTCGACATAAATCTCAGTTCAAGCAGTTGATAATTAGTTATAATTCTTAGATAAATTTTAGTGATAACAACAATCCACTTATTTATTTGTTTTAGCATCGGAAAATAATCATACATTGGTGAGTGAATTAGCTAGACAATACAACGAGTCCCTGTAGGAACGAACCTTATTTGCTATCTGTATTACTTGAGATCACGTGCACTTGCGTGTTGAGTTGGTCGTAACAAGTTTTTGGCGCCGCTGCCGGGGACGCGGTTTTATTTTGTTTAGTTTCAATATTTGCCATCAGTGGTCATTGAATTTCGGTGACTAGGACGTTTTCATAAAATTTCTTGTTGGTGAATTTCAGGTACTTGTTGAGAGTTTATGCGTACACGAGCTCGTGCACGTAGAGACGAACTAGCACGTATAGAAGAACTAGCTAGGAGAAGACTTGATTTCGGGTTAGAAGACAATCTTGAAGCAAAGGAAGTTATGGCAAATCAAGATCAAGCAGCGAAGGCTTTGAGTGAATTCTCTCAGCCGAAAGTGGAGGACATTCATACTAGTATTGTTCGCCCAGCTATAGGGTCTAACAATTTCGAGCTAAGGCCAAACATCATTCAGATGATTCAGAACACAGTCCAGTTTGGGGGTAGTCCTGCTGAAGATCCCAATGCTCATATTAGGGACTTCCTTGAGATCTGTGACACCTTCAAATTCAACGGAGTTACAGATGACGCAATCAGATTGAGGCTATTTCCCTTCTCTCTCAAGGATAAAGCCAAGAGTTGGTTACATTCTATGCCATCAGGCTCTATTACAACATGGGCAGACTGTGCTCAAAAGTTCTTGACCAAGTATTTCTCCATGGCGAAGACAGCAGCTTACAGGAATGCCATTTCTCAGTTTGCTCAGCATTCCCAGGAATCTTTGGGAGAAGCTTGGGAGAGGTACAAGGAGATATTGGCACGTTGTCCTCATCATGGAATGCCGGATTGGATGATAATCAGCAATTTCTATAACGGGTTGGGAGCTCAGTCCCGGCCTATGTTAGATGCAGCTTCTGGAGGTGCGCTATGGGCAAAAAGCTATGAGGATGCTTATAATCTGATTGAAATGATGTCGGCCAATGAGTTTCAGAATCCTACTCAACGCTTGCCACCTGCTAAAGTGGCTGGAGTTCTTGACTTGGATGCAGCCACTGCTATTGCTGCCCAACTCAAAGCGTTGACAATGAAGGTAGACTCCCTTTCTAATCTTGGTACTAACCAGGTTGCTATGGTGTGTGAATTGCGTGCAGGGGCACATGACACAAATATGTGTGCTAGCTCAGCTGAATCCGCACAATTTGTTGGTAATTTTCAAAGATCTCAGCAACCAGTGCCACAATTTTATCATCCCAACAATCGGAATCATCCTAACTTCAGTTGGAGCAACAATCAGGGAGGTGCTCAGCAACCACAAAATCATCAGTTCAATGTAAGGCCAAGTAATCAGAACTATCAACCACCACCTTATGCTCCAAGGCAACCATTCAATCCACCGGGGTTTCAACCATCTCAAGGAACTTCATTGAATCAGTCTGAGAAGTCGGAATTGGAAGAGCTTCGAATGATGTATAAGAGTCAGGCAGTGTCATTGAAAACTTTAAAGAATCAAATTGGCCAGCTAGCCAATGCTTTGTTGAACCGTCAACCAGGAACGCTTCCGAGTGACACAGAGGTGAATCCAGGCAAGAAAGATCAAAAGGAACAGGTTCAGGCAATAACATTACGATCAGGAAGAAGTCTACAAGGTCAGAACGAAGAAAAAGCAACCGAGGAAAAACTTGAATCTTCAGTTGAGGTCGAATCTGGTTCTGATTTGCTTCCTAATGCTACTCCTTCAACTCCTATCATTCACAAGAGTGTTATTTCCCAAAAAGAAGTAGAAGATAAGGTGTTTCCACCTCCTCCATTCCCAAAACGAATTCAAAGGCAAAAGTTAGACAAGCAATTCGCTAAGTTCTTGGATGTATTCAAGAAGCTGCAGATTAACATACCATTTGCGGAGGCTCTTGAGCAAATGCCGAGCTATGCGAAGTTCATGAAGGGTATTCTCTCGAAGAAATTGAAACTTGAGGAGTTAGAGACCGTTGCCTTGACGGAGGAATGTAGTGCCATCTTGCAACAAAAGTTGCCTCCTAAGTTGAAGGATCCTGGAAGCTTCACCATTCCATGCACTATTGGAGACCTCTCATTCAGCAAATGTTTGTGTGATTTGGGTGCAAGTATTAATCTCATGCCCTTATCAGTTTTCATGCAACTTGGTCTTCCAGAGCCAAAGCCCACTACCATGACTCTACAACTTGCTGACCGTTCTGTTACTTATCCGCGAGGGATAGTTGAGGATGTTTTGGTGAAAGTCGACAAGCTTATCTTTCCAGCAGACTTTGTTATTCTTGACTTCGAGGAAGACAAGAAGATCCCTATCATCTTGGGACGACCATTCTTGGCGACAGGCCGAACTCTTATCGATGTCCAAAAGGGGGAACTCACTATGAGGGTGCACGATCAAGATGTCACTTTTAATGTTTTCAATGCAATGAAGCTTCCAACTGACGATGAAGAGTGTTTCAAAATTGATATGGTCGACAAGGTGGTTAACCCCGCAACTCAACACTTGATAAAAGCTGATGTGTTGGAAAGAGTTCTTGCTAATGACTTGGAGGTTGAGACCGAAGAGGATGAAGAACAATTGCAATATCTTAATGCATCACCATGGAAGAAGTTTCAAAGCTCATTTGAATCATTGGGGTTGTCAGAATTGAAAAAGTCTCATGTTAGACTTAAGCCATCCATCGAGGAAGCACCTACAGTGGAACTTAAGCCATTGCCTGAACATTTAAGGTATGCCTATCTTGGTGATTCTTCTACCTTACCTGTTATTATATCTTCTCAGCTTTCAGGAATAGAAGAGGAAAAACTATTGCGAATCTTAAGGGATTCCAAATCAGCCATTGGGTGGACTATAGCAGATATCAAGGGTATCAGTCCGTCGTACTGCATGCACAAAATTCCTTTGGTAGAGGGAGCTAACCCTACAGTTGATAATCAAAGGAGACTGAATCCTGTCATGAAAGAAGTTGTGAAAAAGGAAATTCTTAAATGGCTTGACGCTGGCATTATCTACCCAATTTCTGATAGCTCTTGGGTGAGTCCGGTACAGTGTGTGCCTAAGAAGGGGGGCATGACAGTGGTGACTAATGAGAAGAACGAGCTCATTCCTACGCGAACAGTTACGGGTTGGAGGATTTGCATGGATTATCGGAAATTGAACAAGGCCACTCGGAAAGATCATTTCCCACTTCCATTCATTGATCAGATGCTCGACAGATTGGCTGGACATCAGTACTATTGCTTGCTTGATGGGTATTCTGGGTACAATCAGATTTGTATAGCACCCGAGGATCAGGAGAAGACTACATTCACTTGTCCATTTGGCACATTCGCATTCAGACGTGTTTCTTTCGGGTTGTGTGGTGCACCAGCTACATTTCAAATGTGCATGATGGCCATCTTCTCTGACATGATTGGAATTAATGTGGAAGTATTCATGGACGACTTCTCAGTCTTTGGGGATTCTTTTGATGAGTGCTTGGAAAACTTGAGTGTGGTTCTAAAACGTTGTGTGGAGACGAATCTTGTACTAAATTGGGAAAAGTGCCATTTCATGGTACAAGAAGGTGTCATTCTGGGACACAAGGTGTCGTGTAAAGGTTTGGAAGTTGACAAAGCAAAGGTGGAGACTATTGAGAACCTTCCTGCTCCCGTCTCAGTCAAGGGTATTCGCAGCTTTCTTGGTCATGCGGGGTTCTATAGGCGCTTCATAAAGGATTTCTCAAAAATTTCTAAGCCGTTATGCAATCTTTTGGAAAAAGATGTGCCATTCAAGTTTGATGAGGCTTGTTCACATGCGTTCGAGATCTTGAAGAAGAAACTAATTTCTGCTCCAGTTATTACAGCTCCTGATTGGAGTCAACCATTTGCTTTGATGTGTGATGCCAGTGATTATGCACTTGGGGCCGTTCTAGGCCAAAGGAAAGAAAAAGTGTTCCACGTTATTTACTATGCAAGTAAAACACTAACTGATGCTCAGTTGAACTACACGACCACTGAGAAGGAACTACTTGCTATTGTCTACGGGTTTGAAAAGTTTCGCTCTTATCTGCTTGGTACAAAGGTGACAGTTTATATGGATCATGCTGCCATTCGCTATCTCCTTGCGAAGAAGGACTCTAAGCCAAGATTGATTCGTTGGGTTCTTCTGTTACAAGAATTCGATGTGGAAATCAAGGATAGAAAGGGGACGGAGAATCAGGTAGCTGACCATCTCTCTAGATTGGAAGATCATGGCAAGTCACCTAAAGACAACACGGTCATTAATGAGTTCTTCCCTGATGAGCAATTATTCAAAGTGCAAGATGATGAACCATGGTTTGCAGACTTCGTGAATTATCTAGTAAGCAACATCATTCCACCTGAGCTCTCTCATGCTCAAAGGAAGAAATTTTTGCACGATGTCAAGCAATATATTTGGGATGAACCGTTTTTGTTCAAGCAAGGAGCTGATCAGATTATTAGGCGTTGTGTTCCTTACGGTGAGACCGAGGCTATTCTAAGTGATTTTCATGCTACAGCTTATGGAGGTCATTATGCAGGTGAGAAGACAGCCACACGTATTCTTCAAGCAGGGTTCTATTGGCCAACTCTATTCAAGGATGCTCATCAGTTTGTGTTGAGGTGCGATCGATGTCAGCGAGTTGGTAATATTTCTCGTAGGGACGAGATGCCTCTGAATGTCATGATGGAGGTAGAGATCTTTGACGTGTGGGGAATCGACTTCATGGGACCGTTCATTCCGTCATGTGGTAATCAATATATTCTTCTGGCCGTGGATTATGTGTCTAAGTGGGTGGAGGTCAAAGCACTTCCAACGAATGATGCTAAGGTGGTGCTTAATTTTCTCCACAAGAACATATTATTTGGCACTCCACGAGTTATAATCAGTGATGAGGGTACGCATTTTTGCAATCGGAAGTTTACATCTCTGATGGCACGCTATAACATCAATCATCGAGTTGCTACAGCTTATCATCCTCAAACCAATGGGCAAGCCGAGGTCTCTAATCGCGAAATTAAACGGATTCTTGAGAAGGTAGTTAGTCCTTCTAGGAAGGATTGGGCATTGAAGCTGGATGAAGCAGTGTGGGCTTATCGGACAGCCTATAAAACACCGTTGGGAATGTCACCATTTCAACTAGTGTATGGGAAAGCTTGCCATCTTCCAGCTGAATTAGAACACAAGGCATATTGGGCATTGAAGAAGCTGAATTTTGATCTTACAGCAGCAGGTGAGAGGCGTATGGTTCAGTTGAATGAAATGGACGAGTTCCGTTTGCAAGCTTATGAGAACAACAAACTCTACAAAGAGAAAGTAAAAAGGTGGCATGATCGTCGGTTGGTTCTTAAGACGTTTGTACCCGGACAATTGGTTTTGTTGTATAACTCTCGGCTTCGGTTATTTCCTGGGAAGTTGAAGTCACGTTGGTCAGGCCCATTCACAGTCAAAACAGTTTTTCAACATGGGGCAGTGGAGATTTTTGACAAGTTACCGGAACAGTCGTTCAAGGTCAATGGTCAGCGGTTGAAACCATATTTTGGAGAGAAGTTGAATCGCGAAATTGAGACTGCGGTTCTAATTTGTGCAAATTAAGGAAATGGAGCTACGTCAAGCTAATGACGTAAAAGAAGCGCTTCTTGGGAGGCAACCCAAGTATTGTTGTATACAAGAATTTTTCTTCTTCTCTAAAAAAAAAAAAAAAAAAAAAAAAAAAAAATAGAGAACAGAAGCTTTTCGCGCAAACTGCGCCGAATTGGAGCAGACTGCGCCTTATTGCGCAGACAGAGACCGCGCAAACTGCTCAGGCCCCGCGCAAACAGCGCCCGCGTGTCCAGAAATCTTCCGCGCTCTCTGCCCAGTTCTCGCGCACACTGCGCCTGCGCATTCCAGGAGCTTCTCGCGCAATTTGCGCCAATTTCCGAGCAAACAGCGCCAACTCCTCCTGTTGCTGTTCTGTTTTGTAAAAAAAAAAAAAATTTTTTTTCTCCCCAAACCCATATCTCATCTTTTATACATATCCTACTCCACTTCTAAATTCTAAATCAAAAACCCTAACACCTCCTACTCCAATTCTATATCTAATTCCTCTCCTAACCCAATTCCATCTCACCTTATATATACATCTCTCTATATTATACATCATCATCCATTAAAAATTCATCCATACACTTTTCTATATATATACACTTCTCATTCACAAACTATACCCATCCATCAATTCCAAGCTCAAGGGGAGGATATATTCGGATTATTGGAGGCTTATTCTTGCAAGGACACCTCTTCAATTCGTATGGTATTGTTCTAATCTCATCTTTTTAATTGCTACGAATTGTGTTCTTGCCAATTAGGGTTTGGTTGTGTTCTTGAATTGGGGGTTTTGGTGTGAAATTCGAATTTGGTGAATTGGTGGTGTGTGGATTGTTGTTCTTGTTGTTATGGCTCCCAAAAGACAAAAATTGGTAGGTAGTAGTAGTAGTAGCCGTCCATCGGTGGATGAGGATGCTATTGTGGAAGAAGGAGTAGTGAAATTTGTGAATTCGGATGCCGAGTCGGAGTACGGTCGATTAGTTCGTAAGGGAGTTATAAAGGAGAGGAGGTTTGTGCCTCGTGATAACGAGGAGATGGTGGCTATGGTGAATGTGAGGGGTTGGAAGGTATTTTGCGAATTGGCTAATGATGTGCCATTGAATGTTGTTCGGGAGTTTTACGCTAATGCTTCAGTAGAGCAGAATAACTCCACGATTGTTAGGGGACAACAGGTTGATTATTCTCCTCGAGCAATTCGGAATTTGATTGGGCAGTTGCCTAAATCTAGGGGTGTTGAGGATTGGGGACGGAAGACGGTGGGAGATGTTGATCTTGATGTTGTCATCGGTGAGTTGTGTGTTCCAGGGGCGGTATGGAGGTGTAAGGCGGGTACTAACGAAAAGAGGAATTTTCCGTCCGCATCATTGACTAAGTTTGCCCGTGCATGGTTCTTATTCATATGTACTAGTATCCTTCCGTCGTCTCATGTGACGGAAGTTACTGTTGACAGGGCTATCCTTTTGTGGGGAATTTTAAAAGGTGAGTATGTCGATTTGGGTTACTTGATTAATCAAACTATTCTTCGGTTTTTGAAGAGTAATTCGACAGCTAGTATTCCCTATGCTTCCATAATTACGGGATTGTGTGATGTTGCAAAAGTGCCGCCGCGTGTGGATGAGCCGGTGCAAAAGCCTGGGGCTCCTATTGCTGATTCGTCTATTGGGCGAATGAAGGAGGCCGAAGGTGGTGTTAGTGGTGCAGGTGGTCATGTAGCCGAGGGATCGGGAGTTGCTAGAACCGGTTCACAGCAGAGTACGGGGAATATGTCCACTCTTGAGTCTTATTTGCGGCGATTGACTAGGCGGTTGGATGTTATGCATGATAGCAGTCGTCAATATTCAGAAGACATGGGCATAGCTTTGGAGGCAAAATTTCAGTCACCGAGTACTCCGGTTCAGTGGCCTATTTTTGGATCCCGGATTCCATATCCTCCAACTGATTCTTCGGATGAGGATGAGGAAGGTGACGGCAGCGAGGATGAGTAGGTATGTTTCTTCTATCCCTTGTATTTACTTCCATTCAATGAGGGCATTGAATATGTTAAGTTTGGGGGTGGTTTGGGGGATAGTAGTTGTATGTATTGTTGTATTTTGTGTTCATATAGGATATCATGTTGCATAGTAGTGATAGTTCATGCATGATTGTTATGTTCGTATTATCTATGTTTGTTCATATAGGACATTTTGTTTTATTTTCGTATACCATGTGAGTTTTCATTTAGTTGCATTTTCATGGCATGCATATTTCATGATCCCTTAGAACGAGCTAATTCTGATTGGTGGATAGATGTCTAATTGGGTGTGGTAATGATGAATAGAGGGTTGATTTATAGTTCCCATGGAATTGACTTGCATGTTACGGAAACAGAATCTTTTCACTAGTCTCATTAGGTGCTTTTGGGCTAGGTTAGGGTCATGCCTGTTTGGATGTTTGAGACTTAATCACTTGATTATAATTAGAATTTTCGTTATTCCCTTGATGGCGTAGGAGCAATAAAGTCTAAGTTTGGGGGACACCAAGGATTTCATGCTAGTGTTAATTTTGGTCAATAATGGCTAGGCGTCAAACGGCTAGTAGCCGGCTCATTTTTATATGAGTAGTCTAGGGTTGGAATTGAGAATTCTCGTTCCAGATTGTATAAAAAAAAAGAAAAAAAAAAGGAAAAAAAATGAAAAAAAATGAAAAAAAAAATGAAAAAAAAAAAGAGTCATGTAAATAATTTAAATGCAAAATTAACCAGAGTGAGCTCTTTAATACTCGAGTTATTAAGTCTGAGGGGACTTAGTCCTAGTGACCTAAGGCTTTTATAGTCTGGGATCCGGCTGACCTAACACTCGCTACATGGGTATTATTGTATAAGCCTTTTGGGGTCTCACTCATTGCACGGTTAAATAAGCATGCGTAGTGTATATAGTATTTAGTGTCGTAGTAATAAAGCATGAATTCTTGGTTAACTTGAATAAGGATGGTGGTGTTCCTAGGTTATGAAGTGTCTAAAGTCTATTCTGTTTATAAACCTGTGATTGTCTTGGCAAAGGATAGGTATGGTTTTTGACCTAGTGTTGGGAGCATTTCTGATGAGCATTGCACACACACACGTTTCTGTTCATGTATTGTTAGTATACGGGGCTTAGTCGAGCTCTATTCGGATTTAGTTGCATTCTTTGAGGCAGCTGGTTGTTAGTTGGTTTTGGTGAGTTTGAAAGGGATCTTGCATTTTCATAGTAGTTGCATTCATGCATTGCATTGCATTGGATTTTGTGGGTACATTCACTATAGGCCCTCACGAGACCTTACTCGTCCACTAGGGCTGCCTAGGGGTTTAAAGGGCTTGTTGCATATGCCAAATGCAACCGTGATCACCTACGGAAGTGGTACTAATTAGTTAGTTAGTTGTAATTGTATATGCTTGAGGACAAGCATCAGTTTAAGTTTGGGGGTGTGATAAGTGGATTTTATATCCACTTGGGACATTCTAAATAGGCTTAAATTGATTGCTTTGACCTCAAGATTGTGGTAGTTTTGATGTGTTTGTTTAATTGTGCAGGGTTGGAATAATGTTGATTAAGATCGTTGTTTCCGTTGCTTTTGGAGTTGGATTCGGGCTTAATAATATAGAATGGAGTCTTGTTATGGTTCACCATGAGGATTCCAAGCATAGAGGATTGAAAACGGAAGAGAATGCAAAAAGAACGGGAGCAAACGGAGCAAAAACGAAGGAGAAAAAGCTGAAAAACGAAGGAGAAAAGAACGGGACCAGATTTGGCCCGAGCAAACTGCGCCAGTTTTGAGCAAAGTGCTCGGCAGTGAGCAGATTTGGCCCGAGCAAACTGCGCCAGTCTTGAGCAAAGTGCTCGGGGACGTGCTGATTTTCCAGTTTTGCCCTTATTCGATCTGAAATTGTATTTTAAGTGTTTTTTGACATAAAAATCGTTTCCGAGTTGTATTTTATGTATTTTTCTTATTGGGTAAGTGGGAGAAAAAACCTATATCAACATCCAACCCTTGTAATGAGAGACACACGTTACGTATTATAACCTAGGGTTTTTCAAGAAAAGAGAAAAGGAGAAGGAATTCCTCCAAGCTATTCTTGAACCTTTGTATTCTTCGATTGTGGGGATTTAATTCTAAACCTTATTCTTCTTCTTCTCTATTTTATTTACTTGTTTATTTTAGAGTTATGTTTTCAATAGAACCCATGATGATGATTAGTTCAATCATGAACTAATTCGTTGTCATGGGGGTTTAGTGGACTTATTCATGAATTCTATGTGTTGAATCTTCTCGATGCCTTTAGTGTGATTGATGTGATATCCTATCATGGTTGATTTTAATTCGTTATAGGAGAGTAGCTAACTCCTGTAATTGTGTGTTAATTCTTGTTGAAGCGAAAGTGGAAATAAGAGTTTAGAACTTGCCATGTTAGCGTAGGTTTATGCGTGATAGTATCATTCGTAATTAGTGTCATAACTCTAATCGTTTATGACGACTATGTGATCAATTGAATGCTTGCACCTCAACCATTATGTTTTATTCTTCATAGACATATGAAGACTTGGCATAATCGGGAGACTAAATGATTTCTATCTTTATTGTGGATATTGTTTAGGATGGTATTTGTGTAACGGAAGTTGGCTTATATCAGTTTTGTGTGTTCGATCAGGTGTTAATAAATCACATGAACAAGGCTAGGGATTTGGAGACTATAGATGGATTGTTTAAAGAAGCTAAATTCCCATGTTTTATTTGCATAAGTAATTCGACATAAATCTCAGTTCAAGCAGTTGATAATTAGTTATAATTCTTAGATAAATTTTAGTGATAACAACAATCCACTTATTTATTTGTTTTAGCATCGGAAAATAATCATACATTGGTGAGTGAATTAGCTAGACAATACAACGAGTCCCTGTAGGAACGAACCTTATTTGCTATCTGTATTACTTGAGATCACGTGCACTTGCGTGTTGAGTTGGTCGTAACATGTACTTTTTCTTGATAACTCAGGTCAACGAATGGCTCATCTTGCTCAATCGCTATGGCCTTACCCTTTTTCCTTCTCAGAGCCTCTTCATCAATAGACGGCTCAATTTCTATTTCTTTTACAAGATCAGCTTGTTCTGGAATTTCTTCGATTTGAACTCCCTGCTGTCTCGTCTCCTTTATACTCTCCTCCTTAGGTGAGTTACCCTGAACTCCACCCTGGTCTCCAGATCCACCAGCTACGTAAGAATCTTCAAATCCAGAACCATAGGGTCCTGCTCCACTAGCACCACCTGTACCAGCATCGGGGGGAGGTTGTTGCGGCGCGAAACACTCTGGGGGCACAAAACTTCTGATTGCGAACATAACTCTACTGATCTCCACAGCCAGAGTATCCATTGTAAGCTCCATTGCTCCCATCCTGTCATTCAGAGTGTTTCCCAAGACACCAGCAGCATGGCCCAAGTCATTTACCTTGTTTGTCAAATCATTAAAAGCTGTAGCTTGACTTGCCATTCGTGCTGCGTAGTCGTCAAGAGCCCTTTGATTGTTTCCAACGTTCATCCCTAACTGCCCCATCGTCTGCCCAAACTGCTTCATTTGATTTTCCATAGAAGTCATACGAGTATCAAGATTTTCAATATTAAGGGACGGTGTTTGGTTTAGGTGACCTCGCTCTAATACTCGTTCTGTTAGTATTTGACGCTCGGTTTCGGGCCTTAAAAATGAAGGTCCCTCTCTCCCTAACCTCTCACACACACTCCCTGTCTCACGCTCGTGTATGTCTTCAATAATTGATCCAAAATATGAAGCAGTACCTGCAGAAACTGGATAAGCAATATAATTTGCAGTTATGGGATCAATTGCTGTTTGTTCCTGAGTTGGAATCTCAGGCTGAGAGGCTACAAAGTGTTCTTGTACGACATCAGAACCGATCCTCTTTGTAGCATCAGTACGTACCGGTGAAGGTACGGCTGAAGATTTTAAAGCTTCATGTCCTTTTGAAGCAACAGTATCTTCAAGAGGTACATAATCATCATCAAAATCCCTATGTGCAGATTGTTCAACGGGTGAACCACTCTCGTGAGGTGGAGTGGTTGCGTGTGACACGCTAGGGTTTGACTGAGGTTTAGAAGTAGCAGCATGAGAAATTTTGGCTTTCTTTCGAGTAAGAGGCTGCTCTTCGGGTTCACTCTCCTCATCATATCCTACATCTACATGTGCTGGCTGTCTGGATTCCGGTGACGGGGGTGGTAAGGAATTAGAAATATAGCTCTCACCCTGGGATAGATCCTGCGGGCTAGCAGTCTCTTGGGTCTGGGAATCAGAAACATAGGAAGAGGAGTGAGTAGTATGCAGAGAGAGATTACCTGATTCATTACCTTGTTCGTCACCGCTTTGCTCATCAGGAATCTCTTCAAATGCCTCAGCATGAGCAGACCGATTCTGAGCATATGATGAAACTTGCGATGATTCCACCACGGTGGTAACTCCTGCATCATATATAAGCCACTGTTGAATGTTTTCAGGAATTGACATTGGTTTACCTTGATGTTTGTCCTGATTATCAATTGTTGAAAGTGACTTAGTGCCCATCCCTAGTGGTGCAGATGTTTGACTTCTGGCAAAACTCTGTCTAACTGCAAGAGCATCCTTCGGTATTAAATGATTAATCAGCATCTGTAAGAACCGAGGAAACCAGCAGACAACATCTGTTGTGTTGAGGTCTCTGCTTGCAGGAGATCCCATCACAGCCACTATCTCAGAGAGAACTATTCGTCCATAATTTATATTCAGCTCTCTTGCTAGGGCAATTCCAAGGTTTTGCATGGGAATGGAAATTTGATGGAAATCGCTTTCTCGTGCCCGAAAACATCTTGTGATGGCCTCGAAAAAGTAATTCCATTCCACATGAAAGAATTGTTTTTGGATGTTTCCAGTGATCCGGCCAGTCGGAGGATAACATCCTATTTCTTCAAAGAATCTGAGGCGTTCTGCAGCTGTAGGTTCTGGATCATAAGCATCTTTTATCGGGAATCCCAGAACCCTGTTGACAATTTGTTCAGTCACCTCATATTCCTGACCCGCTAAGGTAAACCTGAAACCAAAGGGGGTTGATTTGCTCCCAAAAGAAACTGCACTAGTCCACAATTGCTGTAAAGCATCATGTACTAGTGTAGGTTTAGCAGTAAAAGCATCGCTAGCTTTGGAATACAAATTGAGAAATCGTATCCAAGACTTAAAGCGCGGGAGTTGATCACCAATTTCCGTAGAAATATTATAAAAATTGTTTTTAGCAAGTGAAAATTGGTGAGCCATTTTAATTAAAAGTTTTTCTTTAATAGATGTGAAAATTAATTTTAATTTCTGAAAAACAATTAATTTTAGAATTAACCGTTATATCCCTTTTAATTTATCAAGAACAACACAAGTCCCTTTTTGAAAAATTAAACTACGGGATCCAAGTAACAGTTAATGGAAGGCAAATTTCGAACCAATGATTAAATCTTCACTAACAGTGAAATGCGTGTGTGTGAAATCGTGTATGAACAGATCTGTGAAATTTTGTGTGTATATACGTGTGTGTATATATCGATGAAGATGAACAGTTATACAAGACACAATCACAGAGATTAATGATGACACACAGGTAAGAGGAGTCTAAAATCGGGCATTAATTCGAGATCTGTATGAGTTTAGTCACAAAAATCACGAACAGTGATTGTAAGTCGAAATCGCCTGAATGAATATGGATGCGGCTGTAAAACTGAATTAGGTAAAAGTGAAAGAATAGATCGAGTTAGAGATGTATATATAGACATGAATGTGAAATGACAGAAATGCCCCTGTTAAAAAGTGTGAAAAACACTAAGTACATACAGGGAGAATCTAAGTCGAAGTCTTATCTCGAAGTCTATCTCGAAGTCTATCTCGAACATTTTAAGTCGAACTTCGAGATGGAGTTCGAGATAGCTGTTAACTCGAAAAAACTTGAACCATTTATCTATTAAAGACCATGTAAACAGCACAAACCACCAACATTACTAGGGAAACCTATCTCGAAATTTAAGTAGAAATTCGAGATAGACTTCGAGTTAGGAGTTAACTCGAAAAATCCCCTTGATAGCCTTCATTTCATTCACTTCTTCATTTCAAATTTTTCAAGTTCTCAAGCTCTGTAGATTTCTAGTCTCAATCGGGGATCAAGTTTCAAGATCAAGTTTCAAGTTTCAAGATCAAGTTTCGAGATCAGGATGTCAGAAGACCAACTGAGAGCTCTATCTCGAACATCAAGTCGAAATTCGAGTTGAGTTTCGAGATAGAGGATAACTCGAAATTATTAACTAACTCGAAGTTATTCTCTCAGATCATTTCAAAAAATATTCCCTGTAAGATAGACATTATATGAAATATTTTGACTAGGGAAATAGGCACACTGGTAACTCAAATTCGAACCCTAAGTCGAATTTCGAGATAAATTTCGAGATAGAGGCTAACTCGAAATTCTTCCCAGACTTAGAATTTTCAAAACTTCACTCTGGAAGCTCAAATCGAAATTCAACTAGAATTTCAAGATGAGTTTCGAGATAGTGATTAACTCGAAATTTTGAAGATACTTAGAATAATTTGACAATTTTTTCTTTGAAAAACTCAACAATTAATTTTGTCAAATTAATATAAATATCAATTCAAGGATTTTAATATATGACATAATTAAAACATTCCTTGATAATTCTAAGGCCTCTAATTACATGAAAAACATAGGTAAATTCATCTAAAAATCATGCAAAATTTAGAATATTATGAATTTAACTCCCCCTATGATCATGCAATCTAACAATCATAAATTCAAAGATTTGTGCTATAAAAGACACTTAAAACACAATGAATTCATGTAAAATGACACTATATGCACCCTATAATAATCATTAATTAGGCATTTTAAAGTCTAAACACATAATGATTAAATAGCTTGCATATACAAACATAACCATGGATTTTACAGATGGAAGGCTTTACTAACTTGTATTAAGCATTCCCAATTCACCAACCAACCTATTGAATGTTACTTCATCAAGAGGTTTGGTGAATATATCTGCAATTTGTTGCATTGTGGGCACAAAATGTAGCTCCACAGTCCCCTCCTCGACATGTTCTCTTATGAAGTGATACCTGATGTCAATGTGCTTGGTTCTTGAGTGATCTACAGGATTGTTGGTTATGGCAATGGCACTTGTGTTGTCACACATAATTGGAATTTTCTTGTGCTCCATGCCATAATCCTTCAATTGGTTCCTCATCCACAGTATTTGAGCTACACAGCTTCCAGCAGCAATGTACTCAGCTTCAACAGTAGAAGTAGATACTGTATGTTGCTTTTTACTTTGCCAGGACACCAATCTTCTGCCAAGAAATTGACAAGCACCAGATGTGCTTTTCCTATCAATCCTGCAACCTGCATAGTCTGAATCCGTATAGCCAATTAGATTAAAACCTGTATCTCTTGGGTACCAAATCCCTAGATTTGGTGTGCCCTTGAGATACCTAAAAATTCTTTTGACGGCTATGAGATGTGATTCTCTAGGATCCGCTTGGAATCTTGCACATAAACAAGTCGCGAACATTATATCGGGTCTACTTGCAGTTAAATAGAGAAGTGAGCCAATCATACCTCGATAGCTTGTGATGTCAACTGATTTACCTGATTTGTCTTCATCAAGCTTCGTGGCTGTTGCCATGGGAGTCTTAGCTGCTGATGCATCTTCTAGATTGTACTTCTTGAGTAAATCTCTGACGTACTTGGATTGACAGATAAAGATACCATCTTTTCTCTGACTGATCTGTAATCCAAGGAAGAAGGACAGCTCTCCCATCATGCTCATCTCGTATTTCTCTTGCATTAGCTTAGCAAATTTCTCGCACAAGCGCTCATTAGATGACCCGAAAATAATATCGTCCACATAGACTTGAACAAGTATTAAATCATTCTTCACATACTTATAGAACAATGTTTTGTCAATTACTCCCCTAGTAAAACCACTTTCAATTAAGAATACGGATAGGGTTTCATACCAACATCTTGGGGATTGCCTGAGGCCATAGACAGATTTGAAGAGAAGATACACAAAATCTACAAGTTCTGGATCAATGAAGCCAGGCGGCTGTTCCAGATACACTTCTTCTTCTAACTCTCCGTTCAGGAAGGCACTTTTCACATCCATCTGGAAAACCTTGAAGTTCTTATGTGCTGCAAATGCCAAAAACATCCTGACTGCCTCAAGTCTTGCAACTGGTGCATAGGTCTCATCATAATCAATTCCTTCTCGCTGAGAATAACCTTTTGCAACCAAACGAGCCTTGTTTCGTGTTACAAGTCCGTTTTCATCCATTTTATTTCTGAATACCCACCTTGCTCCAATTACTGATTTGTTCTTTGGTCGGGGTACCAGTTTCCAAACTTTCTGCCTTTCAAACTGATTGAGTTCCTCTTGCATTGCAATCACCCAATCAGCATCACCAAGAGCTTCTTCTATTTCTTTAGGTTCAAGCTTGGATAAGAACCCAGAATATAAGCAAATATTAGCCAGGTCAGCTCTTGCATTTCTTCTAGTAGACACACCAGCATCTGGATCACCAATAATTAATTCAAACGGATGGTCTCTATTCCATACCCGTTCTCTTGGAAATTGTCTTGATGATTCAGCATGACTTTCTGAGTTGTGGTGCTGACTACTTTGATTACTTTCACTAACTCCCCCTGAGTTAGTACCAGCTCCTACAGAACTAGAGTCAACTCGACTCGAGCCTTGAACAGTAGTTCTTGAGCTGCTATTTACTCCCCCTGAGTTGTTGCCGGTTCGTACTGAAGAAGTCTCTCCTGATCTTGTAGAATTAGCTTGTTCACTAGACTCAGGTTCTTCACGTACACTTGGAATATTTAATGGGACAACCAACTCAGGTTCATCTTCAAGTTCTTCTAAGTCCAGATTCTGAAATTTTAGGGACTCAGGTTCACTAGAATCTCTTGAAATTGATGAGAGTTTGGTATCGTCGAATCTGACGTTGTAGCTTTCAGTCACTTTTCGATCATTTACTAAGAACACCCTATAAGCTGCTACCACATCTGTGGAGTAACCAACAAAGATTCCTTCACGAGCTTTTGCTGCAAACTTGCCTAGATTTTCATCATCTATAAGTACATAGCATTTTGCTCCGAAGACATGAAAGTATTTGATTGTTGGTCTTCTTCCGTTCATTAGTTCTCATGGTGTCTTTTCTTTATCTTTTATGATCAAGGATCGATTTTGAGTGTAACACACGGTACTCACTGCTTCTGCCCAGAAATACAGAGGAAGTTTCGAATCACACAACAAAGTTCTTGCTGCTTCAACCAAAGTTCTATTCTTCCTTTCAACTACTCCATTTTGTTGTGGAGTTCTCGGGGCTGAATACTGACGACGTATTCCCTTAGATACACAGAAGTCATTTAGCACTGCGTTTTTTAATTCAGTGCCATTGTCTGATCTAATCGTCTTCACAGTAAGTGTTGAAACATTCTCAATTTGAGTGATATGATCAATGATTAGGAAAGGTACTTCGTCTTTCGTCATTGCGAACAATACCCATGTATACTTGGAGAAGTCATCCACGATTACCAATGCATATCTTTTCCTAGATAAAGATAGGACATTCACTGGGCCAAACAAATCCATATGAAGAAGTTGCAGAGGCTCAGTGATACTAGAAATTTCTTTGCTTTTATGCGATGCTCGTTTCGACTTTCCCATTTCACAAGCTTCACAGAGTCCTTTCGGAGCGAACTCCATTTGAGGTAGATCTCTCACCAATTCTCGCCTCGCGAGAGCATTCATCGTTTTGAAGTTTAAGTGAGATAACTTTTTGTGCCATAACCAGCTTTCATCATCCGAAGCTTTGCTGTAGAAACAGGTGACTTCATTCTGATTTGCTGAATCCATGTCTGCAACAAAAAGATCTGCCTTTCGAACTCCTCTCAAAGCCAGTGAGCCTTCCTTGATGTGAGTGATTGATACACCTTTCTTGTTGAAGACAATTTCGTAACCTTTGTCACAGAATTGACTGATACTCAACAAATTGTGCTTTAATCCCTCAACATAGGAAATATCTTCAATGATGACATTGCCAGTTTTCAGTTTGCCATATCCCTTTGTCACACCTATGCTGTCATCTCCAAAGGTAACATAAGGGCCAGCTTTCATAACCAACTCTGTAAGCAGGGACTTGTTTCCAGTCATATGCCTCGATGCTCCACTGTCTAGCACCCATATAACTTTATTTCTATTTTGCTTAATGCCCTGCAATGACAGATTGATTAGACTTTCTTCGGAACCCAACTTTGATTGGGCCCGGCTTTTCGATAAGATTTAGAATCAACAGATTTAACAACAGGAGATGCACTTTTCTTAACATTACTAGAGCTTTCGACTTTCTCCTTTCCTTTCTCAGACTTGACATATTTATCAGTCCTAGGAGAAGGTTTGTCACTCCTAACTTTAGGAGGACTGACAGTCTTAGCTCTCACATGCTTTTTCTTGATGTTTGAACTAGCAGCAGTATTTGAGCATGACTGGCTAGATGCATTCATTAAATTCACAAAAGTTTGCATGACGTTAAAAGTGCATGGCATACAATTAGGTTGACCACACTGTGCATGATTCGGATGCAGATTATTCATTGTGTGTGTGACAGGCATGGCATGTGCAGCAGGAACATTTATGTTAGCTTTACATGCATAAGAAAGATGTTCAGTAGATTTGCAGTGATAACATGCTTTCTTTATTCGTTCAGCCTTAACCTCTTTTATGCCTTTCTTCCCTTGTTGTTTAACAGCCTTGGCTCCTAATCCTAGTCTAGATTCATCTCTAGGAAAATTGATTTTAACTTGTTTGATAGGAGTTATAGGTTGTGCTTTCTGGCGATCTTCCATCTCAATCTCATATCTAGCTATCAATTCAGTCTCTTCTTCTTCTATTCTAGGAACAAGGTGTTTGTAGATGGGTTTGACAGAAGATTTAAAAATGCTAGGAATTTCATTTTTATGGTCACTGGAACTAGAGTCAATAGGTCTCTTCCCTTCTTTATTAGAAAGGTTAGAATAATCAAGTCCTACACCTACTCCAGTTATCTTCTTAAATACGTCATTATCTACATACACTTTACTAGCAGCTAGTTTGTAAGCTTCACATTTAGTTTCTAACTCAGCTAGTTTGTTCTTTAAACATGATTCTATTTCTGCCTTAAGGACGAGCTTGTGTTCCAAAGATTTAATAAAATCTCTTAGGGAAGTATCTACAGTGCAAGCAGCCTCTAACTCTTCCACTTTTGCCTCAAGCATTCTGCTTTTGGCGACAAGTGTTTTCTGTTCCTTTTGAGAAGTGTCTAGGCTTTTGCACAACATGTAGATCTCTTCGCTAAGAGCCCCGTTCTGTTCCTTATAATCATCAATAGACATTTCTACTTTAAGGGTTAGAACTGGTACCTCTGGTTCCTCTGATGTCTCAGCCATGAGCGCAAAGTTTGCTACATGAGTAACATCTTCCTCATCTGAATCATCCCAAGCTCTTCCTTCTGTTACTACTAAAGCTCTTTTACCATGTTTTTCTTTCACCAGCGATTCATACTTGCTTTTGAGGGCTTCAAATGTCTCTTTTGGATAAGTCTGTTTAGGCTTTTTGCAGTCCGAGGCAAAATGTCCAGGTTCACCACAATTATAGCAATTGAACTTCATTTTGAAATCCAACGGAGATTTGTAGCTGGTACTCTTGCCTTTGCTTTTGTAGCCTGACGAACTACCACCACCCTTAGCAGCCCGATAGTAAGATGAAGAATTTCTCTGTGGTCGGTTGCTCTTTCTGAATCTCATGTTGCTGAACTTCCTTGCCATGTATGCCACGACACTATCGTCCATGTTGTCCAGCTCTTCTTGGGTGAAGTAGTCATCATCACTGTTAGATGCACACTCGTCATCATTATCAACTTGATGTGGTGCAGGTGATGATTTAGGCTTTGCTGCAACCATTGCCTTCTTAGACTCTTCCTCATCAGCAACTAATCCTGATGCAGTTTCTTTTCCTTTTGAATCATTGTCCCATGCTTGATCTTGAAGTGTCTCCAGCTCATAGGTCTTTAGAATTCCATAATATTCTTCCAGAGAAGTTGTATGCAAATCTCTGGTTTCTCTGATTGCGTAGACCCTATGTTCAATGCTCTTTGGCTGGTTCCTCAGATATCTCGTATTGGTCTCAACCATGGGGAGAGTAACACCTCTCAGATTCAAATCCAATACCAACTGACTGAATCGTAGATAGATGTCTGTTATGCTTTCTCCTTTTCTTATTCTGAAGGTGTCATACTCCATCTTGAGTATAAGTGTCTTGTTGCTTCTAACCTCTGCAGATCCTTCCATGACAACTTCTATCTTGTCCCAAATCTTCTTTGCTGTATTCAAACCTTTGACTATGTTGAACATTTCATGATCAAGAGATTCCATCAAGGTTTGTCTTACAGAAGTATCATAAGCTATTTGCTCCTTGTCAGCATCCGTAAAGTCCGCTGCCTTTTTAGGCTCAGACCGAGCAGGTATAACCTCCTCTCCTTCCGTACGCTCAGGAATAGCTTTCATTGGAACAAATTTACCCTTTTCAAGGACTCCCAGATACTCAGGGTTAATTGTCTCTAAGTAGAGTCTCATTCTGAAAACCCATTCTTCATAGTGATCTCGGTTGAACATTGGGATCTTGAAAGAATTTTTAGGAGCCATTTCAAATCTTGTCACTAAAAAATTCTAAGTACCCAAGACTAGGCTATGTAGAATATCTATGTAGAACTTCTGCCAAGTCGAAATTTTTCTAAGTAGAAATTTTGCTCAAGTCGAAATTTCTCTAAGTAGAAATTGTCCAAGTCGAAATTCACCAAGTAGAAATTGTCCAAGTCGAAATTCTATGTAGAAAATCTCAAGTAGAAATTCTATGTAGAACTTTTGTCCTTAGAATAAATTTTTCTGCAGATTACTTTAATATTGAATAAACAATATCACCTTTTTGACTTTTGATACTTTACACACCGAAAGCAACTAACCCACTTGCTAGGCACTGAGTATGTCTTGTACACTTTCGGCCAAGGAATAATTATCAAATCAAAAGTACAAAAACACCTTTTTGACTATCTTATTTGTTTGAAAAAGGAGATCAAAAAGTTGTTGGGTTATCTTCTTTGATAAGAACAGATGATGAACACTCAAGAACACCAAATATCAATGAACCCAGATTAATTCACAAAAATTAATTAAAATACACCCAAGCCAAATAATCACACCTGGAGTATTTAAATAATTTTTCCCGGATGAGTTTTCACTGGAAACGAATTAAAGCACACTTTTCGAAAAAATGAAAAGTAGATCTAGAAAATGAAAACTCACGATTCTTCTACCAAACACAAGGATCTATGTTTTGTATGTTAAACATCCGCTCTGTACCAATTGTTAGGTCCAAATGTGTTGTAGAGGGGGGGGGGTGAATACAACTTTTCGAATATGAGTAGCAATAAATACGATGCAATAAATGAACACACAGATTCAAGGAATATATTTCTTTATATATAACTTGAAAAGGTTGCTACAACATTCATTACAAAGTATAACAGAAGTTCAGAGAGAAGTGAATGATTCTAAGCTCTGTGAATATACTCTCTCTCTTTTTCTTGTGTTTTCTCAATATTGCTCACTAACTAAAACATTACACAAGTGCTTCTATTTATACTACATGTAATCTATGTCCTGTAGTCTTCAAAGACTAAGATGTACGTGGCCCAATGATGTCCACATAAATCTTGCCTTATCTTGAAAGCTTGGAAATCTGCCAATCAGAAGATGCCATGTGTCATGTTGAAGCTGCACTCTAAGTAGAACTTCTACTTGAGAATTTCTACTTAGCCATCTCGAAATTTCTAAGTCGAACTTCTACTTAGAAATATTCTACTTGGCCATCCAGAACATTTAGTACTTAGAAAATATTCTGGTCTTCAACTTGAAACTTCAATGCACATCTTGAGCTTGTGATATCTTCATGTCTTCTTTATTCTTCAGCAAGCTCTTGAACATGGATCTTTATTACTGACATAAACTTGCTATCAATGTCCTGACACTTGATGCACTGGTCTGGTTCATAAGTGACTAGTCTTGATAGTGTTTCTGCTTCTTGAATAAATTACCATATTCACTTAGTAACTTGGCTTTCCAATATTCGCTTTCCTTCTTGTTCACTTGAAATCAATTGGTCTTGTTGATACTGATAGTTATGATCTTGATTCTCGATTTCTCAAATCACTGAGGCATGAACAACTTTGACTTGAACTTCTCTCAATGATTTCTTCTTGGCTTGATCATAGTTAACATGTTCAATTGTATCAATTACCTTGTCTTCATATAGTGTTGATTTCTTGTGACTTCTTGTTCTTGATTGTCTTCTGGTTAAGTATCTTTTCTTTTAATTGAGTTACATTAGTTATAGTGTTACAAGTTTATACACTCTGCCTTTCATGATCGAATAACACGAAAAGAGTAAAAGTTACCTCTCGGTATACTAGTACCAATCTACGCATACATCCACAAAAGAGATAGAAGATGAATAGGCACCTATTATGTTTAGACCCTATATCTCTATAGAATTTGAAAACATAAAGGTTTAAGCATAAGTTATTCAATTAGATCACATAGGGTAGCATAATATCTCTATTGATGCCACAAATCATGATGTCAAAACACCAACCTATCCTATGCTAGCATGGCAAGTTCTAAATCTCAAGATCCACTCTCGTTTAGCAAGAGATTAACAATTCAATTTAGATGTTAGCTACGCATCCAAAAGCATTAAGATTAACTATACAAGGATATCAAGAATTCACCACACATAAATCTTTAAGGCATGCAAACTACTAAGCTACATAGATAAATTCACTAGGATCCCATGACAACGATTAGTTCATAATAAAACTTTTCGTCACCATGGGATTATATGAAAACATGATAATTGACAAAATATAAAAGGAAGAAATAATATTAATAGTAAAAGAACACAAAAGATGAAGTAGATCTTGATCCGTTGCTTGTCACGAGCGTTGAATCTCCTTCTCCTTTTCTCTCTTGCAATTTTATGTTACAATAATAAAAACTATGAAGCAGCGCAGCAAGAAAAACAACCTAGAATACAATTGGAAATAGGTTTGGGTACCAAAAATACAATTAAAATTCGAAATAGGGCAAAACGGTCATTTTTCAGCAGTTTTTCCCCGCACCAGCGCTGCCTGCGCTTGAAGCAGCGCAGCCTGCGCTCTCCTCTCTGTTCTGGCACTGTGCAGTCGCAGCCTGCGCTCTGTAGAGCGCTGTCAGCGCTCCTCTGGCTGGTGGTGGCTCGTTTTCTGCAATTTTCTTCATTTTTCGTCCGTTTTCTTCCGTTCCTTTTGCATTCACTTTCCGTCTTCATTCCAATGTCTTGAAAGACTCTTAGTAGTTGATAATAAGTCACCATTCTTCATTCCATAGCATGATCAACTCCAAAATCAACGGAAAATTCAACCCTAATCGACATTTCTTCAAACCTGCACAAGTAAATAAAACACATAAAAACTACGACAAACTTGAGGCCAAATACACCAATTTAAGCCGATACGGATTGTTCCAAGTGGATATAAAATCCACTTATCACACCCCCAAACTTAAACCGATGCTTGTCCTCAAGCATAAACAATTACACTAACTAATTAGTACCACTTCCGTAGGTGATCACGGTTGCATTTGGCATATGCAACAAGCCCTTTAAAACCCTAGGCAGCCCTAGTGGACGAGTAAGGTCTCGTGAGGGCCTATAGCGAATGTACCCACACAATCCATTTAACCTAATGCAATGCAATGCATGAATGCAACTAATATGAAAAATGCAACGATCCCCTTCAAACTCACCAAAACCAACTAAAAAGCAAATATCTCAAAGAATGCAACAATTCCAAGCAGAGCTCGACTAAGTCCCCGTATACTAACAATACATGAACAGAAACGTGCGTGTGTGCAATGCTCATCAGAAATACTCCCAAAACTAGGTCAAAAACCATACATGCTTTCCATCAAGACAATCACAGGTTTATAACTAGAATAGACTGTAGACACTTCATAACCTAGGAACACCTCCACCCTTATCCAAGGTAGACAGAAACTCATGCTTTATTACTATACTACGACACTACATATACAATACGCATGCTTATTTAACCGTGCAATGAATGAGACCCCAAAAGGCTTATACAATAATACCCATGTAGCGAGTGTTATGTCAGCAATCCCAAACCACAAAGGCTTTAGGTTACTAGGACTAAGTCCCCTCAGACTTAATTACTCGAGTATTAAAGAGCTCACTCTGGTTAATTCTGCATTTAACAAACAAAAATTGACTTTTTTTCTTTTTTTTTCTTTTTTTTTATTGCAATCTGGAATGAGCCTTTCTCATTTCCAACCCTAGACTACTCATATAAATATGAGCCGGCTACTAGCCATTTGACGCCTAGCCTTTATTCAACAAATATTAACAACTAGCATGAAATCCCTGGTTTCCCCCAAACTTAGACTTTAATGCTCCTACGCTATAAAGGGAATAACGAAAATTCTAAGAATAAACAAGTGATTAAATCTCAAAACATCCAACAGGCATGACCCTAACCTAGCCCAAAAGCACCCCAATGAGACTGTGAAATTAATTTTGTTCCCGTAACATGCAAGTCAATTCCTAGGAACTATAAATCAGCCCTCTACTCATCATCATCACACTCAAATCAACATCCACCAATCAATCAGAATCAGTTCGGCCTAAGGGATCATGAAAAATGCATGCCATGAAAATGCAACTAAAATGAACTCACATGGTAAAACAAACAAACAATAACAGAATGTCCTATATGAAACAAACGCAAATAATACGAACAAATATGCATGAATTACTACTAATATGCAAAACATGATATCTATATGAACACAATGACTCACAAATACTATTAACACATATACATACTACTTATCCCCCAAACCACCCCCAAACTTGAAAGATTCAATGTCCGCATTGAATGGAAGTAAATACAAGGGATAGTAGAAAACATACCTGAAAACACCGAAACACATGGGTTGCCTCCCACGAAGCGCTGTCGTTAACGTCATTTAGCCGGACAAATATGATTCAAATCATGGTGGCTCGAAGATCGCATTGGACTTGTCCTTAGCAGAAGGACCATTCACCCATTGGTTGACAACCTTCTTGCTATCTTCCCACATCTTTTCTAAATCAAACTTCACTTTGCCTCTTCCTCCAATTAACTTTTTCTTTTTCTTCTTCACACCTCTAAGGTGCTTATGCTTCACAGTCGATTGATACGAACACTCTTCTACCTCATCATCCATGATCCCCCTTCTTAACACATTATCTTGACACACTTCAAAAATTACCAATTCATCATTCAGAAGGACATACTTCAGATGAGATGGAAGTTTTCCGAGCTTGACATTCGAGAGATCTCGTATTGAAGAACTGTCAATGGAATCACTGATAGGATGCTTTAGCACGCACATATTCGATTTTTCGCTCAACAATTGATCCAACTTCTTTCTCTGACCCGTATCAACCGTTTCCACACTGAAACACTCTTCATCCTCTGTCGGAAATTTCATTGCCTTGAACACATTAAAGGTGACACTCTGATCTTGCACCCTCATTGTAAGCTCTCCTTTTTGCACATCAATTAAAGTCTTTCCTGTAGCCAAGAACGGTCTTCCCAAGATTATGGGAATCTTCTTATCTTCTTCAAAATCCAAGATAACGAAATCAGCAGGAAATATGAGCTTATCAACCTTCACCAAGACATCCTCCACTATACCCCTCAGATACGTGATAGATCGATCAGCCAACTGCAAAGAGATGTTAGTTGGCTTTGGCTCCGGTAGACCAAGTTGCTTGAAAACAGACAAGGGCATGAGATTAATACTAGCTCCCAAATCACAAAAACACTTGTTGAAAGAAAGGTTGCCAATAGTGCATGGAATAGTGAAACTTCCTGGATCTTTAAGCTTAGGTGGCAACTTCTGTTGCAAAATAGCACTACACTCCTCCGTTAATGCCACTGTTTCAAAATCTTCCAACCTTCTTTTCCGTGACAAAATATCTTTCATGAACTTTGCATATCTCGGCATCTGCTCTAATGCTTCAACAAAAGGAATGTTAATGGACAGTTTCTTGAAGACATCCATAAATTTCTGAAACTGTTTCTCTTGACTTTTCTGCAAACGTCCAGGAAATGGCGGAGGATGATAGATCTGATTATTCTTTGAAGATTGCTCCGGAGTAAACTTTTCAACAGGTTTCTTGCTCTTCTCACCATCTAGCTGATCAGCCACTAAATCAGATTTCTCAATTTCTGGCACTGCTGATTTTTCAACTTGCTTATTCTGAACATCTTCATCTTCTTCAGTTGCTGATTTAGGATCACTCGTGACTTTTCCAGATCTCAAAGTATGCATTGACCTGTTCTTTGTTGTCCCTCCTGCCTGGATTAACCTCCGTATCACTAGGAAGAGTTCCTTGAGGCATACTAAGTAAGGCACTTGCAATCTGTCCTATCTGGGTTTCCAAGACTTTCTGACCAGCTTGTAGGTTCTTTACCACTATCCACACATCATCTGATTTATCATTAGATGATTGCCCCATATGAGCCTGAGGCTGTTGCTGCTGAAATCCAGGAGGTTGATATGGTGCCCTTGGAGCGTAAGGTTGTTGATAGCCTTGATTGAATGGCTTCGCTTGCTGATAAGATTGTTGAGTATTTTGATTATTGCTCCAGCTGAAATTGGGATGATTCCGATTATTAGGATGATAAGTGGCTGGAACTGGTGCAGCAGGTCTCTGGAAATTACTCACGAACTGTGCTGATTTAGAAGAGATAGCACACTGATTCGTCTCATGTGCGCCCGCACATAGCTCACAAACACTAGCCACCTGTTGTACTCCATAATTTGCAAGAGCATCCACCTTCATAGCAAGAGCTTTCAACTGAGCTGTAATCATTGAAGCTGTATCTACTTCCAAAATTCCTGCTACCTTGCCTTGAGATAGCCTTTGGGTTGGATTTTGATATTCATTAGCAGCCATCATCTCTATAAGTTCATAAGCTTCATCATAGCTCTTTGCCCACAGAGCTCCTCCTGATGCTGCATCTAGCAAGGGCCTAGACTGTACTCCCAACCCATTGTAGAACCCATTAATAACCATCCAATCAGGCATGCCATGATGAGGACACTTGCGTAGCATCTCCTTGTAGCGTTCCCAAGCCTCACATAATGTCTCTCCAGATTGCTGTTGGAATTGAGTCAACTGATTCCTTAATGCTGCAGTTTTCGCCATAGGGAAGAATTTAGTAAGGAACTTCTGAGCAAGATCTTCCCATGTAGTAATGGAACCAGGTGGCAAAGAGTGTAGCCAGCTCTTAGCCTTATCCCTCAGAGAGAATGGGAAAAGCCTCAACCTGATAGCATCATCCGTCACACCATTACATTTGAAAGTATCACAGATCTCGATAAAGTCCCGAACATGCATGTTGGCATCCTCCGTAGAAGCACCCCCAAACTGAACTGAATTCTGCACCATCTGAATTGTGCCAGACTTAATCTCAAAATTGTTCGCTGCAATAGCTGGTCTAATAATGCTAGACTGGATGTCATTGAGTTTCGGTTGAGAATACTCCTTCAAAGCCTTAGCTGCTGCTGCATCTGCCATTTCTACTGTAGTTTCAGCTTCCTCTTCCTTATTCTCTAAATTCTCTACACGACCGTCTTTTGCCAGTTTTTGTAAACGAGCTTGCGAACGTGTTTGCATACAAACTTAAGTACCTGAAACACCACAAAACAAACAAACTAAGTAAGAATCCGAGTCGGTGAACGCTAACGACCACTGATGACAAGCACATAAACTAAAATAAAAACACCGATGGTCCCCGGCAGCGGCGCCAAAAACTTGATATGCAAAATTTACGCAAGCGCACGTTGTCACAAGTAATATATGATTAAATCAAGTTCGTTCCCACAGAGATCTAGAATGGTGTTCCGTTCAATTAATGTACCTATGCACCGATGTATGGTTTTTATCCACTGCTAAGAAAAATAACAAAATTGAGATTGATTATCTAAATTAATTAAGTGCAAATTATAAAACTAAGAATTTAACAATTAACGAGAATAAAAATCGAATTACTTATATGAGAATAAACATGGAATCCTAGTTTCATCATCTACTTCACTTAGAGTTGTAGCCTTTAATTAAAACATGCGATGGGTTTGATATCTGATCGAATAACACGAAAAGAGTAAAAGTTACCTCTCGGTATACTAGTACCAATCTACGCATACATCCACAAAAGAGATAGAAGATGAATAGGCACCTATTATGTTTAGACCCTATATCTCTATAGAATTTGAAAACATAAAGGTTTAAGCACAAGTTATTCACTTAGATCACATAGGGTAGCATAATATCTCTATTGATGCCACAAATCATGATGTCAAAACACCAACCTATCCTATGCTAGCATGGCAAGTTCTAAATCTCAAGATCCACTCTCATTTAGCAAGAGATTAACAATTCAATTTAGATGTTAGCTACGCATCCAAAAGCATTAAGATTAACCATACAAGGATATCAAGAATTCACCACACATAAATCTTTAAGGCATGCAAACTACTAAGCTACATAGATAAATTCACTAGGATCCCATGACAACGATTAGTTCATAATAAAACTTTTCGTCACCATGGGATTATATGAAAACATGATAATTGATAAGTGGATTTATATCCACTTGGAGCATTCTAAATCGGCTTAAATTGATTGTCTTGGGCTCAAGTTTCTTGTAGTTTTGATGTGTTTTGTTTAGTTGTGCAGATTTACAAGGATGTTGATTATGGTGGATGTTTTTGTCGTTTTTGGAGATTTAATTTATTAAAATTCGGATTTATTGGGCTGCACGCTTGAGATTCACTGTTTGGGCCATATCTTGAGTTCTATAAGTCTGTTTTCAGCCCGTAAGCAGTCCACGCGAAGATAACGAGATTCTCTATCATTCTAAGGTGGTCCAGAAGCCCAATTACGTCTGGAACGGCTCTGGAAAACAGAAGAAAAGTCAGCTACGAATTTCCCTTTAAAAACAGAATCAGTTTAGGAAACGTATCTTGCAGAAATTCTATTATAATTCTGTTTTGGTATTTTCTTGCTGGGCAAGATGTCTAGAGCCTATATAAACACATCCAACCCTTGTAAATTAGATCATTAAGATTAAGATCATTATCATTAGAGACACAATTACATATCAATTACTTAGGTTTATTTGTATATTTTCATACTTTGTTTTTATCATGGTTTCACTTGATCCCATGATGACGAGAGGTTCGATTATGAACTAATCGTTGTCATGGGATTCTAACGGAGTTATTTATGGAGCTTTAGTATCTTGATGCTTTACAGATCTGTGTGTGATGTATATCTGATATCCTCGTATGGTTGTGCTTATTGAATTTAGATGCGTAGCTAACATCTAATTTGTTAATCTCTTGTGAAGCGAGAGTGGATCTTGAGATTTAGAACTTGCCATGCTAGCATAGGATAGGTTGATGTTTTAACATCATGATTTGTGGCATGATTAGAGATAATATGCTACCCTATGTGATCATTATGGATAACTTGTGCTTCAACCTCTATGTTTTCAAATTCTATAGAGATATAGGGTCTAAACATAATAGGTGCCTATTCATCTTCTATCTCTTTTGTGGATGTATGTGTAGATTGGTACTAGTATACCGAGAGGTAACTTTTACTCTTTTCGTGTTATCCGATCAGATATCATAACCATTGCATATAGTGATTAAAGGCGTCAGATCTAAGCAAAGTATTTAATGAAGTTAGGATTCCATGTTTACTCTTGCAGACGTAATTAGATTTTAATTCTTGTTAGTTAATTAATTCTTAGTTTTGTTAATTTGTGTCTAGTTAATTTAGTTTAATAAACCCAATATTGTTATTGTCTTAGCAGTGCATAATAACCATACATTGTTGCATAGGCATATTTACTGAATAGAACCATAACTTGATCCCTGTGGGAACGAATTTGGACTTAACCTTATATATTACTTGTGACCACGTACGCTTGCGTGAAATTTTGCATAACAAGTTTTTGGCGCCGCTGCCGGGGATCATCGGTGTTTTATTTTTGGTTTATGTGCTTGTCAATAGTGGTCGTTAGAGTTCACTGACTCAGATTTCTTTTTCTCATCTATTCTTGTAGTTAGTTGGTGTTTCAGGTACTTGTCAGAGAAAGATGGATTTTTACTATGGAGTTCAGCAGGTGGCTAGTGTTTGTGAGCTATGTGCGGGCGCACATGAGACGTATCAGTGCTGGAGCAACCAAGGTGGTATTCAACAGCCTCAGCCATGTGAGCAGTGTTTGGGTGTTCATGATCCCTCACAATATTGTTACTACGGAGGAGTTGATCCATATGTCACTTATGAAGAACAACCATATTTTCAATATTATCCTCAACAGTACCATCAAGATGTTCCAGATATGTCATATGTCTTTGGTAGTGAAGAGTTTCAACATCAGCAACCTACTCCTACTTTTCAGTCAGATGATGATTTGAAGGAGATTAGGATGCTTGCAGAGAATAATGAGAAGCTTATCAAATCTATGGGGACATTAGCTGCTCAAGTTTTGAGAGTCTTGGAACAAGAGAATCAGCAATTCATACCAGAAGCAATTCCAGAAAATACCGATGACTTGGAGCAAGGTACTGCATGCTTAATTGAAGAAGACAAATTCCAAGAGGAGGAAAGTGTTCATAAGCCATGTGAGGAATTTGATCAAGCTAGTGAGGTGGATGATTTGGAAAGGGCACTATTTGAGACAGACACTGATGAGCTACGCAAATTTCAAGAATTGTTTTGTGCGAACCTAGAAGACACTGTTGGGCTACAGAAATTTCAAGAATTGGTATGTGCGAACCAAGAGGTTGATAATTATGAGAAAGATGCAGGTCTTCTACTTGTCTCAGAATTTAAAGATGGAGGTAACGCATTAGAGCCAATGGAGGAAGTTCTCGTTGAGGAACCAAAGGTTTCAGCAATTTACATTTACCCTCCTCCATTATATTCAAGTGAAGCCCGCGAAGGTGTGTTGTTCTACAAATTGTCAGATTTTGGGTCAACAGATGAAGACATTGGAAGAGGACATGGTTGTTACCTGAATAGGTCAAGCGAGGAGAAGGAGCAGAAAGTGTGCCGCCGAGATGATGATGAAGTATTGCGAAGAGAGGACCAGGCGAACTATTATCATCCTTAATGGAAACTTGGAAGTAACGTCAAGCTATTGACGTTAAAGAAGCGCTTCGTGGGAGGCAACCCATGCATTAGTATAGGAAAAAAAAAAAAAATTTGAGTGTTGAAAAAAAAAAAAAAAACAAAAAAAAAAAAAACAAAAAAATCGAATTTTTGGTGTGTCACGCAGGAGCAACCTGCGTTACAGGGCAAATTGCGCCCCTGTTGCGCAACTTGCGCCTGCGCAACTGGAATGGAGGCAGCTTGCCCCCCTGAGGCGCAAGTTGCATTAGCGTGTCTGTATTAGAGGCAAACTGCCTTCCACGCGCGCGTGCTGCGTTGGTTCCAGGAGATCAGAAAAAGTTTTTTTCATGTCTGCTCCTTGTTCTGTCTACTGTTTACCGTGCTTACATATAAAAAAAAATAAAATCTTTTTAACCCCCATTCTATTTATAACCCCATTCTCTCTAATTCTTTTCCTATTTCAATTCCAAAACCCCCATCTTTTCTCCAAAAATTCTAAACCTATTTCTATTCTAATTCTTATTTCTTATTATTATTATTATTATTATTATTATTATTATTATTATTATTATTATTATTATTATTATTATTATTTATTATTATTATTATTATTATTATTATTATTATTCATACACATCCAATTCCTCTTCTATTTTATTTAAATCTCTAAAATTCAATTCTAAAGAGGAATTAATTGCAAGTTCACCTCTTTGATTCGTATTGGGTAAATCTTTTTCTCTAATCTTATTTTTATTACGAATTTGTGTTCTTGTCAATTGTGGGTTTTGTAGTATTCAGGCAAGGTGGTCAGTCTCTGGAGCTCGTGTGCAATATCCTCCACCAGATTCATCCGAGGAGGACTAGGATGCTGAGGTATGTTTTCTGCTATCCCTTGTATTTACTTCCATTCAATGAGGACATTGAATATTTTAAGTTTGGGGGTTGTTTGAGGGATTAGTAGTTGTTGTTGTATTATTTGTTCATGTAGGATTTCATGCTTTGCATATTAGTAGTAGTAAATTATGCATTTATGTTCGTGTTATCTACGTTTGTTTCATATAGGACATTCTGTTTTATGTTTGTATATCATGTGAGTTCATAATAGTTTGCATTTGCACCCATGCTTGATAGGAATTTTGTGTTATTGACGCTTTTGATTGAGAAGTGATATGCTTTGTTCTTGTGCACACACATACACTAGTAAGTTGAAGCTAGTAGACTTATTGAATGTTGTAAGTGATTAGAAGGACATGAATATGTGCAAGATGATTTAGTTTGCATGCTTTGAATACAAGTAGATGCGTTAAAGAGATTTTTGCTTGGGATTGAGTATGTTTTTCCACCAAGTGAGCTTTTGAGCCATATTGCATTTGTTGCAATTTATTCGTTTGCTTGAGTGTCCACGGATTGTTTGCATTGCTAGCAGTTGTTTGAGGTCTTTCTTGAAACGCATGACATTATTTGACGATTAAAATGATAAAGGCAATTAGGAATAACCATATATTTTCCCATATTACCACACCATATTTACATGATCATTTAGTTAACCCGTTGAGCTTAATCCTATTTTTTCGGTGACATACCACATTACTTGCCTAGACCTTTTTCTTGTATTGGCCTTACATTAATTTGAACCCATATTGTCAAAGGCTAGTAGAGTGCTTAAGGGAGTAATAAGGTGTGCAAGGAGGGGTTTATTGTTGGTCGTACTTTGGGGGAAATATTGAAATTGGGTTTGTGTACTTGATAGTCGACATATGTAGTAAATTATGGGATCATTGTTATTGTTATTGTTTATTGTTTGTGTTCTATTTAGCTCTCGAAAAAAAATGAAAAAAAAAATGAAAAAAAAAAGGAAAAAAAAAAAAGAAAAAAAGAGAAAAAAAATATATATATATATTATGAGAGCATGTTTGTGTTTGTTGTGATCCTATTTCAGTCGACTAGTCGAGTGTTTGTCTTAGTAAAATTATGTGGGGGGAAAATAGGGTGTTGTGTATGATTTATTATGGTACTTACTAGCTTTTGACACTACACCTGTTTTGGCTTATTTGACATACCTTGTCCCTAGCCCCATTACAACCCAATTAAAGACCTTTTGATTATCGTCATTGATGTATGTTGTGTTAAGAGTTAGATTGATACCAAATGTCAAGCGTGTTTATGATTTTGTTGGAATTGAGTGATACACTTACCCTTGTTCTTGAGTGAAAATTCTTTTGTGAGTGGATTGTGAGTGTTTGCTTGTTTTTGCGTATGAGATCCCGAGTTTTGTCTCAAAGATGTACTCTTGTAGGCTTAGCATGTTTACTAACTTATTCTTACACTTGACATGGGCTTGTGAGAACTTATGCATGTTCATTGAGTAGACTATGTGAATACTTGCACTTTCGACACCAAGACATTGCGTTATTACTTTGATTCTTAAGTTGATATGGCATGAGAGGATTTGAAGGTATGGTAGATTAGATTAATTGCATTTTCATAGTAGTTGCATTCATGCATTGCATTGCATTAGGTTAAATGGATTTTGTGGGTACATTCGCTATAGGCCCTCACGAGACCTTACTCGTCCACTAGGGCTGCCTAGGGGTTTAAAGGGCTTGTTGCATATGCCAAATGCAACCGTGATCACCTACGGAAGTGGTACTAGTTAGTTGGTTAGTTGTAATTGTTTATGCTTGAGGACAAGCATCGGTTTAAGTTTGGGGGTGTGATAAGTGGATTTATATCCACTTGGAGCATTCTAAATCGGCTTAAATTGATTGTCTTGGGCTCAAGTTTCTTGTAGTTTTGATGTGTTTTGTTTAGTTGTGCAGATTTACAAGGATGTTGATTATGGTGGATGTTTTTGTCGTTTTTGGAGATTTAATTTATTAAAATTCGGATTTATTGGGCTACACGCTTGAGATTCACTGTTTGGGCCATATCTTGAGTTCTATAAGTCTGTTTTCAGCCCGTAAGCAGTCCACGCGAAGATAACGAGATTCTCTATCATTCTAAGGTGGTCCAGAAGCCCAATTACGTCTGGAACGGCTCTGGAAAACAGAAGAAAAGTCAGCTACGAATTTCCCTTTAAAAACAGAATCAGTTTAGGAAACGTATCTTGCAGAAATTCTATTATAATTCTGTTTTGGTATTTTCTTGCTGGGCAAGATGTCTAGAGCCTATATAAATACATCCAACCCTTGTAAATTAGATCATTAAGATTAAGATCATTATCATTAGAGACACAATTACATATCAATTACTTAGGTTTATTTGTATATTTTCATACTTTGTTTTTATCATGGTTTCACTTGATCCCATGATGACGAGAGGTTCGATTATGAACTAATCGTTGTCATGGGATTCTAACGGAGTTATTTATGGAGCTTTAGTATCTTGATGCTTTACAGATCTGTGTGTGATGTATATCTGATATCCTCGTATGGTTGTGCTTATTGAATTTAGATGCGTAGCTAACATCTAATTTGTTAATCTCTTGTGAAGCGAGAGTGGATCTTGAGATTTAGAACTAGCCATGCTAGCATAGGATAGGTTGATGTTTTAACATCATGATTTGTGGCATGATTAGAGATAATATGCTACCCTATGTGATCATTATGGATAACTTGTGCTTCAACCTCTATGTTTTCAAATTCTATAGAGATATAGGGTCTAAACATAATAGGTGCCTATTCATCTTCTATCTCTTTTGTGGATGTATGTGTAGATTGGTACTAGTATACCGAGAGGTAACTTTTACTCTTTTCGTGTTATCCGATCAGATATCATAACCATTGCATATAGTGATTAAAGGCGTCAGATCTAAGCAAAGTATTTAATGAAGTTAGGATTCCATGTTTACTCTTGCAGACGTAATTAGATTTTAATTCTTGTTAGTTAATTAATTCTTAGTTTTGTTAATTTGTGTCTAGTTAATTTAGTTTAATAAACCCAATATTGTTATTGTCTTAGCAGTGCATAATAACCATACATTGTTGCATAGGCATATTTACTGAATAGAACCATAACTTGATCCCTGTGGGAACGAATTTGGACTTAACCTTATATATTACTTGTGACCACGTACGCTTGCGTGAAATTTTGCATAACAATAATTGACAAAATATAAAAGGAAGAAATAATATTAATAGTAAAAGAACACAAAAGATGAAGTAGATCTTGATCCGTTGCTTGTCACGAGCGTTGAATCTCCTTCTCCTTTTCTCTCTTGCAATTCTATGTTACAATAATAAAAACTATGATATCTCGTTTTACAAATCTAAGATGTGTTTTTATAGGCCTAGATATCTTGCCCAGCAAGAAAAACAACCTAGAATACAATTGGAAATAGGTTTGGGTACCAAAAATACAATTAAAATTCGAAATAGGGCAAAACGGTCATTTTTCAGCAGTTTTTCCCCGCACCAGCGCTGCCTGCGCTTGAAGTAGCGCAGCTTGCGCTCTCCTCTCTGTTCTGGCACTGTGCAGTCGTAGCCTGCGCTCTGTAGAAGCGCTCCTCTGGCTGGTGGTGGCTCGTTTTCTGCAATTTTCTTCGTTTTTCGTCCGTTTTCTTCCGTTCCTTTTGCATTCACTTTCCGTCTTCATTCCAATGTCTTGAAAGACTCTTAGTAGTTGATAATAAGTCACCATTCTTCATTCCATAGCATGATCAACTCCAAAATCAACGGAAAATTCAACCCTAATCGACATTTCTTCAAACCTGCACAAGTAAATAAAACACATAAAAACTACGACAAACTTGAGGCCAAATACACCAATTTAAGCCGATACGGATTGTTCCAAGTGGATATAAAATCCACTTATCAGTAGGGGTTACCGGAGGGGGTACCGGAGCCAGGCTACCGGGCGGTACCCCCAGCTTCCGCCGGGAGCCTGATCAGGCTGCCAAATCAGATAAGGCACGCCTCCTACTTTTTAGGAACACGTTTATATCATCTAAAAAACACTCTCAAACAGATAAACATTCAGTTATTTGAGGATATATGTCATATATACTTGATAAATGATACAAAATCATGATAAATACAAGAGATAATCATTCTATGTTACCTAAACTGCTTGGTAACCTGATTATATACATCATACTCGATTATTATCAGAAATAACAGTCATTATCCCACTGGAGAAAGGATAACTCATCATGAACAAACGATCATATCCTTCAAGAACTACATTCGGGCTTGATCCACTATAAATAGTGGTATGTAGGCAGTTTACGGGATCTTCTTCGACACTTACACTCCTTGAGTAGCTAGAGCACGTGCACTCTTGTGTGACACAGTCAAATTAGGGTTCTTGGATGGCTAACATTTGGTCCTTGAGCTCTCATTCCGTAGATTCAGTCCGATCCTTCCGAGGAACCACATCCCGTGTTCTTCGGTAACCCTGGCCGTGAGCCTTCCCGGGCGGCTAGCTATAGATCTTCAACCACGAGCCTTTCTGGGTGGTTGGACGATTCCTTGTTTATTGGCGCTATTCCAGCACGAGGCCTCATAATCTGTTGTGCTAAAATCCTCCCACAACAATTGGCGCCCGAAGGAAGGGCCTCAAAAATCGTCATTTGGAGGAGATATGGCGAGTAACAATTCTGACAGTGATAAGACACCATCTCAGGATGGTAATGAACGAAACAAAGATGGTGGTGATGATGTTAGTAACAAAGACATCATGGATTATCTGAAAACGGTGAATGAAAGAGTTAACCACTTGGAAAAAGGTTCCGAGAAAATGAAAAAATGGCAAAGGAAGTGCAAGTCGAAGTTGAAAAAGAAGAATGTGACTCCGACAAGGTTAAATTTCGAGTCTGAGGACAATAGTGAAGACGACACTGATTATGTCCCATCTGAAGAAGAGGTAGAGGAGCCTGCGGAAGAAGAATACGAGGGCGACCAATCCGATGTCCCGGAAGCCCAGGGTACCGAAGGTTCACCCACCAGAAGTCTGAGCGTTTTTGACCGAGTTGGCAAAAGACTGACTAACAAAGACCTTCGTCACAAGTTGATTCACACTGGAAACAAAGATCGAAGGGATGGCAGTGGGGGCTCCATAACCCGGGGTTCCCGAGAACGTAGAGAGAGATCCCACTCGGTCCCCCCAAGAAGCACTTCCAGGAGGTCTCGATCTGATGGCAGAAGGAGTCATAGGCAAAGTGGTCACTCTTCTGGGCATAAAAGTAGGAAATCCCGTTCTACCAGAGTCCCAACCGGTGGGGGTCCCAACCAGGATTCCAGCTCCCATCAGAGTTCGGTTCCCAGAAGAAGTAAGACAGCCAATGAAGGTGATGACTCTGGAAGTGATATGCTTTCAGATGGTGAAAATGGACAGTTCAGGATGTCTGACTGGAAAAAAGCCTTGGAAAAGATCAAGGAGGATGGCCCATTTTCTGTGAAAGTGAAAAAGGCAGCCTTGCCAAGGTTCTTTAAGATGAATACTGACTTGAAATTCAATGGAAACTCAGATCCAGTTGAATACTTGAGCCGTTTTAATACGGAAATGGATGTCTACCAGGTGGAGGACTTAGCAAGGTGTAGGCTACTGGCATCCACACTGACTGGAAATGCCCACCAATGGTTCAAAAGGCTAGCCGAAGGGTCTATCAAATTGTTGATTGTATTTTTGTGAAGTTCGTTCGCAGGGAAGGACTGTTAATACAAGTTCAAATTTTAATTTCTTACAATCTAGAAGTGTGGAGAAATAATTGGGTGTTTTGTTTCTATCTAAATTTAACTAAAATAAGCAATTAAAACTAAGTTTTATCGATAAGGAAAGTAACCCGAGAACTAGGTTTCTTCAATTGGTTCCATAATGTTGATGTGATGCTATATCTATTTCTCGTACTTCGCTAAAAACAATCCTTCTAAATTCTATAATGTTCTCTCCCAAGATACAATATAATGCCTACAATTACACCTCAAAAGTCACTCCCATGATCAATTGAAATATAATTATAAACTATCAAGGCCCAAGAATTATAAGTTTCATAGTCCTTTTATTAATCTCCCGATTCAATAATTGAACTATGTCTATCAAATCATGAACAAGAATTATGACTCATCTCCCAATTTATCATAATCCCTATAAATACAATTAAAGGTTAGCTACTCCCTTAATTGGGTTAAGCCCTCAATGATAGATTAACAAAAGTAGAGAATTAGCATCACAATCAAACAAATATATATCACCAATGAATACTACCTAATTCTCGGATTATAGAATTAGTTACACATGATATATAAAGAACACAAACATATATATAAAATAAAAACCATATTTACAAGAGTATAGAGTTAAGAAAAATACAACTTTGAAGAAATCTGTAATTCTGAATTGAATCCCTTCAACCCTTGCCCAAGCTCTCCTTCGAAGTATTTTCTTCTTCTCTACTTTTATTATCTACCCTTACACTAAACTAATTACTAAACTGAAAAAATGAGGAGTGCTCTGTCTACAAAAGCTGGTCCTCAATCTCTCGAAATTGCTTCCTATTTATAGGAAAATATAGCACACCATCTACAATAATTAATTTGGCCAAAAGCAAGATACAACAACACAAAATTGAAAAGTAAGCGGCGACTACAAGCTTGCCGACAGCTTGTGCAGGAAAGTTTGACAGACAAAGTTTTAACATTTGATTTGTATAAACAATTCGTCACACAAACCAACTTGGCATCTTCTGGTGGAAAAACAATTCATGTGCTTTTAACTTTTGAACGGGCTCCGTATAAATGCTTTTTAACCCGCACAGCTTATAATCTTTAATTAATAAATAATTAATTAAATCCAGAAATTATAAAAATAAATATCTAATATCATTAGATATTTATAAATATAATTTTCTAAATAAATTAAATATTTATTAATATAAATAAATCCTTAAATCCTAAGTTACGGACAATTGAGGGCTTGGAACCGGACTCCTTTCGCTTCACAAAAATTATATTAATTCCAACCGGGATTCCTGCTTTAAGAATATATCACTTTTCATATTTTAGTGACAATTCTTATTTCCTCCTTGTTCGTCCAGGATTAATCTACGGTCTCTTGGTGATGTGCAATCAGGCTCCTTTTTCTTCCAAAATTATCCTAAAAACATAAAAAAATCATTTTAGCATTCAATCCAAATTAAAATGCTACTAACAATGCTAATCAAGGACAAAATTATTACAAACTAAGGATAATTGAGAGATTACATGCTATAAAATGTACATAAAATTAGCATGTATCACAAATCCTGGAGGAAGATGGGAGATCAGTTTATCTCTCAATTCAGGGCTACCGTGGCCTATGCCCCACCGGTGAATACCTTGGCTAATATCAAGCAAGAAACCCACGAATCTTTAAGACAGTATTTCAAAAGATTTAATGAGCAATTGCCAAAAGTGAAGAAGGCCTCTGATGAAACTCTGAAAAATTTCCTAATAGCCGGGGTTAGGCCTGGAACCGAGTTTTGGAAAGAATTGCAAACTGAAGAGCCCGGAACCCTGGCGGAATTCTACCAACAAGCAGAACGCCACAAAGTGATTGAGGAATCCATGGCCAAACTGTCCAAAGATTCCAATTCCCGAAGTTGGAGCAGGAACAAGAGAAATCGTTCTTACAGCCCTAAAAGAGATTCAAATAAGAGGGTTTCCGGGAGTGGTACTGCCGGTTTGGGAGCCCCCCGGTATGATGACAAGACTGCCCCTATTGCTGTTAATGCAACTAAGGATAGAGTTTCTGTCAAGGACAGACTCACTCCAAAGGCAAATTTTCAGAAATACTCAGAGTATACCCCATTGACTGTCCCAATTAGTCATATTCTCGAAGTGAATGAGAAGAATGGGCTATTCCGGAGGCCCTACCGGGCAGGTCCCCCAGGAGTGAAAGATCAGGGAAAGTACTGTGCATTCCATGAAGTGAATGGTCACGAGACTGCTGATTGCAGGCACTTGAAAGATCAAATTGAAGAATTGATTAGAGGTGGATACCTGACGGAATTTGTAGCCCAAGAGGATAAGAAATATAAAGAAGATAGAGATAGCAAGAACAAGGCTCCTGGAAACCAAGAAAGGACTACCCAAGCTAATAGCATCCATACCATCTTTGGCGGCCCTTACTTGGGGGGTGCCAGTCGGAATGCCAGAGATAGGTATGCCCGGGAAGCCAGGGGAAACCCCTAACAAACATTTTTCACCTTTCAAAAAGGCCCCCCAAGTTGTTCAAAGGGGAAACCGCCGATATCTCCTTTACCGAGGAGGATGCCAAGTGGGTTCACCACCCCCATAATGATGCTTTGGTGGTAACCGTGAATATTGGTGAATGAATGTACACAGAGTGCTGGTGGATAATGGAAGCTCAGTAAATATCTTGGCATATACTACATTCCAGAAATTGGGGCTTTTGGACAAAGAGTTATTGCCTACCAACAATGAGCTATATGGGTTTACTGGTAACCCAGTCCAAATCATGGGCAAGGTCAAATTACCCTTGACATTGGGCGTGGATCCCTGCAAGGCCACCCAAATGGCAGAATTCATGGTGGTAGATGAAGACATTTCCCACAATGCAATTCTCGATAGACCAATATTGAAAGATATGAGGGTGGTAACCTCAATATACCACTTTTCAATGAAGTTTCCCACACCAAATAGCATTGGGTGTGTGAAAGGATGTCAACATGAGTCAAGGGAATGCTATAACAGAGCTGTGCAGGCTGCCGAGAAGGCAGACAAACCTATTCAAGTTGAAGAAAAGGCTGATGGAGAAGCCTTAATGAGAAGCCATGGGCTTGAGCCACAGAAGTTTGAAAGAGCATCGTGTAATGCCATCATGATAGTGGAGTTATCGGAGGAACCTACTGAAGAGGTTCCTGTTTTTCGGGGGGTAGTACCACCACAAAGCTTGTTATTGGAAGCTGCCGAGAAAAATGATGAAATTCAAAACATTTCACTGGAAGGCATAGTAAAAAATGCCTCAGATGATGATCTAGGCGAAGCAATGCTAGAGAATGAGAACCAGAGAACGGAGAAAGGACTCCTGGTTGAGATTAACATTGATCCCAGGATGCCCGGTACCCTGGAAAAGGCAGGGGCTGCCGAAGATACTATCCCCATACTAGTGGATGCTGAAGATCCTAGTAAAATCTTGAAAATTGGACAACAGCTAGATGAAAAGACAAGAGAAAGGTTGACTACTTTCCTTAAAAGCAACCTTGATGTGTTTGCATGGTGTCATTCTGACATGGTGGGGATCGACCCGAAAGTCATGTGCCACCACTTGAACATTGACCCTGAGATAAGGGGTATCCGGCAGAAAAGAAGGCCTGTCAGTGGTGAAAGGGCTACCGCCCTCCAGGAAGAGGTAGACCGGTTATTGAAAGCTGGTTTGATCAAAGAATCCTTCTACCCAACATGGCTAGCAAACCCGATACTGGTCCGGAAGCCCAATGGGAAATGGAGGACATGTGTTGACTTTACTGATCTGAATAAGGCATGCCCTAAGGATAGCTTCCCGCTACCCAGAATTGATCAACTGGTGGATGCCACGGCAGACCATGCTTTGCTAAGTTTCATGGATGCCTACTCCGGATATAACCAGATACCGATGCATGAACCAGACCAGGAGCATACCAGCTTCATAACTGATAGGGGACTGTACTGTTATGTGGGGATGCCGTTTGGGCTATTGAATGCCGAGGCAACCTACCAAAGGCTGGTAAACATGATGTTTAAAGAACAGATTGGTAAGACTATGGAAGTCTATGTTGACGATATGTTGGTCAAATCAAAGGTGGCAGCCGACCATGTGTTGCACCTATCTGAGATGTTCGATATCCTAAGGAAATATCGGATGAAGTTGAACCCTCAAAAGTGTGTTTTTGGTGTGGAGTCTGAAAAATTTCTTGGATTCACTGTGAACCACAGAGGGATTGAGGCAAACCCTGCCAAAATCAAAGCATTGCTGGAACTGAGGTCACCAAGGAATGTAAAAGAAGTCCAAGGGCTTACCGGAAGGGTAGCAGCCCTAAATAGATTCGTATCTCGGTCTTCCGACAAGTGCAAGGAGTTTTTCAAGGCTATCAAGAAGGGTCAAAACTTTGAATGGACCCCGGAATGTGAGGAAGCCTTCAAGAAACTAAAAGAACAGTTGGGAAGCCCACCATTTCTCTCCAAACCCTTGGAAGGTGAGGTACTCATTTTATATTTAGCTGTTTCTGAATACTCTATAAGCGCTGTGTTGATCCGGGAGGAAGAGCAAGTACAGTACCCGGTATACTACGTGAGCAAAAGGCTGTTGGACGCGGAAACCCGGTATCCCAGCATGGAAAAGCTAGCATATGCTATAATATTGGCTTCCAGGAAGCTAAGGCCTTACTTTCAGGCCCATAAAATTGAAGTTAGAACATCCTTCCCGCTAAGGCAAGTGATGCACAAGCCGGAAGCCTCCGGTAGAATGATGAAATGGGCTGTCGAGCTAGGACAGTTTGAAATAGATTACAAGCCCCGAACTACTATCAAAGGCCAAGCGCTGGCTGATTTCTTACTGGAGTTTCCTCCTGATTTTGAGGTAACCAGAGAAGATTGTACCCCGGTACCCCTAGTTACCGAAGGGGATGCCGGAGGCCCCCAATTATGGTGGAACCTATATGTTGATGGAGCAGTAAACAATAATGGGGGAGGTGCAGGAATAGAGTTGGTAAGCCCAGAGGGGCACCGAATTCAGAGTGCCATACACTTTGGCTTCAAGGCTACCAACACCGATGCAGAGTATGAGGCCCTTTTTGCTGGCTTAAAACTGGCTTTGGAAATGAAGGTAGAATACCTAAATGTGTTAAGTGACTCCATGCTGATTGTGTGGCAGATTAAAGGAAGCTTCCAGAGTCGAGGCCCCCGCACTGAACTCTACATGAGGTATGCCCAAGAACTTATCAGTAGGTTCAAATTGCTAAATCTAAATCAAATCCCAAGGGTGGAAAATGCCAATGCTGATGCCCTTGCCAAGTTGGGATCCCAAAAAGAAGCTGTTCTGTTAGGAATGATACCCCTCGAAGTGCAACTCCAACCAAGTATCCATCGAGAGGAGACTATGGAAATAGAATCTTCAATGGAAAGCCAATGGACAACCCCAATACGTGAGTATATCACTAAGGGGACGCTTCCAAAAGACAAAGATGAAGCCCGAAAACTCAAATACAAGGCTACCCGTTATGTGATCTATGATGGCATTCTATACAAGAGGGGTTTTAACCAACCTCTACTTAAATGTATATCTGGAAATGAATGTGAATATATCCTAAGGGAAATTCATGAAGGCATTTGTGGTAACCACTCGGGGGGTACCTCCCTGGCCCACAAAATTCTCCGACAGGGTTACTACTGGCCTACCATGAAAACTGATGCTTATGACTTTGCTAAAGCTTGTGATCAATGCCAAAGGTTTGCTAACTTCAATAGCAACCCAGCTGTGGAACTAAGGCCCATTGGAAGCCCCTGGCCCTTTGCAATATGGGGGATTGACCTGATTGGGGAGCTTCCCAAAGGCAGAGGTGGTGTGAAATATGCTGTAGTAGCCGTTGACTACTTTACCAAATGGGCAGAGGCGGAACCCCTAGCTACCATCACTGCCGGTAAGCTGAAGGAATTTGTTAAGCGAGCCATTATATGTAGATATGGGGTACAGTACAAGCTGATCTCAGACAATGGCAAGCAATTTGATAGTCGAGAGATGAGAAGTCTATGTGAGGACTTGGAAATAAAGAAAGATTTTTCAGCCGTTTGCCACCCCCAGAGCAATGGGCAGACGGAAGCTGTAAATAAAATCATCAAGCACACTCTAAAAGCCAAGTTGGAAGATAAAAAGGGAAACTGGCCAGAGGAGCTTCCAATGGTCTTGTGGTCTTACAACACCACTCCCAGGTCCACAACCGGAGAGTCTCCCTTTGCTCTAACCTATGGCTGTGAAGCTATGGTCCCAGTGGAAGTCAGGACAGGGTCCTACCGGAGGGACAATTTTAATCAAGAATCAAATGAAATAAATCAGAGGCTGGCCCTAGACATGGTAGAGGAAAACCGGGCTACCGCCCAGCTGAAACTTGCGGCTTACCAGCAGAGGACCCGCAAATACTACAACAACAAGGTACGCCCTCGACCCCTCAAGGTTGGCGACCTAGTACTGAGAAGAATGATGCCCAATATGCGGGTTCCCGGGCACGGAGCCTTTGGAGCAAATTGGGAAGGGCCTTACAAAATAAAGTCTATCTTTTGGGAAGGCACTTACCACCTTGAAGACATGGATGGGAACACTATTCCCCGTGCTTGGAATGCCGAGCACCTAAAAAAGTACTATCAGTAAGACTCTTTTCAGAGCAAACGTAGGCCTCTTTCAGGCTTAGGATGAATAAAGGCAACCTACTAGTTGTGGTTGCGTCATTTCCCTTTCGGTTCTTAGGATTTCATGATTTTCAGTAGATGCCCGGGGGGTAGTGGATACACACCCCGTCTGGATGAAATTTGATGTAATCGTACTCTTTGATTTTCAGGAAAAGTAGAAGTTGATTGTTTCCTTTTAGATTTACCACTTATAAATATTTTCAGAAAGACATGTAAGACCAACAAGCATAGTTCTACATGGCAGCCAGACTACCATCCAGAACTAGGGGGTAGTAGTGGATACACCTCTTAGCTTAACAGGTTGAAATTATTAGAATTTTAAAATTTGAATTACCAGACATGTATGGAACCTTGAGTGGTTCACATGGCTTACTTGGTTATCAGGGCATGTATGGAACCCTGTTCGGCATACATGGTTCCCTTCATTACTTGGGATTGTGTGGTACCCTGTTCGGCACACTTGGATCCCCTCAACACCAGACATGTACGGAACCTTGAGTGGTTCACATGGCTTACTTGGTTACCAGGGCATGTATGGAACCCTGTTCGGCATACATGGTTCCCTTCATAACTTGGGCTTGTGTGGTACCCTGATTGGCACACTTGGATCCCTTCAACACCAGACATGTACGGAACCTTGAGTGGTTCACATGGCTTACTTGGTTACCAGGGCATGTATGGAACCCTGTTCGGCATACATGGTTCCCTTCATAACTTGGGCTTGTGTGGTACCCTGATTGACACACTTGGATCCCTTCAACACCAGACATGTACGGAACCTTGAGTGGTTCACATGGCTTACTTGGTTACCAGGGCATGTATGGAACCCTGTTCGGCATACATGGTTCCCTTCATAACTTGGGCTTGTGTGGTACCCTGATTGGCACACTTGGATCCCTTCAACACCAGACATGTATGGAACCTTGATTGGTTCACATGGCTTACTTGGTTACCAGGGCATGTATGGAACCTTGTTCGGCATACATGGTTCCCTTCATTATTTGGGCTCGTGTGGTACCCTGACCGGCACACTTGGATCCCTTCAATATCAGACATGTGCGTAACCTTGAGTGGTTCACATGGCTTACTTAATCGATAGTCATATACGGAATCATGACTGACATACATTGATCATTCAATCATCAACCTATGTGGTTACGAGAGTTAACCCATATGGATTACCGAATGCCTTACCAATGCAGCCTTGCAGGAATGGCTTACATGAAATTCTCACAAACGATTCATTGAAATAAGCTAGTGATCCCGGAACAAAGGCTTCCAGGCTAAACCTCCGGTCACCCCGGGCTACCAAACAGGGTTACCACCTGAGGCTTCCGAGGCCAGGTTCCCGTCTTTGGGGCTTCCAGACACTATAGGGTTACCGGGCGGTACCCCCACACCCGGAGTAACAGTTTCACGGACCAAGGTACGAGTAGTACATCATTACTGTGGCTACCTATCCAGGTATGTGTTGCCACAACTACTCAAGTGCACTTCCGTATTACGTTACCATTCTATCATCCAATTCTCGAAGCATGATTTATCATTCATTTCATTTAACCAACATATATATGGCATGTATCCTCTAAATATTTGTATAAACTAATTCTAGGATCAATGTCCCGAGTAGTATTACCCATTAGAATCCAACAGTGGCATTCAGTTATGAATTGCCTTAAATTATAATGTTACCCTTCTTACTTACCAAATTAATACCTTAGAATACGAATAAGTTTGAGGTATAAATTCCCAGAACTATCGATTACGAATTAGTGTTCGTCGGGTAGTCAGTAAATAATTAACATACCAGTAAGTTAGAAACATGCACTGGACGTATCCATCTGAACCGAACTACTTGTGTTATAGTTGCGGTAGCCTGTAAGTACCCATCGCAGGACCCTTATACGAATAATATTTAGGATATAACTAGTCCTACCACGGTACCTGTACCTATCACAGAACAGTTAGATGATAAAACAAACATGCATTAATATGATAAACCGGGGTTAAAAGTACATCTGTGGAGCGTTAAGGAGCCCACCCCCTTAATTAAAGCAATAAGTTCAGAGAAACAACTAGATAAAAGTTCGGAATGGCTAAAGAGAAAGTCACTGAGAAGCGGAAGGGTCTTTGGTAGCCTCAGAGCTAGGGGAATCCTCGACAGGGTCAACCTTTTGGGTAGAATCGCCTGGAGTAACCTCAACCACGTGTGTGGGAGCCTCAACCCTGGTAGCCTGGGCATCTTCGATATCACCTTGTTGGACGGCTGATGGCTTGGTGACCACTTTGGCGGTGGAGACCAGGGACTTGGCAGCCTCAGCCTTGAAACCTTCCACTTGCTTCACGGCATCCTCACCAAGAAGGGACCAGTCCAGATTTGGCATTACCTTCCAGGTAGCCTTCATGTAGTCATTGACTCCTTTAGAGAAACCAGTTTTATACCTGTCCGGGAGGGCCTCTTTGAGCTTTTTCACTGAAGCCTGAAGCGTACCAACCTGCAGCTTTAACTCATCGTTTACAGCATCATGGGCTGCTTTCAACTCTTCTTTTTCTCTCTCCCAGTCGAAAGCCACTTTACTCAGCCTGTCTTTCTCCTTAGACAGCGTAGAAACATCACCCTTCATCTTCTTGACGGCATCCAAAAGCTTCTTCTTCTCTTCCTCAATAACCTGCATGTCAACCTTCAATTGTTTCATCTCTTCACGGAGCCGCATGTCACCCCGAGTGGCCAGGGCAAGCTGATTGGAAAGCCTAAGCTGATGGAAGAAACTCTCACCCGCGGAGAACAGCATAGACCTTGCAGCATCGGAAGTCTTTTGTTTAACCCATCTTGTTATCGTTTCCAGGGGTATCTGCCCACCGCACATCTGATGAAATTGCTCCGCATCGCCCATGGGGGTACCCTGTTGAGACACCTTAGCTTTCTTTGAGGACCTGGTTTCAGGGGTAGACTTTGAAATTCCGGCAACCTGAGAGAGTCTTCGCTTTTCAGCAGCGGAAAGCTCAGTCTTGACGGACAGAGAAGCGGGGAACCGAGAAACCGGAGTGGCAGCAATAGGGGTCTCCAACATAGTCAACTCATCTTCGGGAAATAAATCCTCATACTTGTCAGAGGGCTTGATAAAGGACGGCACAGATCCTGACATACCTAAAACGATGAAACATGAGAGATATCAGTTACCATAACATATATTTATAAGGAGAAATTTCAGGCTACCGATAATGCTAACAGATCCAGGCTTCTGGACATAGATGAATACATGAGTATGAGAAAAGCAATAAATACAACACAGTTTGGAAGCATATACATAAGAAAATCTATAGAGATGCTAATATCAGTAAGTATCTATGAACAAAGAGATATGACGTATTGGGTGGCAATGTGTGTGTAAATAGGAGGCATAAGGAGCGGCAGCCCAGGATACCGGAAGGGGAGCCGGTGGAAGCCCCATCTTTCCTCCCACGCTTCTTGGTACCTAGAGGCTTAGTCTCTCTTTCCAACTTATCCTCAACCTCCATCTCGTGAGCAGGAGATGGGGGAGCCACATGTCTCGAGAACCCTAATCTCATCAGAGTCTCTGGAATCAACAAACTTTCCCCGTCTCTCAACGAGCCTGCCAACTTCATGATTTTCCTAGCCCTTTTTTCTTCAATCCCCTGCAGGGATGTTTGTGCTGGGATTCCTAAACAATACAACAAGAAAAATGGAGGTTGAATCAAAAAGAAGAAGGTGTTTCGACTGGTGCTACCAGTAGTGTAAAGGGATACCGAATGCTTACCCGGAGTCAGGTTCCATTCCTTTCTCACCTCCTCACAATCGTAGCAATATAAAAACATTTCCAGCCAGTCATACATCCCCCGTTTGTTTCCCTTTATACACTTACCTTGTCTATTGTTCCAGGAAGTAAGATAGAAAATACCCACCTTCCTTCCCACATCTTTCAGTTGATAGAAATATCCCAGCTCCCTAGCAGTAAGGGGAACAGAGAAGGTTTGGTCGTAAAGAATATACATGCAAGCTGCCACCCTAAAGGAGTTAGGAGACAACTGCATTGGAGCAATATCATAGAAGTTTAATACATCAGTGAAAAATGGGTGCAGTGGCAGAGAAAACCCTAACTTGAAAAAAGATGCAGATAACACCGCGTTTGGTATGGATTGATCAGGCTCAAAGTTGTTAAATCTATGACACCTCTCACCCCCACTGGGAATCACCAGATTGCATCCCGGGTTGCATAGCTCCCGTAACCTTTCAAGTCTATCTACATTCATGGAGGAATCCATGTCTTCGCAGGAGGGAACGAAGCTTACCGGAACGTGAAGCTTCCGTTCCACCTGTACTATCATCCCCACTGCAATTTGTTCCTTATCACCTATCGAATCCTTATCGGTAGAGAACATATCCATTGATCCCTCTTCCTCATCAGTATTAGAGCTTAGAACAACTCTATCGGGATGCCCCTCAACATGAATTGACGAACCAGCCTCCACGGAATGTTTGGGGTACCGGCTAACAATCTCAGCCTCGAGAGGGTCAATGACTTCCACCCGAGAGCGAGTTCTTGAACTAACAGACGGTCTAGACTGTAAAATGGGATGAGAGATGAGCAAGTCGCTTATGTGGGTGGACCAAGTGTCAGAGGGCTCCCCGGAGATGGGAGACACGTTTCCCGGTTGTAATGAGGAACCCCCAGATACAGATGAAGACGACATCTGCAACCACATGATGCAGGTTAGGTGAAAGATTTGGAATTAGGAAGTTTTAGTTGAAGAAATTAAAGGTCTCAAATAATTATCCTAGGAGTACCCTGTGAACGAAGGGACTACCGGTTCGCATTAAAAGTAAGCCAAGGCTCGGGGGGTGGCCACTAATAGATCAACCCAACGAGATTGTGCTAAGGTTACTCAATCAAGAAAAATAAGGGGAGCATGCCTAAAAGGCTATCCAAAACAACGAATTTGAAATATTTACTTGACAAGACAGATCAAAGTAAATAAATTTCATTAGAGACACATATCAAACATGTTATAAGCATGTCAAAGAACAATTACGGGGGAAGCCGGAGGGGGTTTCACCCCAGCCTCTCGGTATACACACAGAAGACAGAGGTTCACACATGCAACCACGAATCAGAAGAAGCGTAAACAGATCTATCCGAAGAAAGGTTCAACAGTAGAGAAGTATAACAAGAATCAATAGACGGATATTAAAAACTTAGGCGAATCAAAGCGAATGGCGTCTGTTGTGGGAGGATTTTAGCACAACAGATTATGAGGCCTCGTGCTGGAATAGCGCCAATAAACAAGGAATCGTCCAACCACCCAGAAAGGCTCGTGGTTGATGATCAATGGCTAGCCGCCCGGGAAGGCACACGACTAGGGTTACCGAAGAACACGGGATGTGGTTCCTCGGAAGGATCGGACTGAATCTACGGGATGAGAGCTCAAGGACCAGGTGTTGGCCAGCCAAGAACCCTAATTTGACTGTGTCACACAAGAGTGCACGTGCTCTAGCTACTCAAGGAGTGTAAAGTGTCGAAGAATCCCGTAAACTGCCTACATACCACTATTTATAGTGGATCAAGCCCGAATGTAGTTCTTGAATGATATGATCGTTTGTTTATGATGAGTTATCCTCTCTCCAGTGGGATAATGACTGTTATTTCTGATAATAATCGAGCATGATGTATAAAATCAGGTTACCAAGCAGTTTAGGTAACATAGAATGATTATCTCTTGTATTTATCATGATTTTGTATCATTTATCAAGTATATATGACATATATCCTCAAATAACTGAATGTTTATCTGTTTGAGAGTGTTTTTAGATGATATAGACGTGTTCCTAAAGAATAGGAGGCGTGCCTTATCTGTATTGGCAGCCTAATCAGGCTTCCGGCGGAAGCTGGGGGTACCGCCCGGTAGCTGGCTCCGGTACCCCCTCCGGTAATCCCTATCACGGAAGCTACTCTGGAAGCTCTACTGGATGACTGATAATAGGTATAGGTTATCCTCAAGGGGATACCTTGAGACCCTTAGTCATGCGTTCCCGTGCTGCAATGTACATGGTAACCCCTAGGGCTACCGCGGGCCTCCGGAAACCTGACGGATTACTCATTCTCTTCATGGATCTGGACCCTAATCCTCTAATGGGCCTAAATCTAACCCATGCAAGATTTTGGTCACAACAATTACCCCCCGGTTCCCTGAAGTACTGAGTGCAAGGGGAACCAATTATTCGTAGGGTGCCGTTTCCTAAGTCTCTTAACAGAAATCTGTATCTCCACACTCTCATCAGCTCAATTTGATAAGGTGTATAAATACTGGGATTTGTAATCGTAAATATTTAGATCTGTATCTTCATTTTTTTTTTTTGTAATTGTGCCACGGAAGCCTGAATAAAAACGAAAGCTTTGCATTTCACTTTGTACAAAACTCTGGTTAATTAATTTTATCCTTAGAGAATAAAATGGATATATATCAGAGATAAGTGGAAATTGAATTCGAACTCTTTTATTTTCATTGATAAGCTTGAGACGGTTCATTCCTCGTGTCAATACACTTCCCGTCTACCTCATTTTCCGTGCCAAATTCACTGGTCAAAGAGGGCACGCCTCTTCCCTATTTACTTTTATATATTTGTGTATTCAGCCTTTTCACTTTTCTTTTCATCTTCACAAGACATTTTCTCAAGTGTGCAAGGGTTGGTTAAAAGGTTCCGCCGAGATCTCTCCGGCGAAGGCTTAATCATCTACACTTCCGTCGATTCGACTCTCCCGGATATTCAAGTAAGTGTCCAATGACCACGATTTACTTTCTTTATTTGATAAAAATCTCAAGTAAGCCTCTGATTGTATCTTTCATATGTTTGCTTTTGTATCTCTTCAATCTTAGCCATGCTAGATCTGTGTATTTACATCTCAACTGATAGATGCATGTTTAAGTTTTTATCTTGTGATGTGGGTCGGAGTGGTCGGTACTCCGGCTATCCCCTTTACTATTTCTAGGCATGTACCTCGCCCGTTTGATGCTTGTTTTCAATGAATATCGTTGTTTTAAATATGTTTGGTCGTGTAACCCATTTGTTTGGGCATGTCTGTAATGCCTTTATCTCCGTATTCCTCTTCTTGTTCTGTTTAGTAATCACCGGAGCCACTAGGTTAGGATGCCACACTAATAGCCACCCCCCGAGTCCTAACTTTTCGTCTTTGGTCTGGTAGCCTCATTATACCCTGGGTTTCTCCGGGTCGGCCATCAAGAACCGTTATCTTCTTCGGTCCACAATTTTCGTTTAGACTTCAACCCTCTTCACTAATCTGCTCCCTCCTTTTGTGGTTGCAGATGTCTTTCTCATCGGCATCAAGGGAGTCTTCCCAATGTTTAGGTTACTTGTCACCTGTGTCTGGGGAACCGTCTGATTCAGGATCCACCCATCTCAATGATCTTTTGCTCTCTCAACCTTTGCTCCAATCCAGGCCATCAGTTAGCTCCCGAACACGTTCTCGGGTGGAAGTAGTCAATCCTCTATCTGCTGAGATCGTCAACCGGTACCCTGGCTTCCTCACAGAGGCTGGTTCCTCCAACTCTGGTGGTGAAGAGGTAGAGAGGGTTGATATCAGTTCTAACACCGATGAGGGGGAAAGAATGATAGATGAATTACAGTTAAGAGGTAATCGACTATCCTTCAGTAATGATGACGCAATAGAGGGGGAGGGTGATATCGAGTTACCATCAGAAGTCGAACGCAAGCCACATGTCCCGGCTTCCAATGTCCCTGCTTGTGAGGGCCAGGACTCTACCATGAATGCTGATAGACTGGCCAGGTTGTTGGAAATTTGCAATCCAGGTTGCCACCTTGTACTACCCTGTGCCGGCGAACGGTGTCACAGGTTCGACAATTTCGAAGCAGATCAATCCATCCCCAATGCTGTTGTATCGGCTTCTTATTTCAAACTAGGGTTTTCTTTTCCAATGCATCCGTTTTTTATAGATTTGTTGAACTTTTATGAGATAGCTCCCATGCAATTGACACCCAATTCTTTCCGGGTTACCGCGTGTATGTATATTTTGTATGATCAAGCTTTCTCCGTCGCCCTTACTGCTAGGGAGTTAGGTTATTTTTATCAATTAAAGGATGTCGGAAGGAAGGTTGGTGTTTTTTACCTTACTGCTTGGAATAATAGGCAAGGAAAGTGTATAAAGGGGAATAAGAAAGGTATGTACGACTGGCTAGAGCAGTTCTTGTACTGCTACGATTGTGAAGGAGTTAACACGGAGTTTAACTTGACCCCTGGTAAGCCTTTTGTTGCTTAAATCCTTTCGTGATTCCCTTTACTATACCATAGGTTTAAATCTTCATCTTCTGTACTATGTCCCCTAGGGATCCCGATGCAAACTTCTTTAGATGGAATTGAAGAGAAAAGGGCCAAGAAAGTCATGAAACTTGCTGCTTCATTGGGTGATGGTGAAAGCTTGTTAACACCGGAGACCCTTGAGAGGTTAGGGTTTTCTAGGCCTGCGGCTCCCTTACTCCCCATCCCGGGAGACGAGGTAGAGGGAGGACAGCTGGGGGAACTGGAAACCCAGGGTGCCGAGCGGCAATCCGAGGAGATTGGTAAGGCTTCCGTCTCCTACGACTCTGGTGACCCAAGCTTCCGCTTCCCATGTTCATAGCTACTTCCACACACGTGGTTCACTTTTACCTGTCATTGTTTACTCCTTTACGATCCTTTATGTTATTTGATTTTATAGTATCTGCTGTTTTACCTTGCGATTGCATATAGATACATATACTGCGGTCTCTTAACCTATAAATGCTTCACCTTTTCAGGTATGTCAGGATCAGTGCCATCGTTCATCAAGCCGTCTGAAAAATATGAAGACTTTTTTCTTGAGGATGAGTTAATGATGTTGGAGACCCCTATTGCTGCCACTCCAGTCTCCCGATTCCCTGCCTCCATGTCTGTTAAGACTGAGCTGTCTGCAGCCGAGAAGCGAAGACTTTCTCAGGTTGCCGGAGGTTCAAAATCCACTCCCGAGACTAGATCCTCGAAGAAGGCTAAGGTATCACAGCAGGGTACCCCCGCGGGTGATGTTGAGCAGTTCTTTCAAATGTCTGGGGGCCAGATTCCCATGGAGATTATCACCGGATGGGCCAAGCAGAGATCCTCTGATGCTGCAAAATCTATGTTGTTCTCATCAGGTGAGAGCTTCTTCCATCAACTTAGGCTCTCCAACCAATTAGCATTGGCTACCCGTGGGGATATGAGGCTTCGGGATGAGATTAAGCAGTTAAAGTTGGATAGGCAAGCCATGGAGGAAGAAAATAAGAAGCTGCTTGATGCTGGTAAGAAGTTGAAGGTGGATTTGTCCGAGTTAACTAGGGAGAAGGACAGGTTGGCTAAGCTGGTTGCTAGTCAAAACACGGAGAAAGAGGAAAGGACGGTAGCCCATGCTACCACAGTGAAGGAGCTGACCTTGCAGGTAAACATGTTGCAGGCTTCGGTAAAGAAGTTGAAGGAAGCCCTCCCAGAAAGGTATAACACTGGTTTTTCCAAGGGAGTTAATGATTATTTGAAGGCCACCTGGGAGGTGATGCCAAATTTAGACTGGTCGCTCCTAGGTGAGGATGCAGTGAATCAAGTAGAGAAATTCAAAGCTGAAGCAATGAGGGTTGGGGCTACCGGGCGCCATATTGCGACTACACCTCCGGTTACACAGAAGGGTACTGCCGAATTCATCCCCACTTCTGAGACTATGGTTGAGGCTCCCGCACTCACGGTTGAGGTTGCTCCAGGGGATTCTTCAAAAAAGAATGACCCTGTCGAGGACTCCCCTAGCTCAGATGCTGCCAAAGACGCTCCTTCTGCCTAAGCAATCTCCCTAGATCATCCTTATCATCTTGAACTCATATTTTGTTGGTTTACAAACTCGATAGTTTTAACTAAGGGGGTGGGCTCCTATAACGCTCCACAGATGTAAGGATTTAGCTCTTTAACTCTGTTCGTCGTATGGCCTCGGGCCTGGTACTTTTGAATTTGCTTTCGTAGTGCATGTTTATCTTATTATCTGGGTTTTTTTTTATGTAGTAGGTATGATTGTCGCATCACTTCTGATTATGCAACGAGAACCAACTTGGACTCAATAATCCTTACTCATCGAACCCCCATAGTACTCATTCTCTAGGGTACCAATATGCTAAGTAAGAAAGGTACTATGATAACTTAAAACAGTGCATAACTAAACGCCACCATCGAATTCTGTCCGGTAAAATGACTCTCCTGACTAATCCTAAAATAAGTTTGTACAAGTTCTGAGAGGATATACGTCATATATATATTGATTAAATAGATATTAGATCATGAATCAAGATAAGAACGACAGAATGGTATCGCAGTGTAGAAGTGTACAAGAGTAAATATGGCAACACATACCCGGATAGGTGGCCATAGAACTGATAGACTACTTGTACCTTTGTCTGCTTGGTTGTCACTGTGGGTGTGGGGGTACCGTCCGGTATCCCTATAGCATTTGGAAGCCCGAAGGCTGGAACCTGATTCCGGGAGCCCCGTGGCCGGTAGCCCCTATCCGGTAGCCTGGGTACCGGAGGCTCAGCCTGGAAACCTTTGTTCCGGGAGTCCTAGTCCTTTAATAAATCATGTGTGGTGATGCCATGCAGGCCAATACTGCAAAGATGTCTTGTAATGAAGGGATCCAAGTGGGTCGACCAGGGTACCACACAAGCCCAAATAATAAAGGGAACCATGTATGCCGAACATGGTTCCATACATGCCCTGATAACCAAGTAAGCCATGTGAACCACTCAAGGTTCTGTACATGTCTGGTAATGAAGGGATCCAAGTGTGCCAATCAGGTTACCACACAAGCCCAAGTAATGAAGGGAACCATGTATGCCGAACAGGGTTCCATACATGCCCTGATAACCAAGTAAGCCATGTGAACCACTCAAGGTTCTGTACATGTCTGGTAATGAAGGGATCCAAGTGTGCCAATCAGGTTACCACACAAGCCCAAGTAATGAAGGGAACCATGTATGCCGAACAGGGTTCCATACATGCCCTGGTAACCAAGTAAGCCATGTGAACCACTCAAGGTTCCGTACATGTCTGGTAATGAAGGGATCCAAGTGTGCCAATCAGGTTACCACACAAGCCCAAGTAATGAAGGGAACCATGTATGCCGAACAGGGTTCCATACATGCCCTGGTAACCAAGTAAGCCATGTGAACCACTCAAGGTTCCGTACATGTCTGGAAATGGCAAAAATTTGAAATTCTGATAATTTCAACCTGTTAAGCTGAGAGGTGTATCCACTACTACCCCCTAGTTCTGGATGGTAGCCTAGCTGCCATGTAGAACTATGCTTGTAGGTCTTACATATCTTTCTGAAAATATTTATAAGTGGTAAATGTAAAAGAAAACAATCAACTTCTACTTTTACTGAAAATCAAAGAGTACGAATACATCAAATTTCATCCAGACGGGGTGTGCATCCACTACCCCCCGGGCATCTATTGAAAATCATGAAATCCTAAGAACTGAAAGGGAAATGGTGCAACCACAACTAGTAGGTTGCCTTTATTCATCCTAAGCCTGAAAGAGGCCTACGTTTGCTCTGAAAAGAGTCTTACTGATAGTACTTTTTTAGGTGCTCGGCATTCCAAGCACGGGGAATAGTGTTCCCATCCATGTCTTCAAGGTGGTAAGTGCCTTCCCAAAAGATAGACTTTATTTTGTAAGGCCCTTCCCGGTTTGCTCCAAAGGCTCCGTGCCCGGGAACCCGCATATTGGGCATCATTCTTCTCAGTACTAGGTCGCCAACCTTGAGGGGTCGAGGGCGTACCTTGTTGTTATAGTATTTGCGGGTCCTCTGCTGGTAAGCCGCAAGTTTCAGCTGAGCGGTAGCCCGGCTTTCCTCTACCATGTCTAGGGCCAGCCTCTGATTTATTTCATTTGATTCTTGACTGAAATTGTCCCTTCGGTAGGACCCTGTCCCGACTTCCACTGGGACCATAGCTTCACAGCCATAGGTTAGAGCAAAGGGAGACTCTCCGGTTGTGGACCTGGGAGTGGTGTTGTAAGACCACAAGACCATTGGAAGCTCCTCTGGCCAATTTCCCTTTTTATCTTCCAACTTGGCTTTTAGAGTGTGCTTGATGATTTTATTCACAGCTTCCGTCTGCCCATTGCTTTGGGGGTGGCAAACGGCTGAAAAATCTTTCTTTATTTCCAAGTCCTCACATAGACTTCTCATTTCTCTACTATCAAATTGCTTGCCATTGTCTGAGATAAGCTTGTACGGTACCCCGTATCTACATATAATGGCTCGCTTAACAAATTCCTTCAGCTTACCGGCAGTGATGGTAGCTAGGGGTTCTGCCTCTGCCCACTTGGTAAAGTAGTCAACGGCTACCACGGCATATTTCACACCACCTCTGCCTTTGGGAAGCTCCCCAATCAGGTCAATCCCCCATATTGCAAAGGGCCAGGGGCTTCCAATGGGTCTTAGTTCCACAGCTGGGCTGCTATTGAAGTTAGCAAACCTTTGGCATTGATCACAAGCTTTATCAAAGTCATAAGCATCAGTTTTCATGGTAGGCCAGTAATAGCCCTGTCGGAGAATTTTGTGGGCCAGGGAGGTACCTCCCGAGTGGTTGCCACAAATGCCTTCATGAATTTCCCTTAGGATGTATTCACATTCATTTCCAGATATGCACTTAAGTAGAGGTTGATTAAATCCCCTCTTGTATAGGATGCCATCATAGATCACATAACGGGCAGCCTTATATTTGAGTTTCCGAGCTTCATCTTTGTCTTCCGGAAGTGTCCCCTTGGTGATATACTCACGTATTGGGGTTGTCCATTGGCTTTCCATTGAAGAATCTATTTCCATAGTCTCCTCTCGATGGATACTTGGTTGGAGTTGCACTTCAAGGGGTATCACCCCTAACAGGACAGCTTCTTTTTGGGATCCCAACTTGGCAAGGGCATCGGCATTGGCATTTTCCACCCTTGGAATTTGATTTAGATTTAGCAATTTGAACCTACTGATAAGTTCTTGGGCATACCTCATGTAGAGTTCAGTGCGGGGGCCTCGACTCTGGAAGCTTCCTTTAATTTGCCATACAATCAGCATGGAGTCACTAAACACATTTAGGTATTCTACCTTCATTTCCAGAGCCAGTTTCAAACCAGCAATCAGGGCCTCATACTCTGCATCATTGTTGGTAGCCCTGAAGCCAAAGTGTATGGCACTCTGAATTCGGTGCCCCTCTGGGATTACCAACTCTATTCCTGCACCTCCCCCATTATTATTTACTGCACCATCAACATACAGGTTCCACCATAATTGGGGGCTTTCGGCATCCCCTTGGGTAACTGGGGCTACCGGGGTACAATCTTCTCTGGTAACCTCAAAATCAGGAGGAAACTCCAGTAAGAAATCGGCCAGTGCTTGGCCTTTGATAGCAGTTCGGGGCTTGTAATCTATTTCAAACTGTCCTAGCTCAACAGCCCATTTCATCATTCTACCGGAGGCTTCCGGCTTGTGCATCACTTGCCTTAGCGGGAAGGATGTTCTAACTTCAATTTTATGGGCTTGAAAGTAAGGCCTTAGCTTCCTGGAAGCCAATATTATAGCATATGCTAGCTTTTCCATGCTGGGATACCGGGTTTCCGCATCAAGCAGCCTTTTGCTCACATAGTATACCGGGTATTGTACTTGTTCTTCCTCCCGGATCAACACAGCACTTATGGAGTATTCAGAAACAGCTAAATATAAAATGAGTACCTCACCTTCCAAGGGTTTGGAGAGCAAGGGTGGGCTTCCCAGCTGTTCTTTTAGTTTCTTGAAGGCTTCCTCACATTCCGGGGTCCATTCAAAGTTTTGACCCTTCTTGATAGCCTTGAAAAACTCCTTGCATTTGTCGGAAGACCGAGATACGAATCTATTTAGGGCTGCTACCCTTCCGGTAAGCCCTTGGACTTCTTTTACATTCCTTGGGGACCTCAGTTCCAGCAATGCTTTGATTTTGGTAGGGTTTGCCTCAATCCCTCTGTGGTTCACAATGAATCCTAGAAATTTTCCAGACTCCACCCCAAAAACACACTTTTGGGGGTTCAGTTTCATCCGGTACTTCCTTAGGATATCAAACATCTCAGATAGGTGCAACACATGGTCGGCTGCCACCTTTGATTTGACCAACATATCGTCAACATAGACTTCCATAGTCTTACCAATCTGTTCTTTAAACATCATGTTTACCAGCCTCTGATAGGTAGCCCCGGCATTCAATAGCCCAAACGGCATCCCCACATAACAGTACAGTCCCCTATCAGTTATGAAGCTGGTATGCTCCTGGTCCGGTTCAAACATTGGTATCTGGTTATATCCGGAGTAGGCGTCCATGAAACTTAGCAAAGCATGGCCTGCCGTGCATGGCATCCACCAGTTGATCAATTCTGGGTAGCGGGAAGCTATCCTTAGGGCATGCCTTATTTAGATCAGTAAAGTCAACACATGTCCTCCATTTCCCATTAGGCTTCCGGACCAGTACTGGGTTTGCTAGCCATGTTGGGTAGAAGGATTCTTTGATCAAACCAGCCTTCAATAACCGGTCTACCTCTTCCTGGAGGGCGGTAGCCCTTTCACCACTGACAGGCCTTCTCTTCTGCCGGATACCCCTTCTCTCAGGGTCGATGTTCAAGTGGTGGCACATGACTTTCGGGTCAATCCCCACCATGTCAGAATGACACCATGCAAACACATCAAGGTTGCTTTTAAGGAAAGCAGTCAACCTTTCTCTTGTATTTTTATCTAGCTGTTGCCCGATTTTCAAGATTTTACTAGGATCTTCAGCATCCACTAGTATAGGGATAGTATCCTCGGCAGCCCCTGCCTTTTCCAGGGTACCGGGCATCCTGGGATCAATGTCAATCTCAACCGGGAGTCCTCTCTCCGCTCCCTGGTTCTCATTCTCTAGCATTGCTCCGTCTAGATCATCATCTGAGGCACTTTTTACTATGCCTTCCAGTGAAATGTTATGAATTTCATCATTTTTTTCGGCAGCTTCCAACAACAAGCTTTGTGGTGGTACTACCCCCCGAAAATTAGGAACCTCTTCAGTAGGTTCATCTGGCAATTCCACTATCATGATGGCATTACACGATGCTCTTTCAAACTTCTGTGGCTCAAGCCCATGGCTCTTCATTAAGGCTTCTCCATCAGCCTTTTCTTCAACTTGAATAGGTTTGTCTGCCTTCTCGGCAGCCTGCACAGCTCTGTTATAGCATTCCCTTGACTCATGTTGACATCCTTTCACACACCCAATGCCATTTGGTGTAGGGAACTTCATTGAAAAGTGGTATATTGAGGTTACCACCCTCATATCTTTCAATACTGGTCTACCGAGAATTGCATTGTGGGATATGTCTTCATTTACCACCATGAATTCTGCCATTTGGGTGGCCTTGCAGGGATCCACACCCAATGTCAAGGGTAATTTGACCCTGCCCATGATTTGGACTGGGTTACCGGTAAACCCATATAGCTCATTATTGGTAGGCAGTAACTCTTTGTCCAAAAGTCCCAATTTCTGGAATGTGGTATATGCCAAGATATTTACTGAGCTTCCATTATCAACCAGCACTCTGTGCACATTCATTCCACCAATACTCACGGTTACCACCAAAGCATCATTATGAGGGTGGTGGACCCACTTGGCATCCTCCTCGGTAAAGGAAATATCAGCGGTTTCCCCTTTAAACAGCTTAGGGGGCCTTTCTGCAAGGTGGAACACATTAGTTAGGGGTTTGTCCCTGGCTTCCCGGGCATACCTATCTCTGGCATTCCGACTGGCACCCCCCAAATAAGGGCCGCCAAAGATGGTATGGATGCTATTAGCTCGGGTAGTCCTTTCTTGGTTTCCAGGAGCCTTGTCCTTGTTATCTCTACCTTCTTTATATTTCTTAGCCTCTTGGGCTACAAATTCAGTCAGGTATCCACCTCTAATCAACTCTTCAATTTGATCTTTCAAGTGCCTGCAATCAGCAGTCTCGTGTCCATTCACTTCGTGGAATGCACAGTACTTTCCTTGATCTTTCACTCCTGGGGGCCCTGCCCGGTAGGGCCTCCGGAATAGCCCATTCTTCTCATTCACTTCGAGAATATGACTGATTGGGACAGTCAAAGGAGTATACTCTGAGTATTTCTGAAAATTCACCTTTGGAGTGAGTCTGTCCTTGGCAGAAACTCTATCCTTAGTTGCATTAACAGCAATAGGGGCAGTCTTGTCATCATACCGGGGGGCTCCTAAGCCGGCAGTACCACTCCCGGAAGCCCTCTTGTTCGAATCCCTTTTAGGGCTGTAAGAACGATTTCTTTTGTTCCTGCTCCAACCTCGGGAACTGGAATCTTTGGACAATTTTGCCATGGATTCCTCAATCACTTTGTGGCGTTCTGCTTGTTGGTAAAATTCCGCCAGGGTTCCGGGCTCCTCAGTTTGCAATTCCTTCCAAAACTCGGTTCCAGGCCTTACCCCGGCTATCAGGAAGTTCTTCAGAGTTTCATCATAGGCCTTCTTCACTTTTGGCACTTGCTCATTAAATCTTTTGAAATACTGTCTTAAAGACTCGTGAGTTTCTTGCTTGATATTAGCCAGAGTATTCACCGGTGGGGCATAGGCCACGGTAGCCCTGAATTGAGAGATAAACTGATCTCCCATCCTCCTCCAGGATTTGATAGACCCTTCGGCTAGCCTTTTGAACCATTGGTGGGCATTTCCAGTCAGTGTAGATGCCAATAGCCTACACCTTGCTAAGTCCTCCACCTGGTAGACATCCATTTCCGTATTAAAACGGCTCAAGTATTCAACTGGATCGGAGTTTCCATTGAATTTCAAGTCAGTATTCATCTTAAAGAACCTTGGCAAGGCTGCCTTTTTCACTTTCACAGAAAAGGGGGAACCGGCAGTGATACCGGACTTAAACTTTTTCTCCTCCTTGATCTTTTCCAAGGCTTTTTTCCAGTCAGACATCCTGAACTGTCCATTTTCACCATCTGAAAGCGTATCACTTTCAGAATCATCATCTTCATTGGCTGTCTTGCTTCTTCTAGGGACTGAACTTTGATTGGAGCCGGAATCCTGATCGGTACCCCCACCGGTAGGGACTCCGGTAGAGCGGGATCTCCTGTTTCTATGCCAAGAAGAGTGACTGCTTTGCCTATAATTCCTTCTGCCATCAGATCTGGATCTCCTGGAAATGCTTTTTGGGGGTACCGTTTGGGACCTCTCTCGGCGTTCTCGGGAACCCTGAGTTGTGGAACCTCCATTGCCATCTCTCCGATCTTTGCTTCCAGTGTGAATCAGTTTGTGACGAAGGTCTTTGTTAGTCAGTTTTTTGCCAACTCGATCAAAAACACTTAGACTCCTGGTGGGTGAACCTTCGGCACCCTGAGTTTCCGGGACATCAGATTGGTCACCCTCATATTCTTCTTCCACAGGCTCTTCTGCGTCTTCTTCAGATGGGACATGATCAGTGTTGTCCTCAATATTGTCCTCAGACTCGAAATTCAGCCTTGTCGGAGTCACATTCTTCTTTTTTGACTTCGACTTGCACTTCCTTTGCCATTTTTTCATTTTCTCGGAACCTTTTTCCAAGTTGTTGACTCTTTCATTCATCGTCTTCAGATAGTCCATGATGTCCTTGTTACTAACATCATCACCACCTTTGTTTCGTCCATTACCATCCTGAGACGGTGTTTTATCACTTTCAGAATTGTCACTCGCCATATCTCCTCCAAATGACGACTTTTGAGGCCCCTCCTTCGGGCGCCAATTGTTGTGGGAGGATTTTAGCACAACAGATTATGAGGCCTCGTGCTGGAATAGCGCCAATAAACAAGGAATCGTCCAACCACCCAGAAAGGCTCGTGGTTGATGATCAATGGCTAGCCGCCCGGGAAGGCACACGACTAGGGTTACCGAAGAACACGGGATGTGGTTCCTCGGAAGGATCGGACTGAATCTACGGGATGAGAGCTCAAGGACCAGGTGTTGGCCAGCCAAGAACCCTAATTTGACTGTGTCACACAAGAGTGCACGTGCTCTAGCTACTCAAGGAGTGTAAAGTGTCGAAGAATCCCGTAAACTGCCTACATACCACTATTTATAGTAGATCAAGCCCGAATGTAGTTCTTGAATGATATGATCGTTTGTTTATGATGAGTTATCCTCTCTCCAGTGGGATAATGACTTTTATTTCTGATAATAATCGAGCATGATGTATAAAATCAGGTTACCAAGCAGTTTAGGTAACATAGAATGATTATCTCTTGTATTTATCATGATTTTGTATCATTTATCAAGTATATATGACATATATCCTCAAATAACTGAATGTTTATCTGTTTGAGAGTGTTTTTAGATGATATAGACGTGTTCCTAAAGAATAGGAGGCGTGCCTTATCTGTATTGGCAGCCTAATCAGGCTTCCGGCGGAAGCTGGGGGTACCGCCCGGTAGCCTGGCTCCGGTACCCCCTCCGGTAATCTCTATCACGGAAGCTACTCTGGAAGCTCTACTGGATGACTGATAATAGGTATAGGTTATCCTCAAGGGGATACCTTGAGACCCTTAGTCATGCGTTCCCGTGCTGCAATGTACATGGTAACCCCTAGGGCTACCGCGGGCCTCCGGAAACCTGACGGATTACTCATTCTCATCATGGATCTGGACCCTAATCCTCTAATGGGCCTAAATCTAACCCATGCAAGATTTTGGTCACAACAGCGTCCAATGTCCCCTAGAAAATAGAATTTACTATCGATTCAAGGATATGCGTTCACATGTGCATATAGATGTGTGAAAGCATAGTCTAGTGTGTGCATAGCAATCATACATAAAGCCGCAAACTTTGCTTATAAACGGGTCAAGAAAGTCAGAGGCATACCTAGATAGAGATAAAGAGAAAGGTGTGAAAACACTTTAGCCTTCACCGGAAGCCTCGCCGGAAGCCTCGTCGGAAACCTTTGGAACCCTTGCCTGCTTAAGAGAGTGTGTTGTGTAAAAATGAAAAGAAAAGTGAAAAGATTAAAACATATGGATATATACAAACACAAAGTAAGAGGCGTGTCCCTCTAGTCAATTGACTTGGCATAGAAAACGAGACAGGCAGGAAGCTCACACACGTGGGAAAATGGACCGTCTATGTTCATCCTGAAAAGAAATGGTAGAGTCCGAGAACAACTACCTCATTTTTTCAATTATCCTTTTTAATTTCCTAGGGATAAAGTAATTAAATACTTAACGAATAAATCATAAGGGTTCCCGCTTGACGATTAATTCTAATTTGAGCTTCCATAGCACAATAACAGGAGTTACCAATTATTAGAATCAGTATTAACCCCAAATTCTATGATTAAGAATTTTCGATATTGACATTTCATATGATGACGATGATCTGGCAAGATAGCAAAAAGATGAACTTTCTTGATGACCGGTACCCTGTGATAATAGGTTCCCCTTGTACACAGTACTTCAGGGAACCGGGGGGGGTAGTTGTTGTGACCAAAATCTTGCATGGGTTAGATTTAGGCCCACTAGAGGATTAGGGTCCAGATCCATGAAGAGAATGAGTAATCTGTTGGGTTTCCGGAGGCCTGCGGTAGCCCTAGGGGTTACCATGTACACTGCAGCACGGGAACGCATGACTAAGGGTCTCAAGGTATCCCCTTGAGGATAACCTATAACTATTATCAGTCATCCAGTAGAGCTTCCAAAGTAGCTTCCGTGGTAGGGGTTACCGGAGGGGGTACCGGAGCCAGGCTACCGGGCGGTACCCCCAGCTTCCGCCGGGAGCCTGATCAGGCTGCCAAATCAGATAAGGCACGCCTCCTACTTTTTAGGAACACGTTTATATCATCTAAAAACACTCTCAAACAGATAAACATTCAGTTATTTGAGGATATATGTCATATATACTTGATAAATGATACAAAATCATGATAAATACAAGAGATAATCATTCTATGTTACCTAAACTGCTTGGTAACCTGATTATATACATCATACTCGATTATTATCAGAAATAACAGTCATTATCCCACTGGAGAGAGGATAACTCATCATGAACAAACGATCATATCCTTCAAGAACTACATTCGGGCTTGATCCACTATAAATAGTGGTATGTAGGCAGTTTACGGGATCTTCTTCGACACTTACACTCCTTGAGTAGCTAGAGCACGTGCACTCTTGTGTGACACAGTCAAATTAGGGTTCTTGGCTGGCCAACATTTGGTCCTTGAGCTCTCATTCCGTAGATTCAGTCCGATCCTTCCGAGGAACCACATCCCGTGTTCTTCGGTAACCCTGGCCGTGAGCCTTCCCGGGCGGCTAGCTATAGATCTTCAACCACGAGCCTTTCTGGGTGGTTGGACGATTCCTTGTTTATTGGCGTTATTACAGCACGAGGCCTCATAATCTGTTGTGCTAAAATCCTCCCACAACAGTAGTCTTGTTATTTTTGCAAAATACATTTTATTTTTCATTTAAAAATTAAAAAAAAAACATGAACCATTTCTGTCCATAATTTCTCCAAAAAAATCGACCACTCATTGTATTTCTTAAAGAGAATGTTGTACCTGAGATTATCTCAGGTATTTTTCCTGAGATGTTTCCATAAAATCAAGAACAATTATGGGTAATCTAGTTTTCACAAAAATGTCCTTGCGGGACCATTTATTTTATAAGATTTTATAAAAAAGTAAGGTAAGTACTTTAGGTAAGTTCCTGAGGTAATCTCAGGAACATTATTCTCTTTCTTAAAAATCTAATTTAGTACTCCCTCCGGTCCATTATATAAGGCATTTGACTTTTTGCACGTAACTTTAGGTGCTTTGATTATATGTTAAAATTTATTATTTTTTAATTTGATTATATAATGGACTTATGGACGGGAGGGAGAACTATTTTTTTTTTTTTAAAATAACACTCAATCGACTTCTGCCGGTTTTGAGAGACAAATTGTATAAATGATCAATCTTCCAAAATTCACACATGAGATGAGAGTACTGATGGGAGAGAATACTTACTGTGAGATTTGTCTACCTTATGTTAATATTTCGAATCACCATTTATAAGTTTGTATTCTGCATGAACATTTTATTCCAATTACTATATGATGTAAAGGAATGTTATAATAGAATGAAACTAATTCTAATTGTGAAACTAGTTTAAAGAATGTGAGGTTGAGGAGAGTGAGATTGATCGTAAAAGCCTTGACAAAGAACTAATATGCAAAACATAACTGAACTATGAATACTTGTACACAAAAAAGAAATGTATATGTACCAAGTAGAATGTAAAGAATTACATGAAAGTTGAATCATTGCTAATGTACAACACAACACAGCACTCACTTCTTTATTTTTACCAAGTGGTCTGTGACTCTGTGTCTGTTCTGTGAGGTTTATTATCAGAAGAGCTAAAAAATGTAATGCCAGAGTTCATCTTCTTTGGAAATTCAGGACCTTGATTCCGTAGACGAAGACAGAGAAGAATAGAAGAACCCATCCTAGATGAGCCAAAGCGACGTATCCAAGAAAATCGTGTTCATATCCAAGGAACACTTTGAGGTATTCTTTCACTGGTATGTCACCGTGTTTTGGTACATGTACTAAGTCCATTTTGTCACCAACTTGAGATGTCACGAGTCCGTAGATTGTCCAGGCAACTGGAGATCCCCAATAGTACCACCTCCACCAAATCGGGATTTGCTGCAAGTTTAGCAATACATATGTTATGAGCACCTCAACGATCAATGTGCTAGATAAATACTCACTAAAGATGATTTGTAGTTTGTTCCCCACATTTTTATGAGACTACTCTAAGTGTACTTACCATCCTTGGGATGAGAAAACCAGAGAACAAGTTCCAAAAGCTGAGGAAAAACGACATGACAATAGCAGCTATCTGGTAACTTGGAGTGAGAGCTACAAGCATCATTCCATACAATGTGAAGTAGACAAAACACATGAAGACAAAGTAGTAGAACCATAGAAATTTTGCAACTTCCCAGTGGAACCCGATCATAGAGTAAAGGATAAGACTATAAAGGAATGTTTGAATTCCAACGTAAATGGTCTCTACCGCAACCTACATAGTAACCATAATGTTTAGTTCCTTACAGTTGATAATTTTCAAGAAGAAAAAGTACTTCCGAAATGCTACTGAAAAATTTATAGATTAATGTTACTTTACCTGAGCAAATGCATAGGGCAACGGCGAATACATCCCAGCTGCTCTTTCACGATAGAAGACAGTTCTTTCAATTGCTACAACCGACTGAACTGCAGAAGTGTTTGTTCCTCCAAGAAACAGAACAGCAGCATACATAGCTCCCATTAGATTTGACAAATCTTGTTGTTTGTGCCTGCCAAATATAGTAGTTGCTTTATTAAAAAGATACATTATGTACAACTACAAATTTACTTTGAACCTTGCGCTTATCACTTACATATTATCTCCTTTTTTCCAGAAAATGATTCCAAATATAAGGCCAATAACTGCTGTCATGAAAAATCGAATAGCGTTGTACTGCGGATTTCTCCAATAGGACCAATGTTGTTTCCAGAAGCAAGCCTTGAATTGAGTGATAAATGGCTGGGAGTATTGTGTGGGAAAGTATAGGTCCTTGGAACCTGATTTTGGAGTGCTCAGATCTTTTATAAGTTCTTGATTGCTCCTGTAAAAAGTAAACAAAGAGAGATTATAGTTATAGTAGTGTAAACAAATTTTTAGTAAGTAGCCAAAAATGCAGGATGTGAACTATAATGCTAAATGCATTACCTATACTGATTAGAATTTGCAAAAATTTCTGCAAAATCGACATCAAGTTGAGCTTCGATTGCAGAAGAGCTGACCTCCAGCATCCATGTAGCAGGATTGTAACCGTCTTTGATCTTTGTAACCCCAGGAATAGACTGCAGAAGCCATATTATATGCACATAAGTACTCTAGCATTCTCAAAACATTCATCCTTAGGAAATAATCATATTTGATTCAAACCAAATTTCTAAAATAAGAGTTAGTACTCACTTCAAAATAATCTACTAGAATTTGGGAATAATGCCCAAGAGGTCCAGCGTAAATCACTTGTCCACCTCTCTTCATCAAGAAAAGCTGCAGGATAAAAAATTATGATTTCCACATTTAGCAGCAAACCAGAAACCCTATACATACAGAAGAGTAGAGAAGAAAAGACATACCTCATCAAATGCTTCAAAAATATCTATACTTGGTTGATGAATTGTGCAGACAACTGTCCGTCCTGTATCAACGGTGTTTCTAACTGCTCGCATCACAATTGCAGCTGCTCTAGCATCAAGACCAGATGTGGGCTCATCCATGAAGATTATAGATGGATTAGCAACCAACTCCACAGCTATTGTCAGCCTTTTTCTCTGTTCGGTTGATAGACCATCTACCCCTGGAAGGCCTACTAGAGCATTTCGCAACGAGTTTAACTCAACCAGATCCATTACCTCCTCAACAAACATCTGAATAATAAAAAAAAAAAAAATTAAAGATTAAGGACTTTGCTAAAATGTGAGAAACATGGGTCGATAAACAACTGAAATGACATACTTTTCGTCTTTCTTCATCCACGTCTGCGGCAAGACGTAACCAGGCAGAGTACACAAGAGATTCATAGACAGTAACATGTGGCGAATGAATATCATTTTGTTCACAATAGCCACTGACTCGAGCAAACGTTTCCTGGTTCTTCGGATAACCAGAAATGCTGATGCTTCCTTCAATATAACCACCAGTTTTTCTTCCAGCTAGCACATCCATTAACGTGGTCTTTCCAGCACCGCTCACACCAACTAATGCTGTTAGAACACCTGGCCTGAAAGCACCAGAGACGTTTTGTAACAGTTGTAGTCGATTTTCCTCTATTCCCTGGTTCTTCATTTCCTGTTATTGCAGTCATGTTAGAATCTTTAGTTATCTATATGGAGTATCATTAAATAAATCTACATCCATGTGTAATAGTATATATAGGCCTTTATCTTGTAAGTTTCTTTTGACGATGCTGACTACATAGGAGATGCATGTGACTTACTGCGGGCATATCAACGTAGTAGTTCATGTGGTCAAATGCAAGTGACAGTGGCTCGAATGGAAGTACCATCCCTTTTCTGTTGATTACATTATCCTCCGTGTTTGAGTTTATTTCTGCCATATCCATACCTGTAAACATTTAAGGCTCATTAGCACGCATGACTTCACAGCACAATAAGAGAAAATGGAATAGATTGCGACAATTTTCCTCAGAAACCTTCAGATAATGGTCTTTTCTTGTTGTCATTTTCATCGCTATCCTCACTTGCTATTGACTTCGTCTCTCCTAGAGCTGCATTAAATATCAAAGAAATGTTAGAGCTAGAATTAACCTGTCAAAAGATGCAAAGGATACAAAGGTAAGAAATCTTACGATTTAAAAATGTTAATGCTCCGACAAAGCAAAGGTTGAAGAATAGAGAAAATGCAAACAGTGCAATGACACAAAGCCAGTACCAATGGTCTTCCACAAACATCCCCCTTGCCTCTAGAAGAACTTTCCCAGCTGTAGTGTCGGGATACATTGAATCGTTGATGTACTGTGGCACCAGAACAATATGACACATGAGATATCATACTAGGTTTACTTGAAACAGGAACTAAACGACATTTGATTGAGCTTACTGTGTTCCATCTTGGATCAAGAAATTCATTGATGACTATAGCATTCTGTCCATAGGACATTGGGGACAGATAGTAAGCCCACTTCATCCACGGCTGAAGGTCATCTGCAAGTAATACAAGAATGGTAGTTAATAATATGAACATATACCAACAAGCAGGGACTATATCATATTTTTACACTGCTAACCTTTGGCAATTATAAATCCACCAAGTACAAAAACCAACAGCAGTGTAAAGGTTCCAAGAGTATTTGCAACTACTTGTGTTCTTCCAAGTGCCGCTATGAAACGAAAAAGACCTAAAGCCATCTGATGTATTCCCAAGAAAGCTAGGAACTGGCGGAAAAATCTGGACCAGTAAAAATAATTTATGAACTTTTTTAGTAGCTAGTAAGCGTTTTATTGCTAGACACCGTATATGTGCAGACAAGAAATGTTCATTTCCTATACCGTCAAGTAACATTGTAACATGTCACACATTTTATCACCATTTATTGAATACATGATTGAAAAATAGAGGCCAACCACATACCTACTAGCAGAAGGGGCAAATCCAACAGTATAATAAGTTAACAAAATCCAGATTCCAGATTCCATTACTGAGAGAGGAAGTCTGAGGAGCCAAATTGGTAGAGCAAATGCCCATGCAGGGTAAAACAAGGCATCCCTTTGTTTAAAAAACACGGGGAGTCTGAACATAGTCAGTGCAAGCTCAGCCATCCCATTGAACATCACATTGATGAGACTAAAAAACAATGCACCATAGAATTTGCCTCCATCATCTATTTCACCATACTTCATCTCCGTTCTAAAGAACACTGTAAATGTAAATAGTGCCATGATCGTAATCTGCGTAGTCTTAAAAATGTACACGAAAGAGTTTCGCTTCATCAATAGCCACTCCCTTGACAAACATGCTTTAAAAAGTTCCTTGTTCGAAATACCATATTTATCATTCACTAATGCAGCAGGATGAGCCTTGCTTCTGTCAAATGGAGAACTAAGCGCAGCAGATATCTTACGGCCAACATGAAAGGAGTTAAATCGATGCACAAACTCGCAGACTGAAACATAACGATAAGGTTCATCCTTCTTGAACCAATATTGCTCTTGTTCCTTCAAAGAAGTAACTTCTTGCAAAAAGTCCGCAACTCCTTTCCTTTCTGGGCACTTAAATCCCATGTACTCAAAGAACTCAAGAACATATTCACGTGGTCCTTGGTAAACAACTTGCCCTTCAGAAAGCAGAATGATATCATCAAACAAATCAAATGTTTCTGGTGCAGGTTGTAGAAGAGAGATTATCATTGTAACATCCATAATATTAACCATTTGCTTCATATATTGGACAATTTGAAAAGTTGTAGAACTGTCGAGACCAGTTGAAATTTCATCCATTAGAAACACTTTTGCTGGACCAACCAACATTTCTCCTGCATTGAGTGAAATAAAATTTAATAAACATTTGTTTATAAGATGTGTCAAGACAATTAATCTTTGAAGGGACATATATGAAATACCTGTTGTGACACGTTTCTTTTGCCCACCAGAAATACCCCTTCTCATTTCGTCACCAACCATTGTGTTTGAACAGATATCGAGTCCAAGTATCTGTCAAAAAACATATTTAGTTAGTTCCTGTATGCAAAATTAGCCAAGTAGTGATGTATTGTGTAGAAGCAAGAGGCAAAAAATACCTTGAGAACATAATCAGTGATTAAACTAGTTTCTTGGCCAGACATTGAAATGGCTTTCATGAATGCATCTATCTCTGGATCCGGTTTAATTCCTTCAACTTTTTCTCTTCTAGATAACTCGGCAAGCATTTCATATCGTGTTCCAACTCCCAAGCAACGTCCCGAAAAATCCATTGTCTCTCTCACTGTCATCTCACCATGGTGAAGATCATGTTGACTTATGTAAGCACAAGTTCTCTGAGGAACAAACTCCCTCATGTCATGGCCACAATATGTTATTTTTCCTGTTTCCTATTTATCAGATATCAAGAATGAAGTTAATATTATCAACAAGGCATGAAGAAGATTATCTGTTTATGTGGAGGGTCACAAACCCTCAGATCCAAGTCCAGCTTCCCAGCAATCGCCTTCAGCAACGTGGTTTTTCCGGAGCCTGGAGGCCCTAGAAGAAGTGTCATCCTGAAAATGAAAATTTTCATTTAGTCATTTTATAAAGCTACAAATAAAACAGAAATTTGAATGAAGAAAACCTCGGTTTTTAAACAAGGGAACGTTGCAAAAACTTATTCAATCAATCTTGGTACTATATAATCAGAATGCGGAAACAACATGTAAACTCAACTGGCTATACAGTTCATGAATATACTTACCTAGATGGTTTTACAATTCCAGATATTTCATGTAGTATATTGACAACCCTTTTCTTACTCGGGAAGAGCCTTAAGAATCCAAGAATGGCCTATAATAATGACCAACGTGAAATAGAAACAAACAATTATTTGTCTGAATGTGTAAAGATCACATGGAAAGAGTAAGCAATTAAATAAACAGATAACAAAACGATGTACAAAATTTGATCAGCATGAAAAATACCTCTACTGAATTGATGGTAGAATTGAGCAAAGTTGGAAGTGCCCTACTTCCTACAAATGCATCCCCTTCCACAGACAACTGCTCAAACCGGATTTCAATTTTCGGAACATCGATCCCCACCCTATTGGAATATGAAATGTTTAGATAAACATTCAAAAACTCAAGAATATTTCTCATCACAAACATAGAACATAATTATGTAGGATTTGTTAATTGCCTCGTGGCAAGGCTCCTATCCCCACCCCCCTCTTAGTAAACTTAAAAACATCTAATGCATCGAAGATTATGTAAAGTTACCTATCAATACGATCTCTGAGTCTTTGTAAGAGCCTCTCATTATCATCGTCTATAACACGTTGGACATTCTCCATCAAATGCTTCTTATCATCAACTCCAAGATGATTAAGATCAATCTCAGCATGAACAATTCTTCCATTTTCCAAAACTTGCTTCAAAAATCCTTTCCTTAGCCGATCGTAAGTTGGAAGTCTTTCAATGGCAGCCCATTTAAGGTCATCCTCATCTTCTTGTCTCCCACTCTTCTGAAACACATCTCCTCCAGCTGCAGTAAACGCTTCTCGTATACTAGATGCTCCCCAGCCTTTCTTGCTAGCTGATGCAGCAAAACTAGCTCGTCTGCTCATCGACCTCATCAAGTCATCCCCTGCCATTCCTGCTGATACTTCCATCTCAAATATGTGACATTCACCAAATCCACCTCAAATCTTCAACAACAAAAACATTGTCATTTAAGTTCATAAAAAACAATCATATCAGTACTAAAATAACATAAACTTTTTTCGAACTTACTTAAAGAGATGAAGTGATCTTCTGGCTTAGTGACTTAAGCTCAAACAACAGTACAAAGAATGCAAGAAAGCTCTAGATATACAATTCTTGAGACAATGCAAGTACATATATATAGAGTATGTGAATCTGTCAAGGAATTTGAAGGGAAGGTGACAAAAATGGGGATTAGAGATAAGAGTATTAAAGTACTAAGGAAACTGCTACTTCAAATGTTCTAAATTTTGTCCTTGCATTAAAATTATCGAATGTAAGAGAATATATAACTCTGATGTTGTGTTTATATCCGGCATTTTGTCCTACATTTTTATGTTTATCTTCTTCAACTGACTTTCTCCAGTGTATGAGACATCTAAAGACAATATCATAAAATCAAATTCAATACTATTATATTATAACGCAAGTAAGTAACAAAAAAATATATAATCATTAACAATCGATTGAGATTGAGAAGAGTACGCATCTGCTTGATTATTTAAATTTTGCTTAAATTTTTAGGATTAAGTATCAGAACAATAATACAAAAACTGGTATGTTAGAGGAGATCTATTTATTAATTAAATAAATACATTACGGATTTTATGTAATCGCAGTATTAGAAAGTACAGACTGGAGGCCAATGAAAGTAACTAGTTGCTTTTACCACCTGAACATGATCATGTATAATTCTGATACCTTTTATTGTTTATTTGAACTTGATGAAGTATAATTTTTTGTTTCTCTGAAATGGCAAATTTAAAAGAACACAAGTTAATGAGGCTACTGATTGGAACCCGCCACATAGCAGAGCCACTTAGCTTCCCACTCTTGCCTTCCAGTCTAATTTACATCAGATGAGCTCCAACTCATTTTTATACCTCTCCGCAGTTACTAAGCTGCACTCCAACCTAAACTTTCCTGTTGAAGCCGGTTTTCGTCAAGGACAAAGCTTCAAGATTAAATTTATATTTGGGTATTCGGATAGAGATAATAAGAATAAAGATGTAAATATTAGAATACAATTAGAGGTTTTGAGATATTTGGGACTGCTCTTGAGAGTTTGTAATCGGGTGTGTGAATTTCGGATCCCTCTCAAGGTGCCTACGTACCCTATTTATAGGAATCAAATCCACGTAGTTCTATTCGAGTTAAGATTGTACTTCTGGTAATATTAGGCCCAGCCCGTGATCGATGCTTTAGGAACAAGTAATGTCCGGATGGAAAGTATTTGGATCCTTCTAGAATTAGGTTTCCGATGCCATAATTTATCTCCACCGCCTTTAAGCATCAGACTCAATAATTTATGGGCTTTTATTTATTGGATCGGACTCAGCATATGCGTCAGGCTTCCTTGTATTTGTTTGATCCAACCATCGGACTCAACATGGTTTTGGGTGGTAGACGAAGGTCTGAATATTGATGGACTAATATTTCCCACATGCAAATAATCTTCGGACACGAATATGCAGGTCCAGCCTTTGGAAACATAGTGAATATATTTTGTATCAACAGTTCCCCAGTATTTGTTGAAGACGATGACTTCAATAAATACTTAAATAATTTGTAATGGTCTTTCTTGTCTTCAATCTGTATCCAAGGCCTATAAAATATTTGTATGTGTAATTGGCCCACACCATTGGATGTAGCATCGCTTCAATATGTAGTCATTGGACACAACAAAATGCTGAAAAGTCATTAGACGCAACAAAATACTAAAAAGTCATTTAGTGCATAATAGCCTTCGGACGCTGAAAAACTAAGTATAGCCCTTGGACGCAATATATTCTAGGCCGCACACAGAGGCTTCGATATTTGATGCGGTAACTATTGCACAACATGAGCCCATATGTGAATGACCTTTGGAAACATATATCATCAAATCTAGTCATTGGAAGCAAGTATTAGCAAGTATAGCCTTTGGATGCAAATATTGAATAGTTTAGCCATTGGATGCAAATATTGAATAGTTTAGCCATTGGCAACATCTCTGATCTTTGGCAACATCTCTAGTCTTCGGCAACATGTATCAACATCAGAATAACCTTCGGAAATAAAAATAGAGGTCATTGCTTTGGATACAAAATTAATATATTTTTTGTATCAACAGGTCCCCAGTATTTTTTGAAGACGATGACTTCAATAAATACTTAAATATTATTTTCACATAGCTTTCCTGATCCGTTGAGTAAAATGTCACTAACCATTATTTCGTATAATGAGTAGCATAGTCATTGGACACCAATAAAAGAAGCCATTTGATACTAAAATTGTCTTTGGATGCAACCAAACTCCCGAATCAGAAAAGAAATCCAGTACTTGAAACTTTGCATTGGTTCATGCTTCGTGACTCATAGTCGTTGCCATGTTGCCAAAATTTTTGTTTCCAATGATGTCGTTGACATTGAACTAGCAAATTAGTGCTCTATTACACATACCTCATACTCAGGCACTGGATACCGGTCTTTAATCGTTCGATTCCATTGGTATTTGATCGCTCCCCAATCTAATATGTATTCCTTGTTTCCAATGATATAGGAATGAATGCTTTAGACTCCATATAACTCGTACATAACCATCAGATACCAACTTTTGTTTGGTTTGCCTTCAAGTATCACCATTAGCCCTTGGACGCAGATAAGCCCTTTGGCACAGATAAGCCTAGGAAACACAATAAATATATTTCTCGTGCATGTGTCCAATGCTAAAAAGTTATGTCATGGTTGCTAGTTTTGTTCGGATATGATGTAGTCGATGCAATAAAATCCCAGTTAGTTTTGCTTCTGCGTCGATATGATTCTTGTAGACCGAAGATTCTCGGAGTAAAATCACATCTGCTTCCAATTGATGTTAAAAATCTCATACAATTTGTACCAAAGTCGCCGGATACCATTTTGTACTTTGGTGTATTGGAATATGATACTTTGGTGTATTGGAATAACAGTTGATGCCGATGTAACATTTATCTAATCATGTAGATCGACTTTTTTTCGAGTTTTGTACAAATTTTCTATATTGTAAGTTTTTTTTCTGATTTTATGTAATTTTTAACTATATAGTTTATAACTCGTGTGATGCACAGATGTGTTTTTGTAATTTTTTTTCTTTTTACCCATATTTTCATATATATTTTTTAATTATTAGGAAAAAAAAGTTATGCAAGATAATAAAATATTATAACACATGTTAGATAGTATTTTAAATAATAATGTTTTAATTAATAATATGTTGTTGAGAGAAATTGAATCTTAAACTCTTGAGAGTATTTTAATAAAGATACATTTTTGGTTGTATTCGAACCTTGAACCTAATAGAGTATTTTAAATATTATAAAAAAGTATTTTTATTTGTTATTAGATCCAACGATTCTCATTTATTAGTTTTAAAATCTAACGGTTATTATTTAGTGTATCAAACAACCAACCAAATAGAGGTTAGTTTGCTTATAATAGTACTAGCTTATAACCCGTTCTAATTTTTTTTTTTAGCTTATGCGAGTAGTTTATAAGATAATATAGATATTTAATAATAATATTTTTAAAATAGACAATATAATCGAACCTTGAACTTTTTATAAGATAATATAAATGTTTAATAATAATATGTTGATGGAGGGCTTCGAACCTTGAACCTATGGAAGTATTCTAAATATTTAAAAAGAATATTCTTTCAACGTTACATCCAATAATTCTTAATAATCAGTCTCAAAATCCAATAGTTGTTATTGAGTGTACCAAACTACCAATTAAATAGAGGCTAATTTGCTTATAATAGTATAACTAGTAGCCCATGCAATTCACGGATTTGTTTTGATATATAACAAATTTTATTTTATGTTAATTCAATGATATTTTTTTATAATCATTACTTTCAATAATTTATTTTAATTTTATTTTAGTAATTTAATATAAATTTAATTAATGATATGCATGATTTAAAATTTATATTATAAAATTTTACAATAAATATGTCGTTGGCGAAATTTGAAACTTAAAATTTTAGTAAATTAAGTTAATCATATAATGTATATAATCATCTGATCTAATGGTTCTAATTTTTTACTAAAAAATCTAACGATCATTAGTCGTTGTATTATACGGTTTTTATTTAATTTTTTTTAGTGATTAGAAGATATGATGTGATATTTTTGGGTATATATTAATTATTGCAATATCATGTTTTAAATAAAAAATTAATGTGTTTTAAATATAAGAGAAATATTATTGATTGGAAGATTAAGATTCGATATTTTAGGTGTTTGTAAATGGTAATTTCATCAATTGAAAGTAAATGTCTTTTAGTTATAAATGACAATCGAATAATTATTATTTTATTAATTATTTTAATAATTAGGATGACCGTGCCGAAAATCGACAAACTTTCAATGCCCGTGCGATGCACGGGTTTCTTATATTATTTATTAATTTTTTTAATATTAGAATCATATTTTTATATAATCATTATTTTTATTAATTTTTTAAGTTTAATTTTATACAAATTTAATATACTCATGTTTACATATTATACTAATGTTTTCATATCATAAATAACGTATACTGAATTTTAATATATTTTATTAATAATTGAAAATATGGTGGGATTTTTTCGAGTATATATTAATGATTGTAATATTAATTTAAATAAAAAATGTTACGTGTTTTAACTAGAAAAAAAATATTAACGATTGAAAGATATGACACGATTGATGTTTTTTGGTGTTTATAAAGGGTAATATATTTCACTAAAAGTAATGTGGAAAAGGCATTTAGCTAATTAGGTGTTTGTAAAAGGTAACTTTATCAATTAAAAGTAAACATCTTTTAATTAAAAAGAACAATCGGCTAATTATTATTAATTATATTATTTTATTATTTATTTTAATAATTATGATTATCATGCCGGAAACCAAATCGACAAATTTTCAATACCCGGGCAATGCACGAGTTTCTTTTGTTATGTTATAAATTTAATTTAATATTACAATTATGTTTTTATATAATCATTATTTTTAACAATTTTATAATTCTAATTTAATACAATTTAATATATTAATGTTTACATATTATACCAATGGTTCCTTATTATAAATAACGTATGTGGATTATTAATATATATTAATAATTGGAAAATATATTGTGATATTTTCGGGTATATATTAATGATTGTAAGATTAGTTTTAAATCATAAATGTAACGTGATTTAATTATAAAGAAATATTAGTGATTGAAAGATATGGTACATTTTTAGATATTTATAAAAATAATATTTTTAACTAAAAGTAAAAATGAAAAAGGAAATCGGATAATTATCATTACTTTTATTATCTTTTTATTTATTTTAATAATTAGGATAATTGTATAAAAAATCAATGATAAATGTACCAAAAATGAAATCGACAAATTTTCAATATTTCAGTTTTAATATAATAGTTTAAATATTTTTTTAAATATAATAGTTTAAATATAATATAGATAGATAATAGATTTATTGTAACAATTTTGATCATTACTGGGCTACTACGAGGCCAAGAATTGGTTGGGGCCCAAGGTACGGCCCGAAAGAACTGGATCACCTAAAATGGGAACTGAGTCCCTCTTAATTGAGCAGAGACTTAGAGAACATAAATACATTTAAATGGTATGTCGGGATAGTTTAATGAGACATAATTGAAATGACAAATTTTGTCTTGTATATTTGACTTTTACACAATAAATAGAGGGAAATATGAAAAAATAAATGATACTGTAAACACTTCAGGACAAGTGAAAATGGATATGTACTTTGAAATTTGCACTATAGGTACATGTTCACACTCCTCATACATCAAACACATAAAAGAAATACTGTAAAATACAAAGGGACCAGTACCCTCTCGAAAGTTAGTACAGAGTTTGGATAATATGACACTGCAAATTTTGAGTTTGGAATCGTATACAATTTGATTAGTAATTTAATTACTTGAAAAACCTGTTCATAAAGATAGTACTGTCTTAGGTGGGGTGCTAGAATCGTAAATGAATCGAGTCGAGTCGAGTTAAATTTAAAATTAATTGTTATTTAAGGTGCATGGGTTAGTCGGGAGTCTTCCTTTGCCCAAGCTGAACATACACAAAGCAAAGACAGCTGCGCTCCATATTTGTACTGGTACATATCTGCCAACAACCTTTATAAAGAATTGGCCATGCATGCCCCATGTCCCTGTGCTACATGGAAAATGCTAGATTTATAGAAAGTTTCATAAAAAGTTTTACAGAATGGTAGGTATCTTAATTTAATTGGCTATAACTTAATGGATTCCCTACAATCACATCAATATTAACCAATAAAAATATACATTAGTAAAATCCAGCTCATTCTGTGAAAAAATTCTGTAAACAATTCTATGCACCTAACATTACTCTACGTACATGCAATTTGCATAGGAGTATTTGCATAACTCGATCTGTGACTAAAAAGTCAAATTAATAGCAATAAAATTCAAACACAAGTTACGAGAAAATAAACTTGTTGAAGTGTGAGCCTTATCAGATTACACACTGAACAGCACCCGTGAAGCTTGTAAATTTTTGTTTTTTAGTAGCTTTCTGGAGTGGTGTCTCTCTCTGTTACACTTGATTTGATTTATAAATATTGGTCATCTTTAATGTGAAGAGAAGTAGTTGTGATGCATTATAACATGGACATCCCCAACTGTTTCTTCTTTACTATTACTGTACTATGTATCTGTATATGCTTCCTGCATTTTCTTCTTTCCCAGTTCTTGTCCTTTAATTTTTGATGTAGTTGACTCATCCGTATGGCCGAAATTATTACACCTTCTCCTCCTTTTTTGTGCACCGTAGTTTCAGAATGATTTAAGAAATGCTACATAAAGTTCTCTTTGTTCACCAGAAAAGTGAAAATAGGAACTAGTCCATAAAAGCACCTTGTAGCTACTAATCCACAATTTAAGATTAATTGAATTAATTAATGGGATCATTGAACATTAAAATTCTTTTTTTTAAAAAATATAATTAGGCTTTTATCCCTTACAAATTATAAATATCCATTTTAAGATGGACGAGAATCGGATTGGAATGATAAGAATTTTTTTTAATACTTGAATTATCTAGCCGTGCGTTTAAATTTAATAAATAATTGAATTGTACATAAGGGTTTCATGTTCCTGAGGTAATCTCAGGAAAATTACCTGAAATAACATAGATTTTCCATATTAATGCACGAGGGTATAATTGTAATTACAGGATTTTTTTTAAAAAAATTCAATATTTACAAAAATGCCACAAATATTTACACTGCTACCTCATGTAACTCTCCTGAGCTAACCTCAGGAACTTTTTTTCTCTTGTACATAATTATATTTAGACACCAGATACACCCCATAGCATTTTTTTTACAAAAAATCATATATATGTGATTAGTTTATATTTAATATTTAAATGGTACCTCGGGTCCTTTCTTGAGGTCCAGAAGAATAGTAGACATAAATGGATACGATCTAATAGGGCTGTAATCCGAGTCGAGCTGCTCGCGAGCAGCTCGAGCTCGAACTCGTTTAACAGCAGCTCGGCTCGACTCGACTCGTTAACGAGCCGAGCTCGAGCATAAGATCGGACTCGTTTAACTAAACGAGCCGGCTCGGCTCGACTCGACTCGTTAAACGAGCCGAATTCGATCACAAGATCAGGCTCGTTTAAGTGTAAATTTACACGAGCCGGCTCGACCGATTCGTTTAAATAGGCTCGTTTAGCTAAACGAGCCGGCTCGGCTCGACTCGACTCGTTAAACGAGCCGAGTTCGGTCACAAGATTAGGCTCGTTTAGTTAAACGAGCTGGCTCGACTCGTGAAAAAAAGCTCGACTCGAATTGATACTCGGCTCGGCTCGGCTCGACTCGGCTCGAATGACAGCCCTACGATCTAACCATAGATCTTCGAAGAACAGTACTCCTAATAAGGAAAGTTCGGCCAAACCACACAAGTATACACACCAATACTTAGGTCACAGTACCTAGAATTAAATGTTTCAACTAATATAGATAAATTATAACATGACTATAAATGACACCGAATTGAACAATCACATACTTATAGTAGTATAAGTAATTTAGTTACTAAAAATCTAAAATAGTCAAGGGCTAAAGGTTGGGCATTCTTGTCTTTGACTTAACGTAGAAATCAACTAAGAACAAACAACATTTTTACGGCTGAAAAACTCATCCACAAGTTCTTTTTTTTTTTTTTTGAAAATGACATCCACAAGTTCTTAATTACATTATATAAATATCGATTTTTTTAATATGTATTCAAGGATATATAATTAAAAATTATTTGACATTTTTTTAATCCCTTGTGCATCAGTGCATGTATAAAAATTTTAATCAATCACAAACAACCAACTCATTAAAAAATACTAGTTAAAATATATATCTGGACATATATTGAAAAGATTCTATAAATATATGTTTTTTGTATAATGACATTTAATTAACAACCTTAAATTTCCTACAATAATCTAAACACTAATAAAACTAGTCACCAGCCATATATGTTCTCACCAATATTAGTAGTCAAATTTAAAGATTTTTGTTATTTTAAACTATAATTTTAATGCAGAAAGAAAATCCAAAAATACTAAAATCCGACTTTTTCATAATTTATCACTAGCCTATTGTAAAACCTGCATTTATGCTGATCAACCCAATCAATAAGGACACAAAGGAATAAAGAAGTGTCTCGTTAAAATTCCACAAAAACAAAATTCTTTGGAAAAAAACTCAAGTGGAAAAAGAGTGTACTTCATAAAACCCAAAATCAACGAAATACAAGAAATTATTAAGACAAAGGTTAAGACATTTTATAAGTTTTGGCTCCTTCTCCGACTATCATCTCTTCCGGAGACATCATGCATGATTTTCGATTGATAAATTTTCTTAAATGAAACAAACATCTTATTACAAATATTGTAGTCGATGCAATTTATTTATGTAATAGATAACAAATATTGTAGTCGATGCAATTTATATATGTACTCCCTCTGTCTCATCCATTTCTTTACAATTTCCTTTTTGGGTCGTCCCACCATTTCTTTACATTACCCAAAATAGTAAATTTTAATACTATTACACCCACTACTTCACTTATTTTAACAATACTTTACACTATTTCACCCACTACTTAACTTATTTTAACAATAAAATCACTATTACACCCACTACTTCACTTATTTTAACAATAAAATCACTATTACACCTACTATATCATTTATTTTAACAATATTACATCCACTTTACACCCACTATCCTTGACCTCCGTGCCCAACCGCCATGTAAAGAACTGGCTGGGACGGAGGAAGTAATAGATACCCCTCACCCAAAAAAAACTTACGAAACTTAACAACCTAAAATTTTAAGTGCATGCATGCTCACATTTTAAGAAATGCATGGTTACATTTAAGATAACTATATTCACAAATCACTTTAAAGTATATAAAAAGTAAGCAACATTTTGTACGTCCCAAATTAATTATTTTGTTTAAATTTTTTGCGATCGAGTTGACCTATTACAAATATCTAGATGATTACATTCATGAACATGCAGTATATAGTAGAAGTACAATATGTATATAGTTACATATGGTTGGAAGCATTTAACACAAGGAGTTCAATTTCTAGCTGACAACATTTTCATTTCTCCATAAATACTCGCTTGCAATTTCATATACTCCTCACCATTCTTGTACCTCCCATTGCTCTTCACTATTTTCTCCATTCACAACAACAACAATGGCTTCTATAATCTCACTCTCTTCACTTTCTTCTAATAATCAGATCATTTTGGCTGCCCTAGCCTTGTTCATTTCTTCGTTTATTTTCTTCTTGACTCGAAAGAGAAAGCTCAATCTCCCTCCGGGTCCACCGGGCTGGCCCGTTATCGGAAATCTGTTTCAGGTTGTTGGATCCGGCATGCCATTTTTCATGTATGTGAGGGATGTTTTGATTCCAAAACATGGGCCCATTTTGACGATCAAAATGGGTACTCGGACCACCATTATTATTAGCAGCGCGGATTTGGCCCATGAAGCTTTTATTGAGAAGGGTCAAGTATTTGCTAGCCGACCCAAGGAGAACCCGACCCGAATCATTTTTAGCTGCAATAAGTTCACTGTGAATTCCTCACTTTACGGTCCGGTGTGGCGGTCCTTGAGGAGGAACATGGTGCAAAACATGCTTAGTGCCACTAGGCTGAAAGGGTTTTGTGATGTTCGAGGCAGTGCAATGGATAAACTTATTGATCGGCTTAAGTCGGAGGCAGATGCGAATGATGGAGCGGTTCGGGTTTTAAAAGGTGCCCGGTATGCATTCTTTTGTGTGCTTTTGACAATGTGTTTTGGAATTAAGTTGGACGAAGAAATGATCGACAAAATTGAAAATATGATGAAAAGAGTATTGCTGATTGTTGATCCGAGGATCGATGATTTTCTACCTTTGTTGAGTCCATTTTTCTATCGGCAAAGAAAAAAAGCGATTCAAGTTCGACAAGAGCAACTCGATCTTTTAATTCCTTTAATCAAAAGACGGAAAATGGCGCTCCAAAATCCAGGTTTGGATAAGAGCGCTACGTCTTTTTCCTACTTGGACACACTTTTTGATCTCGAAGTTGAAGGCCAAAAAACAACTCCGAGCAACGCACAAATTGTCACGCTTTGCTCGGAGTTTCTCAATGCTGCTACCGATACTACCGGTACAGCCATTGAGTGGGCCATAGCCCGACTCATCGACAATCCTGACATCCAATCAAGAATGTACGAGGAGATCAAATCAGTAGCTGGTGACAAAAAAGTCGATGAAAATGATACTCCAAAAATGCCCTACTTGAATGCCTTTTGCAAGGAGTTGTTGCGAAGACATCCTCCTACGTACTTCTCACTTACTCATGCAGCACTCGAACCCACAACATTGGGTGGGTATGATATACCTGCAGATGCTAGTGTGGAATTTTACCTCGCAGGAATTTTGCATGATCCGAAAATCTGGCCCAACCCCGAAAAATTCGATCCGGATCGGTTTTTCGGGCCGGGGAAGGATGATGCTGATATAACTGGTGTCAAGGATGTGAGACTAATACCCTTTGGTGTTGGTAGGAGAATTTGCCCTGGGTTAACAATGGCATCAATTCATTTGAATCTAATGGTAGCAAGAATGGTTCAAGAATTTGAGTGGCTTGCTTATCCAGAAAATAGCAAGGTGGATTTCAGTGCGACAGCTGAATTTACTATTGTCATGAAGAATTCTCTAGTAGCCAAGATTAAGCCACGGGTGTGATTAAACTGATAATTACTTGTTACTTAATTAATTATCCATGTTATTACTATTTTTCTGTTTTTTTATATATTATTATGCTACAGACCTATAACTTTGTAGTATTAAGATGAACAGAGTTTAGTCTAGTTGATGTGCCCTTGAAATTGTGTTTTCCGTGTTTAAATTTTGTATTTTCATGTTCGGTTTGTTTTAATGAAATGAAATCGCTCTTGTATGTTTCTTAAATATTTTATCTATGAGAAAAAGGACCCTGAGATATATCTCAGAGAACTTTTCCTAAGATATATGCAAATTATCCTTTAAATCTTGCTGGGCCCGCAGGGCTAATTAAAAATATCTGAATTTACTAAAATACCCACCCCATTTTTATATATAAAGATTAGCTATCACCTGAGATATATCTCAGGCTCCCTACTCTCTTTATCTATATACTATATTATTATAAGCAAATTAGAGATCTTGTAGTTTGTAGTTTGGTTAACCAAACTATTCATAACCGTTAGATTTTTAACTCAAACAGATCATGACCGTTAGATATAACAATATTAAAAATTGTTATATTTAGAAATCTAAGATTCGATTCTTTTTTAGTTTAAAAAATTACCTTTTATAAACAACTAAAAACACAAATCATACCATATATTTCGATCATTAATATTTCTATCTAGGGTTATTGACCTTTTGGCTCTTCAAGTTTGCACACTTATACCCATAAAGCCCCAATGTTTAAACTCGTTCTTTTTTGCCACCCGAACTTCACAAATGTACCTCTCAGCCACTTTACCGCGTCAGACATTGTATCGGCTTATAACGGTATAGAATAGCGGGGGTATAATAGACATTTCACTAATAATTTAATTTAGCAATTAATTATAACAACATAATTCTTATTAAGCTACAAAACGAAAACTCAGAATTTGAAGCTTGGTTTTCATCCCCTGTTTTATTCGAATACTCACAGACACCAAACCCAGTAGCTACATCTCCTCTTCTCCACAAAACCATCGATTCCCTTTCTTTTCTTCTTTTCTTTTCAATGCAAAATCTTGACACCGGCAACTTACCTTTTTTTCATGCTCAACACAAACCCATCTAGTTCTTTCTTCTTCTTTTTATTTCGAATTACCCTCTCTCACTTCACCCTCTGTTTTCCTTCTGCTGAGTTGTTCGTTACTGTGTCCTTTGAGTTGTTGAGTTGAGTGGTGTTGAATTGAGTTGTTTAATTTCGTCGTTGAGTTGGTGTTTCCGTTAATTGTTCTTCACGGGTCGAGTCACTAGCTGAGCACAATCACCCACCCTAGCACACCCCGCTATCATTGCATTCCAAGTAAACTCATTCACTTCCACTCCCTCCACCTTCATTCTCTCGAACAAACCAAAAGCCTCATCAATTTCCCTCTCGACCATTCTGTCAAACACATAACGAGCATAAACCACCCTCCCACATTTCCAATACATATCAAACACCCCATTACCAACCTCCAAGCCCAAATCCAAACCCATTTTACAAATCACACAATCCACTTTTCTACCCTTATTAAAATCCATCAACCCAGGGTTACGGAAGAGAGAACAAGGGAAAGAAAAAGAGAGAGATTGAGGAGAGAGACTTACGGGAGGGTGAGGGAGAGAAAAAGGTCGTGGTTTAAGGTGTAAGGCAGTGGTGATGAAGAGAAGAAAAGGGCGGTGGTGTATGCGTAAAGGAGAAGAAAAAGAAAAGAGAGAAAGAAAATAAGCGAGAGATGATAGGTAGCAGGGGTCGAAAATAGGGGGTGGGTGAGAAAGAAAAGGGCGTGGGGGTGGTGTTTTCAGGTGGCGGTGGTGAAGGTAGAGGGAGAGAGATTGGGAGAGAAAAACGAGAGAAGAGATGAGGGGAAAGAAACTGGGAAACAGGGGTGGGTGGAATTATTAGGAGAGAAAAGATTTTTTTTTTGTTTGAAGATTTAATTTGTGGGATTATGAAATGTCTATTATACCCCCGCTATTCTATACCGTTATAAGCCGATACAGTGTCTGACGCGGTAAAGTGGCTGAGAGGTACATTTGTGAAGTTCGGGTGGCAAAAAGGAACGAGTTTAAACATTGGGGCTTTATGGGTATAAGTGTGCAAACTTGAAGGGCCAAAAGGTCAATAACCCTTCTATCTAATTAAAACATTACTTTCTATTTCATTAAAACATGTTACCTTTTATTTTAAACCTAATATTACAATCATTAATATATATATATCCAAAAAATATTGCACCATATCTTTCAACCATTAATAAACACCTAAAAATATGAATCATACCATATCTTTCAATCATTAATATTTCTTTTCTAATTAGAACACATTATCTTTTAAGAACAAAATTCAGTGGAGACCATGTTTTTTGTGGAGTCTTGGAGTTCACCTTTGTTCTGCATATATTCATCCACATTTAACAATGTTTTACTAATGTAAAAACGTTTTCCTCCTGAACATGATCGTAAACTGCTTCGAAACACGCCTAAACATCTCTTGAATTAATTTTTAGATTTTTTTTATTGAACACTTGGTTCTGCAATATAAAATTTGTTCTGTAAATTCAATATTTTGTCATTGCGGGCAATATAATGTATATTTGTGATGGATTTTAACGAATACTGTTGAAAAAACCCTAACTAATCTTGGTGATGATCTTAGAAAATTATTAAATGCAATGTAAAATGCTGATGAATGTATGCAGAACAAAAGTGAACTCCAGGACTCCACAAAAAACATGGTCTCCACTGAACACAACTCTATCTTTTAATTTAAAATTAATCTTGCAATCATTAATATATATCCAAAAAAATCACACCATATCTTTCAATTACTAATAAAATATATTAAAATCATTATACATTGTTTATAATAAAAAAACATAAGTATAATCATTAAACATGAATATATCAAATTACATTAAATTAAAATTAAAAAATAATAATTAAAAATGATGTTTGTATAAAAATGTAATATATATAAATTTCATTAAAATTTATGACATATTAAAATAAACTCGTGCATCGCACGGGTTACAAGCTAACTATATTATAATGTTGGGGTATAATTTGTAGTTTGGTTACCCCCTATTTTGGTTCCTCATTTTTGGTTACCCCCCATTCATAACCGTTAGATCTTCAACTCAAATAGATCATGACCATTAGATACGACAATACTAAAAGTTGGAGGTCTAAGGTTCGAATCCCGCCAACAACATTTTAATATAAAATTAATACTACATTATGTTATATAGAAAAGTTGAAAGTTCGATTCCCACCAACAGTATATTAATTTAGATTTAATACTAAAAATTATTTATATACAAAGGTCTAAAATTTGAATTCTTCCAGCATATTAAAAGTAATATTTATAATATTATATATACTAAACTATAACTAAATTAAAAGTAACTCGTGCAAAGCACGAGGTATAAGCTAGTAATAACTAAAACCTGAAACAAAGTACGTAATATTCTCACACACGAATCTACGAATCTTCTCACTAGGCTATAAGTTGAACTACGTAAATGTATTTTGCTTTTTTCAATTTCTCAATAACATTGCTCTTAATTAACCTAGTGGCTAATGTAGGATATGACTGATGTTCGTATTGAAGTTACGAGTGTTACGAGTGTTACTAGTATAGATGTTGAGTGCTGAGGTGGAGTTGAGGTGGAGAGTTAGTTATTTCATATGCCACATCAGTCATAGTTAGTTAGAGATTAGAGTATATATGTAATTCATTCTTCATTATTCTGATAAAACTGAGAATAACATCTATCATTTCTGTAACTCTCAATCTATCAATGGATACTAGTTCATCTTCTACATTTCTTCAATACTAGCTTTAATGGATGAATGAAAGCTTAGTTTAATATGGTATCAGAGCGGTGAGATCCGTCATTTTCATCTGTATGTTCATCTGTGATTCAGGTGTATTCTGTTCTTACACTAGTACAAAAACTGCCATATGCGTCTCCCTATTTGCGTCTGTTTTAGTCAGAACAGACGCATAAAGTACTTATTTGCGTCTGTCCTAAACTAAACAGACGTATATACCAAAAAGAATCATGTTTATATGCCTGTTGTCCTTAAACAGACGTAAAAATAGTTTTATACGTCTGTTGGAGAATCATTTGCGTCTATTGTAAGAACAGACGTATAAAGTTTAACTATATACGTCTAAGCTTTTAAAACAAACGTATAAAGATGATTAAAAAAATTAAAAATATATATGGAACAACCCAGTTATCTTTGTACGACCTAATTACAAACACATCCTCTTCTCCAAAGTAAGCCACCGCGATTTTTTGCCTCTTCAATCCTTCTCTTTATCGATTCAATCCAACACCTAACAAACACTCACACCCTTCTCTTCACCGATTCAATCCTCTCATCTCCAATCCCTAATTTACAACCTTCAATCACATCTTTAATCCCTAATTTATATTAACCAAATTTAGGGGACAAATGATAATTTAGGGGTTTTATTTGTTTGGGTCTGGTTTTACAGTGAAAGAGGAAGAAAAACACGATTTGTGCCATAGATCGAGGGTGTTGTTCCGTGTGTATACCGGGGATCAGAGAGGGTGAAAGGGCGGCGGTGTTGGTTATCTTCCCACTGCAAACTCTCTTTCTTTATTCAAGGTATATCCGTTTTATATTTTCAAATTGGGGTTAGCTATAACCTAATTTTCTGAATTGTATGTGTTATGTGCTCAATTTTGAAGTTGTAATTAAGCTGTAAATTTATAATCGAGAGGCTAAAATAAATCAATTTTATATCAGTTGTATGTATAGTTGAAAGTTGTATGAATAGGTTAATGGTGGTTGTGTATATGTGTATTTTAAAAACTCAATTGTATGATGAGTTTGATGTTTTAATTGTGTTTTGTTTTGGGATTCCAGTAGTTTCTTTTGTTTCGGGATTCCCTTAACGCAGAGTGTTGTTCTGGGAGCTAAAGATTTACCTAGGACAATTCACAGTAATCATATAAAGCAAAGATTGTTTACACGCTTAAAGCAGGAGAGGATGGAAAGAGCAAGTGTCACTACTAAAAATGATAAGTGTTTATTTTAATGAACATTTATTTGTTTTTTAGTAAAGATTTGAATGTTCAAATTTGTGCTTTGTTTGAATGTTTGTAGTTGTTATTTGATGTTAAATTGTTTATTTTGTTTTTGATTGTTCATTTGTTTTTTATGGCGCTTTGTTTATAACTATTCTTTTAGCTCTTTCAGATATGGCATAGAATAAATTGTTTTTGGCATTGTATATAATAATATGCTTTTGCGCATTGTGAAAGTGTAGTATCTTTGTTGTATGTTGGTACTCAGTATGTACTTGTTGTATGCTGTATAATATATTATTTGAGTATGAACCTCGAGGATTGTAAGAAGAAATGTCTGGAGAACTGCTCGTGTACAGCATATGCAAATACAAACATCACTGGAAAAGGAAGTGGGTGCTTGCTTTGGTTTAGGGGTCTTGTTGATATCAGAGATCAAGAACAGAGTGGGGATGTTTTTTATGTAAGAGTTGCTGCCTCAAGTTCAGGTAAATAAATATGGAAAAGATTAACTTTCAAGAAGTTAACGTCTTTTTTTTTTATTTCTTTTTTCCCATGTAATTAACGTCATTTCTGGCTATTCAGGTTCAAGGCGGATCGTCCTGATTGTACTTTTACCTATTATATCAATTTTAACAGTGCTACTTGGCTTCTATCTATGGCATGTATGCAAGTACCGAAGGAAAAATAAGGAAGGTAGTTGTAAATACATTTTTTGACTATCTTAATGCTCTCTGAAGTATATAAATAGTCACGTGAATCAAGTTCAAAAGTGCTAACAAGCAATACTTGCCTCCAACTGCATATGCTAAGGTTTCACCTGTATGTATATGTCTCATCATTTTACAGGAGAACTGATAAAGGGTGAGACTGACAACGAGGGGGAAGATTTACCTTTTTTTGACTTCAGGACTATTGCTAACGCCACAAACATCTTCTCTAACAATAATAAACTTGGGAAAGGTGGCTTTGGACCTGCAATATATTGCTAAAACTAAGGTACTAAGGGTCAAACTCTGCAACCAATTAGAGTTCTCCATTCGGTATGAATCATGAAAGTTAAACTTATAGAAGTCGAGAAAAAGATGGATCACCTGTTTACAGATTTTATTCATATGATATGGTTTTGAGGGTTGTAACTGTATATGTATTTAACTCCATTCAAAAACATAACCAACTATAGATTAATACTCGTTGCACAGTAAGAATGCTGCTCAATTAATATAATTCTGATATATCAGTTCTAATTTTGTTTCCTTTACTGGAGTTATCTTCATGACGTTCGTGGTTACTATATTTTATTTCCCTTACTGAAGTTTTAATTTGATTTATCTTTTTTACTCTAATTAATTTCCTTTCGTTGTTGCTATTGCAGTTATATCCTTTGATATTTCTCACAAATTTTATGAAAAACTATATGATGCTGTATGTTCTAAAGGTTTAGATTCTAGCATTTTTCTCTTTTATTTGTTCACTACTCAAGAAATGTTTAGATTCAGCTGCATGCTAAGACTGTATTATTATTTAAAGAATACCCTATTATGTGTACATTTACCTTCTAATTTTTCTACTTTCCTAGCAAGGTTGTGAGTAATTTTTGGTTATGTCATAGGTCCGTGATGCTGGAAATCTTTTGACAAGGGCAGGCTTCACGCTTCCAGGTGTTGATATGGACGAATATACGGTTAGATAAAAGTGGTAAGCAGTTGCCCTGTATCTTGCATCTTGCAAGTGTATATACTTGAGATGCTTTAATTAACATATATAACAATAAATTTGTAACCACATAACAATTTCAGGAAAAAGGCTCATCTTGGACATCTTAAATTGTAGTATACCTATAGAAAACACCCTAGTTTGAAACTTAGTATTTTCCTCACCCCAGTTTATAATAATATTCTTGTATATTCTTGTAAATAATAACTTCAACCTTTTTCTCACCCTGTCTGTTTTTTTATGTATGTTTTTTTTATGTATGTCTTTGTACATTTATAAACTTTAGAATAATCTAGGTGAGGCTAACAGTTAACACTATAAATGCAATTTAATTTACTTATTGATTTCTCTTCTCCCTCAGGTGAAGGGAAGGCGCAGGTGCTAGTAGTAACGAGGGTGACAGTGGTCCATGGGAGGATACGGAAATGGTACTTCAGTTGTATAAATGTAATCACGAAACATTGTACTAGCTACAAGTTAAAAATTTGAGATTATCAAGTGTTTTGTTAATTCAGTACTCTATTTTACCCTATCAACTTTATTATTGTTGAGATTGAGAATTGAATTAGCTTTTGGTAATTTTGGGGTGGCGCAGAAATGTATTTAGGCTACAAGTGCTAGTTGAAAATAGAATTTTTTTTTTGAAAAAAATACCTATTGCGTCTGTTCTACTATCACGGCACAACCATATAAAGTCTATATTTGCATATGTTCTTTATCTTTATACGTCTGTTAGTGCCAGATGCAAAACAACCTTTTGTGTCTGTTTAAGCGGAGCAGACGCAAAATGTAGACTTTATGCGACTGGTGTAAACTATATGCGTCTGTTCTTGACAGCCGCATAAACTATATGCGTCTGTTGAGTAACAGTCGCATATGCTCTATAGCTGATACTACTCTGCCATACGCAACTGTTGACAATAGACGCAAAAAGCCCTTTTTAACAGACGCGATAGGCATATTTTGTACTAGTGTTATTTCTTCTTAGATTGTTTTGTATCGATTCGAGATCTGTTTTTCAATCTATTTTTCAGCATATTATTGAGATTTTCTTTCATAATTTGATCATAATCTTCATAAAAACATATACATACAGTCGATCATCGATACACACAGTTAATAATCGATTCTTGTTGATCACATCTAATGGCGCAAATGTATTTTGCTTTTTCAATTTCTCAATAACATTGCTCTTAATTAACCTAGTGGCTAATGTAGGATATGACTGATGTTCGTATTGAAGTTACGAGTGTTACGAGTATAGATGCTGAGTGTTGAGGTGGAGCTGAGGTGGAGAATTAGTTATTTCATATGCCACATCAGTCACAGTTAGTTAGAGATTAGAGTATATATGTAATTCATTCTTCATTATTCTAATACAATTGAGAATAACATCTATCATTTCTGTAACTCTCAATCTATCAATGGATACTAGTTCATCTTCTACATTTCTTCAATACTAGCTAATTTACCTTCGAAATATATTTAGTTTTTCAATTCTGTTCGGCGACCTAAATATTTAAATTAAATAATTTTTTATAATGTTATCTTTATTTTTATCATCGGGTGATTTCTTACCTTCCGAATATATTTAGTTTTCTCCATTTTTTATGAATGTTACTATATACTTCCTCTGTCCCATTCATTTCTTTACATAAAAAATTATGTATCTGACATGCATTTTAAGGTGCATTTTAATGATAGTTCCATAACTTTTTTTTTATATTTTTTTTTTGTATAAAAATAGGATTGTTCTATTTTTATACAAAAAAAGAAAATATCAAAAATATGTTATAGAACTATCATTAAAATACACCTTAAAATCTGTGCCGGAAACTGATCCGCAAATGTAAACAACTCACCGGGACGGAGGGAGTATATGATAACACTGTACATTTTTTGTTTCCCTTGTTCAAAGAATAGAAGGTTATAGACTTATAGGTACAAGATAATCATAAAACTTTATTCCAACTGCTCTCGTAATCTGGAATTCTGGATAACTTAGTACTCCCTTCGTCCCGCTGGATTTTTTATATGGGATTGGGCACGAAGATCAAGTATAGTTGGTGTAGTATTGTTAAAATAAATGAAGTAGTGTGTATAATAGTGATTTTATTGTTAAAATAAATGAAATCGTGAATGTAATAGTGTAAAGTGTTGAAAAAATGGAGTGAAGTAGTGGATGTAATGTATTTTATTGTTGAAAGTTACTATTTTGGGTAATCTAAAGAATCCAGTATGACGTCACAAATTAGTAACTGTAAAGAATCCATTAGGACGGAGGAGTATCATACAAAGCTAACATTAATATTTTTAGTTAAAATAATTATAATTTTTAAGTCGAATTTAAGACAGAATGGCAAGATTTAGGTATCTCATATTTTCCTATCATTGGCCCTGGCAATCGTGTCATTTAATATAATTTTGTGTCATGTACTTTCATATTTTTATATACTCATATTTAAAATTGAAAACGATTCGAAATTATTTCGTGTATTTACTTACTTGATTTGAACACGAAATAAAATGTTTCGTGTAAACACGAAAGTACACGAAAAATATATGAAAAGTGCACGAAATTTTCTTTTACTTTTTGCTTATACGAAAAGACACGAAACGATTATATCCGAATACACGAAATAACACGAAATACTACTGAATACGTAAAGTGAGTAATTAAAAATATACAAAATACTAATAAATACTTGAAATGAAATACGTATATAATATTTATTATAATATATAAAAATAAATAAATAAATAAATATATATATATATATATATATATTAATATTTCGTGTACTTCACATAACCAAAATAAAATCCATATACGACACTATATATTTCGTGTAACTTCATGTTATTGTACTTTCGTGTTTCGTATATCAAAATTTAAAATCTAAAATCATATTTTTTGTGTCGTATACACGTGTCACGTATCAAATTGTTAGGACGGCATATCATGTCCTCCCTAAACAGTTTGACAATTTTATAGTTTTAAATTACAATTTTTTCCAAATATTTTCAAAAATAATTATATTTCAATTTAAACCTCTGTTATTGAAATCGATCGATTTCTGAAAAATCGCCGATAAATCGACCGATTTTGTTACTTCATTACTTTCGACCCATCCAAATTTGTTCCTTTGCAACTATTCTTTGGATTTAAAATTGTTCATGCTATCAAATTGTAAAAATGAAAATGACAAAAATAGACTCATTTTGTTAATGCGGTAAAAAAAAGAGAATTTATAAAAAATATTATATTTTCTACTTTGTTTAACAAATATATTATATTTTTAAATTTATTATAAATATATTATACTATCTTAATTACAAATACAGTATATTCGTCATGGACCCCATCTTTCTTCTTTTCTTTTTCTCCCTTCATTCTCCATTCCTCACTTTCGTCATATCCTTTTTCGACGTCCCCAATCATCATTGATAACCTCTTTCTCCTTCTTCAATCTTAATTGCAAATATACTATCTTAAATGCATTATCTTAAATGCATGTAGTGTAAGTGTTTTTGTATAGTGAAGCATAGATTACAAAAGAGGTTGAACAAGATGAAGCCATTGATAATCTATATGATAGCTAAAAAGGAACATATATACTACCATAAGCATTTCAATTTAGTTCCTTGGTGAAAAAAATAAATTTTTTTGTTATCATCTATGACTTTATCATCATTTACGAGCTTTCTAAACTACATCTGAATATATTTGATTTCCCGATTATGTTTTATTAGCTAAATATTAAAATTATATTAATTTTTATAATGTAATCTTCATTTTTATCATTGTAGGGGAGTTTCTTACCTCCCTAATACATTTGGTTTTCTCCAATTTCTATGAATGTTAATATGTGATATCTATACATTTTTGTTTCCCTTTATTAATCCTAATATAAAAGGTTATATGTACAAGATAATCATAAAACTTCAGTCATATTATTTTCAATGGTTCATGTAATTTGGATACCTTAGTATCATGCAAAGCTAACATTAATGTTTCTAAATTAAAATAACTATAATTTTTAATTCGAATAGACACAATGGCAAGATTGAGGTATCTCCCATTCCCTAGCATATCCTCCCTAAACAGGTTGACCAATTTGGGTAAGTGTCCTAAATACCCATTTTTTCACTTTCTCTCACTAAAATGCCTAGATTTTCGAACAGCTGTCCAAAATGCTTACTAAATGCGCTAGATTGTGCAGACCAGGGATGCGTCTCTGACATTCACGCAACAAGAGATACGCATCTTGAAGATGCGTATCACACGTCATCACAGAGCTCTCCAACGGCGATAACAATGGCGATTTCGGTGTTAATTTTCGAACTTTTCCTCCGTCCACCTCCCTGACTTTCCCATCACCCACCATATACCATTAGAATCGGGTTTCGATTCTCTACATACCTATAATTGTTTTATAACAGTTCAGGTGCCAAATTGCAAACGCCCAAAACGACAATTCAACCAACTGAAAAAACTCCGACGAGCTTCGTTTCGTCCCTGTGGGACCAGAGGTGATAAACGAAGTTCGGGAAGATCAAGTACACGAGCTTGTGGTCATTTTATGATGTTGTAGTCGTGTGGATAGTGCATGGAGAGAGTTCAATCGAAGGGAAGAAGACGGAAGATAAAAGTCGCCGACCAAAAACTCTCGTTTTTCAGGCGATGTTTTGAGTTTTCTGGCACGCTATAGTAACAGCGGACACGCCCACGGGAGTGGCGTATCCCGTGGATACAGAAGTCGGTGTATTCAGAATTGGGTATTTTGGTTAGTGTGTAGTGAAATTTTAGGCATTTTGGTCATTCTTTCTACCAATTTATGGTTCAAATTTTAACTTTTTTCGAATATCTTTAAATAACTACAAAATTCAAGAATTTCTATATTTCAAAATTAAACCTAACAAAATGACCACTTATATTTCCCTTTGGACCTCCCCTTTCTTTTGAATCCTTACACTCAATTCTGAAATAATTAATACTCCTATATATTTAACATGATATAATATTATAGGGAAATGCTAACTATAGCCCTAAGGGCTATGATTAAACATTAAATATTCTCATGTTTTCAACATTTAGTCTTATTTATTTAATTAATTTTTGGTTTTCCAATAATTCTTTATAACACTAATTTAATTTTCCAAGTAATAATAGTGGATCCCCATGTATTCACATCAATTTCCATTAATAAAAATTCCAAATTGCTAAATAATCATATTGAGATAGGTGCAAAATTGATGAATTCCGTGCAAAACTGACATATTAAATGCATTTATCCACTTACATTAATTCTTAACCATAACCCACCATAACCCTAAGGGCTATGTTTAGCATTATCCAATATTATAATGTGCCAGAATAATAATTGAAATCTTAATCAATTTATTGACATGCTGAAAGAGAAGCCACATGTGAGATAGATATACACCCCTAACACATCGAAACTACAATCTGCAAGCAGACTTGACTGACTACAATCCAAAGGCTTCTATAACTTGCCTAACAAAACTGCCCATGAAATGATCTACTACTACTTAGAAATTGAAAAAACATGGCTCTTAGCTTTATTTACACCGGCCATGTTAGAAATCAACCAGCTTTCTCTATCACGTCTCGGATCAATTTAAGTCCTGCTTCCAAGATCCCCACATCCGGTATCTTGTGATCCAGATCTTGGAAGCATTGAACTCCAATGAGGTAAAAGCAGCGAAGAATTTAGAGGTTCGATGGGCTCTCCATGTGCTTGTTTTCAAAATCTTTTGTTGCTGCATTGCTTACGGATGATACATAACCGCTCTCTCTAGCTACTGCTCCATCACCTCTGAATTGAAACTGATCCTCCTGTATAGGATCCATTCTCCTACTTTCAAGTCCCCTTGTTAAAAGGCTATGATTATTCGATAGGCAGTGACACGAATTTGCCACGAGTGATTCCACTGCATACTGAGATCGAAAAGCTGAACTAAACATGGGTTGCATAAACCGCTTTTTCTCAGGAACGTCACGCAACGAAACCCGACAAACAGGACATGTAGAATGCTGTTGAAGCCATATGTCAATACAGTTTGCATGAAACGAGTGACCACAGAAAGGTAGGATACGAAGTGTATCTTCTGGCTGATATTCTGAAATGCAAACTGTGCACCTACAGCCAGATTGTAATTTAGTTAGAGATGAGGCCATATATTAAAAAGACATATCTCAGGCTAGTAATGCTAGCATACTATAATTATGCCGATCTTCATGACACCTTACGTTAAATCATAAGAACAAAATATAGTAAAAGCCAATGGAGCATGACAGACACGAAAATGGGTGACCACATAAAAGCATCTGATACTTAACAGTGGAAAGGGAAACAAAACTAATGAAAAGGACTATTGACAACAAGGTAAGAGTTGCGCAATTAGAATAATAATGATGAAGAGGCATGCCACATGCTATTGTTCCTCTTCCATTGGTAGTATCAACTCTCAACCGTATATTTTTTACATTGCATAATGGAACCACTTCACTAAGCTTAAACTTTATTGTCCACCTGCAAACAACTTTATCACCTTAATGGAAGATGATGATGACAAACTTTGCAAAAAGCAGTAGTGCACATACAGGATTTGATATTTCACATTTACACAAACACAACCTTTAAAAGAACTTAATGAAAATATAGCCCCCTTTCCACATGTACATGACTACATGCACAGATAAAATTTTGAAATAGTAAACTCTTGTTGAATCATGTCCCTACTCATTAAAAAAAAAGGTTATGCTTATGTTTCTTCACAGTCAAGGAGAAGTAGATCTCTATATTAAACCATATGTCATACAAAGTGGTCCTTCATTCCCAACAATCAGGACACTTAAATATATACACAACATACACTTACGAGAGAATCTACATATACATACGTACACACTACTCACTTATACTGTACACACAAAAGAATGGACAAGTACTTAAAAACAGAGGAAAAGTACGATGGAGAAGGGGCCCTCACCAGAGAAAGTGAAGGTGCCCTAAAATCCCTCTTTGCTTTGTTATGAGGCATAAACAGGGAGTGCAAAGCTCACAAAAATATTAACTGGACAAGACACGAGATATAAGAAGTAGCACAAAAGCTTCCTTGTACTACTACAGAATTTCAAAGTCTTGCTTATCGCAAGACAATGGCAAGACAAATATTTATGAGAGGCTTAACATCTATTACCTACATGGCACAACCATAAGTTTGAAAATCTTCCAGCGTCTCAGCTTGAAATGTCAGGAGGCTAGCAAACTTATGAGAGATTAAAAACAATAGACAAAGATATAAAACTTCAAGGAACAAGAGTCATCCAATAGAACTCAAATCCTAAGTACAGGGTCGTACTAACTGACAATCAACAGGGAAAGAATGTACCAAAGCTTCAAAGGATCAAGGTAGTATCCAAGACAAGAGATGGACTTTTCAAACAGCAAAATCACCATCCAGATGGGCAAAGCTGGTTATTTAGGGCCTGTTTGGCTCCACTTATTCGGGCTAACTTATGGCTTATATGGCCATAAGCACTTATGGGGGGTGTTTGACAAAATAAGTTTTAGCTCAACTTATAACTTATAAGTCCATAAGTTGAATGTTAAGAATTCTTAACTTTCAACTTATAACTTATAACTTATTCTCGATATACGCAATATATAATATCCTTCAAATCTTCAAAACCTTATATCTCTCGATCCGTTCATTAGAAAATTGATATGTATATATCAAATTTCTCTATTCATCGAGATCTATCCATTGATATCCATTGTTATATATAAAAAATAAATATTTTGAAAATTATAAAAAAAAGTTAACTTATAAGTTCTGATTTATCCAAACAATCTAATGATTATAAGTTTAGATTTACCAAACACTCTAATCTCTGCTCTACTCATCACTTATATGACATAAGTGCTTATAAGTCATAATCTACTTATTTTAAGATACCCCAAACATACACTTAAGCTAGGCAACATGATACGGTCTCAGAAATCATAAGAAAAAGGATGAGAGAACTAATTCGTTAATTATCATCCCACAAACATGTGCTCCCTCGTATCTCTTTTGTGGATGTAGACTAAAGTCAGAAAGAGTAGAAGGTACATTAATGAGGATACTGCCCCCACACTAATACTATACAACCACTTCTAGAGAGATTCACTTCCCAAACAGATTCTCTTTGAACCAAATAAACCTTAAAAGTTTGTTACAAAATCTAAAATACGCCTCAACAATAGCTTTAATAGTTCCACAAATGGTTAAAATATATTTACTGCACAACCTATGAAGGATCTAGGATAGTGCACCAGCAAGCTCAAGGAAAGAAATCCCAACATAATCTTTGCCCATGACCAGCCAAAAGTCTGACCTTGCACCTTGTTAATGGTCAAAATCCCAACATGCCTTCCGTGCTTCTCATCTTGCCTTGACACCAATAGCAATGATGTGTAACCTAAAATGTTGGAATCTACTAGAACACTATTTCGTATCTATTCCTACAGAGTAGGCTCTCTATAGAGGATCGATCTTACAAAAACCTATAAATAATGATGCAATATTTCTTATCTGCATCGAATAAGTACGCGCCACCTTGAGATTGGACATCACTAATCTCAAATTTGAAACAAAAGAATCCTGCCACGCAGAAACCTCGGGAGGGACATAATAATTGGTAGTTGTGGAATCTGGACTACTTTCCAACTTGCCACAGAATAATTTTTTAAAATTAGCAACACTGTCTTAATTCACTTCCTCTACAGGACAGCATTCTGAAACGTTAGTTAACGGATTAGAAAGGGGATGCACACTTCGTTTCATGAATACTGATTTAGTTTAAAGGACAAGTATAATAAACTAACTGGAGTTAACACTGACTGAGAAGAGAAATTTTCGAGACAGTTGATTGACATGAAGAAAAAGATCATACATCAGGATACAAGAAACTAGTACAAAACAGTGGAAGTGCAGAACTATACAACAAAACACAACAAAATAATAAATCCAAAACAAAAAACATAAATAACAACCCAAATATATTAATACAAGAAACTATACAACATTTACAAGCCCAAATATATTAGAAATCATAAAGCACATAAATAACAGGAATTTAAAATCATTAATGTAATTTAAAATTATACTAGTAGCAGGTAAAGTAAAATAACAAATTAAATCCAGCACAACAGTAAATGCCAACATAATTAACAACACAAAACAGTGACTGAACACTAATACAAGAGCTTTATATAAATGGAGAGAGAAAACAGAGTTGAAGGCGCAAATGATATTTCCAATAAATAACAACCTTGTCACATGTCACTACTCACCAGGGGCGGACCCACATGCAAAGTAATGGGGGGAGAGGCCCCCAGTCAATTTTGAGTTTCCTAGTTAAATTATATGAACAATTGGACAACAAAGACCACGGAGATGATTACCTCCCTCCTATGTGCCCCCAGTAAATTTCTTCTCTGGGTCCGCCACTGTGTACTCACTAGAAAGTGGACATGCACTATCTTAAAAACCCACATGTCTTGATGAGAAGAAACCCATGACCCCAAAACACTTACATTGTGCTCTCGAGTTAGAATTTGGAGAGAAGAGAAGAGAACAGAAGAGAATAAAAAAAACAAAAAAGAAAGAATAAATAATCCAGATTACAGTTGATGGTATATAGTTGTATGTAATTGGAATTGTAGTATATATCATCCCCGTTCTATAAATATCTTGTCAAGATGGCAATATAGTATAAAACGGGTGAAAATTCGATAATGGTTCTTGCAAGCAAGCAAAGAGCAAATATAGAAAAAAGAAATCCAACTGGATATATGAGTATAAAATAATAAGTCTTTTGAGAGGATAAGTCTTTTGAGAGAACTAGTGTGCTAAAGCTTTCCAGTTCAGCATATAACTATCGAACTATGAGAACTTATCTCTATTAACCCCAAACCGCCCCCCAAACTCAAATAAGCTGCACTACTGGATGTTCTTCATGAAAACAGCTATTATCCCACAACAATCACACATCTATCATTATCTTCATGACCAATAGCTTAAAGGAGTTGGAGTCCCTTCTAGTATTTGCTGCTATGCTCTCAAGTCTTAAGTCTATAGTCTGGAATTTTAGACACAACTTTCAGGACACTTCTGTCCAGTATTTACAGTTTACTTGCATTAATATATATGCTTACAAATTAATGTAAAATGTTTCCACAAAATACCAATTTAAAAGGGTTCTGTTATACTTACTGAGTATCTTCTGCAGAGGAGAAAAACTGATCACTGTACTTCTTTGTAGGAAAATTGGCCACAACAAGAGGTTCAAGTCCATGCAAACCCCGTTCCAGCTGTACCAAAAGAAAGTCACGGTCATATATGTTTAATGTAAAAAGAAAGAACATACAGATCCAAAGAACAAACAGTGCACTGAGAAGATGGGATGATTTAAAGTCCTTCCCAATAACATCAAGGAACAGATTAAAGAAAGCAACACATAAGAGGATAGAAGAAAGATAATTGAAAATTACAATAAATTATAACACGATTATAATTCTTATTGGCAGGACAGGCAATTCAATAGACCAATATTAGATAGATATTTTCTTAAAATTAAAAGACACAAGAATATTTGCAAAATGCACTATAAATCATGATGATCACATTTACTAAATATTACACACACAAAGCCTGGAAGATCCAAAACCTATGCTTGAGGTCGACGAAAAATAGCGGACACCTAATTCCTCAAAATTATACTCCTCTCCCTGGCATAATTTTGTTGCTAACAGGTAGTAAGGCATAACAAACTGAAAAATCTGATCTACAGAGATCAAATAAAGACGTAAAGAAGAGATTCATGAGGAACTAAGAATTGCATTCCTTCTGGCATATGTTTACAAAAGAGTACAGAGGTGATTTATATACAAGGTTTTAATGCTTAACCAACTACCTATTCAGTCGGCTATTATCTATATTACTAATAACTAACACAACTAGATAAGTACATATGAAAAATAATCTGAAGGAATATAAAATAACGAAACTATATAAATAAGTCTCAGTACCCCCTCCCCCTCCCCCTCCCCCTCCCCCTCTCAAGCTGGACTTAATGAGGATCAAAAACAAGTCCCCCCCCCCCCTCCCCCTCCCCCTCCCCCTCCCCCTCCCCCTCCCCCTCTCAAGCTGGACTTAATGAGGATCAAAAACAAGTCCCAGCTTGAGACAAAAATGCTTGTGATGTACAGCACCAAGTGGTTTAGTTAACACATCTGCCAACTGCAGAAACGTCCTTATATGAAGAATTCGGATGAAACCTGAATTAACATACTCTCTGATATAATGACAGTCAATCTTTAGATGCTTTATCCATTCTTGAAATACCTCATTCTCAGCTATGTATTTGGCAGCTAAGATGTCACAGAATAAATTTATTGGCAAAGAAATAGAAAGATGAAGATCACGAAGCAAAACAATCTGAAGGAATATAATATAACGAAACTATATAAATAAGTATCAATACAAACTAACCAAACAAAAACAGCCATAAATTCATACTCATGATCCCAACTAATCAAATGTGAACAAGTGTTGCACTTTTACTAAATAACCAAGAGATCAAGAAGCATTCCGAAACATGATACAAAGGAAATTACTGCTAGTACAATATGAAAAAATGGAAGCTTACAATGCTAAGATCTGATCTCGAAGTTATATGAAAGGAGCGACGAGAGGCATTCAACTGAATTCGAGCACAAATGAGCCTTGTACAAACAAACACAATAAACATGGTACTAACAGCAAATCCAATCACTGTCATAACCAAATTTATCCCTGAAGATATCATCTTTCTTTAGCCTAATTGATGTTAAATCACAACCAATTCAACACAAGTAGCTTAAATATCTATATCCACTATTCAAGAACCAAAGAATCTAACTTTATGCAATTTTATCAACATGATCAACTTGATGAGTATTAAAATAAATTTTAAAAAAACCCAAGAATCACAAACTCAAAAACAACAAGATTGATCAAAGGGTATCAATAAAAATCAAGAAAAACAAAAGGGCTGGATCAAAAAAGGTGTAATTTTTTCAAGAAATTGTGTATGTGCAGTCTCCATCTATAAACACCATATATAATATGAAAATGAAATGTTTTAGATCATGGAATTAACAGGAGCTACAGTGTGAAAAAACCCATTTGGAGAATGAAGCCAAAAAGAAAGGAAAGATAGTGAATAACCCACTAGAGGACTGGGATAGATAATAAATTAATAATTAATAAATAATAATTAGGAAATTAAAGATTTTGTGTGTGAGTGCCCTCTGTCCCACCCATTTCTTTACATAAAAAAATCCGTGTCTGACCCGCATTTTAAAGTGCATTTTAAGGATAGTTCTATAACTTATTTTTGATATTTTCTTTTTTTCCTATTTTTATACAAAAAAAGAAAATATCAAAAATAAATTATAGAACTATCCTTAAAATGCACCTTAAAATTCATGCCGAAAATTGGTCCGCAAACGTAAAGAATCAAGAGGGACGGAGGAGTACATGTGTATGTGTATGTGTATTTCAATATCAAAATGATTGATGCAACGCTAACAACTAACAGTGGAAACTGAAAAAAAGACAGGTGGGTCTGGTCTAGGAGAGTGAGATTGCAGGACAAGTACTGTTATGCTAAAACATCCCATATGCTAACCATATGCCTCACCTCAACTCAACCCACTTCGATTCGATAATAATGATTCCAAATATACCATAAATTTAGCAATTTCGAGTTAGAGTTGAATTATTTGAAAATTTTGCAAATCAAATACATAATTTAAAAAATTATACTGTGTTGTTAGAAAATATTGATAATTATTCTAATTATTATATAAAATTATACGTGTTGACTGTATTATTTTATTAGTGATATAAAAAATATTTTGTATATTAGTTTAATTTATGATTGGTTATATATTGGGAGTTAAGTTTTATGTAGAGCATTTTTTTTTATTAAAAACATATACGTTTTGTGTTCAAAACATTGTAAAAATTATTGTTTTGCAAAATATGCTATATGACATTGAAAATTTTAAAAATGATAGTATGTTTTTTTAGAAAAATATTACAAAATGAATTATTCTACAAAATAGCATAACATATATGTTCTTTTTGTAAAACATACATGATTTTCAATTTTCAACGAAATAATACTGTTCATATAACATGTTTTGCAAAAAAATAATTTTTTCAATATTTTTAATACATTTGTTCTCCAAGTTTTCCAATAAAATCCATTAATTTTTTTTCTATATATTAGCGATATAAATAATTGTAATGTTGTAACAGAGACTGAAGGTTTATGCTTGAATAAGAAAAAAAAATTGTAAAATTATTTTATCTATATTTTAGTTGTGAAAAATGTTGTTGGTGAGAAAAACAAAACATCCACAAGAGGTCATGGGTGGGTGTGAGGGAAAAAAAATTATACTCCCTCCGTTTCAATTTGTGTGTCCTGTTTTGAATTTGGACACTGTTTATTATAATTGATTGACTACTAATTTACCCATAATCTATAAGACCAAATATAGTCATGAGTGATCTTATTGGATTCGTATTTATGAGTACTTTAATGCAGTGAAGTTTTTATATTTAATACTAATACGAAATTGAAGATATTAATGATTAAAAATGTGTGTTGGCAAACGTGTCTAGAAGAAACAAGACACACAAATTGAAACGGGGGAGTACATGATAGACGAGATAACCATGAGACAAATCACCATGGCAATGAATTTGTGGAAGAGATTTCATCCAACTAATGATGACAAAAGAAAGCTTTTAAGAAATACTCCCTTCGTCCCACCAGATTCTATAAAGCTTTTTTTCATTATTTGACGCGCATTTTAAGGCTCGTAAAGTATAGTTCCATAACTTATTTTTAAAATTTTCTTTTTTTGTATAAAAATTTAACATACCTATTTTTATACAAAAAAATAAAAAATTTTAAAAATAAGTTATAAAACTATCATTAAAATGCACCTTAAAATGCGTGTCACACCCCGTCCTTCAATGTATAGTTTCTGCTGGGACAGAGAGAGTATTAGATAAATTTGAAATTGATTACACAATTGAAATTGATTGAAATTTAAAACTGAGTGGTGATTATGCTTTAATTAAAATTTTGAAAGGGAGTGATTCTGCTCTAAGAAAAATCTTGAATTTAACGGATAATTTATTTACCGCTCATCTCAAGATTTATTAAAAACAAAAATTTGATTATAAAATATATAAGTTTACTTATTGAAAAAAAATTGGCATGATAATTTTGTCACATGTGATAATTAATAGCGTAAATCAATTTTTTATATTTGAAAGTAAATTATATTGAATAAGATTTTTTATATTATAATTTTATAAGAACGTTACAAAGTCAAATATTTTTAATGAAACTTTTAATTAGAATCAAGTTGACTCTGTTTATACATTTGGAGCCTACTCCAAAGACCAAAGTTTTCTAAATTAGCATTAGCAGAATGTTAGTTTGAGCTTGTTTGTTTTAATAGAATCAAGTTGATTTTGAACCCAACCGTCCCAACGAACTAAATGCTAATTGGATCTGGTATAAATTTGTGATTGCAATTTTTCATGTCAAACTAGTTTTTTTTTTTTTTTTTTTGACAAAGCTTTAATATCATTTCATTAAATTAAACCAAGTCTAGTCGGGACAAACCCCAAACTGACAATGCAATCAGGTTGATAAACAATAAAACGAGCTAAACAAATAGCCGCATTACTTCCAGACCGCTTAACACACTGAATCCAATGATTCTTACAACCAAAAATGAATACAATGGCTTCTCGATTAATCCAGCCTACATCAGTCCCGAAAATGGTAGCTTCACAATTGACCTTCACAATAGTTCCATGGCTGTTGCGGTGTTCAGGCGACTCAGTTGAAAAAACTAAGCAATGAGGACCAAGAATCCTCGAATAATGAACAACTATAATTTGTGAAAGGTAAGCACATGCAGTCGCAGCCGTTCCAAGCATGATGCGGTAGTCCAGATCTCTCAAAACTCCATTCGAATCATTCAAACTGATAACACACAAGGACATAACAACCAAAAAATAACAACGCATAACAACCCAAACAATTGGGTACTATAACACACGCCAAACGGCGAGACGGATGAACAAAACGGACCTTTAATTTCAAAAGATCTGATTTATTCAGAAAACAATCAAGCCAAGCTCAAACCCGAAAGTTATGTCTTAAATTGATTACTATAATTATAATCATTTACTTATTAAATACTGATGTCTAGTTAGCAGTTACGTGTCATGATTATGGACCCATCCCTAAACATGCTTACTAAATACTTCCTCCGTCCCGTATTGTTTTTCTTATTTCATATGTCGGGATTGTTCATAACATGAGATAAATTACTAATTCACGCATAATTTATAAGACCAAATATAGTCATGAGTGATCTTGTTGTATTCGTATTTATGAGTACTTTAATACAGTGAAGTTTTTATATTTAATACTAATACGAAATTCAAGATATAAACGTTCAAAAGTGTGCGTTGGCAAACGTGTCCAGTCAAAACAGGAAAAACATTAGGGGACGGAGGGAGTATGCTTTAGTTTATGATTACAACTTCCTTCCACTCGATCACTCTGGAATGAAAGAAAATGTTGAAGATTGACTATTTCAATAATTTAAAATTTTATTTGGATATAATCATATGAAAACTTTTTTAAAGTTCATAGTAATTGCCGAATGTTAATCGTTCTTGTGTTATTTTTAATAGTTAATAAGTTGTTAGATATACTTTTGATTAAAAAAAATGAAATCAAATATTAAGTACCAAAATTTTCTAAAAATCTAATAAATAACCAAAATATATACCCGATAAATCGGCGATTTGTCCGATAAATTGGCCGATTTATCGGTGAACGGCAAGCCGCCAATCTATTTTTCAGTTATTGCCGGAAAAAAACGGTTTTCAAGAAAACCAGTCAAAATTGCTAAGAATCGAGTCAAAATTGGATACAAATTGATGTAGATGGACAAGATAGTTTGATAAGGGGAAGAGGTTGATGTTTAGATCTGTAGTTTTGATCGCAAATAGATGATATGATGAAGAAGATGAGATATATGTGTTACAGAAGAGTTAGAGAGGGGAGAAGACAACACACATTGAAAATTACGATCTACTAATTCTATTTTAAAATACAGTCAGCAAAAGTTATAAATTATAAAATAGTGTTTATTTCCATAATACATATATGAGTTATATGATATATTGGCCCATATATATAAGTAAGATACATAAGAAAATTGTTGATTTTAATGATAAAAAGTCATCCAATTTATTTTAAAATTACAAATTTATTTTTGTATAATAAGAATAATGATTTAATTTCATATATATTATAAAATATAATATAAAAATATATTCGATTTATCATTTTGATAAATCATCGATTTCCGATAAATCGTAATTAGGTAGCTTAACATTGATAAATACACATATTGCTAATTGTCATGTAATTATTGTTGTGTTTTAAATAAATGTGACATTATGTTAACATTATATTGTTAACAGTTAAATTTTTATAAAATAACAAACTAATTAAATTTTTATAAAATAACTCACCATTTCAATTTTATAAAACAATCATTTTTATTTAATATCAGTTAATTATTTTCATGTTTAAAGTATATTCACTATATGATTTATTTTATAGAAACTATTTTCAAAATATATTTATTTTAAAAAATGAATAAAAAATATTTTAAATTGAGATATTAATTAATTAATAATAGAATTCATGTTTCAATTTTAAATACACAATAAAAATATTTAAAAAGTATAAAAATTTATTAAGAAGGTATATATATACATAATTAAATTACATATTAACATTCAGTCACATATAGATTTCCATTTCTCAATTTTAGCCATTAAAAGAGCATCCCATCCATCCATGTACATAATTTTCACGAAATTCGTACCAAAATCTATAAATCTCCACGGAATTAAATGTATTATATATAAAATATAAATTAAATATATAATATTAAAAATAACATATTTTATACAATGCATGTATATATATATATATAAATATGAATAATTAAATTATTTATTGTTGTATTTTTCAAAAATTAAGCTAAATGTATTACGTATAAAATATAAGTTAAATGTATAATGTTAAAAATAACTTACTTTATACAATGCATGTATATACATGCATAGAATAAAATATAAATAATTAAATTATTTATTGTTGTATTTTTCAAAAATTAAGCTAAATATATTACGTATAAAATATAAGTTAAATTTATAATGTTAAAATGTATAATATCAAAAATAATATAATTTATGTAATATATGTACATAGTTTTTGAATGCTGGTCATTTTTATCAAATACAATTTATAGAAATTTACATACTGTATTTGAAAGAAATCAAATTATGATTTATACACATGACAAGGAGGCCGTTTGGGATTACTTAAAATAAGTTACTTTTGATTTAATGGAGGTGTTTTTAACTTAATGGAAAAGTAAAGTTGTTTACTTTAAATTGAATGAATGTGTTTGGGTAATTTTACTTAAAGTTAAATGGGGTTTAATAATTTTGACTTAAAGTGAAATTTGACTTTAAAAAATTTTAAATTCATAATATTTAAACTTTACAAGAATCGTGAAAAAAAAACAAAAAAAAAACTTGATAAATCATAAATCATAAGTCAAAATTACCTAAATGGAACTTATGACTTAATGGATTTTTTTAACTTAATGCCGACTTAAAGCAGTGGTTGCCAAACGGGTCAAAAACTACTTAAAATTCTTTTTAGCTTTAAGCATGGTTTGCCAAACACCCTCAAGATCAGTACCCAACTGCCAAATGGGTTGGAGCTCGCCAGCACACATAATTATGATTTTCGAATCATAGAACTAAATTCCTGCTAGTGAAGGATCCTGAGGAATTTACTATTTTATCCCTAATTTGAGGGCATTTTGGTATTTTTTGCAGGATAAATGGGCTGACCCGAACCGGTTGTTACCCAGATTAGCAAAAAAACATAGTTGGCGCTTTTCAAATTTAATTCTCCACTAATTAAGGCTACGTATTTGCTATTCAAATCAGGTTATCTAATAATGATCCTAAATAATGTTTCATTGTTTACTAATAATACAGTTTGCTAAATGGGTTAATGGGCAACTACCCATAATCCAATTACTGCTATTTACCCGATTAAAACCCATTACCATGTATAACAAACTTTACCCAAAGAATTGCCTACATATCTATACGTTTCAAAATCTTTAGGATACACAATTTCAACCAAAATCTTTAAGATCCACAATTTCAGCCACAAATTAGGTAACTTATTATTTGAATACAACTAATTTTGTTATACGCTCATGATCTCAATTTCAAAATTTTCAAAATTCATGAGCATCTTCATCATCCAAATAATCTACCTTTTCCGGTAGTATCGTTTTTTTGTATTGGATTCTGAGCTTCGATACACAGGCATATGGAAGATACAAGCAGGTAATTATCCAATTAAAAGGATATATATGTGTATATATGTGTTTAATTATCCAATTCATCCTTAGTCTCAAATTATCCCGTATTCAAATTTCATGGTTATACGTCTCTCATATTTTCTTAGTCTTAATATGCATCAATCCGATATTTAATTAGTTGTTAGTATTTGATTCTAATCTCGATACTCACATGTTTACTAATCATATTTTGATTTTGCTTTTTCTCAGATTGATGTGAATGGGAAAAAAGCAGTTGCAAAAATTACTGATTTTTAATCTTACACGCGGTTTGTAATATGATCTATAAACATTTACACAATATTAGGTATATTCATCCAGGTTTTATGCATAAAGATAATTTAAATGCATGTATATATGCATATTCATTGTCTTTGATATGTATATCGAAAGTATCTCACACTTTGATAATTTAGATACATGTTTTTGATTGTCTAATTCATCACTAACCTCAAACTCTTGAATTATATGTGTTGATACAAGTTTCGAATCTAATACATCTTTTGCTCTTATTTAAATGTGTTAATATAAAATTTTAATGTTTATGCAGGAAAAGAAGAGGAGGAAGTGGAGGATTTGTAAGTATATAATAATGGGTAATGGAATATCCATATTTGTCCAATTTTTTTTATTTACTACCTTTTCTGTTGGTACGTGTTTTTTTTTGCTCTCTGATTGGATCCGGAGTGTTGACACAAGTTGGATTCCTAGCTTTGCATACAGATATAGTTGAAAGAATGGATATGCATACTGTTACAAGCTAAAAAGTGTTTTTTATTTTTTTTAGAACACCGGAACACGTGGCAGAGACTAATTACCATGCTTAGAGTAGTTCATCTTATATCAAAAAAGCTTCAAGGTTATGTGCATTGTTTGACATTTAAGTTCTTCTAGAATTAAACTTTCAGTTCTACAATTTTATTTCGATCTGATTATTGTTTTCGACTTTACAGGTTTTAAAGAGATCACATATGTCGAACCGAAAGAAATAAAGCTCGCCCTCAAGGCCTGTACTCCATTGCCAGAATAAAGTATGAAGACCACTGAAGATTTCTTTTCTGTAGTCAGTTTAGACTAACAATAGAACTATTATGTGTTTCATTTTGTTAAAAATCCAACTACAGATCTGAATGTTAAATGTTCTTCCATAATATCGAAATCTCCGCAATATGGTTTGCCTACGAATGCTTCTCAAAGTGAGCATACTTCCAACCAATTATGTGAGAGCAAATATTGAAGATTATAGTGAAGCCACTATGTGAGAGACAGAGGATTGATCGTAGCAAAGGTATACACTATTGAAGACTTGCCTATAAAGTACCAGCCTCTGGGATTCATACTTTTCTATGACATTATTTGATAATTTGATTGAAATTACAATGATTGCATTCACACTCTACTAGCTACTGACTGCTCATTTGTTTCCTGGACTTGGAAACTTATGCTTCTTCATCACAAATGGGTAAACACTCAAACTTATCATCACCTGTGTATTCTGCATTTTCGTAAACTTGTTGTAATTTTCTTAGCTCCCTACAATTTTGTGGATTTCTGCTCTTCTGTTAATTCGCTATACTTCACCTATGTTCCAGACAGAAGTTGGTTGCTCTTCTAAAAGGGTTGAATGTTAAATTAAATCGATATTCATTTGGAATGTTTCTGAGTTATGATCTTCTCAGAAATGATCAAGAATGCTAACCTATCATGCCTTTTCCTAACTATCTAATCAAACCTTTTCTGGCTTCGCAGGTAAATGGAACAATCTCCTAGGAAAAGGGGCAGAGCAAGAATTGTTGTTACTGAGGCTGTGCGTGAGCAGCGGAGGCTGGCTAAGCAACACATCATTTATATGAATTGGTACAACAGCTGTGCACACTGTGAAAATGCAGTTCAAGAATTGCATTCCGATAAACATAAACAAGATCAGGCATGACCTTCACAATTCATATAGGTTTTAAGTTTATAACTCTATTTGGTAGTTAGCAGTATGGTATTAATAGTAGCTAATTGTGTTTTCTACATGTTGACAAGTTGAAAATAAAGATAAAACACAAGCATCTACTTCGGGAGATAAGAATGTTAATAGTAACCATAATGCACATTATGATTTGCATTCCGACAATGATCCAAATGATGGGCATATGCTTCTAAGTTTTAAAACTTCTTATGATATATAATGCAGGGTCCTTTTATCATAAATGATGTTAGTTGTAATAAATTATTTTTAATAGATTATTGTCCAATTTGTATCAGCATGCCTAGGATAATTTCTCAGTTTTTGAAGATGTAGCCAGTTATTGAGTTTTGTAAATGTTTAAATTTCTAGATTTAGGAACAATTGACAAGGTGAGAAGGTAAAGAAAGCATAGCTCTTTTTGTTAAGTCGTAGTTTAGATAGCATTGGCTCATATTATATTAGTTGTTGAATTTTTAATTTATCAGAGAAATCGACTTATTTGGCACCTGCACATAGATGCTATGCCTGTAGAAATTGAGATTTCTTTGTAAAGTTTCAAATTCTAAAAGTTTAAACTTGGCGTCTTTAATTGTGAGGCCTTAAACATCTTAATTTATATCTATATTTACATCTTGAATTTGATTAGTAATAAGACATTTTTGCAACGTACAACAAAGTAATTGTAGCTGAGTCGGCCAATTAACTAATTGACAGCTAAACAGAGTTACTTATAACTTATATCTTCTGATTATTCGATATATTTATCAAGAGCTGAATTGGCTCAATGATGTCAACATCCTTAATTTAAATTTCGTGTTTATGCTTTGGACGTGTGTTAGTTACTTTCTGTTGGGAATTTTACACTAAACACAACAATGAGGCAGTGATATATATTAAACAAGAACAGGCAATTAACCAAATAACGAAACAAAACACGAAGGCATAAACAAGAGTATAGTCAGTAACTGTAATTAACAAGAAAAGTAAGAACACTTATCTCTCACAGCAGCTTAAGCCAAGACAACAAGAGAGAAAGAACACAGCTGAGTCACCAAGCCCTTCAAGAAGACTTGGCTGTTCTTGAAGAGAATATTGCCCCACTTACGTTGTGATTGGGTTGCAGCAATATCACTTCCAGGATAAAACAGCACCGATCAAAGGGTTCACAAATACACCAGTGATCAACAGCGACCAGCACCTCAGTTCGCCTAAGAACTATGTATTTCTCCTATATGTATCGTGAGAGAACAGAGAAAGAAGAAAACGAATCGTGTTTCTATCCTTAGGACGTATCTCATTCCCTATGCGTTTATTCTATTCTGTATTGTATATAATACCAAAAATAAACGTAACTGATACTCCATAAAAGGAAAGTAAATATTCTGATTTAATTGCATTAACTGCATCAGGATTTATTTTCAGTTACATAAGCATCAGGATTTGGTCATCAGTAGCATCAGGATTTGGTGTCCATCAGGATCAGGATTTAGTACTCATCAGGAACTGATATCCATCAGGATTTAGCCCATCAGTATTTGATGTCTGACCAAGTCCATCAGGATTTTACTCCAAGTACTGATCCAAATTTTCCATCAGGATTTAATCCAAATACTGATCCAATTTCCAGTACTGTTGTAACAAATAAATCTGAAACCTGTTAAAATAAACCAATAATCAATTCTTCTTTCAACTCAATTTACTTATGGATTCCACTAAGAAAATGTCTTAGATCCAAACATGGAAAGTTTAAGTTCTCATTACAAGGAACAACTTCCACTTGTTAGTTTCCGGAAATTACATCAAGAACATATTATAAATATGCCTCAAACTTCTCATTTTCTAACACTTTCTTACTAATATTATTTGTTCAGCTAGGAGCAAATGATATTAATTATATTGCAGGTGGTGAACTAGCAAATGCTTACTCAAGTAATCCACCATTTAGCGGCATCATTGTAGATCCGAAAGAATCACAGAAAGTTCCTTGCTAAACTTGTAAAGATTACTTTATCAAATCCCATTTCAGGTAACTAACACACGTGGATCTTAGGATTTGTAATTTTTTATTTGCATTTGTACCTAAATTATTATGCTTCTTCCCCTACCAAAAAAAATATGATTAAAATACTCCATTTGTTATGATTTCAGCAACCCTGCGGCCCAAAACAGTATCTTAAATTTACAATTATATAGCATTTACAAAACTATCAACAATGCACTACTACTTTAAAAAATTTGCAAGGTAACTAACTTTTTTCTCACCTCCTAGGGAACATAATTCTGGGAACCAGAAGCTTGAAGGAATGACTGTATCTGTTCATCAGTCTGATCTCCATTCCCTGTGAACGTTATAGAATCTTTAGGAATGTGAGGTAGAAAAGCCTCACAGATGCTAGCTAAAGTCTTTGCACCTCTTAAATATTATTTAATTATTTAACAATTATTTAAAAATTATTTAATTGTACCTCTTAAATATTAAATTAAGAATTTTGAGAATTGTATCAAGATAAATGAGACTGATAGTTCTAAAATATTAATTTTTAAGATTTGGTATATGTAGGTACATATACTTTTTGGCAGAACCAGGAATGTGTTAAAACGTTGTACATGGGTAGGTAAATTATTATTAGTTGTGTTAATATAACAAGCGCTTATACACGTTTTCACTCACATAAATGCATTTGCGTACAATTTTTCAGCTCTGTTTAATTTTCCAGTTTTATGTACGCAACCCACCATGAATTAGGTTAAATGTCATATATAAATACACAGGCTCGGAAAAAGCGGGGTAACCTGAAAAGTGAAATTATGATATGGTATGATCTTTATTTACCATTTTAGTATAAGGTCTTTATTCCCTGTATATGATATTCAATGCTTGGAGTTGCAAAAAAATTATTCCCTCTAGATTTGTTTAGTTAGCAAAGATACTAAACTGGAAAATAACCAAAGGGATCTCTCTGGCTCTATAGTTGCAACAGCTCAATTTATAGAAGAAGGGCCTAAATTGAAAAATTTCAACAATTATAGGCAGAGTAAGCATGTTTTGATGGAAAAATTTGAGAAAGCTCCATTTAGTGGAGATCCTTGCTAAACATTATTGGAAAGCTCCATTTAGTGGAAAAATTGCTCTCAATGATGGTCAGGAACTCTTTCACCTTTACAGAATTTTTTTGATGAAATGCGTTAACATTATTTTAGTTTCTTGACTTTATTGTACACCATCCTTCCCAAATGTCAAGTTTGCAGTGTTGTAATGAATAGTACATGTTGGCAATAGTATGATAATAATGTCTTATTAGCAGTTTAAGTTGCTAATGTTGCATTGTGTGTATGCCCGAAACAGAAGACATCGCCTTACAAGACATAGCCAAGAAAATATGTGAAGTATCTTTGCAACTCATTTTCATAAGTGTTGGGAAAGGAGGTTTGGACCAGGTCCTCCGGAAATTCTATTAAAATTAATGTAGGTGCTGTTCTATTAGAGGAAGCAAGAAATTACAGCTTTGTGCGTGTAGCTATAGGGGCAGTTATTGAAGCTAAGGCTTGCTGTCGTTCTGGGCACGTATCACTTGAAATAGCGGAGGCACTGAGGGTGAGAGACTGAGGGTGAGAGAGGTATTGAGTTGGATCAAATGGAGTAGTGCTATTATTGAGACTGATAGTGTAGTGCAATCTATACATAACAATATCTCTCTATGTCCTATTTTAGGGGTGTAATTGATGAATGTAAGACTTTGATTTGTGAGTTGAGTAATGTTTTTGTTGTGTTCATTTTTGTTGTTTAATCAAATCTAATGTTATATATTAGATTATTAATTGAAAAGTTATTATCATAAGTGTTACTTATAATAATTTCAAGTTTCATACATTAAATGAGATGCAAGAAAGATGATATTATTAATTTTTTATGTTAAAATGATATTTTTAATTTTCAATTTTATTAATATAATTAAGTTGAGGATGTCAAAATGAAATTTTTAATTTTTATTTTATTAATATAATTAAGTTGAGGAGTGGCCTCTGGGCTAGGCTAAACACTATTCCAATATATAATACGATTACTAAAATTAAAATTATTCATAATAAATGATTTTAAATTTATTTTTTTAAAAATATTTCAACAATGCTAACAATTATATACCAATATAAATTAGTGATAAATAGAAACATTTTAACCAAATTCAATGTTATAGTTCCAATTTTTAAGAAACATGAGAGTCATTAAGTAATTTTATTTTTCATATGTAACCAAATAAGTTAATGGAATTTGAAAAAGAATTAATACATTTTTTTAATATTATGCACATTGTCTTGATAAATTAATTTATATTGTTACTAATATAAACGAGTTAAAATATTACCATGAGTCGGACACAAAAATATTATTTCAAAATATAGTGTAAAGGTTTTGTTTATGTTTAATGAAATTATGGATGATAATTTATTTGAATAATTGCTCATATATCTTTTATTTATACACACATATATGTTACATACTATAAGATCAGGTATGACTTTCCAACCCCAAATTTGATGTTTTGTTTAAAAAATAAAAAATTTAAATCCCATCCTATAAACATTAATTCGATTTCTGATTTCAATGTAAACCATTCCACAAATTTAAACCATTCCATATCATATAAATTGAAAATAATAAAATAATTTTGAAAAAGTTGAACTCTTTTATTTTTTTTAATTTCAAAATTTAAGGAAAGTTATAGCAATTTACACAATGACACAAAGAAAAAAAATATATATTTTAGAGATTAAGTGTAGGTAATTAATTATTTTAATGTAGATTGCAAAACAATGTATAAAAATTTCATGATATTAATTATAAAAATTAAAAATTAATCATTTTCATTAATAAACACGAGGCGTAGTCGCGAGATAACGCCGAGTAATATCTACGATATATTTTGTATTAGAATCATTTATTTATTTATTGTTTATATAATAATTATTACAATTTATTTTTAATTATTTTACTATTACCTTATTGAATAATAAAAATGATTCACATATTTTATATAATCTATTAGTTACAACATAACTGTATATAATAGTTATGTAATAATATTAATAAAAAAATTGATAATTTTCATTAATAAACACGAGTCGAGGTGTCGTCGCGAGACGACGCCGAGTAATATGTACGATATATTTTGTATTGTATTTATTTATTTATTTATTAAAAATATGTTTTTAATTATTTTACTTTACCTTATTGAATAATAAACATGATTCACATATTTTATATAATCTATTAATTAAAAAATAACTATATATAATAGTTATGTAATAGTATTAATAAAAAAAATCATCATTTTCATTAATAAACATGAGTCGAGGCGTCGTCGCGAGACGACGTCGAGTAATAATAACGATATATTTCATATTGTAATCATTTATTTATTTATTATTTATACAGTAATCATTACAATTTATTTTTACTTATTATTCTTTTACCATATTGAATAATAAATAATTCACATATTTTATATAATCTATTAAATACAAAATAACTATATACAATACCTACTATTAATAAAAAATTCATCGTTTTCATTTAACACGAGTCGAGGCGTCATCGTGAGACGACGCCGAGTAATATCTACGATATATTTTGTATTGTAATCATTTATTTATTTATTATTTATACAGTAATCATTACAATTTATTTTTAGTTATTTTACATTTACCTTATTGAATAATAAACATGATTCACATGTTCTATATAAGAGAAAATGCCCAGAATACCACTATTTGGTACACTCTCTCACCAAAATACCATTATGCGGGAGAGTTCGCCCTTTTTAACCACTGACTACGCATGTCAGTGATGCGGAGTCTACGATACGCATTCAGGGAATGCGTATGTTGAGTTACGCATTCTGAATGCGTATTGACGTCAGATGACGTCATTTCTTCAAGTACGTGAACGGAGCTCAGACGGGCGAAAAATCGCCTGAAAATCGCCTCTTCTTGTCCAGGAAATTCCGGCGGCCTCTACAACAACTGAGCACATCAAAATGATGCCCAGGCCTTGCTCTACATTTATACATCGTCGTTTATTGAGATCTGGCCCCGCAGGGGCGACTTCGAACAAATCTGAGAACGAAATTGGAAAAAATGCCTCATTTTGGGGATTTCGATTCCGGCTAAATTATGGTAATTGGTTGGTATAGGTTTGTAGAGTACAAAGAGGCGATCATTTTGATGTATAGTATGCCAACGATAGATGCCAGAAAAGAACGGTGGAAGTGATCGAATTTTTAGTCAAAAAACGCCTCCGGCGGCTGCTCTGGAGAAGACGAAGTACTGTTCCTATACGCATCTTGGAGTTGCGTATAGGCCTATACGCATTTAGTCGATGCGTAGTCATGGTACTGTTTCCCCTTTGGACGAACAGAATTAACGAAGTTTACGCATTTAGTCGATGCGTACACAGTGACCACGCAAGACAAAGATGCGTATACAGACCACGCATGTGTGTGATGTGTGGTCCGTGGGTAAAAAGGGCGGACGAAAATGGAAACAGGTATTTTGGGCAGATGGAATGAAAATGTGGGTAGTTTGGTTTTTCACCCTTTATATAATCTATTAATTACAAAATAACTATATATAATAGTTATGTAATAGTATTAATAAAAATTTCATCATTTTTATTAATAAACACGAGTCGAGGCGTCGTCGCGAGACGACGCCGAGTAATATCTACGATATATTTTGTATTGTAATCATTTATTTATTTATTATTTATACAATAATCATTACAATTTATTTTTAATTATTTTACTTTTACCTTATTGAATAATTAACATGATTCACACATTTTATATAATCTATTAATTACAAAATAATTATATATAATAGTTATGTAATAGTATTAATAAAAAATTCATCATTTTCATTAATTAACACGAGTCGAGGCGTCGTCGCGAGACGACACCGAGTAATATCTACGATATATTTTATATTGTAATTATTTATTTATTATTTATACAGTAATCATTACAATTCATTTTTAATTATTTTACTTTTACCTTATTGAATAATTAACATGATTCACACATTTTATATAATCTATTAATTACAAAATAATTATATATAATAGTTATGTAATAGTATTAATAAAAAATTCATCATTTTCATTAATTAACACGAGTCGAGGCGTCGTCGCGAGACGACACCGAGTAACATCTACGATATATTTTATATTGTAATTAATTATTTATTTATTATTTATACAGTAATCATTACAATTCATTTTTAATTATTTTACTTTTACCTTATTGAATAATAAACATGATTCACATATTTTATATAATCTATTAATTACAAAATTACTATATATTATAGTTATGTAATATTATTAATAAAAAAAATTAATCATTTTCATTTAACACGAGTCGAGGCATCGTCGCGAGACGACGCCGAGTAATAATAACGATATATTTTGTATTGTAATTATTTATTTATTTATTATTTATACAATAATCATTACAATTTATTATTAATTTTTTTACTTTTACCTTATTGAATAATAAACATGATTCACATATTTTATATAATCTATGAATTACAAAATAACTATATATAATTGTTATGTAATAGTATTAATAAAAAATTCATCATTTTCATTTATAAACACGATTCGAGGCGTCGTCGCGAGACAGCTCCGAGTAATATCTATGATATATTTTGTATTGTAGTCATTTATTTGTTTATTATTTATACAGTAATCATTACAATTTATTTTTAATTATTTTATTTTTACCTTATTGAATTATAAACATGATTCACATATTTTATATAATCTATTAATTACAAAATAATTATATATAATAGTTATGTAATAGTATTAATAACTTGAATTTTAATATCAATTAAGAGCTTTTTTTTTAATGAAAATATCAATTAAGATTTTTAGTTGTCCTAACGTGTTTTTAGGCTTTTTCTTTAGTTGCATGGCATTAAAAATAGAGGTACTAAGTGATAAACATTCAACTAAAAATTATTTATTGAGTTTTTTATATGATATCCACATATGTTTATAATGTTTTTCAAATATGTATATAAAAAATATTAGGGAATCCAAAAATAATTTCCTAAACATCACCCAAATGAGATGTCAACTTGGTAATGATAATGATGATGATGTGTGTTTTATGTCAGCATATGTGATTTGCATATGGTAATCGACCTTTTTTCGTAGGCTTATATACCTTACAATGAGTATGTGTTATCAATAAATCTCGAGATAAGTGAGAATCAAACCTTGGGAAGACAAGATATTAGATCTAAATCGACCTTAATTACATTAATTGTAGACATTGATATGAAAGAAAAGTTATATGTACCACATTTTAAAGACTAATCGATATTAGGTAATCCTATGAATTATGGATCTAATTGAATTTAAAAATTTGAATCATTAAATTGTTTTTTATATAGGATCATCTAATGTGTTTAAACTACAAAAATTTGCTATCACACGACATACGCGAGAACCTTTATAATCATTACAAAAATGAACTTATTTTCAATAAAAAAATATTCGTAATGTATATCTCCCTCTTTAAATATTTTGTTTAAATTTATTCGTATTAAATTTTGATAATACTAAAAATTTAGAAAATAAAAAATCACCGTGTGCGAAGCACGGGCATATTACTGGTTCAAGATAAAGCATGCATTCAAATTTTTATGAACTTTCAAGGCTCAAGCTCCTGACAAATTCCAGTAAATCAAACTAGCCATAACCACACCGGGGTCCATAACGAGCATATTTACATACAGCCCACTTCACTTGACAGACAAGTCTCTAGTAAATCGAAGAAGCAGGCCCAATTTAGGTTTACTGGGTGAGAGGATCACCAATACCAGTCCGATTTCACTGGGCTTTGCCTCATCTGGTCCATTCTAAATCTGGTCTAAAATCACCAATTAATCATATTAGCCGATAATCCGTGATGTAATAAATTATCTTTAATTTTTAATTTTTAACTTTTTTTTTTAATAAAATAAAATCTTGAATATCTTTTTCATCCTATTTAAAGAGGGTTTCTGCTTTTAATAATAAAGAGTATAGATTTCATTTTTTGTTAATTTAACCAAACATATTTTTGACAAAGTCTTGGTGACGTTCAATTATTAAACAACCACTTTGAATATCTTTTTCATCCTATTCAGTAACCCTCACCTCATGGCTCATCCACGACCACAGAGGCACATACCACATCAACCCAACACAGAATTATGCATGCTTGTAAACAACATCCATTTTATCTTTCGAGAACTCTATGTCATATTCCACCAACTGTTACGATCTACCGGGACCATCACCAATAATTCATTGTATTCGATTTTTACAAATTGAAAAAATTTAAATATTTACGTACACATGTTATAGAACATTTGAATCTTCAACATCTTATAAAAATAAATTATGTGGCCATTATTTTCTGCTGGTAGTATACAGTTTTTAGTGACATCAGTTTATTCAATACGTTGTGTGATACAAAAATATTTCTGGAAGAAATTGACGGACTTTTCAATTTCAAGGTATAGCTCTCGTTATAGGTAACCGGCCGCCGGCCCACCGTTGATATTTTTACTTTTCTAGCAACGTTCTGCTTCCATCATTCAAAAACAGTAATAGATAAACACTGTATCTAATAAGGGTTTGTCTAGTGTGTGCATGTTAAAAATTCGTGCTCGATGAGTTGTCAAATTTTGATTGATGTATATTTATATGAATGCATGGAGGGCCATCATTATTAATGAAATCTCCACCAATCCAAAATTGACAACTAAGCTAGCACGGATTCTTAGCATGTATCCTTGGACACTAAAAAATTCGTTCTAATAATACTAAATTTCATAAACTTTAAACAAAATGAAAAATAATAATCGGGCATGTTTCACTTGTACAGGTGCTTCATAAATATTTGAATATTTAAATTTATCGTCTCGAAACTTAAGAACATATTTCAAATTACAAAATGGGGGGTGTTCAGGCCGTCAGGGACCATAGTTATCACCTTGAGGTTCCATGTGCCCGTATACAGGACCATGCTTCTTGTGCATCGTCTGCAATGACGTCGAAATAACTGGTTCTCAAAAAGCACGGTTAAATAAATTATTTTTAATTTTTGGATGCTAGCTAGGGCTTAAAAATATTTCTACTCATTTTTAACGAAAGTTTGAGGTTTGAAAAAAAATTATCTACTAAAATTTGAAGTTCAATTACGGCTTCAGCCTAGATTAGTCTCATGGTCTTATATATAGCGCATAATTGGGGTGTTTGGGGGAACTTTTTTTCAGAATAAGTCAACTTTAGTTAGAGATTCCTAACTTTTCAACTTATTTTTGCAACTTAATAAATCTCAAACATACATTAAATACTTGTGTATATCAAAATATAAAATTTTTACCCAAAAATAAGTTGATAAGTCCATCTTATAAGGTGAGCCAAACAGACCAATAGTAATGTAGGGAAATGTCTTCTCTAAACTACTTCAGCTTTCAAACCGAGTTACAGATCATCAATCACAAACACTATGCACCAGTGTGACGGTGTCCAGTAGTGTCATCAATCACACTACAAAGTACTAGTATCCTGTACTTTGTAGACTAAATTAGTTCGTATTTGAACGAACACTAGTATATAAACATACCTTTTAGTTCGTATTTGAACGAACACTAGTATATAAACATACACTTGTTCTTTAATTCAAAAAATTAATATAGAAATTTTAAAGAATAACACTAAAGAATGGGCTATAACAACGAGGCCGAGAAGCAAGCAATGTCAGAGAGTGAAGTAACAGTAGTGATAGTTCCATTCCCTGCACAAGGCCATCTGAACCAGCTTCTCCACCTCTCCCGTCTCATTTCTTCGTACAATATTCCGGTTCACTATGTCACCTCTGCCATCCACTCCCGTCAGGCCAAGCTCAGAGTCCAGGGTTGGGATTCTCTCTCAACTCCCCTGATAAAATTCCATGAATTTCCAGTGCCTGCTTTCGACTCTCCTCCTGCTAACCCACACTCTGCTTTCCAGTTCCCTTCACATCTTGTGCCGTCTTTTTACTCTGCCTTGCACCTCCGAAAACAAGTTGCTGAACTACTATTATCTCTCTCCACTACTGCCAAAAGGGTTGTGGTAGTTTACGACTATCTGATTCCCTATGTCGGCCAAGATGTGGCTTCATTACCAAACGGAGAGGCCTATTGTTTTCATCCTCTCTCAGCTTTTCGTATGTTTTGTGAAACTGTGGGGGAATCAGGTTTTGAAATTATCGATGATCAGGTTGTAAAACAGCTTCCTTGTGTTGCAACTACGCTCAGTTCAGAAGTCATGGAGTTCTTTTATAAGCAGCGGGAGGATCTTGTTAAGTACAGCTCAGGTGCACTTTACAATACATGTAAAGCAGTGGAAGCTCCATTTCTTGATGTGCTAGAAAAAGTAAATAACAAGCAATGGGCTATTGGGCCATTCAACCCCGTGGAGATAGGCAAGCCCAAGGATCCATCTTACGTACGCCACAAATGCTTGGACTGGCTAGACAAACAAGTTCGTGATTCTGTAATATTCGTTTCTTTCGGGACAACAACTAGTTTAACAGATGAGCAAGTTGAGAGGCTTGCAATTGGGCTAGAAAACAGTGGTCAGAAGTTCGTTTGGGTATTGCGTGATGCTGATAAAGCAGACATATTTTTGGAAGATGTAAGAGCATATAAGTTACCAAGTCAGTATGAAGAAAGATTACAACTAAAGGGACAAGGAATCATAGTGAGAGATTGGGCGCCCCAGTTGGATATTTTGGCGCATGCATCTACCGGAGGATTTATGAGTCATTGTGGATGGAATTCATGTTTGGAAAGTATAACAATGGGAGTGCCTATTGCAACATGGCCTATGCATTCTGATCAGCCTCATAATGCTTTGTTAGTTACTGAAATTCTTAAAATCGGAGTTGTGGTAAAGGATTGGGGGCGTAGAGATGTGTTAGTGGAATCGTTGACGATTGAGAATGCTGTTAGACAGTTGATGGTATCACAAGAAGGAGAAGAGATAAGGAAGAGAACCATAGAGCTGGGAATGACCGTCAAGAGATCTGTTGCCAAAGGAGGTGATAGTCATGCTGAGATTGATGACTTCATTTCTCACATACGAAGATAGACGACAAACTGGTTAAACTGATAAAAATCTTATGAGTAAACTTGTTTAACTGATCAGTTTTAAAGATCATAATAGATGGATCATATCAGGGGTACCATGCACGAACCAAATTGTCAGTAGGTTTTGCCTTGTTTCCTCGAGAGTAGAAGCTTTGGTGCTCATTTCTCTTATCAACTTAAGCAAATTGTTCTTTCCAGTACTCTCTACTTTTTGATGTTTCGCTCATGTTACTTATATCGCTGAATAACCACTTTAATACATACTATGATTTTTCTTTTGTTGTTGTTCATATCCCTTTGCTTTTATTATTGTTTTGCACTGTCAAAATCTGCTCCGGAGTAGATCCGGCAATTTGGTACACGACACGGAAATTACGGGTTTGGGTTGACCTTTGTGGTACACGAGCACGAAATTACTCGGATGAATTTAGTGTCGGTTTTGGGTTTATCCTTGGGTACACGACACGAAACGAAAATACACGAAATAAATAAATATTAAAATTATATGAATACATATTTTAAAATAATATTATATATATAATTTTTACATAAGATAAATACAAAATAGTTTCAAGTTTTAGTTTTACAAGACTTGAGCACACTTGATTTTTTATGACATAGTGACTTAAGACTCGACTAGTAAAAATTTAATATTTAAATTTTTTATTTTTATTCAAAAATTACACGAAACATGACACGAAATAAAGGTACACGAACACAAAACGAAACGAATCCTAAACGGCTCGGTTTTGGATTTGACATTACGTACACGAAACACGAAAGTACACGACACGAAAGTACACGAAACGAACGAATTGCCAGGTCTACTCCGAAGACAGTTCCGTTGTACATTCCTGATGAATGTCAACAAGAAGCTCAGATATGTGCGTATAGTTACAATGTCAGTTCAATGCTTCAATTTTGATTTAGTGTATAGCTAACACTACTCGAACAGATTTATTAATTTCTGGTGTCGACCACAAATAATGTCTGTCTCGTTGAAAAAGAATTGTTTGGTTTTGTTCCTTTCCATTTTTTATGTACTGCGACGAAAGGGAATCAAGTGATGACTGTTAGCTACCGACTAATATTCATATAAAAAGCAAGGGAAAGCATGCTTCACAGAGGTGACAATCTGATGTTGTACTAGATGTTCTTCGTATTTGTAAACGAATCAATTTATATTCCGCGAACATACTTAGATTATTGAGCTGTGTTGTTTTTCCAATAATATGTCTATGTAATTGGTATTGCAAAAGTTGGGTTTCAAATTAGCAAAAAAAAAAAAAAAAAAAAAAAAAAAAAAAAAAAGTTGGGTTTCATGAATCATGTTTTGGTATATGTTATCAGATGGAGATTTTCTCAAAAAAAAAAAAAAATGTTATCAGATGGAGATGGTGACAAAGTCAACAGAACATTTCATACTAGACAGCGACCGGAATCTATAAATTAGAATTTAGAAGCATTATTTCTTGGTATGGCCGTATGGAATTTACTACTTTTCTGACAGGACGTTTACTATTTTTTTAGGAGTAGTGCTAGGGACCCCAAATTTAGTCCCCAAAAAAGTCCCCAAATGACATGGCATGAGTGATTTGGCAAATTGTAATGTTTTAATTGGATGGCCCTGGCGGGCCCATTTTAATTATAACCAATCACATTCATTTGGTAACAATTTTTGGTACCCAATTTGGTACCTCTAGCATTTTTCTTTTTTTAGTAACGAAGTCAAGAGCACAAAATATATATTGGATTTAAATAATCAACCGAATCTAATTGTATTTTTCTATCATTATTCAAGAGTTTCTAATAGCACATTAATAGAAATGGCAGAAAGAGCCGATCTTATGAATATCCGATCCATTTCGATCTATTGAATTTTACCGAATCCAAAATTTTGAATTTAAATTCCTTTTTTAAATACGATTTAGTTTGGATTTGAATTTGCATATTAGGTATTCCGATATGAACACTATCCGAAATTCACGATTCAAATCCGCTCCAAAACCAAAATCCGAAGTAAATCCAATATCCTATAATATATATATATATATATATATATATATATATATATATATATATTATATATAGAGAGAGAGAAAGAAATTTTTTTTATAGAGTACTCATTTAATTGGAGTACTTGGAGTACATATACATTCTGCATTCAAAATATTTTAAAATTTATGATTTTGCAAACTTTGTTATACGAATATAATAATTTCATTGATAATCTTGAAAATCATGTATGTTTTGCAATATGTTCATCTTGAAAATCTTTTATGTTTTGCAATCAGAACATATATGTTTTGCAACCCAAATGTGTTTCGCAGAACAATTCGTTTTGCAATATTTTGTTAGCAAAACATATAAAATTTTCAAGATTTTCAATTAAATAGTGATATTCATGTAATAAGCGTTGAAAAATAACAAAATTTGCAAAATTTTGAATGCAAAATGTATATGTACTCCAAATACTCCAATTAAATGTGTACTCCATAGAACTTTACTCATATATATATATATATATATATATATATATATATATATATATAGAGAGAGAGAGAGAGAGAGAGAGAGAGTCCTACTCCACTACAAACTAAAATTAACTACAAACTAAAAACTAAACAATAATCCAACATTTCATGCTAATCTAATGATCAAACTAGGGGTACCCCAATACAAAAAATGCTTAAAATAATTGGCTCTATCCAACAAAAAAAAAAATCACTGTGCACGTGATGACGTGGTAGTGGATTTCACTGGTTAACGGTGTTTCGCACCTTCTTGTACGGCGCTTCGCGCCTTTATCATTCTAAAGTTGTAAGGAATGACAATCAATGGTAAAGGCAATAGACGATTGACGGGTGTGTCGAGAGCCTTCGGCCCTCATGACTACCTAACTCATCCGTTTACTGTCTTAAATGCTTCGCATTTCCACGACAAGATTTTTAATTTTTTTTTGAATAGTGCCAATTATTTTAAGCATTTTTTGTGAAGGTACCCTTGGCGGGAACCATAGAATAGATGAAATATAATTAATTTAGTGTTAGTTTGTAGTTTGTATTTAAGGATTGGTTTGTATTTGAGCAAAAACCTATATATAGGTTTTTGCTCAAATACATATATATATATATATATATATATATATAATTTATTAATTTTTAGTTATCCTTTTTAATTAATACTAAGATTTTAATTATATTATTTACTATTGATGATGGACCTGTCCATAATCCAATATACCTTACATTGAATAAATTTGTTACCAACTCCATCTTTCCTGTTTTTTATTCTAATACCTTATATTTTCAATTTGAGAAGTAAAATTTTAAATTTCGAGTTTTATTTGTAATTCTTGAAAATGTTTTTGATTTATAAAGCTAAGTTTTTTTGTTTAAATTAATGTTTCATATATTTTAGATTTAAAGTAAAAAAAATAGCACAAAATAATTTTTTTTTTAAAAAAAATTTAAGAGCTTAAAAAATTTTGGGGTTGGATACCCGATCCGAAACCCGTTAAATTGGATTTGGATTTCAAATTTAAAATCCAATTAGATTTGGATTTGAACCGATCTGTTTCTATCCCAAAACACGTAAGGGAAAGAAATTCTAATAAGAAATTATGAAAACGGCGATTTTTAATTTAAATATGATAATAAAGTATTACTTCTGAAAAATAATCTCACCCATGATTTTTAATTGAGCATATTGACTTCTACATCTCATACTTTTTATTGCAAGAATATTTTACATATATGATTACAATTTGTCTTGTTAAATAGTTCAAGACAAATTATACTACCAAGTCATTATGAAGTCATAACTTGCATCAGTGATCAGACAACTATTAATATAAAAAACAAATACTCAAATGTCACATGTTTATTAACACCCAAAATTTGATATCTGTGGAAGCAGATAAACAATGTCACATGTTTATCACTCGAAAGACCAAACATTAAACCACATCTCACGTTTAATTTTGATACCTACATATTTAATTTCACACTTCGCCTCTTGCCTACGTTTATATTCTCTAGAGATCAAGAATTAAGTTACATCTCATGTCAAATCAGAGAAGCAAAATGTACATTTTCAACATAGAGGTCAATCTTTCCAGGAGCCCCACCAACATAACCAAAATCTGCATCAACCATCTCCTCTGGTCCATTTACAATGCAACCATAATCGCGATTTGACACATTAAAGATTAAAAAAAGAAATGAAAAAAATTAATCAAAGTAGAACTTGTATCAACTTAAGTTAGGTTTAATCAAGGTAGCTAAGCTCTGGTTGTTATCGACACACCATGCTGATGTGTTGTCTTCTCTCTTATTCAATAAAATCACTCACTAGCCGATATATTACTCATTCAAGGATAACAACAATAAAAATAAAAAACCTGGTAAAAAGTATTGAACTAACAGCACCAATAGTTTAAAAGTTTCTCTCCAAGAAACCATTAGCCGATTCGTGTGCAATGTTCCCAGTGCGTTAGAAACAAGAAAAAATGAGATAAGTAATATATTACGTACTTACATAATATGAGATTATAATAAAGAAGATAGTAATAGAGAGATAAATAAGAAATGCACATATTCAAACGTGTTAATTCTCATCAATCTTGTTTTTTACACAAAACATCAAACACTTCATCTACGACAATAGTTTACAAAACAGACCTCAATTTTTCATTTGTGTGCAAAATTTCAACAATTATAAATAAATTAGAGTGATAAAATGAAGAATAGAGATGAGAAAGAGAGAGATTTTCATATTAGAAAGAATGGAGAAAATGTGATTCATATATTTATATAAAAATTAAATTTGAATTCTTGGGAATCGGGATATAGAATGAAATTTGAATTCTTGATTATCGTGTATGTGGTAAGTTTTCAACAAAAATTTCAAAATTAATTTTTTTTTTGCTAAATCAAAATTTAATCTTTTGTTTATTCTTTGTAGATGTATGTCAGTATCAATATATTCTTAATGAACACTAGTGAAGGCTCCTTCAATTTTACATAGAAAAGGGCATTAAGGTAGTTTTCTTTTTGAAAATTAATCAATTTAATCCCATTTAATGATCATTTTTTAATAATTTAGTTACTCATAATACTAATAAAAATTGATAAAAATTGATTTTTGTCTAATGGGGTTTGCACGCTATTCACAAACTTTCCAAAATTATTGTGATTTGAATCTATATATCATCTCATGCCTAGCTGTAATAACACACGTTGATAACAAACTTTCCCAAAATATACTCTAATTATTATTTTGTTCCCCTAATTACTCTCCTCATTAATAAACTTTCCAAAATGGTTTGTGTGGTATCTTCCACATTCTTGGTTTTCTTTTCAGAATTCAAAATTGGATTTCTTTATTATTATACCGCCGAAAAATCAAGTTCTTATCTTCTCATGCTGCATAATCGATAACACTTAATTCATTGTAATGGAACGCCAAAAAACGTCGGCTTCGGAGATGGATTCTGAGAGAGGTATGATGTTCTTCTTTCACGAATGAGTTGTGTTGTTTGTTGTTGTTGATTGTTTTCCTATCCTGATTGCATAAGTTTGGTGCTAACTTATTGTTTAGGTCGAAAGCGAAGTGTAGATTACTCTTACACGGATTCCTTAAATGGTAATTTTTTATTCTCCCATGTTGATTTAATGTTAAACTGTATGTGATGTATATGATTTTTACTCTATTCTGATCTTGAAGTAGTTGCTAAACGTCGAGAAAATGGGTCAGCTTTGGATACTTTCTTGCGTAATAGGATGATTAATATGCAGGGGGATAAAGAGCTGAATGTTCAATATGTTTCTGACATTATTTCTTCAAAACAACATGGTATTATTCTGAAAATTATAAATTTATCCTATCATAATTTTTATATCATATCATAATGTATTAATATATCATGTTGGAAGCTTCCGTTGTATTGTAGTTTTGATTCGGTGATTAAGGATTTTTGCATTATTGTTAAACATGCAGGAAAGCAAGTCGTTGGTGATTCTACTCCAAGAAAACCATTGGTAAAGAATGATGTTACTAATACTGTTGGTGATTCTACTCCTAGAAGACCATTGGTAATGTCTGATATTACTAATAGTGTAGAAAATCGTTTTCACAAACAAGGTAAATTTTTTACTGTATGTTATGATTTTGGGAATTTTTCATTCCTTCATTTTGTGCTAGATGTCCAATGTAAGTTTATTGGAATCATATAATCCATGTTGTGATCCTATTACTCCGATAATGATCTACATGTATGAATCTGTATAAATTTAACTGCGATATTTTTTATAAACAGAACATCATACGAATGTAGCAGCAAATAAGATTGCACCCGTAACTACACCTCGAGGCAGTCTTTGTCAATCCAAGAATACCGTAAAGAATGCTTTTTCCACCCAAAGTACTCCACTATCATGCATTTCTAATTGTAAGTTTGTCAAAGTTCTACACATGTTTAATCACAGTTTATCTACCAAATGTTATTGATTAGTTTATTTTATACGATTATATTTTCTGCAATGTATCCGGTTGCTTGGTTCTCAGTGTCTGCAAAAACACCTCTTCCATCCATGGATAAAATGCTTCGGAGTACGGAATTTACGAGACATACCACACGGGGTAAAGTTTAGTGCTATAATCTCATCATGTTAATTTCCATGCTTATCTCTAAAGTTTGCAGGTTTAAAGGCTAGAGGACATATAACAAATAGTAATCAAGAGAATGTTGATCCACAAAGTCAAATATCACATCCCTCAAATCATCAGAATTATAGCACTCCCACTAATGGTATTTAAATTTTTTTCTTGCTATGTTTCATTTGTTTTCCAGTTACTTAATATACATCAATAACGTTTGAGCAGGACAAGGATCGGTTATGACACAAGTTATTAACAAATCACACATACACTCTCATAAAGGAAAAGCAATCCGACTCGGTATACCAAATGATTCCAACAAAACAGGTATGATATAATAGGTAAACTTCAGAGTATTATTTTTTGTTTAAACAGCTAATACTTTATAACCTTAATTTATAAATATGGTACTTGATATGCATTTGGTAACAGGTTCACGACCAAAAAAGTCTGTCCGAATTTCTTCTTTTGTGAAAACAAACATCATTATATCAGGTAAATAATTTATATTAATTTAATAATTTTACAAGTTTGCAAAATGTTGTCTAATGTTTTAATTTACTTAAACAGATAGTAAGCAAGATTGCTTGAATATCGATAAGAATATACATGCAAATCCTAGGTCATCATCTTCGGGAACTAAGAATTTATTGGATAGTTTTAATGACGTTGAAGAAGTCTTTGAGTATAATGATGAATCAATTGATGAAGGTAAGCTGATATAATAATCCGAGATCCTTATTCTGATTTATAGATTAAGTGTGTAATCATACAAAGATGTCCAAAAAAGCTCAAAGTATTATGATTGTTGTTAGGTTATATGGATTTCGCTGAGGAGTCAGATATAGATATTTGGGAAGGATATCAGAATTTAGGAGGCCCTGATGCTCTTTGCTCAAAGTGTGGTGCCGTTATGTGGAATATGGAGCGGAACAACAAGTCAAACAAAAATGCCATGCCAACCTTCTCTCTTTGTTGTAAAAATGGTCAAGTAGAGCTTCCGAAAGAAAGACATCCACCAGAACCTCTTGCCTCTCTTCTTCGTAATTCAGCTCATTTTCGACTGAACATAAGAGTATATAACCAATCGTCCGCTCAGATTAAAATTCCTGACGAATTTGTTGTCCGTTGTTCGGAGAAGCCGATAGAGACTCTTTGTGACATAGTATATCCCAACTTTGTCAAAAATATGTCTTCACATACATATCTAAGATCCAGAGCAATTTTGACACCAACAAATGCTGTTGTAGATGACATAAATTCAGTGCTGCTTGACAAGATTCCAGGTACCACACATACCTACCTTAGTCAAGATTCCATCGAAGATAGTGGTGTTGATGAAAATGAATTTGATGAGGCTTTTCCAGTTGAATATCTAAATTCAATTAATATGCCATGTCTACCAAAACATGAGTTGAAGATCAAAGTTGGTTCTGTTGTGATGCTTATGAGGAACTTGAACCAGATTCTTGGACTATGCAATGGGACTCGAATGGTAGTTACTGCATGTAAAAAAAATAGCATAGAATGCTAGATTCTTTATGGATCTAACGTCGACAGGAAACACCTCATTCCAAGAATTGATATGGTTCCAACTGACACGAAGTGGCCATTTGAATTTAAACGGACTCAGTTTCCTTTGCAGCTGTGCTTTGCCATGACTGTTAACAAAAGTCAAGGACAATCACTTGATATGGTAGGTTTGTACCTGCCCAAATCTATTTTTTGCCATGGCCAGCTATACGTTGCCATTTCCAGAGTTACCTCTCCAAAGGGCCTTTACATTCTAATCGATAGTGATGATGGTTTAAGCACTAATGTTACAGAAAACGTTGTTTTCGAAGAAGTGTTTTACAATTTGCCCTAATTAGATTAGATTAGATTAGATCATCGAATATTAGTGCTTTCTTTTTTCACACCTTTATGATGCGTATGTTTAAATCTGATAATTTTGGTTCCCAATTAATAGTGGCATTTTAAATTGCAAATTGTTATTCATCACTAAATGTAAATTCTTTAATGTAAAGTGATTAAAAAGATATAAAGATAATTTTCCATGTTGTCATATCTTTCTGTAAGTGCTGTTTAAATTCTATTTACCTATGTTGTCGTATTTATGTTGGTTAATTGCATCAGTGGTTATTCAAAATCAGTATAACATAACATTAAAGGAGACAAACTAATCAATCTGTTGTGAAATGCATAGCACCTCCAAACTAAATTACCAATAAGATTAAAATTGCATTATTAAATATTGCATGTATGGACATACCAATAATAACAATAAATTCAGCAATATATCTTAAAGTTGTACATGCAAACCATCAACAAAACAAATATGTTTTGACACTTTTATCTTAAAAAAATAGAGAACTAATCCCCAACTAATTCTACGTCAAAAGTCTCTCCATCTCCTCGCAGGCTAAATCGAACTATGTCATTCTCATTAAAGCCATTATCAGAAACAAATGTACTCCATCTAGCAGAGAAACGTCTTCGACCATCTGTAACATTTATCCCAACGTTCCATCGTAGTCCATTTCGTACCAAGAAAACAATAGTACCAGAATTCCAGTTGCTTATAAATTCTTCAAGATCCTTGCTAATGTACTGCAATTAATAGTGTTTGTTAAATATACAAGATTACAAAAAAATCTATTTAGCAATATTGTATATACGATAATACAAATAAAATCATACCACTCCATGACAATGAGAATCGACATTAGATCTTGAAAGAGTTTCATAAAATTCTCCAAGAATTTGATTAGCATGTTCCTCAATACCGTTAAAATTAACAGATTCTTCAGTATCACTACCAATATCATTAGTTTCTTCCTCTATCTCTTTGGAAATCCGGCTTTCACCATCTTCTCTTTTTTTCACTGTCACCAATACACAATGTCCCATCATTAATAGAAAAATTAGAAACTGTAAAAGTTATCACTTAAATATAAATATAGTGCTCGAGTGGAATTACCAGAATATGACTTATCCCATGTATCATTCATGAACCAATGTCCCTGACTGATAATATGTGTTTCATATTCACTTTGATATTCCACTTCGAGCCCATCCCTTCGATAAATTCGCATGTTAACCTCATGATTATCGGTAGTTGTCAGGAAAAATGTATCATTCCTTTTGAGATCATATTTCTCTAAAATCCTCTGAATATTTTTCAAAGCCTTGGTATTTGCATTATATGATACTGTATAAGTGGATTGACCACAACGTATTGTATCAACCTTTGATACAATATTAGAATAAAATTTCCGGACAAGAATTGGAGGAACCTGTCACATTAAATTTTATTAGCATATGTTAATGACATTTGCATCTCTACTATTAATATACAAAGTAAAAAACTATATATGGTAAAAAAAAAGGTAAAATAAATATATAAGTTAACTTACGATCTCTTTATGATGGGACGTATGCAAATTTAAGACGTGAAAAAATGAAGCAGGACGACTTCGTAATCCTGTTGAAAACAAATAGAATTATACAATAATTACAAAAATATCGGATAAATCATTGACCACATAATAAGCTTGGTTAATATTTCTTTACATAATAATATACCTGATCTTAAATCATGTTTGTAGATCTCATCACTTTTGAACAAACACACTTGCACCATATCCTCTAATGGTTCAATTACCGCGTTAAAAATGACAATGTCGTTCTTCTTAATTCCACAATCATTCACAAAATCACTCCATCCATTTCCAAGATAATGATCATCGCCAGAAACTTCAATATTTACTTCCCAATATTTTATCAGGAAATGTAATTTAATGATATCACCGTTTTTCCACTTGCTATATAAATCCGATAATTCTTTTGGTAACATCTATTAAAAAAAACAAGGTAGTTAAAATTGAAAAATTGGTAAATACAAAATACAGGTTGAAAATAAATGCATTAATCATATACTCACCATCTTATTATTCCCTGCATCAAAATCAGGTCCATTTATGCTTAATTCGTAGTAACGTAAATCCCTTCCATAGGCACTACTGAAAAAAAACGATCTCGCCTTCTCATCTTCTAATTGATCAAGTCCAAGGACATACTCACTTAAGTTTATTTTAGATTTTGGATCCTCAGTTCTACACGAAAGACATTTGTATTGATATACTTCTAACCCGTACGAATTATATATCTGAATATTAAAATCGCCATCCCCGAGGTAATCCATGAGTAAAGTATACATTTGTTTGACCTTATGAGCCTTCATAAATTCCTCCAATCCCATGATTTTTCCTCTCCTACTATCATATAGGCCTTTCCAGATGATACCTCCATTGCATTTTATCTTAATATCTCGAGGAATGCTATTGCCAAATTCCTCTATAAATGGTTCAGGTATTCTCTGACAATAATGTACTATATTTGAGGAATTGTATGTAATTTGAAAATGCTAAACAAATTAAAACTATGTACTTTTAAGACATACCACTGTACCAAATGAGTTGTTTTCTGAAATGCCTGCAGCAAAACTCCTCCTTATTGATCTGTTTTCTGAAGAAGCAAATTTAGCAAAACACTGAGAAATTAACAATTTATATACAACAAAATTTAATATAATAGCATCTATAATTAAAATGAGATTATACATTTATACCTTTTAATGACATTATTAGTTGAACTTGCTGTAGAACAAAAAAATTCAGGTTATTTAGTTTTAAATCTATGTAAATGTTTAATAATTGCAAGTAATGTAGAGCACTCATCAATGGATGGAAAATAATGCACATAACATGCTTACCGGATTCATATTGTTGTGCATAGAAGTACAATAGAGCTACAATAAAGAGATGAAAGGTTCTGCAATTTTTTTATGTGTATACTTAAAAAGCCTTTAAGAGATACAAAAATAAGAAGTTATATATAGGAGTAGTTATGATTTGACTAAAATCAAATCATGTAAATTAGGTTGATCACGTTATTTTTTTTTCCATAGATAGAGAAGTGAACAAATTAATTAGTAATTAATAAATGTTGTTAATCAAAATCTTAATTAATTAAATCAAAGAGAGTATGAGAGTATCACATAATATCTTCTATCTCCTATCTATCAAATCATGAATGATAAATTAGCTACTCCATTATATACTTATTTTTTTTCATATAATAAAAGTGAATAACAAAAGCACACACTACACTATATAACCAGCTATATTATCTTAAAATCCTATATGGTTTAATACACTTAAACTACATTATTTTTTTTGTTCTTCACCTGCAGTTTAAGTGTGTCGTGTTTACATTATGATTACAGTATCGAATACTTCTCAATTGTTCTCAATTCACCTGGAGGTTAAGTTTGTACATGATAAAATATGTTTTGCGACATGGCCAGCTCTACGTTGATATTTCCAAAATTTTGTTCTCCAAAGGGCCTTTATGTTCTAATCGACGATTGTTTAAGCAACAATCGTTGTATATTAAAATATCTTTTATAAATCAAATTATTAATTAACATATAACAAACTTTATTTTATTATATCAAAACACATCCAATCATTGACAAGAAATATATTTCGTCAATCAAATTCTTAAATAAATATAAAAGAGTATACGAGTATCACATAATATCTTATATCTTATATCAATCAAATCCCTAATTAACATATACGAGTAAATCTTTTGAATTTAATTAATTTTTTGAGTGAACATATATCTTATCTTGATTGTGGACCATCTCTTTCGTTTAGCACTTCTTGAAGTCATTGTTTATAACTTATAGAATTTGCTTGCAATACACAAATGATAGAGAATGAATATCTCATTCAAGTATTTAATGAAAGCTCAGGGTGGTTATTTAGAGTAGTTGTTAATTCATTTAGAGCAGTTGACATTTAGAGCAGTTGTCATATTGATGTAATTTTAAAAAGAAATAACTTCTGTTAGAGATTTATACTTTATTTTATAATCATTTTATTTTTAATATTTGCCTCATTTATTCCATTTAGTTGAATTTAGTTGATTTGATTCAGTTGATTAGTTGATTGATTAAGTTGATTAGTTAAATAGTTGATTTAGTTGACTTTTTTTGATTTAATTGGTGATGCACACTATCAATCCATTTTTTTTTAAATCAATGATGGATTTAAAAATGAAAATTATTTAAAATCATTTAATAAAAAATCAATTTAAGATCATTATTATTTAGGAAAAATTAGGTAGCAATTTAAAGATTATAATCATCCTTATTAGATTTATTCAATCAAAAATCAATTTAATATTCTTATTATTAAGTCAAAATTAGGTTTCCATTTAAAGATTTTAATCATTCGTATTAACCAACATGAGCATTCATATATCGATACATAGAGACATAAATTAAATTATTCACAGAAAAATATATTAAAATAACAGATTAAAACAATTTGGTTACAATATAATCAATTAAGGATTACATTTGCAGATTTTGTGATTTTATATTTAATGATATAAGTTTGAGTACTTGATATTGATATTATGACATGCAAATTTTTTGCATATGATTTGGTAAAGTTGTTACATTGACATCAGTGAGACAAGTATACCATATAGGTTTACCCATTATAAGTAGTTTTTGCATTCTTGATTCCTGACTTGCTCAAACATTTTAGTTTTACTATCTATTGCATTTTAATTTATTGTCACAGTAAGTAGAACTCTTACTATCGATCTCATTTCAAAATGTTTAATTTTCACATATGAAATTATATATTATACATGTTACTGATATGTTACTTTGTATTGTTAGTCCTGTAGTTCAAGCCAAATATGCAAGGAATTATGTTTGATCGTATTCAGAGTCTTGAGAAATCAAGAACAAATTGGAGACTGAAGGTTAGATTGAGCAGAATGTGGCCTACTACATCGCCGGAAACTCAAACTGTGAAAGGATATAATCTTATCCTGTTAGACGATGATGTAAGTACCATTACCTCTGTTATTTTAAAGTTATATCCATGTCTCTGTTAAGAAATATTTTCATGTTTCATATTAAATATAGTTAACATATTTTTTTGTTATTATTGTTGTAGAACTCACATGTCCATGCTTATGTCTATCCTGATAATTGGCATAATATTGGGAAGGGTGTTATTGAAGGAAATGTCTACATTATTGAAAACTTTCAAGTTAGGGACACAATCGGAAGGCTCAAACCTGTCTCTACTAATTTTTGTATTCGTTTGTTAAATGATACTAAGATTCAATCAGTGGAAAATGATGCATTGATTCCTGTTCACAAGTTTGAGTTGATGGATTTAGGAGATTTATTTCAAGAATGCAACAAGTATGCCACTGATGAGAATCCTGAATTTGCAATAGGTTTGTTTGTCATATTTCCATTAATTTTTTAATAATTATACAACCAGGTAATATGACTTTTTTCAATTGACATTAATTCTATGTTATACATTACAGACGTGATTGGTGTTATTGAAAAGTTTGAGAGAGCAAAGCCAATTACAACCAAATTTGGCCAACGAGAAATTGTGCGCTTTAAAATAAATGATGGAAGGTTTGTAATTTTTGTTCTAAACATAGTTAAATAATTATAAGTTTTTTTATTGTTTTCTTTATAATCGTACTGACTTGAGATATTTATTTAACACATTTATAGCGTGTCTCACAAAGTTAGCGTTTGGGGAGATTTAGCTTGAACCGTAAACGAGGACTATGAAAAGCAAGTGGACAAACGTGTTATAGCCATCATCACAAGCACTAAGCTAACTTTATTCAGAAGTATGTAAAATGCATTTTTATTTTATCCCGTTTCAATGTATATTATATGTTATTCAATTAGTGTATAATCGTTCAATGTATGACACAGATGAAGTCCAGATTGCTACATTGCCCTCTTCTAAGATTTTTTTGAATCTAGACATTGATCCTGTTAATGAGTTGCGAGAACGGTATAGAATGTTTTTACTGCTTTAAGTTTGTTGGTTTACATATGTCGTCTAAATTATACCATTACTAACAGGTTAGACGAAGAAGGATACAAATCAGAAGAAGGGTCTTGCAAAATAATAGAAGTCTTGCGAAATGAGTCTCCCATACCGAACGTCTCACTGAAGGAATTGAATGAGAATAGTGCTGCCTATTTTGAAAAGGTGTCCTTTGGTCAAGAATTTTTTACAATGCATAAACGTGGCCATGCATACATGGATATTGCATACATAGATTATGTTACATTTGGATTATACATTCCATGGTTGTTCATCATTTATAATATTCTTATTCTTATTCTTAGTAACATACTAACATCTCTGTTTTCAGAAATGTGTAGTTGTCACTTTCAAAATAAACAAGATTGAAGATGAAGAAAATTGGTGGTACAATAGCTGCAACAAATGCCATGATGAGGTTGAGAAGAAGTTTAGATGTGATGAGTGTAAACGTAATTTTCCATATGCCGAAAAAAGGTAAACAATTAAATAATAATACTATTTGTTAACATATAACATGCAATGTTGCAAAGGTTCTTGGTATTGATTTAATTTAATTACTTATTGTGAGCACAGGTTTAGGATTTTTGTTATGGCTGAGGACAACACGTTTGCGTGTAATGTCATACTCATGGACCGTGTTGTTAAGCACATTGTGGCAACTACAGCAACTAACCTCATAAATGAAAACAAGAAAGTAAGATTTTCGAATTTTAACGTAAATCTGTTTGTACCTTTAAAAATTCAACCTATTTATGGCCATGAATTGTTTTTGTAGGCTGCTTCAAATAGTGTCATGCCTGCTATCTTGAAGCATATTGTTGGAAAAGAAATCACAGTTAAGATAAAGCTTTCTGAAGCTAATATTAATGGTGATAGTAACATCTATGAGGCTGTTGATCTATATGATACATCCATTATAGCGTCAAAGGATCTTGACAATTCACCAATGCCTAAGACCCCTTCTTTCAGTCAAGCCGTGGTGAGAAAATAATTAATACAATCTACCAAGTTGTTACCTTATACTAATTTCAGCAATAAAGCAAGCTAATATATTTGTGGTCTACTCTTTTAGATTTTGGATGGAATTGAGTTGTTTGAAACTCCAGGATCAAGCACATCTGTAAGCAAGAAAATTAAGAAGGTCACACATTCATTTTTATATTTGATCGTTTGTGTAAAGTTGTTGTTTGGTTACTATATGATAGTACTATTTATTTCTGTTAATGGAATGTATACTAACTGCAGTTTATTAAATTCAATATAGGAACCTTAATCCTTGGTGATGAGCTTAAGTTGGTGGTGCTGATATTGAGAGCATGTGTATTTCTTTGATGCTGGAAGCAATTTGGCAATATAAGCCTGTTTAGAATAAATAAAACAATGAATGAGCAATTGTTTGTTTTCAGAAATGTTCTTTGCTACTTATCTTTATTTACTCTATTTTTGAACTCAGTGGATTGATTGACAATTTGCAATCACGTTTAAATGATTTTCGAACTCCTTTTAATCTATATTTGTTTTTTTAATAGTACATAATTTCCATATAATATATTGCATTATTATCAACTGTAAAAGGAAATCTTTGCACAATGCCATAATAGTGCCTAAGAAAAAAACAGCTTCTTTGCCAAGTGTATTGATATATCAGATATAGAGCACCAATTGCTTAATTCATATCAAAACAAATACTTTGCGGCATAGCTTACAAACTTAAAATATTTCAGAAATTGAATAAGTTTACTAATTCCACCACTAACTGAATACTACTCCTTCGATCGTAGCAAAAACCAAGGTTTGTTAAGCCAGCGTACTTAGTGATTAAAGTAAAAGATCAGTTAACTTATTTTGTAACATCAAAGATTATTCCTTCTGCTCCCTCAATCATATTAAAAACCAGGATTTGTCTCTTTCGTAACTCATTATCCTTGGCAAAGTTGTTCCATCCAGCAGAGAATCTAGCTCTCCCATTATTCACCGCCAAACCAATGCTCCATGATCTATCTTCTATCCTCAACAAAACCCTTTCACCTGCTATCCAATCTCGATTTTCAGGAGCTATATTTCTTGGAATGTTCTGTAATAAAGCGATAAACAACTGAGAATAGTAATCTTTTAATAAAACTATCAAGCAAACAGAATGGCACTTTGACATACCACTCCTTGGGTCCTATTATGGACATGGCATTTTGACAGAGCTGCAGAAAAAGAATGGAGATCGTTGTTGATTCCTACAGCAACCACAACATTTTCAATAATAGGAGCTTCGACCACTGGTACTTCTTCCTCCACGCTATCTTCAGTTTCTGATTCTGCGTAAAAAATGAAAAAAATATAAAATCAGAATGTAAATAATTTTGGTTAGATTTTTTCATATTAAAGTTGTAGTACCATCATCGGATGGCCAATCAATATGCCAGAACCAAACATGGTCAGAATTATCCATTAATCCTAGAGGACGAGTTAAGTAGTCAATCTCCATTCCATCAACTCCATAAACTCTTGCAGTGATAATGTTGTTGTCCTGTTCCATGGTGAAAAAAAATTATTTCTTTTTGTCGGATATCGAACATGTCCGTAATTTTCTTCAATCCTTTAAGACAGCCCTTGCGCTGATTATAGGAAACGGACGATTTCACACCATAAACTTCCATTTCACTGATTTGATTCAGGTTCTCAGAGTAGTTGTCTTTCACCAATTTTGGTACAATCTGATAATGCAAAGACATATGTATGCTAAATTAGTATGCTAAATATTTTATATATCGAACTGATCCAAAGCAATATTGCAGACACTATAAGATATTTAAATCAGTATATTAAATGTTTAATTTCTTACAATTAGTCCATCATCCAAAGAGACAGGCGACACAACTTTGTAGAATGATCTTGGGAAAATCATGGCTCCTGTTTCAAATATCATGATCAACATTGAATCACTTAGTAGTTAGCTATAAATATAGTCAACATTTAAACTACATTATGTTGTATCCTATTATAAGACAAAAATTTTCTAGTAAAGACAATGATTTCTAACCTTCACCATGATCAGTTACGTACTCATCGCCTTTAAAGATGCAAACATTCAAAAGTTGATCATCATTTGTAAATTTATACAAAATCAACGAATCCCCAGCAGCAAGCTCTGTTTCTGTTGCAAAATCCAGCCATCCCTTCCGAAAGAAACATTTTCCAACTCTCCGTTCAACTTTGATTTCCCATGTCCTTTTAAGAAATCTAAGATTGACCTTACTTCCATGCTCCCAGTTTTTGTAAAAGCTTTCCAGACTTGGATTCAAGATCTGTTTTGAATGTTCAAAGTACATGACATGTGTTATATATGTTCACATTACATTTGGTCTAATTCACAATTTTTGTATGTTATGCAAACTCACCAGGATTTTATTTTTGGGATCAATGTCCATTGACATGATATCTATCTGAACATAGTGTGGATCAAGTATAAATCCATTAAACGTCATTAGAGGTAGACGCTTATCATACTCCAAAGAATCATAATTAACTAATAATTGATCTTCATTAACCTCCTTTGCAGCTTCACTTTTTTTAAATGCTATTGGATCACTCAAAGGATAGTGACATTCAATTGCACTTTCTTTATAAATCTTTACATTGAACAAGCCACCACCATAATAGTCAAACTGAACTATGCTAAAGATCCTAATGCCATAAAATTTTACAAAGGTACGCAAGCCATAAATGCAGTTAAATTCAGTATCATATTTAGCTATCCATGTATTGGACTTGCACTTGATCTTCAAAAGAGATGGTAATTTCCTTCCAAATTGTTTATGAAAAGGCAAAGGAACTCTCTGTGAACATGAATGCATTAATTTAGAATCTGTAAAGTATGATAAAAGTTCCAACATGATATTAAAGCATGCTTGACAATGCTAAACGGTCGATAAACTTACAAATGATCCTAAACGTAGGCATTCAACATTTGCTGATACAAAACTTGATTTTGGAAATGGTTCCCCTAAAAATACACATTGAACTTCATTATACTCTATAATCTATCTTATTAACTATAAAAATAATTTTTATTGTAATCTGAAATCATACTTTTGTGTTTCGCAGGACGAATTTCCAATTTCGATTTGCATCCATGCTGAAAAATACAAAATATGATATGAATTATGCTTAATTAGGTAATTTGGTTTGTATGAACCTCTTTCTTATTAATTAAACATTCATATATTCAATTTACCTAATTTAATTATAGATAACAAGAATTCTTAATTTTATTCAATTATTATAAGAACAGGGGATAAGTAACATCAGGATATAGAAAATTTAGTTAATCACATTTAGTGATTAACACTTACAATATGAAGCAAAAGCATATAATGGTATTCCTAATAGATAAAGAAGTACTTAGTCAGATATAAGATCATTATGTGCATATTTCTTCATGATTATGAACTATCGCAAGACTTTACCAAGAATCCTAAATCACAAGACAGAAAGCATATTCACAAATTGCAAATTTCGATTATAAATATAAGTAACATTATTCATCAATGAAAAGGTTTAATCCTCAACATCGATTACATAAACCAAAAGTTCGATTGAACATGCATCACTTTCAAAGATGGATTCAATCATAAACATATACGTCTCTATAATACAATTATAAATCAATTACAGAACATCAATGTTAGATGCAGAACATGTGTATTAGATGTGTAATCGTAATTATAATGTCTAATAGTTGAATCCGATGTTTTCCGTGGATAAGTGTTAGAAAAAACCTCCATTCCTGAAAGAGCTATTGATCCGAGATTGAAGTCTTCCCTACAGTCCAAGCTTGATCGATCTTGAATCGGGGCGAAGTTGAAGACAGTTGCATGCAAGAGAGAGTTTTGTAGATTGGGATGTAGCTATACAATTAATTGTAATATTAATTGTAATATAGAATACCGTGTATGTCTTAAAAACCTTTAAATTTAATTTACACACTAATCTAGGTAAAACATGTCATAACTAGATTTATGTACAAATTAGAAAAATTATAAGATTATAAGATTTAAAAAATGTATAAATTGATATATGTAATTATTTTTTTTAAGTATTATAAACTTTTATTTTAAATTCTCTACTAAAATGTTATTCGACAAAATATTTTTTTTTTTTATTTTTCATTATGTACTAAAGATTTTTTAAATTATTTTATTTAATATATATAAAAAATCAATTTTAAAATTCACACCCTACTTTAAATAAATTTTTAATTTGCAGTCAATAATAAAATAATATTTTTTTAAATAATAGGCATTTTATTGCATTTTCTTACAAAATTTTGAAAATTATAAAATCATAATATTGTTTATATAACTTCGTCAAAGAACACATTTTAATTTGATAGTTCAAACATTCCTACTTATTAAACGATAAACTTTTGTTTTAAAAAATAATTCCTTATGATGTTATATCTAGCAAATCGGTTAAGGTCACATTGTGGGATGAAATTATCGCAAATCTGGAATCGATTTTTAATGCCAATTTTGATGTTTTGCCAATTGTTGTGTTAACAACTATGAGATCACGTATTTTTAAAGGTAACATATCTTTTTTGAAAGTTAGTAATGAGAAATTGTAATATTGCTAAAATGTTTGGATCTTTGGTTAAGTAATAGTGTTTCTACAATACAGGTAAAATGCAAATTAGCTCTTCTCTATCATCAAGAATCTTCATCAACATTGACTATGAAGATGTGAATCAGACAAGGCAAAAGTAAGATTTTAACAACCTTAATTTTTTTAAAAAAATATTAATTATCTGTTTCTATTGAAAACAATATTTTTTCTTATACTCAGGCTTCGTGATCAAGGATATTTGTGAGATTTTCAGCGGGAGATGTTCTAAACAAGCCAAGTTTATTATAAAAAATTAAATATTGATATTGTTTTTTTCCTACATTCCATTGTTGAATATTTTGGATTTATATGTTAAATAATTTTACTATTTTTTAAATAGTAACTATTGGCCAATAAATATTATTGAACGATGTTTTTCAATTAACGATTATCGTGGAGTAACTATTGGCCAATAAATATTATTGGCCAATTAACGATGTATTGATGGTAATAGGAATTATATAGATGGATAGATAGATTTGATATTTTCGGAGTGAGACTAATATTTATGGAAGCTTTACGCTGCTTTTAATTTCTTTCTTTTTCTCTTTTTTTATTTTAAAAGGTACTCCTTACATCTTCAAGGACGAGATCCACCGACATTGGCTGATGTGTTTGCACAAGCTGAATCTTTCAAGATTGTGGAACAGTCTTTGGCAGATAATCGAAAGACCGATAATCAAAACAGTTCTAAGGTAAAGATCGGAAAGAGGAAGGATAGGTCTCCCAGTCCAACTCGCCGGATAGCAACAGATGCCAATCGGGTGAACTTAACTGAATCTGGCAGAAATTGGGGTCCCCCAGATACTTACACTTATGATCAAAGGCCGGGTAGTTATACACCTCTTGCAGCCTCCATTGAACATATTTTTGAAGTGAACAAAAATAAAGGATTCTTCAGAAAGCCAGAGCCTCACTCTTCTTGGCAAAGTAAAGATAAGAGAAAGTACTGTGAATTCCATGAGTCTTCTGGGCACAATACTCGTGAGTGCCGTCAATTGAAGGATGAAATTGAGGATTTAATTAAGGAATGATATCTAACAGAATGGATTGTCAGAGAAGTGAAAAAACATAGGGAGAATCCTGATAAGAGAGATGGAGGGCGCGCCCCCCATGTAGATGGTAAGCCTGAAGAAAAGAAGTTTGTGAAGGAAGGAAGTATTCACACTATCTTTGGTGGACACCACCTGGGAGGTGACAGCAATCATGCTATGGAGAGGTATACTAGAGAAGCGAGATACCGACCTCTTACAAATGTGAATAGTTTGGAGTTGAGGCCGCCTAAATTGTTCAAAGGGGAATTTGCTGATATCACTTTCACTGAAGAAGAAGCAAGATGGGTACACCATCCTCATAATGATGCTTTGGTGGTGGCAATTCAGATTGGGTCCAAGAATGTGCATCGAGTTTTTGTTGATAATGGAAGTTCGGTGAATATTCTGTATTACAGTACTTATCAAAAGCTGGGACTTCTAGATAAGGATATGCTTCAAGATAACGGATTGATCTATGGTTTTTCGGGCGAATCTGTAAAGGTCATGGGAGCTATCAAGTTACCAGTAACTCTCGGGGAAGGAACTCTTTCTGTAACACAAATGATGGATTTCATGATTTTGAATGTGGAATCATCACACAATGCTTTGGTGGGACGTCCCTTGTTGAAGGAAATGAAGGTGGTGACCTCCATCTATCATCTTGCAATGAAGTTTCCTACGCCAAATGGTGTGGGAACAATTCGAGGATCCCAGCATGACTCGAGAGACTGTTATCATAAGGCAATTAAAGGGTTCAGGAGACAGCAGGACGGAGGGCGCGCCCTCAGTGAGAGTAGTTCTAGAGTTATGAGTATTGCTCTTGGAGAAGTGAAAGTCCATTATCTTGTTCAAGAGCCAGAGGAAGAAACGCCCTGCTACAAGGCGCGCCCTGAGGAGAGAATTCCAATACTTGATGATCTTCAAGATGGAATTCTAGAGGAAATTGAAGAAGATTCGGAGGTGATTTCAGTTAATATCAGAGGAGAGCAGGTCGAAGGAAGGCGAATGTTACTCGAAGGTTTGTTGTATACCCTTGTTGAGGAAGACTTCCCTCATAAAGAGGACGCGCCCTCCAAGGGTGCAACACCAATCGAGGATCCTCGAAGTTTTGATTTTGATCTTGATCCGAGAACACCACAACCTGTGGAAAAGACTGGTCCTGCAGAGGATACTATTTCAATTATGGTGGATGAAAAGGATTCGAGTAAGGTTTTGAAAGTTGGATCTCAATTGAATTCCAAGTTGAGAGGAATGCTCACTAATTTTCTTTTGAATAATCTGGATATCTTTGCTTGGAGTCATGCTGATATGGTAGGAATCGATCCAAAGATTATGTGTCATCATTTGAACATATATCCCACCAAGAAAGGAGTTCGCCAGAAACGTCGACCTGTGAGTGGAGAAAGAGCTATAGCATTGAAAGAGGAAGTTGATAGACTTCTAGATGTTGGTTTGATCAAGGAATCATATTATCCAGATTGGCTGGCTAATCCTGTTCTTGTCAAGAAGCCTAATGGAAAGTGGAGAACTTGTGTGGATTTCACGGACCTGAACAAGGCTTGCCCTAAAGATAGTTTTCATCTCCCTCGAATTGATCAATTGGTGGATGCTACTGCTGGCCACGCTCTTTTGAGTTTCATGGATGCTTATTCGGGTTACAATCAAATTCCCATGTACGAACCTGATCAAGAGCACACCTCTTTCATCACGGATAGAGGTTTGTACTGTTATATTGGAATGCCATTTGGTTTGATCAACGCTGGAGCTACTTATCAGAGGTTGATGAACATGATGTTTAAAGATCTGATAGGGAAAACCATGGAAGTGTATATGGATGACATGCTTGTCAAATCTTTGAAGGCGGAGGACCATGTAAAGCATTTGGAGCAGATGTTCGGAATATTGAGGAAGTTCAGAATGAAGTTGAATCCTCAAAAATGCGTGTTTGGAGTGGAATCCGGAAAGTTTTTGGGATTCATTGTTAACCATCGTGGAATCGAAGCGAATCCAGCCAAGATTAAGGCCTTGATTGACATGAAATCTCCATCTAGTGTGAAACAAGTTCAAAGTTTGGCTGGGAGAATTGCTGCACTAAATCGCTTTGTGTCAAAATCTTCAGATAGATGCAGAGAATTCTTCAAGGCAATCAAGGGAGCGGCTAAAGATTTTGTGTGGACTCCTGAGTGTGAAGAGGCTTTTCAGAAGATCAAAGAGCAGTTGGGGAGTCCTCCGCTCTTAGCCAAGCCCGTGGAAGGAGAAACCTTGATATTATATTTGGCAGTTTCGGAATACTCAATTAGTGCAGTATTGGTGAGAGAAGAGATTGATCATCAGTCCCCGGTTTACTATGTGAGTAAACGTTTGCATGATGCAGAGACCCGATATACCAGTATGGAAAAGTTGGTTTACGCTTTAATCTTGGCGGCAAGAAAACTTCGTCCTTACTTTCAAGCTCATAAGATCGAAGTTCGTACTGCTTATCCATTGAGGAGTATTCTTCACAAACCGGAAGCTTCAGGAAGAATGTTGAAATGGACCATCGAGTTAGGGCAGTTTGATTTGGAATATACACCAAGAACAGCAATTAAAGGTCAGGCTTTAGCGGATTTCATCCTGGAGTTTGATTCAGAGACCGAGGAAAAGTCGATTGTATTAGTGGAACCTAGAATTCCTCCTAAGAGGGCGCGCCCTCTTGAGGAAGTTCCTCAACCTTGGTGGAAGTTGCATGTAGATGGAGCTGTGAACAATGGGGGAGCTGGTGCAGGAGTAATTTTGATAACGCCTGAAGGAAATCAGTTCATGAGTGCAATTCACTTCAAATTCGAGGCAACTAATAATGATGCGGAGTATGAAGCTTTGATTAACGGATTAAAGATGGCTTTGGAAATGAAGGTAGCAAATTTGATTGTATCGAGTGATTCGGAATTAGTGGTCATGCAGATTAAAGGAGGTTTTCAGTGTAGAGGTCCCAGAACAGAACTTTACATGAAGTGTGCACAACGATTGATTCAGAAGTTTCGTGAAGTAAGGTTGGAATGTATTCCTCGAGATGAAAATTGTTCTGCAGATGTTTTGGCCAAGCTAGGATCCCAGAAGGATGCTATGTTGTTAGGAACAGTACCTCTACAAATTCAAGAAGTGCCAAGTATTCCAGAAGTGGAAGTTATGGAAGTGGAAAGTACTCCGTCAGTTACATGGATGATTCCTATTTTAGAATATCTCCGTAAGGGGATTCTCTCAAGCGACAAAATTGAAGCAAGGCGTCTTCGATATCATGCTGCAAGGTTTGTGGAGTATGATGGGATTCTGTACAAGAGAGGTTTCAATCAACCGCTTCTGAAGTGCATAGATGGAGATGAATGCAATTATATCCTAAGGGAGGTACATGAAGGAATTTGTGGCAATCACTCGGGGGGTGGTTCGTTGGCGATGAAGGTGTTAAGGCAAGGTTATTATTGGCCTACTCTAAAGAAGGACGCCTATGAGTTTGTCAAGGCATGCGATAAATGCCAGAGGTTTGCCAATTATTCAACGATTCCCGTAACTACCTTGACTTCAATGATGAGTCCTTGGCCATTTGCTATGTGGGGAATCGATCTTATTGGAGAACTCCCTAAATCCAAGGGAGGAGTCAAGTATGCTGTTGTTGCAGTAGATTATTTCACCAAATGGGCGGAAGCAATGCCCTTGGCCACAATCACAGCGAAGAAAATCAAGGATTTTGTGTTCAACTCTATTGTGTGCAGATTCGGGATTCCTTACAAGCTTGTTTCAGATAATGGGAAACAATTTGACAGCAAGGAGTTGCGAAAGTTGTGCGAAGACTTGGGAATCAAGAAGGAATTCACAGCTGTGTATCATCCTCAGAGTAATGGGCAGACTGAAGCTATCAACAAGATAATCAAGCATACCTTGAAAACCAAGTTAGAAGAAAGCAAAGGGAATTGGCCTGAGGAACTTCCTATGGTCTTATGGTCTTACAACACAACCCCAAGGACTACAACTGGGGAATCTTCTTTCATGCTGTCTTATGGATGTGAGGCAATGGTGCCGGTGGAAATTGGAGCAGGATCATTCCGAAGAGATTTCTATGAGGAAGAATCAAATATGGTGAACCAAAGGCTAAATCTTGATTTTTTGGAGGAGACAAGGACTAACTCACAGTTAAGATTGGCAACTTATCAGCAAAGGATTGCAAGGTATTACAACAGGAAAGTGAAGACTCGTCCTTTTAGTGTAGGTGATTTGGTTCTTCGGAAGGTTATGCCAAATACAAGAATTGCAGCTCATGGAGTTTTTGGCCCAAACTGGGAAGGACCGTACAAGATCAAGTCTATCATTTGGGAAGGAACTTATCATCTAGAAGACTTGGATGGCAATACAATCCCAAGAGCATGGAATGCAGAGCATTTGAAGAAATATTATCAGTAGGGTGCGGCTTTGGCCCCCTATTATATGAAGGCTTATATTTAAATTATAGACTAGCATAAATAAATCTTCTCATAGTCTAGGGGGGTAGTGCATATACGCCTTCCTTAGTTTTAGTTGAGATTTGTTATTTTTATATTGTGGTTTTTCGAAGATCATTCTCCTTAGCTCGGGGGGTAATACATGTATACCTTCCCTTGTTCTGTCGAGATTTAAATTTAATAAAGAAGTCATTTGAAGATTATTGAAGTATGTCAAGATATTTTTAGCTGTTTCTTGAAGATTTTTTGAAGAATCAGAAGTCGTGCCCCATATCTTAGGGCGCGCCCTATTAAATTCTGCATAATTACAAGTAATATTGATATGATAAAGGGATACTGGAAATGTCCTAGGGCGCGTCCTCAACCTATATTTAAAGAATTTTTGAAGATATTAAGTCACAGTTAAAGTTTAAGTTGAAGATATTTTCTTAAAAGAGAAGGTCACGCCCCTGGTTAGGGCGCGCCCTCATTTGAAGAAATTAACAAATAAAAGCAAGGAGATAAATAATAAGCATAGCAAAGTTCAAAAGGCACTAAAAGTTAGGAATTACAACTTGCAGGGTTTTACAAAGGACCCGCACCTTAAAAGTTAAAGTATGTACGAAACAGGTTTAAAGACTAAAACCCTAAGGCACGTCCTTAGGAGGAGAAGAAGGGATGTCCTTGGGAGGTGAAGGAGGCGCGCCCTGAGTATTGTTTGGACGAATAATTGTAAGGGGAGATACATCTTCAGGAGGAGAGCTTGGATTGGGGATAGCTGTAGAATTTGAATTAGGAATGTCCTGGGCTGCTGGAACTTTCTCAGTGGAAGGCGCGCCTTCAGGATCTTTGTCCAACCCTAGTTCAATCCTCTTTGCTTTGATTGCATTTGCATGCACCCTCTTGAAATCTTCAATATCTTCAGCACTTTCTCGGCCGAATTTCTCTTCCCAATTGTAATCAGGATCGTTTGCTAAGAAACCAAGAAGATAGAAATCAAACCCAGCTTGGAAGTTTCGATCTTCCATGGCCTGTTTCTCATCTTTCCAGCAATCGGCTTTCTCGATCTCAAAAGAGTCACACCATACCTTCAATTCCTCCACCTCTTTCTCTAATTTGTCATTTTTGGTATTCAAAAGAGTGCGATGTTCAATGGATTCATCCAGGTCATGCTTCAAATCAGCAATTCTGTCATTTTTGGCATCCAGATCTTTCTTCCATTTATTATCATTGTCGACAATCATCTTCGAATACTTCCTATTCTCAGCTTCAAGTTTGTTGATGTGGAGTTTTTCCTTATGAACCCTCTGGGCGCGCCCTAGAGATTGAATAAGCAGTTGAGCAGATGCCCGAATCATGGATTGAGATTCCTCATCCGCATTCATATTTTGCCAAATGTCAACCTCCTTTTCTTCAACAAGGGAGGCAGCAACAGGGCCAATTAAGGTTTCAACATATGAGGGCGCGCCCTCATATCTTGGCTTCTTGCCCCTGTCAGTGATAGGTTCTTGAATATCAGCATTCCTTTTCAGAGATTCTGTGGATGGAGTGACCATGTCACTGGAATTCTTGTCCTGCACAGGGCACGCCCTGGAGTCAGATGTACCCGCTTGGTCGTGTTTCTTTTCTCTGTCATTCTTCTTTTTGGCGGCGCCAAATCCGCGAGGAATCTTAGGAGCCATACCTGTACAAGATAAAAGAGAAGAAAGGTTAGGCCGCGCCTTGGGTAAAGAAGGCAAAGTATAAAATGAAACATAAGTATAAACGATTAGGGCGCGCCCTATCCTACATTATAACTATTACCTTCATCAGAGTCAGAATTTTCATTTTCGCTATCACTAGATGAAGAAGTAGGAACGGCGATGCCATTCCTAAATTTTTTAAATTTACAAATGGAACCAACCCTGTTGGAAAGAATTCCAACCCTTTTTAGATTTTCTTCAGTGATTAGAGTTTGAAGATTAAATTTCTCCGCTGCAACTTTTAGGATGGCTCTGGCCCGGGACGAGGCCGCGCCCTGAAGTTCTTTTTGAACTCTTCTATCTGTTTTGGATTTAAAAGAATTAATAAAAAAAAAAAGAAGAAAGGAAATTCTTGAAAAAAGGAGTGTAAAGACGCGCCCTCACTTACATGGATTTGTGTTAAACTGGAGTCGAACTCGAGGAACATCCCAGATAAAGAAGAAAGGTTCTTTCCATCGTTTAATGTGGCTAATTCTCCCTTCAGAAAAGCCCTTGCTGTTGTGAGGTTTGTTGATTACCAGGTAATAATAACCAATATTTGATTGACGGATGCTAAAAAAGTAGCTGATTTCTTGCATAGAGGGAGCACCGAAACCCAAGTCATGGAAGAGGATGAGTAAGCCTAGCACAAGTTTGTAGCTGTTAGGGGAAAGCTGGATTGGGGCTAGATCATACCACTCAAGGATTTCCCTTAGGTAAGGGTGTAAGGGCGCGCCCACACCTAGAGCAACGAGTCTTGGGGTAAGAACCATCCTTGGAATTCTGAAATCTCCACCGTAGTTGAAAATATGGGGACGATGGTGGGAGTGAGGAATTGCCCAGAGTCCTTCTTGGCCATAGTATTTCATAGCCCATTCCACTTCATCATTAGTGGCGGTAGAAGACATGCTCACACAGGCTAATTTGCCTTGTTTCTTTCTAAGTTGGTTCTTTTCTTTTTCAGATATTTCATTATATCTGCCCCAATCAATGTCAATCTCTGCATTAAGGACTTCCCAATGTTCGAATGGGGTAGGTGATGAAGGGGGAGATGTTGGTTCAGAATTGATTACTGGTGAGATAGACAAGGCGGAAGGCGCGCCCTCATAAGAATATGTATCAGAAGAATGCGTGTCACTGGGAGAATTGGAGTCCGGAGCATAATCATTATCAGATGGGTCTGTGTATATGAGATTTGAAGTCTTTTCAGGTATTGGTGTTGGAATTTTTTCAGGTATTTGAGTGTTGAGGGGAATACCATCAAAGGAATCTTCACTGGAGAAATTCATCCTGCCTTCGTTAAAATCTTCAATAAGGCGCGCCTTGTCTTCAGGAGAAATAAACGAAAAAGGGCTCCTATAAGGTTCAGGAGATATGGGGGGTGGCAATGGAGAATGGATCCCTAAACGATCGTTGAATTCCCTAAATGGGTGAAAAGGCAGAGACGCGCCCTCCAGCTGCAAAATTAAATGAAAGAAGGGACTTAGGGCGCGCCCAAGAATTAAATAAATAGAAGAATTTTTTGCAAAAATTGAGATCTAGATGTCAGGCGTGTTCTGGGTAAAAGGCGCGCCCTAGAGTATAATGATTAGCAGCATAAGGATGCACCTAAAAGATTTTCTAGGGTATTCTAGAAGTGTCATGAAGAATCAAATTTCTAAAATTACGTCGTGGTATCAGAGGAATCCAAGGCGCGCCCTGTGTTAAAGGCGCGCCCTGAGAGTTGATTCACCGTGTTATTTTGACAGAAACATATTTTTGAAGAAGTTATTGTGGCAAATGAAGATCAAGCATGCATACATACATATATATATACAAGTAATATTGAAGAACACGAAGACAACCAAGAGTCAAATCGCAAAATCGGACAAAATGCATGGTGAAAGTACAAATTAAAGGCATCAAAACATACCTTGGAAGTTCCGGAACGAGATTTGTGGAAGAAAATCAAAGGAAACTGTCGAGATTGGCCGGATTATTACTCGGAAAAAGAGATTGTCGGAGTAGAAGAGTTTTTGGGAAAGAGAGAGTAGAAAAAGAGTAAAATAAAACAGAACAGGGGTATTTATAGAGATTTGGAAAAATAGTGGAAAACAGCTGTTAGCCACTCAAGTCGTTTAAAATTCTAAAGACGCGCCCTCTGCCAAGGCGCGCCCTGATGAGGAATTGTGAAAATTTTTGGGCTTTTCAGAAGAAATTCCATACATCATCTCTGATTTCGTATGGAATTGGGGGGTAGTTGTTATAGCCAAAATTCGGTTCGGGTATTTTCAAGATGGATTCGGGTCAAATATGGGTTCAATTTGGGGAATTTTAGAGTAAATTAGGGTTTTGACTTAAGTTGGAGGAATTAGGCCGCGCCCTGGCTTTCCTTATAGTTAGGGCGCGCCCTAAATGTAAAATATGGTGACAAATCTATTCAAGTTGATTTTCTAAGAAGACATTGAAAAAATCTGTCAACTTAAATTCTATTCAAGTTGGGATTCTATTTAAGTGGGATTCCACTCATGCTGGAATTCTAGAAGTTGAAGAATTCCCTCCTGTCGTATCTCAGGAGGGGGATGTTCGTCGCAGAAGGCCTCCAGGGGTTTGCCTGGATATAAGGACCCTTCTTAGACGCTAAGGGAGGCATCCGTGCGCCCTAAGGTGGAAAGATGGGGACTTTTTGGTGTGTGCTTTGGGAGCTCTGTTCCTGTAGCCAATGGGCGCGCCCTCATTGGGGAACTTTGGAGTAATCCTGCACTTTGCACCCAAAAGCTCTGGATCACCTGTCCTGTTATCTGGTGGGTGCTTCTCATTCGGGGGACAGGGATGCGTTCTGCACTTGGGGAAAATCACGGCTATACCTGCATCCTTGAAATCAAGAAATAGCTGGTAGCGGATAGGACTAGTCCTCGACGGGGGAAGTTTCCTTATCCGTGAAGTCTTGAGATCTTGAATGAGCCTTGGGCCTTTTGTGGTTAGGCCTCATAGTAGAACATTCCGGTAGCTGGTTCGATATCCAAGCCCATTTGGGTTTCTTGCTCTCCAAGAACTACGTAGGGCTTGATCCCCTATAAATACCGGGGTACGTAGGCCGATTGAGGGGTCGAAAGTTGAGAACTCACGGGCAACCGTTACGAACCCTAATCAATCTCAGCCACCACTTACTTATAGCCACCCAGGCAATCACTTTTTCCGACGAAGAACCGCTGCTACAGATCTTGTTTCTGGCGACGTACCCGAAAATTTGTTGTTCCCAAATTCCTCCGTCAACACCATCCATTTCTTAACATAAATTTTTCACTTGCGTGGCACGCAATCCATAACTTATTTTTAAAATTTTCTTTTTTTTATATAAAAATAGGATTGTTCTATTTTTATGAAAAAAAGAAAATTTCAAAAATAAGTTATGGAATTATCCTTAAAATCCACCTTAAAATGCGTGCCGAATCCCGTTCCCCAATGTTAACTATTGGGTGGGACGGAGGGAGTAAAGCTTTATGCTTGAACAAGACCGTGCAAGTACTGGCTTTTTATTGTCCGATGTGGGCTGAAAACCAAAATGGGTTTAAGTTCTGATTTTTATTTTTATATCTTTGATCGGGCCGTAAGGCCCAAAAGGTAGTGGAATAATAAGATCGGGATCTTTTACTTTTTGTCCTACCAAGTATTCGTTCATTCGTTATTTTTTCAAAAATATATAACAAGGGAGTACAAAATACTTAGCAAAAACAAAAATAAAGAACAAAATTTATGCATATTAGATTGTAGTTTCCATGAAAAAAAATTGACATTAAAAACGCTTTCATAAGTCATAATTATTTCTTCTAGTTTAGCAAACAAGAACCCGAAGGAGGAATTGTTGAATTGCTGCTCAATAATGTTAACATGATACTTAATAAGGTTTCCTAATAAAATGCTTGTTTGGTTAATTACAAGGTTGTAAAAATCGGAATTCGGTCCGACTCGGTTTTGTTCCGGAAAAATGAGTATTCGGAAACTCGGAAAGTACTCGGAATGAGTACTCGGAGAACAAATCGATTTTTTTTTTATTTTTTTTCTCATATATTAAATCCATTCATTCATATTTTAATGTACATGTGTTAAAATTTGAAATTTAGCGGTAATATATATTTTATATATATACTAATAATAATTATTTAATAATATTAAAACCAATAGATAAACATTAAAAATACGAATAAATGTAATTCGATTTGATTCTGGAACTCGGAACTCGAAACTCGGATCGGACGAGGGGTTAAAAACGAGTACTCGGAATGAGTACTCGGCTGACTCGGCGATTTTTAGAACCCTGGTTAATTATGGATATCTTCTTTATACTAAAGTTATATTTTTATAAAAATAGTTACTTAAGGAAATTTCACTTGTTATTCGAAATGTCAACTAGATACTTTTGCAATCTTGTATTTCTAAATATAAAATTTTTGGTAAGGGAACACCAACTATCAACCGAACAATCACATAATGCAAGTCCATATGTATTCACTAATGTCTTACTATATAAAGTATAAAAGTATAATGCATTAATCTTATCTTCCCCGTATCCTGAATTCGATTCCCGTCCAACTTCGAAATTTATGAGAATAAAATATTATTTATAAAATATATAAACTTAATTATTAGAAAGAACATTTTGTATTACATGATTAAATAAGATTGAATGTTTTTCCAATAATATATGTTGTCTTGCTACAGCACGAACTAACCCCCACATAATAATTTTTGAATTGACATATTTTAAAAATGTCACGAATATTTTTGGAATCATATAATTCGTATTCAAATAAAATTCCATGAAGTATTTATATACTTTTACAAAAGTTTCATTCCAGAGCACACTTTCACTCAACATTTTAGCATGAGAAATAAAGCAACATAGCTGTGATTCAAAAATGATTTAAAATCGCAATTCGAGTCTTCCAAAATACTCGTTGGTAGAAGCCTACCAGGGGAAAACAAAACAAAATAAAAATTAAAGTATCCCTAGTTGCCTGCCTTCCTCAACACTCCCCCAACCCCAAGGCCTGCCCCTTCTCTCTCTCTCTCTCTCTCTCTCTCTCTCTCTCTCTCTCCCCTTGTTGTTGCCATGTAACACAATTCAACATCAGATCCTCGCTTATCTTCATCTTAATTCTCGCTCTCTTAAGGTTAATTTATTCACTTTTGATTTTTACTACTTTCGATTTATGATTTCTCATTCTTGCTGTTTTTTGATTTATTGTAATCGGTGGTTTGTTTTATTAACTCCGACTGAGTTGACTCGTTTATTGTAATTCGTGGATTTACATTTCATTTCCCTCTTGTAATTGCTTGTTCTGTGTCTACTTGTTATATATGTATGTAGTTAATGTGTGTGTGTTTTTTTTTTAAAATTTGAGTTGTTGATATAGGGTTTGAGTCTATTTTGACATGAATTTGTAATTATATGAATTTGAATTATATGGTATGATTTTTGTCGATTTGAGATGATAATATGCCTATTGAAATTGCTGGCTGTTTTGACCCTAAAATGGATTTTTCCTGTTTGAAATATAATTATATGTTTTTGTGCATACACGTGTGGGTGTGTGTGTGTTTGCGTGCTTATGTGTGTTAATTTGAGATGCTTACAGGTGAATGTATTTAATTTTGATTTGATACGTTGATAGTTGTGGGCGCGTTTGTCGGTTTGTGCATGTATGTAACTAGGTTTGTTAATCTGAGATGCTAAAATGCGATAAGAAGGCATTGAGTTTGTTTTTGACTGAAAATTGAGTTTGTCAATTTGGAAGTTTATTAATAATAATAATGAAATGAGATGCTAAAATGCGATAAGAAGGCGTTGAGTTTGTTTTTGACTGAAAATTGAGTTTGTCAATTTGGAAGTTTATTAATAATAATAATGAAATGAGATGCTAAAATGCGATAAGAAGGCGTTGAGTTTGTTTTTGACCAAAAAATCTGAGTTTGCCAATTTGGAAGTTTATTATTAATATTAATGATATGAGACGCTTTACAGGTGAATTGTGTGACAGCAGAAAATCAGTGATTTTTTTGGGGGTACTAATCTATTTGGGATAGGGGAGGTATTGTTTTTCCTATTTAGAAGTAGGATTGGATGCCAATTGTAAGAATGAGGAGAAGTACAAGGGGGTTTAAGGTTTTGCGGTCAGGTAAGCGGGTGTGGACTGATCAACTGGTGGAGGTTGGAAAGAAACCACGACGTACTAGAGCTAGGGCTATGGACAAAAAGGTGTTGACTGAAAATTCTGTCGAGGAGGCATCGGTATTAAATGATAATGGGAAGTCGGATGAAGGTTTTGATTTAAGTCAAGAAAAAACTGAAATGGACGTTGCTGAAGATACAAAGAAAGAAATAGCCCAGGGAATTGATAAAGCACTGGGAGCTGTTTATGAGAGGAAAGATGAAATGAGTACAGGTGGATCTCCAGTTAGGTGTACATTTGGTGCATTTGGTGTCCATAAAAGGAGGAGTCTTAGGTTGAGGAAGGGTAGAATGTGTTCGCCATTGGTCACAGAGAATGCAAATGGTGGTCTGCTTAGTGATTCGTCTCTTGGATATGATGTTATCCAGTGTTCTTCTTTAGAATCTGGTCAGCAGGTTATTAGTCCTGTTGTAGAAAATTCCATCAAAAATGTTAAAAAATTAAAATCTTCACGTGCAGGGTTAATAGAGAACATTGATACTTCCACCTGCTTTGCAAATATATTGGTTGTTGAATTAGATAGATGTTACAGGGAAGAAGGAGCTACTTTTAACTTGGTAAAATCAGATCCGAACCAGTGGTTTGTTGCAATTGAGAAAGATGGCACAAGGAGATACGATGTTATGGTGCAGCAGGTTATGAAAACATGTAGTTTCAACAGAATGACTCATGCAATTATATGGACTTGTGATAATGGATGGAGGCTAGAGTTTCCTAACAGGAGGGATTGGTTGATTTTTAAAGAGCTTTATAAAGAATGTGCTGAACACAATATTAAGGCTCCTAAAGCGAGCGGCATTCCTGTTCCTGGGGTGCGTGAAGTACCAAGCTACAGTCAAAGCAGTCGGGGTTCCTTCAAAAGACCACATTCTTACATCACCTGTAAAGATGATGAATTGACCAGGGCATTGGCAAAGGGGACTGCAAATTATGACTTGGATTGTGATGATGAACTCTGGCTAGACAAGTTCAATAATGAGTTTTTTCAGGATAAGCAAATCGATGAGCATGTGTCAGCTGTTGCTTTTGAGCAGATAATTAACTCTTTTGAGAAAGGTCTGTTCTGTAGGCAAGATGATTATTCTGATGTCAGAGTTGCTGTAGATCTTTCAATGAATTTAGAAAGAAAGGAGGTTCTAGAAGCTGTGCACAACTATTGGATGAGAAAACGAAAGCAGAAAAAGTCGGCCCTGGCTAGAGTTTTCCAGGTAAATGTAGCTTTGTCAAAATTTTGAGTATGTTATTGAAAATTAACTTCAACAATGTGCTGCACAGTGGTGCTGATATCTAAAAGTATGTTTTAAACATTTTAATTACAGGATTATTGTGCTTATGTTATTTGCTTCCACATACACTTTACAAACTCACACATAAAATCCTCTATCTGTTATATGTTACATGTAACTTGTTATGTAGCATTTGTTTTACAAAAAGATTGCTTCTCCAGTCAATAATAACACAAAATTAAAGTGTTGTCAGAATTTAGTGCTCTGATTCCAGGGTCATGTCATCCTATGAATTTCAATCAGTGTGCTTACATGTGGACCAGAATTGAACTTTATTATGTACATATTTGGCTAATGAGATGACATGTGGGGGAGGGAGGAATTCTAAAATGAATGAAGTTAAAAAGATAGGAACCTCAATCAAGTTCTTGTATCCTCTTTTTCTGACATAGCATTTAAAGATTTTATTTTTATCTTGTAGCGGAGTACTTAGGGAGGCCTCCTTTTTTTTATTTTTTTTATTTTTTAATCTTATGAAAACCGAGCTACTGAATGTCTTTATTTACCTCAGCAAAATTGACAATAAGGTAAATGAGGTTTGAAAATGATGATTGTGGTAGGGAAAAATAACTTCATATAACAATAGGTTGCATAGTGGTTATGATATATGCTAGTATGTCTGCACATTTTAATTATGAATTATTGTTCTTTTATATCTTACTTAATTCACTCCCATACATGCTTTACCAAGTCACACATATATCCTTCTATCTATTACATGTGAAGAGTCTTATTATTTAGTGGTATTTGTTCTTATCCAATTGATGTTACACAAAATGAAACTTTTGTCAGAATTCTGATACTACAAGTTTAGTGTCATGTCGTCCTATAAACTTATATAATTAACTCATTGGGGTTATGCATGGACCAAAACTGAACCTTGTTATGTACGAATGACAATGAGACAATTTGTGGGAAAGAAGAAGTACTAAAAATAAACAAGTTGAAGAAGATGGGAACAATAATTAAGTTCCCTGAACCTATCTTTTTTGCTTAGCAGTTGGAGGATTGATTTTGATCATGTAGTGTAGTACTGTAGAGAAACCTCTTTTTCTTATTTTTTATAAACACGGGAGCTGAGCTATTGAATCTCCTTCTGCCTGCAGTTTTTGCTTTTACAATATATCATTTTCTACCCGTCTGCGATTACCTTATCTCATCTATAGGCCGTGTAACTGTTGGAGAAGCTGATCTTGTTGGCTACCTTTTGACTTTTACTATGTTATTTGATGAAGGGGTTCAGTTTCTGTTAGTGAGGGCACAGGGTAGTGTTTTAATAGTTTCATGGAATCAGGAACTACATATAGTGCACCTGGAATTTCTTTCATGGTTCAACTCTTAAAATTTATAATCCAAGACCCAACCCTGTTTTAGTGATCCTAATAGTAGCAAATCGCATATGGATTACCCATTAACCGATCATCAAATCTGGTGCCTACTTGTGAAGCGTGACTGCGTGAGCAGGTGTGCTTCTCACAACATTAGTAGAAAGTGGTGGATTCTTTCAGTATAATAGTGGAGGTGGATTTTGGCCTAGTATTGGCATTAGAATCTTCTAAGATGATTTCTTGGGTTCTGTAATGTCACAGCCCTGCTTAATCCCAAGATTTCATTCTAGCTTCACATAGATGACAATTTAGCTCAAAAACTAAACTTACCACAAACATTATAATTTAACAGAAATACCTTGCTACCATACATAAACATAAATACATAGATGGATCCGTAGAGTTGTCATTTACATCAGAATGTTTAAGCAGCACTAATCCAAAAACTATGATATTCACCCTAACCATTGTACAATACTAGTAATCCCACAAGTTCGGTTTAGTCCCAAAAACTACAAGATACCATCTATTACAAAATATTAGACCTTGCATAGCAGTTGAGCTCATACACACGCAAAAGAGGTTCACTTAAACAAGTCGACCAGATGGTTTAGATGGTTCTACGTTTAACTGAGTTCCTGCAAGTTTCAACATCAAGAAAATATCGCATTTGTGAGCGTCAGCTCAGCAAATAACATCTCAATAAAAACAATATCCTACCAGTAATGTTTAAACTACGCAAAATAGTAAATTTTAAATCATTCCTTGACATATTTATAAGCACCTGGTCACCCCACCCCCTTCTTTCATGTTAGTTTACTCAACTCTCCTGCAACTATTTAATAACATCAACTTCTTTCTATTCACACACAGTCTCCATAACAACCACCTTAATTCCTGTACTCCCAACACAAAGCGAAATTTTAAACAGTAAAGTTGTTTTCGTCTTACCAAAAAAATCAAGTACAAGACTTTAAAACCCAACATTTTCCAATCAACCATGACCCAGCTTGTAATTTCAATCCCAAAACAACTAGTTTTTCCTCACAAAAATCAACACAACATTAGATGTAAGGTTTATCTCACCTCACACAATCCATTTGTCATGCCATCAGAAATAAGTGACAATTAGCCACAGAATTCATACATGCAACTCTCATCTTTCACATTTAGTAACACACCCATATAAGAGTAATTACTTACATGAGAAATCAATAGCAAAACTCTTCTACTTAACTAAAAATTTCAATCCTAAAGAAAAGGAAGAAAAGTAATGAGGAGAGTGTTACTTGCCTTTAACCGAAAGAGAAGAATTTCAATTATAAGTAATTTTCGGTTGTTAGTCCAATTTGCTACCAGTTGCTGGTCCTTGAGGGAAGTAGATCCTTGAGCTCACCTTCTTCTTTCTCTCTTCCTATCCTATCTCTCTCCTTGTCTCCCCTGCTTGTTTCTATTTTTTTTAAATTACTTCTCTCGTAATTTCTAATAAATCCCACCTTGTCTCTTTTTCTTTTTTAAATTTTTTTATATTATATATATATATATATATATATATATATATATATATGTATTCTCCTCTTAACATATTTACTATTTACTATACTTTCTTGATCCACATTTAACATATTTTTTCTAAAATTAACCATAAAAGAGTAACACCACACCCACTGCAAGTATAATACTCAAAAATTAATAAATAAATAAAGTTTAGAATATTACATGTAAACTTCAAAGATGTTCATTTTCGAATAGAGATAATGGTGCGTTACAAGTGAATCGTTTGAGTTTTTTATTGTTTTTTTATTTTTTTAATCTAGCTAATCTGGTCATGTATCAGATCGTATAATCTGATAGAAAAAATGGATTTGGACCAACCGAATAGAAAACCAATCCGATTTGATCCATGGACAGCCTTAAGTTGGATAATCAAACCGCATTCCAGATGTGGAGGTCAGTGCACGCACAAAGGGTATGCTGTTACCTGTGCTTCTTATTAATGCCCCCCCTAGGTGTAACTAATATATTGAAATGTGTACCAATATTTTCTTGTGCTACTGGTGGCTTTAAATTTTTAGATGAGCTAGAATTCGTGAGATGATGATGTTTGTGGAACAATGAAAACATCATGCTTTCTAATATCATGTCTATCACCTCTCTTTTCTTCCATTTGTTAGTGTTTATAGGTTTTCCTACTACATTTATGTCTGTATACCAATTTATATATATGTTTTCCCGCTGCATTTGTTTGTAAATGTCCACAAGTTAAACATGATTATGGCTTGTTCTCTATATATGTCTAACAAACATAGATGATCATTTCTGACAGTCTTACCAATCAAGGGAAACACATGTTTCACCGGCGGTTATTCTTGGCAAGAAAAGGTCATGTACTCGGCAGGCTACCAGAAGTGGAAGAGGCCAGCAAAGAACTTTTTCATCAAGTATTGGTCTACCTTTACATCATCCATTATATTGTTAATAAGAAAGACAGCTTGAATTTTTCTCTTCGAGCACATTCGTCATCTTATTAGAGATGTATTAGAGCTTTTGTTTGCGTAATTAACAAAATACTAAGACTGGTGAACAGTAAATATAATGTATTCTGTGGTTCAGTGCGATGGAAATGTATTTTTAGTGTATGCTATCATGATGGTTTTCATCAGCCTGGTTCCCTGGAGGATATTGTTTGATGCCAGGAAATCCCCCGAATTCCAGCAAAATGAATATGAATTTATTGTTTTTGTCAATTTAATTTTAACAGAACTCAATACTTGGCCTCTTAATAAACCATGCGAGAAGTTTTTTTTGTTTTTTTTTTAAACTGATTACTAAAAACCCAAATCACAACAAACTAAACAAATATTCATTCACATCACACTTTTAAAAAAAAAAAAAAACAAATACGGAGGTATAAATCACAATCCCCGTTACTCTACCTTTACATGCGTTACAGGTTAAAAAATGGCGATATATTTTATCCATCAGTGGCTCATAAAATTGTTGGAATAATTTTAAAGTCGTAATCTGACAATTTGTTTGGATAAAAATAGACACAAAATGGCTGTATGTATACTAAACTCCATATTCCGTATATCAAAAACCAAAGTAGCACTAAGCCATCACAACACCAATCGATCATCAACGACAACAAGAATAAGTAGCTTATCTATGGATTCTCCTCCTCAAGGTTACAGAAGAAACGTCGGTATTTGTCTCATCAATTCCAATAACAAGGTCTAACTCTATTTCCCTTGCTAATTCGATAAATGAATGTTCGATAAATTAATAGTTTTGACTCGAATTATTAATTAAACTCTAGGGAGGTTTTTATTGTTTGTTTATATGATATGCTCTATCTGTTATGTTTTAATTGTCATTTTTCGATAATTTTTGTACTGGTTTTATAAGTATAATTTCACGATGATAATATCAGAAACACGAATAAAGCAAGCAGGATTGATTAGTTAATTTGAGAGAGAATTAGCTGGGAATATGACTTGTTATTGTTGATTTTGTAGATTTTCTCTGCTTCGCGGCTGGATATACCGGGCTCATGGCAAATGCCGCAGGTAAAATTAGGCTATTCGGCTAGTATGCAGTTTGATTTTTGGCTAGTATTCAGTTTGAATTTTATGATTATATATGGTGTTTTAGGATTTCGTCAATGTTGAATATGTTTTTCAACTTAAATATATATGTTGTTGTAATCAAGTGGGTGGATTGGACCTATTTAGTTTGGTACATCGAGGACATTGTTGATTTTATATTTATGAGCTTGATAGATTGTGAGTATTTTGTTAGATCACGGGTCCTGAAAATAGGTTGTATTTATCTTGTATATGAGCATAAGAGGGATCAATCCTGAATCCACCAACCTGTTCGTTGGTTGTAGGGGGTTGATACCCCTTGATACATATAAACCTGATAAATGACTTTTATCGGATGGACTTTCCACAAAGTTCGCTATGTAAATGTGAATTCTGTTTACTCAATCTATTTCCTGTTAGGAATGGAAATCATGGAGTTTACATTTCCATACGATTGAGTTCTTGGGTTTCTTCAATCTTTATCTGCTCCAAAAATTAGCGTTTCATTAGAACATATTTAAGGGTCACTTGGCAGCCGCATGGCATTTGAATGTCTCTCATATATTAGACATGTAGTCAATGCCAACACTGTTTCATTGTCGTAAATGCAGCATACATATGGTGGTTTATATTACAAATATTTTAAAACTACGAAAGTGAATTTAGCCGAGTTACATTGTATTATCTTTCTGAATGGTGATCCTTTAGACTAGTACTTTAAATTCAAATCACATTTGTATTAAATGTAAAATCTACCATCAAGACAATGCGTAGACAATAATGGTTGGCAAACTTATTTCAAGACAAACAACAATTTTTTGAGTGCTGCAATTCGCTGAGTCAAGGCAGTTTCTGAGCAAGTCAATTCTCTGAGGTGCCCTGGCAACCTCTTCTGCCATCAGCATCTGTTCTAATAACTTGATATGTCAAAAAATAGTGTATGGAGTGACATTATTCTTTGTTACGCAACACTCTGCCAAATTAGTATGGTACTCTTTTGGAAATTGTGTTTTGTGGTACCATGTCTAATGATTCCAGTAAACAGGGGGGAATTGATGAAAGTGAAAACCCAAGAGATGCAGCTGTCAGGGAACTCAGAGAGGAAACTGGAGTTACTTCAGCAGAAGTTATTGCAGAGGTTTAAAACTGAAATCATATTATTATTGTGGGCCTTGCTTACACCATTTACTTCATAATTTATTCCTTCCAGTTTTAAAATGAATGGGCCTTCCTTACACCAATTACTTTACAGTTCTTAATATAAAGAATTTGCATCCCTCTTATACGTTTTGTCTCACACCCACATCCTTCTCTTACATCTCTTATTTTGTAAAAGAACTTTCATTCCATTCTCCCATCATTCTATCTCTTCCAAATGAACACAGCCTTATGGTTTGATTCAAGGTGTAGTAGTTGGTTTTATATTTATATGCTTTGTTATCTTGATATACAAATTCAATGTCAGTTGTCTTACTGAACTCAAGGATCACAACGTGATTGGTTTCCGTCTTTCTGAATGGAAAAGACATTAAAAAGAATTTGTAGAAAAAAGACATATGTTATTATGTTTGATATTGCCATAATGGATCTATACGGAGAATTTCAAATCTTTTAAAATCTAGAGTTGCACCTTTTTAAAAGTTCTGTATTAGATTGACTAAAGATTCTTAATGTTAGTAATTAGTTTAATCTAGGACTTAATACCACTTCTCCCCCTCACTCAGTCATACATCCTTAATTTTTTTCTTTCCTGTTTGAATATGCTAGTGCAGTAGTGCTAGTCTTTGTGCATAGATTTAGAGTGAACATATATAGATCATATGTTCAAGTAGATGTTATGAACTAGAGAAACTCTTAGCCTGGGCATTCTTTTTCAATATTAAAGATTTTTAACATGAATCATTGGAACTGCCTTAAAATTAATTTTACAAGTGCTGTTTAAAAAGTGCCACCTTTAATTAAAATTGCAAAGCAGCATGATATGATATTAATTACAGATTCGTCATGCAGGTACCACATTGGTTGACATATGATTTCCCTTCGGAAGTCGGGGAAAAGTTAAATCGCCAGTGGGGATCAGACTGGAAAGGTCAAGCACAGAAATGGTAAGTAAATGTGTGTTTTTACTGTACTATCATTAGGGCTAGCACCTTCAATTTGGTATAGCATCAAATAGATGGGGTAGATTTATTAGATCCAGATAACAGAAAGTAAAGCAGAGGCGAAAGTTTAAAAAACAAAATAGAGACAAATAGGTGCTATGTATTAACACCCTGGCCCACATCAAAACATTTGGGACAAGTTACCTTATAAGCTCTAGTCCTACTAGCAAGTGCAATGACAATTGAGCATTAACCGCCCTTTTGTTTAGTCTTTAGCTAATTCGACTATTTCATCAACCCGACTCCATTAGAGTATGCTGGATGTACATTGACATATCAACCCAACTCCCTTAAGTATACTGGATTCTCTGATCAATTAATGTTGTGCTTGGGTCTAAGTTCCGCTACTTTGTGTTGGCCCTTTGTTCATATTAGGAAATTACCAGTTGTCTAAAGACACTTAATTGTTGATAAAGACTGACCTTCTTTCTTAAGCAATTGTTTGCATATATCATTTTCTTATGCAGTATAGTTGATGGGGTTTCTATTCTTTGAATAGTACAGCTTGTTACTATTTTATATCTATTAAATGTTGTCGAGTCCTCAGATGTGACAAGTGAAATCGCGTTTCTATCTATTGTTAGCTGTGGATTTTGTCCAAAAAAGAAATGCAAAGTTACACAAAAATGTTTGACAGGAAGAATCAGGAAGAAGTGAAAAAAAAACTACTAAGAGGTGTAATTATGATCTTAAATTGATTAATTCCTTCTGAAACATGTTTTACCTGTCAATTTCATGCTCCAACAAGTTAGATGAAAGATGATTTGGCGATTGATAACTTTCAGATATCAGATGGTACCTTTTAGGCTTTTACACTTCACATGGCACAGATGAAATGACCTCGTCTTAAATATTATTCCCTAGACTAGAATTAATACATTTTCATGAAGAGTCTTGCCTTTGTTTCTTTTGGTTGTTATATGAGCAAATGAACATCACATTGTTGGACCAAATTATTGCTAAAAGACCGATCATATAATAATTTGAAAGAAAGTTTAAGTATTCCATATATGCTTCCGTATGTTTGAGCACACAACAGCCTTTTTTGCTTGAAAGCGCACACATCTGTCATTATCTTGATACAGTTTCCTACTTGAAATTTTTAAGGTTCCTCTTTAGATTTACTGGAAAGGACAATGAAGTAAATCTCCTGGGTGATGGTACTGAGAAACCTGAGTTTGGAGAATGGTCATGGCTGTCACCAGAACAAGTACTTGATGGAGTGGGTTCCACTTTCCCTTAAAACTTTTGATATGGATTTGGTTATAAAAGCTCTTATTATACAATTTAACTTTTACTTTATAATATTTTCTGCAGGCAGTGGAGTTTAAGAAACCAGTTTACAAGGAAGTTTTTACGGTTTTCTCCCCTCATCTCAACTCAAACTTATGAAGAAGGTTTGCATTGTTCCAGCATGAGTTCTCATTTTTTTGTCCTCTGATTTTAGTGATTTCCATATCTGCTTGTTCCACACTGCCCGTTTGCATTGTCTTTCGCAAGCAAACCCTTGATCTCAGTTTTAGTTGAAGTAGAGCTCGGAATTGATATATTCAATAAATTGCCATTCTTATGACAAATTGTTGTGCAGTTTGTAGAACACCACTATATATGCCTTTTTCTGTAGTAAAATATATTGTTCATAATAGAGTTTCTTTCCACTATGACAAACTTTGGTGCTATTTCTAAAAATCATCAACATATTTTGTTCAATTTAAACAAGTTATAAGGTGATTTTGTTCTATGTTAGTTCATAAAAGAAACAGTAGGACACTTTCAGGTTCCAATAACAATTGGTACTTCATATGTTGGAGTTTTTAATTTTAGTTTTAAAGTGAATCACAATTACAGTGAATAAGATAGTAATAATTATATTATATTAGGTTAGGTTCAAATTAGAACCTTATATTAAATTAGAACTTAGGACTAATCAATACCGTAGATTTTATGTAATCAATGATTGAGATTTATAATATGAAGTAATTATGACAAAAAAAAATTAATAATAATTAAAATACTATAAAAATGTATAATGTTCAGCATATTATATTAGGTATTTCTAAGAATTCTAATTATAAGTGTTTCTATGTGAAACCTCACCCGAAGCAACAATTTTGCTGTTAAAAGAATGAATTAGATATGTAATGTTTATGTATCAAATGTATTGTTAATCAAATAGTGAGCCTATTGTTTTTTTTTTAATCTATCATGTACATTTATTATCGGTTAATTTTTTTTTTGGAACCATATATTATCAGTTAACTAGCATGAAAATCCGTGTGAGGCACGAGTCATTTTTTATTCAACAAGTTGTAGTAAATTCAGTGTTGCAGAATGACAGTGTCATGCCAACAAATGGAACTTAAAGAAAGTTAAAGATTTTCGTTTTTAAAACATATTAAATAAAATGGAACTGAAAGAAAGTTAAAGATTTTCGCTTTTAAAACATATTAGATAAATTTATATTTGCTGGGTTGCAAGTGCTCAATGGAATTAGTTAGGCGAGCTTTGCTTCCGTCCAGGACACTGACTATCCAAATCTGTCATTCATAGAAAAAAACACGAAAAACTTAAATCTTTAGCTATATCCACCCACCACGATGGTAAAGAATCAAGAGAAAAAGAAAAAAAATGCAATTTTTCAAAAATAAGAAGCACCTACCAACAATCAACAATCTTATACTCCCTCCGTCCCATCCATTTCTTTACAATTTCCTTTTTGGGATGTCCCACCATTTCTTTACATTACTAAAAATAGTAACTTTTAACAATAAAATACATTATTACAATAACTACTTTACTCCACTTTTTCAACACTTTACACTATTACACCCACTACTTCACTTATTTTAACAATAAAATCACTATTACACCCACTACTTCATTTATTTTAACAATATTACACCCACTATCCTTGGTCTCCGTGCCCAGCCCCCAGGTAAAGAACCTGGCGGGACAGAGGGAGTAATTATTTACAATTCACTGTTCTTCACACATGATTACCCAATAACTTGTATCGAATATGCACCCATTAGTAATGTGACGTACTCGAAAATTGAGTAATACTTGTGACTTGGATAAATACTCGAATACTTTTAAAAATAGTTGTCACACACAGTGTAATTGAAATTAAGTAGAATATCGAAAGATCATAATCATCAAAAATCGAAATAGGAGATAAAAACGACCTGGCTGACTGGCTGAGGATTGAGCTTGTCACCCATATGCTCACGGAAAGATACCCCACACAAAAATCCTTTCTCACAGTCCCACAAGACCCCAATTGAGCTGGAAGAACGATTCACCGCAAAGAAGGAGCATGACCCCTTTTCCATGCCGGATACCAAAATAAATCATGACCGCGTGCCTAGGATATAGCTTTGCAAAAGGGTAAAATTGTCTTTTAATGAGATTAAAATGTTTCACGATTATTTTTACCTTGTTGATGTATCTGTACTATACTATTATAATCGAAACATGGTATATTTGGTTGTCGGTTTGGTATATTTTTTTTTGTACACTCAATAATAATCGTTACATTTTAAGATAAATAAATAAGAATCGTTGGATCTAATGCTAAAAGAATATTCATTTTCTAATATTTGAAATACTCTTATAGGTTCCAAGTTCGAATCTCACCAACAACACATCTCTATTAAACATATATATTATTATATAAACTACTCTCACGAGTTTAAGATTCAATTTCCATCAACAACATATTATTAATTATTAAAACACTATCGTTAAAAATACTATCAAACATATATTACAATATTTTATTATTTTCTATAATTTATTTTCCTACTAATTAAAAAATATATATGAAAATATGGGTAACAAAACAAAAAATATTAAAAAATATATCTGTGCATCACACGAATAATAAGCTATATAGTAAAAAATTACACAATCTGGAAAACACTTGCAATATATAGAAAATTTTGTATAAAAATCGAAAAAAGGTCTACATGATTAGATAAATTTCACTTTTTCTATTAAATAAAAGTTAAAAAAACAATTTTTATGTAATACTTATATATATACACGTATGTATTATAAAGTAATAACTTAAAGCAACCGTGGATCGCACGGATTATATAGGTTGCACGGGTGATATAGGCTAGTTATATATAAAAGAAGAAGATTAAATGTCATTGTTCCAAAATTTTAAAAAAACATTGTGAGACGGCCCTAAATTGCCTGATCCGTTAAATTGGATCCAGTTCCAGCCCAAGTTTGTCATATCAACGAGTTGGATCTTATATTACTATGGCCCCATATTAACACGAGAAGAGAACAAGCATATACAGAGCCATACAGCCAGAAAAAAATGGCCTATCACAATTTTTCTCCAAAATCAGGGTCGTTCAAATTTAATTTAATTTTGTATTTGAGTTAGTCCCTCCGTCCTTTTCATTTCTTATCATTTCCGCATTTTAAGGTGGATTTTAAGGATAGTTCCATAACTTATTTTTGAAATTTTCTTTTTTTGTATAAAAATAGAACAATCCTATTTTTATACAAAAAAAGAAAAATTTCAGAATAAGTTATGAAACTATCCTTAAAATTCACCTTAAAATGCGTGCCAGAAAGTAACAAAAAAGTGTAAAGAAATGGATAGGACGGAGGGAGTATTTATTAGAGCAGGGGTGTAACAAAGATATTGGAGGTCCTGTGCAAAATCAATTAGGCCTATAAGGCTATAATTATACACTCCAATATAAATTTATGAAGTTGAATGAACAACTATTTGTATAAAATAAACTATTAAAAATACCAAGAAATCATCTCCAAATTCTATCTCCAAATTCTAATAACAAATTCATCTCCAAATATTAAAAACACCTGTCAGCATCTCATTTAATGGATCATTCAGTAGATCACTCTCTAGCAGAGACCCAATATAAACATATATCCAAAAGAAGGTACCTGTCATAGGGTCTTTTACTGTTGAGGCCCTCACTCCTGCCGCCTCTTGTTAGAGTAGATCTATTGAGTTATTCTCATGATGGTGAATACTCAAAAATCTAATGCACCTAGTATTTGACTGATTCGATGATGAAAATGAACAGATGACTATATGTTATATCATAAGTTAATCAAGGCACAACCAGAGTTGGCACAGCACGAAGCGGATGAAGCTTTGCTAGAGTGATCCCAAACTTATCCTCCATGTCCAATTCCTCTGGTGCAATCCCACCTTCAAGTTCCCAGTCAAAACAGTTTATCAGGGAGCCCAACATGACTGGCACCATCCTCATTGCCAATGGCAATCCAGGACACTTCCTTCGACCTGCACCAAATGGAATTAGCTCGTAGTTATGGCCATTGATGTCAACTTCGGAGTCCATGAACCTCTCCGGTTGAAATGACAAGGAATTTTTCCATATCAAAGGATCACGTCCGATGGTCCATGCATTGACTAGGACCTGCGAGTTCTTCGGAACAGAGTAGCCACAGAGTTGAACTTCATCTTCTACTTGGCGAGGTATTAAGAAGGGAGCAGGTGGGTGTAATCTTGTAGTTTCTTTCACAATACATTGCAAATAAGGCAACCTAGATATGTCTGCTTCTTTTATAATCTTGCCTTTTCCAATCACTTGGTTCAGCTCAGCTTTTGCCTTCACTAATATTGTTTCTGAGTGTTTTAATACCTCAGCCATCCCCCATTCCACTGTACTTGAAGTTGTATCTGTTCCTGCAGCAAACAAGTCCTGCCAATTGCCATTGTGTATCAGTACTAGAGATTTTGGATTTTTGACAATCTTGGAAGGCTGGGTACTATAATCATATGAAAACGATATACATCCTAAGCATCCTTTTAATATCTTAAAGTGTAGTAGAGTTAAAAAACTTAAGAGCTGTCATGGCGCTCACTTGACCCAACAATCTCGAGCTAAGTCCCTGTTAGTGAAGTAGAGATCCTCTTTTCAATCTCAAAATATAGTATTTCGAATAAGCGGACATAGTACCATAATAGCATGATATTCATATCAATGCTCCTCGTAATAACTTAATGTTTTAGTTGAGTTGGTAACTTAATGTTTTAGTTGAGTTGGTAACTTGAAAGCTACAAGAAGATATACATAACGTAAACAGATAAGCTGTTATTAAGTAATATGAGTGCCAAGGATGGAAAAAACAATTTCTCATTTGCAAACAAGTTAGAGGTTTTAGTTGAGGAGTGTGTCTGACTTACCAGAAACAAGTGTTGGATCTAAGTTTTGTCAATCTCATTTGTTTGTAATAATGTTAACAGTTCATCAAGCACGTCTGTTGTACTATTCTCACCGGAGTTTCCCGATCTCTTCAACTCCAAGCGCTCATTTATCAAACCATCAAATAACTTGATTAGCTTCAGAAAATAACCAGTAAGTCGTCGATTTATACCTTGTGGATCAATCCACCCAAGAATAGGAAAGTAATCTACCAAATTAGGCTTACCCACCTCAACCATAATATTCCACACCAACTCCCTGAACTTTTTACCCTCCTCCGGATTCTGATACGGATCAACCATATCCTTTGAAAATATAGTGTTTGACAAAAGATTGAGCGAAGTTAGAAATGCAGCACGACCAATATCCACAGCCTCGCCACTTTGGCTACACTTCTCACAGTATTCAACAAACTCACGCACCTTCTTATTTCGTAGATGCTGATTTGCATCAAGCTTGTTAGCTATAAATATATACGAGCTCACAATTTTTCTTAGACTTCTCCATCGACTACCAGCAGACAACCATATTACCGAGTTTTTAAAATGGTTGCAAACACGTAAAGCGTTGCGAACAGGACGATTAGAGAAGGCGATGTCTTGCTTTTGGAGGACTTCTTGAGCTACGCTTGATGAAGAAATGACTATGGTGGTTACACGGCCTAATTTTAAATGCATGACTGGACCGTAAACTTGAGCTAGGTTGGATAAGGATTTATGAGGGTGCTTGCCTAGTTTATGTATATTTCCGATGATGGGCAAGGGGTAGGGTCCTGGTGGAAGTTTTCGAGGAGCATTGCCTCTATTTCTCGTAAAAAAGAGTGCAACGGCTAGCAGTAGGCACATGAACACGCTGAGTATCATCGTATCCATGTATTTTGGTAGAACTGTGGTCTCAGAGGTGGAGATGCAGATCAATATGGTAGAAAGGCAGGGAGGTAGAGATATTAGTGTTGATGAATTAGTAGTAGATGAAGTGCAATAAAGAGTAGAAAATGAGAGGTCTGAAATGTAGATATTGTAAAAGCTACTGTATCGTAATTTTCCCACAAGAGGCACAACAGGATTGAAACCCATTTCTAGAAACAAATCCATACTTTGAAAAAAGAGTTTGTCATGATTTGAAATTGCCGGGGAAAACTAAAAACATGATCACATGGTTAGTTTCGATGGGTCATTCAAATACAAAATTTTACATGAAAAAGAAACACAATGACATGCCGACTTCTATTCTTTTTCCTTTTTTTTTTTTGCTAAATGACATGCCGACTTCTATTCAGTATCATGTAAATCATTTTTTATTTTTTCTTAATCTACTCAACTAAATTTTCTTGTTTGCGAGTATTACGTAATGGAACTTGATTTTTTTCTAATAGTTAATTAATTCATAAATAAAAAATCATATAATTTTTATAAAAATAATCAACATTGAACGAATATGTAATAAAATAAGATCAAATCAGAATTTTTTCCTAAAAATCTGTTGTAGTTACGACTGGTTCGTAAACATGTATTTGAACAATTAAGCATAAACACGTATTTGAACAATCAAGCATAACTGTAATACACACAATCCGAATCAATGAACCAATATTATAAAATTTTGTAAATGTACGCCTCGTGTATTAAAAAAAATACAAAGAGAGAACAAAAATACGTAGAGAAAATTCATCAACGGAATACTAAAACTCTCAACAGGGAGGAGTTATGTAGAAAACAAAACGAAATTGACAGAAAACAATTTGATAAGAAATTTGTTTAATTGTTTACTTATAATTTTATGAAAATCTCTCTTGGATATATATTGAATGGGCCGGAATAAAATGGGATCTCACCTGACAATCCAGGCCCAAAAATCTAAAACGGGCTCAAATTTTCTACTAATGAATAATGATCCCAATATATGTTACTACAACTACAAGGTTCCCGAAACCCCATATAGCATAAACCCTAAGCACATATTATCATTTCTTACAGCAAAATGAAGAATCAATCAGCTTCATTCAAATTCACAAGTAAGTTTCATATGTATCTTTTTATGATTATCAAATTAGTTTCATCTTATTTTTTTTTCTTGTATCTAATCATTGAGATTATTATATGTTTGTGAAATTATTTAATGTTTAAATCATTTACCAACGATCCATGTATATTTGCATACTACATACAGTTGTTAATGTTATGGTCTGCGAAGATCTTACATCGGAAAGACCAGCAGAATAGAAGGTACGTTTTCGTTTTTCGATAAGTATTCGATTATTATAGAAGTTTACTACATGAATAAAACCTTCCTTGTGTTTTTGAGTGTGTTTTTCTTGCATAGAATCCGTTTGTTGTCTACCTTAAGTTTACGTGTGTGTTTTTTTTACCTTATGGTGGAGAGTATTGGAAGTGATTTATACAGTGGTGGCTCTCCTGCTGCTTGAAATAGTAGTAATATACTATTTTTGAAGTATTTATAGTCAATCATTAATTCATTATAGCCAATCCAATCAGAGTAAAACACCTTATTTAGCCAATCCCGTTGAAGATGCTCTTATTTTTGAATTTTCAGATATGATTTGCTATTCCAGAGCATCTCCAATAGTTGTTGCTTATAGAGTTGCCAAGCATTGACAAATCATCACATATAAGTAATTTTTTATTTTCTCTCTCGTCCATATCACTCATGGCAACTTTTATTTAAAATCTACTCCAATAGTTGGCAACTCCAAAAGTTGCCAATATGGTCCCCTATATAAATTTGAGAAACAATATGATAAGATGAGAGCATATTAAAGTTGATAGGGCTATTTATACTTTTTGAGAATTATATGAGTTTTAACTATATTAGGAAGTTGCCAACTTTTGACAACATTGGTTGGCAACTTCTTGTCAATCATAGAACTCCAATAGGTTGGCAACCAAGGGTGCCATGCCAACTAAGCATAGGCAACCTCTTGGCAACCCCTATTGGAGATGCTCTTAATAATCTTGAGGTACAACTGTGGTCAGTGAAAGTGTAATCTAGGATTATTAAAGGATATGTGTTCTCGACATAATGCCACTCAGTTGTTAAGTAGAGTGAATGAGATCCGACTAAACATTTCTTATGTACGTAGTATTACTTTAGTTTAGTTTTTTTTTAAGTATAGAAACTTTTTGAACTGTACCCGTTATAGCTGTAATGTATCAATTAAAGCCATGGTCCCATTAAAATGCATTTCAAAAACTCATATGATGTTTGAAATGCGCGTCTCATATAAAATATATAAATTTGATGCCGCTCATCTTTAGAATGCGTATTTAAACAAAATTTATGGTTTCAATATTATTTTTACCAGTGTCACACATTCCATGATGAGAGCCCTACTCTCTAATCAACTGAGGCAAGTTACATTTTAAATGCTTTTCTTGGGACACACATCCCAAAAACATATCACCACATTACAGGAGTGGCGCAACATACGATTTCATTGAAATTGAATTTGTTGCTCTTTTTAGTTGAAGTAATATGCCCAAGAGTAGTGGGAAGAAAAGGATGCAGGTGGTACTTAATGTTGGTGAGCGAAATGTGATGTCTATTAAAATTGTCGTTCAGAGGATCCGGTACACTGCCTCACGTTGGGGTTTCGATGGAAACTGTAAGGTATGTATGTTACTAACTTTAAAATTTTAATTAATGATTTGTACTTTATATTTAATATCGATACATGTTTCTGTTGTTTTTTTCAAATCTTTAACTAGATATTGCATTCCTGTTAGCAAATTTGTGTAGTCAATCAATATCCCATTAAGACATTGCATAACACATATCCAGATATTCATAGCATGGAACATACTTTTATAAGTTCGAATATGTTTACTTGCTTAGTGAGCTGATATGCAGAATTCGTTGCTGATTTTTTATGTTTAGGATGTCATTACCTGTATATGCTGTCCAGTTTCCAAAAGAGAACAATCACAATAACTATTTCAGATTTCAGAAGTAGAACAATTAAAAACTATTCCAGATTCCAGAAGTAGAACCATCACAATAACTATTAAGAAAGAATTTGTTTAAAAATTAAACAAAAATGAAGTACGAGAAAGGTTTCCTCAGAATACCAAAAGTAAATAAAAAGAATGAGTTCCTGTAGTCAGTATCTGACCAAGTCATCTTCTGCAATTATTTTATAAGTTTTCCCCATGTATTGGGTCTAGAAGCTTGAAATAGTATGTTTCCATTTTTAATCCTGCACTTCCCCCACCTTGGTAGCCACGGTTATGCTTCCTCCTGCCACCCATTCAGGCCCTTTCAGCACCCGTAGCTCATAACTTGCATGCTTGTTGAAGTCATTTTTTTTCCGGAATGGGATCAAAGTTCGACCAACTAATACCTTACCATTAGAAGGACTCGGATCAGCCAATGAGGATCGGTAGATTTCAAGACCCAAATATCCGAAGTGTACCAACTCATCCATTGGAATGTAACTAGGTGCATTCCAACGTGAGTCAGGTGAACCATGAATTGTTTCCGTCTGTGTCCAGCTCTTTGGCCCTACCCATGCAAATGCGCTGTAGAATCTTTTGGCAGGGTCTGATGTTTCCTTGTCAATGTTTTCAGCTTTGACAACATCTATCTCGACCCAGGATTCGTAACTTTTCTCAAGTTTTGGAGACTTGTTAGTTTGACGGGCCATTGGTATGTTCAAAAGTCTTCGAACTAAGTTAAACAGCATATAATGTTAAACCTTATTAGGAAAGTGTTAATACGTGAGACTGCTAATTGCATTAGACTTTCAAAAAACATAAATTGTTAATCTTCTAGTTTAATTAGGCATACCAAATGAAACATACAAAATATCAAATAAGCCAAATGGTGAAAATTTAAGAATAAATGGTGCTCACAAGATGCATGTAGTTTGTTTTATCAAGTGGATTTAAGTAAGCAACTTTGGGTGTCTCATGTTTCAAGTATTGCATAAAAGATGGTGATAGTTAATTTAAAGTGTTGTATATAATACAAAAACAATTAGTCAAACATAAGCAAGATTCTCTAACTCTTTGTGTTTGCATATGCTAAAGAGTACCAGGGCTGGAAAACGGATAATACGGATACGGATACAGCCATATCCGAATCCGGATCCGTTTTTTACAACCGTATCCGTATCCGTATTCGAATCCGGGAATATCCGACAAAACTTTACCCGAATCCGAATCCGGCAGATATTATCCGGATTCGGATAATATCCGGATCCGAATCCGTTTTGCAAAAAAATAATTTTTTTTCTTCTGAAATTTGCATTATTATAAAAAACATGCATTTTTTGCAAAAACAAAAAAAACAGACATATTAAAGAGATACTCGGTTCTAATTTACAAATTACAAAAACCATATCCATATTAAAAATATATTAAAAATATATTAAAAATATATTAAAAATATATTAAAAATATATATTTCCAAATTAAAAATGTATTAAAAATATATTAAAAATATATTATGTATAATTACTTTCGGATACGGATATTTTCGGATACAGATGTATCCGTATCCATATCCGTATCCTAAACTCTCGGATTCAGATACGGATAATATCCGGTTGATTCCGGATACGGATAATATCCGCTTTTTCCCGAATACGAATACAGATATTTCGGACGGATATCGGATTTTTCGGATTTTTTTTCCAGCTCTAAAGAGTACTCCCTCCGTCCCCCTCAATTGTTTACATTGGAGGGGGACACGGAGACCAAGACAATGTATAAATAATGAGTAAAGTAGGTAAAGTGATGGGACCTATCAATATTTAATAATCGATTTGAGATAGTGGAGGAAAGTAGTGGGTGTAATAGTGTTTTTTATTATTAAATATGAGATAGTGGGGGAAGATAGTGGGTGTAATAGTTGGAAAAACTTACTATTTATGGTAATGTAAAGAAATGAGAGGGACATCCCAAGATAGTAACTATAAAGAAATGAGAGGGACGGAGGGAGTATAAGCAAGCACTCATATTGAGTTTGTTGTTCAAATTTGTCGTGCCTTGAATTTATGGGTCCAATGAATGAGAGTCATAGTTGCAACATGTACATAGGAATGTTAAAATTTAGTTGATTTCATTTTATGAAAATTTTAATTATCGCATTAACCATTGGATTTTGTAAAAGTCGATGAAAAGGTTCTAAAGATACATATGTTTCAAAATTGTATTTTGTGACCTTTTAAAAAAATCAGTTGGTAAAAGAATAGAGTTAATGAAAACAATAAGATTCATTGAAATATTGTGAATGCTAGAATCAAAATAAATGTCATTGATTTTTTGGAATATATAATAATATGTAAATTGTTAATTATATTTCTTTAAGCATTAATATTATTTGTAATCCTCACTTTTTTCTAAGGCTTGTAACTGAAGGCGCAGAAGTATAAACTCTCGTAAAGATAAATGTATCGATTCAAATCAAGTGTTTTTCTAGAGGAATTTCTTGTGATGAAGATTAAAACAAAATTTCAATACAAAGATTATTTTAAAAAGGTGGGTCTTATATCTTCGTATAAAATTCTGTTGTATTTATATAAAGATGCAAGATAAATTTGAGTCTTGTTTGGGTATGAATGTTGACTAGAATCATAAAGGTATAAGTTTACCAAATTATATGTATGATGTGCTTACATTTGTGCATTTTGCACATGTTCTTGTTTGAGTACACAACTCCTCGTATATAACTCCCAAAAACTAGAATGGATATAGAATTGTTTTAATGACATTAACAATTAGTATAACTTTTGTCCCCAAACAAGAAGGTTGTTATAAATTTGCTAGCAGTAAATTTAATTCTATAATAGGTAAAAATACCTTATACATAAACAATCAAGCATATGATAATCATAAACAGTAAATCTATAATCTGTGTGCATCTCATAAAAAAAAAGTATAGAAAAGAAGAGAAGAAATACAAAATCACACAAACATCGCAAATAGAGATGATAGAGATACTGAAATAGTGATATGTTGGAGGATTCGTACCTTATTATCTTTACGAGAATTTGTTCTTCCGCAACTTTGGTTGTTTCAATTCTTACGGAATACAGTGAGAATTATAAATTGGATTTCTCCACATACGATATATATGTATGAGAAATTTAATGTTGATTGATTACTTTTTAGCAATTTCTTGAAATTGTGAAGGGTAAATGATTCTTACAATAATTCTTTTTTATTAATTTTGTGGTGTAGTTCCAAAAAAGTTGTTGGTGAAAGAATCTAGTTGAAATGATGTGAAGTTTAATGAAATATCATTAATTAGTGAATATTGTTAAATTTTATCAAAATTTAAAAACTAATGATTTTCTCAAAAATTCACGTCATTTTTAAGTAGATTCCTTCACCCCAACAACTTTTTTGGAACTTCACCACAAAATCAATGATAAAAACTTTTCTTATTAATCATTTACTCTTCACATTTTCAAAAAAATGCTTAAAAGTAATCACTCACATTAAATTTCTCATATACATATTGTTTGTGGAGAAATCTAATTCATAATTTTCGCTCTTTTTCGTAAGACTTGAAAAACTAAAGTTGCGGAAGGATGAATTCTCGTAAAGATGACAAGGCATGCACCCTCCAACATATCCATATATCTGTATCTTTATCATTTATATTTCCCATGTGTGTTTGATTTTGTTTTATGTAATACTGTAGTATATATATGTAGGATCAAGATCAAATACAAACTTTTCTTAAATACAAACTTACAAACTTTTTTTGTTCCACATATTTATTATTTCGGTTCAACATCGGTCATCAAATAATAATTAATTATTTTTAAATACACATAATTTAATTCCTCAATATCCTTCTAGGGTTCACTAACACATAGGGTATAAAAAATATGAAATTTTAGTTGTTTAATATACGGTGTGTTGAACTGTAGTTAATAATTTGTTGAATAAATATTATATAATTTTCAACTATCCATTTGGGATTCAACAATACCAAATTAGGATATAGAAATATGAAATATTATAAATTTAATACAATTTTCTTATTCATACCAATGTAAAATTATATTATGTGTTTGAATTCAACACAAGTATAACTATCGTTCAACAGATGATGTTGAACTCAAGTTATATATTTGTTGAACACTCACTACAAAACAAATTCACTTTTTTGTAATAAATGTTACAAACATGTTTTTAATAAATTATAAAATGATATAAATATGTTTTCATTATGAATTATGTCTACTAATACAATTTTAATTTTTATTAAAAAAATGATGTTGAACCCAAATTATATATGTGTTGAATATAAAAAGTTTGTAAGTTTGTATCTAAGAAAGTTTTTACTGGAACTCAGCCCTATATATGTATGTATTTTGAGTAACACTCTGGTGCAAACTTGGTTTGTGTGAAAATCTAAGAACGTTTTGAAATTAAAATTTTTTGGTTTCGCAAATAATTTTTTTTGATTATGGTTATGTAATATTTATTTGTATTTTTTACATGGTTCAGTAAAAAGTAGAGTAATGCTAGGTGTATCGAATTGGGGTACTGAATTGATGGGGGCATTTATGATGTGGCATATGGAATGTTTTAATCGGTGAAATTGATGTGAACGTGGGGGGGGGGGGGGTTTCGTTCTATTTGATTAAGTTTTAGCCAATTATATCCTTATATATGCTTTTGGTCACTGTACTACCAAAAACATATGATCCGTTGGATTAAAAATAGACGATCAAGATTAGATCACATTAAAAAGAAAATTATAATCTAAAAAGGATATAATTAGGAAAGGTTGCATAAGAAGTGAATTTTAAAAAGGAAATTATAATCTGGAAAGGATGTAATTAAAAAAGGTTGTATTAGAATTTATTTTTTTTATTAGTATTTAAAAAAATTCATATTTACTACTTGGACTTTATTTTGAGATCTATAAATCAGATTTGGATGATTTTACAATCCACGCGAACCTCATAAAATTATTTTGAATTTAGTGATGGTTTAATAATAATTATTCAAATGGAAAAAATCAGAATCTCATGAGAAAATATAATTACGAATTTTTACATTAATCCTATTCAATGTAGAAGTCCTACATTGATAATGCTATTCACTGCAGAAAACCTAATTATATATGATTTAAATCATTGACATATACATTTTCGTATTACAATATAAATACACTTTTTAGTTTATAACATATTAAACTATAAAATATTTTTTTATGCTAGATCCAATGGTTTTCATCAATTTATTTTAAGATCTTTGTCGTACGGAGGACCAGACTACCGATTATCAAAGATTTGGACAAAATCCCTCTTACATTTATTAAAATTGTATTTGGTTGTTAGTAGAACTATCTTCAAATAATTACAAGGGTATTTTGATAATCAAAACGAATTTTAAGTAGAATTCATAAATCAAATAGAATTTTCAGCGTAAAAAATCGTCAATTTCTTCTCTTTTTGTTTCTGCGTAGATTTTAACCATCACTAAATTAAAGATTATTTTGTTAATTTCACGTGGGTTGTAATCGTCCAAATCAATTTTTAAGAAATTATTAAGAAAATATTATTTTTGATATGAAAAAAGTATTTTTGCAATTAAAATAGTAAATTTGGAAATAGCTTTTCTTAACAAAAGTAAAATTGCAAAAGATTACCTTTTTCAATATATTTATCAAAAAAGCTCTATGTAAATAAATATGGAATTATATCTCGTATTTATGAGAAATCGAATCTTGATCTCCGATCTCTTGCTAATTATATATAGAATATGTAGTTATGTAAATTACTTTTAACATGAGCACCATCATTAATATTCCTAAACTAATCAATACCAATAATATATTCAAATCATTTTTTTTTAGAACAGGGAACCTGAGATACATCTCAGGTAGGTAACTTCCCTGAGATCCTATATAAAAAAACTTCATTATATAAAAGATTATGCATATCAAAAAAAGATTTTAAATGATTGTGTATGTTAAAAAATTATACTTACCAAAACACTTTGATTTTATTCAGTATCTTAGGGAAGTTGCCTGAGATATATCTCAGGTTCCTTTTTCTCATTTTCTTTTCCTTTAACATTATAAGAATTAAACTTATATACAAACTTTTGTATTTGTGTGTTTTGAAGAAAGATGGTTTACAGAGAAATGAGAATCTTACGAAAAGAAGTTTTAACAAATCAGTTTTAATATATACAGTTACAATCAATTTCCGTCCCACTTATTTTGTCACCAATCAGTAATCCACCTTTCTTCAATCAAATTAAATAAACTTATAGTTGCCAAAAAATTATATTGTATTTCGTATAAATTAACATATTAACACTTAATTTACCATATTAACTGAATATGGATAATAATTTTGGGAAAGATGAAATAGGAAATATGGACAAAATAAGTGGGACGGAGGCCATAAACAGTTGAGCAAGCCATGTTGGATTATCGCACATGTTTGGGAAAAGGCGTGTGTTGATTAATAAGTGTGAGAAAAGTATTAACCTTGTGAGTTACTCCCTCTGTCCCATCCATTTCTTTACATAAAAAATTGTGTATCTAACACGCATTTTAAGGTACATTTTAAGGATAGTTCTATAACTTATTTTTGATATTTTTTTTTTGTATAAAAATAGGATTGTTCTATTTTTATACAAAAAAGAAAATATCAAAAATAAGTTATAGAACTATCCTTAAAATCCGTGTCGAAAACTGGTCCGCAAATGTAAACTACTACATGGGACAGAGGGAGTATCTTTTAAGGTAGAGACATGCATGCCTAATATTACCCAACAATATCTTGGTTAGCTACCCGAGAAGCATGGTCACGTGGTACAAGGAAGCTATTTTCGCTTGGTGTTGGAGTCTAATGTGTAAAGCGAAATTTGTTAATATTATTCAATATCGGTTTTGGAAGGGGCAAGATGTTGATTGGTATGTGTTAGGAACTCCTCAACCTATAAGTTAGCTTTTGGGGTAGGGATACGGACAATAGCACTCAACATGGCCCTCGTACGACTATAAGACCATCTCCAATGGAGGCACCCTCAAGGGGTGCCAAACATGTCCAACACACCATAAATAAAAAAAATTTATGTTTTCCTCAATCTATGTCATATTTGGCACCCTCTAATTCCAATAGTTGGCACCGCATATAAAGTGCCTAGGTGGTCCCCAAACAAATTATAAAAAAAGCTAACTATAATATAATAAGTATGGGTAATACATACTTTTAAAACGAGTATTTGGTAATGTGGCTTGGGTTGTGAGAAAAAATTTGAAGGCGTTAAAACAGAGTGGTTCTATTCAAGATCATGTGAGAATTCAGTAGTTTGTTTTTGGATATCAAAAACATGTTTTGAGGAGGACAAGTTGTTTAACTTAATGTCTGGTTTAAAGCCTTGGACCCAAAAGAAGCTGCGTAGGCCGTTAAAGACTTGGCATCGGCAATTGCTGCAGACGATGGACTAGTAGACTACAAGTTTTCAAGTTCTGCGGATGACACATATATTGAGGTTGCTGTTGAGGATGACAAAGGGGCTGCAAAAGACAAGAAGAAAAAGTGGAAAAAGAAGTGGGGTGATGAGGATACAAGTAAAGAGGGACACCAGCCTAGAAAAGGGACTAAGGGGTGCTATCTTTTTGGAAGTACACACTTTATGAGGGAATGTCCTTAGAGGGAAAACCTTAATGCTTTAGTGGTCGAAGAAATTGAGGAAGAACCAGTGGTTAGAGCAGGTTCTATGCTTTTGCGTAATGCAGTGCGAGGCGTTTGCTTAATGCAGTGCGAGTGGTGGAAAACGCTCCAAGTGGTGGGGCAGCATGTGAAATTGAGTAAGTGTTGGGCCAATAGGCAAGCCAAAGAGTCTGCACAATTGGGATTAAGGTTCTCTATGATGAACAGCGGAGTCAGGCCAGTGGGGCAAGCGAAAGCACTGATTTGGTCTGTTGGCATTGTTCGAGAATAGTGGGAAAATGACTTCATGAAATGCATACAATGCCTATTATGGATACATGACATACATATTCTTGCCTCCAGACCTAATCATTATTAATAATTAACTATGTCACATTAGATCTAGTAAAAAAGTCATGTCATGCTCCAATTCTCATATTCATGCCCATGTACGTCAGCATTTGTGTGTATGTTTTTTCACCAAGTTTGAAATTGGGTTATAAGATCCAAATTGGGTTATAAGGCAGGTAATGCTCATGAGAGCAGTTCCCATCCCTGTCAGGGGAGATGGCAACCATCTTTCCGTAAATATAAACACATGTATGAATATATGATTGTTAGTACATAGCTGTCTTAATCTAGCAAAAAAAAGTATATAGCTGTTATAATGTTCTCCAAACTGAACAAAAAGACCAGGAGACATAAAAAGAGAAGAACAGCACGCTAAATGTTGCTTCAAGGGAACGAGTCAGTTAGAAACTAGATTTAATTCTGCCAACCAGACAAAAGAAGCCTTTGCAGCAACAGTCTATGAATACTGATTCAAAAAAAAAATAGAAGCTGATTTACCTGAAAATCATAGCGGCGATATGATTTTACATAAGAACCCAACCATCACTTTTGTGTGTTTTACTGTACAATTCTGCTTGTAGCCTTCAAATGATGCAATTGGGTGAATAGCAAGCTTAAATGACACGAGTGAAATGTTTGATGTTTCACAAACTAGGTGAATTGACTGCTATGCTCACTACTCTTTTGCAATACCAACACAAATTTTTAATGGTAACAGTCCTGTGCGAAGGACTGAATAATTTGGTCTTTTACAGAGGTTTGCCATTTGTCAAGGAGCTCCTGGAACACCAAAAAGGTAGCACCGGTAGGGGTGAAAAATGATCCGGGTGATACCGGGTATATCCTTGTTCAGGTCTCGGATCATTTTACTTTTATCGTGTCCAGATTTGGGATCGGTATCGTTTAATTCGGATATGATCCGATCCCGAGTATTTAGATCCGGATCTAAACCGAATATGAGCCGGTATCATATTTTCTTTTTTCTAACCGGGTAGTTTGGGATCCATCGAATACGAGTCAAATATGATCCAGCAACATTAGTATCATTTTTATTTGAAATATATAAATAATCATTTAATCGTTTTTATTTGTATTAATCTGTTAATTGTTAAAGTTTGAATAACAACTTTCACTCCAGTTGCATAATATTTTAGTTGCTAGTGTATTTTAGTTCTTTGATAATCAACAAACTGAATAGAATTCAATTTTATGAATATGAGCCTGGTCCGGGTAATATAGATATGATCCTGGTTCGGGTATGGTTCGTTTTATAAAAATAATATGATACCGGATATGGACGGGTAGGATGGTTCTCAGATTCGGGATCATATTTTATTCGGGCTCAAAAAATCCGCCAGATTCGTATCGTTTACAAAACAAATCTGAGACATGTATCATATTTTCGAACCGGATATAAGCCGAGATACCGGATAGTCGGGATCAGTTTTCAGCCCTAAGCACCGGTAAGGTTATGGGTATAAGTGGAATGAATAGTAGTGCAAGAGGTTAAATGTTGCTGTTTACTTGGTACTTTGGTGGAAAGTTCCCAACCATCTTTCTCAACGAGCCAACATCAGGTCTGGTCACCGGAGATGCTTCAATTGTGATGAGTGATAGCTTATTTATTATTTTAACATCTACATATCTATACATCACCCAATCATTTATTAATTTAATTTTTTTGAAGTTCATTATTAGTGGTAAGTTTGAGAAAAATTTGATTCTCTTAGTTGTTTTGCATATATATGTAATAGTATATATTATTTATATCTCTTGAGAATAGAGATCTGACCATTTTCGTGTAAAATAGCACGAGACAGAATTTCTATGCTATTTGAATAAGAATATTACGCAGGCTTTTGTGTAAAACATAAAATATTTAGAAGAGATCTGAGTTCACATTTGGTGGATTATGTTTGTTTCTTGCAGCCTCCTCAAAAGCCAAATTTATTGCGTAAGATCTATGGAGCAAAGAAGAGGATGTTAACAAGGTAAAACTGATTTCATACTTGTATACATAGACTAAATGACAGTTTGTACCCCTTATGTATATGAGTTTTGTCAAATTGGTCCAGATTTACGTTTTTTAGCACTTTGCAACCCCTATCTTCAAATTTCGCTTCGAATTATAACCCTTCAATAATATTCTAGACAAAAAAGGAAGTCTTTCTTGATGGATGTAGGCCTTTAAGGGTTCAAGACAAACATAGTACCTCTTAAACCTTTATGCATCTGTCCCATTCATCAATAAAAACCTTCCTTTTTGGTCTAGAATATTAGTGAAGGGTTGTAATTCGAAACGAAATTTAAAGATAGGGGTTGCAAAGTGCTAAAAAACGTAAATTTGGACCAATTTGACAAAACCCATATACATAATGGGCACAAACTGTCATTTAGTCCGTATACATATTTTGTTATACACTTCATATGCACAAACATACTTTTGTACATTGTTGTTTTAATAAGTCTGCCCTCTGCCTTTCTATCTACTATGCATATATGTTTACTTTGATTTTCAAGTCTATATATGTTGAGATATATTTTGTCATTGCCAGCGTCTTCTTACTAAAACTGAATAGTACTAGATAAAATGAATAGTTCTAGATGGTCATGAGGTGACAAGGAATTCCATTGTTTTAATGTTTATGTATGTTAGGAGTCAAGGTGATCTGATTAAAAGGATACTTGGTGTATCGTAGATTAATTGTACTCCAGGTCTTTTATTTTAGTTTCCTTGTTTTCTTTTAAATTTGCAGTGCAAAACTGCAAATGTAATCATTGACAAAATAGTTAGGATTTGGTTTTGTCCTCAACTTTCCAGAATACGTTACCGGAAATAAACCCTGGTAAGTTTCTCGACAGCAGCTAATCCCACTTTTATATATTGTTTCCAGAGTCATTCCATTGTTTCAGATATTGTGATCCCAGAGGTATTTTTCATTATATTTTTCGATCTTCCTGTAAAATTTCTTGGCAGTAGCCCAATCCTCTTCTGTGCACAGCTTTAAAGATCATTATATTTGGTACAAATCTTGTGATCTCCAAACGAGTTATTTATTATATGAGTTATTTGCAATTTGCACCCCCAAACTATTGTTCAAAATCAATTCTGTACCAGAATTTTGAGATAAACAATGTGCACCCCTTAACTTTTAATCTTGATTGCAATGTGCACCCCTTGACCATTTTCTTTGATTTTATGAAGGGTAAAATAGATATTTTAGTATAAAATTTAAGTAATATAAATTTCAAATTTTCAAAATTATTTTTAAAATCGAAATATTTTTTTAAAATTATAAAATAATAATTTTTAATATCCAAATCATACTACTCCCTCCGTCCCATAAATAATGTCTTAGTTTTTTTCAAATTTTTAGCACACATTTCCACGCATATAAAAATTATAGTTGTAAGTATTATTTTTTCGAGTTTTTTGTTTTGTATAAAAATAGGATGTTCAAACTTTTATACAAAACAAAAAACTCGAAAAAATAATACTTACAACTATGATTTTTATATGCGACGAAATGCGTGCCAGAAACTTGAAAAAAACTAAGACATTATTTATGGGACGGAGGGAGTAATAATTAGAATTACATTTCTTATGACAAAATATTAATTCCAAAATTTATGTTTTACTAATATTAAATTTTAAATAAATTTAACATTAACTTGAATTATACATTAAATTTAAGGGTTAATTTTATTCCTACCCATCTTAAGTTTTGGGCTTTTAAAAATAGATGGCCCAACTATCAATTATTCTAGCGGTACGACACTACTTCTGTTAATTTTAAAAATATGGTAATTCTGTTACAGCTATACAAACACCCCGCGCCTCTCATTCACTCACATCTCCAACCTTCGATTCACGCAGCTCGAATCTTCTCCTTCAGTTTGTTGGCCCCGCAGGGGCAAATTTACGACTATTGTAGGTTGAATCGGAGCTCCGGCAAGAGTTTTACAACGACGACTGAAATCGGTAAGTGAATTTATGTGTTTTATGTGTGTATCTTTGTAAAATTGGTTCTAATGTAGATATAGATACGAAACTGAGATGAGAGCTTTTGTTATAGAATGAGAAAGTATGTATGTTTGTCCATTTATGTGTTTAATGTATGTATATGTGTAGATTTGTAGGATAGGCTGATTGATTATGTGTGTTTGAATTGAATCTATAAAGGATGATTAAGTACACGGTGAGGAACAAAATTGTGATGAAATTCGATTTAGTACCGATTTGATACAGTAGCTTTTTAATTTTTGTATTTATATATGAAGATTTGGCAGTGATGTAGAGATAGAGATGAAATTCAGAGGAGAGCTTTTGTTATAGAATGTGCAAAAGTATGTATGTATGTTTGTTAATGCGTTTTGTGTAGACTTGTAGCATAGAGTGATTGTTTGAGTGTGATTTGAATTGAATATGTAGAGAAGGATTAACATAGGATCAGGAACAAATACGGATAAAATTCAGTTATGTATTGATCTTTTGCACTCGCTAACTGTTTTGTTCGAGTGTAATTTTGTGTTTCATCAACTGCCTGCGTATTTACGATATGATACTATAAGTTGATTTGAACTCTGATTTGATAATGTTTTTAACTCTTAGGTAGATTAGGAGTTTAGTAGCTTGTGACATTCTGAATAAGAGGCCCCGCAGGGGCACACATTTTCGATTATATGTTGTGCTTGCTGTTTAGTAGGTTTGTAAGTACCCTTGTGAAATGAGTGTATGACATAGGATCATTAGTCAATCATTATATAAAAGTCCCTGTACATTGCAGGGGTCTTTAATTCAAACAATGGATCAAAGAACCGGGAAAGAATTGACCCTATCTCAATGCATTAGTGGAATGTTCATTTGGGAAATTTCAAACCCTCTGTATTTCACGGTAGTAAGGCATCTGCAAAGGCCTTTTAACATGAAGCTGGATGTTATAGAAATCCAGATTCGTTTTAACAATAACCTCCGAAGATCTCTGAGGATCCACAAATGCTGGATGAATTTCACATTCTGGACGACTTTGACACCATCGGCTGAGGGTTTTAAGTCTAGATTTAGGTTTCATGTAATGAATTATCTAGATCAATTGGGAGTGATTTCAATTAACAATGTAATTAGGGCAGTTCAACATTTTTATTCTAGATATGAAAGACATATTGTACAAATTCAGCAACAAGATTCAATACAATTTATGCTTTATTGAATTTAAATAGTTCATTTGTTGATTTGTTTATTTTTTGTGTAACAGGCCCCGCAGGGGCAACTATCTTATTTGTCAGATTCTAGTATTGCTATCAGTTGCAACATTTTCAACCCTGTTTGCAACCTTCACAACCATGGTTGCATAAGTTGCAAACAAGGTTGCATATGTTGCAAACAAGGTTGAAGTAGTTGCAAACAAGGTTGCAGTAGTTGCAACTGCTATACCATTATTAGTTGCAGTTAACAACTTTTAAATGTTAATGTTATAATTGGTTGCAGAAAAATGGAAAACATTGCTGTTATTCTCCAACACAGTGGGGTATGGGATGAATGCAAAAATTATATAAACTTTGAGGTATGTGGATTGTTGATTCCTAACGACTGCAACTACAACAACCTAGTTGCAATGATATACAATGAACTCAAGTTGGAACCCGGGTCAGTTGGGATTAGAATAGAGTATCAAGTAAGAGATGGATACCCTCCTTTTAAGATAACAGATGATAGTCAACTCATGTTCTATATGCAGCTCAAGAAAAAGGAGTCTGATTTCACAAAGTTCCCTCTATGCTTGACGAATGAAATTAAAAGCCTCCAGCCTTTTTCCACAACAAGCGATTTATTGTTCTTTGAGGCTACACAATCAGAAGATGTTGCATCAAATGTTGTTCATGAGCAGTCTATTGGTAGTGTTTCGGATGTGGTTACGGACTATGTTGAGTTTGCAGAGCTTATTGCTGGGCAGGTAGTTATGATTGATGAAGTTGCAGACAATATCATTTTGTTAATATAATTTGTTCATTTATTGAATCGTTATGAATGGAACTGATATGACATCTATGGATTTGTTAATTTGTTTATTTTGTGTGTAACAGGCCCCGCAGGGGCACCAATCTAATTTGTCAGATTCTAATATTGCTATCAGTTGCAACCTTTGCAACCCTCTTTGCAACCTTCACAACCATGGTTGCATAAGTTGCAAACAAGGTTGCAGTAGTTGCAAACAAGGTTGCAGTAGTTGCAACTGCTATACCAATATTAGTTGTAGTTAACAACTTTTAAATGTTAATGTTATTGCTGGGCAGGTTGCTATTCTTGATGAAGTTGCAGACAACTCCTTGGAAGAAAACCAGTCGAACAAGGATGTGGTCATTAGCAACAAATACTATAAGCACATTGAAGTTGATCAGATATACATAGATAAAGAGACATTGAAGATTGTTTTGGGCCACTATGCGATCGACAATAACTTCCAATATAGTGTGCAAAAGTCTTGTAAAAAAGAGTATCTTGTTTCTTGTGTTGACAAAAGTTGCAAGTGGATGTTACGAGCATCAAAGAAAGGGAAAACAAGTTGTTTCGTCATCAGAAAGTTTCATGATATTCATACATGTGATCTGGGGATCAGATTTAAAGATCAGCGACAAGCAAGCGCATCGCTCATTGCAGATATGATTAAAAGTAAGTTTTCAAATATTAAAACAAAGTACACGGTTGCTGATATCGTGAGAGACATGAAGAAAGATCACAAAGTACAAGTCAACTATGGAAAAGCTTGGAGATCTAAAGAAAAAGCTTTGGAACTGATGAGAGGAAATGCAACCGAATCGTATTATGAACTTTTCTCTTATCTATACATGTTGCATGGTTCAAATCCAGGATCAGCGGTTATAACAAAACAAGATGACGATGGATGTTTCAGGTACGCTTTCGTGGCATTGTATGCTTCGATGAAAGGCTGGATAAATTGCATACCCACTGTCATTGTTGATGGCACGTTCTTGAAATCAACACATGGAGGTACATTATTGGTTGCAGCAACTCAAGATGCAGGGGGTAAAATTTTTCCATTGGCATTTTCCATAGTGGACTCAGAAAATGATATGGCATGGGAATGGTTCTTTGACAAGTTCAAGCAAGCTTATAGTGTACGGGAAAACATGACAATAATCTCTGATCGTCATGAAAGCATCATAAAGGCAGCGAGTAAAGTATACCCGGAAGTACCACATGGATTTTGTATTTATCATCTCTTGAACAACCTGAAAAGTAGGTTCAAGAGGAGCTCAAATAAGATAAAGGTTGATTTCTTTAATGCTGCCAATGCATACACTGTAAAGAAATTTGAGTATCACATGAACCAAATTGCAAAGATTGACAACAGGATTCAACCATTTTTAGAGCAAGTTGGATATGACAAGTGGGCAAGGGTTTACTCAATGAATAATAGATACTCGAACTTGACATCTAACATTGCAGAATCTCTGAATGCTGTAATCACAGAGATAAGAGAGTTACCGATATGTACAATGTTAGAGTCTTTGCGTGCTTTGGTACAAAAGTGGAGCTGGACAAACAGGCAAATTGCAAATGACACCTCAACAAAATTGACAACCAAGTATGAGCTGATGCTAAAGAACAATTACTTGTACTCGACAAATATGACGGTATTATCTAACTACTTTAATATTGTAGCTCTACCTAGTTCTATCAGTTGCAACCATGGTTGCAGAAGTTGCAAACAAGGTTGCAACCATGGTTGCAGAAGTTGCAAACATGTTTGCAACCATGGTTACAACCTTTACAACCTCTGTCATTCTAATGAAACTACAAATTAAATTCTTGTTTAAAATAATGTTAAATCAACAGGTGAATCCATCAAATGACTCGATATTCGAAGTTTGTAATGTGGACAAGAAAGCTATAGTTAATTTGGCTTCCAGAAGCTGTACATGCAATAGGTGATTCCCGATAGTGTTTCAAATAAATTTCATAAATACATGCTCTTCGTTTATCTTTATATGATATATATTCTGTTGTAAAACAGGTTTCAGATGGATCAACTTCCTTGTGCCCATGCACTTGCTGTTCTGCATAAAGTAAATCATGACCCTTATGATTATTGTTAATCATATTACACAAAAGAATCAATGATTTCTGCTTATAAAGAATTGGTATATCCAGTTGGCAAGAAAGATACATGGGAAATACCAGATAACATCAAAGCGATGACAATGTACCCCCCGAAAGGCAGAATCAGAGTAGGAAGACCAAAAAAGAGAAGGCGCAAAGCTGCGTGGGAGACAACTATACCTGTTGAACAATTAAAATGCGGGAGATGCGGTCAATGTGGACATAATAGAAGAACTTGTAGAAGTCCGCCATTGAAAAAAACTAATTAGTTATTTACATATTACGTTGGAAATACTATTACAAATATTGAATTACTAAGTTGATTAAGTTTAAAGTAGTAGTGGAACATATATGACATGTGTTTTTTAATTTCCAATTGTTCTTGTTTATTTTTGAGTACGCTTTGCAAAACTGTTGCAACCATGTTGGAACTGTGTTTGAAACATTTGCAAACACAGTTGCAACTTTTACAACCTTGTTTGTAAATGTTTTGAAAAGCTGCAATCTTGGTTGCAAATGTTGCAAAATTGCTGCAACCATGTTACAATTGTGTTTGCAACAGTTGCAAACAAAGTTGCAACATTTCCAAACTTGTTTGCAGAAGGTTGCAAAAGTTGCAAACTTGGTTGCAAATGTTGCAAACAAGGTTGCAAATAGTGGGACTGATCGATATATTATACTCTCACTATTAATATGGATGCCCCTGCGGGGCCTACTCCAGATAAACTCAAATTTCATTTACATTAACAGTTGAGGACCATAAATTAACCATTACCAAACATTGACAATTGCATAAAAAATATAAACAACGAACCATTACCAAACATTGTTGAAAAAACGAAGCTAATATTAAATTTGAACCATTAATTATCAAATTCATCCAACCAAAATAACCAAATAGTTACGTCATCAACATTGTTTCCCTACTACTTAATGTTATAAAATGAAAACATGACTCATTTTTTGACATCTCCCGCCTTTCTCTTTCTCTCGTATGGTTTTTTTGTTGCAGCCTTTGACGTTGGAGCCTTTGTTGTTTGAGCCTTCCTTGTTAGAGCCTTTGTTGAACGTGCTTTTGTCGTTGGAGCCTTGGCAATGTTCTCCGAATCACTCTCATAGCCGTACATTTGCTTTGCCATTCCGTATGAATAAAACAGTAAGGCAAGCCTGCTTCTGTGAGCACCAAGATCTAGTTGACCTTGCGGAAAATCTGGCATAGTAGCATAATACTCAGCATATGACAACATGCACATCCCGCTGTCACTGTATCAAGAAAAGGAAAACAAATCAAATCATAGAATATAATATAACTAAGTAGACATTATATTAGATTGACAGACTTTAATAGTTTTGGAACTTACTTAGGTGATGAATTAAATTCTAAATGATGCAAAATGACATCAAAATAATCGAGAGCTGCCTTTCTAGAATACGCATAGCTTGAGAAATTTATATCCTTCCGATCATAAAAACCAGTTGCCGTGAGATAAGCAGGTAACAACTGGACGAATGGACTGGATGCCTTTACGAGAATATTCCTCACACCATCACATTGCAAGGTATTGTAGAGATGGAATTCCCTATCTGTAAAGTTTAATCTCCCAAGAATCCAGTGTTCTTGCTCAGCAAGCCAAATAGGAAATAAAACATCCTCACTTAAAGCCCAAGGAATATTGCAACCAATGATCTCACCCTTGACAATTCCCGCAATATCTTGATCAATTATAATTTCAGTGGCTTTTCGATCGAAAGTTTCAAACTGAGCTGAAAGTCTACTCTGAAAGGTGGAATCGACTGAAGTAATTTTGAGTTGAGATTTTGAGTTGGACTTCACCTTTTTCCTCAAATGGTAAAAAAATACATCAACATGCTGCACAAATATTTTTGGACATATCAATTACCATGAAATCAAGAAACAAACCATGCATCCTAAAACTAAACAGAAAGTAAAACTTACGGAGTTGGTGATATTTGTGCTACCATACTCCAAAGTGTGAAACCACATCTTTTCGGATATCGAATGAACCCCTAAATCTAGAGGCGGGCTGATCACATTGTTTTTCTTCGAATAGAATGTCTTCGTACTGGAAGAATATATGCATGACATGTGTTAGCCATATGTGAGCCTTTACAAATGCATAATTATAAGATGAAACCTTGTTTGCAACCTTTTCAACCGTGTTTGAAGAAGTTGCAACCATGGTTGCAAAGGTTGCAACCATGGTTGCAAAGGTTGCAAATGTTGGTTGCAAATGTTAGAAATACACAATTAAGGTGAGTGCCCCTGCGGGGCCTGCACGAATAAGAAGAAATAGGAATCATTAAATATCTATCTATCTATATATACATATATAAATATATGTGTGTGTGTGTGTGTTCGATTGAAGCCATACTTTTTCTTCGTAATCATTCCAGCATCCAGCCAAGTTGTGAAACCTTTCATGTCTTCTAAACTTGGCAACTGGCCGATATTGTCGTCCAACGCCGAAACCCCTTTCAAATTCTTCAAAACTTCCTTACTTTTGCTTGAGCTCGAACTAAAATCTTGCAAAAATGGTGATTGCAAATACGAAGGGAGCCTAACACTCCTTTTTGGCATAGCAGGGGTAGCTTTATCCAAGAGAGGCAAAACAGAATCAACGGGTTTACTAGAAGCTCCCTATAATAAAGTAAACAACTATAAGATATTTGAAAATTAGGAAAATGAAAGATGAAATGAAATTAAAGCATATCACAAGAAGTATGCAATGATTTTAAAGCATGCATATCGCAAGAATTATGTAATAAGATTTACCATTACTAATTTTTTTGCCTTAGTTGCACGAATCGCAGCCTCATCTAACGCATACAGTTGTGTTGCAGATATTTGATCAAAAAAAGAGGCATCCGATTCAAGTTCTGCAATTTTTGGAACCCCTACATCAACATTCATATCATCTATTGATACATTTGCAACCTCTTTTGAAACATCTGCAACCTCAGCATCGTCATGATCATCATTTATCATCGCAGCCATCTTCACTGTCCTATCGAGATCAATCGAACCATCTTCAGACATTGATGCGTCCTCACTATCCTCAACTGCAACCTTTGGCACATCGGTTGCATCCTCTACAACCTCCTGCCCACCCTCTTCAACTTGATTCCCAGCCTCATTGTACACATCAGTCCCAACCTCATTGGCATCTGCTACATTCTCAAATACAGCCTTTGTCACATCGGTTGCATCCTCTACAACCTCCTGCCCACCCTCTTCAACTTGATTCCCAGCCTCATTGTCATTGGCATCTGCGACATTCTCAATTACAGCCTCAAAATTCTCACCCTCATCAGCTACATTATCATCCTCATGTTCAATTTCTACATCATTATAACCAACAATTTGATTGTTTTGTGTACAAGCATCCCAACCACCAATATTTTGATTATTTTGTGGCCAAGCATCCCAATCACCAACATTGGTCGCAGCTTGATTCAAATGCGACAAATGATCCAAAGGGCTTTCATTCTGAAGTCAAAGATAATTAAAAAAAATTAATAAGTTGGACAAATATAATGACAAATGAGTATAACTAATCTTAACTTTAATTTTTAAATAATGTAAATGACATTAATGATGTAAGGTTTCAATGGTTGCAAAAGTTGCAAACAAGGTTGCAACTTTTGAAAGCAAGGTTGCAGAAGTTGCAACTCACATAAATTAGTTGAATCTGACTATAAGGATGGCTACCCCTGCGGGGCCTACTCCACACAAACCAAAACAAATGAAATATTAAAAAAAAACCTTAAGAATCAAAGCCTACAGAATGTTGTAGAAGTTGCAACTCACATAAATTAGCTGGATGGCTGCCCCTGCGGGGCCTAATCGACACAAACCAAAACAAGTAAAATATTTAAAAAAATGCCTTAAGAATCAAAGCCTACAGACTCAAATATATGTAATTCATTCGATACACGTACTTGTTTATCAACAATGGCACGCAACTTTGAGAACTCCAAATCATAGTGTGATCGCATCTCAAATATGGTCTTCTTTAAACCATCTAATTCGGAAGTCAACAAGGTAATCTTATTCTCCATTTCCAGTTGTGACATACGAGATTGTGGTCGATCAGAAGATGTAGAAGCACCCATAAATGATGGGGGAGGATGACGAGAAATATGAGCATCACGATCAACAAAATCTGTTAAATGTAGTTCTTCAATCTCCTTTTCAGTTGGAGATACATTCCTTAATTGCAACTACAAAAACAACATGTTTGTCAATTAAAATGATATATACATATAAATCAAGCATAAATAGGTAAGGTACGCAATGAAATATACCTCTGATGCAGTCAATGACAACGTCTGATACACTTCTCCGAACTTGCAAGCATATTCACTAGACCATTTCAGCATACGGGGGATACAACCAGCAACATTCAGATTACAATATCTCCCATTCAGGTACGGACAGCACTCATAAAACCATAGTTGAAATGCATACGGGAAACCAACAAGCCTATAGTAATTGTCCTTGTTTGTTGTTCTTGCGGCATATTTCAATGATTCCAAAGTGTATGTAAACACTTCCTTACCCCAAGGAAACTTGTCAAAATCACCACTATCTACAATGTCCAAATCACCTTTAGGGACAGGACAATCATAAGTCGAGCTAAGTAGGAAATTTTGCAGGAGGTACAAGTTTGCAAACTTCACCGCATCCTCATCTGTTCTCCACCCTCGAGAGTCGAACACCTTCTTCACACTGCTCCTATATACACGTCTAATGTCTGAAAAATATGTAGCCTTGAAGCTGTTATCAGGCCTAGCATAACGCGTCTTGTCGACTGAACCAAAACAACTAAGACCGGTGACAAGGGCAAACTCTTTGATCCCAAAAGACATCTTCACTCCAGCAACACCAATACAAATCTCATGACTGTTCGGTTGATTTATTTGTCTAACCAGAAGGTTGTGGATGAGTTGGTGTTGTATCTTGAATGATGGTATTCGCGTAAAATTTCCAAAGCACCCAGCAGCAAAGAGAGCAACCTGATCCGATGATAATGTCTCCCATATAGTCGTAATAAGTTCATACCTATTGTTGATACTTAGCTTGGCTGACTTGTGATCTTTAACCGGAATAATATAATCCATCCCCTACATTATTATGCAATACATGTGTGATTCATATGTGAGTCTTTACAAATGTATAATTATAAGCTACAACCATGTTTACAACATTTGCAACCTTGTTTGCATACTTTGCAACCATGGTTGCAAAGGATGCAAATATGGTTGCACCTTACAGAAATAGACATTTAAGGCAAGTACCCCTGCGGGGCCTGTACTTATATCACAAACAAGGATACATGAGAGTCAGAAAATACCTCATTAACAGGAATAGGATTGTCATGGATGGCTAACTTGGGCCTCTTATATTTTACCATTGCCTTGGATTTTGTATTTTTCTTTTGTTTTAAAGGCATTATAGCTTTGGACGTTGAACCCGGGGAAGCCTCATCGACAGAAACCGGATCATCTTGGATGGCTGCCCTAGCCCTCTTAGTTGTCAAGGGTGCTTTGGATTTCTTAGTTATCTTTCGTGTTGGAGGCATATCTGATTTCAATGTTGAACTCGAGCGAGACGAGAGCCTTGTGCGAACCATGTTTCAACCTATCAAAAAACATATGCAACAACTAACTTTTAACATAAAAATAAACAAAACATAATTGTAAGATGTCTGCCCCTGCGGGGCCTCACCTACGTAGTATAAAACTGATGGGAGATCACTGAATGAGTCAAAAAATTCACTTCATTCGACTAATGGCTTATTAAAACATATAAACAAGGTGAATAATTTAAGAAACTGATCTCAATTAGCCTAAACAGATGCAAAAACTAACAAACTGATCTCAAATAACTAAAACATATGCAAAAACTTATCTCAATTCAACCTACAACCACATAACAACTCAGCACACTCCACCAGTTCCCCAATACAACAGCAATTACATAAACCAACCCTCATCCACAATACATGCACAGATCCATAACAATTCCAACACAAAATGACTGAAATTAGCAATCTCCAATACTAATCAGAATGTATTAGGGCTGTAATCACACATGCAGTTAACAAAACAATTACACAATGTAATAAACAACTAATTCAATTACCTTACTTTAATCACAAATAAACATGTGTTTTCACTTCTATATACATAACAAGCCTTGAATAGTCACAAAATTACTCCAATACTCCAAACAATAAACCGCGTGTGTGTGGGTGAGAGAGAGACAGAGAGGGAGATAGAGGGAGACAGAGTACAAAATAATGGATCTTACCGGATAATTTTCGAGGTCGCCGGAGACGTAGAGGAGAAGCTTCGCACGTACAGAGAGAGTTAGAGGTCGCCGGAGAGGAGAGTGCGTGAAGAAGGAGGTGCGTGAAGATGAGAGATGAGAATGAAGGCAGCAACGGTTATAATGATAATGTCCGTATTTTTGTAAAAAAGAGAAAGTATTAACTGCTTATGTCCGTATTTTTGAAAAACAGAAAGGGTAGATTTGAAATCACATTTTAACAGCAGTAAAAATGTAAAATAAAGTAGAAAACATATTTATTTTTGTAAATATCCCTAAATTTAAATACAAAATTTGCTTTACAAATTTTTATTTGAAGTTGTTATCAATGTAGTAGGAAAATTATAATTTAATACAAATATTTATTATAAAAAAATTTATTAGTATAACTTTTTAAACTTATTTGAAATTCTAAATATAAATGTCACTGAAAGTTGATACGAAAGTTCCGATTTTATTCCTCATTAATTTAACAATAAAGGTTAATAATAATAAAAAATTATTAAAGGGGTGCACATTGCAATCAAGATTGAAAGTTAAGGGGTGCAAATTGTTTATCTCAAAATCCTGGTACAGAATTGATTTTGAACAATAATTTGGGGGTGCAAATTGCAAATAACTCTTATTATATTGATTCAGATTTTGTAGGTAAGTGGAGCTTGTGTTTTATTAGTCTCTCAGTTGCATGAGCATCCTGCAACTGCTTTAAGAGCTCATGAAATCGAGCAATTTAAGAGCCAGCCTCTCTTGTGAAGTCTTCAAAACTCGAAAAACCAATTCTTCGATTTTATCCAAAACCAATTCTGTACTAGTATTCAAGTTCAAAGCAGTCCATGGTTTGAGGTTTTAGAACACATTCAAGTAACAATAAGAATGATTTATAAAGTGTTTTGTTCTTGACAGAAGATATCCATGGTGGTGTTCTTTCTTTTAATCTTTATACTCCTATTGCTGAGGAACATTCTTTTGATGAGAAGCCATTGAAAGTTATACCTATCAACTCTCATTTATTGTCGTTACTTCTTCAAGGGTGCTTTCTGGTGAGGGAAGTGGTCTCAGGGAGAATTATGTTGCTGGTGTTTGTTATTGTAACTATTCAGATTTGTTTGATAAGAGATGATTACATGATTTGTTTTTTTTAAGGAGCTTGTCATTTTGATTTTCTATTGCCAAGCTTAATGGAGATGCTCCTATACTAGTGAAAGTTTCTTTTATGAAGCAATGTATTATTGTAGTTTTTAATTATATTATATACTCTAAAATGAAGAGTTGCATAGAACTTATTTAATGTAAAATAAATGACACGTTAGAGCATGAAACGCTTTTAAAGGTACTTTGATCCATATAAGTTAGTGTAAAGTGCACTTTGTGTACCTGAAGTTTGGCCTTGACACCACTTGCACTATCGGACTTTAAAACCGAGCATATGCAATGCTGAACTCACAATTTACTTGCATGTTATGTACTGTCGTCAAATTCAGTCTAACTCCGTTAGAAATACAGGGGTAAAAATGTATTTTACTCATCAAACAATTCAATCAAAATAAAAATCAAGAACACCTTCCATCTCCAGAATTCGGCGACCAGCGACCGGAGGTGGAATCCGGCGAGCTCGATTTCCGGCTACAACACCATAAAACGCAGCACAACACACAATTCTGCAGCTAAACGAATTCTCGATATTTGGACAACAATAACCCAACAAAACACACTCAAAATTTAATCAAAACGAACCAAAGAAAAAGATTTTCCACCTCGCAACAACCAACAACAACCTTCACCATTCTACCTCTATCCCCCTGCAGCCATCCCCTTCCTCCCATCTCGCGACTCTAACCTCACAACCACCTCCCTTCTTCTTTACCCCCGTTTACCACAACATCCCGCCTCCGTTTTCTTCTTTGTTCATCACTAACAGTTCATTCCAGCCTCTCCCTTTTCATTCAAAACTCACCACCTCTGCCACCACTCCCTCACCGTCGTTCAACCTTCATCAGCCCCACACCACAACCACCCCGTCACACTTCAACGCCTCCACCCTTATTCTTCAACAGCCAATACCCGTAACAAAACCACATCGTCTTCTTCTCTACACCACCAGCCATTACTCCACCACCGTTCCTCTCCTCCTTCGTCTTCCCGCTCACCGCCACCGCTCCTTTTCCCGCCTTCGCTCCACAACACAGCTGCTCAGCCCGCCACCAAACCCACAGCCAACAACACAACATCTCCATCTCTCATCTCACTCTCCCCTTAATTCAATCCCTTTGACCTCCTCTGCAACTCCTGCACCTCCCCGCCTCAGGCATCGTTCCATCCAAAATTGAAATCAAACATGAACGAAAACCTAGACTAAGCTCTGAATCACAATCTGCTTTGAATCTCATCTTTCCATCGCAATCTAACTCCGCTATCAATCAGGCATGTGATGTACATCCCATCACTCGATTCGAAACAACTTGCTCTGCTTCATCCGATGAATCTAACAACGCGACATAATGTAACAGCAACTTGACTCGATCAATTGGCTCTAGCGATTCAAACTCAGTGACGATTCAAACTCAATTATTGTTGTGTGTATAAGTATGTATATAGATTTGAGAGATATAGGCTTGAAGAAGGGAGAGGGAGATGGGAGTAAGCAGTTAGGGTTTAGAGAGGGAGATATTGGAGGTGAGAGAAGACTGCGTCCATGGCCGGCGGAGATGCGTTGGCGAGGGCTGGAGAGGGAAGGAGAGGGAGAGAATTGAGGAGTGCGTTGAAAGGGGAAATAAAATACGAGAGAGAGAGAGAGAGAGAGAAATGAATAAGGGAGAGAAATTCTAATTTCTATTTATTAATTAAAGTATTAAAATGATTTTTAAGCCATAGCAAAGAATTGGATAGGAAAGTACAATTTTACCCTTTTCAAACTAACGGAGTTAGTACCACACTGACAGCGATACACAAAGAATAAGTAAACTGTGAGTTCAGTATTGCATATGCTCGGTTTTAAAGTTCGGTAGTGCAAGTGGTGTCAAGACCAAACTTCAGGTACACAAAGTGCACTTTACTCTATAAGTTATTTTTGGAAGTTTGTTTTATAGGTTTCTTTAGTTCTTACTTTTTTGTAATCGACACTAGTTATATTATCAGTTGGGGTCAGATTTTACGTACAACCACTTATAAATTGCTTATAATTAATTAGAATTTTTAGAACTACTTCATGGGCCTTTGGTACGTGTCGGGTAAACGGAATGTAATTCAGAAAGGAAAATAAGGAGAAAGGAAAGTAATAATTTTGAATTGTTTTACACATTTAGTTTCGATCCAGAAACGTAATGAAAAATTTTATCAAAGTTAATTTTAATTTTTAAAAATTAAATTAAAATTTTTTTTATTTTTAAAAATGATTTACATGGTAATATATTTTATTATAATTTAATATATAAATTATAATTGAAAATAAAAAGAAATGAGAAAAAAGGAAAGAAAATACCTAATGGAGAATGGATATTGATGAATATTGTGAAAATTTAAAACCAAAATAGAAGGGAATTACTCCATCCGTCCCAATAGATTGTTAACACTTTTTATTATTTTGTAATGTCCCAATAGATTGTTAACATTTCCTAAAATAGTAAGTTTTAACACTATTACACCCACTACTTCACTTATTTTAATAATACTTTACACTATTACGCCCACTACTTAACTTATTTTAACTATAAAATCACTATTACACCCACTACTTAACTTATTTTAATAATATTACACCCACTATCTTGGTTTCCGTGCAAAAAGCAAATGTTAACATCCCATTGGGACGGAGGGAGTACAATTTTTATAAATCAAACATCATCAAAGTAAATGAGCACATTTGTTTCTTTTTCCTTTGTTTATTACCCCTAACCAAACATATCCTTAATATATTATGCAATAAAATATTATACATTTATATAATATTTAATTATTATCAATTAATTTTTGTCATAATTTTTTTAAAGCAAATTACAATGATGAAATACAAGTTGGGTTATTTAAAACATAATTTATTCTTTAAAAAAGTTATGTATTTTAAAAAATACGCTTTGAAGTTGTAAATTCTCATAAACCTCTAATACGGATATAAAATTTCCACCGGATGAAATTGAGAAAATTACCAAAATAATCATATTTGAGCATGTTTGACCCTATTTACTGATCTAATACGGCGTTTCGCGTGAAGTATCAGTGCCTAATACGATGTTTCGTGTGCCGTATCAGCAGCTAATACGGCGTTTGGTGTGCCGTATCAGCGTTGATACTTCACACGAAACGCCATATCAATGCTGATACTCTTACAAGCCCCGCAAGGGGTACTAAACTTTTAACCTAATACGTTACACCAAATGTCGTATCTCGATGTTGCGGCACACGAAACTCCGTATTTGAAGGATACGGTGCACGCAATACCGTATCCCGTCGGTATTTAGGGCCAACTTTTCCGGAATCAATAATTTGGACAAATTTATCCCAAAAATGATTATTTTGAGCCTTCACCCGATGAAATTCAACTTATCATTAGATATTTAGATCACAAAAATAATTTTAGGAATGCACATAAAACCAATTAGGTTATAAAATAATTGTTAGAACAAACACCAAGTAAATGCTTGATTTTTTTTTTTTAAATCTTAAATAGCTGCCGGAAACACAGCAATTTTCTCTATCAAGAAAAATCAAAGACCGGAGAAAGCAACACAAAATATTTGAATAATTAGTAACTCCTTTTTATACAAGAACGATTTAGTTCCATAATCCAATAGGTGGAAGCAAAAAAATTTGCACTCTTCATTCACAGTGATCCTGGTAAGAGATGGTCTATTCGAAATACCACTTCCAAACTAATAAACATTTACAATGAACTCTTTGAACATTCTCCAGAAGACAACCACGCCAAACTTTTAACAGCTAAATGGTGGAGGGTCTCGCGTCCTGAAATCCTTAGCTACCAGGTAACCAAACTCTGTGAACAGAACTTCTTATACATGGCACCTTGATTGATGCTCTTCTGGTCCTTGATGACACAATCACTTTGATTGGAAAATATCAAGTTAGGCCTTGTTATATACATTGGCGTACTCCTTCACCAGGATCATCTATCTTAGTTCCTTGAAGGGCAACAATCAGTGCAAAGGCCGCTACCTTTTGCCTTAGACCGGTGCTGTATCCTTAAATATAACTGTAACCACTTCCTCTAATGATTCGACCAACTTCTCTAACTCAGCAACCAGCACAGCGTCAAAGTTTTCTGATGGAATCAATAAATTCTCCTGATATAGACTGTTTCAACTTTGACAGAAACATATTCTTGGTACCAACAGAAGAAGTTGTAACTGTTAATGCAGTAGCAATAAGAACAAAATTCTCTCCATTTCTAACATCTATTTCATACAATTCCTCAAAAACATTTTTCAAACTAATTATCAATGTCTCATAAAATGAGGAAATGGCAGGAAGAATCACATTGATAACAAGTATACCATGATCAGAAAGAACCAATCTAGCCGCTAAAAGTACATCCTTCTGTACAAACTCTAATGGTGGTGCACTAATACCCATATTAGCATCACTCGAATCCAGATCAACCATAACAACATCAAATTTATCATCACTACCAAATTTCTCTAAGAATTCTATCGCATCTCCCAAACAAACCCGAACCAGCCCATCACAATCATCCAAACCAAAATACTCTCGCGCAACTCTCAAAACTACCTCATCAGCCTCCACACCAACAACCTCAAATCCTAAATCCCTACTCAAAAACCCAAGTAAAGCCCCACCACCAACACCCAAACACAACGCTCTCGGCCTAAACCCACACCGAATACTCTCATCCAAATACCCACTAATCAACGAAACACCCGCCACCATCGGAACCAAATAAGGATGCACCAAAACCTTAAAATCAAGACAAAACTCAACACCCTCAAGACCCCCAAAACCACTCCCACATTTCGGAAAAATCCTCACTTGGGTCTGCACCAAATTAGGCATTCTCTTAAACCTCAACCTCCTCCTAAACTCTCTACCCTCAAACCCATCCAATTCAACATTTTCAACCACCATTTCACCAACTAAACCCCCAACACAAACCTCAACTACAACACTACTAACCAAATCATCCTCATACCTCAAAAACACAACTTTAGGCAAACCCTTTTCAAAACATGACTTGGGTGACAAGGCAAACAATAAAGGAGTCAACTTTTCTTCAAGATTCAACAAATGGGCATGACCCATTTCACAATCGGGTCGGGTAAATGAATTTAATAAATTTGAAGAAACGGGTTCATTACCTATGAGAATAAGGCGGGAAAACTGGGAAAAATGGAGGAGGAGCTGGAGGTGGCCGGAATCAGTTGAGAAGATCCAGTCAGATTCACGGTGAGTTGGAACAAACATGGCGGCGAGTTGAGGGGAATCGGTGGTGGGTTGAGTTAAGGGCGAGTCAAGAACGGCGACTCGGAGGAGAGTGTGAGAGAGAGTTGGGTTTGGATAGATGAATGTGATGAAACGAGAAGGGATTATTGTTTGGAATGTGTTTGGGTTTAGAGACATTCTTGTTTTTCAGATTAAGCATTTGTAAAAGCTGAAATACAATAAGGGTTTGTCCAGTGTATTCCAAGGATAAGAATCCGTACGTGATGAGTTGTCAAATTTTGATTGGTGGATATTTACATGAATGTCCATCATTATTAATGAAATTTCAACCGATCAAAATTTGACAACTAAGCTAAGCACGGATTCTTAGTATGTACCCTTGGGCACACACTAGAAAATTCGATACAATAAATAATCATCACAACTTTCACCTGTATTATTGATTGGTGAATATTTACAATAAAGGCGGAGAAGCCTTTACAACCGTACAAATATTTATCTTGGTGCGTAACTACCCGTTACCATCTCAAAATAAATGCAAACAAATACAAGACTCGTCTTGGTGCGTAGCTACCCGTTACCACTTCAAAGTCGTCGTAAAAATCTACACAACTTATCTTAGACAATAACTCCCCGCTATTTCTTCAAAATTGATGTAGAACCTTTGGTGTAGACTATTGATTCTTGGATTTTGTCGGTCTTGGGTCTTAGATGAAAGGTCTCGGATCTTTACTCTTCTTCACGGTGCGAAGACTACTAACTCCCCGTTAGTACGTCTAGGACTTGGGTCTTAGAACGAGAATCACCTCACTTCAACTTCACCTCACTACAAAAGTTAGACAAACAATATCTACGAAACAAATATGATGAATGATATATAAAGTTTGGATTAGTATGTTATGGTACTAGATCCAAAGTTAACTTTAATATTCGTATAAGAATATTAAGTTATATTGTTTATGATTTAAGTATACTTTCTTTGATATTAAATTATAATCAAAGTATACTTTTAATTACTCCAAATAAATATAAAGATGGATGGAGTAATATTGAAAGACCTTATTAAAAACTATAGTGCTTTAAGGCTTCGATATGTATATCTTTCTTGGACAAATATATTGTCACTATACACGTATAATTTTTTGCACGAGCCACTACAATCACTAAACGTAATTGCAATAAAAACAAGTGGCTTAGGTCAAGGTATACGGATAACTTCTTGCACGTGCCACTACAATTACTAAACGTAATTGTAATAAAAGCAAGTGGCTAGGTTGTGCTTAATAGAAGTTTATGTTGTACGAAGTATCTTTCAAGAATGTCCCACGGAGAGCACTGTAGATGCTAGTTAGGAATTCGTATAAATACTTTTCGTTACAACTTGACTTATGTCAAATATCAATACTCCGGTAAGATGAGAAAAATATAGATCTCGGAGTTTGATGATATATAAAGTCCGTTAAGCTAATATGCTTAAGGCTTTTAAGATGTATACTTTCTTTTGACTAAATACGATGTCAAAGTATACTCTTCTTTTACTTCTTGCACTAGATTAGTTATAGCCACTAACGAATAAAAAGTAAGATCGATAAACAAGTGGCTAAACTTGTTCTATATGAAGTATTTGTTGAACGAAGTATTTCTTTAAAGAATAACCCACAGAACACTAAAGATGCTAGTTGGAAATCCGTAAAAATATTTAATCGTTACAAACTCGATGTATGTCGGATAATTTCTTTCTCTTTTAATAAAGAGACCTTTGGAATCTTATAGATCCAAGAATAGAGATTAAGATGAAGTATAAAAGTTAAGCGCAAATCACGAATATGAATATGGTCGGTTAAGACACAAAGACGAAGCTAAAACTTACCACCTTTGGAAAACGATCGGAAAAGTTCGTCGGAAAAATTCGTCGGAGGTTCGGCCGGATTTTGGCACGGTGGTCGAACTTTGGGCAGCCCTTCGGGAGGCCAGAAAGTGGTAGTAGATGAGCTTGCTTGGTGGGATAAAGCTTGGTTGGGTGGAACTAAGCTTGGTGAACAAAAACCTTGAGTATATAGATATATATTTAAGAGAGAGAAGGTTTTTGAGATGAAGCAGATGAAGAGTGTTTGAATATTGAGAGAGAGATAGTCTACTTCAAAAATCCCAGCAATTCTATGGCTCTTAGCTTGTGTTTAAATGGGTGTGTAGAGGGGGGTATTTATAGAAAGAGTTGGGTGGAATGAATGGTGGAGATTTAGATGTAAGGGAGTGGTTGAGATTGATTTCACTTGGATTGGTGACTTGGTTTTCACTTGGATTGCCAACATGTAAACATCTAAAACTAAGCAACGGAAGCATCTTCATCTTCTGGCTCCTCACGGTCCATCTCATCCTCCAACTCCTGCAGCTTCACCAACATAGCTTCCCATTTGGCCATCTCCCAAGCCCTCAAGCGGTCAATCTTTTGCATATAGAAATGGTGTAGCTGATTTTTCTCCTGGACCAGCTCCTCAATGGCCTCACAAGCTCAGGCACCAAGAGGCTCATCTATCCAAATGTCATAGTGACACTCCCTGGTGGCGCAACGCTCAAACCTTCGACCAGCATTGCTTCCGGCCCATATGGTTTTCACAACCACAGGCATGTCACAGTAGCAAGTCTTCATCCCTTCCTCCATTGAAGAATTTCTCAAGACCTACAAGAAATGAGGAGAGAAATGAAAGATTTCAAGAAAATAAGATATCCCAACTCTTGAAGTAAACTCAAGTATTTATAGGCCTTCATCAACTAGCCGTTATAGAGAACCGTTGAAGTTATAAATATCAAAAATCAAATCAGCATTTACTCATCCAACCCACTAAAGTAAGTTGAAGGAGTGGGGGGCAATGATAATACCCTCCCGAAGAAAACTCTTTTATCCTTATAATGTAACTATGTCTCGAGAATGCCTAGTGGACAACTTGCCACACCCCAAAGTTGACTAAGAAAAATAAGCTAAGGCAATGCTCCTCCTTCCGGACAAAAGGCACATTCCTCCTCCAACACATTCAACCTCTTGGACAAAGAGCGTTCCCTCCTTCGTAACATATTATCTCGTGGACTTAGCTCGTGCCTTCCTTCTCACTCCCGGACAATGTGGAGCCTTCACGAAAGTAATCACTTTGACAGTAGAAAGTGGAAGGGACATGCTATTAACCAACACCTATCTCAAGGAAGGGAGCATTCTTCATGACAAGAGGAGGTAACACCAAACTCTATAAATACCAAGGTAAACTCACACATGTGAGGGTTGAACATTCTCACACTCACTCTCACATTCTCACATTTCATATTTGCTCTCTAAAATCTCAGTCACTAGTATTTGCATTTTCCGATATTGTTTTTTGTATTCTCCACCACCAGTTACTTACTCTCACGCCGGATGTGCTTGACGGCCACCACCCCCGGTCAAGCATTGTTTTGCAGATACCCTTCCGACAGCTACACCACATTTCCGTCCAAGCCTTACCGGAAGAGGGAAAAGTACGGTAGAGTAGAGCGATGAGCATTATCAGAGAGAAAACAATTTGATAAGAAATTTGTTTAATTGTTTACTTATAATTTTATAAAAAATCTCTCTTAAATATATTGAATGGGCCGGAATAAAATGGGATCTCACCCGACAGTCCAGGCCCAAAAATCTAAAACGGGTTCAAATTTTCTACTAATGAATAACGATCCCAATACATATGTTACTACCACTACAAGGTTCCCGAAACCCCATATAGCATAAACCCTAGGCACATATTATCATTTCTTACAGCAAAATGAAGAATCAATCAGCTTAATTCACAAGTAAGTTTCATATGTATCTTTTTATGATTATCAAATTAGTTTCATCTTATTTTTTTTCTTGTATCTAATCATTGAGATTATTATATGTTTGTGAAATTATTTAATGTTTAAATCATTTACCACCGATCCATGTATATTTGCATACTACATACAGTTGCTAATGTTATGGTCTGCGAAGATCTTACATCGGAAAGACCAGCAGAATAGAAGGTACGTTTTCGTTTTTCGATAAGTATTCGATTATTATAGAAGTTTACTACATGAATAAAACCTTCCTTGTGTTTTTGAGTGTGTTTTTCTTGCATAGAATCCGTTTGTTGTCTACCTTAAGTTTACGTGTGTGTTTTTTTTACCTTATGGTGGAGAGTATTGGAAGTGATTTATACAGTGGTGGCTCTCCTGCTGCTTGAAATAGTAGTAATATACTCCCTCCGTCCCATTTTATATGACCCTTATTCCTTTTTGGGACGTTCCAAAAAGAATGAACCTATTAAACTTACTATTTTTGAACACTACTTTTCACTATTACACCCACTACTTCTCTATTTTATACTCCATTATTATTAAATAAACACTATTACACCCACCACTTTCTTACTTTACCCATTTTTTATACACCCACTTACACCCACTTTCACAACCAACCAACCACATGCTACCACCTAGCAAGTCAAATACAATTTTCTTAATCTCCGTGAAAGTCAAACCAGTTCTTATAATTTGGGACGGAGGGAGTACTATTTTTGAAGTATTTATAGTCAATCATTATAGCCAATCCAATCAGAGTAAAACACCTTATTTAGCCAATCCCGTTGAAGATGCTCTTATTTTTGAATTTTCAGATATGATTTGCTATTCCACGTAACTAATAATCTTGAGGTACAACTGTGGTCAGTGAAAGTGTAATCTAGTATTATTAAAGGATATTTGTTCTCGACATAATGCCACTCAGTTGGTAAGTAGAGTGAATGAGATCCGACTAAACATTTCTTATGTATTACTTTAGTTTAGTTTTTTTTTAAGTATAGAAACTTTTGAACTGTACCCGTTAGGCCGTTATAGCTGTAATGTATCAATTAAAGCCATGGTCCCATTAAAATGCATTTCAAAAACTCATATGATGTTTGAAATGCGCGTCTCATATAAAATAGTATATAAATTTGATGCCGCTCAGCTTTAAAATGCGTATTTAAACAAAATTTATGTTTTCAATATTATTTTTACCAGTGTCACACATTCCATGATGAGAGCCCTACTCTCTAATCAACTGAGGCAAGTTACATTTTAAATGCTTTTCTTGTGACACACATCCCAAAATCATATCACCACATTACAGGAGTGGCGCAACATACGATTTCATTGAAATTGAATTTGTTGCTCTTTTTAGTTGAAAGTAGTTGAATTTGGTCTCCCGCTGAGGGCCTTAACCACTGGGTTATGGGTGCATTTAGTTAAATATTGATAATATGTATTTGATGCGGCAAGTGGCCAAAATTTTTATTTGTGATATCTGTGCAATTTCTTTATAACGTGGTTAAAGGATGAAAAAATGGTCTGTTATTGTAGGAATGAAAATAACGGTGAAGTTTCATCACTTTGACACCCACAGCTGTTTACATATATCAACTTAGCAAATATATATAAAAAATACATATATTCAGTCCCAGCAAAACTACAAGTTTAAGAAGAATTTTTTTAAAAAATCTAATGCAATTAATAGTTGCTAAAAAATGTAGTCTCATGTATTTCCTCTTTCCTAATAGGGTTCGACTCTACGTGCAGGTCAACCTAAGTTGGAAGATTGAATCAATGGGCGGTCCAGACTTTTAGTCTACAAAACTTAGGTTAATTACAAGTTGTGGGTCAAAGTTTCACTTTTGGAGCTGAAAACATTGATTCGGAAACAATTGACTTTTAGTCTGAAGTTCAGACTTTATCATGTCATTACATGCCGTTCAACTTACTCTGAAGGTATCTTGTCCATAGCCGGAGTTTTTTAAATTGAGGAACACTAATTTTAGCTATTTCACCCAGGAACACTTAGTGTTTAATAGTTTGAACTATCAGAGAAGTAATATGCCCAAGAGTAGTGGGAAGAAAAGGATGCAGGTGGTACTTAATGTTGGTGAGCGAAATGTGATGTCTATTAAAATTGTCGTTCAGAGGATCCGGTACTCTGCCTCACGTTGGGGTTTCGATGGAAACTGTAAGGTATGTATGTTACTAACTTTAAAATTTTAATTAATGATTTGTACTTTATATTTAATATCGATACATGTTTCTGTTGTTTTTTTTCAAATCTCTAACTAGATACCGCATTCATTTTAGCAAATTTGTGTAGTCAATCAATATCCCATTAAGACATTGCATAACACATATCCAGATATTCATAGCATGGAACATACTTTTATAAGTTCGATTGTTCGAATATGTTTACTTGCTTAGTGAGCTGATATGCAGAATTCGTTGCTGATTTTTTATGTTTAGGATGTCATTACCTGTATATGCCGTCCAGTTTCCAGAAGAGAACAATCACAATAACTATTTCAGATTTCAGAAGTAGAACAATTAAAAACTATTCCAGATTCCAGAAGTAGAACCATCACAATAACTATTAAGAAAGAATTTGTTTAAAAATTAAACAAAAATGAAGTACGAGAAAGGTTTCCTCAGAATACCAAAAGAAGTAAATAAAAAGAATGAGTTCCTGTAGTCAGTATCTGACCAAGTCATCTTCTGCAATTATTTTATAAGTTTTCCCCATGTATTGGGTCTAGAAGCTTGAAATAGTATGTTTCCATCTTTAATCCTGCACTTCCCCCACCTTGGTAGCCACGGTTATGCTTCCTCCTGCCACCCATTCAGGCCCTTTCAGCACCCGTAGCTCATAACTTGCATGCTTGTTGAAGTCATTTTTTTTCCGGAATGGGATCAAAGTTCGACCAACTAATACCTTACCATTAGAAGGACTCGGATCAGCCAATGAGGATCGGTAGATTTCAAGACCCAAATATCCGAAGTGTACCAACTCATCCATTGGAATGTAACTAGGGGCATTCCAACGTGGGTCAGGTGAACCATGAATTGTTTCCGTCTGTGTCCAGCTCTTTGGCCCTACCCATGCAAATGCGCTGTAGAATCTTTTGGAGGGTCTGATGTTTCCTTGTCAATGTTTTCAGCTTTGACAACATCTATCTCGACCCAGGATTCGTAACTTTTCTCAAGTTTTGGAGACTTGTTAGTTTGACGGGCCATTGGTATGTTCAAAAGTCTTCGAACTAAGTTAAACAGCATATAATGTTAAACCTTATTAGGAAAGTGTTAATACGTGATACTGCTAATTGCATTAGACTTTCAAAAAACATAAATTGTTAATCTTCTAGTTTAATTAGGCATACCAAATGAAACATACAAAATATCAAATAAGCCAAATGGTGAAAATTTAAGAATAAATGGTGCTCACAAGATGCATGTAGTTTGTTTTATCAAGTGGATTTAAGTAAGCAACTTTGGGTGTCTCATGTTTCAAGTATTGCATAAAAGATTGTGATAGTTAATTTAAAGTGTTGTATATAATGCATAAACAATTAGTCAAACATAAGCAAGATTCTCTAACTCTTTGTGTTTGCATATGCTAAAGAGTACTCCCTCCGTCCCCCTCAATTGTTTACATTGGAGGGGGACACGGAGACCAAGACAATGTATAAATAATGAGTAAAGTTAGATGAAAAGTAGGTAAAGTGATGGGACCTATCAATATTTAATAATAGATTTGAGATAGTGGAGGAAAGTAGTGGGTATAATAATGTTTTTTATTATTAAATACTACCTCCGTCCCATAATATATGACATGTTTACTGTTTACGCGTACTTCAATGTGTTTAAAAAAGGTACTTGTATATAATATTTTTTCATAATTTTTGTTTTGTATAAAAGTTTAAAGTTCAAATTTTTATACAAAATAAAAATCATAAAAAAATATTATATGAAAGTATCTCATTTATGCTCCTAGAAATCCGTTCATAAAGTGATAAGGTCATATATTATGGGACGGTGGGAGTATGAGATAGTGGGGGAAGATAGTGGGTGTAATAGTTGGGAAAACTTACTATTTATGGTAATGTAAAGAAATGGGAGGGACATCCCAAGATAGTAACTATAAATAAATGAGAGGGACGGAGGGAGTATAATATATGCAAGCACTCATATTGAGTTTGTTGTTCGAATTTGTCGTGCCTTGAATTTATGGGTCAAATGAATGAGAGTCATAGTTGCAACATGTACATAGGAATGTTAAAATTTAGTTGATTTCATTTTATGAAAATTTTAATGTTCGCATTAACCATTAGATTTTGTAAAAGTCAATGAAAAGGTTCTAAAGATACATATGTTTCAAAACTGTATTTTGTGACCTTTTAAAAAAATCAGTTGGTAAAAGAATAGAGTTAATGAAAACAATAAGATTCATTGAAATATTGTTAATGCTAGAATCAAAATAAATGTCATTGATTTTTTGGAATATATAATAATATGTAAATTGTTAATTATATTTCTTTAAGCATTAATATTATTTGTATCAACATCTTAGTCACCATTGATTGTTTTCACCATTGATTATTTTCGACTTCACAACCAAATGAGGGATGACAATGGGTCGGATCGGTTTGGATTTGTGAGGTATCCAAATCCAAATCCAAATCCAAATCTTTTTGCCAAATCCAAATCAATCTAAATCCAATTTTATTTTAAAATCGAAATCCAACCTACTGGATTTCCAATCGGGTTCGGGTTTATCCAAACCCGAATTTTGAAACTCTTAAAAATAAAAAAAAAATGGTTTTGTACTTTTTTTTACTTTGAACATAAATTCATGGAACATTAGTTCTCAACAAAAAAATTTAGCTTCACAAATAAAAAACATTACTAAATGTAAATAATTACTAATAAAACTCGAACTTTAAAATCTTAGTTTTCAAATTGAAAATATAAGGTATTAGAATAAGAATCAAGAAAGATGGAGTCTGTAACAATTTTAGTCGAAACAAAAAGATCCGTGATTCATGGACAGATCCGTGATCGATAGTAAGTAATATAATTAAAATCCTTTTATTATTAAAAACAAAAGGATAACTTAAAAATTAGAAAAACTAATAAAATCTATATATATATATATAATATTGGATTTTTTTGGATTTTGGGTTTGGATCGGATATTTGGATCGGGGTTTGGATTTCGGGTCGGGTTCGGCTCGGAATGCCTAATATCCAAGTCCAAATCCAAACTCTTTCAGGTTTAAAAAATAAATCCAAATCCATATCCAAATCCGAAATTTCGGGTTCGGTAAAATCTAATTGGGTCGGAATGGATCGAGTATCCAAATCATTTATAAACAATTTTTTTTAAGAATCTTTTAACCTTCATTTTCCTATCAAATACAGAAAAATGATCATCATATTTTTACATGTATAGGTTAAGGTCAAATAAGAGGCAATTATTAGTTTTGGTACTGCATAACTTCATCTCAAATTTTACAATTTCCCCAACTCAACCTTGAGAAACAATTTGTAATCCTCACTTTTTTCTAAGGCTTGTAACTGAAGGCGCAGAAGTATAACTCTCGTAAAGATAAATGTATCGATTCAAATCAAGTGTTTTTCTAGAGGAATTTCTTGTGATGAAGATTAAAACAAAATTTCAATACAAAGATGATTTTTAAAAGGTGGGTCTTATATCTTCGTATAAAATTCTGTTGTATTTATAGAAAGATGCAAGATAAATTTGAGTCTTGTTTGGGTATGAATGTTGACTAGAATCATAAAGTTTACCAAATTATATGTATGATGTGTTTACATTTGTGCATTTTTGCACATGTTCTTGTTTGAGTACACAACTCCTCGTATATAACTCCCAAAAACTAGAATGGATATAGAATTGTTTTAATGACATTAACAATTAGTATAACTTTTTTCCCCAAACAAGAAGGTTGTTATAAATTTGCTAGCAGTAAATTCAATTCTATAATAGGTAAAAATACCTTATACATAAACAATCAAGCATATGATAATCATAAACAGTAAATCTATAATCTGTGTGCATCTCATAAAAAAAAGAGTACAGAAAAGAAGAGAAGAAATACAAAATCACACAAACATCGCAAATAGAGATGATAGAGATACTGAAATAGTGATATGTTGGAGGATTCGTACCTTGTTATCTTTACGAGAATTTGTTCTTCCGCAACTTTGGTTGTTTCAATTCTTACGGAATACAGTGAGAATTATAAATTGGATTTCTCCACATACGATATATATGTATGAGAAATATAATGTTGATTGATTATTTTTTAGCAATTTCTTGAAATTGTGAAGGGTAAATGATTCTTACAAGAATTCTTTTTTATTAATTTTGTGGTGTAGTTCCAAAAAAGTTGTTGGTGAAAGAATCTAGTTGAAATGATGTGAAGTTTAATGAAATATCATTAATTAGTGAATATTGTTAAATTTTATCAAAATTTACAAATTAATGATTTTCTCAAAAATTCACGTCATTTTTAAGTAGATTCTTTCACCCCAACAACTTTTTTGGAACTTCACCACAAAATCAATGATAAAAACTTTTCTTATTAATCATTTACTCTTCACATTTTCAAAAAAAATGCTTAAAAGTAATCACTCACATTAAATTTCTCATATACATATTGTTTGTGGAGAAATCTAATTCATAATTTTCGCTGTTTTTCGTAAGACTTGAAAAACTAAAGTTACGGAAGGATGAATTCTCGTAAAGATGACAAGGCATGCACCCTCCAACATATCCATATATCTGTATCTTTATCATTTATATTTCCCATGTGTGTTTGATTTTGTTTTATGTAATACTGTAGTATATATATGTAGGATCAGGATCAAATACAAACTTTTCTTAAATACAAACTTACAAACTTTTTTTGTTCAACACATTTATTATTTCGGTTCAACATCGGTCATCAAATAATAATTATTTTTTTTAAATACACATAATTTAATTCCTCAATATCCTTCTAGGGTTCACTAACACATAGGGTATAAAAAATATGAAATTTTAGTTGTTTAATATACGGTGTGTTGAACAGTAGTTAATAATTTGTTGAATAAATATTATATAATTTTCAGCTATCCATTTGGGATTCAACAATACCAAATTAGGATATAGAAATATGAAATATTATAAATTTAATACAATTTTCTTATTCATACCAATGTAAAATTATATTATGTGTTTGAATTCAACACAAGTATAACTATCGTTCAACAGATGATGTTGAACTCAAGTTATATATTTGTTGAACACTCATTACAAAACAAATTCAGTTTTTTGTAATAAATGTTACAAACATGTTTTTAATAAATTATAAAATGATATAAATATGTTTTCGTTATGAATTATGTCTATTAATACAATTTTAATTTTTATTAAAAAAATGATGTTGAACCCAAATTATGTATGTGTTGAATATAAAAAGTTTGTAAGTTTGTATTTAAGAAATTTTTTACTGGAACTCAGCCCTATATATGTATGTATTTTGAGTAACACTCTGGTGCAAACTTGGTTTGTGTGAAAATCTAAGAACGTTACGAAATTAAAATTACTTGGTTTCGCAAATAATTTTTTTTGATTATGGTTATGTAATATTTATTTGTATTTTTTACATGGTTCAGTAAAAAGAAGAGTAATGCTAGGTGTATCGAATCGGGGTACTGAATTGATTGGGGCATTTATGATGTGGCATATGGAATGTTTTAATCGGTGAAATTGATGTGAACGTGGGGGGGGGTTTCGTTCTATTTGATTAAGTTTTAGCCAATTATGTCCTTATATATAATAAGCATAAAAGGGATCTTATTTAAATTTTTGGTATGGTCTGGTCACTGTACTACCAAAAGCATATGATCCGTTGGATTAAAAATAGACGATCAAGATTAGATCACATTAAAAAGAAAATTATAATCTTAAAAGGATATAATTAGAAAAGGTTGCATAAGAAGTGAATTTTAAAAAGGATATAATTTAAAAAGATTGTATTAGAATTTATTTATTTTATTAGTATTTAAAAAAATTCATATTTACTATTTGGACTTTATCTTGAGATCTATAAATCAGATTTGGATGATTTTACAATCCACGCGAACCTCATAAAATTATTTTGAATTTAGTGATGATTTAATAATAATTATTCAAATGGAAAAAATCAGAATCTCAAGAGAAAATATAATTACGAATTTTTACATTAATCCTGTTCAATGTAGAAGTCCTACATTGATAATGCTATTCACTGCAGAAAACCTAATTATATATGATTTAAATCATTGACATATACATTTTCGTATTACAATATAAATACACTTTTTAGTTTATAACATATTAAACTATAAAATATTTGCTAGATCCAATGTTTTTCATCAATTTATTTTAAGATCTTTGTCGTACGGAGGACCAGACTACCGATTATCAAAGTTTTGGACAAAATCCCTCTTACTTAGTAGAACTATCTTCAAATAATTACAAGGGTATTTTGATAATCAAAACGAATTATAAGTAGAATTCATAAATCAAATAGAATTTTCGGCGTAAAAAATCGTCAATTTCTTCTCTTTTTGTTTCTGCGTAGATTTTAACCATCACTAAATTAAAGATTATTTTGTTAATTTCACGTGGGTTGTAATCGTCCAAATCAATTTTTAAGAAATTATTAAGAAAATATTATTTTTGATATGAAAAAAGTATTTTTGCAATTAAAATAGTAAATTTGCAAATAGCTTTTCTTAACAAAAGTAAAATCGCAAAAGATTACTTTTTTCAATATATTTATCAAAAAAGCTCTTTGTAAATATAAATATGGAATTATATCTCGTATTTATGAGAAATCGAATCTTGATCTCCGATCTCTTGCTAATTATATAGAATATGTAGTTATGTAAATTACTTTTAACATGAGCACCATCATTAATATTATTAAGAAAATAAATACCAATAATATATTCAAATCATTTTTTTTTAGAATAGGGAACCTGAGATACATCTCTGGTAGGTAACTTCCCTGATATCCTATATAAAAAAACTTCATTATATAAAAGATTATGCATATCAAAAAAAGATTTTAAAAGATTGTGTATGTTAAAAAATTATACTTACCAAAACACTTTGATTTTATTCAGTATCTTAGGGAAGTGGCCTGGGATATATCTCAGGTTCCTTTTTCTCATTTTCTTTTCCTTTAACATTATAAGAATTAAACTTATATACAAACTTTTGTATTTGTGTGTTTTGAAGAAAGATGGTTTACAGAGAAATGAGAATCTTACGAAAAGAAGTTTTAACAAATCAATTTTAATATATACAGTTACAATCAATTTCCGTCCCACTTATTTTGTCACCAATCAGTAATCCACCTTTCTTCTATCAAATTAAATAAACTTGTAGTTGCCAAAAAATTATATTGTATTTCGTATAAATTAACATATTAACACTTAATTTACCATATTAACTGAATATGGATAATAATTTTGGGACAGATTGAATAGGAAATATGGACAAAATAAGTGGGACGGAGGCCATAAACAGTTGAGCAAGCCATGTTGGATTATCGCACATGTTTGGGAAAAGGCGTGTGTTGATTAATAAGTGTGAGAAAAGTATTAACCTTGTGAGTTACTCCCTCTGTCCCATCCATTTCTTTACATAAAAAATTGCGTATCTGACACGCATTTTAAGGTGCATTTTAAGGATAGTTCTATAACTTATTTTTGATATTTTCTTTTTTTGTATAAAAATAGAACAATCCTATTTTTATACAAAAAAAGAAAATATCAAAAATAAGTTATAGAACTATCCTTAAAATGCACCTTAAAATCCGTGTCGGAAACTGGTCCGCAAATGTAAACTACTACATGGGACAGAGGGAGTATCTTTTAAGGTAGAGACATGCATGCCTAATATTACCCAACAATATCTTGGTTAGCTACCCGAGAAGCATGGTCACGTGGTACAAGGAAGCTATTTTCGCTTGGTGTTGGAGTCTAATGTGTAAAGCGAAAATTGTTAATATTATTCAATATCGGTTTTGGAAGGGGCAAGATGTTGATTGGTATGTGTTAGGAACTCCTCAACCTAGAAGTTAGCTTTTGGGGTAGGGATACGGACAATAGCACTCAACATGCCCCTCGTACGACTATAAGACCATCTCCAATAAAGCACCCTCAAGGGGTGCCAAACATGTCCAACACACCATAAATAATAATTTTTTATGTTTTCCTCAATCTATGTCATATTTGGCACCCTCTAATTCCAATAGTTGGCACCGCATATAAAGTGCCTAGGTGGTCCCCAAACAAATTATAAAAAAAGCTAACTATAATATAATAAGTATGAGTAATACATACTTTTAAAACGAGTATTTGGTAATGTGGCTTGGGTTGTGAGAAAAAATTTGAAGGCATTAAAACAGAGTGGTTCTATTCAAGATCATGTGAGAATTCAGTAGTTTGTTTTTGGATATCAAAAACATGTTTTGAGGAGGACAAGTTGTTTAACTTAATGTCTGGTTTAAAGCCTTGGACCCAAAAGAAGCTGCGTAGGCCGTTAAAGACTTGGCATCGGCAATTGCTGCAGACGATGGACTAGTAGACTACAAGTTTTCAAGTTCTGCGGATGACACATATATTGAGGTTGCTGTTGAGGATGACAAAGGGGCTGCAAAAGACAAGAAGAAAAAGTGGAAAAAGAAGTGGGGTGATGAGGATACAAGTAAAGAGGGACACCAGCCTAGAAAAGGGACTAAGGGGTGCTATCTTTTTGGAAGTGCACACTTTATGAGGGAATGTCCTTAGAGGGAAAAGCTTAATGCTTTAGTGGTCGAAGAAATTGAGGAAGAACCAGTGGTTAGAGCAGGTTCTATGCGTTTGCGTAATGCAGTGCGAGGCGTTTGCTTAATGCAGTGCGAGTGGTGGAAAACGCTCCAAGTGGTGGGGCAGCATGTGAAATTGAGTAAGTGTTGGGCCAATAGGCAAGCCAAAGAGTCTGCACAATTGGGATTAAGGTTCTCTATGATGAACAGCGGAGTCAGGCCAGTTGGGCAAGCGAAAGCACTGATTTGGTCTGTTTGCATTGTTCGAGAATAGTGGGAAAATGACTTCATGAAATGCATACAATGCCTATTATGGATACATGACATACATATTCTTGCCTCCAGACCTAATCATTATTAATAATTAACTATGTCACATTAGATCTAGTAAAAAAGTCATGTCATGCTCCAATTCTCATATTCATGCCCATGTACGTCAGCATTTGTGTGTATGTTTTTTCGCCAAGTTTGAAATTGGGTTATAAGGCAGGTAATGCTCATGAGAGCAGTTCCCATCCCTGTCAGGGGAGATGGCAACCATCTTTCCGTAAATATAAACACATGTATGAATATATGATTATTAGTACATAGCTGTCTTAATCTAGCAAAAAAAAGTATATAGCTGTTCTTATGTTCTCCAAACTGAACAAAAAGACCAGGAGACATAAAAAGAGAAGAACAGCACGTTAAATGTTGCTTCAAGGGAACGAGTCAGTTAGAAACTAGATTTATTTCTGCCAACCAGACAAAAGAAGCCTTTGCAGCAACAGTCTATGATTACTGATTCAAAAAAAAAATAGAAGCTGATTTACCTGAAAATCAGAGCGGCGAGATGATTTTACATAAGAACCCAACCATCACTTTTGTGTGTACTGTACAATTCTGCTTGTAGCCTTCAAATGATGCAATTGGGTGAATAGCAAGCTTAAATGACACGAGTGAAAATACTGTGAAATGTTTGATGTTTCACAAACTAGGTGAATTGACTGCTATGCTCACTACTCTTTTGCAATACCAACACAAATTTTTAATGGTAACAGTCCTGTGCGAAGGACTGAAGAACTTTTTACTGAATAATTTGGTCTTTTACAGAGGTTTGCCATTTGTCAAGGAGCTCCTGGAACACCAAAAAGGTAGCACCGGTAAGGCGGTAAGGTTATGGGTATAAGTGGAATGAATAGTGCAAGAGGTTAAATGTTGCTGTTTACTTGGTACTTTGGTGGAAAGTTCCCAACCATCTTTCTCAACGAGCCAACATCAGGTCTGGTCACCGGAGATGCTTCAATTGTGATGAGAGAGAGCTTATTTATTATTTTAACATCTACATATCTATACATCACCCAATCATTTATTAATTTAATTTTTTTAAAGTTCATTATTAGTGGTAAGTTTGAGAAAAATTTGATTCTCTTAGTTGTTTTGCATATATATGTAATAGTATATATTATTTATATCTCTTGAGAATAGAGATCTGACCATTTTCGTGTAAAATAGCACGAGACAGAATTTCTATGCTATTTGAATAAGAATATTACGCAGGCTTTTGTGTAAAACATAAAATATTTAGAAGAGATCTGAGTTCACATTTGGTGGATTATGTTTGTTTCTTGCAGCCTCCTCAAAAGCCAAATTTATTGCGTAAGATCTATGGAGCAAAGAAGAGGATGTTAACAAGGTAAAACTGATTTCATACTTGTATACATCGACTAAATGACAGTTTGTACCCCTTATGTATATGAGTTTTGTCAAATTGGTCCAGATTTACGTTTTTTAGCACTTTGCAACCCCTATCTTCAAATTTCGCTTCGAATTATAACCCTTCAATAATATTCTAGACAAAAAAGGAAGCCTTTCTTGATGGATGTAGGCCTTTAAGGGTTCAAGACAAACATAGTACCTCTTAAACCTTTATGCATCTGTCCCATTCATCAATAAAAACCTTCCTTTTTGGTCTAGAATATTAGTGAAGGGTTGTAATTCGAAACGAAATTTAAAGATAGGGGTTGCAAAGTGCTAAAAAACGTAAATTTGGACCAATTTGACAAAACCCATATACATAATGGGCACAAACTGTCATTTAGTCTGTATACATATTTTGTTATACACTTCATATGCACAAACATACTTTTGTACATTGTTGTTTTAATAAGTCTGCCCTCTGCCTTTCTATCTACTATGCATGTTTACTTTGATTTTCAAGTCTATATATGTTGAGATATATTTTGTCATTGCCAGCGTCTTCTTACTAAAACTGAATAGTACTAGATAAAATGAATAGTTCTAGATGGTCATGAGGTGACAAGGAATTCCATTGTTTTAATGTTTATGTATGTTAGGAGTCAAGGTGATCTGATTAAAAGGATACTTGGTGTATCGTAGATTAATTGTACTCCAGGTCTTTTATTTTAGTTTCCTTGTTTTCTTTTAAATTTGCAGTGCAAAACTGCAAATGTAATCATTGACAAAATAGTTAGGATTTGGTTTTGTCCTCAACTTTCCAGAATACGTTACCGGAAATAAACCCTGGTAAGTTTCTCGACAGCAGCTAATCCCACTTTTATATATTGTTTCCAGAGTCATTCCATTGTTTCAGATATTGTGATCCCAGAGGTATTTTTCATTATATTTTTCGATCTTCCTGTAAAATTTCTTGGCAGTAGCCCAATCCTCTTCTGTGCACAGCTTTAAAGATCATTATATTTGGTACAAATCTTGTGATCTCCAAACGAGTTATTTATTATATGAGTTATTTGCAATTTGCACCCCCAAACTATTGTTCAAAATCAATTCTGTACCAGAATTTTGAGATAAACAATGTGCACCCCTTAACTTTTAATCTTGATTGCAATGTGCACCCCTTGACCATTTTCTTTGATTTTATGAAGGGTAAAATAGATATTTTAGTATAAAATTTAAGTAATATAAATTTCAAATTTTCAAAATTATTTTTAAAATCGAAATATTTTTTTAAAATTATAAAATAATAATTTTTAATATCCAAATCATACTAATAATTAGAATACATTTCTTATGACAAAATATTAATTCCAAAATTTATGTTTTACTAATATTAAATTTTAAATAAATTTAACATTAACTTGAATTATACATTAAATTTAAATACAAAATTTGCTTTACAAATTTTTATTTGAAGTTGTTATCAATGTAGCAGGAAAATTATAATTTAATACAAATATTTATTATAAAAAAATTTATTAGTATAACTTTTTAAACTTATTTGAAATTCTAAATATAAATGTCACTGAAAGTTGATACGAAAGTTCCGATTTTATCCCTCATTAATTTAACAATAAAGGTTAATAATAATAAAAAATTATTAAAGGGGTGCACATTGCAATCAAGATTGAAAGTTAAGGGGTGCAGATTGTTTATCTCAAAATCCTGGTACAGAATTGATTTTGAACAATAGTTTGGGGGTGCAAATTGCAAATAACTCTTATTATATTGATCCAGATTTTGTAGGTAAGTGGAGCTTGTGTTTTATTAGTCTCTCAATTGCACGAGCATCCTGCAACTGCTTTAAGAGCTCATGAAATCGAGCAATTTAAGAGCCAGCCTCTCTTGTGAAGTCTTCAAAACTCGAAAAACCAATTCTTCGATTTTATCCAAAACCAATTCTGTACTAGTATTCAAGTTCAAAGCAGTCCATGGTTTGAGGTTTTAGAACACATTCAAGTAACAATAAGAATGATTTATAAAGTGTTTTGTTCTTGACAGAAGATATCCATGGTGGTGTTCTTTCTTTTAATCTTTATACTCCTATTGCTGAGGAACATTCTTTTGATGAGAAGCCATTGAAAGTTATACCTATCAACTCTCATTTATTGTCGTTACTTCTTCAAGGGTGCTTTCTGGTGAGGGAAGTGGTCTCAGGGAGAATTATGTTGCTGGTGTTTGTTATTGTAACTATTCAGATTTGTTTGATAAGAGATGATTACATGATTTGTTTTTTTTAAGGAGCTTGTCATTTTGATTTTCTATTGCCAAGCTTAATGGAGATGCTCCTATACTAGTGAAAGTTTCTTTTATGAAGCAATGTATTATTGTAGTTTTTAATTATATTATATACTCTAAAATGAAGAGTTGCATAGAACTTATTTAATGTAAAATAAATGACACGTTACAGCATGAAACGCTTTTAAAGGTACTTTGATCAATATAAGTTAGTGTAAAGTGCACTTTGTGTACCTGAAGTTTGGCCTTGACACCACTTGCACTATCGGACTTTAAAACCGAGTATATGCAATACTGAACTCACAATTTACTTGCATGTTATGTACTGTCGTCAAATTCAGTCTAACTCCGTTAGAAATACAGGGGTAAAAATGTATTTTACTCATCAAACAATTCAATCAAAATAAAAATCAAGAACACCTTCCATCTCCAGAATTCGGCGACCAGCGACCGGAGGTGGAATCCGGCGAGCTCGATTTCCGGCTACAACACCATAAAACGCAGCACAACACACAATTCTGCAGCTAAACGAATTCTCGATATTTGGACAACAATAACCCAACAAAACACACTCAAAATTTGATCAAAACGAACCAAAGAAAAAGATTTTCCACCTCGCAACAACCAACAACAACCTCCACCATTCTACCTCTATCCCCCTGCAGCCATCCCCTTCCTCCCATCTCGCGACTCTAACCTCACAACCTACCTCCCTTCTTCTTTACCCCCGTTTACCACAACATCCCGCCTCCGTTTTCTTCTTTGTTCATCACTAACAGTTCATTCCAGCCTCTCCCTTTTCATTCAAAACTCACCACCTCTGCCACCACTCCCTCACCGCCGTTCCACCTTCATCAGCCCCACACCACAACCACCCCGCCACACTTCAACGCCTCCACCCTTATTCTTCAACAGCCAATACCCGTAACAAAACCACATCGTCTTCTTCTCTACACCACCAGCCATTACTCCACCACCGTTCCTCTCCTCCTTCGTCTTCCCGCTCACCGCCACCGCTCATTTTCCCGCCTTCGCTCCACAACACAGCTGCTCTGCCCGCCACCAAACCCACAGCCAACAACACAACATCTCCATCTCTCATCTCACTCTCCCCTTAATTCAATCCCTTTGACCTCCTCTGCAACTCCTGCACCTCCCCGCCTCAGGCATCGTTCCATCCAAAATCGAAATCAAACATGAATGAAAACCTAGACTAAGCTCTGAATCACAATCTGCTTTGAATCTCATCTTTCCATCGCAATCTAACTTCGCTATCAATCAGGCATGTGATGTACATCCCATCACTCGATTCGAAACAACTTGCTCTGCTTCATCCGATGAATCTAACAACGCGACATAATGTAACAGCAACTTGACTCGATCAATTGGCTCTAGCGATTCAAACTCAGTGACGATTCAAACTCAATTATTGTTGTGTGTATAGGTATGTATATAGATTTGAGAGATATAGGTTTGAAGAAGGGAGAGGGAGATGGGAGTAAGCAGTTAGGGTTTAGAGAGGGAGATATTGGAGGTGAGAGATGACTGCGTCCATGGCCGGCGGAGATGCGTTGGCGAGGGCTGGCGAGGGAAGGAGAGGGAGAGAATTGAGGAGTGCGTTGAAAGGGGAAATAAAATACGAGAGAGAGAGAGAGAAAAGAATAAGAGAGAGAAATTCTAATTTCTATTTATTAATTAAAGTATTAAAATGATTTTTAAGCCATAGCAAAGAATTGGATAGGAAAGTACAATTTTACCCCTTTCAAACTAACGGAGTTAGTACCACACTGACAGCGATACACAAAGAATAAGTAAATTGTAGTTCAGTATTGCATATGCTCGGTTTTAAAGTTCGGTAGTGCAAGTGGTGTCAAGACCAAACTTCAGGTACACAAAGTGCACTTTACTCTATAAGTTATTTTTGGAAGTTTGTTTTATAGGTTTCTTTAGTTCTTACTTTTTTGTAATCGACACTAGTTATATTATCAGTTGGGGTCAGATTTTACGTACAACCACTTATAAATTGCTTATAATTAATTAGAATTTTTAGAACTACTTCATGGGCCTTTGGTACGTGTCGGGTAAACGGAATGTAATTCAGAAAGGAAAATAAGGAGAAAGGAAAGTAATAATTTTGAATTGTTTTACACATTTAGTTTCGATCCAGAAACGTAATGAAAAATTTTATCAAAGTTAATTTTAATTTTTAAAAATTAAATTAAAAATTATTTTTATTTTTAAAAATGATTTACATGGTAATATATTTTATTATAATTTAATATATAAATTATAATTGAAAATAAAAAGAAATGAGAAAAAAGGAAAGAAAATACCTAATGGAGAATGGATATTGATGAATATTGTGAAAATTTAAAACCAAAATAGAAGGGAATTACTCCATCCGTCCCAATAGATTGTTAACACTTTTTATTTTGTAATGTCCCAATAGATTGTTAACATTTCCTAAAATAGTAAGTTTTAACACTATTACACCCACTACTTCACTTATTTTAATAATACTTTACACTATTACGCCCACTACTTAACTTATTTTAACTATAAAATCACTATTACACCCACTACTTAACTTATTTTAATAATATTACACCCACTATCTTGGTTTCCGTGCAAAAAGCAAATGTTAACATCCCATTGGGACGGATGGAGTACAATTTTTATAAATCAAACACCATCAAAGTAAATGAGCACATTTGTTTCTTTTTCCTTTGTTTATTACCCCTAACCAAACATATCCTTAATATATTATGCAATAAAATATTATACATTTATATAATATTTAATTATTATCAATTAATTTTTGTCATAATTTTTTTAAAGCAAATTAAAATGATGAAATACAAGTTGGGTTATTTAAAACATAATTTATTCTTTAAAAAATTTATGTATTTTAAAAAATACGCTTTGAAGTTGTAAATTCTCATAAACCTCTAATACGGATATAAAATTTCCACCGGATGAAATTGAGAAAATTACCAAAATAATCATATTTGAGCATGTTTGACCCTATTTACTGATCTAATACGGCGTTACGTGTGAAGTATCAGTGCCTAATACGATGTTTCGTGTGCCGTATCAGCAGCTAATACGGCGTTTGGTGTGCCGTATCAGCGTTGATACTTCACACGAAACGCCGTATCAATGCTGATACTCTTACAAACCCCGCAAGGGGTACTAAACTTTTAACCTAATACGTTACACCAAATGCCGTATCTCGATGTTGCGGCACACGAAACGCCGTATCATATGATGATACGGCACACGAAACTCCATATTTGAAGGATACGGTGCACGCAATACCGTATCCCGTCGGTATTTAGGGCCAACTTTTCCGGAATCAATAATTTCGACAAATTTATCCCAAAAATGATTATTTTGAGCCTTCACCCGATGAAATTCAACTTATCATTAGATATTTAGATCACAAAAATAATTTTAGGAATGCACATAAAACCAATTAGGTTATAAAATAATTGTTAGAACAAACACCAAGTAAATGCTTGATTTTTTTTTTAAATCTTAAATAGCGGCTGGAAACACAGCAATTTTCTCTATCAAGAAAAATCAAAGACCGGAGAAAGCAAAACAAAATATTTGAATAATTAGTAACTCCTTTGTATACAAGAACGATTTAGTTCCATAATCCAAAATTTGCACTCTTCATTCACAGTGATCCTGGTAAGAGATGGTCTATTCGAAATACCACTTCCAAACTAATAAACATTTACAATGAACTCTTTGAACATTCTCCAGAAGACAACCACGCCAAACTTTTAACAGCTAAATGGTGGAGGGTCTCGCGTCCTGAAATCCTTAGCTACCAGGTAACCAAACTCCGTGAACAGAACTTCTTATACATGGCACCTTGATTGATGCTCTTCTGGTCCTTGATGACACAATCACTTTGATTGGAAAATATCAAGTTAGGCCTTGTTATATACATTGGCGTACTCCTTCACCAGGATCATCTATCTTAGTTCCTTGAAGGGCAACAATCAGTGCAAAGGCCGCTACCTTTTGCCTTAGACCGGTGCTGTGTCCTTAAATATAACTGTAACCACTTCCTCTAATGATTCGACCAACTTCTCTAACTCAGCAACCAGCACAGCGTCAAAGTTTTCTGATGGAATCAATAAATTCTCCTGATATAGACTGTTTCAACTTTGACAGAAACATATTCTTGGTACCAACAGAAGAAGTTGTAACTGTTGATGCAGTAGCAATAAGAACAAAATTCTCTCCATTTCTAACATCTATTTCATACAATTCCTCAAAAACATTTTTCAAACTAATCATCAATGTCTCATAAAATGAGGAAATGGCAGGAAGAATCACATTGATAACAAGTATACCATGATCAGAAAGAACCAATCTAGCCGCTAAAAGTACATCCTTCTGTACAAACTCTAATGGTGGTGCACTAATACCCATATTAGCATCACTCGAATCCAGATCAACCATAACAACATCAAATTTATCATCACTACCAAATTTCTCTAAGAATTCTATCGCATCTCCCAAACAAACCCGAACCAGCCCATCACAATCATCCAAACCAAAATACTCTCGCGCAACTCTCAAAACTACCTCATCAGCCTCCACACCAACAACCTCAAATCCTAAATCCCTACTCAAAAACCCAAGTAAAGCCCCACCACCAACACCCAAACACAACGCTCTCGGCCTAAACCCACACCGAATCCTCTCATCCAAATACCCACTAATCAACGAAACACCCGCCACCATCGGAACCAAATAAGGATGCACCAAAACCTTAAAATCAAGACAAAACTCAACACCCTCAAGACCCCCAAAACCACTCCCACATTTCGGAAAAATCCTCACTTGGGTCTGCACCAAATTAGGCATTCTCTTAAACCTCAACCTCCTCCTAAACTCTCTACCCTCAAACCCATCCAATTCAACATTTTCAACCACCATTTCACCAACTAAACCCCCAACACAAACCTCAACTACAACACTACTAACCAAATCATCCTCATACCTTAAAAACACAACTTTAGGCAAACCCTTTTCAAAACATGACTTGGGTGACAAGGCAAACAATAAAGGAGTCAACTTTTCTTCAAGATTCAACAAATGGGCATGACCCACTTCACAATCGGGTCGGGTAAATGAATTTAGTAAATTTGAAGAAACGGGTTCATTACCTATGAGAATAAGGCGGGAAAACTGTGAAAAATGGAGGAGGAGCTGGAGGTGGCCGGAATCAGTTGAGAAGATCCAGTCAGATTCACGGTGAGTTGGAACAAACATGGCGGCGAGTTGAGGGGAATCGGTGGTGGGTTGAGTTAAGGGCGAGTCAAGAACGGCGACTCGGAGGAGAGTGTGAGAGAGAGTTGGGTTGGGATAGATGAATGTGATGAAACGAGAAGGGATTATTGTTTGGAATGTGTTTGGGTTTAGAGACATTCTTGTTTTTCAGATTAAGCATTTGTAAAAGCATTCTAATCATCACAACTTTCACCTGTATTATTGATTGGATCAAGAGGCCTAACCGGCCATTAATCAGTCAAATTTCTTTCTTTCTTTTTTTTTTGAAAATAAATTAATCAGGCAAACTTTAAAATGTAAAAAGAATTAAAAAAGGTGATAAAACTTTTATACTTTAAATATATATATATATATTGTAATGAAATTCTTTTAAATTGATATCTTTGGTACCGAAACAAATTTTTTTTAGAGAGACTATCACATTAGAGAAATTTTAACGTTTTAAATTTTAAAATAATCAAAATTATTTTATACACAATAATATAAATAATGTACATAAATTCTTTGAATTTTAAAATATGTACTAAAAACATGATCAAATACAAATTTTTCTTAAATACAAATTTATAAACTTTTTTTTGTTCATTAGTAGATCGATGTCTGATGATTGTGCCTCATTTTTATTTTTTATTTTGCTAATTTTTGCTATATTTTTATACAAAATAAAAAATCGAAAAGATATTATTTACAAGTACCTCAATTGAACACATTGAAATACGTGAAAAACTCATAGGGCTATTCAAATTGGAACGGATGGAGCATATAATACACCACAATGATCTCCAAATTAATTCATGCATCCTTTTACCATTACACCACTCAATCATATGTGTTTAAAATCAAACACAATATAGATGAATGTGTGTATCGTTTAAGTGAAAATATTTCTAATATTTTAATTAGTGCGACATACTAATAAATTTTTGTCATAATTTTACTTTTACATTTATTGATTTGGACTATAATATATTATATTAAAATATCAATTATTGATACATAATATATGATTTGATTATATCATAAAATTGTAATAACAATAACAATCAACATAATAATAATAAAAAAAATTACAATATAACTATTATTCCCTTAAACATGATATCTCTGTGTGTGCCGTTAAAGCGAGACACGACCTAAGCACTCATATATACGTGTTTTCAATAATACACATGATATTTATGTGTGTACCGTTAAAAAACCAAACCAAACCAAACATACCCAGTATTTCCCGCTCAAAGCAGGGTCTGGGGAGGGTAAGTTGTACGCAGACCATGCCCCCGGTTTTTAAGACGGGGAGGCTGTTTCCGTGAAGACCCCCGGCTAAGTGCGCGACAAATACGGTGTGTGATGAAGACACATGAATCTTAAAGGTACGAGAATGTTTAAAGCAATACCTGAGCCCATGGCGTTCTCCTCATGGGACCTACCCGCATGCTTGGCATTCTGATTTCTGATATTGCGGTCCTGATTCTCTCCACTTTTTCAATAACTAAACTACTTTATTCATGATTCGAAAGTACCAATTTAACTCTAAGTTTCTATTTATATATAGAAGTATTATTTTCAATGGTAATTGAACTTGGAACACCGAGTTAAATTGTGCATCTTCATACCATTAGGCCACACATTCGCATGTATTTTAAATCATACACACAATATGTATGTGTGTGATATTAATAAAATATTATTAATTAAATATTACTTGATTTTAAATGAGTTTTGTACTCTTTTATCATTTTTCGATTAAGAATTACGTAAAATACACAATTGGGCTATAAAACGATATTTTAATTAATATAATGGATATTAACTAACAATATATTAGAGTAAAAAATATTGAGGTGTTAACGTAGAATGAAAATTGCATATTACTACACAAGATACAATAATTTATTAGTCAAAGAATTCGGGTCGTAAAAATATTTGGCTTTAAAAAAACGAATCATATAAATAACACATTATTTTTTACATACAAATTAGCTAATATTCAATTTAAAATATGACATTATTTTGGAAAGAAGGATCATATATAATATATGTTATTAATTATGGAGGTAACTCAATGAAAGTCAAACGAACACTAGAAGAAAAATAAAGGCAAAAAATGCTTAAAATGAAGAAATTAGAAGAAAACAAATAAAAGAGTTAGAAATGTAGTTTTAAGAAGTAAAAGCCCAAGACCTAAGAAGCGTTTTAGAAAATTTACGAAGATTTTTTATTAGAAACAGGACTGAAACCTACATTCTTAGATGCAACATCTTGAAAACTATGTAGGTTCTCCCTTAAATATTATTGGAGCTCCAGCTAAATGGATGCATCATTTTTTAAGAAAGTTTAGGATTGTAGTGCTCTGAAAAATCATCTTAATTGGAAAACACCTATAGAACACTCAAATTAATTATATTTATGACCCACAACAAAATTATAAATTGACATGATTGCTACTCGTATTAGTTTTCAAAGTACAAACTTGAACATATTTAAGTAAGTACAAAATAATCATATATGTGAGTAACAAGAAAAACTTTAAGAAAATCAATCACATATTTCAAACATTATTGATCCTGAATAATTTGATTAAAAAATATAATTTAAGCTAGCAGATCCGTGCCTCGAACGGATTTTGATGCTAGTTCTCGTATATAACTAGGATTGGGACTCACACCTTAAAGGAGAGTATGATAGAGTTATTGAGTAAACACAATATAAAAAATATAAATTTAATAAATTTAAAATTAGAAAAATATGAATTTCAAGCAAAACGTACAACAACAATTAAAATATTAAAAATTATGTTAATAAAATAACTATCATCAATTTAATGAAATTTGCAAACTTTGTTTTGTAAGACTTTCAAAAAATTAGAAAAAATAAAAATTTAATATAAAAAATTTATTAATAACATTTATAAAGCATCTCGTGCATTACATGGGTAAAATGCTAGTTCTATATGATAATCGGTTAGGGGTACACAATTACACATTAAAAATATATGTATTACTCCTTTCGTCCCAATTTACATGTTACTTTTCATTTTTTTAATGGTCAATTTAACTAATCTTTGACTAAATACTAGAAATTATTTAATTATTTTTTTAAAAATCGAAAGTTATGTTTTAAAATAGATTATGTGTACTTTTTAATGATATAATTTTTTTTATTTTTCTCAATTATATAATACATATAAATTTAAGTTAAATTTTATTGATTTAATCAATCAAAAATAAAAAAAACATGTACAATGTGACCGATGGAATACTATTAATTATTTGCTAAGCACAACACTTTAATGTGATACCTGTGACCAGAGAGAAAATGACCAAAATACACCACTTTTGGAGTTCAACTGCCCAAAATACCCGTAGGCGCGAGCATCCGCCCTTTTTGCCCACGGAATACGCATGTTCAGCTAGCGCAACCTATGATACGCATTCTGGAAATGCGCATCTGAGGTAACGCATCTCCCAGATACGCAATGACGTCAGCTGACGTCATTTTTTATGTTTCATCTCAGGCGTCTCAGGTGAACCAAAATCGCAATTTTTATCGCCTCTCTCCGTCCTCCCATCTCCGGCAACCTCCAATCCTTTTGAGGACATCAAAATAATGTCCAAACCTTTCTCTCCTTTTTCCCCGTTCGTTTGTTGTTGTTTGGCCCCGCAGGGGCGTGTCCAGGTAGATCGAAAAATCAAATCGGAAGAAAGTTTCGATTTGGGGTTTTTTAATCCGGCAAAACAAATTGAAAACGATTGACATAGGATTGTAGAGGGTGAAAAGACGAACATGTTGGTGTATAGTATGCTAGTGAACAAAGCCTAGAAAGAGTGGACGGATCCGACGAAGTTTTGGTCAAAACATTGCTCCTACGACGGCTACGAAGAAGATGAACAGTGGCAGGCATACGTATGTTGGCCATGCGTATTCCGAGAAACGCATGTTCAACATACGCAACCAGGGTACTGTTCACCATATTTGAAAGTTGAAATTACAAACTCCACGCATTGTAAACATGCGTGGTTAAGGTCCACGCATTTCAAAAATGCGTATACCCTATACGCATGTTCAAAATGCGTGGTTCGTGGGTAAAAAGGGCGGACGTGTTGAAATTACAAACTCCACGCATTGTAAACATGCGTGGTTAAGGTCCACGCATTTCAAAAATGCGTATACCCTATACGCATGTTCAAAATGCGTGGCTCGTGGGTAAAAAGGGCGAACGTTCCCGCTCCTGGGTATTTTGGGCAGCTGATATTAAAATGTGGGTATTTTGATTTTCACCCGTGACCAGAGGTATACATATTATATAGTATCCAAGAGAAAGCCATCATAAATATATATATTTATTTATTTTATTTTATATGAAATATAATTATTAACTTTATTTAGGAAATTAAAAATGGAATGACATCAAGTTTTTTCTTGGAAAATCATTTAAAATTAATGATATAATTCAAAGCGAGTCTACCGCATAATCAAACTTATCCAAATCCAAAATGTTCTACTGTAAAATCAAGTTTTTTGTTCAATTTTACGTGTTAATTTTTTTTATAAAAATTATATATCGTTAGTATTCTATATTAGAATCCAATTTTATATTTTTAAAAAAATTATTTTAAAATTATTGATGGGATTTTGTGATACGTGAAGGTTTGTAGACTCAATATAAGAAGATTCTATTTGGAACAATGACATGGATAGCACTATGGAGAGAACCATTGTCTAGAACAATGACGTAGGTAACACTCGAGAGAAAACCACCTTGTATAGTCCAAGAATGAACCATCACAAAATATTTTATTTACATTATTTTGTATGAAATATAATTACATATTTTAATTAGGAAAAAAAATGAAATTATGCAACTTTTTTCCCCAAAAATCATTGAAAATTATTGAAATAATTCAAAACCATTCTACCACAAAATCAAATTCATCGAGAATGATCTATGGTAGAATCAAATTCAAAATCAAGTTTTTGTTCAAATTTCAAATGTTAAATTTTTGATAAAATATTTACATCGCAAGTATTCTATGTTAGAATCAAATTTTATTTTATAAAAATTTTCAATTGAAAATTTTGTATGCGATTCTACAATTAGAACCAATGATTCTTTAAGATGAATAATGACCTCCATATCTATTATGTAGTAAATAGTACTACAACATGAACATCCCTGCTTTTGCAGGAACGACTATATCTTATACCAAGAAACAAGTCGTGAAGGCAAATGAGGGAATAAGGAGAATGATAATACTAGCTACTCTGTAAGTGGTTAGTATCATTCACACATTTTAATAGATTCCCTTTATTCAGCATTATTTTCTACAAATTTGCAAGCTTTCAGAATATAATCCCTGCATAAGAAAGTACTGCAACCAGGACAACTCATTTAAGATTTAAAACTCTCTAAACCTAATGGATCATATCTAAATTACACGTCTAAAGCTTAAACAAATGCCACTGCATATACGTAGTAACTATGAATATTGACATCCCTTCCAAATGTTAAAATTAGTACGGATAAGAAAAGCCGCGGAGGTACTTGGAATCTACTCCCGATTCACGTATCAGAGCCACACGGCCAGTTCTGGCCACCTACAAAACAAAAGAACATCACTACACAATCAAAAGCAATACCTTGCATGATTACAAGTAAATCAAACACAACAAAGAACAAAATCAGTTCCAACTTTATCATCGATATTTTTTCTTCAATACAGATCTACCAATAAAGATGCATCAAATCAGGTGTGGTTTTGTTTTTGTTATCCCTCATAAGTCATATCCCGATTAAAAAAGAGAAATAAAAATACAAACCTCACAGATGCCATAAGGCTCCAACAATCTTTGAAGAGCAACCATCTTGTGCAAATCTCCTGTAAGCTGGAAGAGCACCAAACAAAAATTATTAATATAATAGTTTATAAATGACAAAAAAACAATAGTAATACTGAAGAACTGGATAGATCATGCTAAGTAAATAACTAAATAACTCGAGATATAGATCTTCTAAGCTGCAGGAGGACACTTCTACTTGAACCTAATGATTTTGTTGGAAACCATTATCAACTGTCCCTACCATAACTGATTGCAGCATGATGGGCTACTAGGCAACAGAACAAGCAATGTTTAGTGACTGAATTAGCAGTAGTAGACTAGTAGTTGCGATTTCTCTATTACTTGCAAGTCTGCACCTCATACAAACTCATTTGAAAGAAATTAGGTAGACCATAAAAGGAAGGGTTATCACTGTGCTACAGTCTACCTCTGCTTCTACTCTTTGTCATTTAACCAAGTTGATGAAAAGCCCCTTAATATCAATCGTAAAATAAAAATATTTATCTGCACACAGATTTCTTTCTTTTTCTGTTTATTCTGTATAGATTTCAATTGCATGCATATAACAAATTTACAAATACTTGGAATAAATTCATGGACATTACTCTTAAAAGTGACAAAGACTCAAGCATCTGGGGTTAAAAGAGATCAAGGACCAGTTTGCTAGTGGTACCTCTCTCTAATGTTAGCAAGAATAGATTGGCATAAAGAGGAAGACTGTAACAAGATTATGCGATTTTGAAAATTTAAAATCAACAATGCAGGAAATGTAAAATTCCACATTTCTCTTTTTCTTCATTGAAAAGAATAAGTGCTAGCCATTGAGTTGGGGGGGGGGGGGGGGGGGGGGGGGGTTGCTATAGTGATTCGGGTGGTTCACCCGTGGTTGCCTTTCTGTAAAATTGGAGGGGAAAATGATGAAATAGAAAGGAACTGATGTTAGAAAGACAATAAAATATGCTCACGCTTTCGTGCATGCAATAAATTGCTTTTCAAATTTATCCTACTTTAATCGTATAATTGAAGTATTTGAGAGTCAATAAAAATCCCCCCTCCCTCCACCCACAATTTTTTATTTTCCTTTAATTTTTATATAATTTTATGTTTTAAAAGTTGAAATAATCAAATAACCGTAAACCGCCTCACCTTATCAGCAAGACTTCAGTTAAATAAGAAAAAGCATCACAAACCTGAGCCCATATAAATTCCAGGTTTGTGTGGAGTATTCATGTAGCACTTTACAGCAACTCAAACAACGGGTGCCAAGAATGGTGTCAACGCCATGTAGCATGACATGGCATGGCACTCTTGCTAGCCCTCCACCGGAGTTGCAAGGGTGCCAACTTAAGATGCCAAAAGTTGGCATCCCATAAAGTCATAAAGTAGGGTGCCAACTTTTGTGGGGCCAATAATGAATAAAGGATTAGTTTTCTAATAGTACACACACACACATACATATATTTGTATTGTACAATTTTTGGCATCTTTTTAAGGGGTGCCTACCATTGGACTTGGAGTGTTTTCTGAAAAAAGGATGCTAAAAAAGATGTGTAAGAGAGAGAAAATTAAAAAAAAATATAAAAATCAAGGGTGCCAACCACTGGAGTTGCTCTAATAGCTTTCTAAAAAAGAGTTGATATTAACACCTTCCAGTTCCAACAATAAGATATTCATCTGCCCCGACCAATTAAGGAAGTTGGACTTTGTTCCTGAACCTTGGTATACTAATATGCCTCATTATAATCGTATTACACAACTTCATTAAAGTATCTGTGATGGCATTAGATCTTATAGAACTGCAAGTCTTTGCAGATCAATGGAATCCGCATGCCCACTAAAACAAGATACACAGAAATAGTCAAATAGACAAACTTGTAATTTCAAACTCCATAACTATTATATAATTAATTAATTAGTACTGGCACCACATTTTAAAATCCTAAGACGCCACCGCTTAAAAAGACAGAAAAAACTATTCACCTCAAGAGTAATAGTGTGATCAGACACATCAACAGCTTTGGCCCTGAAGATGCTGGCAATGTCGAGAACATTTCGTCTGGCAGTTGCATTGACAGCAATTTTTATCAACATCAGTTCCCTCTCAGAAAATGGCAAGTGGGTGATATCCCTGACCTAAAAGAGACAATGAGCTCTGTAGGCATTCAGTTCTTACTTAAATGCAAATATATATTACAGACTCAGCCACTCAGGCAATGATATACCAATCGGAAACTACGCATGTCAAAAGCGTAGCCTAAAAGGACGTCCTAAAACTTGATGTATGGGCACCGACGACATCAAACACAGACTTATTAGAAACTTAACTCAAGAATGCATGAGCTATCTTGATTTGTTGCAGGTAATATAAACTTATCAAATTAATAAGTCCAATTCTAAGAGAAGTAGAGAACTACGATGCAGAGTTCTTCTCTGTTTACAGAATAATAAAGCCTGTGATAAATCATCAAAGAGTGCAGTTTCATCCAGTAAAATCTGACAAAATTGTCCAGCAATAGGCTGGAAAAAAATCGGTGTATCCCCATTGATAATACACAATTAAAGCAAAACAGATTGCTACGTCTACAACTGGACATACTGCCTGAACACTGCAAGACTATGATTGGGTCCTAATTCACTAATTTATAGGATACAAATGTGTTAGTTTCTACTTCTTGCCTGATAGAGGATAATGAATCTTTTATGCTGCTACTTAATAATTTTACATAGAGATTAGATAATATCCTCACCTCATGAAGATCTATCAGCTTATAAAGTTGTTGCACCAACTTGCTAATTGATTCATCCGTACCAGGAACAACAGTAGTGATGCGAGAAAGCCCTTCAACTTCTGCATGTCCAACAGCTAAACTCTGGCCAACAACTACATATATATAAGAGAACAAAAATATCCCAAAAAGAAGATACAGAAGAAATTAGAAAATCAACTGAACCAATTAAACCTGAATGTTGTAGCCTCTTCGAGCAAAAACTCCTGTTACTATGTTCAGAACTCCAGGAACATCATTTACGAGCATTGTTAAGGTGTGTGAACGAAGTCCAGTTGTCTAAAAAACATCAAGAGGGCGTGATTTATTTGAAGAAAGCATTTTCAAACACTTGCACAGTTTTGTAATAACTAGGAAGCAGAAAAAGATTGGCCAAGGAACAATCACAGGGAAGGCCAAATTCTGGCTATGTTAAGATGT